>HG992299.1:8013952-9341095 GCA_905220595.1 Spilosoma lubricipeda
AAATTTTATCTGCTTGTTACTAATCTCTGAAATGGTTGGACCGATGTTGACGGGACTTTCACTGATAAGTAGCTGATGCCATAAGGAGCAACTTAGACTATTTTTTTAAATTAATTAGCTGGAAACAAAATTAAAATCAATGCAATAGTAAACAATTTCCGATTCAAAAGCAAAAAAAAATCACGGTAAAAACCACGGGGTGCAATTGAACAAAAATGAGGAAACACTTACCACAAATTTTCTTAACCGGACTTTATCTATACTAATATTATAAAAAAGTAAAGTTTGTGAGGTCGTAGGGGATAACCTCTGGAACTATTGAACCTATTTCGAAAATTCTTTTATCTATAGCAATACCGGGAGCTACCGTACAACGCTACCGAGGGAGAGCCACGCTTCGGCATGAATGGGCAGGCTCGACCGGGGTGATACCACGGCCTCACAGAAAACCGGTGTGAAACAATGCTTGCGATGTGTTTCACTGAGTGAGTGAGGATACCAGTCTGTCTGGCACCAGGCTGTATATCATGAACGGTGATAGTTAGACAGCTGATTTTCACAGATCCTTCTTTTCTGTTGCCGCTATAACAACAAATACTTAAAACACACAATAAAATAAATATTTTGGGGGGCTCCCATACAATAAACGTGATTTTGTGTCGTTTTTTATAAACAATGGTACGGAACCCTTCGTGCGCGAATCCGACTAGCATTTGGCCGGTTTTTTCAAATCAGATTATCAACATAACCAGTGAAAAAGTAAACTGTTTAAGCACTAACTAAACAACTAACTGTAATGAGTTTTATTTAAAAACCAATATGGCGGGTGATTTGAAGTACCAAAGGGGCAACATCATAGCTACTTTTATATTTCCATTTGTGAAATACCTATTGTAGTAATGTTTCCTGGGCAGACGATTTCAATTACAGTTTGTCGAAGTGAATGGCGAAAGAGGAGATAGTTCTTTTTAATAATATTTTGGACAACTGACGTCATTTCGTGTTACTAACTGTGTAAGAAATATTATTGTGAAGAAGATTACTTGTTTATCATCATCAGCCTATCGCAGTCCACTGCTGGACATAGGCCTCTTCAATTTCCCGCCACTTAGTTCGATCCTCGGCTTCTCGCATCCAGCTCCTGCCAGCCGTCTTGCGCAAATCATCACTCCACCTGGCCTACGGACGTCCTACACTACGTTTGCCGAGACGCGGCAAATATATACATATAATAACTTGCAAGTCTTCTGTCAAAACTATCATTCGTCGATGTATACACTTTAAACATATGACTTGTTACTAGTAATAAATGAATAAATAAATATTTCGGACATCTAACACACAACGCTATCCAGGTCCTAGCTAAGAAGAGCATGTATTATGCGTACTAGACAACTGATATAAATACATTTGTATTTCTTTTTGTAAATACGAACATATTGTACATCGAAAACACCTAAACTCCGAAACAAATATTTGCAGATCATACAAACATTTGTCCGAATCTTTGGTTCTTAAAGTAGGTAACAATAATAAACTAATAACACTATATTAATAACTAGCTGAACTCCGCGGTGTTACCCGCGGTTATTGTTGCATCGCGAGTAACGCCGCGGGACGAAGTTAGTCTAAAAAAAGCCTAAGTTACTCCCGGGATCATCAGCTACCTGCCAGTGAAAGTCCCGTCAAAATCCGTCCAGCCGTTCCAAAGATTACCCGTAACAAACAGACAGACAGACAGACAGACAGACAGACAGACGGACAGACAGACAGACAAAAATTTTTTTAGCTACATTTTTGGTATGTGTACCGTGTATACATACATATACATTTAGTAAAAAGCGGTTATTTTAATATTACAAACAGACACTCCAATTTTATTTATTTGTATAGATTTGTTATATAATTTTTTGAAATACTTTGAAAAGTCCATTTCCATATTGTGCCGCTCTTCAAAGCGGTCTCTGGTATCGAATAAGATTCAGTAGCGACGTGAGTGTTACAACCGGCGTCAAATGATAAAGATTTTATTTCAATTATTTTTATTTTATTATACGAAAGCGTAGAAAATAAATTTAGTGTTTTCAGCGTTCATGTTTGTGTATGACTATATTTAATTCACTATAAATTCTAGAACCTATTTTGATACATGAATGGAGCATCATAACTAACAATATAACAAATAAATTTAGTAAATAATCATAAATTAATAATTAAATAAACCCCTACGCAGCATCAGGTCGAAGTTATCAATTAATAATCATTTAACGACTATACTGGCACACGTGAAGCATTTAATCGAATAATCATACGTCAAAAATGCCTTACATCATTTTGGAACAGAGCTGATACTTTTACTCTGCTGAACCGATATTAACCAAACATAAATAAAAACCACCACAAGGAAACTAGCTTTCAAGTGAAAAAAACCGCATCGAAATAGGTCCATCCGTTTGAGAGCTACGATGCCACAGACAGACAGACGTCAAACTTATAACATCCCTCTTTTTGCGTCGGCGGTTGAAAAAACCGACTCCAAGAGCTAGACCAAATTGAAATGGGACTACACGGGAATAAACACGTCAATGCTTATGACTTAGCAATGAGAAAACGTCATTTCCATATATCATTTTACAGTCAGTTTTTATGGATGCCCAAAGCAAGTAAATATTTTTTTGAATATATGTGTGTTTATACGTTCGACCGTAGCGATTAAACAACTGAACCGATTTTAATGAATAAGGTATCAATAGATTCGTAATAATGGCCCGGGTGACATAAGCTATATAAACTTTACGAAATAACTTTTTCTTATCTATTAACGTTAATGTTTGTAGAATGTCTACTTGACTAGGCAACATATTAGAACAGATTATGCGTGTTTGCAAGATCAGTTAAATCTCGTACTCTTTGTAAAACGGCCATAAGTAGGTACTTCTCTTCAACAAAGGTCCTAAAACACTTAATGCAAAACAGAACACGTACATTTTGCCATTTTTTCGAGACTCTTCTTAATGATGTCCAAGGCGTGACGGTCATTTAGTGGGCACTCCAGGAATGCTGCTAAACGATCGCCCCTCTGAATAGGTAAGAGAGCACTTTTAATATCACCTGCCTTCTTGAAAATATTTCGGAATTAAATAACAGGCCTTATCAAGGAAACTGTTGAGGCTGTCCGACTGGAAAATATAATAATAATATAGTAAACTAGTTGTTGCCCGCGGCTCCGCCCGCGTATATATCGGTTATCGCGACAAATAGTAGCCTATGTGTTATTCTGATGTATAAGCTATATTACTGTAAAGTTTTATACAAATCCGTTCAGTAGTTTTTGCGTGAAAGAGTAACAAACATCCATCCATCCAAACTTACAAACTTTCGCGTTTATAATATTAGTATAGATCTAATATATAAAATTCTCGTGTCACAGTTTTCGTTCCCATACTCCTCCGAAACGGCTTGACCGATTCTCATGAAATTTTGTGAGCATATTGAATGGGTCTGAGAATCGGCCAACATCTAGTTTTCATCCCCCTAAATGGTAAGGGTGACCCATCCTTAAAAAAAATTTATGGCAAAACGACTTTTGCCGGGGCAGCTAGTATATATATATAGTGAATGCCTTAGTGCATTAAATAGGTAGTCGACAAATAAGTATTAATATTTGTTTCAAAAATATTTACGCACATTTGTAGCTTTCTGTACCCAAGGGGTAAAACGGGACCCTCCGCTGTCCGTCCTAGTTTTTATCCGTCTGTTACCAGGCTGTATCTCATGAACCGTGATAGTTAGACGGTTGACATTTTCACAGATGATGTATTTACATAAAAGAATAAAATAAATATTTAAGGGTCCCCATACAAAAGCGTGTTTTTTTCCGTTTTTATAGATATTGGAATGGAACCCTTCGTGCGCGAGTTCGACTCGCACTTAGTCGTTTGTTTTAAACTATGCTGCTAAACAAAACTATGCTCTAAAATGCAGTTAAGGGTTTTAAGTGTTGATATAAATGTTAACTAGGTATTTAGTTACAGAATTCGTAAATATGGAGATTCTGTAGCAATTCGTATAAAACGATAATTTTTGATGATACACATTACAATTTCAAAATAAAGTTTCATAAATTTTACTACAAAATAAAAGAGATCGTGACGATTTCATATCTTTACTAAAATATCTTTGTAATTTTATTGATGGGATGGGAAATCGTTTATTCTTGGGTATGCAAAAGACAGGAGTATTGGTGCTTACAATATAAAACGCATGGACGACGGGCATGAAGTACTCTAAAATCTATACTAATATTAAAAACGCGAAAGTTTGTAAGTATGGATGGATCGATGAATGTTTGTTACTCTTTCATGCAAAAACTAATGAACGGATTTGGATGAAACTTTACAGTAATATTGTAACCCCTGAACCTGTCAGGGAGTCACCTCACCGACTAGCCAACCGTAGACCATGAGATCCTCAGGGCGCCGTAAAGAAATAAGTTAAATAAATAAATAAATTTAGACAAAGATAAATAAAAGTTAAAAAAGATAATATGTGTGGGTGTGTGTTTGGGATACCAGGGTGCTCTTCATAAGAAACGAATACTCCTCTGTAATGCATTCATATATTCACAATAAATAAAATTACAGGTAACAAGATTATAAAGATTATACATGTGGGTTATCACTAGCTTAAAATTATTGTAATACAGTAAATAAACCACTCTTCGGTGTCGCTGCACTTCAGACCGACACCCAGATGACTCCCAACCCCTTTCAGACCTCAGGTGAGGATCTATTCGGGCTTCTAAGGATGATCTTAAAATCTGATAAAATTATAACACCTTATGTAGGTGAAAAAATATAAAGTAGGTACTTTGTATTATATGTGTCCCAGTAAGGAATCCTTGGGACACGTAAGTGAGCTAGGTGGTGAGCTGCGGGCTGCCTCAGACGATATCCCTGCCAGGATATAACCTCACAACCAGGATGTGTGCTCCGTAATCTACTGGTTCTGTCCGGAACCATGAACCCTACACAGAAAATACATCTCCTAGACACACATTCAAAGAAATAAAGACATGGTTAAGATTAATTTATAGGTTATATTTGATTTTTTACCTCAGACGGGGAATTGAAGATTACAGCAGCGTTTCACTATACACAGCGAACAACAATCACGAGGCTTATGCAGGATAGTCACAATAGGCAGAGAACTGAAGACAGTGAACCAGTCATCCACAAAATCCTCGTTTATATAGACTTGGAAGCGAATGTTCGAGAATCTCCCACCAACTTTCTCAGCTAAACATGAGCACCACTCACTCCGATATATTCTAATGCAAGGGCACTATTTCGCGAAGTGAACAATTGCATATCAATTAATACTGAAACAAGGTTATTCTTAAATTTTGCAAGATGCAACTGTCAACAGTGACTGTATGACGCAGTGCAGAATAACGCCATCTGGTGCCTCTTGGATGAACTGTTCGGCCAATCGAACCAATAGCAAGAGCGTAACACGCCGTGAGGGCGCTGTGCTCACTTTTTTTGTTGATATAACTAAATTTTAATAGCATTTAGAAAAACAAATGCTACAATATAGCTTATACACCAAAATAACACATAGGCTACTAATTTGCCGCGATAACCAACATTTATGCGGGAGGAGCCGCGGGCAATCACTTGTAAAAAAATAAAATGCAATAATCTATTTCTACCGGACAACGCAGAAGTCAATAGAGAGAGTTTTCATTTTGGCAGGCTATGAATGTTCCACTGAAACGCCAAAGCTACTGAACCAATTTTAATAAATGAGTTGTCAATAGATTCGTGGCCCGGGTGGCATAGACTATATAAATTGTATCCAAGCTTTTTACGTGGTCGGTTTATAGTTTTTCAAACTTTCTCTTGTTAAATTTTAACTATATACACACTAACTATGAAAATGTATATATATTTATAGCGTTATCCTTAGTAATTTGACGTCTATTTTTGACAGAAAGTAGCGTAGTATGTTATTAGTAAGTGTTACATAAGTACGTAAAAATATAAGCAGTTGGTTTTATGTGGTTATATAAACGTCGTAGTTAGAGTAATCGTTCGGATAAATCGCGCTTATTTATTACAATTTTACAAGGAAATTACTTTTTACAAAGAAGAGAACCTTAAGGTGTTGGGCTAATAACTCAATTCAAGTACTAGTGATGTTACGATATTGTTGCTTTTGTATCGATATTGAAACGGTGAAATTTTTAATGTAGTTCTAACTTTAAAAATAAATACTTTCATTAGAAAATGTGTAAACTATACATATTACCTCGACGGCGTCATCTATTCTCTGCTCGGATCAAATATTTGTATGATCTGAAAATATTTGTATGGGAATTTGTGTGTTTTGTATGAATAATATGTATCTTTTTCTTCAAGTACCATCCCCATTACGGAGATTGGCGACCACAAGTCTGTACGTCTCCCTGTCTTCAGTCATGCGAATTAGTTATGCATCTGTGCTTTCCACATCCAACCAGTCTCTCATATTTTTGGTCCACGATGTTTGCCTTCTACCTCTGCTGCGCTTCGCTTCAATTATTAGTTTTATGAAGTCGTATTTATCACTTCTATACGTATGCCCAAAATACGCTGCTTTTTTTTCTTAATTGTTACCAACATCTCTAAATCTTTTTTTCATAATTTCTAGCACTTTTTCGTTTGATACTTTGTCAGTCCACTACATTCTTAGCATTCCACGATATATGCACATTTCAAAGGCCTTGAGTTTTTCGAGTAATGTTTTAGAGTTCAGCCTTCTGATCCATACAATAAGATTGGAAGAACATAATATTTCACTAATCTTATTCTGAGCCTCAAGTTGAGTTTTCCCTTCCTTATTTTTTTTTAATTTCTTGTAAATGTAAAGTTACGTGTTTTTTTGCACTCGTGTGCAACGAGTACAAAGATGTTTCACCTCGCGCTCTTTTGATACCATCGCTAACGCTCATGATTCTATTTTTTTCCTGTCAGATGTATTACCTGGCTCTTGACATACAAGGAATCATAAAATAGAGCTAACTATGTGAGTTATTTTTTGTGAAAATAAGAACAAATTGTAAAAATATCGATAGATACTATCAACTCTAGTACCTCACTGGTCTGTAAAATGAGGTTGTTAGTTTTAGGGTGGCTGTTTCGCAATCATAAAGCCCTCGACTGGAACGTGTTGGCGAAGCTCAGCCCGCTTTAATGAGACCATACAATGTATATAACGATCTTCTAGTTTGTGAACGAGTTCGATTCCCGAAAATTTATATTACAAACTTATCTCCTATAAAATAACTTTTGATTTGACTGTCTAACTGGATTACTATATACATTCAAGTTGTGATGGATTAAATCTATGGAGGGTCAACATCTCTTTTGATACCGTAGGATTCGTAAGAGTAGACTAAGGGAACAATCTAAACGAGACAATAGGACTACAAAGAGAAGTTGGTAGATTACGTCTGGAGCCAGCATAGACCAAAATCTTGTGCGTGCGCCGGATTTTGTTCAAGCCTTTGCCAGTTATTTTAACAGTTCACCACTTTAAGCCTCTCCTTAAAAATAAGATTTTGTTTGTGTGTTTGCTTGTTTTAAATCCTTCACAATAAGAAACAACAAATAGTAAATCAGCTAAAGCAAATTTCTCAACTCAAACTATTCTCTAGAATATAATTGTCCAAGTTGGTTGCAACAGGTGACAACTTAGATAATTAAAGCTCGCTGACATGAGATAATATCTATCATTCATCTATAACTAGTAATACACTATTAATCTTAGTGTAGTCTGTCATATTTATCTGTCTTGTTAATTAAATAGACAGTAGGTAGGGTATGCTTTGAGATATGTGCCGTCTCTGCCAGGATTAAACAATGGTTTCACAGAAAACTGGAATTGGGAAATACTTTCTGTACTTAGCTAGAATTTCGGAGTAACGGCCTGTCCTGTAACAATAAACAAGTCATTTGGTTGGGGCCGGATGAGCCTACAGGTAGTTCCAGGATGTCAGTCCTGTGGTCCCTGTGGGGTATCCTTACAGTTGTGAAATCGAGTTTTCGACTCTCAAAGTGTGGTCTTTAAGACGGCGTTGAGAACCGTGAATATGTTTGTTTGAGCTAATGAGTCACGTCAGTCAGCTCTAAATAAGAGGATATCAAGGTGTCCACTGGCGGGAATAGTCACTAATTACAACCTTTCTCCCCCCACTTACGGATATATGCAGTCGTTCATATCATCACAGTTTATTATAAGGGAACTACTATACCATTAAACATAAGAGATATTAAAGATATAGCTACAAAGTTTTTTTTTGTTTCTGGATATGGTTTATACATATTGGTTTTGTAATTTATATGTAGTTATGTATTTAGAAATACACATTGTACGAAGGGAGTATGACCGGCAAAATTTAATGAAAACCTTAGAAATATCAAACGATAAATAGTAATAAACTAAGTCATTTATTGCTGTTTTATGCTTAATATTATTACGGCGTCCAATCTTCATTACTATCAATAATCGCTTAGCATCTTCGCGGTATACTTTCCGGTAATTTGTAAGTATAGCTGCGAGGTAAACTGAAGTACACCCGGCCTTCAGTTCACGAGTAAAGTCAGCGACGATCACTGCATTAGTTTAAACTACATCCATGCCTAAAGCTTTACAATTTGATTGGCATCAGGGGACTGAGGACCAATCCAACACGTTAATACCATGTTCCGCTTTCCAAGTGGTGCAGAATCAACTTCGGTGTTAGAATCATTATCCTCTTGCAGAATCCAAGAATCATTTCGGTGTGGAAACATCTTATTAATATGCAATAATGCTTTTTCGTAAATTTTCATCATCTTTTCAGCATCCAAAGTACCGGTAAACAAGTGAAAACTTTCGAAAACCCTTTTTTTGAGAAGCATCCCCAAACATGCACCTTTAAAGACTGTTTCACTTTTCGTACCATCAGTCTGTTGTCAGCCGTAGTCCAAGCTCAAGTCGATTAATAGGCTGCCCAAAATGAAGCTTCATAGAAAAAAATGATCTTGTCCGAATTACGGTTTTGTTTTCGCATGTCCAAAGCAGACTTCTCTATTCTATATGCGTTTCAGAAAGTAGAGGTTTCTTCACAGTACTTCGATATTTCACGCCACTTACAACTAAACGCCTTTTGATGGTGTCAACAGTGGCGTAGCGTGAGTGTCGGCCGCCCGGGGCGGCAGACAATTTTGCCGCCCTCTTATTTAGATATTTAAAGGTATACCTACTAAACATTACATAGGTAGATTAATTCTAGATAACTTTTCGGCGAGAACAGTCCACATTATTTTGGCATAATACAGGTTAGATTTAAAATAAATACAACTTGACGATAGACATAATAAAATGATTAGCGAATTAAAAAACCCAAATCAAAATTTACTAATATTATAAAGCTGAAAAGTTTGTTTGTTTGTTTGAATGCACTAATCTCAGGAACCACTGGTCCGATTTGAGAAACTCTTTCAGTGTTGGATAGTACATTTATCGAGAAAGGCCATAGGCTATATATCATCACGCTAAGTCCAATAGAAACGGAGCACCAATGGAGAACGTTTCAAAAATAGGGGAAAATTATCACGCTATGGACAATAGGAGACGCAAACGAGGTTACGTGGGTCAGTTGGTTTTTCACATAAACTAGAACTATATTTTTATTGAAAAATAATTTCTCAAATCTCAAAAGTATAAGTACTTTTGAGATTTGAGAAATGAAAGTCAAACTTCCGCCTTTAATTAAATATTTAGTCTACTTTGTTTAATAGAAAAGTATTTTATTACACCATCAATGTCTATAGCATCACACATTTTTTTTTCACTTGCTCAATAGACAAGATAGCGAAATTAACTACTATTTCAAATCATACAAGTTAGCATCTCTAGTTCTGTAATCAAAAATATGCCTTCTTTTTATGTGCCTCTTAGGTTCTATGGGAGTTCTGAGTTCTTCACACATATTTTTTCATAACTTACAACGCCATCTGCCTATTTCTCTCGTTTCTCTGTCAATATCATCTGCAAAGCATTTACTTTCTGAGCGCAGAATCTTATGTCAAGTCCCTTTATTTGTAAATATTTTTGTGTAGGTATCATTCACTTCATGTAGCACCGGTTGCCAAAGGCCCAAGAAACAAATAAAGGAAAATGACTCAAGTTAACATCTCTAGTTCCGTCATAAAAAATATGCCTTCTTGTTATGTGCCTCTTAATTTTTTTTATGGTAATAAGTTGCAAACGAGCAGACGTATCACCTGATGGTAAGCGATTACCGCCGCCCATAAACACCCGCGACATCACATCATCACACTTCGGGGGATGGGGAAAGGGATGTGGGAGTGGTTGGGGTATGGGCTTCCGGTATCCTCACTCACTCAGTGAAACACAGCGCAAGCGCTATTTCACACCGGTTTTTAGTGAGGCCGTGGTATCACTCCGGTCGAGCCGGCCCATTCATGCCAAAGCGTGGCTCTCCCATGGTAAAATTTACTATTCTTCTATTGGAAATTCTGAGTTCTATGGGAATTCTGAGTTCTTCACACATATTTGTTTCGGAGTTTGGGTGTTTTCTATGTATAATATGTATGTATTTACAAAAAAAAAGTATATATGTATTTGTATCAGTTGTCTAGTACCCATAACACAAGCTCTGCTTAGCTTGGGACTAGATGGCGTTGTGTAATAGATGTCCGAAATATTTATTTATTTATTTATTTATTTTTTCATAACTTACAACACAACGCTATCTGCCTATTTCTTTCGTTTTTCTGTCAATATCATCTGTAAAGCATTTACTTTCTAAGCGCAGAATCTTATGTCAATTCCCTTTATTTGTAAATGTTTTTGTATAGTTATCATTCACTTCATGTAGAACCGGTTGCCAAAGGCCCAAGAAACAAAGAAAGGGAAATGACTGCATCACTACTAGTAAAGCTCCTGCATCTGTCCTAGGGTTTGAGCTTTTAACTAGTTTCACCTGCCTCTGTCAGCGTATAATCCGCCATAAAAAACTTTCCACTCCTGAAAGGACGGTCGGCTTGGAAGCAACGATTTTTCCATTTGCTGTGGTCAACTTCGTCCGGCGGCTTCCTCCGAGAGACTGTACAAACACTTTTCGTTCGTTGTTCGATCGCTTGTTCGATTGAAAGAGTATTGGAGCATCGGAGGTCGTGTCGTACAAGTATGCTGATCTCTTGGTTTAGTCCCCTTTGCCGACGAAGTTAAAAGTTGATTTTCATGTCATTCGCTGCATTTAACAAAATCTCATACCTTCTTCCCTGAAAATTCGATTAGGTTCTGGTTTACGTGGTGTGTTGTGGTTTCCATGGTAGCAAATTGGTTTTCCAGATTTGACTGGAACTTTTCAGTTCCCATCGCGGCTTGGAGCAGAGTTGCCGGAGCCTGGATTTCATCAAACGGGCACGTTCAACCTTGAAGTCGATATTCAGATGACCTCAGACAATTCTGTTATCACTACCGGTGTTACACCTATTGATAAAACTGAGACGTCTCTGAATATGTGATTTTGGTCCGTCAAGACGAAATCAATCTCGTTTTTGGTCATAGCGTTGGGGCTTTGTCAAGTCCACTTCCTTTGGGACTGTTTTTTTAAAGAAAAATTTCAACCCCTCTCGTTCGTGGAAGTTGACGAGTATTTGTCCGTATGATTTCTACTTCCAAATCCATAGGATCCTATTACCGATTCGCTGCAATTTAGTACTCCCACTTTGGCGTTAAAGTCACCCGTAACAACCTTGTTGTGGGTCTTAGTGGTGAAGTGAAGAGCCCTCGGTATGTCGTCGAACATATCCTCTACCTCGTCATCCGAGTGGGCCGAGGTCGGTGCGTACACTTGCACTACATTGAGGCTATATCGCTCGGTGAGCTTGACAATGAGGTATGCTACCCTGTTCTATATACTAGATATTTCCACAACGTTGCTAGAAAGGGACTTATTAACCAGAAACTCATTACCACCTTGAGATTGTTGTTCTCCCACACGGAAGTACATTGGATGACTTAAGTCGATGGTTATGGTGTCCTCCCCTTTCCTTCGAACTTCACATTACCTTAAAATATGCTATCTTATATTCTTAAGTTCCACCTCGAGTTGTTCCAGATGCGAGTCTCGCCGTTACGTGCGGCCATTAAAAGTTGCCAAGATCAATAGCTTGTAGTGGCTTCCCGGTGATTCTCAGCACCCTTTGTCCCTGACTTGCAAGACAATTTTAATAAAAAAATCTATTTTTGAATTTATCGTAAATATATATAATGCTATCAATTATTTTTGTGGATCATTTATCAGAGCTCTAGTGCGCAAAATATTGGTTAAACAAGTGGCTGTAGCTTGTTAGCACATAGCTTCGTCCTACATTTTTTTAACAAAAGTTATCTTCTTGAAAAATTAATTGTAACTAAAAATAAAATGAAAAAAATAAATATATTTTTTCCAATTTTGCCGCCCTTCCTATGATGGCGCCCGGGGCGGTCCGCCCCTCCGCCCCCCCCTCGCTACGCCACTGGGTGTCAAGTGATATAATTAAACCCTTTTTCTTCAACTGTTCGTATCGTTTCTTGAAAGAATTATTGACAAACAGCTGTGCAAGCCGTTTATCCTCTGCATCAGACGTCTTTTTCGATTTGCCACGATGTGGTACTTCATCGACGGTTTTTTTTTTGTGAATATATTCACCCACTTGCTCACGATGGCCTTGGACTTTTTCATATAATGGGCGGCCTGGTCGCAGGACATTTTGGGTCCTTTCGGATGAATACAGAGAAAAACAGCTTCAAAGCGGGAAGCGTAACTCAATGTAAAAAAGGACATTTTAACAAGAAAACTGGAGAGAAAACTGATGTTTTTACAATGCATTATAGGCAAAGAATTGTTCTATTCAGCCTAATATTTATTTTTATTAATTGCATTCCAAAATTTAAAAATATGCCGGTCACGTTCTTATCAAACATCCTGTATATAATATGTTTATCAGCATTTTGGTTATCATTGTACAGGCCCTGCCTAGTTTGTAATCAGATATTTTTGTGTGAAAGAAAGAGGTCGTGCTCAAAAGAAAGACGAACTCGAATGTACACACCTAGCTTTAGCTACCTTCATCTCAGCCAATTTAAGTGAGCAATATCTCAAATAAAGGAGCTCGTTCCAGCGAGTGTTCTTAGACCAAAACGAACCACGTAAATCAATTTGAATCGAAAATTTAAAGAAAGATAGCTATGAACTATGAAAATGTATAAAATGTAGAGAATGAAATCGAGTTTGAGAAGAATGAAACCCTAGGTGATTTAGAATGCTTGATGATAATATTAAGTTAACTTATGAATTATTACAATTAAAATATATGAAATTTTTTCAAAATTAATTAAAACTAGCTGAACCCCGCGGTGTTACCCGCGATTATTCTCGTATCGCGAGTAACACCGCGGGACAAAGCTAGTCTACAAAAAGAAGCCTAAATTACTCCTTAGATCATCAGCTACCCGTCAACGAAAGTCCCATAAATGTCGGTCCAGCCGTTCCAGAGATTAACCGGATAAAACAGACAGGCAGACCGACAGACAGGCAAATATTGCAAAAAAAAAAAAATTTGGTACATGTACTGTGTATACATGCATAAGCATTTATTAAAAAGCGATATTTTAATGTTACAAACAGACACTCCTATCACCTATGAATATAATCTAATCTAATGAATATAATCTACTAATAAATAAATAAAATATTTATTAGTAGAAAAAATAAAATAAAAAAAAAATTATAAAGCTGAAGAGTTTGTTTGTTTGAACGCGCTTATCTCAGGAACCGCTAGTCCGATTTGAAAAATTCTTTCAAAATTGGATAGTTCATTTATCGAGGAAGGTTTCAAAAACGGGGAAAAAATATCACGCTACGGGCTGTAGGAGACGCAAACGAGGTTGCGTGGGTCAGCTAGTAATTGTATAAAAACAAGATGGAGGTTTTGCACTCATAAATAACAGACTAAAACATAAAAGTAATCGACAAAATGAGAAGTATTTAATAGGGGTACAACATCTTTTTACCCTTTCGAAGAAAATGTACTTAAGAAATGAAAAAAAAACCGACCAAGTGCGAGTCGAACCCGCGCACGAAGGGTTCCGTACTATTATTATCTATAAAAACGGCAAAAAGTAACGTTCGTTGTATGCCAGCCTCCTTAAATATTTATTCTATTCTGTTTTTTAGGATTTGATGTTAAAGCAGCAACAGAGCAGCAGCATAATCTGTGAAAATTTCAAATGTTTTACTATCACAGTTAATGAAATACAGCTTGGTGATGGACGGACGGACAGCGGAGTATTAGTACAGGGTTCCGTTTTACCCTTTGGGGTACGGAACCTTAAAAAGGAAATTTAAAGTTTAGTGCCTTAGTTGTAGCATTAGGTAACACAGCCTGTGCATGGAACACATTTCATTAATGTTGCGGAAGTAATTTCCTTCACAACTTTCCACCGTCAGATGGACTTGTTAGTAAAGTTTGTGTTTAGAAACACTAAACACTATTTAATTGGATCATTATCTTGCATGTCAGGAAACACCTGCATTATATTTCTCAACACGCTGTACTCGCGTTATTACCTCTGATTTTTGTTGCTTCTTAATCGGATATTGTTCATTTTTCATTGGTTTTAATTTGGTTTCCGAGTAATCCTATTTTTTCTAAAATAAAAGAAGCAAGTTTCTTCCTACAACATTAGCTAGCTTTAGAGTTTCGCCGAAACACACAGACAAAACACTATTAATTGTAAACTTCCGTATTAATTTAGTTAGAAAAGCTGTTTAAGTTGAAATTACAAACAGACACTTTTTTTTTTTTACCCGACTGTGAAAAAAGTAGGGTTATGTTTTTCTTCTTTGGCACGCCCTAGAGCCTAAATGGCTTGTCGTATTTGTATGTGAGTGGTGTCAATAGATTCGTCTTATTCGTGAGAGGGACACTGGGTACATCAAAATTAAAAGAAAATACAGAATTAAGGATTTTTGGAGCCAAAAAGTAATCTAAAAAAAGTTTTCAAAATGCATCAAGTGTGGTAGCAAAATAAAGAATTTTTAACGGTGATTTCGAACATATATAAAACTTATATGTATTATTTAAAAAAACTGAATTTAATAAAGATACATATCAAAGACAAATATTGACGCAGTCGGCTTTTATATTATTAATAATTTGACTTGTTTATTTGTATAGATAATAGGAAAACGAATTAAAAAGTCATTTCCTCAAAAGGAAAGCTACATCATAACCGAGTACCATATGTAAATACACTCGAGTGAAATCATATATCAAAAAAAAAACATAACACAAATACATATAAAAATATATTATATTGGAAAAATAATAAAATGTCAGTATATTTCCGCTGAAATACTTTCAGAAGAACCCAGTTGAGCATGCTAAAGAGAGTTGCGTTCACCAGATTTACACTAAATTCCTAATCAAACGATTTGAAACAAATGGTGTCCTGTTTGTGCCATATTATTGTTGAAATATGGCTTAACTTTTATTTTAAATCACTAAAACAGGCAGTAGCAGGTCAAACTGCAACAATTATAGCCTGAATTGATTCCAAGAACAACACAACTTCAATCTTCCTTAAGTCCCCCGTTTACGGTTCAATTTTCTTCAGCACAATCATTGTCGAAATCCCGCTGACATACTCAATGAAGTCAGGAACAAAACTTTCGTATGTCCAACGTAATTAGACCCATAACTAATGGTTATATTGCCACAATTGAACCGCGATATATGAAGCTGGGAGGGGTGAAGAGGGTCGAGTGGTGGTGGTTTGACCACCCGCAGCGACCTCACAGCGTGAACGCAGACTGTGAGTCACCGACAGACCGAATGAGACATTTCGCCAATAAAAATAATCAAGTACTTATTGTGATTCTTTCTTCGACAATGCGGTGCGAATGAAGCGTATAATAGTTATTTATTATTTTGGGTTTTGGAAATCTCTTGGCATTTAAGATACATATGGTGAGACTTATTTTGCTGAACTATTTGTATGTAACTAATTGTTTTAATTGTAATTAATGAATTTACGACATAACTCACTGTCCCTCTATTAGAGAACCTGGCTTATATTTTGGTATGACTTACATTGTAGCTTGCGGCAGATTGGCATTATTGACAACACGGATCTCTGACCTAGCTCTGTGCATGTCGGCAGACAACAATATAGGAATTGTCTCGTGCTTCTATTGAATGTAGTTGAACTTCGGAAAGTATCTGGATTTGAATGGTCGACACAATCCACATTCTTACTCCGACCCACAAGAAATCACTGTTACTCTACCGCCTTAATTTTTTTGTTAAAGCAAATCTACACTGAAAGCCCTTTACTATGGGTAGATCCTGATCAGTTCCGGGTGTCATGACCCTTCAATACTTTCTACCTACCCTGGTGGGGATCAGGCCTGGCAGGCCGCGGCCTCATGATTGATATTGGGAACTTGAAGATAATCAAATCAGTGTATGAACTTTTTATATTGCGATACAAGATTAACAGTTACTACGTAGTTCGGTGTGTCTTCGCTAGATGGCTCTGAAGTACATTTTTATTTCACTGTTTCTGGAAGTCGTAACTCCATCATATGGTTTGCACACCACTCTACTGGTTTAAATATAGTCACATATTTTGTTTGAAGAACTAAATAAAAAGCTCTAGTATAAATATGTTTTTAAGTAAGAGTATGCTTACAGTTAACTTTATTTATTCCAAACCTTTGATACACCACTTCCATTGAAGACGGAATAAAAGACTGTTTCCATTCATATTTAACTATATTTCCTTGTAAGTAGGTTATTCAATCGATGCAGCAGCTATCATTATTTCTGTCAATGCATATTGAATGCACTCGCTCATATTATAAAGTGTATTGTTGTGGTATATATGTTTGTGTCTTTGATAATTTTAAACTTATTTTATAAGGTGCATATAGATACAGAAAGTTTCTAACTGGTAAAGCAGTTTTCTTTCTCCTACCATTATAATAATATAAAGAATTTATTTGCTTGAATTTTAAAGTTTTGTTTTACAAGCTTCATAGAAAACGTGTGTTCTACAGAGAGTTTCTATGAATAAAAACTAGGTTTTCCATATCTATACAGTTAGATATGGAAAGATTAAAAATTCACGACAAGGTAAAATCTACTAGAAAGAAAACGTGATATTGATTTAAATAGTGGGAGAGCCACGCTTCGGCATGAATAGGCCGGCTTGACCGGAGTGATATCACGGCCTCACAGAAAATCGGTATGAAATAGCGCTTGCGCTGTGTTTCACCGAGTGACTGTTATTTTGGTACATGTATCGAGTATACATACATATGCATTTAGTAAAAACGGTTATTTTAATATTACAAACAGACACTTTTCTTTCTTTCTTTCTTCTATTTATATGTCAAGTTGTTGCTCGCGATGAACTCTGAAGGTAACTAAATGATTTTCATGTTTTTTTAGTGTGTGTTTGCTTAGATCAATAGGCTCTGATTATAAGTATATAAGTACGTTTATCAGCAATTTGGTTACCATAGTAAATGCTGGCCTAGTTTGGTATCAGTCAGTGTGTGAGGCAAACATAAATTAACAATATAAAAAACCCACTTCAAGAACGACCAAATCGATCGATTTCTCTAGGATCCCATCATCAGATCTTATTGTCCCTATCATGCTATTACTGTTGGGATATATCCTTTCTAATAAAAAAAGAATCATAAAAATCAGTTCATAAACGACGAAGTAATCCGCGAACACACTTAAAAAATTAAAAATATATTTAAGTACGGTCGAATTGAGAACCCCCTCCTTTTTTTTTTAATTCGGTTGAAAAACCCGTAGTATCAGAATAATTTCTGACGTAGAAACTTTCTAAATGTTACAATACCTGTCGCAGAACACCCGGGATTAGGAATTTGGGACATCTATTTGTGTATCACGCAATAGTTTAGCCCCTGTACAAAACGCATAACATAATATTCTTCCATTACGTTATGCGTGTTATATTTTTTACATTATATAAGTAGGTACTATTTTAATATCTGTCATTAACATTCTACAATTGTCAGTTCAATTAACATTCAACGAAAAAGTGATGTCATTGTTATTTATTGTCATGTTTGTTAGCAAAAAATACCATCCGGATATGACGAAATTATGGCAGGATATTGTAAAACAATAAAATTTTAATTTACGACTACCATTGTTAATCTACCAAATATGAATAAAGAATACTGCTAAGTTAGTACGTAATGAAATATCAAGCCAATAAGTGATAAAATGTGTTTAAAGGAACGGTCAGGGGTTAAAAACCTTTTAATATTCATTCTAGTTATCCATATTCATCCCTATTAATATTCATCTACCTTTTTGACTTAATTATTCCTCACAAATCTATTAGAAGTGTATTTTTAAAAGATCCTTAAATTTTGGCGAGCCAGTGATAGTCTAAATTGTTTGTAATTTTAGGAACACTTGTTTTGTTGCCATGCGTTTGTTTCTTTGCGAAGTTAGCGATGTAAACAAATACATTTAAAACTATATTTAAGTTGACGTGGTGAAGTAAGACGTGGTTGCTTGATACATCTCTGCTTGTCTCTTTGATGATATTAGCGTCAGTTTATGTTCGGTTGTTATTTTGCGGTTTTTAGTCAAATAAACCACTAAAAACAAATAAACACTAGTAAGTAACAACTAATCTTGGATTCTGCTCTTGCTTTTCATCATAAAAAGTAAAGTCCCTTCGGCAGTCTCATATGTTTAAAAATATATGTATGTAAAAACAAAACCATTTTTACGTGTATAAAACATGTTTGTTTAATGGTATCACAGCATAAAATATGTCGTTTATATTACATTATAGCAGCCGACAAATGCTTACAAATATTTTACCGAACAAAGCCACATTACATTACAACGAAGATTCTCGAACATAACTAAATCTAAAAGCATTTCTTGAGCCCATTACACGAGACCTTGGGACCTCTATGCGTTGGCTTGTGAATGATTTACAAGGCACTTTCATTCTTCATAGAACGACTGAATGTATTCATCGAAATTGAGTTTGCGAATGAACTGATTGAGTTAGAGCTCAGTTCGCTAGAGAATGTTTGTGCCGAGTTTTGGAGGTTAAACGGATGGGAAAACTTTTAGAGGTGTGAAATATAGCTTCACTTCAGAGGAAATTGCTGAACGGTATTTGCACACGTGATCTATATTTGTATATTAAGTAGAACAAAAGTATTAACGGTATTATAATTAAGTAAAATGGCCTAGGGTTGTCAACAACTGCATGATATATTGACTTTTGATATTATTGTATTATGAGCTTATTGTCAATATGTTATACCTAGTTCTTGTATATATACAAGAACGATTTACATTAAATTTAGTATGCAGTGGGTTTTGGGAGCGATAAATCGATCTAGCTAGGATTCAAGGTAGTATGGCCACGTTGATATTAGCACGAACGTGCCGGCTCGACAACTCGAAAGCTCGGTCCTACAGGTACTTTTTATACAGTAGCCTTCGAGAGTAACCTACTGTCAAAATAATGTTTGACAGAGAAAACTTGTTCTTTAGTTTTTTGTGGTAAATATCATTGGAACACTATTAAGTGTATCTGAAATAGAGTAAACTAGCTTATTGTCTGCTACTTCGTATTTGATTATGTGTTATTTGTTTATTCTAACTTTGAAGATTTCTTTCATACCGTCGATCATTCCTTATTTTACACCTTTAGGTGTGATATATTGAAACCGAAG
Source organism: Spilosoma lubricipeda (assembly GCA_905220595.1). Taxonomy (NCBI): domain Eukaryota; kingdom Metazoa; phylum Arthropoda; class Insecta; order Lepidoptera; family Erebidae; genus Spilosoma; species Spilosoma lubricipeda. Next base: position 8,033,811 of record HG992299.1, read on the forward strand.
GCATGATTCAATAGCATCTCAGTAGGCCACTATAGTGCGGATCACCATGCTACATTGTTGCATTCGCAATGACTATGATGATCACTACTCTTGGATTCTGCTTATATTTTCCATTAGGCAGAGTAGAACACTTTGGCAGGTTCATATATATAAAAAAAAACAGTTGAAATATATAGTCTTCCGAGTGGGGCTTGGACCCACAATCACGCAATTGCTAGTTCGATGCTACATTTTAAAAATAACTTCAATATTTCATTCAGTTATTTTTCAATATACAAGACATTTCAGCATTTCCAAACAAAAACACAACCTGTAATTCCGCCCCAACAAAACGAAATCAGTTGAAAAAATACCATCACCCAATAAACTAATCATTTCAACATAACTCAACAACGCCCCCGTTAAGTTTAACCGACCATGTCTGTGTACTTAAATACAAACCTGTTATATATATACAGACCTATATATTAGCACGGCTCCCGGCTTTCAATACAAGATTTCAGCCAAGCGAAAAAAATGCTAGGCCTACAATGGCAAATAAAAATAATAAATGCTCGATTCCTTACTTGGGGTTGTAAAGCTGTCGTACGCACTTGCGCCCTTGGTCCAGATCCCGACTCGTACAGAACGATGTCAGAGCGTTGGATTTTTGTGTGGAGATTCAGAATACTTTTGCCGAAATGCTTCGGATTTATCGGTGTTTGAAGGGTAGCGGTCGTTTGTCTCAATATGCTAAAATTAGTTACACTGAACCTAGACACTTCGAACACTAACATTTTTATTTAAATAAGAAACACAGTATACATTAACAAACATAAAACGCCCATAAACCACATTTATCTTGGGTGTGAGTGTACATTCCCCATTTCATTTATTTAATACAAACCAAATATTTGTTGATTAATATCTACATGCATGGTATAAATGAGTATATGTATAAACGATACAATTTATGTATGTACTGGGTTAGGCAAAGAACCGTATCCATTCTTAGTATTCTTAGTGCTAACAATTTTTTTTTCGGATAACTTAATTCAATAGTGTTCGATACCAAATCGTCTATTTGGTGTACGCTCTGGAAATGTACCTCCATGTTATATGCTCTAAGGAAATTTCATATCAATAAACATCAATTGTTTTATTCGAAAACTGTTATTGAGAAGGTACAAAGGTACATAGCAATAATTAAAAGCTTGATTGATATAACACTTTAAAATTAATTATATTGATATACATAATACATTTCATTAGAGAGTAATTTTAAATAAAAGTGATACACGGTAGCGTATCGTGATCTGAATACTTAATGTTTTTATGCAGAAATAGCGCACAAAACATTTTTTTTACAATTTAAGTAATTGGTTTTAAATTTTCGAAAATGGCTAAGTAAAACTGTAATGTACTAACAAAATATATATAAGACGATATATAGATATCTGTCTCGGGTTCAATTCCCGGGTCGGACTGCTGTTGGGATTTTCTTAAAAAAATCTTTATAGCAGCCCGGAGTATGTAAGAGGGCGGTGTTGCCCGCCCGTGCCTCGGAGAGTTGTCATGAACATCTATGGCAATCGTTATTGGGAAGTCAGTGCCCAAATATACTGACAACTAATTCAACTTTCGAATTCAGTTCATCCTCAGGGTTGTGGAGGTCCGATGCCAGTCGCTCCGTGTATAAACTGATATTCAGATAAAACCGGTTGAAATAGTAGCCGACCCCAAATCTTGGGAATAATAAAGGCTAGGAAGAAGCAGAAGAGACTTATAATAATACTAGCTGTTGCCCGCGGCTTTGCTCGCGTGGAAGTTGGTTTTATGTATTTAATTAAAACTGTATAAAAGTATGTATCAGTAATTTATTCATATTTCTGAACGTATTTATTTATTTTTGATCAATAGCCCATTTAAAAGAACTATCATACAAACATTCGACCCATATTTCATCCCTTTTAGGAACAGAATTCGCATTAATGCTGATAATGCATAAAGTTACATGGTACTAATTTAAAAAATAACGGACTTCCATACAAACTTTCAACCCCTATTTCATCCCTTTAGGGGTAAAATATCCAGAACTGCTTAAATACGTCTTTACATTTTTTTAATCAATGCACATCAATCAATGTACATGAATAAAGTTTAATGGTTCTAACTTAAAAAATGACAAACTTCCATACAAACTTTCAACCCCTATTTCACCCCTTAGGGGTAGAATATCCAGAAACGCTTTAATACTTATTTACTCACTTTTAATCAGTAGCCCAAAAATAAAGTTTCATGTTTGCTACTTCAAAAATAACGAACTTCAATACAAACTTTCAACCCCTATTTCACCCCCTTAGGGGTAGAATATCCAGAAACGCTTAAATACGTATCCACTCACTTTTAATCAGTAGCCAGAAAATAAAGTTTCATGTTTGCTACTTCAAAAATAGCGAACTTCCATACAAACTTTCAACCCCTATTTCACCCCTTAGGGGTAGACTATCCAGAAACTCTTAAATACGTATCCGCTCACTTTTAATCAGTAGCCCAAAAATAAAGTTTCATGTTTGTAACTTCAAAAATGGCGAACTTACTTACAAACTTTCAACCCCTTTTTCATCCCCTTAGGGGTAGAATATCCAGAAACGCTTAAATAGGTGTCTACTCATTTTTAATCAGTAGCCCAAAAATAAAGTTTCCTGTATCTAACTTAAAAAATTACGAACTTCCATACAAACTTTCAAACCCTATTTCACCCCCTTAGGGGTAGAATACCCAGAAACGCTCAAATACGTCTCTACTCTTTTTAAATCAGTAACACATAAATAAACTTTCATGTTTCGAACTTCAAACATTACGGACTTCCAGACTAACCCATATACGAAATGTCAACCCCTATTTCACCCCTGAGGAGTAGAATATCTAGAAACGCTTAAATACGTCTTTACTCTTTTTTAATCAGTAGTACACCAATAAAGTTTCATGATTCTAACTTAAAAAATTACGAACTGCCATACAAACTTCCAACCCCTATTTCACCCTCTTAGGGGTAGAATACCAAGTAACGCTTAAATACATATCTACTCTTTTTTAATCATTAGCACATGAATAAAATTACATGTTTCTAACTTAAAAAATGACGAATTCCATACAAACTTTCAACCCCTATTTCACCCCTTAGGGGTAGAATATCAAGAAACGCTTAAATACGTATTTACTCACTTTTAATCAGTAGCCCAAAAACAAAGTTTCATGTTTGTAACTTCAAAAATGGCGGACTTCCAGACTAATCTATATGCGAAATGTCAACCCCATTTTACCCCCTTAGGGGTAGAATATCCAGAAACGCTTTAATACGTATTTAGTCTTTTTTAATCATTAGCACATGAGTAAAGTTACATGTTACTAACTTAAAAAATAACGAACTTCCATACAAACTTTCAACCCCTATTTCACCCCTTAGGGGTAGAATATTCAGAAACGCTGAAATACGTATTTACTCATTTTTAATTAGTAGCCCAAAAACAAAGTTTCATGTTTGCTACTTCAAACATAACGAACTTGCATTCAAACTTTCAACCCCTATTTCATCCCCTTAGGGGTAGAATATCAAGAAACGCTTAAATACGTATTAACTCTATTTTAGTCAGTATCCCAAAAACAAAGTTTCATGTTTGTAACTTCAAAAATGGCGGACTTCCAGACTAATCTATATGTGAAATGTCAACCCCTATTTCACCCCCTCAGGGGTAGAAAATCCAGAAACGCTTTAATACGTATTTACTCTTTTTTAATCATTAGCACATGAGTAAAGTTACATGTTACTAACTTAAAAAATAACGAACTTCCATACAAACTTTCAACCCCTATTTCACCCCTTAGGGGTAGAAAATTCAGAAACGCTGAAATACGTATTTACTCATTTTTAATTAGTAGCCCAAAAATAAAGTTTCATGCTTCTAACTTAAAAAATGTCGTACTTCCAGACTAACCTATACGCGAAATGTCAACCCCTATTTCACCCCTTAGGGGTAGAATATTCAAAAACGCTGAAATACGTGTTTAATTATTTTTAATCAGTAGCCCAAAAATAAAGTTTCAGGTCTCTAACTTAAAAAATGACGGACTTCCATACAAACTTTCAACCCTTATTTCACCCCCTTAGGGGTAGAAATTCCAAAATTCCTTTCTTAGTGGGTGTCTACTCAATAAAAGGATCCTACTCACCAAATTTCATAGTCGTAACTATCATAGTTTACGCTCGGCGATGATGAATCAGTCAGTCAGGACTTACTATTTTATAAGTATAGAAGATATTCTCTCAAATAGCAATGCCTGTGAAAAGCCACTGAGTTGAGAAAAACTACTTATATTGCAAGATGACATGTGTGAGCAATAAGGAATTCTGATTCTTTTGATTTTGATGTATACATACATACATAGTAGTACGTTATATTTTGATGTATATCCTGATGTGGGTACATACATAGTAATGTATGTATGTACACATCAAAATATAACGTACTACTGTACGTTATATTTTGATGTGTCGTGAAACAATAGTTAAAGCTATAATATTTTAATTTATGTCATTTAATAAGATAAAAATTTGGCTGCTCTTTGACCTCTATATTCGTTACTAGCCGACCCACGCAACCTCGTTTGCGTCTCCTATTGCCCGTAGCGTGATAATTTTCCCTCGTTTGGTGCTCGGTCCTATTGGTCTTAGCGTGATGACTTATAGCCTAAATAAATGTAATATCCAAAATTGAAAGAATTTTTCAAATCGCCAGCAGTTCCTGAGAATAGCGCTTTCAAACAAACAAACAAATAACTAAACTCTTCAGCTTTATAATATTGTTATAGATACTATTTCAAACTATATATTTAAACGAGACATTAACCTTAAACTCATAACTGATACTAAAAACTAAATTGATATTTGTAATACTTTTTACACATAGATACAATAAATAGTTAAAGAGTTCTCCCATACACAACGAAATTCATATTCAAATAAGTTTGAGTAATATCTTGACTACATTTGGTTGTATAAAATTATTACCACTAAAATTCAACCCACACAACTAAAATATTATCATCGAATCTATTGCATAACAGCCATGCACTTCTAAAGGTCACCTATTCGTTTTATGAAACCACTCAGAATAAATAAAAATCTATATTATTGTTGTCAAATAAACCAATATAATAATAGCTGGACACATGCCACACACGGTCGAGTGATCCCAAATTTTATATGCTAAAGACAACTCCGGCCTAAGAATATAGTCTGTCTCACTTTAGCGAGAAGAAGTAAGAAGAACGAGAGTGTAAAGAGAACGGCCTCCCATAGAAGACTGTTATGCTCATATGTCTATGATAAATATAATGTCCAACTTTTTTTTTTTTTTTTTTTTTTTTATTGGGACTAATCCCACCCACATTCCCACCACTGTAACTCCTGTACACCAGGATCAACAGCAGTTACCCACGAACACACCGAGTTATGACACTCGGGAAGTCCCAGGAAGAAAATTAATTGTCTGGGAACCCGCAACGAAGTTAATCAGAAGAAAAACAGGAGGAGTTGGAAATGATAAATCCACTTCCCTCCTTAGCAAAGCGGGAAGCACCACGGATAAAGTATTAGGGGTCCTAAGTGAGCTATATTTGATTACTATAGTATGTATGGCAGAATCGCCTAAACGCACGGAAATTCACCGCAGTTGACACAAGATCCTCATAGTATACCGCCCCAGATGTAATTTGTAAGCTATTTAGCATTGTGTTACGTTCATTGTACCAAAGACTACACTCCCAGAGTCGATGATGAGCCGAGTGATAATGTCCAACTGTTAAACAATAACTTCCATCATTGTTAAGCTTTGACGGCTAAACCGCTGTACCAAAATGAAATTTGACATTGAGATACTTTGATTCCTGAGGAAGGACATAGACTCTCATAGAGTCTTTACGACAATAGCCGACATACACGCGGGCGGAGCCTGGGGTAAAAGCTAGTTCTACTACACATGCTTCATTTGAAGGATAATTATGATATACTAGCTGAACCCCGCGGTGTTACTCGCGCTTATTGTCGGTACCGCGGGTGAAGACGTGGGGCGAAGCTAGTTTAAAAAAAAGTAGCCTAAGTTACTCCCTGTATTATCAGCTACCTATCAGTGAAAGTCTCGTCGAAATCGGTCCAGCCGTTCCAGAGATTACCCGGAACAAACAGACAGGCAGATAAAAAAAAAACTACAAAATTTTTGGTATATGTATTTTTGGCTCTGCATTAATTAAAAAAGCGGTTATTTTAATATTACAAACAGACACTCCAATTTTGTTTAATTGTATTGATGATCTAAACTTGACCTTGTAAATTCACCTTCACAAGTGAAGTAAAACAATAAAGGCCTTGACACGGGCGGTACTATCCTCGCACAGAAGATCAACTTAAAATGAGATGAGAGCATTTGTGCTGTCGTGTTTTGTTTGTGGATAGGAGACCGGAGGCCCAATGATGCAGAGCATTACTAGGCTGCCATTGTATGGGTCACCATGCTGCAGTGTTACATTGTGTGCATTTGCATTGAGTATGGTGATCATCACTCTCGAATTCTGCTTATGCTTTTCACCACGCAGTCACTTTGGCAGGTCCATACAGAAAAATCATGTTTTTAAATAAATACTTATTGTTTTTATTTGCCGAAATCTTAATATCCTAAGTACAAAGATCAATGAACGTAATGTTTCCTGAAACCAAAAGTTGAAAATCCATTTTCTCATTCCGACAATTGTTTCCCTCGGGAGTTGAACTTTGGAACTTGGGACAAGGAACAAGGTTCGCACCCGGCCCGTGTAGCTTTAAGTGTATAAATAGGACGAAACCTATCAGTCAATTTGTTTAGGATTTACATTTATCACTTTTTGTTTGGTTTCAGGACGATTTGGTTCTCTGAGGAAATCGACAAAAATATTTTGGTGAGTTTATAGATAAGAATATATTTACGATTAAGGGACAACTTGGATGAAATAAATAATACCATCTGTTTCTTATTCGAAAGAGTATATAATTGTTCAATATTAATTTTGTGATGAATCTCGTTTAAAATGAATGATAATTCCTGGCTTAAATAACATCTGTGGTCTTGCATTTATGCCTTCTGTGTTATATTATATTACTTTTAGTTTTCAGATATATGTCATGTTGTAGGATCAATTATTCGTTGTATTTGCTTGACAAATGACTTGACTTAATGTCGTATGTTCCCTTGATGGGATAGAGGGCGTCAATGGTATTTCTAAATTGCCTTCGATCATAAACTATACACTTGCAAGAGTAAAGTTCAATGTCGAAGACGTGGACGTCTTGCCGATTTTCTTCACCTCAGATAAGACGCATCGCCAGTTTTAGTTTGGGCTTTGTAACTTAGATTTTCCAGCGGGTTCCAATCCAGTGCCTATTTGGCGATATGGTCGAGGTCCCAACGCAAAGCGTAACCAAATCAAATCTTGGGACGCTATATATGGTGATCAGTTGGAGATTTGTGGTAGCGTTTCAAGAATTCTTTTTTGAAGATCTTTTTTTGGGACCGCATACCCCAAGAAGACTGCTAAGGCGACAATCTACCTGCTGTTAATAAATGCTTAACTAACACATACAAAAATATTGTTTGTTAGGTTACAAATAGTTATAATTGCACTAACACTTTCCACTACACGATTAAATCACCGGTATATAGTTATGATCACAGATAAGTGTGTATAATTACACTCCAGTCGATAAATATACCCTATACTTTAAGTACAAGTCACACTAAGACCAGAAATCTTCTCATTAAAACTACACGAAAACAAAAACCGTCTGCTGCTGGCTATGGCTCGGTAGAATGGTCGTCTAAGCTCGATCGTTCACTGTCTTCAACAAATCCTGACAGAGCTAACAATGACTTGTTTTTCTGTACTTTTATTCTGAAGAGACAGGTACTTTTCTTATAACTTTTGTCAGTAAACAAAGTCCGTGCACTATAAATTTTCAGAACAACATATTTTTATTTTAGCAATGATGAGGATTACAATGTCATTAATTGTTTGAGTAATTAAAGTCTTTATGTACCTGCTGGTAATTAGAACACTTGCAATACGTCTTCAGGTTCGTCGAAGGGGTCACCTCTCAGATTCCCACATCAGAGAATAGTGTATGTGATCCACAAATTGTTCTTCTGAGTGGATGTTTTTTGTGTCCGTTTCATTTGCGACACAGGATTTATTCTCAGTATTAGTCCGGGATCCTCGGAACAAATTTTACAAGTTATTACTATCAAGTTAATTTTTCCTGAGTATCCTCATTGTTTCATTTTACAAAAATGTCCAATTGTGGTAGCTAACAGGGCTGGCAGGAAAAAAAACTTTTTGAGCGTAGGACCATGATAACATACCACGCAATTTGAAGGACAATGTGTTTGCTAAATTATATCAATGTTAACTAAGCAACTGTTAAAAATTCAGCTAGTTAGTATCATTTTTAACGACCTCGTTATCGATATATGTTGGAGGGATCAACCCATACATTTTGTAGGACAAATATTTGTTTCCATTATGTAATAATGTTAGTTAATATTTATATAATTTAACAGTCACATTGTCTTATAAATTGCGTGGTACGTTATCCCGGCCCTACGCTCAAAATCTTTTTTCCCTGATAGCCCTATTAGCCACCAAAACCGAAAATTTTTGTAAGATGAATGTTGGGCCCCTCATTAAAAGAAGCCACTCCCGAAAAATTTCTTGTAAAATTTGTTCCGGGGATCCCTGAATGTATGAGTTGTCTTTTAAACAATTAAATATTTTATTTGTACTTAAATTAATGTTATATTATAGCATAAAACTCCTGCTTTAAATCAGTGTGAGGACTATATGATTGTGCATTTAATAAGTGTAACAACTTGTTTTTAGATAACGAATTTGATGTTGAAACATACATTTTGAATTTTTTCGCTATCGCACGCTATGCGACCTAGAATGGACTTCAATCGTCCGAAATCAGTCTTTATTTCAATAAAATCATTTTCATTTTGGCTTAAAATCGCTAACCATAGCTGCCAATCATAATACATGTAAACTGATACAACATGATAAGTTACTAGCTTTTGCACGCAGCTCCGTCCGCATGTAAGTATACAGTTGTCTCACTTGTTAATAATGTAGCCTGTAGTGGGTGTACGAATTTTTTAATATCAGTTTAGGCGTGGAAGCCTAACAAATTCATATTCGCATTTATCATATTGACTTCCTTGTTGGTCTCGCGGTAGGCGTGTGCGACTGCTGACTATGAGGTCTTTTTTTTTTTTTTTTTTATATTTGGCCCTGCCAAAATGACTCTACTCTGCCTGATGGAAAGCATAAGCAGAATCCAAGAGTGGTGGTCACCATACTGCGCATGCAGACAATGCAACAATGCAGCATGGTGACCCACACCATGGCGGGCTAGTGATGCTTCTGCATCATTGGGCCTCCGGTCTCGCACTCACCAACGAAACACAACAGCATGGTCGCTGTCATTTTACGCTGATCTTCTGTGCGAGGGTAGTACCGCCCCGGTCGAGCCGGCCCGTTCGTGCTGAAATCAGCGTGGCTCTACTACCTGTATTATTATCTTGGAACTAGATGTCGTTGTATGTTAGATGTCCCAAATATTCATATTCAAATATACATTCATCATATAGTTTCCGGATACCTGATTAACAGCAGTTCCCGGACCCCTCCTACCTCAGGCGTAGAGTGGCACACCGTGTGGTTTTAGTCAACCTGGTTCCGACACACCACCCCACAAACCGGTGGGGTTTAATATTAAGTCTTCTGGCACTTGTTTATTTACATACATGCGGACATATACTCGTTGTATTTCACGCCTTCTAAAGGGTAGACATAAAGGTATTAAATATCTAAACAAAATTTGCAAAGTATAATTCTTCAGCACTTTCAAATAAAAGTGATAGATTATACTCTTGAATAGCATATAGACTGATGCAGAAGCATCTCAATAGGGGCCATAGTGTGGGTCACCATGTTGCATTGTCTGCATTCGCAATGAGCATGGTGACCGCCTACTATTGGATTTTGTTTATGCTTTCCATCAGGCAGAGTATAGTCACTTTTGCGTGCCAATATATATAAAAAATATGGTAAGAAAACAATATATTTGCCTTTTGTTGTTTATACTTTCGCTTATCTGTATGTAGGTACGTTAAAAGGATTTACGTTTACAATAATAAAATAACGCAGAGACACAAAACTACCGAGAAAGAAAATAATATTCTCCTAAACATAAAGAATAGAAATCACTTTTATTCAACATGAAAAATATTCACAAGAAGGTCGTAACTTCTAGGTGGTAGGTCAGTAGGGCAACAACACAAAGAATAATAAATCCACCACTTGACACAGACAAATGATGGTGAAAATACCACTACCACTAGCCGAGGCGGCAACCATACAAGAGCTACAATGGAAATGTAATCTTCACTACTCTGTGCGATTTTCTGATTGGGTAGCGTAAACAGTAATTACTTATGGAGTTTTGGAATATTCCTGATAATTAAAACCGTTTCAACCGATTCTAAACTCTTAGGGAAGAGGAGGTTCTCAATTCGTTTGAATCTATTTTAATAATTGATACCTCCGTCATTTATAAAACGACTATTTTTTGCCCGTGGTTCCCGCCCGCGTATTTGTTGATTATCGCAACAGAAAAGTAGCCTATGTCCTTCTCCAAGGGCTATCTATCTCAAGACTGAAATTCCTACTTATCGTATCAGTAACAGACAGACAGAGTGACTTTCAAATGTATAATATTATGTATGGATTGCTTTTTTTAATTTAGACTACTCAAAGTTTATACAAAGACGTTCATAAAGTTTAAATTTAAACGAGATATCGTCATCACTCTATCGCATTCCATTGCTGAACACAGGCTTTTTTAATTACAATGAATAAAATCAAAGTAACTATGTCAGCTGTTAAAAGGAGTAACTAAATTTTATTACATAACAGAGACTACATAGTCTGTTTTGTCTAGTAAGTATAGTCCATTCATTTAGATAGTGTCGGTGCACCCGCACGCAATTGTTGTTATTGTTGTGAAATACGAAAATATTAATTCATACAACGGCGTAAACTGACAAATCATACTTGCTTGAGGATGTACGCCGCAGGCGGACCCTTTGATTTTGTGGCAGCACGTGCAACGGCAGCGCGATCAAAGTGACCGTATCTAAGCGAATGGACTATATAAGTTGATCTGCAATAGTACAGAAAGCTGCATTTGCAAGTTAAACTGCTCATGAAATGAAACAAAACTTTTAAACCTGAATATATTAAGGAATTTTGGTTGAAATGCTATCACTTATTTTCTCTAGTGCTTATAATCAATCATAGAATAACGAATCGAAAATCGAATTGACTATTTATATCGTGTTGGAATTTTCAATCGATGCACTACAAAGAGCATTATATGTAGTTATATCTTAATTTTGTCTAAATTTAAGAGACATTGCTTATAATTGTATCAAAGAATACAGACCATATTCTAATTGGGTGTCATTTGCTTTTACTTGTGTTGTAACTTTGTCGCTTGAATTTTAATTACAGTAATGTATTAGAAAGAAGTTTTTTTCGTCAGTATTGTTAGATTTTGTGACTTCTTAATCAATTTTATCAACGTCTTATAGTAGGCACAGAACAAATAATCACATTTATTAAATCACTAGTTGTTGCCCGCGTATATGTTGGTTATCGCTGCAAATAGTAGCCTATGTGTTATTCTGATGTATAAGCTATATATTACTGTAAAGTTTCATCCAAATCCGTTCAGTAGTTTTTTTTAGTAGTTCTTTAGTTTAGTAGTAAGTTTGTTATCAATAACTGACTAGTTCTGAGTAAAACTTCATCATAATAGATTATTATTACTGATCTTTATAATGCAAACATAAAGTTGCTTTATACAAGATTAAAAAAATATCCTAAAATATAGTTATTATATTTATATTAATTGGAATCCGTTTGCCACTTTACCCAGTCCACATTTGATAACGATCTCATAAAAAATGGTGCTTATCTTTCATCTAGATTTAAAAAAGGCCCTCCAATTTAATCCCTTTTATATTATGCGAAAGGCGAAAATAATTAGAACCCTTCCTGACCCTTGCTGGCCCTATTTTTGTACTGTACACGCATTTAAATGGCGTTCGTAGTTATTTAATTTAGATAATACATGCTATGATTTATCACGTTCTTATTACGTGTAGACGTTCTATGGGGAAATCTACACGTAACCGAGGCTAATGGAAAAGTCGTTAATGGTGTACATTGTGACGCGCAACAAAACATACTACAGCGCCATCAAGCGAAGATGCACCGAGCTACGAAGTAACTACTAATCCTGTAACGCGATATAGAAGTTCTTGCGCTGATTAGCATATATATAACATCCCATGTGATGCGATGTATCACTTCTGTTGGGCGTCCCGAGATGCACACCTTTTTTTGGAATCACTTATAGCAAACTTTTATAACAATTCATCACGATTTTGACTATAGTTAAGCATTTAAACAGTGAAATATAGTTTAATCTGTTAAAAGTCTGGCGGTCAACAGGTTAATTATACGGCTCCATATTTAATTAACTATAAAGACATCTGCTTGTCTAGTAAGTTATGTTGAACTCTAACAGTAGATTGTTAAAGACTGTTTATGAAATAATGATGGCTTGTAGCTAGTGTTAAATGAAAAAATAAGTCTCGTGTCACGTTGTTGACCACAATGAACTTCGTAACTATTTAAACAATTTTCAAGCTATTTTAAAGGTGTGTTTTGCTAGTTTGCGTCCCGAGATAATGGGACAGTTAGCAACCCGCTTAGATTTTACGAGAGTTTACGAGAGTTGATTTAGATTGAAAATAGACGCAGACGAACTTGTATTGGTCAGCTAATATATAGTAAAATTAAACTTTAATTAATATTTACTTAATTCCTGAAGACCCTAAACGTGTCTTAGCTTCTGACATTAAAATATTGATAACTAATTAAATAAATATATCGGACATCTAACACACAACGCCATCTAGTACCAAACTAAGGAAAGCTTGTGTTATGGGTACTAGACAACTGATATAAATTTATATATACTACTACTACTGTTGATGGAATAATGATCGCATGTAGCTAGTATTGAATGAAACGCAACTCAAATACAACTAAATAAATAAAGAAATACGATTAATACTGCCTCTAGATTCCATATATTTCTACACTATATGTTTCTATTGATATCTTTATTTACGAATTTTCCATTCGATTGAATTTTCCCCGTAAAAAGCGTGTGTTGATTTTCCCCGTCAATGTTACAAAACGAACTTGACGCTGAATAAACACTGGTAAATTAGCAAGTACAAAGAGTGACTGCTAAAATAGTTTACGAGTTGTCCGAATTCTGTTTAAGTTTTTTCTTTCAATTAGTATTCGTTTGATGTAATCAAACATTCATTCATTTATGTTTGTGTATCGCAGTTTCAGTTTGTATATTAGTTCATGTTTATTTTCCTGTGTGCATGATACGATTAGGTTACTACTTTTCCGTTACCGTAAAATCAACATAAAATGACAGCGTTCGTGCTGTCGTGTTTCGTTGGTGAGTGCGAGACCGGAGGCCCAATGATGCAGAAGCAACACTAGCCCACCACGGTGTGGGTCACTATGATGCATTGTTGTAAGTCTGCATTCGCAGTTCGCAGTATAGTGACCACCACTCTTGGATTCCGCTTATGCTTTCCATTAGACAGAGCAGAGTCATTTTGGCAGGGCCAAAAAAAAAATATATATAGATCGTAATTTTTAATACGACATTTCATTTTTCAAAACTGGCAATAAATAGCAAAAGGCAGCCATAAATTGTTGAGATTGCAAAAGTACTGATAAAAATCAGTAGCGAGAATGTGTGTTCAAAAAGCTCTGGTGCGCGCGCGACGGTATCGGTTGATTCCTGCTGGAATATCGAATCGTCTTCTATCTCCACTCGTGTGTAACGCCTATATAAACCGAAACTCCTGGATTTTTCGTTAACTCCTGAACGTAGCATTCCAAGATGACGTACCTAGCTATATTATTATATATATATTATAGCTAGCGTATTTTGCTGCGGCCTATGTCGAGTTATTGAACAACGAAATTAACCGAAAACGTAGTCCCAGTGTAGTAATGACATCCCTATTTCGGCTTGGTGCGAATGCTACAACTATTGTGCGATAAGTTGATGCGTGACAAAATTTTATGCGTCATTATCATAATAAAGTATAGACTATAGTACTTTCTTTATTACTTATTTATTGAAACGTCTTGTTGATGATAAAACACAAGAATTAATGCCAAAAAAGAGCCCCCATCAATGGGTTTAAAGATGTTCCTTGCGACGTACTCAGCACAAAGAACCTTCCTGCTCCTTAAACACCCAAGGGGTCACCTTTATGTTTTCCTCCTTTTAAGATGTCGAAAACCATCTGGTCGATTCACTAGCTGTTTATTTCAATTAGATATTTACAAATAAAATCTTCACAACCTTAACAATAACAAACGGAAATAGTACATTTACGCAATCGGTAACAAAAATCTAGATAATAAATAGAACATAAAGCGGAATCATAAAATATCTTTGTAGCATAATAACGCTCAAAATTCCACTTTTATTGAAGCGATAAAATGCGTATGTCTTACTCCTTGACTATATAGGCCAACGGCGGGTTATAAAATAATAATATCTGCGTTAAGCAATAGGCAGGGAGGTGGACGAATATAAATAGCATTGAATAATCGCATACAACAAATGTACACTTGAGAATACGTTACTTTTGAAATTTCATTGGCCTCTTCTCAGCACTGAGGCTTTATCCTACTTCATACTTCATAGTAAAGCACGCTGGCTGGACGGGTTGGTTGCTTTCTTTGTCGAATAGTAATATTATTGACATGACGCAATGGTGATTTTATGACATTACCGTGCGAGAGCCATGCTTCGACATGAATGGGTCGGCTCGACCGGGGTGATACTACGGCCTCACAGAAAACTTGTCACCGAGAGAGTTAGGATACCGGAGGCCCATTCCCCAACCCCTCCCCAAATCCCTTTCCCCATCCCCCAAAGATATGCAACGCACTTGTGACGCCTCTGGTGTTGCGGGTGTCCATGGGCGGCGGTTATCGCTTACCATCAGGTATTACATCTGCTCGTTTGCCTTTTTAACCCGGCACCACACAGACGTAGCATAAACCTTTCTAAACAGAGGCGAACAGTGGATTATTAGAGACTGTTAATAATAATAAATAGTAATGGAGGACATCGAAGAAGCCGTTGACGAAGTTAATAAAGATCTAGAATCCATATATACCTGGTCGTCGAAATTTGTATTATCTGTTAACCCTACCAAATGCCAGGCAGCAAACGCACTGAGTAGATTGAATACACCGTCAATCTCGCCAATCAAATTCAACGGGTCAGCGATACCTTTTAGCCTCGTAGTAAAGGACCTGGGTCTACACATTAACTCAACTCTCGATTGGCGAGCTCAGGTTACCCACGTAACTCAGAAGGTAACTGGAAACCTGCGGATACTATATCGCCTTAAGAACTTCTTGCCTCCTAAAATCAAAACTACACTTATGCATTCCTTGATCATTCCGTTATTCGACTGGTAGTGTATGATATTTCGAATTAATATTATAGAGGCACCAAAACATTTTAAATAAAAGAAAGTAGAAACTAAAACCCAACTACGACAAAAAACGACGCTGAAAAAGCTTCAAACAAGTTTCAAAAGCCGTAGTCACGCGTTGTTAAAGTGTTATGGACTACAGCTTTTGAAACTTAGTAATGTGCCATAGTCGGTGTTGCGGGTGTCCATGGGCGGCGGTAATCGCATACTATCAGGTGATAGGTCTTTGCCCACTATACCATAAAAAAACCTATGGAAATAAAGCCTTAAAGAATGAAAGTAGAATTGGCCAGCTATACCACCCTTTACATTTAATCATTATAAAACAGACCTGATTTATATTATTAGTATCCATAATTTTCATTATCCTTCAAGAAAAAGGATTTTATCAATTCGACTGTATTTTTAACAGACTTGATTATTTTTTTGTTTGTTACCTCAGTACCTAACTTTCGACTGGGTGTATCGATTTTGATGATTGTTTTTTATTAACCGACTTTAAAAAAACTAAGGGCTTACTAATTCGACCGTATTTTTTTATGTTTATTGGCTGAGAACTTTCGACTGGGTGAACCTATTTTGATGATTATTTTTTAATTGAAAGCTGGTGCTTCCCATGTGGTCCCATTTCAATTTGGTCCAGTTCTTGAAGTCTAAGTGTGAGTCAGTTAGTGAAGTCTAATTTTTGTTAAAAAAAATGTATTATTATTAAAATAACTATTTTTAATCCGAAGCGCTCATAGCCCAGTCGGGCTCGGTGATTAAAAAAAATTGCGAAGTAAAGCAAGGGCAGCGCAGTCAGCAACTGGATGGGTGACCGCTAGTGTCACGATACCATGAGCGTCTCCGTTACTTTGATCAGTTGGTACACGTTATTATCATAGGATAGCTTAGTTGGAGGCCTTTGGGCGGCTTAAAAATATCCAACGGCAAGATTACGTAGCCACAACGTTGTTTTGCCAGTTCCCAACCCGCACTCGGCCAGCGTGGGGACGTATGGCCTCTTGTGAGAGGGGACCCCTGCCCAGCAGTAGGACATTATGGGTTGATGATTGATGATTCTAAATCCAGTAAAGTTGTCGTCCTTTTAATATGTAAAGTAAAAGTGTACGCCCAATCCCCACATGGGACAAAACTTTGTGTGATACAGAAAATGTAGTTCTATATCTAGGTGTTCTTTGTGTATGTGTCATAAATGCTTGTTAAGTCCAATGCGACACAGAGTACAAAATAAGAAAAGAAAACCAATGTCTGAAATTATTTACAATAATTCCAATAAAAAAAGGATTTATTTAATTTTCCTTGAAACATCATTAATTCTTTTTAAATGCTTTATACAAGAAATGTAACAATAACAACTAAGTCCTGTAATTTAGGTCGCTTATTTTAAATATTACCTTAAAAGAAGGTTTGCATATTTTTTAAAGCAACTCCTAACAATCTTTCTTTGTCTCGAGTATCTGGGACGTTCTCCGAGAACTAAGAAAATATTCTACTAAGGGTGGTGACAGGGTAGCTTAGAGGAGCGGTTTGTATTTATTACAAATAAAAGGCCTTACCACTTTAAAGTGCAAATTTAAATTTAACAACACCGAAACAATGCAATTATTTAATACTGTGTTTGACTGGAACCTAACATAGAACTTTCTAAATTAAACAAAAAAAGTTTAAAAGACTGTAACCCGACTACATAATAACTTTATTACGAATAGCTGAGCTCCGCGGTGTTATCTGCAGGATAAAATCAACCGCAGGTAACACCGTGGGTCGAAGATAGTCTGAATAAAGTAACCTAATTAACTCCTTATTTCATCAGCTACCTGCCAGAGAAAGTCTTGACAAAATCAGTCTAACCGTAATCTCTGGAAGAAATTAGCCAGAACAAACAGACAGACAGACAAAAATTGGAAAAATGTTACTTTGGCATATATGTACCACTCACTCGGTGAAACACAGCACAAGCACTATTGCACACCAGTTTTCTGTGAGGCCGTGGTATCACTACAACCAAGCTGGCCCATTCATGCCGAAGCGTGGCTCTCTCACATTTAAAGTTTAGGAGTTACGGTTCAATATTCAAATATACATAGACTGCGAGAACTGTCATTTTGTTTTCACTGCAGTCGGGTAAAAAGGACCATCCACTTAAAGTGCTGAAGGTGAAACGATTGTCTTTTTTATCGTGTTCCAGCCGTTAATTTAGAGAATTAACAACGTCATTTCGGCTTCGTAATTTCAGGTCAGTCTTAGTCCATTGCTAAACTGGCTTGCACCGTAATTATGCTAAACTTCAATGAAATTCATATTATAAATTAGAAATAATAAATTTAAAGTAAATCTCCTGTATATAACTCGAGTAAATATACTGCGTATTATATATAATCTTTACTGCTATCCCAGTTAAATAAGTATTTAGTTTTTAAATAATAACTTATTTTTTGTCAATTGAAACAAGAGAAACTTTTAGAATCTTAAACAAGCCCACAATTGATGAGAGTAGCCTGCAATGGGAGAGATCAACGTCTAAGTGGATTGTAATGGGCTGATGTTGAGATGTATAATACAATATTATAAAGCCGGAGAGTTTGTTTGGTTATATGCGCTAATCACAAAAAGTTATGTTACGAATTTTTTTTCGTGTTGTGTACGCTACGACGAGACATATATTATGTCAAACACGACTAAAATTTATTTCTGTGAGAGTTGCACACGAAATTGTGCAGGTCAGTTAGTGTATATACGGACAGAATCAAAACTGAAAGTGATAGTTATATGTGGTTTATATATATGATCCAGTTCATCGCTTCGCTTATCTCAGCAATAACCCTTCGTGTTAACAATTCAGCCACCTCGCGCAGGAAGATTTTACTTAAGATTAAACTAAAATATTATCACTGCGCTAAAATACTTAAATTATCTTAATTTGTTAGTGATTGTAAGGAGTTTAAGTATTCATTCGATTATGGCCGCGCATATGTCGGTTTTCGTGGTAAATTTACTATTTACTACCTTATGTTATCTTTGTGTTATTCTGCTGTATAAGTACAATAAATCACTTATACTACTAAGTATAAGTGTTACTGTAAAGTTTCATCTAAATCCATTCAGTATTTTTTGCGTGAACGATTAATAAATGTCCAATTATCCTAAAAAAATTCACATTAATAATATAGTTAAACAAAATAAACTCCATTTAACTCCAATCACTTGTAACATTGAAGGAAACGAGATATATATTCCTGTATGTTTATCTAGATTTCGAGTCAAAATCCTCCTCTAGCAGATTTATGGGAAGGGACTCGAAGAGGGCAACGCACATATGAGCCTAGAGTTGCAGGTAATGTCTGGTCTTTCCATCAGCTATGCTATAAATTAACAAAAGAAATCACAAGAAAAAAGACTACTAAGACCTACTCCAAGAACTGGACCAAATTGAAATGGGACCCCACGTGAAGCAACAGCTTTCAGCAAATAAATAATAATCATCAAAATCGTTTCACCCAAAGTTCGGTTCAATCGAAGCTCTGAAGTAACAAACAAAACAAATTCCGTTGAATTGATTTCCTTCTTTTTTGAAGTCGGTAAAAAACTACCTTTGCTTTTTTGTCTAATTATATATTTTTACACAAATATTCAAAAGTCTTTCCACTGTACACTTTTAATAATAAAATCCCTTTTCCCTGTAAATTCCACGCAAAAGCCATTAACTCCTAGAAATAATTTCCTAAAAGTGCATAAATCTGAAAGGTATAAACTTTTCTATTCAAAAAAAACAACTTATGATCCTTTCATGTTATAATCACAAAACAATATGGTAATCAAAAGAACACATAATGATGTATTTCAAAATGAGAGCCATATCCATCTGAAAGTTATTTTTATTTATGTTTGGCCCTGCCAAAATGACTCTACTCTGCCTGATGGAAAGCATAAGCAGAATCCAAGAGTGGTGGTCACCATACTCACTGCGAATGCAGACAATGCAACAATGCAGCATAGTCACCCACACCATGGCGGCCTAGTGATGCTTCTGCAGAGACACGACAGCAGGAACGCTGTCATTTTACGTTAATTTTGAAACCGGCCCGTTTGTGCTGAAATCAACGTGGCTCTAATACCTAGTAAAATTTTCGCAGAATAGATTTACATATAGTCACTATTAGGTTATAAAATCGCGTTTATTCCCATATACATACTTAATATTAATGATATATCTAAGTATATTGAATTAGAAATCATTTCATTTCAACCAATTCACAAAAATCAACTTACAATATACCTAAAAATCGACTGCTCTGTAATATAATGCATCCTGCTTCTACTTTTTCAACTTTGACCTTTTCCATTAGGCTATTTTCGTAAGCAAGCAATGTATCTGTTTTATCGGGTCATTCATCCATAACCATCAAAGAGAAATAATATACGTATTGAAATGGTTTTATTTATTGTTTTAAAGTGATAACGTAATACTAGTATTTTTTTTGTTTCAGCTGCCAAAATGACTCTGCCTGATGGAAAGCCTAAGTAGAATCCACTGGTGGTCACCATCCTTAATGCAAACATGCACAATTTATTAATGTTATACTCTGTGGGTAAAATCATTTACTTTAATTTTTGACAGTTTTATAAATAGTAAATTAGTATGACTTGATACGTTGCCAATTAAATTAAAAATTACATCGGTTTGTCATTTCTACAAAAGGAAGTTTTAATGGATTTATTAATTGAAGTGTTTTATTTCATAAGTAGTGTCTTTTAGTTCTCTATTACTATAGTTGTAATGTAATTAAATGTAGATACTACACACTACTTTATATCAAACCTGAATAGTTTTAGTTTATTTAATATAGATTTAGTTAATGTCGATTTACAAATATATTTACATCTCAAAACAAAATAACGATACAAAACATTAAAATTTATTTGAAAACACTCAACATTAGATAGAAAAATTGCATACTATACTTTTCTGAGTATTTCAAAGTTGAACACACAACTTCTGGCACGTTTGGCTGTACACTGTTGAAAAGAAAAAAGAAAATAGGCACAGTGTAGTAGATGTGCCTTACTCCGAGTCTTTGTCTACCGCGCTGGCCTAGTGTGGATGACAGATTAAAAAACCTTTCCAATTATCATGGAGAACTTGCACACTGACGTCCTTCCTGTGGTTTTCTTCCATTTAAGCAAATTATAAATTGTTAGTTGCATAAACATGCTATAGAAAGATGTGCCTTTATTTAAAATAATTGTTTATTTATACAGTAAAAATACTAGTTTAAAATCATTAATCAATAAATCTTATTCTGGATAAGAGAAAAAAAGTGAAAACTAAAACCCAACTACGACAAAAAACGACGCTTAAAAAGTATGAAACAAGTTTCAAAAGCCGTAGTCACGCGTTGTTAAAGTGTTATGGGCTATGGAACATTCCTAAGTTTCAAAAGCCGTAGTCCATGTAGTGTAATGTACCATAGTCCATTACATTTTAACAACGCGTGACTACGGCTTTTGAAACTTGTTTCATACTTTTTAAGCGTCGTTTTTTGTCGTAGTTGGGTTTTAGTTTTCACTTTTTTTTATTTAAAATGTTTTGGTGCCTCTATAATACTTATTGTTGTGCAAAGTTTATTTTAAATAGGTACCATAGAAATATCTTACTTATCGAATAAATACGGACAAAGTCACGAACAAATGCTAATAATATATATATTTTTGAAATGTACAAATAATGCCCTTTCCAATGATACCAAACACGGCATATTTATTTCAAATTTAGTTTTTAATACAGTACTTTATGTCGGCTAGAGGGCGCCACATTCAATTCAGTGACACGTCATATAACCTCTAAGCAGCCTACAATCAAGACACTTCTAACGATGCCTCATTTGTCTTATTCTGACTAGTTTAGAAAGAATGAGGGAACAAATAAGCATACCATAGAAATATCACACTTATCGAATAAATACGGACAAAGTCACGAACAAATGCTAATAATATACGTATTTTTGAAATGTACAAGTAACGCCCTTTCTAATGATACCAAACACGGCATATTTATCTTAAATTTATTTTTTAATACCGTACTTTATGTCGGCTAGAGGGCGCCACATTAGATTCAGTAACACGTCATATAGCCTATAACCAGAAGACGATCATGACGCTTCTAGAGACACCTCATTTGTCCAAATCTAATGAGTAGTTAAGGAGCTAGGAGGGAACAAATGAACATACATACATACATACATACATACATACATACATACATACATAGCCTGTCAAAATCATAACCCTCCTTTGGCTTTGCCGTAGTCGGGTAAAAAACGAAGGAGAACGTTAATGAAAGTCAAAGTCTTTACCGTGAAAGAGTTACGCTTCGGCACGAATGGGCCGGCTCGACCGGAGTGATACCACGTCCTCACAGAAAATCGGTGTGATATAGCGCTTGCGCTTTTTTCATCGAGTGAGTGAGGATACCGGAGGCCCATACCCCAACCCTTCCCCACATCCCTTTTCTCATCCCCCAAAGGTCGACAACGCACTTGTGACGCCTCTGGTGTCATGGGCGGCGATAATAGCTTACCATCAGGTGATAGGTCTGCTCGTTTGCCATCTATACGATGAAAAAAAAACTAAACATGTTTGAACTAAAATATCCCGACAGCCGACCTCAGGCACCGCCCCGTAAGTAGATTCATGTGTTGCTTAGACACTTACCTATACAAAGAGGAGAAAAAATATTCTTTTTATATTTGAACATATCAGAGTGAGTCAACTCTGCCTGATGGAAAACATAAGCAGAATCCAAGAGTAGTGGTCATTTTAGTCATTATATTATCATTGCGAATGCAGACAATGTTACTATACAGCATGATGACACTTACTATGGCGGCATATTGACACCAGCGAAACACGACAGCACAGAAGATGTTATTTTGATTTGGTCTACTATGAGAGAGTAGTACCGCCCCAGTCGAGCCGGCCCGTACATGCTGAAATCAGCGTGACTCTACTACCTTGTCCAATTCTCTTTTAAACATTAAACTATTTATCATCAACAAAATCTAAAAAAATAACCGTATCTTTAACACACTTTATATATGTGTACATTTACCGTACCCATCCTCATGTAGTATAAAAAGGGTGATGATTATGACGTAACATAAAGCCCGAGCTTCACACACATCATTTAGTTAATCAAAATGATTAACATAAACAAGTAATCCGTGTGGAATAATGAAATTTTGTACAAAATGTAAAATATAACAACGTTTCCCGCCAAATGAGGGATTAACATATAATTAAACCGATAATTGTGCAATTCACCAAGAAATAGGGTTACCTCATTAATTCCCTTTTTTAATTTCATTATATTAGGGTACGTGAGATCCATTTTGGTTCTCTTAATAAGGTTTAGGTATCGTGTATATGTAGGTATGTAGGAGGTAGATATTGTTGGTTTTTATTTCGATCAGAGACAAACGATTAATTAAACAGAGATGACATCTTTTCCTGGAATTCTTAATCAAATTCTAGTTGAGTTTTGGTTCAATAAATAATATGGGTATTGTCACATGACCTATAAACAGTTGCAATAGCTGCCATTAATCGGATCTCTTTAAGTATCGGCTTATTTTGTTTCGATTTATAAAGAAATTAATATAACTTTTTTTTTCAAGTCTAATGGTTTTTTGGTGTGCTGATAAGAAATTATTTTAACAACCAAGCACCACAAACCAAGAATAAGTAAAAAAAAAACAGGATAACTGGCTATATACGAAATCTTTCGTCGCGCTACTCATCGGTTTGAAATCCAATATCTTAACCCTAGGCTACCGGGGCTCCAGCTTTTTAATAACCGGTGTTATAATCCGGTTAATTTTTCGTAACTGTTCAAGTAATCCGTCGTCCCTTTGTTCGTTCAATACCAGGTTCCGTATAAAATTAACAGGGTAGAGATAAAAAAATGACCGAAATTACAGACCCCTTTAGTCCCGAAATTACTTTTAAGGAACCATCTTCATTACAAAAATGTCAACGTAAAAAATAATCTGATGTCTTTCAAGAACATTTGTTGACCGCAAGGTGGTCGTGCAAATTAGTTTAAAGTTATGAAACGATCTATAAAAAGGCTATTTTATATGGTTACTAGCCATACAACACGGTAGGGAGTAACTATACGCGGGCGTTACCCTCTTTCAATGTATAAGCCCAAATGAGCCTATCCTTTTCGCATGACACATAATGTATTTATGTGTGCGTGAAATTCTGAATGTTTTGTGAATCTAGAAAATAATAGTATTAGAAAATAATACTACTCAAGTAAATACTTTCGGAGACACGCTTCGGCATGGAGTGATACCACGGTCTCACAGGAAACCGGTGTGAAATAGGGCTCGCGTTGTGTTTCACCGAGTGAGTGAGGATACCCATCCCTCAACCCCTACCCAAGTCCCTCTCCCTTTCCCCCAGAGGTCGGCAACGCATTTGTGACGCCTCTGGTGTTGCGGATATCCAGGGGCGGCGGTAATCGCTTATCATCAGGTCTGCTCCTTTGCCTGCTATTCCATAAAAAAACTGCTTCCTTATCGTAAAGCGTCTAAGGCCGGTCGCCGCGTCTGGGTGATTTTCAGCAACTGCTGGCTCCTGTGTCTCCACGATGTTAATCCTGAAAGCCGGAGATCAAAAGGTATTTTTCACCTGCCGTATAAAAATAAACCTTTGATTGATATTCATCTAATGGGATTCAATCAATACACCTTTTATACAATAACTCATTGTGGTTTCAAAAACCAAAGAATACTAATAAAGACCCCATAAAATACTTAAACAAGATGTCGGGCGGGGTCAAGCCATTATGGGTTACTGAATATGTAAATCACTTAACTGCTCCTAAAACAACATGGCCGCGATGTCCCATGCAACTGGCTAAAAAAATATTGTTGTAAGTTAAAGCTTTTTTTTGGAACCATCTTTGTACAGAAGATTTCTGCTTAATAAGCACTTAAGTGTTTAAATGTTTAGAAGAAATTAGTACTTTTGTTTAAAAATAACAATTTTAGTTATGACTAGCAACCTGTCCTGACTCTTTACGGGAAATATAATAAAGCCTATGTTACCCCTATAAGATGTTCGGCTTAATTTTTCCCGAATTCTTTTTTTTATGCTTGGCCCTGCCAAAATGACTCTACTCTGCCTGATGGAAAGCATAAGCAGAATCCAAGAGTGGTGGTCAGCATACTGCGAATGCAGACAATGCAACAATGCAGCATGGTAAGCCACCCCATGGCGGGCTAGGGCTTCTGTATCATTGGGCCTCCGATCTCGCACTCACCAACGAAACACGACAGCATGATCGCTGTCATTTTACGTTGTTTTTCTGTGCGAGGGTAGTACCGCCCCGGTCGAGCCAGCCCAACCGTGCTGGAATGAGCGTGGCTCTACTACCTTGAAGAGGTTGTGTTTAATAAGAACATGGCAAATAATTTTAAAAAAAAAAACGTTCATGTTGTTTTTGAATAAAATATCGTTCCTATTACTGCAATGTCTATAGAAAAACTGTGGGTGCTGGTGCCGCAACTACTTATCAGCCAGGTGTATCTTATCTATTTGTTATCTGTTACCTTCTAGACCCTAGGCCAGTAGGCAACAGCACCCATGTTCCATGGCTTTCAAATTTTCTACATATATTACTATAATAGGAACAATTCACATTCAAAATTAAATGTAGAAATTTGATCGCAGACCATTACCTATTTTCTGGTCAGTAAATATCTTAACTCACGTTTATATCCAAAAATAGTTCTCTTCATTTAGTCAAAGATGCAAATAAAATTTCCTTTGAAAAAAAAATCTAATACAAAACCTTAATAAAGCCTTATACATCAACGTTTATTTGACCGATCTTTTTTATTACAACAGCCCTTCAGGGTAAGGAGGGTATTTTAAATGACCCTCGTAATATAGCTTGGTAAGATACGATCTTGTAAACGCTACTATACAATAAAATTGTGTTGGAGTGCCATTTTCAATATTATTTAGTAGACAAATTTAACAGACTTGAAAAATACGTGGTTCTATTATTACGACTTTATTTACAACATGAAGTAAAATTTGATGATTATCGTTTTAAACAGAAGGAAATTATCATAGGGGTTAGGATACAAATGGGTCGAAGTAACAAGAATTTTTTCATCTTTAACTAGTTGATGAAAGGTATCATGTATTATAACAAGTACAATTTTAACAAAACTTAAACCGACTTCATGGTTCGACTCGATTTCTCTTAGATGCCATCATCAGATATTAATGTCCTTATCATGCTACCACCGTTGGGACATCACCTTTCCATTAAAAAAAGAATCATCAAAATCGGTTCATAAACGACGAAGTTATCCGCGAACACACATAAAAAAAAAGTAAAAAAAAAAAATATATATATACGGTCGAATTGAGAAACCTCCTTTTTTTGAAGTCGATTAAAAATAAATACCGTAGTCAGGCGAATATATTTAATCTTGTTGTACATACATTATTATTTTAAATACTGCACGTTTATAATAAATAAATAAATAATAAATATTTCGGACATCTATCACACAACGCCATCTAGTCCCAAGCTAAGCAGAGCTTGTGTTATGGGTACTAGACAACTGATACAAATACATATATACTTTTTTTTTTGTAAATATATACATATTATACATAGAAAACACCCAAACTCCGAAACAAATATTTGTAGATCATACAAACATTTGATCCGACCCGGGAATCGAACCCGAGACCTCACGATCAGCAGTCGCACACGTCAACCGCTAGACCAACGAGGCAGTCATCGTTTATAATATTCGTAATTAATTTTAAGAAATAAAAGCTAGTCGTATGAAGATAAATGACAGCACAAAGTGAGAGAGGAAAGGTTCGACATTTTTTTTTTAAAGATAACTCCCAGTTTAGGAATATACATCCTGTGTTGCGGAGGTCTTTACAAACATACATGAAACGAACACACAGACTCAGAACAACAATTTGTGGTTCACACAAAGTGTTGTCCCATGTGGGATTTGTACCCACGACACTTGACGCAGTAGAAAGTCGCATAGCGATCGCCTAAACCAATAATAGGCATGCCGTGTAGCCAATTAGTCACATTAAGAAAGTGTTGCTAGAGCATATTTGATATTTGAGCATATATGATTTGATATTTGTGGAAACTTGTAATTGGCCATCACCATGCTATTCCTTTCTAATCTAACTTGTATTCCTAGCTGTAAGTTTCCTTAAAATTGTAAAATAAAATAAAATAAAATAAAAATAAAATAAAATATCTAAAGCCGAGTCTCCACCAAACAAATGTTGACAACTTTTGTGTTGTCAACACGTGTTGGTGACAAAAGTTTCTGTAATTTCCTTGTGTTGGCAACAAAAGTTAGCAACCGTGTTCGTGGCGATGAACATCAAAAGAATACGTTTGTTGTACATATTTATTGGCTCTGTGGAGACCTTAGATAGAGGTATATGTTTATACTTTCTGTAATACCTCTATGGTGGAGACGCTTAGTTAGAAAGTTTTTAAAAAACAAACAAATTCTTCAGCATTATAATATTAGTTTAGACTATCAAGACCAAAATACATTTAGTATGATTTGGAGGATTTTAATGTGTGCATGTATGCAATTAAAGAGAACAATAAAACCCAACAATGTAAGGGCAATGTGCATCGTATAAAGAAATCATTAATCTCTTTATTACTGTACTAGGTTTTTTCTCCTGACTATGCTCTGGGCTATTAAATTGAAAGTTATTTGTATACCTTGAAAATTTATGTTTTCTCTCCTGTACCTCAGAAGGATAAACGGAACCCTTCGTTGTCCGTCTGTCTGTCAAGACCCATTTTCTCAGAAACGCGTGGAGGTACCAAACTGAAATTCATATTAAATACTCAAGTCTACTGTCCCTTAGAGCTGTGAAAAAATCAAACTTTTAAACCAACGCAATCAAAAGATACAGCCGATTATATGCTGCAAATTTTCGACACTCGCAAGGGAATCAAAACTTACAGGGTACTTCTCGTGAACTTAGAATATAGGTTTGTACCGAACCCTCGGTGCGCGAGTCGGACTCGCACTAGGCCGGTTTTTTCGCGGATAATTTCGTCGTTTATGAACCGAATTTGATGATTCTTTTTTTAACAGAAAGGAGATATCCCAGCGATGGATGGACATTAATATCTGATGATAGTATCCAAGAGAAATCGATCAATTTGTTCGTTTTTAAAGTCGGTTATTTATTTTGCTAAAAATTAACTTGTAACATAACTTTTTCTACTAATAAAGTATAGACTACAGATATCCTGGTACTAATATGAATTATTGAAGATGTCCAGTACATATTTGAGGTCGAATCGTAGAGACACAAAGATAAAATAAAGTCCGATGCAATATCCGACGAACCAAATATCTTTGTAAACAACCTCCAGTTTCCCAATTACTTTCATTTTAGCGCAAGATATAGCAATCTTTATTATTATATATTGATGGTACAATTAACAATATTATATAGTTATCTATATGTTAATAGAAAAGTATTTAGTTAATAAATTAGCCATTCATTGTGTTTGTTAGAAAATAGTTTAGTTATTTTTTCACAGTGATAGGCGTCGAAAGAAGATATTTCTAGCTATATAAAAACAGTACCTAGATAACCGAGGTCGCTTGGTATTTATTTGGTATTTCTTTTTAAATAAAAAAAGTATGAAAATTTCTTTAAGTAAAAAAATAGTCATGACGATTTCGAGATCATATGTACTATACTAATAAATTAAATTGGAGTGTCTGTTTGTAATATTAAAATAACCGGTTTTTTTTACTAAATGCATATGTATATATAAATGTTACATATACAAAAATGTATAATTTTTTTTTTTGTCTGTCTGTTTGTTTCGGGTAATCTCTGGAACGGCTGGACCGATTTTGACGGAACTTCCACTGGCAGGTAGCTGATGATCCAGGGAATAACTTTGGCTACTTTTTCAGACTAACTTTATCTCGCGGTACGACGATAACCGCGGGTAACACCGCGGAGTTCAGCTTGTACGTTATACAATGAAAAAATTATCTTGTTATCTGGTACATCGACATGGGTATGAGTCGATCATCCCTAGCTCTTGTGCTTAGTGTTTATTTTTATTTATCTTGTCGGAAGCTGCATATTTTACATTTGTACGTAAAGAATTAAATTAATTACGAGAGTGCCAAAAGCCACTGAAAAGCTGTAAAGTTTCTTTAAAAAAAATGTAAGTCATGGTACATATTGAATGCATATAATACATTAAAACTCAATTTAAATAGTGTAAATCATCCATCACTATTACAAATAAAATATTTATCATAGGTATTATCATGCATAAAGATTAAACATTTTCTGTCAGTCAGCGTGTAAATTGAACATAAGCCATTGCATGAGGGCTGAAAAACAGTCAAATCATTTTGAACCAATATCTGGTTAGGATTTTGTTTAAATTTTTAATCCCAGAGGGGTTGCCAGCCTTCATTTATATCAGTTTGACTTGAATTAATGTTATTCTGGTAGGGGAGGAAGACAATTTTAAGGCTTTTGTTTTGGAAATAAACTCTATATCGATATGATGACTGTTTTTCATTGCAGAGTTTCCGTTAATGTACCTTTTCAAAACAATTTGTTACAATTTGCTTCATGAAGAATAAAAATGTTCTTCTCGTATTTTTCACATATTTTAGCTAGTAAATATTAAAAAAGGTTTTTTAAGGTAAAGGATACAAAACTTTACATAACAACATAAAGACTGTCATTAACCATTTGAATGGAGTACCATGGAAATGGTTATTGACTGTCTAGCTGGTAGCGAGTACGTTACCAGCTAGATAGTCAATAACTATGTTATGTATATATTCCACTCAATCAATATATATATATATATATACATTGATTGAGTGGGGTAGAAAAAAAACATTAGGTACTCACTTAAACGAACTCTTTCCATCGTAACATATATATTTACACAAAAGATAATTAACATAGTAAGTAAATAATTAATAACTTTTTTCTTTAATGAATTTGAATTAAAATTACAAAGAATTCAATAAATCAATAAATTTTCCAGATTACAATTCGGAATTTTATAATCTGACGCAATTTATCTATATTAAGAATTCATAAATTTGAAATTGAAATAGAGAGAAAAGTTCAAAGCGTAATTAGCTTAAAATTATTCATTCATTAAACGTCTCAATAATCAAATATTCTATAATATCCTCTGATTTCAGAGAAAAATGAGAAGCTTCACAATCAGCATCCGAAATGGACACGTAATCTCGTAAAAAGTCAGTGCCCATTTCGGTGACGCTACTACGCAACGAGCAACCAGTTGCTTGTTGATTATATTTTATCATTAGTAATTTGTAAACGATTGCAACTGTGCTGTAATAATGGTATTTACATTTCTACATCGATATTTATTTACTGAATTGCGAATTTAAACTCGTACTGATGTAATTGTGGCAGAGCAAAAGTGAGTAAGGTTGTCTAATTTGGTGGACGGACACCGAGTGACGTACAACACAGGTTTATACCTTTTTTTTTTTTTTTTTAACCTGTGGAAACCCCCTCGGGCCGTCACCCCGCCGGGGTTTGCGGCGGCGGGGCGGTGTGTCGGAATCGAACCGACTAAAACCACACGGTGTGCTACTCTGCGCCTGAGAGAGGGAGAGGTCCGGGAACTGCTGTATTACGACCTCCGGACCCCTCCCGGCGCCAGCCCGCACAGATGCGGGCACCCTCCTCCAGTACCTCTCCGTTTAGGCGACGTACGGCACACGCGTCACGTCGCCTCCTCGCGGGCGGCCACTATAGCGGATGGAAGGGCAAACCCGTCCCGACCATCCGCGGCCACACTCAGGGCGGCATGAGGCGCTGGTGAGCGCGCCTCCGCTGCCCGGTTCGCCGGCGGCGGATCGGGTCCGAGAGGAGGTCGTCCTCCCGGGCCTTCTCCGCCGCCTCCTTCTGCGAGATGACGTCTTCGCAGAAGGTGGCGACCGCGGTAAAACTGCTGTCGCTACCGGCCATGGAGCGGATGACGGCCGGTAGCGAGAGATCTCCTCCGATGACTGCAGTGAGGGCCCGGCGCTGCGACGCCCATGCGGGGCATGCCGCCAACACAGGTTTATACCTAGCTTAGGCAACAGTCCTCCAAAACATTATTCTAGTGTAGCGATTGTATTACTTACGAAAAATAAGTACCTGGAATAAATACCGTCAATATTGTAATTTAGCTACCCCTGATTCTGATAATGGGGGGAGGTGAAGAGCAGAATCGCACTCTATGAGTCTCGAGCTGCAGGTGTCCATAAGCGCCGGTAATCACTTATCAATAGATGACTCATCTGCTCATTTGCCCTCTATATATCAAAAAATATATTTGTCATCAATATACCAAAGTTATAAAACTTTTATTATATATTATAGTCAAATCTAAATTCCCTAACGCTGCAATCTGATATCCTTTCTTTATAATATTTTTATAGGCATACAATTTATAACAAAATTATACACTTAATAATATTTTATAGTTTTAATTATGAACTTTAAGTGATTTTGCAGCTTTTATTGATTGATAATAAACTATAAAACAGCATCCAATCATTAACGTTCGCTTTAAAATAGCACGGTAGATAGAAGCTAGTCATCTTGTCTTAGCATAGTTATTTAATTTGCTGAATGTTCAGAACGTGTTTATGATCGATAAATAATATCTAAACATATAAACTTTTATATATAAAATTACCTGACTGTTGAACGATGAACAACTCATCAACGTACAGCCTTAAACACTGGGGTTACAAACTTAACATTTGAACACCTACTAAGAAATATTTTTTAGAAATTTCACCTCTAGAAGGGTAAAATAAAGCATTGTGGCTTTAAATCCCACAATACAGGCTCAGGACAATACTTTGTGTGTTCCGCAAATTGTTGTCCTAAGCCTGAGTGTTCTTTGTGTCCGTTTCATGTATACTTGTGAAAAAATGTCACATCGCGACGATGCGAGAATGATCTTTTTTTTTATTTTAATATAAAAATAATCATAATAAGTCAGCAATAGCTAATGAATGAATATTTCTAGTGACGAAACTAGATAATAACACCAAAGGGACAGTAAACGTCTACATATTAACTTTTAAACTTTCACATTCCATGATATATTAACAATTATTTTTACGGGAATTAATGCGATCACTTATTCTGTCTGATTTGCCTGACGTTTCGACTGTTGCACTGGCCGTGATCACAGGCTGACTCTCACAGAGGTATGTACTTAATACCTTTTAATAAGTGATCGCGTTAATTCCCGTAAAAATAATTGTCAAAACGTCTCTCTTCTCCAAGTGCCTCTTCAATCTTGAAGGTTGGCCGTCAGCTTCCTGTACTCCTCCTTGTCACCGGCCAGGCGGCGCAGTAGCTCAACGGAGGTAATACCGGTCCACTCCCGGATATTTCGCAGCCACGACATTTTTCTTCGTCCAACGCGTCTCTTCCCCTCCACCTTGCCCATCATTATCAATTGCAGCAGCATGTATCTTTCGTACCTAAGCACATGGCCGAGATATTCAATTTTGCGCTTTTTGATGGTCTGCATCAGTTTTCTATGCATGTGGACGCGCTGGAGCAAAATATCGTTCCTTATCTACATATGTTTATTAAATTTCTATTGTCAAATCACGCATCATATATAGAAACTTCCGGAGAAGTGTACCAACTAAGTCAATAAACTGCAACTGTCAAACAACCGGTAGCAATCGCAAATTACATTACACGAACCCGGTAAAACAATGAGTCAACCGTCGAAAATTTAATTCGTTTCAAAGTTGCCAGTCTAATTCGTTTACCCATTCGGGAAATTAAATAGATGGGTAATATAGCAACCCTATTAGGGGCACCGGGCTTAAATCGAGGACCTAGTGCGAAACTGCCCCCAGATTTATGCGAGGGACGCGAATTTATTTAGACTGATGATAGTTTGGAGGACAACTCGATTATAGGCTGTATTACGACATATCTGTTTATATGTTCCGCTTCTGAATTGTAAAAATACTCTGTTTGCGAGTCTTCTAGTAATGTGCCTCTTAGATACTTTTTAATATTAATTTTATGTCTACGATGGAATTACATATTAAGTCGGAATAAAATGTATTTAGAGCTCTAAATTAGGGCGTATTGAACATGCGATGTAAAAAAATTTTTAGACACATAAAACCAAAAGTAAAGACTTTAGGTTATAACATTTATTTATTTATTTATATTAGGGAAACTTACAGCAATACACTTAAAATATGTTATAAAAATATCAACAATACTCCATTTACAAGTCTCGAAATATAGAAACAAAATATTACAAAAATAAGCCTTTAAAAAAATCAGAAAGCATTAAGTATTTTAGAATAATTGAAATTGAGTCCGTTTTTAAAAAACTTTACCTGCATTTCCACTTAATAAGGTTTCAATTAAAGATTCTAGATTTTAAAACGACATCAAGTGCAGTCTCCTCATAATTGATAAACTCATAACAAAAATGTCAAGGTCATGCTTGCGTACTAAGTCGTTATAAATTTGACAAGATCGATAAAGAAAACTGTTTTGATGATACCTAGTAACAACTAGTGGTGTTGAGAAAAATGGAGCATACAAGGAAAAAGGTTGTATTGCAGGACCCAGCATCATTTGAACTCCGTTATATTGTTTTGTTTTATGTCTTGTTTTAGTGTTTTTACTAATTGTTCCGATGAGGAGAAACAATTTATAAAAGTCTTAATCTATACTAATATATAAAGCTGAAGAGTTTGTTTGTTTGTTTGTTTGTTTGTTTGAACACGCTAATCTCAGGAATCGCTGGTCCGATTTGAAAAATTCTTTCGGTGTTGGATAGTCCATTTATCGAGGAAGGCTATAGGGTATATATCATCACGCTACTACTAATAGGAGCGGAGCAACAATGAAGAATGTTTCAAAAACGGGGGAAATTTTCACGCTACGGGCAATATAAGGCGCAAACGAGGTTGCGTGGGTCAGCTAGTTATTTCTAATAGGGCCTTTAATATGGCACCGCACCGCAGAATAAAAAAAACTACCAAAAGTTAAACGTAAAAGTATGTTATTATTTATTTAAAGCCTAGATGGCCAGTTTTTTTGTCAGTGTGATGAGATGAGAAAAAATTGGAGTGTCTGCCCAATTTTTTTTATTTGTATAGTTGAAGTTTTCTGAACTAACATAAAATTGCTTTCGGCAATAAGGCCGCACTTTGTACATTATACATTCGTCATTTTCTATACTATCTTTTAAATCTGTAATACGGTGTACAAATAAAGAGTTTTCTGTCTATCTATCTAACTTTTTTTTTTATTGCTTTACAATTATAATTTTTGAATTTTAGATTTAATTACTAATTGCAGTAATTAACATTGAGTGGTAGTCAGTCTTTCACGCTTTTATTAACTTCATGTGTTATGCAGTTGGCTTGTGCGACTTCTGATCATGAGGTCTCGGGTTTGATTCACGGGTGAGACCAAGTATTTGTATGATCTACAAATATTTGTTTCTAAGTTTTGGTATTTTCTATGTATAATATATATATGTATTTACAAAAAAAAGTATGTATGTTTTTGTATCACTTGTCTTAGTACCCATAACACAAGCTCTGCTTAGCTTGGGACTAGATGGCGTTGTGCGCTAGATGTCCTAGATTTTTGTTTATTTGTTTTATTATGAGAAAATTAATGAGTATGCGATTATGAGAGCAATGATTCTATTTAAATTTATGACTGCAATTTAAAAAAATTGAATAAAAAAGCGTCAAGTGGACTGCCTCGTTGGTGGTTAGCCTAAGCGACAGCAGATTAAGAGGTCTCGAGTTCGATTCCCGAGTCGGACTGCTGTTGGGTTTTTCTTACAAGAAATTCTTAATAGCAGCCCGGAGTATGGAAGACGGCGGTGTTTCCCGCCCGTGCCTGGGAGAGCACGTTAAGCCGTCGGTACCGGTTGTCATGAACATCTATGGCAATCGTTATTGGGAAGTCAGTGCCCAAAGATATTCTGACAACTAGTTCAACCTTCGAATTAAGTTCACCCTCAAGGTTGTGGAGGTCCGATGCCAGTCGTTCCGTGGAAAAACTGATATTCAGGTAAAACTGGTAGAACTAGTTAGTAGCCGATCCCAAAATGTTGGGAATATTAAAGGCTAGGAAGATGATGATGGTGATGAATAAAGAAGTGTCAAAGTTGTAGATGTGTGAAAAATGTCAATGTAGGCCCATACATCAAATAGCAAGCCTTACTGATTACTTACTCATTGATTATATCTTTATATATATAATTCTTCTGTGAGTGTGTATGTCACTTAACTACTCTCAAACGACTGGACCGATTTTGATTAAATTTTTCTGTGTGTGTTCAAAGGGATCTGGGAATGGTTTAGATTCACAATTTTGTCCGCTGGACAATGTTTTTTTAATATTTTTTTAATTTATTAGTAGTTATGGCAAAACGACGTTTGCCGGGACAGCTAGTTTTATTATATTTTATTTGAGAACACTATGAATACTATCTATATACGAGCCTACGTATTTTTATTTTAGTGTAATGAAAATGTTTGACCTAAAAGTGCATCTAATTACTAATTTCTGTACCATCATGAAGGTGACTATAAAAAAACCTATAGAATTTAATTCACATTCATAGTACCATTTAATTTTTGTGCATATAAAATCAAATAAATATAATTGCAAGGCACTTTGCCCAAACATCCAATTCACACCCCAGTCGGCCATTTTCATTTCCATGTAATTCGATAACGAGTGTCGCAAATCACACCTTCATTTTAGAGAGTAGTATTAAGTGGATTTGCCCACCCCTTGCCCATAGGATAATGCGTTTTCCCCATGTTTTAAATACATTGAATATAAAGTTTTTTGCAACGTTCACATTCATTGAAAGCGGTAATGGAGATAAATAGTATCTGGCGGTCAGCCAGCGTCGATTAAATACTACGGGTGGTTCTCGATCGGTATTTAGGAAAGTGATAAATGTATGTAAACTCGTATATTTAGTGGTGTAACTTCATTTTGCCTTCGTGACGGAGTGGTAGCGTATGCGACTGCTGTGCTTGTGGTCTCAGGTTCGAGTTCTGGGTCGGACCTAATGGTTGTATGATCTGCAAGTATTTGTTTCATAGTTTGGGTGTTTTCTATGTATGACATGTACGTATTTACGAAAAAAAGAGTATATGTATTTTTATACGTTGTTTGGTACCCATAACACAAGCATGTTATAATGTAGGAGGGCAAACGAGCAGCCGTATCACCTGATGGTAGTAGTGATTACCGCCGCGCATAGACACCTACAAGGCGTCAAAAGTGCGTCGCCGACCTTTGGGAGATGGGGAAAGGGATGCGGGGAGGGATGGGGTATGGACCTCCGGTATCCTCACTCACTCGGTAAAACACAGCGCAGGTGCTATTTCACACCTGTTATGTCTGAGGCCGTGGTATCACTCCGGTCGAGCCGGCCCATTCATGCTGAGGCGTGGCTTTCCCCATTTTATTCTACTTAATCATGACCTTTTCTGTTCTATGGCATAATCAAAGGTTACTGTACTAATTAAAAGTGAGTTTGATTCTATAATGTATGATAACAAGTTCCACCAAGTGCCGACAACCGAGATTATCAATTATATGAAATCTAGTTGTTTTATTTTCTGTTGGGAGCATTCTTAATCCATTAAAAAAGTAGACACTTATACATCTGGTGATGGATGGTTTAAGAATACGGAGTGGTACCACCCCCATTAATCCCATGGGTATCGTTAAAGTCTATTTAAGGAACAAACTACGCAAGACAATATCCCTGCAAAGGGAAAGAA
The DNA here is from genome assembly GCA_905220595.1 of Spilosoma lubricipeda. Taxonomy (NCBI): domain Eukaryota; kingdom Metazoa; phylum Arthropoda; class Insecta; order Lepidoptera; family Erebidae; genus Spilosoma; species Spilosoma lubricipeda. Next base: position 8,070,508 of record HG992299.1, read on the forward strand.
AATTTGAAACAAACCCTTTTTTTAAAGAGATGGTTTAATCCAGAAGTGGACTTCAGGATAAGCGATTACCATCGTCCATGGACACCGCAGCGCATCCCACACACACCAGAGACGTCACAAGTGTGTTGCCAGCCTTTTAAAAAGGTGTAGGTACGCCCTTTTTATCACAGGCGACAGCTCATTCCATAGTTTTGTTGTGCGAGGCATAAAGTTTCAAGAGAAGCGTACAGTTGTGAACTGCCAACCATCTAAATGATGGAGATGATACCGCTGTTTCATAGGACGATCGCGATAGTGAGGGATCAGTTCGAACAATTCCTCTGAAACTACCAGACTCAATCATTTCCTGTATTTATTTTAATGAATTTCAATGGTAAGGGTTTAATTCTTTATGTTTTTGTTACAGAGAAATCTTGTTAAATAATTTTATGTTCTGCTACTCACATCCTAGAAAAATAGACCTTTGGAAAATGGGCAATTAAATCAAATTGTGTCTAGACAACAGAGGCCATTTTGTTTTTCAGTTTTGACCGTTTTATTGTTAAGTTATGTTCGCTACGGTGTCTGTTTTACGCAGGCGATGTTGTTTTGATGTGGAGAGCTAAGTTGTAAATAAAAATAAGAAATGTTTCTGTTGAAATTTATTGCTTTTGTTTTATTATTAAATTGTGATAAAAAAAATAACAATTTGTGTAATAAATGTTTTGCCCTCTTTGTAATGCACAAAAAAACCTTAATTTGTTTTGGCAAAAAAAAATCTTTATGATTTTAGCGGTTTCGGATATATTCTAGAGTTTTGGTTTTGGTCAGCTGTGAGACCACACTGTGAACAAAAACTTGTTGAAAAATCATTAAAATTAGATTTTAAATTTTATTTTACTAGATTATTAATAATTCAAGAAATAACGCGTTTCGTAGGTATTGTAGTCCTAATATTTGACTTACTTAAAGTTACTATCAGAACCAGAAGAACCTGCCTAAATTCGCGTTAATTATCTAACCGACAATTTCATCTAATGAAAAGCATTTGAAATCCACATATATCCACAACCAAACAACACTGTTAATAACTACTTCTATATTTAAAGTTATAACAACAGCAATTTAATAAATAATGTTACCGCAATCGACAAGCTCTGCAATGCTCCCTGTCAAATACTATCACACAGCGAATTTAATATTTCATACAATATTCAAAATTCAGTCAACCATGCCAGAAGCCAAAGGCGATTCATCAGAATTAGTGCTGATTGGCCCGGAGAGTGATGACGTCATCAATATGCAACCAACCGGCTGTGAGAGTTTATTGAGTCGCTAAACGATTCCAATGTTTGGAATGTAAGTTCCATTTTTAAATACTAGTGGTCACCCAGTGGTCGAAATTCGACCATAACTTATTTTTTCAAATCTTTAGCTTTTTGCATTCCTCCTTCTCCTTACTATTCTAACATGTACCAATTAAATTCTAAACATATAAATAAAATTGGAGTGCCTGTTTGTAATATTAAAAATCTGGTTTTCACTAAATGCATAAGTGTGTATACACTTTATTTATACCACATAAAAAAAAATGTCTTTCGGTATGTCTGTTTATTTGTTTGTTCCCACCCCGTCCTGTCAAAACCGGTCCAGCCATTCCAGAGATTAACCGTAGCTGATGATATAAGGAGAAACTCAGGCTACTTTTTTTAGACTAGCTTCGCCCCTCGGCGTTACCCGCGTTACGACAATAACCACGGGAACCACCGCGGGGTTCAGCTATTAGTAAGCCGTAGAAGTGGGGTCAAGTAGAATAACTAGGGTAGAAGTTCATAAACTAATGTTGGTTTTAATAACTTTAAGCCGATATTTCAAAATTCAAAATTCAGCAACTCTTTTACGGACAACACGAAAAGAACGAATAGAAAATTTAAAAAATTGGTGTAGATATTGTGTGTTAAAATTTTTAAATGATTAAGAAACGATTTACACTATGTCAATTAGTCAGAAAAAAAATTCAACACTGGCAAGTCTAGTATACAAGGTGACAAACAAGTAAGAACACAATTCAGGAATTCAATTCAAACATTAAAACATAACATAGGTAACGAACTCAGTCTGAAACCATTCAATATCCCACGTTTAGAACACAAACCGACAATTACAAATTCGAATTTGGAACTAATCTAAAACTGAAATCAGTTTAGCGCGCCCGGATTGGCGGGCTGAATGATGACGTCATCAATACCTGTCGTTCGACCAACCGCAGCTTACGTTCCCATAGTGTTGCTACCAACTATCATGAGTTATTTCGCAATTATCTCTGTGAATAAACGTTTTGGGCAAAGGTAACATATTTTGGGGCTTACATTTAGCGTTTAGTTACCAAACGACATATTGCTTGTTTTGTGAATTTCAATATTGCAAGTGATTTGTGTTCCAACAAAACACTTGCGATTGTGTGTTATGTATGTGTTGTGTGTACGTTATAATAGTGGATGTAAGAATAGGTCCTGATCACATAATTTAAGTATAGTAATAACTAATAGTGTGTGCATTCGCAGTGAGTGTGGTGGCCTCCACTCTTGGATTCTACTAAAGCTTTCTGTTGAAATATATTTAAATTTCCCGCCTTCTAATATGCATTCAATAGTTTGTTAGACTGTGTCTGTGGTAACTTTTTAGATAATAGATATACTGTGTGATTATTCCTTCCTTCCTTTCTGTGACACTACGAGTAATGTACACGTTTTGTAATTCACGTATAATAAAGATATTAAACTCTTATAAACCGTCTTCCACATTATTAAAATACAATTTAACAGGTTATGGGCCCAGTTGCCCAGAAAAGTGAAGAAGTTAAAATATTCGATTAACAATAGTAAAACTTAACCTAAATTAGCACACGTGAAACCGGTAAAAAGTTTTAGATTATTAGAAAAATGTCTTCAAATAACCCGCTGACCATGATAGAAAAACTGACTGGCCGCGATAACTACTCCACATGGAGATTTGCCGTGAAAACATACCTTGAACACGAGGAATTATGGGATTGTATAGAAAATCCGAATGGCGACGTGTCAAACCAAAAACGTGATCTCAAAGCCAAATCTAAGATAATTTTATTAGTCGACTCCGTGAATTATGTTCACATACAAGAAGCGAGGACCGCAAAGCAAGTTTGGGACAACCTGACAAGTGCTTTCGATGACTCAGGGCTTACGCGCCGAGTAGGTTTACTTCGTGAATTGTGTACCACAACCCTCGCAGAGTGTCAAAATGTAGAAGGATACGTAAGTAAAGTAGTCACAACTGCTCATAAGCTGCGCAATATCGGATTTAAAGTGGATGATGAGTGGCTAGGAACCCTGCTTCTCTCTGGTCTACCCGAGACATACAAACCGATGATCATGGCGATCGAGAGTTCCGGTATGAAAATAAGTGCAGATTCAGTTAAAGCTAAAATTCTACAAGATGTAAAAATGAGCAATAGTGATACAAATGCCTTTGTAACAAATTCAAAGAAAAAGGTAATTAAAAAGTCATTTCAAAAAGGTCCACGTTGTTTCAAATGCAACAAATACGGCCATATAAGCACTGAGTGCAAGTCTAAGCAAAAACAGAAACATGAAAGCTATGCCGCTGCATTCATAGCTTCTGTCAGTAACAGTGATGCCTGGTATATAGACTCCGGTGCCTCAATGCATATGACCAGACACAAACAATTATTGCATAATGAAACAGTGCCACTCGTGAAGACAATTAAAGTTGCAAATGACACATCCTTACGAGTAGAAAGCTCGGGTCAACTAAATTTAGATACCTGTGACGACAGAGGTCGGAGTAATAAAATTTTATTTCAAAATGTTTTATATGTTCCCGAGTTAGCAACAAATTTATTATCAGTCAGTCAGATTGTAAATCATGGTGGTGCAGTGAAATTTAATAATGAAGGCTGTGTAATTTATAACAGTCATAAGAAAATAGTTGCAACAGCTATCTTAATCAACAATATGTACCGGCTAAATCTATACAATTATCAAGCATACATATCTGATGTTGATAATCAAGATATTTATCTCTGGCACCAGCGGATGGGGCATCTCAATTTCAGTGATTTAAAGAAAATTGAAGAAAATACAAATGGTGTGCAATTATCTAAGAAAGAAGATAATCTGACCTGTGTGACTTGTTTAGAAGGAAAACAAACACGCCTGCCATTTAAGACAAGCCATTCAAGAGCTACACATTTACTTGAAACTGTACATTCAGATATATGTGGGCCAATGGAAACCACTTCCATTGGTGGTGCAAGATACTTCATCACATTTATAGATGACTTTTCAAAGAAGGTGTTTGTTTATTTCTTAAAGAAAAAATCAGAAGCTCTTGAAAAATTCAAAGAATTTAAAAATCAAGTTGAAAATCAATTGGAGTGCAGTATAAAATGTTTGCGGACAGACAATGGACTTGAATATATAAACAATGCTTTTTCTGAGTTCTTAACAACGGTTGGTATCATTCATCAAACAACAGTGCCTTATACACCTGAACAAAATGGTGTATCCGAACGCATGAATCGTACGCTTGTTGAAAAAGCAAAGTGTCTGTTGATTAATGCTAAACTTCCTAAACCGTACTGGGCAGAAGCCATACATACAGCTGCTTACTTAATTAATAGATCTCCAACACGTTCACTTGCTTTTAAAACTCCAGAAGAAATATGGTCTAAGAAGAAACCATATATAGGTCATTTAAAAATATTCGGCTGTGAAGCAATGATACACCTCCCAAAAGAAAAACGTAAGAAATGGGACAGTAAATCACAGAAAGCTATATTCATCGGATACTGTGATAATACAAAAGGGTATAGGTTTATAATACCTGTCTCTAAAACTGTGTTAAAAAGCAGAGATGCTGTTTTCTTAGAGACCACAGTAAAAAGAAACTATCTTCCTATACATCTGACAGAGAAAGAAACAATGTGTGATACATCATCGGACCAAAATGATAATTTCACATCTCTAAATTCCTATGATACATCCGATACTTCTAACACCACTAGTGAATATATGTCAGATCAAGAAGATAATGTGGATCCTGATTATAAACCAAATATAAATGTTCAAATATCATCAACTCCTTCTAAAATAACATTGAGACCAAGAAACAAAGAATTATTGAAAATAAAGGAAAATAGAGATAAAACTTACCTGTGCTACAGTGAAGAAAATACAAAATCCATTCCTCAGAATTACAAAGAAGCTTTAACCTCAATTGAATCTGAAAAGTGGAAAACTTCAATGAAAGAGGAATTAGAATCACATTCTAAAAATAATACTTGGACATTGGTAGAAAAACCCCAAAATACTAAGCCTATTGGATGTAAGTGGGTATTTCGCATCAAAAATGAACCAACAGGTCCTCGTTACAAATCAAGGCTCTGTGCAAAGGGTTATGCACAAACAAAAGGGATAGATTTTGATGAAACTTTTGCACCGACAGTGAGGTATGACTCTATACGATTATTATTATCACTTGCAGCTCAGAAAAATTTAGAGATAATCCAATTCGACATAACCACTGCTTTCCTGTATGGTGATCTGAAAGAAACAATTTACATGATGCCACCTGAGGGATTAGACTGCAACCCAAACATGACCAAATATATTGAGCAATTATTAAAGAAGTTCAATATGACTGAAGCAAACTCTAACAGTGTACCGGCTGATCCACATGTCAAACTCGTACAGACTGATGAGCTTCCTGAAAGAAAATATCCCTACAGAGAAGCAGTAGGATCTCTCATACATGCAGCAACAGTAAGCCGACCAGACATTTTGTTTGCAGTCAGTCAGGTGAGTAGATTTTTAAACTTTCATAATGAGTCTCACTGGAATGCTGTCAAAAGAATACTCAAGTATCTGAAAGATACTAAAGACTTTGGACTGTGCTACATGTCCAAACCAGACTGCATCAATTTGGTGGGGTACAGTGATGCTGACTTTGCCAACGACATTGAAACAAGGCGTTCAACAACTGGTTATGTTTTTCTTAAGAATGGAGCCGCCATTACCTGGTCAACCCAAAGGCAACAAACAGTGGCCTTGTCTACAACTGAGGCAGAATTCATGGCTGCTTGTGCTGCCACTAAGGAGGCCATGTGGCTTAGACAACTTTTACAGGAAATTAATGAATATTCACAAGAATCAGTGATGATAAACATTGACAATCAAAGTGCTATTAATGTTGTTAAAAATAGTGAGTTTCACAAGCGTTGCAAACATATAGATATCAAATATAACTTTATTAAAGAAAAATATTATGAAAATGTTATTAGTCTTAATTATGTAAACACAAACAATCAGTATGCTGATATGTTTACCAAAGCACTGTCTAAGGATAAATTCATATTTTTTAGAAGTAACATAGGCATGTGCAAACTTTGTAAGTAGTTAATTAAACAGCAAATGTTGTAACTGAATATTAGGTATTTGTATTGTATATCTTAAAACTTTTGTACTTTATGTTAGATATAAAAGAAGGCTCTAATTTGGAGATAGTGTTGAAATATATTTAAATTTCCCGCCTTCTAATATGCATTCAATAGTTTGTTAGACTGTGTCTGTGGTTACTTTTTAGATAATAGATATACTGTGTGATTATTCCTTCCTTCCTTTCTGTGACACTACGAGTAATGTACACGTTTTGTAATTCACGTATAATAAAGATATTAAACTCTTATAAACCGTCTTCCACATTATTAAAATACAATTTAACACTTTCCATCAGATTAAGTAGAGTCATTCTGGCAGATCTTCCATTAATAAAAATACCTCGGTAATGAGTTGTTAGAAATGCAAATGTTGACTTATAGTGTACTTATTATAAATTTGTTGTCACAATTTTACCTAATCAGCTATTATATTTTAGTGCAAATGAAATCGGATTTTACTTTAACTACAGCACTCCTGTTTTATCTGAACACTACCTCCAGAAAACCTCCACCGCTCCACCAGCTAACTGATATCACTGTAAAGTGCCTTTACAAGATCCAAGAAGTTACAAATATGTGAATCTGGTATCCTCCAGCTATGTTTGCTTAATTTTCCCTAACACTCTGTACTTATACTCCTAGTTTTCCCATCTGACTCATAAATTACCTGGTTTATATTACAATAGGCGTTCTTCTTCTAGGTACGTAACGTAACGTTACGTAACAGAACTAAAATTTTAGTTGACAAAATACAGACATTTATTTATTTTATTTATTTATCTTTATTGTACACACATCATAACATATAGAAAAATAAAAAAACAAAGATGTTGCAATTTAGAAATGTGACAATTGGCGGTCTTATCGCTCATGGCGATCTCATTTAGTTTTTGTCTGCCTCTTCATAGTTACACAGGTTATACTACCAGAATTTTCGTACGCGTAAGCGTAACTAAGACAGCTACAACGACTGATAGAATAGTGAAATCCTTTTTTTAATAAAAACATACATATTATACAAAAAGAAAACAGTTAAACTCCAAAACAAATATCCGCAAATCATATGTGGTCCGACCAGGTAATCATCTACAAGACCTCAGAAGTCGCATACGTAACCACTGTGGAACCACAACAGCCAAAGAACTATTTTAGATCGGAGTAATTACTTTAGATAGAATTAGACCTAACAATCACATCATAAAATTGTAAAAACAATGCTTCAATATCAGTACCAAGTCCCTAAGAATCCCTTTGTATCAAATATATTATTACGAAATTGAGAACCTAAAACATTCAGTCTTTCGTAATAATGCAAAATAAATCCTTAGAAATCAAAAGTCAAGTCTAGGTTTGATTTGACTTTTATTCAAAGCCTATTTGTCAAGATGCAGACAAAAGAAAGATATTCTTCAAAATTGTATACAAAGCTTTGATATTTCTAGCTAAAACGATATCGTTAAAGAAAAAATTCTGTGTAATATTTCATTCAATACAGTTTAAAAAATTGAATTGAATTAAGAAAACGATTAAGTAAATGATGTCTTATACAAATCATGAAATTTTGCCCGCGGCTTATGTCAAAAAAAAGTATTTTTCGTTCAGGGGTGTTGGCTTTACGATATCCTCGATCATCACGTCACTATTGACTGTCTCGTTGGTCTCGCGGTTGGCGTGTGCGACCACTGATCATGAGGTCTCGGGTTCGATTCCCGGATCGGACCAAATGTTTGTATGATCTACAAATATTTGTTTCAGAGTTTGGGTGTTTTCTATGTGTAATATGTATGTATTTACAAAAAAAAAGTATCATATGTATTTGTATTAGTTGTCTACTACCCATAACACAAGCTCCGCTTAGCTTGGGACTAGATGGCGTTGTGTGTTAGATGTCCAAAATATTTATTTATTTATTTACTGATTCTACTTTGCCTCATACTATGCTGAGGATACGTGAGTTCCTTAAGAAATAATTAGAAAAAGTTTTAAAAACTTACACCGAATACTTAACAACTTCGATGAAACTCTTATAGCCTATGTCACCCAGGCCATTGTTACGAATCTAGTATACTCCTTCATTAAAATCGACTTAATAGTTTAGGTGCTACGGTGGAACTTATAAACATACATAGACTGCCAAAACCATACAGCCTTCCTTTTGGCGTTGTCGTTATCGGGTAAAGACGTTGACCTCGACTAATGAATGCCTTAATATATATGGTACTAGTTGTTGCCCGCGGCTCCGCCCGCGTATATGTCGGTTATCGAGGCAAATAGTAGCCTATATGTTATTCTGATGTATAAGCTATATTACTGTAAAGTTTCATCCAAATCCGTTCAGTAGTTTTTGCGTGAAAGAGTAATAAACATCCAAACATCCATCTATCCTTACAAACTTTCGCATTTATAATATTAGTAGGATAAGATTTAAGCACTGCCTTCACCAGAATTATACTACGACTTGATAAACATTTTATCAGTTAAATGAAACTACCAGAGCACAGCCCCTCCTCCCTTTCTTCAAAGACGGCACTAAAATAAGTTATCATTTTCAGGTACTTTCGACTATTTTTTTTTTTTTTTTTTTATGTTTGACCCTGCCAAAATGACTCTACTCTGCCTGATGGAAAGCATGAGTAGAATCCAAGAGTGGTGGTCACCATACTGCGAATGCAGACAATGCAACAATGCAGCATGGTGACCCACACCATGGCGGGCTAGTGATGCTTCCGCATCATTGGGCCTCCGGTCTCGCACTCACCAACGAAACACGACAGCATGATCGCTGTCATTTTACGCTGATTTTCTGTGCGAGGGTAGTACCGCCCCGGTCGAGCCGGCCCGTTCGTGCTGAAATCAGCGTGGCTCTACTACCTTGAAGTGAAACCTATGAAATTTGGATTACTGAATGTTTAATTGAAATTAATCATTTGAATAAAAAATAATGCATAATTATATCCATTTAAAGCAGTCTGTTGTACCATTACGCTTTACTAGTCAAACATATCGAAATTCTTCATTCAAGTTACATAAATATAATTAGTTAATTTGAATCGTGTTCAGTTCCGTGTGAACTACGATAGGTGTCGCCACCTGTTGTCTCATGCTTGAGAACACACAAACGGCAATCATCTGAACAAATTTAACACAACCGACACATCTATGTATGTGCTGATAAGATTATACGCATTTACGTGGATAATGTTACGGAATACGCGCTAGGCAGAGACGATAGGTTACTAATAATAACTTGTCATATCTTCTATATGACGTTCTGTTCCAAAATTAGACAGAAACTGTGATGTGATACTTGAACTGCTATATAATTCTAAACAAATACATAAAAATTATAGATATTCCACACCAGGACTTGTGACGTCTCTGAAGTTGCGGGTGTCCATGGGTGGCGGTAATCGGTTATGGTAATTACCATCAGGTGATACGTCTGCTCGTTTGTCCCCTATTCAATAAAAAACAAAAAGACAGAAACCAAACATTTTAGTACTTTGAATATGGTTACTTTTTCTGTACCGAAACTGAATTTACGATTTCCTTTATATTAGAAGTCTGGACAGAAGTCAAAATCTGTTCTGTGGAAGTCTATATCGTTAGTAAGTAGAGCAATAGCTTGATCAAAGGTTCCATCAACACTATTGATTTTTTTTATTTTTAGGTTGCTTAAGCATTTAAGACATAGAATCTTAAGTATTAAGCGTAACAAATAAGATGATGTACAGAATGCCTTTGAAGAGTTTGTTGCCTCCCGTCCAGCTGATTTTAACAAGAAGATAAATAAACTGCCAATGCGTTGGCAAAGATGCGTCGATTGCATGGGTGATTACTTCGAATAACAGAAATAAAAAAGTTTGAAAAAGTAAGTACTTATTGCATACAAAACGGCAATTTCATAGGTAAAGACCTATTATTACTATAATAACAACCGGAGTAGCTCTACATCACTTTCTTTGCATACTGTTTTTTTTAAGACATCTCCCGCAATAAGAATATTCCTATGTCACAGAGAACTTTACAAACATACATGAATACGTACACTGTGTGGAGTTTGGACCCACAACACTCACCACAGTAGAAATACTAGAAGTTTTACTGACATAATATTTGATAAAACTGTGGTTTTTATTAACCAAATATTATAAAATAAAATATAAATAAAAGAACGGTAGGAAGCGGTCTTCACGTTCCATCTACTTGACCGTGTATTTCCATTGTAACTTACTCATCTAATCATCCAAATATAATTATTTTATTATGGCACTTTAAACAATACTGTTTTCAGAGGACAGAGTCTATATAAAATCGTATATTACTAAACCAAAAAAAATAACAATTGCCTATCGATATAATGTTTATTATGAGATTATTCGGTTAATCAAAAACCCCGACTACATTACACGTATATGTTCTCCCATCTATAGACACACAAGGCATTCTAAACACACTGTAATCAATATGACAACACATAGTAAACTATATTAACATAGTTGAAATGCGTGGAATTCCGTCTGCGCTTCGTAGATGAGGAGACTGCGGTCGCATACCAGTCGCGGTCGCTCACACCTCCTTGCTAAACTGCTTACCACTGATTGATATTGTAACATTACTTATCTATATTACTTATATATATTATATACATTTGTCTGTCTCAATGAATTCTTAAGCGACAGTTAAAACGATATTGAATTCGGACTTTTTTCCTTTTCGACGTCGATTACCAATGATTTGACTGACCATAACAACATAACATATGTTACGGTCAGTCAAATCATTGGTAATTCTCTCTCTGTGATGACGGATTTAGAATACAGAGTGTACACCACCCCTATTCATCTCATATTTGTAGTAAGAGTATGAAGGTAGCAAACTATACGGGACATCAGCACTCCAAAAAGAAAGGAGCCCAAAAAAATCTATGAGGCCTTAGGTAAGGAACCGCTCATGGAAGCGGTAACTGACACGATACCCAGGCAATTCGTCTTCGATAAGAAGTACAAGATACAACTGCACGAGGTAAACGTCCCAGAAGGACTTAACCCTAGAGAGTTAAGAATCTTCAAGGACGGATCCAAAACAAGGTCAGACACTGGCTCGAGAGTATTCTCTGAGGACCTAAACAGACACTGTCTTCCGCCGAGAGCCCACAACACAGTCTTCCAGGCAGAGTTCAAGGGTATAATAATGGCGGCACATGCGATCATCTCAGAAAGGCAACGGAATACCCCATCCGCATACTTTCCGATAGCCGATCAGTCTTACAAGCCCTACAGAGTCATACGACTACCTCAGGGCTGATCCACGAATGCCACAGAACCCTGACAAAGGTAAGTACTACAAATAGTATAACACTCTAATGGATCAAGGGGCATAGCAACTCACGCGAAAACGACGCAGCTGATGCACTGGCAAGAAGTGGATCGGAGACAAGGGCAGTAGGCCCTGAACCAATATTGCCCTTGCCAACTGCTTGGCTACGACGGACAATGCAACAGAACACCAGATATATTGGTCCAACCTTAGAACCTGCAGGCAGACCAAGGGGGCCTCCCGACGATCAAGCCCGGATTGAAACAGCTCGGAAGACTTCCGCTTCGACTTCTGATCGGAGCAATAACTGGTCATGCACTACTAAACAAACATCTTTTCACTCTAGGTGTAACAGACAGTCCTCTATGCAGAGCATGCATGGAGGAGGCTGAGACAGCCGTCCATGTCATCTTGGCATGGCCTGGGGTGGCAGACTACCGGACGAGACACCTCGGACCGCCGAGGTCACTTCAAAAAGTCGTCGGCAACGCAAGGGGTCTGCTAGGCTTCCTGGAGGAACTGGGTTGGCACAAATAGTGCATCACGCAAAAGAGGCGCAACAAAGTCGTCGAGTTGCGGAAACCCAGCCCGCTAGTTCAATTCAAATTCATTCAAGAACCCAAAACGAACTCTTTATCAACCCGTCCATCCAGTGTAGTAAATCAAAATCTACTTCTGAGGAGAGGCCAATATCAAGCAACGGACTAAAAAAGACTAATGATAATTATATTAAGTTATATTACTATATCTAATCTATATTCTAATCTATATCAAGGTAGTAGAGCCACGCTGATTTCAGCACGAACGGGCCGGCTCGACCGGGGTGGTACTACCCTCGCACAGAAAATCAACGTAAAATGACAGCGATCATGCTGTCGTGTTTCGTTGGTGAGTGCGAGACCGGAGGCCCAATGATGCAGTAGCATCACTAGCCCGCCATGGTGTGGGTCACCATGCTGCATTGTTGCATTGTCTGCATTCGCAGTATGGTGACCACCACTCTTGGATTCTACTCATGCTTTCCATCAGGCAGAGTAGAGTCATTTTGGCAGGGTCAAACATAAAAAAATAAAATAAAATAATACTAATATATAAAGCTGAAGAGTTTGTTTGTTTGTTTGAACGCGCTAATCTCAGGAACTACTAGTCCGATTTAAAAAAATATTTCAGTGCTAGATAGCCCGTTTATCGAGGAAGGCTATAAGCTATATATTATCACGCTAAGCCCAATAGGAGCGGAGCACCAATGAAGAATGTTTCAAAAACGGGGGGATATTGTTACGCTACCGGCAATAGGAGACGCAAACGAGGTTGCGTGGGTCAGCTAGTATACAATACGTACATTCTTTGTTTTTCTCTTTTGGTGTGAGGTTTTGGTTGCGTCAGTGATATGAACTCCCAAATCATTAAGTTACTTCATTAACGTCATTCTACTGAATCGTTCTACCATAAAACAGACTTTTAGTTTTGTATCACTTAAAACTAGTACTTTATTCTAGAAAATACATGTGATTAATGTGATGTGTCGAGCAAAACTAGTTGGTAGATAAACCAACAACAAATTTAAAAAAAGAAACCTAAAGGTAGAGGACTTATAAACGTAACCGCATATTTGTTTTTTATTTTATAGTATCAAATCAAACAAATGATATTATTTTAGTCATTAGTACCTTCACATTTAAATAAATTCCAAATGATTATTCCCGAATTAATCTTGTTAGCGATTGAGACTTCAATAGATGTGTGGACAATACGTGACTCTGACTCCCTCGAAATTCTTAGGCAGGTCAAAGGGATAACACAGCAAAGAAATCCTGCATACTTTAACGTATTTCATAACATTCTCCGAAGTTTTAAGGCTTCAGCCTCTCTCTAGGCTAGTTCGCTGAAGTATGACTTACGACTGTAATAAAACGTGACCCGTACTGAAACTGGGTCCATAGTAAAAATGCCACTTTTATTATTTGCCAGCCGTTCTTCGCAGTTTCATCCGCGATTATCGTCCCTGCTCTGTTCCTAAGAGTTGTAGCTTGATGTTGAATAGCCTACAAAAATTATTCAGACGCATTTATGTGTGGCAAGCCTACATAAGCCTTAGATATAACGCAATGCCCAAGCGGTTTTACTGGCGTACCACGTTAGAAATTTTATGTTATGCTAGAAAAGTTAAGAAAATGGTAAGTAAACAAAAATTTTTTTCTAAAAGATTTTTATTTAAAAAAATGTGTCAGTTTTATTAATTTAGACAGGTGTTGTTGGCTGTATGTTTGTTCAATGCCTGCGGTTTTGCAAGCCGTAATATTGACTTTGCCAATATTTCTCCCCAAGACATTGAGCAACCTGCTTGCTGTTTTAGATTGTAATCTATATCAATAGCAAACTGGATAAATATCGTTCCTTTTTTGTGGAAGAGTTGTATGTATGTAGTATCTACTTTATTTTAAAGTAAAATACAACAATAAAAACATTAAAAATTGTATAAAACAGGAGTCGCTTGCCTGGCTTCCTGTTACACATTTACGTCCCTCTTCCCAATATCAGTTTCACAGATAACATAAAAGTGAAAACACTTCAATTAATTATCAAAATGAAAAAAATAATCATCGAAAGTGCCAAAATACTGTAAATTCGCATACGTGAGACATTCTCCTCCATATGCTTAAGTTAAATAAGTTACAAAATCGCAGAGAACCACACAACACCTTTGTTTAAATCCATAAGCAGAAAATATAAGCATTATTATATTAAGCAAAACCTTTCCACTTTAGCTGGCACTCAAACAAGGCATTAGGAACAGACCCTGATCAATAGAATTAAATGGATCGGCGCTCACGCTTAATGATGCACTGTATGGAGTAATTACCGGAAAAAATCTGGAAAATATGTACGTTTTTATAAACTCATTAACGGAGAATAAGACGGCTTACTACAGCCATTTTTATTTAGTATAGTTTACTGTTAACCGTCGCGGTTATCTATACTTACTAATATGTAAGGCTGAAGAGTTTGTTTGTTTGTTTGAACACGCTAATCTCAGGTCCCGCTGGTTCGATTTGAAAAATTCTTTCAGTTTTAGATAGCCCTTTTATCGAGGAAGGCTATAGGCTATATATCATCATGCTTAGACCTACAGGAGCGGAGCAACAATGAAGAATGTTTCGAAAACGGGGGAAAATTATCACGCTACGGGCAATAGAAGACGCAAACGAGTTGGCGTTGACGGCCCGAGGGGGTTTCCACACGTTAAAAAAAAAAAAAAGAAAAGGGTCGCCTAGTACTAATATATAAAGCTGAAGAGTTTGTTTGTTTGTTTGAACACGCTAATCTCAGGCACCGCTGGTCCGATTTGAAAAATTCTTTCAGTGTTAGATAGCCCATTTATCGAGGAAGGCTATAGACTATATATCATCACGCTAAGACCAATAGGAGAGCAGCAACAATGAAAAATGTTTCAAAAACGGGGAAAATTATCACGCGAAGGGCAATAGGAGACGCAAACGAGGTTGCGTGAGTCTGCTAGTGTAAGTATGAAAATAAAAAAATAAACCGTCAGAAACATAAATAATAATATGGAAAGAAAAATACAGAAGATTTAAATAATGAAACTAACAACTTTAAAAAATCGTAGTAAACATGAACGAAATGTTATAATCAAGATTGATTGTTTGCTACTGCAGCACTTTTTATATAGATGAGGTGGCTAACGAGTAGACGTATCGCCTGATGGTAAGCGATTACCACCGCACATGGACACACGCAACATAAGTGCGTTGCCGGCCTTTGAGGGATGGGGAAGGAGATGCGGGAAGAGTTTGGGGTATGGGCATCGGTATCCTCACTCACTCGGTGAAACACAGAAAAGCGCTATTTTACATCGGTTTTTTGTGAGATCGTTGTATCACTCCGATCGAGTCGGCCTCCGGGGAAAAAATAAAAAAAAAATTACCATGGGAGTAATTTTTTTTTTAATTTAATTAATCTCAAGATTATTTTAACGTTCCAAAATTTTCTTTAAAGCTTATCGCAATCTCTATTGAGTTTAATTATAGGTAGGCTGTCTGTTTGTTTGGCCAATGTATGCGCCAAATTAGATCAAGCCTAATAAAAAGTAAAGAAACCATGGTTCCCAAAAAATTGAACATTTTCTTTCTAAGTTATCTTACAAAAAGGATCTCCAAGAAAACGCGAATTTGTCTTTTCTAATGCTCTATAAATAAACATATGGTGTTGGGTTAAAGGACCCTACACAGTGGATAATGTGGATATGTCAGTAAAGTAATGTTTTTATTTTCAGGTTGATTTTTTATACAAATAACGAAGAAAATTACTATCGAAGCGGAACCACTGCCTGACCCAAATCCACCACTTTCCTACAGAAGACTTCTGCATTTCTCCTGTCTGAAGAGTCTCCTATGTGCCGCACCCTCGAAGCGCTCAATACCTCCCTAATTTAAAACCCTGAATGTGATTTGTTTGTGAATGAATGGAATGAAATTGTGGCATGTTTAATGTTTAGCTAGAAAATTTATAAGTGCATTAATACTTTCTTTTTAATCGACTTCAAAAAAGGCGGAGGTTATCAATTTGGCTGTGTTTTTTTGTTTGTTATCTCATAACTTTCGACTGGGTGAACCGATTTTAATGATTCTTTTTTTTAAAGCTTGTGCTTCCCGTGTGGTCTCCCCCCCCCCCCCTTTTCAATTGGTCCAGTTCTTGAAGTCGTTTTTCTTCTTAAAATTTGTGATTATTAATTTATCTTGTTTATTGTATTGTTATTATAATAATTTAATGTAATTGGTTCTTACCGTTTTATTTAACTATAAATGAATAAATAAAGTTTGTCATACATTGTTACTTAAATCCAGAAAAAAACGGAATTCGAGACAAGAATTTTTGAACCACATACTTTTTTTTTATTGCAATGGAAGTTTTAAGTAAGTAGTCTTAACAGAAGGAATGTAACACACCTCAACACGTTCAATTAGTACCTTAGTGAACCCTAGATCCTTTTCCATTTTCCTTTTCTGCATATCTCCTTTGCCTTATTCCATATTTTTTTAGTTACCGACTACAAAAACTTAATTTATGCATTTACGCGTTTAGTTTTTGATGTTTCTTCAGCTGCTCAATGTACACTTTATACCTAGACTCAACTCTGATAAATTCGGGCATCTAATACACAACGCTATCTAGCCCCAAGCTAAGTAGAGCTGACACCTTATTTAAATACATTTGATAATATTTTTTTCCTGTTTATTAACAAAAAAAATTCGAAACAAATAGTAGTAGTATTATTTCTTGTTTTATTTAAAATCTTTGTACTATACCGACTAATAAATTTCAGACAGTATATCAATAAACGTCCTTTTACCAATATCTAAAGGACAATTTTCACTACCTTTCCTCTTCTAAACCGTACCATAAATAATTTTCAGAAAGTCTTAAACATAGTGTAGAGTAATACGAGTGAATGTAAACACTCCTTTATGGGCGGCTCTCTGAATGGCTTATTGATGTACCGAGCCCTTAACAATGGCGCAGATGTGGGAACGAACGGATAGAAAAAGTGCGTTTTTCCCCCCACACCCTACGTCTTGGTTATAGTGAGGAAATCATTACTTATGTTTTATGAGCGAAATGTGTGTTAACTGGGTTTATCTGAAAAGGCTTTATAGTTGATATACATCATTTTGCTCACACTCTTTTGATCAACTTTCAAAGGATGTTGGAATAAGGTTTTAGTTTTATTATTTTTTCCGGTTTCCGAATGATCAGTCGATTTGTTTTTCTATAAGTTTGGTACAAGTTGTTACTGAAATATATAGGTACAACAGACTATACGCAAATATAGATAATAAATTTAAATTGTCGGTAAAACTTCTAATTTTAATACTGAAAATTTTAATTTGTAACTGACAAATTGTAATTAAAAGTCAGTAAGACATGGACACATTTTTCCGTAAAATTTGGAATCCATGTTTTTATTGCACTTAAAGCGAGTTTTACCATTTACTGATTTTATATTATAGATAGATAGAAATTAGAGGCTTATCTGTCAAAAAACTACAGATTGCCGTTCAAATACACATATATAAATCAGCACCTTTTATCTGTTAAATATCTTTATTAGTAGCTTGTGCAATTGGTTCCTATTCTTATTTATTTATGAGAATATATATATATCTATTTAATGTGCTCCTAAATATAACAAAAACATTCAAAAAAATTCTATCTTGTACAAAGTTAAACTTTGGCACGTACAGACAAACAATAACCAACTATAACATGTCTGAACTTATAGATTTTACAAGAAAGTCTGGCGAAGGGAAACATGTCAATTATTTCGATGACACTCCACCGCCTCGTCATTAACTCGAGCTCGTTCGTTGCGAAGCGCAGTGAGGTGTAGCGAAGCATAGCGAAGCACAGCGAAGCAGGTACTACCACTCAACTCTGTAACAATCCGCTCACCTTTTTAATTCTCCTGGTTTTTTACAGATTTATTATAATTGGTTGCTCTTGTCCGCTGACTGTCTGAACAACGTCTTAAAGCTTTGCTCAAGTTCTTAAAGAAATAACGTCCATTATATTAGTAGTTACAAAGGCTATATTTACACTTATAAATAATGTAATACTTGGTCGTTAAATAATGTTTTGACTGAGTTCTGAAATCTACCTACCAATAGAAATAGTTCTCACGTAAGAGCATTTTAAGTTTACATTCAGATAATCTCACCAACATTCTAGCGTTATTCCGAGTTGCTTCTAAAGTTTACATTTAGGACCTTAGGGTCCGCATTCCTACATCTTATTCTCCACTTTGCTAGATTTTCGGCATCCCTGGTGGTGAGACCATTAGCGCGGTTGTCATCTTTTATGACGTAAAGGCAGCACTTCTTGGGTCAAACAGAGAATCTAATGTTATATATTTTATTAATAAGACGTATTGCGGACGTCTAACACAACGCCAACTAGTCCCAAGCTAAGCAGAGCTTAGTTACTATACTAGACAACTGATAGAGATACTGATGGAGATACTTTACTATTTACGCGATAAGGACGGAGCTGTGGGCAGAAGTGACATAAAAGCTTTAGTACATTATTTTGATTATCCATGTATTAAATGTTATCTACTCAACTCTTATTAACTTTGAAGTAAAATATCACAAAGAAGGTCCCGTTGCTAACGCCAGAATGTAAAATAGACAAGTTAAAAAATAAACTACACCTTTGGTAGTTTCTACATGGGTTCAACGAAGTGAAGTATAGCTGAAAGCTGAGAACATTTACTACAAGCGCATATCGACGTGATTGAATTTCCACCAAGTCTGCATTGAATTCGATCATACCTATACTAGTCCTTCATATTTTTCTTGAAGCATTTTATCAGTTACTACTAGCACGCGGCTTCGCTCACACTGACTTTCTTCCCCTGATTTAACCCCTTAGGGGTGTAATTTCTAAAATTTATTTCTTAGTGCTCACTTACGTTATATACAGAACTTACATGCAAAATTTCAGGATTCTAGGTTCAGCGGTTTGGGCTGTGCGTTGATCTCTGGGTATGTCAGTCAGTCACCTTACTCTTTTATATATACAGATAAGTATTGTTCTCTTCCTTTTGTCGTTTACTTCTTAAGTAAGTACCGTAGTACCGCAGTACCAACACACTGTACT
Organism: Spilosoma lubricipeda; assembly: GCA_905220595.1. Lineage (NCBI taxonomy): Eukaryota > Metazoa > Arthropoda > Insecta > Lepidoptera > Erebidae > Spilosoma > Spilosoma lubricipeda. The sequence continues at coordinate 8,089,979 of HG992299.1, forward strand.
AGTTTCTACGATAAGTCGTTCACTGTGCAGGCTGTCCGACTATGGAATGCATTGCCAATAACTATCAGACGTGCTAAATCGTTACCTATTTTTAAAAAACTGGTCAGAGATCATTACCTGTCATCTTAATTTGTTATATGCCTAAAGCATATAAGTATCTATTTTCATTTTATTTATTTGTTTATTTTTTCTAGTGAAAATGTAAATATTGTATTTGTGTATTTGTATTTATTTATATTAGTATGTATAATAATAGATATTTCCTGTGTTAGTTACTTTTATCTTCACTTGAATTCTTTTATATTCTTTTTATTATTTACCACCCATGAATTCATTTTTTTCCTAGTACAATTTTTTTTTTGCATCGCAAGGTTGCCTGGAAGAAATTGCTTGTTAGCGATAAGGCCGCCATTTGTACATGGACAGTCAATTGAAGTATTTTTTTTTTAATGTAAACTATATTATTTAATGTACAATAAAGATTATTCTATTCTATTCTAAGTAGATCGGTTCTGGTTAAAAACCAGACCGCTTATACACGTTTATACTTCTAGACCATCAACAATCCATAATGTCCACTGCTGGGCTCAGGTCTCCTCTCAGAAGAGGGTTAAGGCATCGACAACTTCTAGGTACTTTTGACGAATTATATAATACTAGCTGTTGCACGCGACTCCGCCCGCGTGTATGTCTAGTATTGCAAATAGTAGCCTATGTGTTATTCTGATGTATAAGCTGTAATTACTGTAAAGTTTCATCCAAATCCATTCAGCAGTTTTTGCTTGAAAGAGTAACAAACATCCATCCAAACATCCATCCATCCTTACAAACTTTCGCATTTATAATATTAGTAGGATAGTAGGATTATTTTTACGGGAATTAACGCGATCACTTATTAAAAGGTATTACACACCTCTGATTTGCCTGACGTTTCGACCAGGTTGCACTGGCCGTGGTCACAGGCTGACTGTCGGCCTGTGACCACGGCTTCCCGTCAAAATAATTGTTAAAGTAACAAACATACACACTCATAAACTTTCGCCTTAATATATTAGTGTGATGTAATTAGTGTGATAAGCCCTAACGAAAAGCCAATTGAAGTTCAAGTATCATCGTCTTCCAAAATCGTACTGTGATGGACCGCGTAGAATAACCAAGTTTACCCCGAAGGTTAAACAAAGTTACAACTGACGATGAATATTTATACATGCACAAATGAAGCCAAGTTGCCGACAACAGCCAGTTCTAGTCTTGTGCAATGCATCCGTACAAGAAATATTTTTTCTACACTTGTGCAGTATAATGTTTCCTGCGAAGTTGGCTGGTTTCCGTTGAGACTGCCGCCGTGGCTGAAATCAGCTGGGAATACATAATCTCGTTCTTGCTGTATCTTCTTAATTTTTCCCGTCGTATTGTACGGTTTTAGACAAACAGACTTGCTCCCTTATAACGTGAGTGGGGCTAAAATTATAGTCGTCAATATGTTCCTTCTATTTGAAAGTCGGTTCAAAAAGTATTGATAGCTTTAAACATATACAGTAAAATGACAAATCGTTGGTCATAACCCTAAAACATTGTACATCGTGTTGTAGGAAAATGTAGGGTTAGGACGGAACTTGATGCACAGCCTCCATTTAGATGAACAGATTATGTGGCAAGGGTCTTGGGACTCCGCCCTTAACTATTTCTTTGTACATCAACTCTTCTGATCTTTGTGTTTGAAATGAGGTGTACAATGTATTATTTGATAAATAAATCAGAAAAAGCGAAATAAAAATTGTCTCAGAAAATAATAATAATAAATCTCTTTATTGTACATAAAACTAAATACATAACTTAAAGCTAGGTAAGTCGGTGGTACAACTAGCGTCCTTGTTCCTCAACGGTAATCTCTTCCAGGCAACCGTGAGACAGGCAAATGTTTGAGTCAACGAAAATATTATTTTTACTGACTTAAACATTATATATATGGCACGAAACGGAATCTCTGACTGCGATACTGCATCGCTGTGTTTCACCGAGTGAGTGAGGATACTGGAGGCACATACCCCTTCCCCTCCCCCCATCCCCCAAAGGCCGGCAACGCACTTGTGAATCGCTTACCATCAGGCGATACGTCTGCTCATTTGCAAGTAATTCCAAAAAAAAACTTGTAGAGATTCTGATTCATTCTGATCAGAATAATTAACGCAAAATATTTAGTAACTGTAAAACCAGCCCCTTTGCCAAGTTGCATTCTACAAACGTAATAGAAAACTAAGTCGAAACAAAACAGATTAGCCAATAATATAATAGAATGGAGGCGTTAGTGATTGTAGAAAGAAAATGGACTCGAAAAACTTGCAACTAAGACGGCAGTAAATCTAATTCAAATTTTAACTTTCGGAATTCTACAAAATATTAATTCTAAATTTGAAATCATCGCGGATTCTTCTCGCGCCAATAGTATAACTCAATGTCGTGTTATTAAGACATAAATTTAAAAATGAGGCTAATAGAATTATCCCTCATGAAGCAAGAACGAAACATCTGCTACGCATTTAAGAACAATGTATGGCATCAATAACATACTCACTACAAGGTTAGCCCTTTATTCGCCGACACACTCACAAAACAACACCCATCCCACTCACACTAAAACAAAACCGTATTTCTGTATTATTCTAAGGTTGGGTAGAAGTTTTTCCAAGACGTTAGCCGGGTCCCTGTGAAAATGAGTGGAGTATATTCAGCTTCAAATGGAATCATTTATTTTGATCTACTTGTTATAAGGTAGGGTTTCGGTTGCGAAATATTGCGTGTGCAGTTGACTGCTAAAGATGCGTGGAAGAAATGTGGGTAGTTGTATAAATAAACGCGGGAATTTTACGAGAAAGGCGGTTGTGTAATGAATGAGTACGAACTTAAAGATGTAAATCATGTTACGACGCGAATGTAATAAAAATAATTCGACTAATTTGGTACATTAGATCAGAGTATGGATGGAAGTACTTTTAATAAATTATATATAAAAAAAAAAAACAAAAATAAACACGCATTAATATCCTTCGAACTTTTTTTACTCGAGTTTTTTAAACTGTAATTTATTTTCCATTTTTTAGTTTGGTATAAGTATTTATAAAAGCGTGATTGTTGACATTTTTTAGAAAAAAAATTTTTTTGCTTTTTTTTTCAAATTAATGCATTGTCATCGGCCCTTGGAACTCCTCTCCTCAACCAATCGCCGTCCACTGCTGAACGTAGGTCTCCCCCAAGGAGCGCCAACCATCCCGGTCTTGGGCAGTCCGCATCCATCCGCTGCCAGCCACCTTCTTCAAATCGTCAGTCCACCGTGCTGCAGGGCGCCCTACACTACGTTTGCCTAATCGCGGTCTCCACTCAAGCACATTTCGGCTCCACCGACCGTCGGTACGTCTAGAGACATGACCAGCCCATTTCCACTTCAGCGTGCTGATTCTCTGTGCGATGTCGGTTACTTTAGTTTTCTGTCGAATAACTTCGTTTCGAATTCTATCAGACAGAGAAACACCCAACATAGCACGCTCCATCGCACGCTGCGCCACTTTAAATTTGTGGACCAGTCCAATGGTGAGTGTCCACGTCTCGGCTCCGTATGTCATCACGGGTAGGACGCACTGGTTAAAGACCTTGGTCTTCAATGATTGCGGTATTGGCGACTCAAAGATGGCCGGCCGGATCGGCCCTTGACCCCTGTGCAAATTTAGAAGTTCATCCGACTCCTAGAAGTAGGTGAAAATGAATTTTAAAGATTTTGTTACATACATACATACAGGTCAAGCTAATAAAAGCGTGTTAAAAGTAATCATTGACGTGAAAAGCAATTAATGCCTTAGACATTTACGTTCGTGGTTTATCTACTAATATTTATGTAATACGTTTTTCTAGTAGTAATAGTTTGTGTATTAGTTACACAAAAGAGTTCGAAAACAAAAAAATATGAAAAATTTATTGAAGTGACTTGTTGCAAAAAAGTATTTTTAAAACATGATGGGCACCATCCCTAATCATTACGTGGGTGTCTTAAGAATGGAGTAATTACATAGGACAATTTTAATGAAAAGAGAAGGAAAAACTTGAAACAATATATAGCAACACTTCCTTTCTAAAGAGATATTTGTTCTTCAGGAGTCTGTCAGTGGATTAAAGACTGTTGACGATCACATCAACACTGACATTTATTATTAAAGCTTAATGCACATCTTGCACATAGGCGGACTTAATGCTATGAGGCATTCTCTGCCAGTCAACCTTTGGGGGATGTAAAAATGTGTTGCGGTAGGTGCAAAAATAGAATTTAAGTAGGATTTAACTTGGTACATAAAAAACATAGGTACACAAAGTCACTGCTAAATATAATTAATAATAATAATAAATATTTCGGACATCTAAACACACAACGCCTAAAATCTAGTCCCAAGCTAAGCAGAGCTTGTGTTATGGGTACTAGACAACTGATTCAAATACATAAATACTTTATTTTTGTTAATACATACATATTATACATAGAAAACGCTCAAACTCCGAAACAAATATTTGCAGATCATACAAATATATGGTCCGACTCGGGATTCGAACCCGAGACCTCGTGATCAGCAGTCGCACACGCCAACCGCCAGACCAACGAGGCAGTTAAATATAATAGATACAAACATAGAAGTGAAGGTACAGGTTGTTTAAGTGTAAGTACTCGTAAAAAGTGTGGTTCCAACAAGATCTACTGAGTTTTGAATCTAAAAGCTGTATTATTAATGTTCAGCATTTAAAATTCCCATAAATTGTGTAAATATGTGTAACATAATATTACCGAAATATTATATTTATTGGATCATATAATTTCAAGTCTGGTAAAGACAATATGGTTGAAATTAAACCGGCAACCCATCCTGAAAATATATACTTAACTCCTACGGATTCCGAGAAAAATGTTTCGGTTCGTTTTTAGTTATTACTCTGGTTTGTTTTCTCCCGAAGCCGTAGAATTGAACTAAATTTATACCTTTACATAAGGGTAACGTTTTCCTGTACCAGAAATTTTAATTAATTAATTAATCTTTATATTTATACGAAGAAAAACGATCTACTGCACATTACTTGTTTTGTTGGTTGTCTCTAAACCAATTTTCATAGTGCACACCACAAACCATTATAATGATACATTAACAAATCAATCGTATATTTAAATCCAGGTTTAGCGTCAATTTCCCACGATACGTATTAGTAGGTGAAATAAAAGTGAGACGATTTCATGCGATGACGATTCTCAACATTTTAAAAACTCTCATACATACAAAAGTATGTAGCTGCATATAAATACGAAATAAAATTTATCAATAAACTATTTTAGACGCTTTCTAACCTAAAATGTCATCAAAATGTTAAATAAACATATTCAGATTGCTTATCAACCCACAATAGCTATCCAGACATTCAGCGTTCCAGACAGTCGCAAATATTTGATTCATCGGTGCTTTAAGAGAACTTAGTCTAAGACCTGTCGAACCGATCTGCATACTTGATTAACCCTTACAACCTCAACGTTTGTAGATTGTGGAGCTTTATAAATAAATACATTTATGAGTTATAAGAAGCAATATTTTTATCCAGGATTTTTTTCGAACATGTGCCGCTCAGCTTCATTTTGCTTCTTTACTAATACCTATATACTGCAATAGGCTGATGATAATGACGTAGTAGGTTATTGGAGCCGAAACCTATCCTGATTGATCTCAAAGGGCTTCAACTCACTTGTTTCCTTTGAGTTGCAGGTATCCATGGTGCAAATAGCCACTTGCCATCACCCGATTCATCTGCTCGCTTATCTTACAACTAAATTAGAGCAGAATTTAATACGAATTCACCTTTTAAAACTAATTTTAATTCTCTAATAATACTGAATGTATTTTATATTTGTGTACAGGACGTTTTAAAAAGCACTCGAAGCAAACAGTTTCCTGACTCAGTCGCAATTTATCACGTGATAATAGTTGTCTAGGTTTTATCTTCTTTCTGTTTACGGCTGCCACACAGCAGGAACTAAACAGAAATACTAAATAACAGAAGTTCAATGAGAAAGTTTATCTTTTTAGTTACGTTCATAAATTTAATCAGTGTCTCAAATCTTAATGATTCTTCAAACAGTGATTGACTTGCTCTAGTGGATGGCAATATTGACTGTTAGGCCAGAGGTTGTGAGTTCGATTCCCACCCAGGATAAATAAATGTATGATAACAAATAATAAATATTTCAGACATAGTACACCCAACGCCATCTAGTGCCGAGCTAAGCAGAGCTTGTGTTATGGGTAGACTACTGACATAAATACAAACATACTTTTTTTGTAAATAAATACATATTATACATAGAAAAAACCCAAACTCCGAAACAAATTTTGCAGATCTCAGAAACATTTGGTCCGACCCGAGAAGTGAACCCGAGACCTCAAGCACAGCAGTCACACACGCTACCAAGAACAATGTTAAGGACGCGTTTGCAAAATTGATAGGTACAGAATCGAATTACTACGTTGACACAAGTTACACAAACAAGTGCAAATCGGATAGCGGCAGGTATAAATGTCAACTTGCCTAAATTGATATTTTGAAAGTTTTTTATATTTTTTCATTTCTATGTAATAGGTACTTACCTCCGGACTTGCTGGAGTGACCTGAAGGTGTACTTCGGTGACTGCTTATGGAACTCCTAGACGAGTTGACAGTCTCACCGAGTTTGGGCTCGTTTTGTTAGTTATGACTAGACCTTACCTCCGGACTACATGGAGTGACCTGAAGGTGTACTTCGGTGACTGCTAGTGGAACTCCTAGACGAGTTGACATAGTCTTACCGATTTTGAGCTTATTTTGTTAGTTATGATGAGACCTTACCTCCGGCTTAGATGGAGTGACCTGAAGGTGTACTTCGGTGACTGCTAGTGGAACTCCTAGACGAGTTGACATAGTCTTACCGATTTTGAGCTTATTTTGTTAGTTATGATGAGACCTTACCTCCGGCTTAGGTGGAGTGACCTGAAGGTGTACTTCGGTGACTGCTTTTCGATCTCATAGACGAGTTGACATAGTCTTACCGAGTTTAGGCTCGTTTTGTTAGTTATGATGAGATCTTACCTTCGGACTACACGGAGTGACCTGAAGGTGTACTTCGGTGACTGCTAATGGAACTCCTCGACGAGTAGAACTAGGTGTGCCGAGTTTGGGCTCATTTTGTTAGTTATGATGAGACCTTACCTCCGGACTATATGGAGTGACCTAAAGGTGTACTTCGGTGACTGCTAGTGGAACTCCTAGACGAGTTGACATAGTCTTACCGATTTTGAGCTTATTTTGTTAGTTATGATGAGACCTTACCTCCGGCTTAGGTGGAGTGACCTGAAGGTGTACTTCGGTGACTGCTAGTGGAACTCCTAGACGAGTTGACATAGTCTTACCGATTTTGAGCTTATTTTGTTAGTTATGATGAGACCTTACCTCCGGCTTAGGTGGAGTGACCTGAAGGTGTACTTCGGTGACTGCTTTTGGATCTCATAGACGAGTTGACATAGTCTTACCGAGTTTGGGATCGTTTTGTTAGTTCTGATGAGACATTACCTCCAGACTAGATGGAGTGACCTGAAGGTGTACTTCGGTACTTGCTAATGGAACTGAAGTACACCTTCAGGTCACTCCATCTAGTCTGGAGGTAAGGTCTCATCATAACTAACAAAACAAGCCCAAACTCGGCACACCTAGTTCTACTCGTCGAGGAGTTCCATTAGCAGTTACCGAAGTACACCTTCAGGTCACTCCATCTAGTCTGGAGGTAATGTCTCATCAGAACTAACAAAATAAGCTCAAAATCGGTAAGACTATGTCAACTCGTCTAGGAGTTCCACTAGCAGTCACCGAAGTACACCTTCAGGTCACTCCATCTAAGCCGGAGGTAAGGTCTCATCATAACTAACAAAATAAGCTCAAAATCGGTAAGACTATGTCAACTCGTCTAGGAGTTCCACTAGCAGTCACCGAAGTACACCTTCAGGTCACTCCATCTAAGCCGGAGGTAAGGTCTCATCATAACTAACAAAATAAGCTCAAAATCGGTAAGACTATGTCAACTCGTCTAGGAGTTCCACTAGCAGTCACCGAAGTACACCTTCAGGTCACTCCATGAAGTCCGGAGGTAAGGTCTCATCATAACTAACAAAATAAGCTCAAAATCGGTAAGACTATGTCAACTCGTCTAGGAGTTCCACAAGCAGTCACCGAAGTACACCTTCAAGTCACTCCATGTAGTCCGGAGGTAAGGTCTCATCATAACTAACAAAATGAACCCAAACTTGGTAAGACTATGTCAACTCGTCTAGGAGTTCCACTAGCAGTCACCGAAGTACACCTTCAGGTCACTCCATCTAAGCCGGAGGTAAGGTCTCATCATAACTAACAAAATAAGCTCAAAATCGGTAAGACTATGTCAACTCGTCTAGGAGTTCCACTAGCAGTCACCGAAGTACACCTTTAGGTCACTCCATCTAAGCCGGAGGTAAGGTCTCATCATAACTAACAAAATAAGCTCAAAATCGGTAAGACTATGTCAACTCGTCTAGGAGTTCCACTAGCAGTCACCGAAGTACACTTTCAGGTCACTCCATGAAGTCCGGAGGTAAGGTCTCATCATAACTAACAAAATAAGCTCAAAATCGGTAAGACTATGTCAACTCGTCTAGGAGTTCCAAAAGCAGTTACCGAAGTACACCTTCAGATCACTCCACCTAAGCCGGAGGTAAGGTCTCATCATAACTTACAAAATGAGCCCAAACTCGATTAGACTATGTCAACTCGTCTAGAAGTTAGAAAAGCAGTCACCGTAGTACACCTTCAGGTCACTCCACCTAAGTAGGAGGTAATGTCTCATCAATCGAGCCCGAACTCGCACAATACTACTTAGTTTTAGCAAACTAAAATATTGTTATAAAAATCTGTAAATAGAAGAAACCTCCTCCTTTTTTTGAAGTCGGTTAAAAATAATCTAACGTTTTCAAGTATCAACCTATTCTGGTTTATCGAATATATTGAATTCGAAGAGCGATCTTTTCAACAAGAGCTAATGCAAACAGGCGACACAGTGTCCACTCATGACGGCGGCTGAGCGCAGACTGAGATTACGAAATTTTTACGCGATAAATCAAAAGAGGTTCAAAAAAATAAAATAACCCTTATTGCAATCGACTACGATTCATCCGTAATAGCAAAATATGAGAAAATATAAGCTCCGGTTGTTATTTTTTCTGCGACTTTCTGTGACACTTTTATACTATTTTTTTCCTTGGATTTATAATTGACTATATATGCCTTCTTACATTATTTTTAGAAATTCTAAAATAGGTTGATTGTAGAACAAAAATGTACCAAAACTCAACCCGATATCGTAAATACTGTGGAAAATGGTTACGGAAGATCGTTTTTACAATATAAAAAAATACAATTTCCAAAAAAGTTGTCCCTCGGATTTGAAGATGAAGAACTAATCTATAAGTGTTAGTACTTTGTTATATTCAATTTGTTTAGTTTAGTTACAAATTGCACCGAAAAAAAGCATAATTTTGTACGAATCGTAAACGCGCTTTGGTAGAGCAAAGAATTCGATAAATTTTCCATAAAAATGTTGTAATCTTCAGGGAAAAATATTAATCTCGTTACCCAGGGTCACCTAGAGCTATGACTACATATGCTGTATAATCTGTACCTACCCCTGTTATGTCAATAGAAATTTTTGAGTACTGAAATAATTAGACTGTACTAGTGGTTGAAATTCAAGTATAATTCATCTTTTTAGGTTCGGCACTCCTTCTCTCTATAAATTAAATGTGCCATATTTAATACTCCTCGTTTGCGTAATTTTCGAAAAAGGGTAGTTGCAAATATTTTGCTTCACGTATTAATTTTGTATAGATTCCGTTCTAAGCTCTATGCCACTTATACTTCTGCCACTCTTCTGTTGGATGGCACCTCTGTCCAACGTCTCCCGGTTTTCCAGGAACTGTGTCTGGAACAGCTGATTAACTGCATAAAGCTCAAGCTATACGCTGTATTATTTAAACTGGAGCGTCCGTCCCTCTCCCCTTCCGTCCACGCCAGGAACCTGTCAGGGTCATTAATTAAAGGATTACAAATTACTTTGCTATTCGTATCTTTCGATTTCATTATACGTTGCAAATGTTTTTGCGTCCATTTTATATTTATTACAAACTGAGTTGACTTGTAATACAGTTGTGTGTAAACGATTCGTGTCCTCACACGAATCGTTTACGTTTATCGTATGAGAAAAATGCAATATTGGAATAATATACTGATGATTATGGAAAAAGTAGTTTTATATAACAATTAATAGAGCTCAAAAAGCTATTCTAGATAGCATTGTTTTGCCTACCATTTTACTATCCGACGGTTGATTTTTACAAAAACTGTAAGGCCTGGACAGTGTACCAAATTTATAAATTACATACCGTAGTTAAACAACATGGTCTAGAAATATTGAAAATATAAAAAAAACGTCATAATAATTAGATCCATATTTCAACTGAAGACTCTCCTCCTTTGTTTATTACAAATTCTGTACAAGTTATATAATATGTATTGTATCGTGATGGACTTTACAAAGATGCATTACCATGAAACGGACACAAGACGTCCAGACTCAGAACAACAATTTATGGATAACACAAAATATTGTCCTAACTTGCCTTATTCCCAAACAACGAACTAGTTTGGCGATTTCGGAGTTCTGTAGAAAATTACACACAGTTACATGAGCACCGCTGTTTCTAATGTGTTTTAAACGTAATAATAACCCAAATCGCTAATATTGAACTATTCCATAAAACTGCTAACGTCATTTGGCTCTAGTAACGAACTTCATTACATGTTTTTTCCCCTATTCTACTTTCAGGTCATAAAAGCGGCAGTTGAATTTAAATCGAACTTTTATTGCCTATAGAAGTTTAAGCACCGACTCTCATTTAGTTAAGATTTAAATTAAACTATAAAAAAGATTAGTGCCTGTCTCTTGAGGAACTCATATCGGTTCTATTTAATGACATTTCAATAGTAGGTATCGGGTTGATAGAGAGAGTCTGAACGGTAAGTAGGCGTAAAACGAAACGCGAAGGCTGGTGGCCAGACCTCACGTCAGATGGTGATTGGCCGTCAGCTCTGCATACTCGTTTTTTTTTTTGGGCCAGATCAAACAGTTCTTCTACGCTGGCGTTCCGGGGATGGCGACTTATGTTTCTGCCTGAGCGACTATTTTCTTTTGGTCTAATCTGACTATAGAAACATAGAAGTATAAACAAGGCTGAACCATTAAAGAACAAGACAACAGTTTATAAATACGTCAAGACGTAAGCGCATTTACGTTGTTAATATTTTTAAAAGTTATTTATCGAAGAAATCAAAGTTTTTTTGTCACATCTGCATTTCAGTATTATTCAACTCAATCAAAAAACTATAACTTCCAAAGAATGCAACTTAAATACCAATAAGAACAAATTCTAAAAGCTATAACTCGACTACGTTAAAACTTTTCAACTTTTTTCAACGAATCTATTGACGTCTCATTGATGAAAATCGGTTCAATTGTTTTAAGCGCTACGGTGGAAAATACATACATAGACTGTGTAAACCAAACCCTTTCTTTTTGCTCCTCCGTAGTTGAGTATGAATTAAGTTTCTAGATATATCTGATTGCCTTTTCACTTATGTAGTAACAACGAAAAAAAAACCATTGTATTCGTTCCCGCCATTCCCACCACTCAGTTTTCTAATTCCCGAAATGTATAGAAATTCTCACAAACATTTGGTATTGCTTGAGATGGGGATCTCCCGCGGGAATATGAGATATTGATTGGACTTTTCCCGCTGTTTTCAATACTTTATTATTTGCCCCTGTAGGCTGTGTAGCTATTGTCTTTGCGAAGATTGAGCCGCTATGATAAAGGTTTTTGTTTTTTTCTGCCACGATATATTATATTCAATGTATTCACTGTTTTAAATATAAGCATAGACAAAATGATGCGGGTTTAGTATATAGTTTAGCGTTTTATTATTGTTGTTGATATTTACATATCAACAACAGGTTTGATACTATGCCATATAGATTTTATGATATAGGAATGCAAAGGGTTGCCTAAACTTAGTAAGTTACCACCGTCTATAGTCGTCTGAAATGCATTATCTTCCTTTAGGACATCCAGCCTCCAGTCTACTTCAGAATCAGGTGAAATGGGAGTTCAGGTGTACCGAAGCATGGCTCTTCATCGATTATTTGCTAATATTTTTCAAACTGACTACGGTCAAGTGTTATCCAAAGGGATAAAAAGGAAGAAAGCGCTTACCATCAAATTAGTATAATACTTAATAAAATATAATAGTCATGTAATAGATTATTGTTAATAATGATCCTAAACAATGTAATAGATTGTTTTTAGTTTTATTTAATACTAGCCGACCCACGCAACCTCATTTGCGTCTATTATTTGCCCGTAGTGATACTTTTCCCCCGTTTTTGTAACATTCTTCATTATTGCTCCGCTCCTGTAGGTTTTAGCCTGATGATATATAACCTATATAGCCTTCCTCGATAAATGGGCTATCTAACACTAAAATAATTTTTAAAATCGGACCAGCGGTTCCTGAGATTAGTGTGTTCAAACAAACAAACTCTTCAGCTTTATATATTAGTACTAGCCGACTCACGCAACCTCGTTTGCGTCTCCTATTGCCCGTAGCGTGATAATTTTCCCCCGTTTTTATAACATTATTCATTATTGGTCCGCTCCTGTAGGTCTTAGCCTACAGCCTTTCTCTATAAATGGGCTATCTAACACTGAAATAATTTTTCGAATCGGACCAGCGGTTCCTAAGATTAGCGTGTTCAAACAAACAAACAAACAAACAAACAAACTCTTCAGCTTTATATATTAGTGTAGATAGATAATTATTTTTTAGTTCATAATGTTCATTTATAAATATTTGCATGCCAAAACTAGGCAGAATATGGTATGATCAAAAACCACCAATGTCACACCTGGTACTTACCTATGTTCTATGCAAATAAATTTCATTTCATTAGGTAGACTTTATACTTATTAAAAATCACCAAAATCGGTTCAGCGGCTAGACAGACACAGTTACTTATAAATTTATAATATTACTATGGATATTGACAGTAACCCTAATACAAACCATACAGCCTACCTACCTATATAATAAGTATCTAACTATGTACCTAAATCTTTTGCGCTTTATAGTGCCCGATTTTTGTAAAATTGAATATAATGTCTATAATATATTTATAATGTATATGTCGTGTTTCGTTGGTGAGTGCGAGACCGGAGGCCCAACGATGCAGAAGCATCACTAGGCCGCCATGGTGATGGTCACCATGCTGCACTGTAGCATTGTTTGCATTCGCAGTATGGTGACCACCACTCTTGGATTCTGCTTATGCTTTCCATCAGTCAGAGTAGAGTCATTTTGGCAGGGCAAAATATAAAAAAAAAAAAAACATATCTAGGGGGGCGACCTGGTGTCCTGAAACACAAGCCTCGAGCTTAGCTTAGGCACCAGTCTTCCACAATATTATAAAAAATGAATTCTATGCATGTTTATTTTAAATGTAATGTATACTATATATTGTGGCAAGAAATAAACTATATTAAAAAAAAAACGGCTGATGACTGTTCGGTTGGTCTAGTGGTCGTCACGCCGCTCTCTATTGCGCCAAATGTCGTGGGTTCAAACCCCACATGGGACAACACTTTGTGTGATCCACGAATCGTTGTTTTCTGAGTATGTTTGTGAAGTCCCCCGCGACATAGGATATATAATCCTAATGCGAGAGGTGTATTTGAAAAAAAAAATTACAACACCTATTCAATGCATCTTCCTTTCTACTCTATAATATAACATTCCGTGACACAAAACATGATTTTTATCACCCTCAATTACTTAATCACAAACTGTATACTTGACATCCGAGTGGTGATGGCGCATTGGTGACATACCATACCTCGGGGCTCGCAGGTACTGTAATAATAATTAGCGAGTTAGGGTTGTGCGCTAATTTCGCGGTCTAATGGCCCACATACCGGAGTACAGGGACGGAGTTTAATGGGAATTAATTATGAGTATTATTTGGTATGATTGCGTGGTGAATGTTTGTTGGGTTCATAATCTTTGATTTTACCTTTCGTATCCGCAAAGAGAGGAATTAATTTCGTTGGAATACGAGTTAAATGTGGTTGTATTGTCATTTTTCTCGACTCTTTCTCTCTTTATATAATAGCCCGTGATTATTGGTTTGGGCTGTGTATTGGGTGGATTTGAACTTTTGATCAGGTGATTGCAAGTCGGATACCTAGACTTTATACTGCCGCTGCTTTTTTATGGAATAGGGCCCATTCATGCCGAAGCGTGGCTCTCCCACGGTATAAGCATGCTTTTGAAACAGAATAGTACATTTCAGTTTAAATGGCTTGTACAGGTTCTGGGAATGCCAATAAACCTAAAAGATGTGTTAAATACTAAATAAATATCAATATTGTTGCGTGACTATCCTCATTTCGTGAATCTTTTACGAGTTAATATTGAAATAGTTTTTACTTCAAATAGGCAGTTTATGAACTACTGCGTAGAGTTGAAAGTTTTAGGTATATGAGCCAATCTTATAGATTTCAGAACTTGAAAGGTTCAGTGCCATTTTCGCTATTGAAAACAACATTACCAATGATAATTACTTAAATTCTATTTAACAGTGCCGTCAATTTTTTTTTTATTTCTCGAATTAGCGTCGTGTTACGTTGCTATACTATACACTTAATAAATAAGTTATATGTTAATGTAGTCGGAGAAAATAGAACGAAATCATAATAGTACTAAAATTTCTTTGCTAATTTTCATTCAGAATACTGCATAGCCCTATACTGTCAAAAATGTACTTGTAAGTCCGTGGGGTGAGGACCTGGTGATTTGTTACACAGGCATTCTATCACTATCACAGACACCGGCTCCTCACATTTCTAAACTAGGCATAACTAGTTTTTAATATACAATCGTAAGGAAAAAAAAGTATTATTGTTATTACCCACTCACATAAAGATTGTATTGGTATTCTAAAAATTGGACTGTCTCAACAGTCTATAGAAAACTCCGAGCCAAGTAGAGGTTTGTTGTGTACTAACTTTTTATTTCGGAACATAAACCTACATCTAGTAGAAACAAATTGTCCAACAAATTAAGATAATCGAAAAATATAACGAAAAATAAAGTATTGAAAGAAAATCTTATTTCACGCGAATGACTTGCATTAACATACGTTTGTATGTAACCAGACCAATGTCAGCAATGTATTTAAAGCATAAACCAAATATTTAGCTTTTCTTATCAGAAGCAGGGGGGTTCCAGTTCTCAGTTTAGGTATGTTCCGCCGAGCGCTCCTCCCGGGAAGGACTACGGCAATGGTTGCCACTCAGATCTCGTCTCGCACGCTAGCTAGTCAGCACGTTCAATATTACGTGTACTTTATACTGCGAAAAATGACTACGAAACGAACTTATTATTGTTTGTAGTTACTTACCAATAAAATTATTTAATTAATTGTTTAAAAACATGTTAAGACAGACATGCATTGCCAATACAAAAATCTCTCGCTTGGTGAAAGCAGATATATTGCGACACAACTCAAAAAAATCTAAAAAAGCTCTAAAGGGCAATGAGTTTTTGCGCCTGCATTTATGAGTACAGTACAGTTAAAATAATTTCTGAATTAGTAAGTATTTAATTTGTTTTCCAAATTGTTAGTTTTCTTTAGTAATACTATTTTATAAGTTCATAATTGATCCCCCAGGCAAACCATCAACCAGGTTTTGGGGGACAAAGATTGTAATTCAGTTTGTTTTTCTCTGTGTAATAAATAAATAGAACAAACACAAATGTAGTAAAAAATACTTAGGTGTACACGAATAGTACGTTACGTACACAAGATTATCATCTATGTTAAAATGTTTTTACTTATTTTATTACTAAAGAATCTAAAGGTGTTATCTTTATCATTTATTTTAATATTTTACCTAAATGTACAGCAAGTGAGAACCCTGGGCTCTTGCTGTGAATCTAGCGGTATTTAACGGAATACGGACTCTCAGGTCACAAGACAAGATTCAATTTCACGTGCAAGGGGACAGAGTAAAAAAGTTTTTATGCATAAAGTTGACTTTTGTTCGAGAGTGGAACTTCTGTACATTAGTACTATTGGTTATTCTGTTCCAGAAGTTTCATTTAAAAAATTCTCATGACGTCACGTCTTCGTTATGAAGTCACAAATTTTACTAAAATTACTTTTCGGTGTATACCTTGCATACCTAATCTTCCATCAAACATATATATGGGCAATAACAAATCACAAATTCACAACAGCAAACGTTCAAACCTCATTCACACCCATTCCCCTATCGGTATTGGAAGCGGGCCGTGAGTCGTCAGTTTCGCAAATCCGAATCAACACATTACAGAGTGAATGCCGAATGGTTGACCTATTTAGATGTTTGCATATCCATGGCTAGTGACTCGTAGAGGGAATGTTTCCGAACGTAATCGACCGTCGGTATCAAGAGGTTGCGATTGATTTGATTACTTTCAGGTTGGCACGATTTTAACGCTGTAATTGATTTATAGTTCGGTAATTGTAATGTTGAAACGATTTGCAATTATTTTTATGGTAGAAATACATTGGTAAATAAATACATAGAAAGTTCAAAGTATGTACATTTATGTTTTTTTAAATATCCAAAGTGAGGTACACTCGAATTCCGGCTCACTTCTAGTTAAGTAATGATAATAACAGTTATGTTTAGTTTTCGCAATTTTACTCATATTTATGGTCATTCCTGCGCTCTTAACGTTTGTTGGTGTCACGAGATCTAATATGGTCTATAACCTTCCTAAATATTATTTGCAACATTTTCACACACTTAAACATATAAAAACTCTATAAGTTCAATTAAATAGATTAGTATATTAGTAGCCTTTATTCATTTCAATAAAGAATGACTATTCAAATTAAATAAAAAATAGCTCATTTTAGAGACTACGCATCAATCTTTCAAACAAACCGAATAAAAGTTGTGTCACTAAAAAGTGATAAATGACGAGTGACTCTCAGAAAAAAATAATGTTTTATCTCAGACAACAGTTTTTTGTGCTGAGTGAAAGATATTTTTTTCGTCATTTCATATCTAAAGCTGTGTAATAACTTTAAGAGAATCATTGTGATAAAGCGCTATGTAAAATAAATTAAATTGAAGTGTGGAATAAAGATAGGTTTTATTGTAGCTAAGCCAATAACTCCTACGTGATAGACCAATTCTTTTACTGATGGAACTTAAAGAATGTTTCTTGTGTTCGAGATATAAAAGCTATGCATGTATGTATGTATATCAAGAGTTTATTTGAACATTTTTTAAACAAGACTGCCACTATTAAATACATTTAAAAAGATTTACAAGTGTTTTTCTTTAGGAATAAAAATAAATAATTTGGTATGAAATAACTTTAAAAAATTGAATACTCATGAAAGTACACTCAGCCTTATAGTAAAAAAATATTGCCTATGAATTTCGTTATTTAAAATATATATTGATAATAATTCAATGTAACACTATTATTAAAATATGATGTGATCTTTTCATTATTTTTTTATATAATATTTTACATCGCCCAAATTCGGCCCTGCTAATCATCGGTGCTTAGGGATGCCACCTACATAGGTATAATTAATTTCAAAACACGTAAAATGTAAAGCTCCAAACATATAAATAGACATACAATGCCTTTTTAATACTTTGTTTGCATAAATAAACAAAGCCGATTTTAGTCGTATATTTGTGTGAAACTAGCCGACCCACGCAACCTCGTTTGCGTCTCCTATTGCTCGTAGCGTGATCATTTTCCCCCGTTTTTGAAACATTTTCCATTGGTGCTACGCTCCTATTGGTCTTAGCGTGAAAATATATAGCTTATAGCCTTCCTCGATAAATGTACTATCCAACACTGAGAGAAATTTTCAAATCGGACCAGCAGTTCCTGAAATTAGCATGTTCAAACAAACAAACAACCAAACTCTTCAGCTTTATAATATTAGTATAGATACATTTTTACCTTTAAGAATGACATAATATATTTAATAAATAAACTATCTAAGTTATTTCTTCATTATGTTCTTCTTTCAGAAATGTCTGCATTTTTTAAATATCAGCAGTGCTTACTTTGCACTCAGAGTAAATTTTTATACAAATCAAAAGTGCTCTGTCGAATGACGAAGTCATACATGACCATATATTATGTGAATTTATAGTAATGTATTACATGAAATATAATTAGTTAGGGATACTACTTTCATACATGTGCATTTAAAAGCCAAAAGCCAACCATCTTGATGATGGGGATACTTCTGTTGCGTAGGACGATGGCGGAAAGAGGCGGCAGGAATCAGTCCGAACAATTCCTCGAAGCCTTCCCTATAGTAAATGCGGTAAAAGATGCACAGCTAAGTCACATCTCTACGCAGCGCGAAGAGTTTAGCCGAGTTGAAAGTTCTTGGCAATCGACGATTCGAATCACTCTTCGTTGAATGCGGTAAACGCGCAAATTTGTATCTTTGTGGGGTTAAATTGAACTAAATTAAGTCTACCCTAATCTGAGACCTTTTCCAAAGAGGTCTCAACTTCAGACACAAGTTTGTTTCGACTCTCAATGACGTTTTCCCTAGCGATATTGGCGAAGCCAGAATAGAGAGCATCGCTGGTACTGTCATCCGCATAATAATAAATGCCGCTAATTTGCAGCATGTCGTTGATATGGAGGAAGAATAAAGTAGGCGATAGCACACAGCCTTGCGGGACACCAGCTTTCACAGACATGTAGTAAGAGCATTCACCGTCGACTAGGATCTTTATGCTTCTATCTGCTAGAAAGCTAGTGACCCAACAGCATAATTTCTCGGGAAGCCCATAGGAAAGGAGCATCGAAAGCGCTTTGTACCGCACCCGATCGAAGGCCTTCGCAATGTCCAAACTAACTGCCAAGGGCACAGGCGATTGAGATTAAGGGGGAAGCCCTTAGTCTCAATCGTCTGTGCCCATCCATGTGTCCGATATACCAGAAGATCACCAGCCGACCGACCATGGGATCGGGTGGACCAATGCTGCCTTCCATTATATCGGGACTACGGGAAATTTGATAATGTTGCTTCAACTTAAGACTTTTAGTTTCCAGTTACCGACACGGAACACTTTTTGATCGTCATGAGTATGTGTTAAGTGAAAGCAACTGGACACAAAAACTGTTTACGTATGCGCAGTGAGTGGATGATTTCATACTGGTTCTATGTAAATCAAATATTCATCGGTAGCTTGAACCTGACACAAGAAACAAAAGTGTCCACGTTTGCGCCCTGCTTTAATTAGCTGTCAGGGTCATTAACCAACAGAGCAACAGGTCCGTCAAAAATATCTATTAAATAGGGAAGACAACATTTGTCATATAAACGTGATTTAAAAATCTTTTACAACAAAAGTAAGCTGGTTATACTAATATTTTATATGCATATGTACATGATGTTACGCCTATTTCCCAGAGCGGTAGGCAGAGACTACTGCTAAATTGGTAAACAAGCATATTCTTGATGGAAATCACTTTTAAACCATTAAGTATTAGTCGTATTCTCATTAACTCCTTCCATCCAGGCTTGCCCGTATTAAGAATAGATTAACGTCGATAGTGAACTAAATGGGGTTCGAACATGCAATCTTTTGATTACAAGTCCAACGCCTCAGCCATTATGTTGCAGTCGCGACACTTTAATTGAAGTAAAAAAAAACTTAAAGTAACACATTAAGAACCTATTTTGATACTTTCAAGTTGAAAAAAACATATTGCACATGTATGTAAATGGTATCTTGGCCATTTAAGTCTTGAATGTTGAAGTTTAAATCTTGAAAGTAATATTTAGAGTTTGTTTACCAAGGACGTTCATTTACAAGGTTAAGAATAACAAGTGTTCTCACTCCAGGTGTAGTAAGAGCCGACTTATGCAGGACAACCATAGAAGAAAAACTTGACACAGTCTAATCTATCTACCCATCGTGGTATAATACTTGAAAACCTCGTCCCTAAGAGTTATATATCCGGCGGTGGACTATTAAAGGTTGTTAATTATGAGCAGTACAAGTATTTGAAACATATTGAAGAATTTAAAAATCTTTTAAGTGTGACTGTATTTGATACTGCAATCCACAAAGTTTTATGTTCTATCGTTAACGATACATGGTCTACACTTGTGGAATGATTTTCGAGTTTAATTTTGACGAGCGTTGTTAAAATCCTATATGGGACAATACTTTGTGTGATCCATAAATTGTTGTTCTAAGTCTGGAGGTTCATTGTGTTCGATTCATGTATGTTTATAAAGTCCCTCGCGACCGGGGATATTTATATTGCTATGTAAGGAGTTGTAGAAAGTCTCAGCTCGTGTGGCCTTTTCTTGTATTTAAATTTATATTATACATATAGTGTACTGTTACCAACTAAAAAAAGGTAAAAGACGATAATTGAACATTTTCCGACGAACCTAACGCAGCGGGAATAAAATATATTACCTCAGCTCCTAGTATCTAACAAATGGGTTGACTCCGTTCACCGCGATACTTAATTTATTGAGCAAGCGAAGCAATTTCATACTACAGAATATATAATACTCTTCTTGAAATTTGTGTATCTATCTAAACTGTATTTTAACATATTTATATACACTATCACGCCTTCTTCCCGGACAGGGTAAGCGGAGGCAATTTCGCTCCATTTATCTTAATTCTGGTAACTACTTTTATCTCTGCTACAAAAATCGGACTTCCACTTACGTCATTTTTTTTAAATAGTGTCAGTATTAGATGATTTAAGAAAGTTTTGTTTGAATTCGTCTGTATTCAGTACTTGTATGGCATCGTAGACACCCTGATATACCCCTCTAGTAGGTGTAGGAGAAGCTTTGATCAACAATACGATTAAACGCATCGGCGCAAAAAATACGTCTCCGTAAATAACAGCTCACTAAGAAATGAGCTCTATATCAACCTATCTTCAATAGGCTTCATGCACTATTAAACAAACATCTTTTCACTCTAGGTTTAACGGACAGCCCTCTGTGCAGAGCATGCATGGAGAAAGATGAAACAGCCGCCCATGTCATCTTGACATGTCCTGGGGTGGCGGAATACCGGGCGAAACACCTCGGATCGCCGAGGTCACTCCAGGACGTCGTCGCTTCCTAGAGGAACTGGGTTGGCACCGCTAGTGCCGACCCACTACGCAAAATAGGCGCAACAAAGTCGTCGAGTTGCGGAAACCCAGCCCGCGAGTTCAAGATCAAGATCAAGATGTAATATACTCAACTCTAGATGCAAACGTTTTACAAAAGAGTGTAGACCACCATCCCCCGAGTACAACTATTGGACTCCTGTTTCAATGTCTTTCTCGAGCTTTCTGCCTCTTCACAAATTCTCATTAACTTAATATTACGAGATTAATCATATTTGACATGACAAAAACATAAAAAAAAAATGTCAATTATACTCTATAATACCCGCTGAGTATGTTTAATTAAAAAGATAACTCGTCATATATTCTCGCATATGTATGTGTGTATATATGTATACTCCTGCATGCGTAGTGCAAGGGCTTGGCGCTATAAATTAAGGTAAACAAGACATAAAAACATATGATCACTTTTATTGTTTGAGGGGTGCAAGGTGCAATGACCTCATGTCAAAAATACAAACTAGTAGAATGAGGGGTACTAAATTTAAGGGTCTAATGTTCACTTAAAGTCAAATATGGGAAACAGTTAACAATTTAACGAAATGCGCTGTATACATATTATATATAACTTTGACTTTATTCTGTATTATGTCCACTTTTAAAGATGTCAAATCACAATCAGCCAACTGGTTACATCGTCTTGAAAATCACGAGCAGTGCCAAAAACAAAAACTAGTCACGCAAAAAGCCACGACCATTTGACGGCTTTGTCAAATAATACCATTAATTTAGTCTAAGGAATTCAATGAAATTCTACTTAATGACATCTTAGCATCGTTTTCTAAAGTTCATATTGACATAATTAAGTATTACTGTAATTGTATATTGAATCAAATATTCGAAATGTTTGTCACAGCTACATAAAACTTAATCGCCCCTTGTGGCGTGACTATAGTTATTTCTGTTAGTAGGTGTCGTGCATTGTAATGATATCGAAGACTTACAAGTGTAAATAAGGTTAATCCCTACTTTATACAGTTAATACTGGATTAGTTTCGTTGTAAAGACGTTTTGATAGTGTAGCTGTGAACTGAAACTATCCATACTTGAATACTTATATTGTATCTTTCAAAGTTAAACCGCTGCACAGATTTGAATGAAATTAAGTATAGAGATTCTTTGATTCTTGAGAAGAGACAGGCTACTCTTTACCGCGATCACTAATATGCACGCGGACGGTGCTGCAGGGAAATGCTCGTACGCCTATGATACCTACACATTCTTTTTTTTTCCTTTTTATATATGGACCTGCCAAAATAACTCTACTCTGCCTGATGGAAAGCATAAGCAGAATCCAAGAGTAGTAGTCACCATACTCATTGCGGATGCAGTCAATGCAACAATGCAGCATGTGACTCACACCATGCCGGCCTAGTCATCCTTCTGCATCATTGGGCCTCCAGTCTCGCACTCACCAACGAAACACGACAGCACGATCACTGTCATTTTACGTTCATCTTCTGTGCGAGGATAGTACCGCCCCGGTTTGTGCTGAAATTAGTGTGTATTTATATTGTAAGTTACTATTGTTAAATACAAAATTATTATTTTTTACAATCTATGAATATAGCTTTTTACTCAATACACGTAAAGTACATACGGTGCTTATATAAAAGATCAGTTTTTCAAATTTTTATTTGTCTGTCTGTTTCTTCAGGCTAATCTTTGGAACGGCTGTTTCGACGGGGCTTTTACTGGCAGATTGCTGATGGTTTGTTTTCTTTATTACAAATTGTAAACATTTTAATAAAATACCGCAGGTATTTTAATTAAGTTCAGCGCGAAATTAAAAATATAAATTAATGATGTTATTGTTTTCTTATGATAATAATATCTATAGTCCGAGCTTTTTCCATGATGGATTAAGCTTTTTTATTATTTTAATAATATATTACCTATATTTGATAAAAAACCCTACAGGTAGTATTAATTTTTTGAAAAGCGTTAAGTGGACGTATTTTATTCCTGCTACCTCGATCGAGAGGTCGAGAATGTTTGTAAAACCAAATTAAGGCGTTTCATCAAAATGAACTTCATCAAAATGAACTTTCGAAAAAGTTGTTTGATAGTAATCTATTCTAATAATAAAGCTGAAGAGTTTGTTTGAACACGCTAATCTCAGGAAACGCTGGTCCGATTAGAAAAATTCTTTCAGCGTTAGATAGCCCATTTATCGAGGAAGGCTATAGGATATATATCATCACCTACAGGAGCGGAGCAACAATGAAGAATGTTACAAAAACGGGGGGAAATGATCACGCTACGGGCAATAGGAGAAGCAAACGAGGTTGCGTGGGTCGGCTAGTAAATTGTAAAAATAGACCCCGGATCTTGGTCAACATATCATAACAAAGAAATATTAACAAGATAACTACTAATTGACATAATTTTATTGCCCATTAAAAGGTTAATTTAAAACGACATTCCCTGTTAACAAATTATAAATATAAACTTTACGACGATATTGTTATAACAGTGTTTCATTGCACTTACTTAATGCACATTACAGCGAATTACTCGGCGTTACGATGCATTTAATTAGGGAGTGCGCCTTTAAATAAATTATTTTATAGTTTCATAGCTTTTTATGGGCAACCCGCTTAATTATTAATTAGTAAAATAATGGTTGAATTATTTAATTGACGATAAAAGTAGCATTTATAAACATTTTAGGGAACCAGTGAACCATCGGTCCGTTCCAACATAACAAGCGAAAACAATTCACTGTCCACTACTGGACATATGGCCTATATTTAGAAAAGTGGTCTTGCCATATACCACTCTTACTTTTTTTTTTAAATAAACACGTCTTTTTTTGATTGCTATCATGTGATATTTTGAGTTTTCCTATACAGTTTTTTCTCACACATGTAGTAGAGCCACGCTGATTTCAGCACGAACGGGCCGGCTCGACCGGGACGGTACTACCCTCACCCAGAAAATCTATCTAAAATGACAACATTCGCACTGTCGTATTTGGTTCGTGAATGTAAGACCGGAGGTCCAATGACGCAGACGCATCACTAGGCCGCCATGGTGTAGATCACCATGCAGCATTGTTGCATTGTTCACATTCGTAATGAGTATGGTGACCACCACTCGTGGATTCTGTATATGCTTTCCATCAGGCAGAGTAAAGTTATTTTGCCAGTTACAAAAAAAAACAACGAATATGAATCAAACTCAAGTATTTTGACGCTAAACTTAAAGAAACCATATATTACAAACCTTAATTCTAAAGTCAATTATTCCTTTAGAACCTTACAAGTAAATTTCCTGTAGCAAAGAACCCCACTTAGCCCTGATTAAGTCTACAAGGGTATTTCAATAGCTGGACCTAAATATTTATAGTCGTAGTCAATCATAGGCTACATAAAACTCACGAACCAATGAAGTCGGATATTTAAAGCTAACAAAAAGAAGTATATAGAGCCGCGTGTGCGTGACGGTACCATTTTATTAGGTACACAGTTAACTTTGTAACACTGTCCTAGATAAGATAGTTTGAAACTCTCATGTAAAAGTCTGAAAACCTTAAATGATACAACCTAGTAAAACATTTACGTAATAAGTAAGCGAATTAAAGGAAAATAAAATGTTTATTTATTTTTAACTCCACTAAATTCTTGCACACATACACGCACACGTGCACACCAACACATTCTACTGCTTGCTAAGATGGAGTCGGTCGGCATTCGCGGTGTTGTGTTGGAGCTGTTTCGTTCCTACTTGTCGAATAGAACCCAGTGCGTTAGGGTAGGCAAGTTCACTAGTTCTAGGCAATCACTTTCTTTTGGTGTGCCGCAGGGTAGTGTGCTTGGACCTACTTTGTTCTTAATATACATAAATAGTTTATGTACCAAGTCGCTACCCAACTGCAGCATCATCACTTATGCTGATGACACTGCGCTAATCGTGCATGGAAGTGACTGGACTGAGACTAGGCACTACGCGGAGCATGCGCTTGCGGAGGTGATGGTGTGGTTAAATGAAAATCTACTCACTTTAAACTTTGATAAAACAAGTTACGTTGCCTTTACACCACGTTCTATCACTCAGCCGCCACCTGATTTCAAAATTACTGCACATACCTGTGGACTCCTAGATGGTTGTGGTTGCCCTCAATTAACCCGGACTGAACATATAAAATATCTCGGTTTAATAATAGATTGCTCGCTAAATTGGTTACCTCACATAAAGCTATTAACAGCGCGAGTGAGACGACTGATTCCAATTTTTCGGAAACTCAGAGCATCGGCCGATCTTGAGACACTTCTGTGTGCTTATAATGCACTTGTTCAGAGCCTTCTCCAATACTGTATTGTAGTATGGGGCGGTATTGGAAAGACCTCTCTGCTGTCCTTGGAGCGTGCACAGAGGGCGATATTGAAGGTAATACTGGGTAAGCCGCGAAGGTACAGCACCAGTCTTCTATACAGAGATTGTTCTATGCTAACTGTCAGACAACTTTTTATAGTGTCAACTGTTCTCCGAAAGCATAAAAATATTACCTATAACGTCATTACAAAGCGTAACAAGGCAAGGGTTTGCTCGGTTACTTCCCATCGTACGACTCTTGCCAAAAGACAATTTTATGTACTGAGTAATAAATTATACAACGCAGCAAATCATGCGAAAAACATTTATGCACTACCCATCAACAAATGTAGGTCTGTTCTTCGTGGGTGGTTGTTGGGTTTGAACTATAGTCAAACGGAGGAGCTGTTGCATTTCTATTCTTGACAATATATTTTATAAATCCAATCATTCCTGCTCATACATTCACACATCACATACCAAGCGTACCTACATTCACACCTCACACTAACCCACTAGGGTATTTATGTCTACTTGCTATTAAGGAACTGGAACAGAACAGAAATAAAAATAAACTTTATTAATTAATGTTTATATATAAATCAATTTTGTAAATTTTTCTTTGTAATTAGGATATTTGGGAATACGTTTTTGCACAGTAAAACGTTTGTTGTTTTAATAGGTGGAAGGCGCTGACGACTGTAACACAATTTATATTAGTACGGTCGTCAACGGCAACCTCTAGTCTAATGTGTCACTTTTTATGTTTTATTAGTATGAGAGAAACTTGTAAAAAAAATTATCTGTCGAATAAATATTATTATTATTATTATTATTATTCAAACACAAATCGCACATAAATGTAAATTTAACACACATACATACAGTGAGTAAACTAACAAAAGTAGTAGCTATACTTTAGATATACGATAGACCAAGTTTTATCTAATCTAAAAATCTGACAGTAACATGATATCTGGACCAGAAACTACAGCTTCTGCATAGCCCTTAGTGTGTAACAAGATTAATATAATAGTAGAAGCCTGTGAGCACACGTGGGCACAATATTTACTTCGAGGACACACTCCGCATATTTGCGTGCTCATTATCTCGCTTAATACAGCTATAGCTTTTGGTGTCGAGAGAGCTTCCTACATTTATAGTTGAAATTTAGTATCGGTTTAAATTGTGTGAAAACGTAAATACGGTAGGAAAGAAATTAAGTAATTTGGTTATTAAAAATCCTTAATCATATTTTAATAGTTCTAGATACATTGTTTATTTTTCGCTGTTTTTTTTAGAAAAACAAATGTAGCTAACAATAGAAACCCAACTACGACAAAACGACGCTGAAAAAGTATGAAACAAGTTTTAAAAGTCGTAGTCACTACATGGACTACGGCTTTTGAAACTTAGTAATGTACCATGTCCATAACAGTTTAACAACGCGTGACTACGGCTTTTGAAACTTGTTTCATACTTTTTCAGCGTCGTTTTTTTTTAAAACAGTACTTTATGTCGGCTAGAATAAAGATAAGATTAGATTAGATTAGATTCAGTGACACGTCATAATAGCCTATACATGGGCGTACCCAGGTTCTGGGCCGGGGGGGCAGATCAGACTTTTTATCAGCACCTAGTAGAATAAATAAAGATAAAATAAAATAGGTAGTTTTTTGGAATCCTTTACTATTACACTATCTATTTAAAAAGTAAGTTGCGAGGTTCTTCAGCAAAATGATTTATGACGTCTTCCGTGAAAAAGTCGTCCATATCGTTTACAAATTTTCTATGTACACTGAGCATACAAAGTCCGTTTAACCTGTCTTCGATCAGAGTCGATCTCAGCCATGTTTTAACACGTCTGAGTGTGCTGAATGATCTTTCGATCAAAACTGTGGAATATGGCATAGCCAGTTAAATTTTAATTATTTTTTAAATTTTATTTTAGTAAATCTTGGAAAACACCGTCATCTTTCTCTTTTCCCCTCAGTGGCAAATCATGTGTTCCACAAAAAAATATTGTATTTATTACAGGTTGTAAAATATTTCTGTTTTCCTAATTTCTTTATTATCCTAATTAATTTTCTCGTGGCCTGCTCGCATGGTAACTTGAATATTAGATTTATTTATGCTGCCAAAACAACTGGCAGACGCACACGACTCTTTGTGCCATTGACTATCTGCATGTGATTTGCAGTAAGTATGTATATCTTTGTATTTAATAAATAGTGGAACAATTAGTGACCCCTGTACACCACGTACAACTCTCGCCAGAAATAAAACTATAAGAAGAATATAAAAGATATAAAGTGCGTACCGCACGATTATTTATTTAAAAGTTATGTATTGTATTGCCACCGGCAAAAACTTA
The DNA here is from genome assembly GCA_905220595.1 of Spilosoma lubricipeda. Lineage (NCBI taxonomy): Eukaryota > Metazoa > Arthropoda > Insecta > Lepidoptera > Erebidae > Spilosoma > Spilosoma lubricipeda. The sequence goes on from HG992299.1 coordinate 8,118,111, forward strand.
TTTTTATTTTTATCGATAAGTAGATAGTTAACAGGGATGTAAATAAATTAAAGGGGGGGGGGGCAGCTGCCCTCCCCTGCCCTACCCTGGGTACGCCCATGAGCCTATACCAGCTGTCAATCAAGACGTGGCCCTGGGCCGCCTGGTCGGAGGATCCCTTTGTATTGGAGGGATATGACACCCGTTCCCCACACGAGTATAACTGCTAACCAGCGTATTCGCGTTAAGACAATAGTGACACATTGACCCAAGATCCTAACCAATCGGATTCCAAGCTTTGCTTAATGAATATTTTATGTGTGTGTATGTGTCTGTGAATTTTATGAACGCGATTAATATTCTCTTTGTCTCCACCGCGGAGGTTATGGTGCGAAAACCATTTTTCACTCAAAAAGAAAAGTCATCTGCAGTATTTTCTTAATGCGAATGGATTACAGTATGCCACAAATATCTACGCCAAGCTTTTTTCCAATTCTATATAACCTAACGAAGCAGCTCACCCTTTCAATGCTCGTAGTTTCATTTTTCTGTAGCACATGGGACCTACGTTTCTAATATATTAAACAATATTGTTTGTTGGTTGTGCCAAAGCAATTTTATTATTGTATTGAACACCTGTCAAGTTTCACTTAGCTTTCACCGCTCAAATGATATTTGATGTTTTTTTTTTATAATTACCTTATGTAAGAGCAACAGAGGTACTGAACAAGGTTCAAGGTCGAAAGTTCTTAAGCATCAGAATAGATCATAGTGATATATTTTCTATTATTTTCTACTATTTCTTGACGCAATGGCAGGAAATAAATAACTAAAATACAATATAGTAACCACAGTGTACGAATCTAAAGTTTATGTATTAGTGTGTAAAATTATTATATATATATACATACCAATATTTGTTTATTTATATGTGTAGTAGTATTATGTAAGTTTATGTCAGTTCTATACACTTATTGACAAAATTATTACCTCTGACTTCCACCACAGTGCACCTACCTTACAATATTTCTACATCACCCAAAGGTTGGCTGGTGGAGAATGCCTTGGGCATTAAGCCCGCCGATGTACATGTGTGCATGAAGTTTAAAATAAATAAATACATACATAAATATATATCAATTAATGTTATGTTCGGAAACTGTTCAAATCACACTCGTAAATAAATATGAATCCATTTATTATTATAAAATCGAAAGTAATTCCATTTATCTGTTTATTATTTCTCGGCTAAACACATATGCGGGCGAAAGCGCGGGCAAGAGCTAGTACTACATAGATAAATGGAAATGAATTTTACTATATTTTTTTTCACTTTTGTTGTATCAAATAACGATTTATTTACAAACAGTTTACGGTTCGGAATCGAATAGAATAATCTTGATTGTACTCTAGATATTACAGTTTACATAATAAGTAAAATTTTAACAAAAATAAAACCGACTTCAAGGTTCGACTCAATTTCTTTTGGATGTCATTATCAGATCTTTATCAAATTGTACAGATCTTAATGTCCTTATCATGGTACCACTGATGGGATATTTTAAAACAATACAATGCTTGAATGGTTTTTTTTATAAATAGACTTTTTTACTAATAAGTACCTGGATGCTAGCTAGATCGATTTATCGCCCCCTAAACCCCCTGCATCCTAAATTTCATGTAAATCGTTGGAGCCTGTTCCGAGATTATTTATACAAGAATTCCTTTTTAAGATATTAAATAGATAGATAGATAGAATAGTAAATAATAATATGCTCACACATCTCGCACATGGAGACGGCTTATACATAACATAACATACTAAGATACACATAATACATACATAACATACTTATGTATTTCAAAATTGTACATATCTATTATAGACTGGCTTTTGCCTCCGACTCCACTCGCGTAAAACTCGCTTACCGCGGTGATTCTTCAAACTGACTTAACTTTTTGATTCATAAACCGATTGAAAAGAAACAAACACTAAATGTTAAGTAGAGAAAACCGCAACGCATTAGTGAAAACACCATTCAAATTGGTTAAGCCGTTTCTAATATTGGCGTGCACAGACGTACAGACATACAGACGAAAATTCAAAAACTCATTGTTTTGGGTTTTATTGCGTTCATAAATCCCCCTTATAAATGTTTCATGGACAGACAGCGACCAGTTATGATTTTATTATATTGATGATGATGATAAATTACACCCAGACACAGAACAAATGATCGTGGTGATCACACAAAGATTTATCCTGGGGGTAAATAAGGTACAGGTTTTTACATGGTTATAAATTTTCTTACCTTTTTTTCGTACAAGGAGCCGGATAACAATTTTTGGACCTGAAATTTGTTGAAATGAACTACCTAATAGACACTATTACTTGAATCATTAGTGGATGCACACTCACAGATGATGTAATGTGTCTCTCATTCCCAAAGATCCCACGAATCAGAAATATAAAATCACAACTGCAAGGCATAGCGAGTGAACTTGGAAAACTAACTAAATGGTAAAATTGACGAAAGTGATTTGACCTGTGGGGGAACGGGTGTGTCATGTTCCACCGACACAAAGGGAGGATCCTCCGACCAGGCGAGGTGATCATGCCTGGCGGGCCACTGCGCAACGATTGATGTTGGGATGTTGTATATATGCTATTCGGCGCGAGAACTTCTGTTGCGCGATTCAGGATTGGTAGTTACTCCGTGTTGGGCGTTACTTCGTACTTCAATGTGTCTGCGGTCACAGACCCAGACCCTTAATGTCATGAGTGTTGAAAAACCGAGATTAAATATTGAGTTGAATCGTGAATTATCCTACTAATATTATAGACGCGAAAGTTTGTAAGTATGCATGGATTGATGGATGGATTATTGTTATTCTTTCACGCAATAACTTTTGAACGGATTTGAATGAAACTTTCAGTAATATAGCTTATACATCAGAATAACGCTTAGGCCACCATTAGTAGCGATAACTGACATATACGCGGGCGCAGCCGCGGGCAACAACTAGTTAACATACGGATTGGTGTACTAGAGTGACTGGAGCCACGGCCAATGCAACCTGATTCACACTTCAACGTCAAACTTTTCTTACGTGAGTCTGCCAAAGGGACTCTACCCTGCTTGATGGAAAACACGAGCATACTGAGATAGCCGCCTTTTCTGGCATTGCACAGTGTATTATAATTGCTTGTGTCCAATTGTGTATATAGAATAAACGTTTTTTTTGTAGTTTAAGATCTTTATTTCCTCATAAGAATTCACAATTCACTTACTGAGAAACAAATAATATTTATAATATAATCTTAAAGAGTGTACAGAGAAGTAAATTAATTACTACTTATTTAAAGCAAAAAACACAAATCACAAAAATAACACAACACGAAAGGTAACAATAAATCACTTAAGGTGGGTATACCGCAAACAAGTTGCAACCATATCGCTACTAGTCTACTTCTTTCTCTTTCTTTCAAGAGACGCAGCATAGCGACCACCGCCATGACGGCTTATAGAGATGCTTCTGCATCATTGTGTCTCGTACTCACCAACAAAATATCAAATCACAGCATCGGCTAGCGATTTATTGTAAAAACTATCTATCTACAAGATTTTATTAACGTTTATCGAAATAATCAGAAACGGCATGTAAATTAACATAAATAAACACCACACATAACTAACATCAGGTGGTACACTTTACCTTTCGAACATATCACAACAAATAGAAAAATATAGTTCCTAGCTTGTCTTTTACAATTTTCGGGGTCAAGTGCTTCTATTAGTCCCTATTAATTCTGCTTACCCTGTTGAAATCAACGCCGGGGGTGATTGTAATAAGCTCAATAACGTTAATGATAATGATAGCTAAAGTAACTCGACACTATAACAATACGGAGACGTCCCCTAATGTAAACTGAAACTCTCCGTTGGACATGGGGCCACGAAAACAGCGAGTAATGTAAGCTTCAAGGTTTTCAGCAATTAGTAATTTTAACGAATTACTTATTGTTTATAGTGAATTGCATAGGTGCCAACCTTATTTGCAAGTAATACACGGACCTAAACGCGACCTCAACGTAACCTCAACTGCAAAACAGACGAGACTGTGGCAAACAAAGCATCCTGATTAACGGAGTAGGCTCTAAAACACTGCTCTAACTAGGAACTAAAACACTGAAGAGGGACCAAAACCTCTGCCTATATATGTATGTGGTTTTTTATTATTTTTATGGAATAGGGGCAAACGAGCAGACGTATCACCTACGGTAAGCGATTACCGCCGCCCATGGACACCCTTAACACCAGAGGCGTCAAAATTGTGTTACCAACCTTTGAGGGATGGGGAAGGGAATAGGGTGGCGAAAGGGTTGGGTTATGGGCCTCCGGTATCCTCACTCACTCGGTGAAACACAGCGCAATCGCTATTTCACACCGGTTTTCTATGAGGCCGTAGTATCACTACGAGCGAGCCGGCCCATTCATGCCGAAGCGTGGCTCTCCCAGTTGACTGTTAAAATCTGTTGATGATGATGATGATGATAATGACGTATATTATATTTACCAATTGTACGGATTCATTGTGACTTGTGAATCTTAAGTTACAGTCAACCATGGACAGCTTTAGGCACTTGGTATCTAGTGTACAAAATTAGAGCTGTGTAAACACCCTTTTATGGTGGTGTATACTTTAACTAGTCTATGCCACTGTTATATTTACTTTATATATTCTTGTGTAATTGGAATCTTTACTAATATATAAAGCTGAAGAGTTTGTTTGTTTGTTTGAACACCCTAATCGGTCCAATTTCAAAAATTCTTTCAGTGTTAGATAGCCCATTTATCGAGGAAGGCTATAAATTATATATCATCACGCTAAGACTAATAGGAGAGGAGCACCAATGAACAATGTTTCAAAAACGGGGGAAAATTATCACGCGACGGGTATTAGGAGACGCAAACGAGGTTCGTGGGTTCAATATAAGACTGACTGAGGAGCCTTTGTCGCGACGTGTTACATTAGCTTACATTGGCTGACCATGAATTTTCTGTTTCACCGTATTGTATCATCAACTCTATTATTTTACACCTAACGAAAATTTATCATTAAAACCTACCTATATATAAACAGGTAAATAAGTTCTAGTGCTAAATCGATATCCTATAAGCTAAAGTTTTTGTAAATCAACTGTTGAGAAAAAAAATCAGCATTGCCTAACGTCTAATGTTTCAAACTAGGTATTTCAAACGGCATCACTAAGGTACAAGTAAGGTAAAAGTTTATTTTACTCTAATATATGTATATTGACATAAACCCACAGTTTTTAGGGCCCAATGGCTCAATATAATACGGCAAAGACCATTGAAAGGTCGACGTCCGAGCGACAAACATTTTGATCGTGAATTATTTAGATGACAGATAACTACTAAAGCTGTATAACCGTAACTACGTTTGTTAAGTTGTAATAGTAATGTTATAATGCTATTAGGGATATTATCCTATCCACAAATAATTAGCTTTTGAACTTAATGTAACTAGGAAATTTAGTCAAAATTTCGTACGATTTCTGCGTTATACGATTGGATTAGAAAGTTTGCTTGGTCAGAGATTTACGTATCTTGTAAGAAATATCTTTTCTTCTTCAAAATGTCAAGCTACGGTGTAATCTCTATTGGTAATAAAAGAGAACAAACTAAAACCATTACCTATTTGTACACTGGAAACAGTTAAATCTCACTGGCAATTTTTTTTGTATGAACTATTTTTCAAATTCAAAGTGAGTACAGTTATTTATGAATGGTGGCCCAGCCAAAATGACTCTACATTGCCTGGTCGAAAGTATAAACAGAATCCAAAAGTCATGATCATCATACTCATTGCGAATGCAACAATGCATCAATCTGCATCATTTGTAAACAATATAGTGGCGAACTTTATGCTGTTTTATACATTTCGAACAGAAATTTATAAACCACCATAAAATACCTAAAAATTTTATGAATTCGAAGGTATATCTGTTTGTCGCAGTAACCGACTTACACGCAGGCGGAGCAGCCGGTAAATACTAGTACATCAATAAATATAAAGGATAAGATATTGAGAAAGACATCATATCATTTAATGAGACAGCAACAACCACACCAATGATATTCCCAATCATTTTCCCACCACGTTATCCCAACATATCATTGAAATTAAGTCATGTGTTAGCTAGATAAATATAATTAGTACCACTATTAGTGCCATCATTAACACCAAGATGTCAACACGCCTACGGACGCCTACGTAGAGTAAACAGTCTAGTGCAAACTGAATTAAAGTGCAGTTTCACTAACAGTACCATGTACCACAAGTTTGTCTTTAATCGAACATAATAAAAACTGTATGACGGAGAAACCCATCCTGGGTTTTTATCCTAACAAGTAAGCTATTATGTTCTTGACGCTTGACTGCCTCAGTGGCGCAGTGGTGGCGTATTTAATTACTGTTCTGTGGTCTCGGGTTCACGAGTCAGACCAAATGTTTTTATGATCTGTTTTTTTGTTTGTTTTGTTTTGGAGTTTAGGTGTTTGTTATTTACGCATAAAATCATTAAAGTAGGTATTCTATCGGTCAATCTAGCTTTTATAATGCAACCTCTGCCTTGTTTGAGGCCAGATGTCGTTTTGTCTCAAGTATTGTAAATAAATATCATGTTTTCAGGAATCCACGGGCTGACGACAGGTATTGAATACATACATACCTTTTACATGCTTGACGTTTGACGTGAGTTTAAATATACATATTTAGGAAAAATATGTCTAAAGAAATTCGTATTTTGAGTTTTCAATATCTATTTCTGTCTCTAAAATTCATTTTAAAAGAACCCAAAGAGTTCAAACCACATTGGGTTTTTGTAGATGGATCATGTAATTAATGAAAGTTGCCAGAGAAAGCTTGTGAATTGAATTCTATAATTATACTTGTGTGTTATCATCTTCAGCCTACCGCAGTCCACTGCTCGACATAGATCTATATGTATTTTTTTTTAAATTTTCTGAAAATAGTAACAAAAATTTAACAAAAAAACACCAACTTCAAGAACTTAACCAAATTGAAATAGGCACACGGGAAGCACCAGCTTTCAAATAAAAAAAAACTTTAAAATCGATTCACCCAGTCGAAAGTTCTGAGGTAACAACCATCAAAACTACAATTGAATTGAGAATCTCCTCTTTTTTTGAAGTCGGTTAAATGAATGCTATTTCCTTAATCTAAAAATGGTTTAATGACACAAATTTCTACATGGTTCTCTTAGGTTACATGTAGTAAGATCGCCCCTTAAACCAGTGTATACCAGATTTGATAAAGGCAGATTCGTTAGCTGGCAGTTCCTTACCAGTCTCGATATAGGTTTGAGCTGCTTACAAACAGACAGCTAATAATTTACAATTCGTTTTTAATGAATACTGTATTCAATATACCGATTCACCTGTCTTTTACGTCTGGGTAGAGCCCTAGGGCTAAACTCTTGATATTGAGTAGTGCATCATTAATATATTCAAGGGTTATTTGAAAAAAGATTAAGCCCCAGGAGATATTTGTATAATTATTTGCTAAGGCGATGGAAGAAACTGTGTATTGTATACCCACATAACTATAGAACACTTTAATGAATCTTCCGCTGTTTATTAGCTTATGTTTTAAACTACTTAACGGATTTTAATGCGGTTTTCAGCAATACATTGATTGCTTCAAGAGGGAGGTTTATATATGTATTACATGAATACATACAATGACATAGTAGAGGAAATTCGAAATTTAAAAAGACTTCTACAAAAACGCAGATACATAAACAAATTAATGGTTATAATAAGGATTATATTTAAAATTGCAATTTTGATCACGATTTATCTTATTGTAAATTTTACATACATATAGATTGTTGTTTTCAATTGTCCTTACATTAGTAATTATACATATTAATGTCACTTTTTTAATAAAACGATTTTATGAGGGAAGATCGAATAAATAATTTTGGAGTTTCTGCTTAGCGGCTTAATCCATGACATCTGGTAAATGTACAACAATTAGTAACCGGAATTTGTTATTAAAATAATAAATATACAATAATAAGTAACAAAAATAATCGTACTCTTTTTTACTAATAGAATTTCGGTTGTATTTTTGAGACACCAATCTTCATACAAACTAAAGCCTACCTATTATTACTCATTTATCCCATTTGATCACTAAAGGAAACGCCGAGCTTTATCCGAGGTTACTTAAAAGTTAAAGTATAAGTTAGACAAAAGTAATAACAACTAATAGAGAAACAATTACCGGCAGAGCTCCTAACAATACGGAATCGTGATCAACAATAAATAATTAAAAAGTAAACGATGCCCGCTGTCTCCCACGTGGAGCGTGACCGCGGCTGAGCGCGCTCAACAGCGGGGCGAGCGCTTCGGCACGCCGATAAATCATCTTTGAAGATACTGGCCGGAACTTACATGGAACTAAGTGAGATGGATGCGGTAGTTTTAACATCTATTAATGCTCGCCCAGTGCTCCAAATTCCACATAAAGTCACGTTTTCTTTTTGATTTTCTGCGCCCCTTTTTATAAACTTTAACTGTGTCAAATTTCATACTCCTTCGTTAGCAAAATTTTCGTGAAAAGGGGTACAAAGTTTTTACTTCACGCATAGATATCTATACTAATATACTATATTATTATAAAGCTGAAGAGTTTGTTTGTTTGTTTATTTGAACGCGCTAATCTCAGGAACCTCTAGTCCGATTTGAATAATTATTTCAGTATTAGATAGCCTATTTATCGAGGAAGGTCAATAGGAGCGGAGCATCAATAAATAATGTTTCAAAAACCGGCGAAAATTATCACGCTACGGGCAATAGGAGACGCAAACGAGGTTTCGTGGGTCTGCTAGTCTAGTGTATTTGTAAATAAATGTTAAAATGTTTTGTCTTTACTTAAAAAACTTAAAAAATGTTAAACCAATCTATACAAATAAATAAAATTGGAGTGTCCGTTTGTAATATTAAAATAACAACTTTTTAATCAATGCACATGTATGTATACACGATACATATACCAAAAATATAGTTAAAATTTTTTTGTCTGTCTGTCTGTCTGTCTGTCTGTCTGTTTTTTTCGGGTAATCTCTGGAACGGCTGGACCGATTTCGACGGGCAGGTAGCTGATGATCCAGGGAGTAACTTAGGCTACTTCTTTTAGACTAACTTTGTCCGGCGGGGTTACTCGCGGTACAACAATAACCGCGGGTAACATCGCGGGGTTCAGCTAGTAGTACATAAAGTTTAAAATTCTATTCACAAACCGCTGCAAGGCTTGTTTGTTTTGCTGTTTTACCGGATTATTTAGCCTCTTGATTAGGCCGTTGTACGTGGTAAAACGCTTAAAGGCTAATTTTTTATCTATTTTCTAGTTCGGTTAAATTTCAAATAGATATCTGTTAAAAGTGTATTGTTTTACTCAGGACAGTGTATTTTCCGTTATGTCCTTGACAAGCATGATTTCGTGACTGAGTGGACGTCACTCACATTAGGAGCGAGCAATGGAAAGAGACAATGGATCACCACCTAGGTAAAACAGGGGGCTATGTATGGACCCTCTACTTGAATGATGATTAGTACAATACAAGAAAATTAATAAAAGGCAATGAACATAAACTAGTCTATAATAAACATGAACACCAAAAAATATTTTATACAATATAATTACGTATTACAATTAGCGGTATATAATTTAGATAGATATATTATATGAGTAAGCTCAGTAGTCGTGGTCGAAGTATATTTCATGAAATAAATATTTAATGAATGCTAAGTGCCTTCTCCAATGATTCTGACATCTCCATCAAGAAGGCTACAAGACAAGAATGACATCAGGGAACACAAACGGTCCGGAGAAATTAGCCGCATTCGATACCGCGCTCATTCTACACCGTCATTAATAACTCGGTGATTAATCAATGAACTCTTGATCGGTGATCTTTAAGATGACATTCGCTTTAGGGGTTGACGACTTTGCTTTTTAGATTACTACGAGAAAAAGAACAATGACCTGTATAATATTTTATGGTATACTAGCTGAACCCCGCGGTGTTACTCGCGGTTATCGTCGTACCGCGAGTAAAGTTAGAAGACAAAGTTAGTCTAAAAAAGTAGCCTAAGTTACTCTATGGATCATCAGCTTCCTGCCAGTGAAACTCCCGTCAAAACCCGTCCAGTCGTTCCAGAGATTACCCGTTCCAAACAGACAGACAGACAAAAAATTTTTTTACTACATTTTTGGTATATGTACTGTGTGTACATACATATGCATTTAGTTAAAATTGGTTATTTTAACATTACAAACCGACACTCCAATTTTATTTATTTGTAAAGACTAACTACGCACCATGTGGTTACCCGCGGTTGTTATTGTACCTGTAAAACAACTGCAGGTAACTTCGCGTGGTGAAACTTGTCTTAACTACAGTAAAGTAAGTTACTCCTTAGATCATCAACTATCTGCCAATAAAAGCTTTGTAAAAATCAGTCCAGCCGTTCCAGAGATTAGCCGTAGCAAACAGATAGACAGACAGACGATTTTTTTTTATAAATCGTTTATGTTATGTACCGTATAAACTTTCACATACATTGAGTGAAAATAGATATTAATTTATAATACTAACAGACAAATTTTATTTGTACAGTTATATTTATGTGTATGTGTGACCTGATGGTCAGCCTGCCACGTCTATGAACTCCTGTAACTCAAGAAATACCTTCAAGGACTGGATAGCCCATTAAGCCCTTGAAGGTCTTCCCCTAGAAATAAGGAATCGTGCTAGTTGGGCTTGATCAAGAATTGAATCAAGGCCCTCTGTAGTTCATCACTGGGATCATCACATCGTACATATCCGTCTTCCATACTTTATTATAATAACGGCTAAATCGCTGAACCGATTTGAATGAATTTCGGTCCAGTGATAGATTAGGTCTTGGCGCAGCTCCAAGCAAAAGCTAGTATTGTTAATGGACCAGCTGCTTTATCGTCAAAGATATTTTATCTACACACTATGAAAGACATCTAAATATAATTTTATTATGTTATTTATTATTAATTATATCTTATTCTTATAAGAATCTTACTCTTTTATCAAAATCGACTAATTTATTCACCCTTCAGGCTGAAATCTATGCATTTCAAGTATCATAGCTCAAATTTAAATATCAGATTTGATTTTCTACTCAGACAGTACTCAGACAGACACGAGTGAAAAGGGTTCTACTTAATTCATTTGATTCCAGGAACCCTAAAAGCTTCTGTCACCTCCAAAAGACCTATAAATACAGGTTATTACTCAGCTATTTAAAACATTTGTTAAATTTTTGTTTAACAAGTAAAATTTTTACAAAAATAAAACCGACCTAAAAGTTTGACTCGATTTCTCTTGGATGTCATCATCAAATCTTAGTGTCCTTATCACGGTACCACCGTTGGGATATCTTCTTTCCATTAAAAAAAGAATTATCAAAATCGGTTCATAAACGACGAAGTTATACGCGAACACAAAAAAAAAATATACGGTCAAATTGAGGAACCTCCTCCTTTTTTTGAAGTCGGTTAAAAAAACAAAAAAATAACAAAAAACTAAAAATACAGTCGAATTGAAAACCTACTCTTTTTTTAAGTCGGTTAAAAGTACATTTCTATTTGAGACTAGCTGAACCCCGCGGTGTTACCCGCGGTTATTGTTGTACCGCGAGTAACGCCACGGGACAAATTTAGTCTAAAAAAAGTAGCCTAAGTTACTCCCCGGATCATCAGCTACCTGCCAGTGAAAGTCCCGTCAAATTCCGTCCAGCCGTTTCAGAGATTACCCGGAACAAACAGACAGACAAAAAAAAATTTAACTTCATTTTTGGTATATGTACCGTGTATACGTACATATGCATTTAGTAAAAAGCGGTTATTCTAATAATACAAACAGACACTCCAATTTTATTTATTTGTATAGATAAAAGTCCTTGGTGTAATAATTGTGAAAATATATGATACCTAATCTACCTTCTAAAAGCACTGCTCAGCATGACGCACAACATAACTTTCAAAAAGGATATCTCTGCATACTCTATATACATCACTCTTAACAGGTACCATTTAAACACTGAACTCGAAATGTCATCATAGAATTTCTAATCCTATTCTGAAGTTGAAAATAGAATACCTATCAGCTTCATTCTATCGCTGTCCACTAACTATAATAAAGTTTAATTGGTTTAAAATTTCTAGAATTAAAAAAAACTGTAATACCTGAAGCAAAGGATCGAAGCGTCGGTTTAGTCTTGGAATGGAAATATAATTCTAAGTGCTTAAATCTCATCTATCTATACAAATAAGTAAAATTGGAGTGTCCGTTTCTAATATTAAAATAACCGCTTTTAACTAAATGCATATGTATGTATACACGGTATATATACCGAAAATGTAGTTAAAGATTTTTTTTTTTTTTAAACTTTCGCGTTCCATGATATATTAACAATTATTTTTACGTTGAATTCCCGTAAAAATAATTGTTAATATATCATGGAACGCGAAAGTTTAAAAGTTAGTAAAATACTTGAAACTATGACAATAAAACAAGGTTTTAAAAAATACTTTTTGAAATTCTATGACAACTTAATTACAAAGGCTTTGCAACCAATTCTTTCCTCGACATAGACTCAAGATAAATACTAGACCACTTTTATGTATGAATCTAGGTCGTAGGAAGAAACCTACAGGCATCTACGTAAAGCTTAGAATAAAGTGTAATACGTCAAAGGAAAGTCATCCTTATAATTCAAAGGGTAAGAAGTAAAATTGTGCAGATGTGTTGTTCGTTTGAGTTTGAGTACGACTGACGTACTAAAATGGATAAATAAAAGTAAATAGACTAGAAGTATTCTATTGTGGTTCTTGTATAAAGTATTGAGTATCATTTTAGATTTTCTTGGTGTGTTGCGTATGATATTGTTATGTAAATTGAGTTCAACAATGGTGGCTTGTTATTACAATACTAGAGGTTTTCAGCAGTTTTCCTTCTGTATATTGTCACTGCTTAGCTTCTGAGTGTTATAGCGTTATATAATGTGTTTTTTAGATTTAATCAATAGTCAAGCTATAAAATACAAATATCAAATTTGAGTCCATCTGGTAGTTCATGAGATTACCGCGTTTAACAACGGATACACAGTTTCAACTTTTAACTTTTTACCCGGTTACGGCAAAGCCAAAGGAGGGTGATGATTTTGACAAGCTATGTATGTATGTATGTTCATTTGTTCTCTCATAGCTCCTTAACTACTTATTAGGACTGGACAAATGAGGTGTCGTTAGAAGCGTCATGGTTGTCTGCTGGTTATAGGCTATATAACGTGTCACGTGTAATCTAATGTGGCGCCCTCTAGCCGACATAAAGTACTGTATTAAAAAATAAATTTTAGATAAATATGTCGTGTTTGGTATCATTGAAAAGGGCGTTACTTGTACATTTCAAAAACATATTAATATTATTAGCATTTTTTCGTGATTTTGTCCGTATTTATTCGATAATCGTGATATTTCTATTGGTACCTATTTAAAATATACTTTGCAAAGAAATTAATATTATAGAGGCACTAAAACATTTTAAATAAAAAAAGTAAAAACTACAACCCAATTACGACAAAAAACGGCATTGAAAAAGAATGAAACAAGTTTCAAAAGCCGTAGTCACGCGTTGTTAAAGTGTTTATGACTATGGTACATTACACTACATGGACTACGGCTTTTGAAACTTAGTAATGTACCATGGTACCATAATTGGGTTTTAGTTTTTACTTTTTATAACGTACATTTACGAATTCCTCCTTAGTAATACTATTTAATATTATAACTGTAAAAGTAAGCTTTCATACTTATCAGTAAATTGTATTTATATCTATATTTTGTATATGTAGTATATGTATATATATATATTTTGGTGTATAACTAAAACCATTACGAATTGGAAGTAATATTTTCACTAGTCCGACCTCAAACTTGAACCTCAACTTCGAACGAAATGCACCAAAAGTGGTTAGGAGTCCCTACACTATTATTATTAGACTGGTTACTATTATTATTGTAATTTAGTCAATGTTTCAACTTCCAAGAAGCAATATAAGATTACTACGTTGCGATGGGTTGAAATACATCTTTCAACTAAACGAAACCTCTAGCAAAAGCTTTTTTATACTAATATACAAAGCTGAAGAGTTTGTTTGTTTGTTTGAACACGCTACTCTCAGGCACCACTGGTCCGATTTGAAAAATTCTTTCAGTGTTAGATAGCCCATTTATCGAGGAAGGCTATAGGCTATATATCATCACGCGAAGACTTACAGGAGCGGAGCAACAATGAAGAATGTTACAAAAACGGGGGAAAATTATCACGCTACGGGCAATAGGAGACGCAAACGAGGTGGCGTGGGTCGGCTAGTTATATTTATTTGATTCCCAGCTTTCTATTGTTTTTTATTACTATCTCCGAGACAGTACACCCTTTATGATAGTCTTGATATTTGAATATATCTGTAACGAATTCTGAATAGCATGAAATGTACCTATTATGAAAAGATAGCCTCAACAATAGGCGGTTCCTAATTCGATTGCGGTTAGTCTGAATGCATGTCAGTTGATATTTTGCTTCGTCTACTTTGAACTAAGAATTACTCTTTTAACTAACTATGTATCAACAGTCTTCAAAATTAATTTTAAAGTACTTTTAATTGTACTGTGAAACATGAATATTTTTTTTTATAAAGATAATAACAGTTTTAAGTATTTTTAAATCACGAGTGAGTGAGGTTCTTACCAGACTCTTTCTTCACCGAGTCTGTAAGAGAGCCTAAAAGAACAGCAACTTAACGGCAGCTCTTGTGTTTCTGGTGTCCATGAGCAGCTGTGGTCACTTACTATCCCTGTAACCTGTATGCTTGTTTTCCCGTTTATATTACTTGGCTAAAATTAAGACCAAAACATTATGTATTTACAATGATCACACTTCACACATCAGTCTAGATTTGCTATATACGTAGGTATTTTTGTATTTAAAAACAGCGTTTAATATTACATATGGGACTGTTAATAACCTTATAACTCAACAAGCAATCGACCTTCAATATAATTTAATAACACGTACATAAAGCAAAAACAGTAATAAAATTATAAAATCGTGTCTCAGATTAAAATACATTTCAAAATGATACCAACAGCGTAAGAATCGCTAGATATAAATCATGATTGTACAATAATTAAGGCTGCCACAATGCCTAATGACGTCAGCAAAAAAATACACGGCACTATTCGATGACATAAAAAAGTTTGTCGATTTATCATAGACTATGATTTTAATAGATGTTATGAAATGTACAGTTTTATGCCTACACGCTTTGAAGTATGGCTCTAGCATACAATATGAATTCAATTTTGATAATTGATATTAATAATACTATACAACGGCACAATAACTTTATACGTCATGTTTAAACTATTGCGAGGTACCTAGGGTCAATTTTGATCTCGATTTCTCACAAAACTATACAGATTGCAAACTTAGTGTACCTGCTATGAAATATTGCTTACAAATTCAAAATATAAAAAATATATTCTTTTTGACGCCATTTTTCTTAAATGACGTCTTTAGTGCTTGCCAGTATACCACAACATCCGGTTCTTAAATCAGCTGCATCCTGTTCAGGCAAGCTACCTGTGTAATAACTCGTTTATCGGGAAATATTGAAGGCACTAAGAGTTTCTTATTACATTTAATATAGATACTTCCAGTCATAAAGATCCTAATCAAAATAAAATTATATATTTAAACTAGCTGACCCACGCAACTTCGTTTGCGCTTTATATTGCCCGTAGCGTGAAATTTTCCCCCGTTTTTGAAACATTTTTCATTGTTGCTCAGCTCCTATTAGTAGTAGCGTGATGATATATACCTTATAGCCTTCCTCGATAAATGGACTATCCAACACCGAAAGAATTTTTCAAATCGGACCAGTGGTTCCTGAGATTAGCGTGTTCAAACAAACAAACTCTTCAGCTTTATATATTAGTATAGATATATAAATATTTATGCCTCTCATATTCCATACATTTCCATTGATATTGTATTTTTTAGCTCTTTCGCATTCTTGACCGACCTTGAAAAGGATTTCAGTACTCCAACCATTAATACAAGTAGGTAATTTACAACAACATTATGGAAACGATATTAGATCATTTGTAGTAGCCGTAGTAGCCAAAACGAAGTGTTATAGTGATAGTAGTCTTTGTACGTTTGTATGTGTATGATTGTAATGAATGAGATGTCAATAGATTTGTAATAATAGCCTGAGCGTGATAGTTTTGTAGTCAGGTTATAGATTTTTACATTATTTCGTTTTAAAGACTTTTCCAATTCTCATATCAATTTAAAGTAGATTATAAAAGTTTCCCGACATAATCTCAAAATAGAGCATTGACTTTATTTCTTGCAACAATTTTTTTTCTTCAAATTCTTCAATTATTATGATATCTCGTAATTTATAAATAACGCATGTATTTTTTTGCTCGCAGAAACTATGACTGACGAGCAATGAAATGCTCGATTGGCACTGGGTTCCGTCAGTTGAATGCGGGTTTGATAAGGCCAGTTGTTGTGTCTCACCTTGGGAGAAGCCGACGTCCAATAGAAGTCTTTTGGCTTAGATAGCAACTGAAAACTACTTGATTAACAATTATTATGATACCTTTATTATACTAACTGACCCACGCTCTTTCATCTACATCTCTTTTCAATTATGTTCGGCTTCTATTGGTCTAATCATGATGTTAACTATGCTACTACTTAACTACCTCGTTGGTCTAGCGGTGGGCGAACGCGACTGCTGATCACGGGGTCTCGAGCTCGAATCCCGGGTCGGGCCAAAAAGTGTTTTTGAGATTTTCTGATCGGTGTTTGGAAGTTAGAGTTTCAACCCCGTACCTCGGATAGCACGTAAAAATGTCGGTCCCCTGATCTCTCCCCGGTCGTGGAGGATAACCGTCCCATCGGATTATGAGAGTGACAGCGAGTGCATCTGTGTTTACGTACACACTTGTGAACTATAATATCTCCTGCACAGTTGGCTGATCTCCGTTGAGACTGGCCGCCGTGGTTGAAATCGGATAGGAGGACATCATCATGTCAACTATCCTATTTAAGGTCCGCTAGAAAAAAAAACACAATTTAAAAAAAATGTGTAAATCGCTTAGACTAACGAAGTTCAACATGACACTAAAATTATAGATTTAAACACCCTCAATTCAATGTCAGGTCTGTCTTAAACTATAATCTATGACTTCTGTTATCCACAAAAACTATGATATCAAACGAAGGCGATGTCTACTATCTTGCAAATACGATGACTGTCCTGTTTCTTACGCCCTCAAAAAGAATCGGATATAATATCTGTATCAATTTATTAACCCTTATAATCCGCTATAGAAGAGATTCCTTCAAAGAACAACATCAGATTTTAATAGAAATGATTTACTTTTTAAGTGATATAACCCTATAAATGCATAATCTATTTCTATTTAAAAGTCATAAATAATTTTATAAAATTTCGGACATCAAACGCAACGCCATCTAGTGCCAATCTAATCAGAGCTTGTATTATGGTTACTAGGAAACTGATAAAAATACATATAAACTTTCCTTTTACTAATACATACATATTATACATAGAAAACACTAAAACTCCGAAACAAATATTAGCAGATCATACAAACATTTGGTTCGATTCGAGAATCGAA
Source organism: Spilosoma lubricipeda (assembly GCA_905220595.1). Taxonomy (NCBI): domain Eukaryota; kingdom Metazoa; phylum Arthropoda; class Insecta; order Lepidoptera; family Erebidae; genus Spilosoma; species Spilosoma lubricipeda. Next base: position 8,135,964 of record HG992299.1, read on the forward strand.
CTCGAGACCTTAGGCACAGAAGTCGCAAACGCTATCAACACCACCGAGGCTGTAATAATATCTTCATATATCTCACAAGGCTCTATCTCTCTGGTATATTTTTCGGCCCACTGAGCATAAACTAGGCAAACCTTGTACCCTCGAGTGGGCAGGGCGGCAGCACGGGACCCTTTCCTTCCGACTGACGCAGGTTCTTTCCGGGCACGGATGCTTCGGAAAGTACCTGCACTCGGTCGCCAGGAGGGAATTGAGTCCCGCCTGCCACCACTGCGACTGCAGTGAGGACTCGGCCCAGCACACGCTGGCGGTTTGCCCCGCTTGGGCGTCGCAGCGCCGGGCCCTCACTGCAGTCATCGGAGGAGATCTGTCGCTACCGGCCGTCATACGATCCATGGCCGGTAGCGACAGCAGTTTTACCGCGGTCGCAGCCTTCTGCGAAGACGTAATTTCGCAGAAGGAGGCGGCGGAGAAGGCCCGGGAGGACGACCTCCACTCGGACCCGATCCGCCGCCGGCGAACTGGGCGGCGGAGGCGTGCCTATCAGCGCCTCATGCCGCCCTGAGTGTGGCCGCGGATGGTCGGGATGGGTTTTCCCTACCATCCGCTTTAGTGGCCACCCGCGAGGGGGCGACGTTACGCGTGTGCCGTACGTCGCCTAATTGGAGAGTTACCAGGTGACGGTGCCCGCTTCAGTGCGGGCAGGCGCTGGGAGGGGTCCGGATGTGTTAATAACAGCAGTTCCCGGATCCCTCCCGTCTCAGGCGCAGAGTGGCACACCGTGTGGTTTTAGTCGGTTCGATTCCGACACACCGCCCCGCCGTAAACCCCGGCGGGGTGACGGCCCGAGGGGGTTTCCACACGTTAAAAAAAAAAAAAAAAAAGGCAAGCCTTGTACCATAGGAACCAGTTCATTACATATTTCTAAAAACACAAATATTAAAGATATATATTAGTATTTTCTATTTGGAAACCTGCCAAAGTGACTCTGCTCAGCCTGATGGAAAGCTTGAGTAGAATCCAACAGTGGGGGCATCATACTCACTGCGACAGTGCAGTACGCGCAGACAATGCAGTACGGCGTCCCACACTATGGCGGTTTAGTGCGATGCTTTTTCACGCCCCGCTTAAAAGACCCAGGATCACAGTAGCAGGGAAACACGTGCGCTGGTATTATACCCAGACAAAACAAATGGGTGCGACCATTTGTTCTGTGTATGGGTCACACAATATTTTGTCTTTTGTAGGTATCGACCTCCGGCTTACTTAGTCGTCACTTACGTTGATCGTGGTTAGTGAACCACTGACTTTCAGGTCCGTCTGATACATAGCCTATACTTTCATAATTACAAATGTTGAAAAAAAAACAACTTTAAGAAATGGTCTAGTTCTTGAAGTGGGACTCTTCAATTGAAATGGGACCACATGGGAAGCGTTAGCTTTCAAATAAAAAAGAATCAAAACCGGTTCACCTAGTCGAAAGTAATGAGGTAAACATAAACAATCGAATTGATAACCTCCTCCTTTTTTAAGTCGGTTAAAAAGTATAAAGATGCAGGGTCTGTAGCATTCAAACAAAAAGTAACTCACAAAGAACAACTAATTATGGATTTCCGAACATCCAAATTACATGTTTTTATTGTCTATTTTTGGAGCCTGACGTAATCTTAAGTTAGAAGATTATGTAGAAATTATTTAAGTTCAAAACTGTAATACTTGTTGGAAGGTCCTATATGTAGCCTATATAAATCCTCAAGAATTAAAGTATTTTCATGGAAAATATCATTAAAATAGGTTCAGCGGTTTAGATATGAAAGCGTAAAGAAGTAATAAACATACATATATCCTCAAAAATTTTCACATCTCAACATAGTACAAAATGAAGTCACTTACACTTTCGCTTAGATCTTTTAAACTACTCAACGGATTTAGATGCAGTTTATAGCTTTCGGTAGAGTGCTTGAAGATGAAGATTATTTATATATGTAATACATGCTATTATAATAGAGGAAGTCCGAATATTTCAAAGACTTCCATGCAAAGATATGCCGGGTCGCTAGTTGATAATAATATGAGTAGGACTAGTATATTGCACATGTTTTTCTCTAAAGTGGATAATTTCAAACACATACAGCCGACTTATTTCAAAGAAGATAAACCTATTGCGTATTGTCGGCCAACGTACACTCTTCAACTTTCCAATTTGGTTACTTAAACTAGGCGCGAAAATTGACAGACATTATTAGAAAAAATAACAAAGGGTTACTTATGTACATGCTATGAATAGGTAGGGAAGTAGGTACAAGCAATAAAGTCGTCCTAGTCTGGGACACATATCTACATCCCAATTGTTACTGGAAAATTCAGGACCTTATAACCTCAAGACATTAGAAGCCATCTTAAATTACAAGTTCAAACAAAATTATTAGTTAGTATATAACCGTAAATTGTCAATAGTCTACCTACCAATTATAGTAACCGCTTCGAGTTCATTAATGTGTTTTTTTTTTGTATGAAACCATCGTGATACTCGTTGATCGTGTTATTAAATTGACTAACGCGGTCGAAGTATCTTAGTCATCGTTTGACTTTGAGTCACTTGACTTTTTAATGTTATTTATTCACCTATTGTATGTATGAGTGTACCTTAAAAATTTAAAACATTCGTCTTATAATTACCAAATTTTTGAAGAATAATTAGGTCTAGGTTAATTTGTTTTTAATATTGTTACAAGATTTAATGGGTATTTAGGGTTAAAAACATCAATCGTTCAGTCGTGCCACGCCAAGTATGCATCGCCTAGTCGGACGATCCTCCCTTTGAGTTGGTGGGACTGTCAAGACACAGTTCCATAAACTTATTTCAACCCCCATTATTCTATCGGGTTTAAATCCTTCCTATCTGTGATTTGATATGAGTGTGATAACCAGTAAATAATAAATATTACGGACATCAAACACACAACGCCTTCTAGTCCTAAGCTAAGCAGAGCTTGTGTTAAGGATACTAGACGACTGATATAAATATAAATATACTTTTTTTTTGTAAATCATACATATTATACATAGAAAACACCTAAACTCCGAAACAAATATTAGCAGATCATACAAACATTTGTTTCGACCCGGGAATCGAACCCGAGACCTCAAGCACAGCAGTCGCATACACTACCACTGCGCCACCGAGGCAGTAGTAGAGAGAACTACTTTCATTGGAGTTCCCTTCTCTATACTGAAGATAAAATCAGCTCAACAACACCGCTATATTACTGTCTTACCTACATCTAAAAGTAAATAGAGCTAAAAGATGCAAGAAGAATAAAGTTGGCAAAACTGGAAATCAAAATATTTGTAGAACCATATCGTTACCGGAGTTTCCCGCAAAAGACTTCATGGACGTCTACACTACCTACTATTAAAAAAGTATTTAGTAGCCCGAAAACCGGCATACCCGGAGGCCATCTTTAAAAATTAAAATTAAAATCAGTGTCCGTGAAACGATGACTTAATTTGTTAGTTTTAATTAACCATTAACATCTTATTTGTGAATGTCATTCAAAACCAGCTTAGAACATAACTCAGGCTGTTAAATATGGGATTTTTATTATACCTTCATACCTATACGTGCATTCCTGAATTGTAGATTCTTGAAGGGGAGAATAGTTAATAGTCTTGCCATTGTTGTGGTGTCACAGTTCAATAATATGTCTCCTAGGATAGATTATAAGATATATTTTGACCGAATTAACAAACAAATCAACAATTTAGATTTGTTATTTGTTTGTTAGTTCTGTTCAGTTTACTAATTACGAATTAACTATGAAGTATGTAATGCAATTGAAAAATCGATGCACTGAGTTCAATGACGTCGCGTCTATACATACAAAATTAAAAGGTTTTTTTCACAAATAGTGTATTTTCTAAATATTTTAATTTTAAATTAAAACTTAAAATTATATTATAAATGCTAAAGTAACTCTGTCAGTCTCTCACACTTTCACAGCCAAACCGCTGCACCGATATCAATGAAATCTGACTACTCTTAACTACGATAACCGACAAAAACGTAGGCGGAGCCGCTAGCAAAAGCTATCTAGCTAGCTATTCTAAATATGTTGTAGATTTTTTCCTTTATGGAATAAATTACACAAGAAATAATACGGAACAATTTCATCATATTACCATTTACATTCATATACCTATTTCCACACGTAATTTATAAGTCTTAAAGGTCCCTATTTGTATATGTCACCACCAATATTCACCTTGTAAAGGTCCTCCAATCCAGGGTTTTCCTTGCTAAGGTTTACCTGGTTTCCCGGCTTCTAGTACCCGAGACGGATGAGGGGTTAGTATCCGAGGGGATATATACGGAATATATACGGAAAAAAAGGATAACAACACAGCAAAGGGAAGGTAAAGTGGACTAAACTGCCCTCGTCAGCATGGCATAGTACACCAAAACCTGCTTTCTAAAGAGGTATATCTGACATAAGACTTTTCAAGAATGTTAATAATTTATTCGTATTTGCTTTAAATAATTGTGTTCTTTAACATATAAGAATACCGTAGAATGACTTTGTCTGTCATACTTCTAACAATTTATATTAATTTTGTTATTAAATAATTATTTTAACATTACATAATTTTAATAATTGACTAATACCCAGCGGGGTGCTCGCTAACGTTTCAAAATATTCCGATAACGGCCATTTAACACGAACCAAACTATAAAAATATGTACATAATTTATAATTTATCCTTTCATAATAAAATATATGTAAAAAACATATACTTTGCAAATGGCGACACAACTCTTAGCGCAATTGATGCTTAATTTGATAACAAACAATATTACAATGACCATGGTAAATAGAATTACTTTTTGAATAGTTCTTATCCTAACTAATATCGTAAAGGAAAATGTAAGTTTGTCTTTAATTCTTCCACACCTCACGACTGAACCGAATTCAAAAATGCTTTCATCAATAAAAAGCTACATTATCAGAGACACACATAGTACATAGGCTACTTTTTAACCAACTTCAAAAAAAGGAGGAGGTTTTTTAATTCGACCGTATACATTTTTTTTTATGTGTTTGCGCGGATATCTTCGTCGTTTATGAATCGATTTTGATGATTCTTTTTTTAATGGAAAGGAGATGTTCCAACGGTGGTACCATGATAAGGACATTAATATCTGATGATGGCATCTAAGAGAAATCGAGTCGAACCTTGCAGTCGGTTTTATTTTTGTTAAAATTGTACTTGTTGTCTAGATGACCGTCGTACACTCAAGACTAAACCACAGGTACAACCGTAAAAGATTGTAGAATATAATGCTTCGCAACTTTCGCCATTTAGAACTCGTCTAACTAGTCTATTAGGCCTTTACCCACACAAAAATATTTCTATTGTAGGACTTAGAAATTCAATAAATCATATCCATACGTTCCGTTCCGTTCTGTTGTGAACAGGAGTGTACAGTCATCGTCGCAAATATATGAAAGGGGTGTACAAATGCGAGACTTCGATATTTCGCATACCCAATGAAGTTTACCCTAATGACGGTGCCTATCAGTCTAGTGGTTAGTAGTCCCGTCTGCTGATTCAGAGATTGTGAATTCGATTCCAATCCAGTATAATTTTGTAAAGAGCGCTATACTTTTTTCTTCGTCTATGTGTATCGCGAAATAGAACTCATTTGTACAATAATCTGTGCAGTCAATATAGGACTACCCTCTTTGAGAAAAGCGTGCCAATGAAACGATGGACGAAACGAGCAAGCGTTTACCATACAAATTCACTCTATTTTCAGTGTTTGAATAATTTGAATTATGACATTTCTGTTCTTACAATATTTGCACACCGCATAATGTGGCAGTATATAGTGTACCTCTAAAATAAGCATAAGATCTGTAACTAACCTGTTTCCGCAAATAAATATTTGATTTTATTTATAACTAGCTGTTGCCCGCGGCTCCGCCCGCGTAGATGTTGGTTATCGCTGCAAATAGTAGCCTATATGCTATTCTGATGTATAAGCTATACTGCTGTAAAGTTTCATTCAAATCCGTCCAGTAGACTTTGCGTGAAGAAGTAACAAACATACACACTCACAAACTTTCCGATTTATATATTAGTGTGATTTGTTTATATTATGCTTGCATTCAGTAAGACTTTATTTTCTTATGTATGAGGCTATCAAGGTCACTCTACCTGACGCAAAGCATAAACAAACCCCAAGAGTGGTGGTCACCATACTCATTGCGAATGCAGATAATGCAGCAATGCAGCATTTTGACCCACGCTATAGCGGCCTATGGAGATGCTTCTGCATCATTGCCTGCACGTGGTGGCTGGCGACTCGTAATACAAGTTGTGCACTAGCATATAAATAATTAAATTAAACTAGTTAACTGTATTATTATATTATTTATGGTTGTTTTAATGTTAAGAAACTCATTGTGATACGAAAATAAATAATTATTTTATAAGTTTATTTTTTCTTCTCTGGTTGTAAAGTACCGGCTCTGTCTATTTGGCACGTTTTCAATCAATATGTTTTTATTTCTGACTGTACAATACAGTTTTTAATATTTTAGTTTATTCTAAAACTTTATACGTTTGCGTTACGTAAAGATGTCGCCGAATCGATCAAATGTGTTGAAAAGGCAAATATTGAGTGTGTCGTTCACTTATCTCTTGCATAAGTAAGAGATGTCAAATAAAGGAAATGGGTCGTCGTGATAACTTTATTCTAGGCCATTAGATATCCGGCAGAGTCTAAGGATGAAAATTTAGCTAAACCATTACAGACTTATGAGAGAACAGGCACGGCTGTATTTTGTGTTTTTATCTATACAAGTAAATAAAATTGGAGTGTCTGTTTGTAATATTAAAATAATCGCTTTTTACTAACGCATATGTATGTATATACGGTACATATACCAAAAATGTAGTTTAAAAAAATTTTGTCTGTCTGTCAGTCTGTCTGTCTGTTTGTTCCGGGTAATCTCTGGAATGGCTGGCAGGCAGGCAGGCTTTCACTGGCAGGTAGCTGATGATCCAGGGAGTAACTTAGACTACTTTTTTAGACTAACTTTGCCCCGCGGCGTTACTCGCGGTACGACAATAACCGCGGGTAACACCGCGGGGTTCAGCTAGTATACATATACATATATATAAAAATAAGCGTACTAGCAGTAGATCCTGTGTTGAAGGAGAATTTACAAACATACATGAAACGGACGCAGAGGACACCCAGGTTCAAAACAACAGTTTGTGTATCACACAAAGTGATTGCACTTAAAGAATAATATGCAAGTACCACCACTGTCTTCACAAGTCACCATGCTACTCCGCTACCTACTGCGCCAAGAGTTGTGAAGTCAAACCTCACACGGGACAACACTTTGTGTGGCTTGGCTATATACAAAACAAAAGCGTACTCCTTAAAAGGCCGGCAACGCACCTGTGACGCCTCTGGTTTTGCGGGTGTCCTTGGGCGGCGGTAATCGCTTACCATCAGGTGATACGTCTGCTCGTTTGCCCACTATTTCAATAAAAAAAAAAAATTTAACAAGGCGATGGAGGGTGGATGATAACGATTGTATTTTTATATTAATAACGGTTAAATAAAACATCACAACTTGTATGCATGAAAACACCTAGTCCCTCAACAAGTCGAGATACTAGAGTTTTCATGCCCACCATACCGTGGGAGAGCCTATCTTCGGCATAAATGGGCCGGCTCGACCGGAGTGATACCACGGCCTCACAGAAAACCGGTGTGAAATAGCGCTTGCGCTGTGTTTCACCGAGTGAGTGAGGATACCGGTGGCCTATACGCCAACCCCTCCCCACATCCCTTTCCACATCCCCCAAAGGTCGGCAACGCACTTGTGACGCCTCTGGTGTTGCGGGTGCCCATGGGCGGCGGCAATCGCTTACCATCGTCAGCTCGTTTGCCCCATATACTATAAAAAAAACTATTATAAAGGAATAATTTTTCTAAAGTGTTTTTGTTTCTCTTTTGTACTCAAACGGCAGGACTAATTTTAAAAAATTTGGAGGTATCTCACATCCTGGATACACACATGGGGTACTTTTAACTTCGAGAAATGTACAGTTCCTGTAAAACACTTTTGATACCCTTTCAAATTAAACCGTAAGTAACGACTTGGGACGAAGCTAGTTATATATATCAGTTTTGGCTACGATTGGATCGAACACATAAAATTAAGCATCTTCAACGGAGTATCACAAAATTCGTCCAGTCGCGTGCGATAACACTGAACAAAAGAGGACACTGAACAAATTTTATTTGAACTTTTTAAACCTAATCTTGCGACAAATAATTTCTTGATTCAACTATCATTTTTCCCACGGGCTGTCCAAATATTACACCATTCCGTCAGTCAACAACTGATAAGAATTGGGCCAGATGTGTCACGATCTCTCTACCTTGTTTATCTTTCAATAGACATTATATTGGTGTTGATGAAAGAAATTAATGATTTATTAAGGACTTGTGAACCGTGACCTGGTCTTAGATAAATAATGATAGTTGAATCTATGCTGGTGGTCTTTACAAGTGGTGGTGGGAACTTGACTTAGTTGATTTTCTATGTCTATGTCTCCATGGGAAAAAGAAGAGTAGGAAGACCAAAAAGAATATGGGCAGAAGACATTACAGAAATAGCAGGAAGCCAATGGCTAACCATTGGCAAAGATAGAGATAATTAGAAAGAACTGGAAGAGGCCTTCACTCAAGGAGGGGTTCATATCCAAAAATAACGTCCTTGTAGGCACCAACTAATACTACTAATATTAAGAGATTCAAGAAATCAAAATAATTCATTACTAACTTTTACTAATATATTTAAACTGTATTATGGACTAGTCGACCCACGCAACCTCGTTTGTGTCTCCTATAGCCCGTAGCGTGATAATTTTCCCCCGTTTTTGTAACATTCGTCATAGGTGCTCAGAACCTGTAGCTATGTATATAGCCTATATATCATGACGGTAGGAGCCTTCCTCGATAAATGGGCTATCTAACACTGAAAGAATTTTTCAAATCGGACCAATAGTTCCTGAGATTAGCGCGCCCTTATTTCATTCGGGAGTCTTTGAAATTCTTTAATTTACTCTACTATTATATACATGTATTTCTCATATGAACCTTCCTCTTGAATCACTCAATCCACTGCTGTAAATCCATTCATTAAAATCCGTTGAGTAGTTCTAAATATCTATGCGAACAGACAGCGGAGCGTCCACATCACTATCACTACTTATTATAAAACAAAGTCCTCCGCCGTGTCTGTCTGTTCGCGATAAGCTCAAAAGCTACTGCATGGATTTTGATGCGGTCTTTACTAATAGATAGAGTAATAGTTAAGAAAAGTTTTTGCATATAAAATGTAAAATTTTTGAGTATATTGGCTAAAATATAACGATATTTGTTGAAGACGTCGGAAAAAATTGCGGAGTAACATAGTTTATGTTATATTTTCCGTAAAGAGCCCGTGCAAAGCCGGGGTAGGTTGCTAGTTTAATACTATGTATGAGTAAAGAAATATGGGCAGAGCATCTAACGTCGCCGCCGTGAAATCGCGGCGAATCGCCATTAAAACAAACATCTAGTATAACTTAAAACAAAACATAAAAGTAATTCCTAACACATCAAACTGATAACTTCCCCTAAATTAATTCTCGAACTGAGCTAAATCTAAGAACAACTGTAGTACATAAAGTTCCTAAAATCATGAAGTTTTTAATAGCCAACATAAAGCGGGACATTATTCAGGTTTACGTCTTAAAGTTGTCAAAACCGTCTACCAATATTTTACTCAAAGCCATAATACACCATACTTTTGCCATACTTAATTATGCCTTCAAAGGTTTTAATTACAAAAGTCTGCAGTATTATTTACATATTATTATAGACCATAAAATAATTAATATGGTCTCGTGTCGCACGATTCGTGCAAGTAACGTAACGTATTATACTTACAACATAAGTTCGCGAAAGTATTCGGACTGACGAAATTGGTGTCGGAATTTCTTGGATAATACTTAAAATTTCTATCTTGGCCATACTATTTTTTTAATTCGAAAGAAACTCTGCCTATGTGTCTGTTACGCTCTCACGGCTAAACGGCTGTATCGATTTCAATAAAATTTGGCCTGGAGATACTTTAATTCTCTTGACCGCGATAACGGACATACACCTATACACATATAACAATGGAAACAAAAAAAATGTTGCCATGTATATTTTCGACTGTTTTAAAACACAGTTTGGCGCGGAAGTACTTATATTTGGATATAATGCCATAAAATATTATGAACTAGTACTAACTTCAACTCAATAGCCTAGTCCTAGAATAGGCTATGCATTAAACACATTTAAATAAATATGTAATTAAATACTTTGGTCTTAGAATATTAACGCGTTATAATTCTAAGACTGGTTCTATAAATTTAAACAGTAATTAATAGTGCTAATTTAATTAAAGAGGCAGACTTCCGGCATTAATAGCTAGGTTGAGAAGACAAATCATTTTTTTTATTTCTAGACTTTGCTCTTCAATATCTACATTCAACACATATAAAATTACTTGCTCGTTCTCACTGACTCAATGCATAATCTAAGCCGCTAAGAATGCAAACTTACAATTTTGACAATTGTTGTATTTTACGATATACAATATGATAAAAAGTATCCTATGTTACTTCTGATACCTCCAAGAATATGAGTACAAGGTTTCATGATGATCGGTTAAGTAGTTTTCGCGTAATAGCGTAACAAACAAACTTACATTCACATTAATGAAATTTTATCTATACTGAGTAAAATACGTGATGAACGGTGGTATAGAAAATTATTTTGAAAATTAAAAACACCAAAGAAGAAATAATCACACCGATCACACGAGCGAATGCTGGCAAAATCATTTTGCCTAATCTTTTACACATTTTTATTCCCTACCAGCTGCCCGATAGACTTCGTTCTGTCAAAAGCTTAAGTCCTGAAGCAATCCAAAAGAAAAAAACGCGTGCGTCTCGGGACGCCCTACAGAAGTTATAACTTAAAATAATCTAAGTTGAACTATTTACGGCTAGCGATGGGGGTTAGAGTGAGAGAAGAGGAGCCTGCCTGCCGCTGCCGTATGCTTGAGAGAAAGTGAAGACAGACAGACTAACGCCGTAACGCGTTACGTAACGCGTTACGTAACGAGGCGATTTACTCTCCCATAAGAAGTTATCACTTCAATAGATAAGTGTTTTTTTTACTATTTTCCTCAAAACTTTTAAGTTTTTTCTCTATCCATAAGAGCCTTCCTTGGCCTTTAATGAAAATATTTTAATAAACATGAACCTAATTAATCGAACGGTTCTCGAGTTTTGCTCTTAGCAACACATTTGGCGATTCATTTTTATTTATATAGATTGAAGATAGTACTTTTAGTGGATCGTGTTAAAGAATTTTGACTAAGTTTTATCTGTCTCCTTACAAATATATCTTACCAATATATCTAACAAATATTTTAAATATGTGAAAGTTCGTGAAGATGAATGTTTAGATGTTTGTCACTCTTTCACGCAAAAACTATTGAACAGATTCATATAAAATATTACAGAATATAGATCGTACGTCGAAATAAATTATAAACTACTATAACCAAGATATACGCAAGTGGGGCCTTGGGCTAAGCCTAGTTAAGTACATAAAGCTATAAAAAATGTATCATATAAATTCATGTCGATGTAACCAATGATACCAAACAATGTACAATCTCGTCTTACTACCGTTCACGGAATAGAACCCACACTTGGATCCTTCGGAATGCAGTCAATATCAATGTATCTTATAGCAAAACGGAGGTGTATTAGCAAATGCTATAATGATTTTAATTGAACATAATCGTAATTATAGTAAAGCATGCAACACGGAACTTGTGATTCAGCTTAGAACCTGTATTTAATGTATATATAAGCGAGCAATAGATACATAATTAATTTTTGACTAGTCTGTTGGTCTATTGGTTACTGACCCTGACAACTGAGCCGGAGGTCGCTAGTTGGAAATGATATCATTAATAGAAACTCTCAAAATCACGCTTCTAAATTATTGGACTCCTATGTTTCTGTAGCAACACGGCCTTATCTTAAGTTAAATCTTAAGTTGTATCTTAAGTTAAAAAGTTTTGCTACAATAAACTTTTTAACTTAAGACACAGATCAAAAACGAAATTAAAACCGCATTAGCATTTTGCAGATATATAAAATTCTGTGTTTGACCGACAAAGAACAATTGGGACTAAAAGACCGAATTTTAACCGGAAAAGTCCAAAACAAAAATTAATTTAGAACTGTATTAGCAGCTTGTAAATGTTTATAGTTCGGTGTTTCAAAGGTAAGGAACATGTAAACAAAAAAAAAAAAAAGAAACTAAACCGGTAAAATCCAAAACCGGTTCAACTTAAGTGGTTGTAGCAGCTCCATATTATGTCCCGCTGCAAACTTTAGGTATTTTCACACACCCAATTCCGATCTCTCATAATAGAGTAATGCTTAGGCCCAATTGGGCTTATGCTTTGACAATGGATAACGCCTCCGTATGGCTACTCTTTATCGTGTTGCTCTATACTCAAGATAACAATTGTATTGAATGAAGTTGAAGGTTGTTTACATTTTATAAATCTTGTAAACAGGCAAACGAAAATATTAACAAATAAAATACCCGATAGTTTGGCCATAAGTAACTTTCTCTTAATCTTGTAAATAAATTTGGCTAGAAAACATTTCTCTACTCTTATAACTTGTTCCAATAATATCTAAGCACTTACCGTTTACAAGTTTTATTTGTTTTTGTTCACAAATGTTTTGTATGGTTCTTGGAAGAGTTGCCACTGAACTTGGCGGAGTCCAAAGAATTGAGACTTTTATATTTTTTTTTAATAATTTTAATGTAAAGAGCGTGGAGCAACATTATTGAAATATTTTCAGAAAGCACCCCACGCTTTTTACATTAAAATTATTTTCTACTTGTTAGTTAGATTGTTATTAAAGCGTATTTTTTTAGTTTTTTAAACTATACTTTATTTTCTACTTTTTAGTTTTGGTATATTTTTTAAGAAAGTTTGTTTAGTTTTTTAAACATTTTTTTAGTTTCATTTTTGGCCCTGCCAAAATAACCACTGTGCCTGATGGAAAGCATAAACAAAATCCAAGAGTGGTGGTCACCACACTACGAATGCAGACAATGCAACTAGTGATGATGCCGTATCATTCTTTCGAAAAAAAAACTTTTTTTTAGTTTTTGTTTCATATTATTGTATTGTCATCGACCCTTTATTTATTTATTTATTTATTTATTTAAAACTTTTTGCACATTTGTACATTGGCGGACTTAATGCCCATGGCATTCTCTTCCAGTCAACCTTAGGGTGGTGTAGAAATCTAGTAAGGTAGGTGGTGCACAGAGGTTACATGACCAATAAAAACAAACACAGCGCATAAAAATAAACATAAACATACATATACATATACATATAGAGATAATACACGAAGCAAATACATATATATTTATACAAATATACATACATACACATTACAATCGTACACTTTGAGAACCCGATTCTAAGGTGAACCAATTATCGTTTCGTAGTTCCTGCCGTTTCGCTGAAAAGGAGATCATGTACCTTCTTTTTGAAAGTAAAACGGTTTGTGGACATCCTGATTTCGAGTGGGAGAGCATTCCAGAGTAGTACCGCCTGGACAAAGAACGAAGAGTTCAAGAAATCTGAATTATGGGAGGGACATAAGAGGAGCAGATTATTTTCTGAACGAAGATTTCTGTCGTGATTAGAGGACAGATAACGGAAGTAATGAGCAAGGTATGTAGGAGAGAATGGTGAGTTGAGAAAAGAAAATAGGAAGGTAAGTGCTCGCTGATTGCGACGCAGGCGAATAGGTAACCATTTTAGTTGGGAACGACAGGCTGACACATGGTCGAACTTCCTAAGATTAAAAATGTATCGAATGCAGTTATTAAGAAGGCGGTCTAGTTTATTGAGGAGATCTGCATTCAGGTCGAAATAGCATACATCACCATAGTCAATTATTGGAATTATTAAGGACTGCATGAGAGTTGTTTTAGTGGTAGTTGGCAGGAAGTTTTTGAGACGATATAACGTTCGCATGTTTCCCGTTACCCTCTGGCTGACATAGGTGACTTGAGCCTGCCAATCAAGGGTCGAGTCGATGAGCAAGCCCAGATCTTTAACTACGGGGCTGAACGGAATGACTGAGCCACTGAACACAATCGGTAAGATCGAGGCAGTATCGATTCTGCTTATCATGCGTTTGCTTCCTACTATTATCGCCTGACATTTGGATGGATTAACCGACAGGCCAAATCTCGTCGACCATAACCTTATAGTCTCTAAATCCCTATTGACTTCGTCGATAGCTAGCGTAATGTCCTCCACTCTTGCCTGCGAATACACTTGCAGATCGTCAGCATACAGGTGATACGCACTCCGAAGTTGTTGAGTTATGAGGTTAATAAATATTGAAAATAAAAGAGGAGATAAAATACCGCCTTGAGGGACGCCAGCGTGGAGGTCACACCAACTCGATGTCGAGTCATCAACACGAACACACTGCTGTCGCCCCTGAAGATATGTGGAGAACCATTCCAGTGCCTCGGGAGGTACCATAAGATATGTAAGGATAGATAGAAGGATTTCGTGACTGACGGTATTGAAGGCATTTGAGAAGTCAACTAGTACTAGTACTGTAACTTTAGTGTCTTCCATACCTTTCCTAATATCGCCAGTCACTTTAAGGAGAGCGGAAACTGTGCTGTGCCCGGCCCTAAAGCCGGATTGCAGAGGGCTCAATAGCAGGTTTCTGTGAACAAAGTGTGAGAGTTGCTTGTGAACGCATGCCTCGAGTACCTTAGATAGAAAGGGAAGAATAGAGATAGGTCGAAAGTGTTCAGGAAGTGTAGGATTATTTTTTTTTGGAAGAGGAATTATATAAGCCTTGCGCCACAGAGCGGGAAAAGTTCCGGAATCCAGAGAGAAATTTATTATGTGGGTGATTGCTAGGAGAATGCAGTCAAGTATGGTGACAATCATGCGACGACTTATACCATCATATCCTACGGCATTGGAATGGAGAGATAGGATAATCTTCTTGATATCTTCGGGAGGCACCGGAGAAAATTCAAAGGAGTTGGTAGTAGGGCTGGTGAGACCAGAAATGTATTCCAGCGTTTGACACTTAGTTTGAACATCCAACGAAGGTGTAGATGAGAAATAATTGTTGATGTCATTCAAACTAATTGTATTATTGAACACTTGGTGTTGTTTTCTACCAATACCTAATGATCCAAGAAATTTCCAGATACTGGAAGAGGAAGAAGATTCTATGTTTTGGAGAATATTTACCCCTGTGCATGAAGTTTTAAGATTCCGTTACATACATACGTACAGGTTAAGCTAAATAAATCGTGTTAAAAATTGATTATTTTTGCCTCTAACATCTACGACCTGGGTAGAAAGTCTTTGTTGAACATTTAAAGTAGGTGCAAACCAATCCATATTAATGCTAAAATAACTCTGTCTAACTGTTTACTTTCACGAATAAACCGTTGTACTGATTTCAATAAAATTTGGCATGGAGATACTTTGGTTCTTGAGGACGGACGTACGCTAATCTTTGCCTGGATAACCAATATACACGCGGGCCGAGCCGTGGGCAAAAACTAGTGTCTGAAATTAAATTATTGGGTTAGAGATCCTCTGGATAAAATAATAATAAAAATTTTAGTTTTAACAAAAAATTTACCAAATCAACTTATGATATTTGGAGTTCCCAATGAAGAATCATATGAGTATGGTTAATATAATCCTTAATATTCATATATCACTCTATCCATTTGAATTTACTGTTGGCCGTGGGAGAGCTTGGGCATGGATGGACCGGCTTGTTTCGTGTGATACCATTAATTTAATTTAATTTTATAAAAGACAACTCTACATTAGGAATAAATCCCCTGATGTGGAAGACTTTATCAAATATATATGAAACGGAGACAAAGAACATTCAAGAACCGAACAACAATTGTCCCATGTGGTGTTTGAACCACGTCAGTCCGCGCAGTAGAAAACGGCGTAGCGATTACTTAAACCACTACGCCATGCGTACCGTCATTGATAAATAATAAGACCTCATAGAAAGTCAAACTCCGTAAACATCATAAGGTTTGTCTGGCAGTTCAGTCCTCCAGCACTAGAGTAAGCTTCACTTGCCATAGTTCCTATAAAAATAACTACCTACATTAACATAATATACCTGAAAACTGAAGAGTTCGTTTAATTGGTTGACCGATCTAATCTCAATGATCCAAAATAAAAACTTATTTCAGTGTTGGATGGCCCATTTATTGGCAACTTATATCCCGCTATCATAAATAGTAAGCGGATATCAATATAAAATGGAAAAAAGGCACTCCTTTAGAGAGACACAGACTAAGTCGGGTGTGTCAACTAGTGTCTTATGAGACAAACGAGTTGGGTAGACAGACGACCTGAGGGATAATCTTATATGGATTCAGTTTTCGTCTTGTGGTCGATATGAGACCTCACAAATGTATCTTAAATTAAAAATCACGCAAATGACGTGTATTTATCAAGCTATATCTAAGTATACAATAATCTAAACAAACATCATAAATAGAGTTTTCATTGCTAAACCGCTGCACCGATTTCAATGAAATTTGGCATGGAAAGACTTTGATTGTTAAGAAAGGACATAGGCAGTAGCAAAGTATTGTAACTATAACTGACATAAACTTACTAAGATCCCAACCCCAATTTTGGCTTAATTATCTTCTATAATTTTAATCTTTAAAAAGTAGTTTTATTTGACTTTATTGATATTTAATGTCTCGAAATTAATTAACCGCGGTTATAAATCAAGTCTTAATCTCTTATTGTACGTGAAACTATGTCACCCAATCATGGAATCCATTCAAAATCTAACAAATCTATTTAAACTTCCAACGTTTACACCATCAATGAATTACTGTTAAAGTTGTTTATTTAACAAACATTTAGAACAATACAAATCCCTTCCAATCGTTCTGTGGAATTTATTGTTTGTTCTCTTCAGGCTGAATGTTTGTTGCAAAATTTAGGCCGTGCATACGCCATTTGTTTTACAAGATTTTTCCGTACCTTCTGATTTCATTTTACAAGAATCTGTCTATATTTAATAATAAAACTCATTTAGGTTTAAATTAAATATGCCATGGCAATATATATGTATACATATTTTAATTATTACATGATAGATACAATAATAAAATAAGCTGAAAGTAACACATTCCAATCAAAGTAAATGAAATTTCACTTTAAGTAATTAAAGTACGTTAGTCCCCACTAAATGTTTTTTTTTTGTATTCAATACACAACTTAACATAAATTGTAATAAAAGCTCATTTCCTATACATACTGAAATTCATTAAAAGCAAAGTTGAATCACAAATATTTCATTCATCTGAAAGGAAAAAGAAAAAAGGGTTCAACACGTAGCTCACAAGCGATTGCAAACGGCGCAATGTAAACACTTTGCCTAACGTACACACGCTCTTAAGATCAAATACCTCTTTAAATAAAATGCTTATTCTAACGAGCCGTTCAGAATGTAATTTATGTCAAATAAAGTAACACGTCGCGTTAATAAATAGATCTTTCTCGCCGACTGTACCGCGTCTGTTGTTATGTGATGAGCGAAAGCGATTTATTGACAACATTTCCTTGAGGAGAAGGGTGATAGAAAGTGATTAACATCGCCAACTAATGTCTGTAGGTAAATCAGGAGTCAAAAGCGCGTGGCCACGCTTTGAGTTGTGATTACAATTCTTCTTGATGGTTTAAAGAACGTATCTATCAGGAAATATAGCAAGCGACTATTTGTACCACGAAATGGTCTCAACAAATGACAGAGTATTTTTTTTATGGTATAGGGGCTGAACGAGCAGACCTGGTGGTAAGTGATTACCGCCGCTCATCGACACCAGAGGCGTCTCAAGTGCGTTGCCGACCTTGGGGGATGGGGAAAGGGATGTAGGGAGGGTTGGGCAATGGGGCTCCGATATCCTCACTCACTCGGTGAAACCGTCGCAAGCGCTATTTCAAACCGGTTTTCTGTGAGGCTGTGGTATCACTCCAGTCGAGCCGGCCCATTCGTGCGAAGCGAAGCGTGGCTCTCCCATGGTGATGATCGCTAGTAAATGTTTTTCAGTTTGTTCCAACCTATAAATCGAGAGCTATCCTCCTATTTCAATGTAATAATTCCTAAAACTCAACTTTTGAAATAAAATAATATTTATCCCAAAATTCCGGTTGATAAAGCAAAGTATAGGTAGTAGGAATTTATGTAAACCTACGAAAAAATTACGAAAATTAACGAATAAGTACAAGTGATTTTAATTCTGGAATTAAAATAACCGCTTTTTACTAAATGCATATACGGTACATGTACCAAAAAAAATTTGTTTAATTTTTGTCTGTCTGTCTGTCTGTTTGTTCCGGGTAATCTCTGGAACGGCTAGACTGATTTTTACGGGAATTTCAATGGTAGATAGTTAATGACATTAGGAGTAACTCAGGCTACTGTTTATTAGACTAGCTTTGTTGTACCGCAGGGCTCAGCTAGTTAGGTATAAATTCAACAGTAACTCTGTCTTTTACGCTATTACGGCTAAACCGCTGAACTGATGACTGGCTGACTGGATGAAATTTACAATGGAGATTCGTTGATATTTAAGGAAGGGCCTAGGCTACAATTTATTGTTATAACCGATATACATGCGGGTGCAACCGTGGACAAAACCTAGTTAAATGAAAAGTAATTGTCTTTCCATCAAATTTCGATCGAAGATCTCTATTTCTCAACTAAAACATAAAAATCACCACTACTCACAAATATCCGATGTATATTAGGTAAAATTACCAAAATGAATTCATAAATAAATTACAATGTCATGGTTATAAGTCTAATGAACGAAGAACTCGAAGAATAAAATTAAAAATATCCAATTTTTTTTATAACTGAAATTGAAGGTAATCAAGAATCAATCAATCACTCTGAACCTATAATTACGAATAATACACATTTCCGTTACAAATATGATTGGTTATTTGTTGTCGACGATTGACATTTTATTCTGTTACTATTTAATTTATTCTTAGGGCTGTCACACAACTGCGATGCGGTGCGATTCGGCGTCGCACGTTGCGAATCAGAAGTTCTTGCGGTGCATTCGTGTGAGCTTACAGATATTTGCGAATGTATAATATGATGGATGAATATGTGTGGGAGTCCTTAGACTTTGGACAATTTACCATCTAGATTCAACTAGCTCTATGGTAACGTATAGTGACACGCCTTCTGGTAAGATGGCGGGACGATGTACGTAAGAGGGCTGGCAGCGATTGGATGCAGAAAGCAACAGACCGAGCTCTGTGGTGTTCCTCGGGAGACGCCTATGTCCAGCAGTGGACTGCAATGGGTTGATAACGGATAGCAAATTGTAAATATGTATTACTATAATATAAAGTATCTGACTTCCTTACTACTGTTTATTATGTAAATTCAATGCGTATTTTTCTTTACCTTCCCAAATGTCATACAGTTATATTTTACCTCCCCTGGGCTTCGTTTGGAGTGATTTATGGAATATTCATTAGTATAAACAATTAATCAATTACTTTTATACACTGCTCCACTCCCAAATAATAAGCTAAAGTATATTAATTTATTAGTTAATTCACGATAAATTTGTATTGTTGTCTACTAATGTTCTCTTTGCAATGAAAGTTGTCTCTAGACTTCTCAGCTACAAGAGGCTTCCTGCCATGGATCACAGACATTACGTTATTCTCTAAAAAGAGAGAGAATACCTTTTCCTAGTCTTCCTAAATGCTAAAATCAAATCGCTCACCGCTCCGCTTATGAAATAGAACGCTTAAAAGACTTAGAGAGCGGTCAACAGCTGCTTCATAAGTGGATTAAAACAAGTTGATTAATTCATCTGCAACTACTGAATGGGATCCTGGACGACTTCCAGATACGTCTAAATGCAAGCTTTGTGCTCTCTGCTAGTTATATTTGCGATAATAACAGCGAGCATTTACTGATATTGTAATAAAAAAAGACATTACAGAAATATATAGTCCATTCGCCTAGATACGGTCACCTTGATCGCGCCGCCGTCACACGTACGGCAAGCCGCCACAAAATCAAACCAAGCAAGTATGATTTATCAGTTACACCGTTGTATAAATTTTTATATTCATATTTCACAACAATTGCGTGCGGGTGCACAGAATCTATCTAAACGTCTAAAAATCTATCAAACAAAGCAGAACCTCTGCTGTGGTAAGTAGACTGATGATAAACATACGAAATTATGTTTAAATGTTTACATATTTTATTAAAAACACATTAGCTTCCTTATCACATAACCATTTGCCCTGGGAGGTTATTTATCGAGCTTTTTTCTGAAACAGAACTTACTTATTAAAAAACCGCCAAACTTTTACAGATTAGACTATATCTCACTGTTTAAATGCCTAATTATAGAAATCAAAATCATGATGAACTGTTATAAATATTCTTGAATCTAAAAATCAATTTTACCCAAGTTTTATTCTTCATTAAAAAGTGAAGTGCGATAGAAGGCTTAAGACATTGGTGGCATCTCTTTAATGCGTCCTTGGTGGTCAAAGGGTTATTGTTGCCCAAGATATATTATGTACTAGTTGTTGCCCGCAGCTCCGCCCGCGTTTATGTCGATTATCGTGGCAAATAGTAGCCTATTTATTATTCTGATGTATAATTATTGTAAGTAATATTACTGTAAAGTTTCATCCAAATCCCTTCAGTAGTTTTTGCGTGGAAAAGTAACAAACATCCTTTTATCCATCCATCCGTACTTACTAACTTTCACGTTTATAACATTAGTAGGATCTTATAGATTATGTCACGAAAGTTTTTGAAATTCTCGGATTTCCTCTACTATGCTATGCATGTATTTACATATATAAACCTTGAGTCATTATATCTATTGCGGAAACTGCATTAAAATCCGTGGAGAGATTTCATTTCATAAAATTTTCCGGAAAAATACAACGTTGGTAGGCCCCTCACAAGGTCATCCGATGACCTAGTGAAAGTCTCAGGAGGCCATTGGATCCGAGCAGCACTGGGAAGAATTATTGCGAAGAATTAAATATTTATAATATATGCAAGGTGGCTTCTATTCAAGCAGGATAATCCCAAGATCTGATAATAAAAACTAATAAAATAAAATAAATATTTCGGACATCTATCACACAACGCCATCTAGTCTAAAAAAAAATTAGATTGTCTACGACCTGTCTTAGATTCAAAACCCCGGTCAGGCAAATTGTTATTTTTAAAAGCACAGTATGTATTGAGCCTAATAGTCGTCAATTACCCTCAATTTAAAGAAATTTAAAGAAAATTACCCAAAAATAACTGATAACGCACTAATGCTGACCTCTTTGGTAATACAACGTAGAATTTATCAATAAAATTCCTATCTCGAACCTAGAACAACAGCGGTAATGTTCTAGGCATATCAATGGACCCACTACGTTTTATCAGCCACTGAGAACATTATAGACTACATTGGCATTCTCTTTGACACCATCTTTGAAATATCAATGAATGCTACGACTTCCTGTCAGATCTCGATATTATATATACATGTGTAGTATTATTTAAAACACATATATATGATAGTTTTCATAGAACATCTCAGGTCACCGAACGGAAAGGAGTAACAAAACAGTCTGTGGCTATCTTCACATAAAGACATTTTAGATTTACATACAAAAACAATCACCTGTTCCTACTAACTCACGCATAAAAAAATTAAAACAAACATTCACCATTTCACGCACACATAGATACATTCTATGACATTACAGTGTAACGCGTAAGCCCATTTGGGCTTTTACTTTGACAGAGGAGAACGCCTGCATATGACAATTCTACCGTGTTGTTCTATAATAGTTGCATAATCATAGTCGATTATTTAAATCGAACTGTTTTGTGACTAGAATTACATTTAAGAAAGTTATGTATCCTTATTGCATTTACGAAGTGTCCATTCTGATATGAATGAGTTCACTTTAACAGTAGGTATTTTCACTATTAGCTTCTGCCCGCTGGTCCTTCCGCGTATATGCCGGTGATTCTTTAAACTTATGTGTGTTATTAGTTTCTCTTCAGTATCTTTAATGTACAGATATAGACCCGTTACAATTTTGGAACAAAGTTCCTTATCGCGGGTTGTGAAAGGGGGCTAGACGGAAAAAAATCTTACGAAATGTTGTTACGACACCAAAATTCTTACGAAATGTTGTCACGACACTTTTTGCTACAGTAATTGTTGAGTATATACAGGTTTTTTGTACATAATAAATAATAAAAAAATAATAAAAATAATGAATCCTGACAGTGAACTTCGTTCCATCCGGGTGTACCTTGACACCTCTCGAGTTTTTTATTAGGTACAAGGTTTTATCGGCTATGTCGGTAAAGAGTAGCCCCTAACCTTCCTCAAGATTCAATTTATCTCCATGCCAGAATTTATTGAAACCAGTGCAGCGCTTTAGCCATTAAAGCGTAAGAGACAGTCAGATAGACAGAGTTTACTTAATGATGACGTTCTACTAACTGATTTCGTCCACGACGGCCTGTCTCAAAGGAGACCAGCCAACTATGTAGGAGACATTACAGTGCACAATAGAGTTTACAATATTACTATAGAAATGTTAGTCATGTTCAGTACGTGACACTTAGATGTTTTACCAGAAATAAGGGCGTGTTAAAAAGACCTCTGGTTTATCTGTATGCAAATAAGGCTTATCTAAAAAGTAAATACAAAACATTTCGATACCTTATTTGGTTTGTTTGTCAGTGTATTTTCTTTTATTAAAGTGTCTTAGATAATGCACGAACGGATTAGGACGGAAACGGGCTTGCAAGTTTGCCATATAAAGCGTTATTTACATAAATATATTGAAAGTGTCTGTCAGTGACAGTCAACCAAATTGTGTACATCTGAAACAATGGAATGTGGAATCTGGTTAAGTTCTCAGTCTGGTGTAGTGTTATAGACACTAAAACCAATGGGGATGGCTGACCATAACGATATTTCATACATACAGTAGTACCTTTATTCGTCATACCTTTGAGATTTGATACTAGCATTTGGCAGAATTTAGCACAATTTTAAGTACAAGCTGAACCCCGCGGTTATCGTCTTACCGCGATTAACGCCGCGGGACAAAGTTAGTCTAAAAAAAAGTAGCCCAAGTTACTCCCTGGACCTTCAGCTACCTGCCAGTTAAATTCCGGTCAAAATCGGTATAGGCGTTCCAGAGATTACTCGGAACAAACAGACAGAAAGACAGACAGACAGACAATTTTTTTAAATACATATTTGGTATATGTACCGTGTTTACATACATATGCATTTATTAAAAAGCGGTTATTTTAATGTTATGAATAGACACTCCAGTTTTATTTATTTGTATAGATTTCAGAATTGTCCTTATTAGTATTTGTAAATAACTTTGTCTGTCTGTCACGCATTCACAGCTTCATGCCGCTGCATCGATTTTGATGATTTTTACAATGTAGTAGATTTTTTTAGACAAAGGGCATAGGCTACTCTTTACTGCCTTAACCGACATACAAGCGGACGGTAACGCGGCCGAATGCTAGTGTTAAATCCCGTATGACGAATAAAGGTACTACTGTATGTATGAAAAGAATCTGTCTATATTTAATAACTAGCTGAACCCCGCGGTGTTACCCGCGGTTATTGTCGTACCGCGAGTAACGCCGCGTGATAAAGTTAGTCTAAAAAAAGTAGCCTAAGTTACTCCCTGGATCATCAGCTACCTGCCAGTGACAGTCCCGTCAAAATCGGTCCAACCGTTTCAGAGATTACCCGTAACAAACAGACAGACAGACAGACAAAAATTTTTTCAACTACATTTTTGTTATATGTACCGTGTATACATACATATGCATTTAGTAATAAGCGGTTATTTTAATATTACAAACAGACACTCCAATATTATTTATTTGTATAGATTACAATACACCGACAAAGAACTTAACCAGATTCCACATTCCAGTACACAATTTGGTTGAAAATTAATTCGGTCTTGAATATTCCACAGCCTTTTATATCGATGCGTGTATTTAATTATATATCACTCAATACTCTTTTGCCTCTTACTTAGTAGAAAATTGAGTTCACAACGGCATAGACTAATTTTCTACCTATATTTCAATTAGCGTCTCCCCAAAGGCTAATGGTCCCTTCAATCAATAAAGCTTTCTAGACTTGGGCAATTTAATATATTGTTTTTGATAGGTGCACGAAGGTTGTATCATGTTACAATCACTGACTTGACATTTAGGTAAACAATACTTCAAGTTTGATTTAGAACTGAAAGAAAATATCAGAACCCTTGGCATTAAACTTCATATTATGTACTTGGAAAAATAGGTGTTTTATTGATTTTCATTTAATTTGTCTGTTTCAAATTTAATTTAAGGGCGCGTTTACGATTCGTACAAAATTATGCTTTTTTTCGGTGCAATTTGTAACTAAACTAAACAAATTGAATATAACAAAGTACTAACACTTATAGATTAGTTCTTCATCTTCAAATCCGAGGGACAACTTTTTTGGAAATTGTATTTTTTTATATTGTAAAAACGATCTTCCGTAACCATTTTCCACAGTATTTACGATATCGGGTTGAGTTTTGGTACATTTTTGTTCTACAATCAACCTATTTTAGAATTTCTAAAAATAATGTAAGAAGGCATATATAGTCAATTATAAATCCGAGGAAAAAAATAGCATAAAAGTGTCACAGAAAGTCGCAGAAAAAATAACAACCGGAGCTTATATTTTCTCATATTTTGCTATTACGGATGAATCGTAGTCGATTGCAATAAGGGTTATTTAATTTTTTGAAACTCTTTTGATTTATCTCGTAAAAATTTCGTAATCTCAGTCTGCGCTCAGCCGCCGTCATGAGTGGACACTGTGTCGCCTGTTTGCATTAGCTCTTGTTGAAAAGATCGCTCTTCGAATTCAATATATTCGATAAACCAGAATAGGTTGATACTTGACAACGTTAGATTATTTTTAACCGACTTCAAAAAAAGGAGGAGGTTTCTTCTATTTACAGATTTTTATAACAATATTTTAGTTTGCTAAAACTAAGTAGTATTGTGCGAGTACGGGCTCGATTGATGAGACATTACCTCCTACTTAGGTGGAGTGACCTGAAGGTGTACTACGGTGACTGCTTTTCTAACTTCTAGACGAGTTGACATAGTCTAATCGAGTTTGGGCTCATTTTGTTAGTTATGATGAGACCTTACCTCCGGACTACATGGAGTGACCTGAAGGTGTACTTCGGTGACTGCTAGTGGAACTCCTAGACGAGTTGACATAGTCTTACCGATTTTGAGCTTATTTTGTTAGTTATGATGAGACCTTACCTCCGGCTTAGATGGAGTGACCTGAAGGTGTACTTCGGTGACTGCTAGTGGAACTCCTAGACGAGTTGACATAGTCTTACCAAGTTTGGGTTCATTTTGTTAGTTATGATGAGACCTTACCTCCGGACTACATGGAGTGACTTGAAGGTGTACTTCGGTGACTGCTAGTGGAACTCCTAGACGAGTTGACATAGTCTTACCGATTTTAAGCTTATTTTGTTAGTTATGATGAGACCTTACCTCCGGCTTAGGTGGAGTGACCTGAAGGTGTACTTCGGTGACTGCTTTTGGATCTCATAGACGAGTTGACATAGTCTTACCGAGTTTGGGATCGTTTTGTTAGTTCTGATGAGACATTACCTCCAGACTAGATGGAGTGACCTGAAGGTGTACTTCAGTTCCATTAGCAGTTACCAAAGTACACCTTTAGGTCACTCCATATAGTCCGGAGGTAAGGTCTCATCATAACTAACAAAATGAGCCCAAACTCGGCACACCTAGTTCTACTCGTCGAGGAGTTCCATTAGCAGTCACCGAAGTACACCTTCAGGTCACTCCGTGTAGTCCGAAGGTAAGATCTCATCATAACTAACAAAACGAGCCTAAACTCGGTAAGACTATGTCAACTCGTCTATGAGATCGAAAAGCAGTCACCGAAGTACACCTTGAGGTCACTCCACCTAAGCCGGAGGTAAGGTCTCATCATAACTAACAAAATAAGCTCAAAATCGGTAAGACTATGTCAACTCGTCTAGGAGTTCCACTAGCATTCACCGAAGTACACCTTCAGGTCACTCCATCTAAGCCGGAGGTAAGGTCTCATCATAACTAACAAAATAAGCTCAAAATCGGTAAGACCATGTCAACTCGTCTAGGAGTTCCACTAGCAGTCACCGAAGTACACCTTCAGGTCACTCCATGTAGTCCGGAGGTAAGGTCTAGTCATAACTAACAAAACGAGCCTAAACTCGGTGAGACTGTCAACTCGTCTAGGAGTTCCATAAGCAGTCACCGAAGTACACCTTCAGGTCACTCCAGCAAGTCCGGAGGTAAGTACCTATTACATAGAAATGAGAAAATATAAAAAACTTTCAAAATATCAATTTAGGCAAGTTGACATTTATACCTGCCGCTATCCGATTTGCACTTGTTTGTGTAACTTGTGTCAACGTAGTAATTCGATTCTGTACCTATCAATTTTGCAAACGCGTCCTTAAGACGTTTTATTAGCTTCACGTGTATGATTATTTGTGCGTTTGTAACCCACTTTTATAATTCTGTTTTTTAGTTTTTTCAGTTAGTAGAGCCACGTTGATTCCAGCACGAACGGGCCGGCTCGACCGGGGCGGTACTACCCTCGCACAGAAAATCAACGTAAAATGACAGCGATCATGCTGTCGTGTTTCGTTGGTGAGTGCGAGACCGGAGGCCCAATGATGCAGAAGCATCACTAGCCCGCCATGGTGTGGGTCACCATGCTGCATTGTTGCATTTTCAGTATGGTGACCACCACTCTTGGATTCTGCTTATGCTTTCCATCAGGCAGAGTAGAGTCATTTTAGCAGCGCCAAACATAAAAAAAGTCTATTATTTTTTTTAATACTTACTCGAAGTTGTAATTATCGACTGAAATCGTAAATGTTTAATACAATTCTGACTTTCACTAGAGCGTGTGTATACCTACATATATGTATACCGATATAAGTGAGTGCATTTATATCTATACATCTATACTCTATACAAATAAAGTAAATAGGAGTGTCATCGTACATATACCAAAATAACATTTTTTACAATTTTTGTCTGTCTGTTTGTTCCGGGTAATCTCTGGAACGGTTGGACCCCGCGGTGTTTCTAGCGATACGACAATAATCGCGGGAAACACCGCGGGCTTCAGCTAGTACTATATATATTGTTAAATGATTTCTACGGAGAAGCCTATTTTCAGCAGTAGCCTATTACGTGATTCATAAATAAAAGCATAACAATTAAGAATAAAACTAATTATTATAACAAAAATATCATTAAAACATTCCCAATAAAATATTATAGTACTTGCTTGTGTGCTAACGGATTAAGAAAACGGAGTATTACACCCTCCCCATCATTTTATCTCATTGGTATTGTCAGAGTCGACTAAAGGCTAGCGCATACTATAGCCGCGCCAGGTCGCAGCGCATCGCATTGCTAAATTACGCCAAAGCACACAGAAGTCGTGTCGGGCCGCACCGCAAGGCAATATTTGAATCAATCAGCCGTTGGCAGTCTAACGCGATGGATACTTCTGACGAAGAGCTGTATTAATTCAATCTTCTGCAAAAATACGCCTGGCAACCGATCCGCCAATGCATTGCGATGCGGCCTGGAGCGGCCCGCCTGCAGTGTGCGATGGTTTATGTAAAAAGTACGAAATTGATTAGGCGGATTTTTGTTATGTGCTGCGGTACGATTCGGCCCGCCCTAATGTGCGCGAGCCTTTTGGGAACCAGCTACACAAGACAGCACTACAAAATAGAAGGTACGAGCTCTATATTAACCGGATCCCCATGACCACCTGAACCAGATCAGCATGATATTTGTTGTAGATTAAAAACCTCGTTTGTAAGGAAAGGTCAAAGTCCAGCAGTGGATACATGGATACATGATAGAAAGTTAATAATGATGTATGTCTGCTTATACTTGACTCGAAGAAGCGAATCCTTATAGAAGATTTCTAGCAGAACTATGTGATTACGAGAAAATAGAAAACTAAATGATGGTATTTAGAAGTATGCATATCTTTCATAATGTTATTGTGTATGGATGTATATAAATATATATGTCGTAGCGTAGGGCAAGTAATGGTCTTTAAGAATGGTAACGTCAGCCTCGCCGACGTCACTGCTTATCTCATTAGTGGCACTCATGATTTAAAGCAATAGAAATCGCTCTCAATCAATTCATTATTACACACGTTGGTAGGTAGTGCTATTTGCACAACCAAAGATAATATAGAATTCCAAATAGTTTATTGAATTAATGAAGCTACAGTTAAAATCATAGATCGGCACAACATGGTCAACGTGAATTAGGTGAAAACACCAAAATCCACTGCCTGTCTGTGTCGATCCATATCTTCCAGTTTCCAAAATGCGTAGGGCCTTATGAGAAGAATACTGGCAAAGAAACTCATGGCCACTCTTTTAAAGTTACATCTTAACCTATTAGTTACAAACGTTTAATAGTTAATTACAACAATCAAGAAGTCTAAGTACTTAACTGATTTACAGCTCGTCCTGCCTCGTACAATGCCCGTACTCAAATGACTCTTAAGTTTATATTTCTCAACAACACGAAACCAACCGACATCAGTTACTGGCGGTAGTAATGGCGCCCGAATAACGGATGTCGTTTGTTTTCGTATTACTTTACAAAACAAGAAGATGTGTCACGCCCTATTTTAATGGCATGATAAATCCTTAATTAAATAATTAGAACTACTGCGATCAACCTCACATTATTTTAATTTAAATGCAATAGCAGATGCGAGCCTAACTTGTTAGGCTCGTCATTCACAATTATTATTTGAAATCAATTATTAAGATATTACTTTGCTTACAGACAGACGTTATTGAATCTCCTATTCTATTATAATAATTATTAGATAGTAACAAGCTTGCAATTTAAATTAAGAGTAACACTATTCCGTTTAGAAATGTCATAATGAAACAACTTAATCAAGTAACCCCTTTTTACAGGAAAATGGAAAAAATTGTAGTTACTAAATATTAAGATATTAATTGTTAGACAACAACATTTCGTTTCTGACTTTATAATTGATAGTAAAGTTCTATTGAGACGCTATTGAACACAAGTAGGTGTTTTCGCGCCGACATATATGTTCCTCAGTATATGCATTAACAAACAATTCATTCTAAACTCAAAATACAGTCAACTACTAAACTCTCCGATACATTTTGATCCATTCTAGGTTGCCTGGAAGAAATTGCTTTTGGCAATAAGGCTGCCACATATCTGACATTTTATGTACTCTCTTGTAACTCTGTAATATTCTTGTGTGTAAATAAAGAGTTTTCTATCTATCTATCTTAGGACAAGTATCTACTTAAGAACACAGTCGTATATAAATAACTTTATGTATCCTATATGTAAGTTCGTATAACTTAACTATAAAAGTCAACCACTAAGGCAGCCGTCTAGACTTCAAGACTCCTAGGTTTTCTTTTTCTATGAATTCTTTTTATACATATTCAAAGCTAAAAGCAAATCAGGTATCTTATCGTATGGAGCATTAGTCATGCTGAAGAGGTCGATACGCTACAGTGAACGACATAACATACTTTTACAGTATTACTTTAGGCTTTGTTGAAAATGTATGTTCTTGACCGTTATGATCATAACCTTAACTTCATATTTATATTATATTAATAGTAAATTTCAACTATTGTAGAGTAGTAAAGTATTGCAAACCTTTGAATTTTCTAACAGACAGTTGTAAAGAAGTTATGTGATGTAGAATATTCTGCATACACCCACGCCTCTAACTTGAGTGATACCATAAGAAACCCGTGTTACCACAAGAGCTAAGTGAGTTATATTCTTGTAGGACGGTACCAGAAAGTAGCAATGCATAAATGATGAGTTACAGATGACTTTGATGGGCGGCAATATCTTACCATTGTGGCGGTTTCACATACATCGCAACAGAAACATACTATAGCACAATAAACTTATTACTAAGATTCAGGATTCAGAACTACGGAGTAACGAACTATACGAAATAGCTACTAACTCTCCATCTCGCTCTCGCGCCCGCTGATTGTCTTATATACAAAATCCCAACATTATAAACCGTGAACACCTGGCCTGGTCGGAGGATCCTCCCTCTGAGTTGGAGGGGCATAGCACCCCTTACTCCACATCATCACGCCGCTCCCATTTTGGCATATATGCAATAAAAATAATTAATTAATACACTTGCAATTTGCTTCACTACCATAACCTAAGTGAAACTCTATTTATTTCGGACTAGTTGTTGCCCGCGGCTCCGCCCGCGTGTATGTGGTTTCCATGGTAAATAGTAGCTATGTGTTATTCTGATGTATAAGCTATATTACTGTAAAGTTTCATCCAAATCCGTTCAGTAGTTTTTGTGTGAAAGAGTAACAAAAATCCATCCATCCATACAAATTTTCGCGTTTATAATAATACTAGTTGTTGCCCGCGGCTCCGCCCGCGTATATGTCGGTTATCGCGGCAAATAGTAGCCTATGTGTTATTCTGATGTAAAAGCTATATTACTGTAAAGTTTCATCCAAATCCGTTCAGTAGTTTTTGCGTGAAAGAGTAACAAACATCCAAACATCCATCCATCCTTACAAACTTTCGCATTTATAATATTAGTAGGATAGGATATTAGTAAGATAATGTAAAAAATATTGTCGTGAGTATATTTACAATACATAGCGTCATTTTCAAAGTTAAATTATAGTCATAGAGATAGTAGTGACTAGCCAGGTTAGATTTCAGTCTGTCTGTCTTTAATAGGATTAGGTAGGGTATTAACAAGTGCTTAGGACTCAGAACTACTTTACTTGTTGTAAACGTACATCATATGGGG
The DNA here is from genome assembly GCA_905220595.1 of Spilosoma lubricipeda. NCBI lineage: Eukaryota > Metazoa > Arthropoda > Insecta > Lepidoptera > Erebidae > Spilosoma > Spilosoma lubricipeda. Next base: position 8,167,237 of record HG992299.1, read on the forward strand.
CTACGTTATTAAGTCTACTCTTTATGACTTCATGTAATGTTGCCTTTTGAACAATTGATACCTTAGGTACTGTAGAAAATGATAATAACCTCACACATCCGATCTGAAATTAGGAACTGTGCTACAACACCTGGTTGCCAGGCTAAATTCAATTGTTTTTTTTTGGATATCTAACACACAGCGCCAGTCCCAAGTTAAGCAGATCTTGTGTTATGGGTTCTAAACAACTGATATAAATACATAAATACTTTTTTTGTTAAATACATACATATTAGGCGCTATTGAATAGCGCCTACATAGAAAACACCTAAACTCCGAAACAAACATTTGCAGATCATACAAATATTTGGTCTGACCCGAGAATCGAACCCGAGACTTCAAGCACAGCAGTCGCATACGCAATCACTCCGCCATGAAGCTAATTTATTTAGGCTAAGTGGCTAAATTTAGAAGTCTGAAATTGCATTATAAATATACTATAGTTCCCGATCTTTGAGCTTTAACTTATCACACATATCTAGAATACACTTCCAAGAATTACATTAACTAATATGAAAATCCAAATCCACAACAGTAGCCTTAAGACTCGGCAAAAGCTACCCAACTTCCCAAAACTTGGAGTAAAATCTCTCATGATAGAACAGACAGTAAAAGTATGCAGTAATTCATATTTACTGCACGAAATGTGCCAAAAACCGGTGAATTTTCTTCCTTACTACGACTAAGATGTTCAAGGCCAGTGAGTGACAAAAACACCAAATATCGTGCCAACTTTTATACTAAAGCTACTGAAACTAATTTCATACAGGGCAAAAAATTTGCGACATATTATTAGTACACTCCCTGGGACTCCCCTAATGTCATAACTCAGTGTGTTCGTGGGTTACTGCTGTTTAAACTGGTCTACCGGAGTTACAGTGGTGGGCGTGTGGACAGGATTAGTCAAATGTGAAATCCATGATAGGCACCATCGCTGAGAATGCTATAATTAGGTTACAAAGCTGATAGTTTTTTTAAGGTTAAATGCACGAGACATTTGAAAAGATATTGTAATTGCAATAATTAATTATAAAACGAATCAGCCATATTAAGGATTGATAGAAATCACATCCAGATATTTCTTGGATATTAAAAAAATAAACTCGTATTTAACAGTTGTTATAGTTCTATCCAATTAGTATTACAACTAATGACCTTTTCCCAGGAATGGACCGCAATTGGTTGATAAAATTACTTCTACTTTTCAATTCTAAAAGTATTGATAAGGATAGGATTTAAAAGCGAACTCATAGAAAAGTTAAGCCATATTTTTCTTGCTTGTGTGACAGTGAGGTTTACCTACGTTTGCACTTATCAACGTTTTCTCTGCTAACAAATACTCAGCCTGGTGCAAACACATACCAATAATAACAATGGAATATTGTGTAGTAATTTTTCATGTGCGAACTACTGAAATCGAACGATTCTTGTACTCGAGATCTTGTATAGACTTTTGATTGAGTGTCTAGTTTATTTCTTTTGCACGACATTCGTCCGGAAATTGATATGAAATAGATATATTTTACGAACCAATATTTTATGTAACTTGAAATTGGTGTAATGTATGAAGTCAATTCTTGTGTACATTTATTTTACCTTGATGTACTTTATCGAACCTATAATGTGTATCTGAGGTCTTATTCCTATGTAGGTAGGTACCCATTTTACGTACCTACCTGCTCCTTTCTCTGTAGTTTCCACCGTGTAATAGTTGCTTGAATATTTCTTTATAAATATAATGACGCTTTTTGGAGGTGGAGTTCGTTCACCAATAGACGGCAGTACGCTAGTACAAAATAAATATTCTTTAGGTTAGGTTCAATTGTTTAAGAGTTATTAAATTACTTTATGGTTGTGCAAATCTCAATAAAAACAGATATCAATTCTGTCACTATCAAATATACTATTAGATTTTGCAGAATTAGTTTCTAAATAATTAAGAATAGACATGCACACATTGCACTGCACTGTACTACACTGCCCTGTACTAAAGTACACTACTTAGTTGTATTCTGTTTGTTGTTTATCAGTTTCAACTATTCCAGAAGGTACAGTATAAATATTTTAATCAAGAGACCTTGGTTTTAAGTGTAATATAAAAATCACTAGGGTGTATTGTTGTATTAGGTTTACAACCACAATACAGTATTTTTGAATTAAAACTATAATATATTACCTTAAAATTAAATTAAAATACTGGGTTATAATAATAAAAAAGGAACAACAATATTTACATACAAGCGTCAAAAAATTCCTCCGCATCATCGCCTACTGGTAGCGTTCTCAAAAGGCTGGCAGCATTGCCACGTTGAATGGCAATGCTAATTCTCTGTGCTAGAAAAAGGCCGCCCTTCTAGTCACGAGAAGCGTCTATCAGTTGCTTAGCTAGTTGTAAAACATAACACGAGCACTCGCACCCCATGAACCTTGCGTCTCGACCCCAAACGGTCAAAAATGTAATTACTTATTAGATTTTGGTATTTACGCCGTTTGAAGCTTTCCGCAGTGCCGGCATAACCAGCTGTACTTGGAAGTTGCGTCCCACACCAAAGGCCTACCCGTCTTCCATGGCAGTAACGACATACCATCCGGTCTCTTGCTATCGTCTCATACCAGACCATTTGATTCGATTTTTATCGTTTTTGAATTTGATTCGTCATGTTATATATTTACTCTTTTAAAATATTTTGGTGATTGAAATTTTAAATGTTTAGGACCAAAGCCGTAAATTAAATACTCTTGAATTTAACTAAAAAACGCATTGAAATTTTCCCAAATTTCCCAATCTACCGAGTTCAGTAGGTAAGCTTGAGCAAGATTAAATTTTCCTAGAAATAGAGTATAATATATCCAAATATTTACCGAAATTGAAAAAGCTATTGCTGTCAACATAAATCTATACAAATAAATAAAATTGGAGTGTCTGTTTGTAACACTAAAATTACCGCTTTTTACTAAATGCATATGTACATATACCATCATGGGCCGATAACTGATGATGTTAGAGGCATAGATAATACACTATAGTAGACAGTTAGAGGTAGTAGAGCCACGCTGATTTCAGCACGAATGGGCCGGCTCGACCGGGGCGGTACTACCCTCGCACAGAAAATCAACGTAAAATGACAGCGATCATGCTGTCGTGTTTCGTTGGTGAGTGTGATGATAAATATCACTGCTATTCAATGAATAGTATTTAATTTTGATGTAAATAAAAATATACACAGGAACACGGTAAGTAACTTTTATTAAGCTACCCTTTCATGTTGCTTTTATGTGATCGGGAATTAATTGCGACTGTATTTCATTAGGCAACTGTACTTGAAACTTTGTTCCGAAATAATTAACTATTTGAGATTTTTCATCTTGTTATGATTTATTACTTCATATCAGGGTCAATAGAGAAATAGTAGAATAGTATGTCGTAATTTAGCTATTAAAAGCAGTCTAAATTGGGTTTCTTTAGTTCGGTATTTCTAAACCTATCCTACCTTTTAGTTTTTTAAGAAAAGAACGTAGCTAAATTTGAAAGGCGGATAACGTTACTCATAATACTGCAGTATCAGGTCAGCATTTGCAGGACTCCATGTCGGTAAACACTTACCATTAATTAGGTGATCAAACCCTCGTTTGCTACCTATGTAGTAAAGAATGCTATTAGAAAGTACAGGTTCAGTGCTTCAACTATGCGTATACGTTATTTTAATCATTCTAATTAAAAAAAAACTACACTATTATTTATTTAGTTAAACTTAATGCACATCTTGCATATAGGTGGACTTAATACCATGGGGCATTCTCTGCCAGTCAACCTTTGATTGATGTAAAAATATAAAGCGAAAGGTGGTAAATGGGGTAGGTATAAGTAGAAATGAACTCAATACATAAAAAAAAATTGGTATGATACAAACATAAAGGTATATATTAAATAAACATTATATTATTAAACAGTGTTATTAAACAATAAATGGTTACTTTAACTTACTGGTTCATGTAAATACATGAAATCTATACATCATCTAAACATACAAGTCAATAAAATTAGAGTATCAGCTTGTAATATTAAAATAACCCCTTTTTAACAAATGCATATGTATGTATACAGGATACATATACCTAAATAACATTTTTCACAATTTTTGTCTGTTCGTCTGTTTGTTCCGGGCAATCTCTGGAACGGCTGGAACGATTTAGACGGGACTTTCGCTAGCTGATGATTTACGGAGTAACTTATGCTACTTTTTTTAGACTAGCTTTGTCCCGAGGCGTTCAGCTTCAGGACGAAACAAAAAGACAGTTGTTTGTACTATTGGCTGATGGCATGTGAGGAACTCCATACACAAACTGTATTTATTAATGTTAACATTTTGAAAGGGTACCAGCATAAAGCACACGTCCGCGTCTGTCAAAATATAAGCCCAAATGGGCCTACGCGTTACAGTGTTAAGCCGAGTCTCCACCGAATAAAAGTTGACGGTAAACGTCAAAAGAATACGCTTGTTGCAGAGATCTATTGAACTCTGTGGATAGGCATAGTTAATGATGACTATGACTTCTCCCCTCCGTTTAATTACCCATGCTTGTCTATGGGTACCAACAATTACTGTTGTCATAATACCCTTTGAAAGTACCGTGAGACGAAACCGGTCTAGGTATTGTGATAAATATAGAGTTGTCACAATAACCTTTTAAGATGTCATGGGGTGAAATTGGTCAAGCTTAGTTGTTGATGTAAAAGTACAACACAGCGGTGCTCAGCTAGTCTAAAATAAACTTTATCGACTTGGTTTTATATTTAAATTTGCAAGCCAGGTGCTAGTATCTCCGCCGACTGCACAAACTATACTCAAACTGCGTGCCCATCTGTTCAGAAGCGTACAAATACACGGTTGCTGATTCATAAACTACAATTACGACGTTTTATTTTTCACTTTTATTACTTAATGGCTCTAATTTGAGTCAATCAGGTATTATACGTATACACTAGTGATGTGCAGGGTTTTTAAAATGCTTATCCGTGGATACGAATGTGGCAAATTTACTACCTCGGTGGTAGCATATGTGGTTAAGGTTTTGGGTTTGATTCTCGGGTCAGATCAAATGTTAGTATGATCTGTAAATCTTTGTTTGCAAATTTGAGTAAAGTAATTGCTAGTTGAGTTGTTAGAGATAGGAATCATTTGACTTGATTGGATATCTGCGGATACGGTGTCTCACAATACACCACTATGTTTTGGACCTTTGGTTGTAAAGGTTAGCGACCCTGGCTGCTAAAGTGCTAATCAGTCGATTGTGAGTCCATTCCTTAACTTCGAAGACTTAGGTTAACGATCACCAAAAAAGTTCTCAAACTCAGATACCTTTACTAAAATTCCTATTACTAGCCAACAGTTTGAAAAGAATGGATAATAAAGATCAAAATCGCAAATATATATAACGTATACATAGATGTTACTAAACTAATTAAAATAATAAAACAGCCAATACATAACGAGAATTCAACGCATTTATTAATACAAACAAGTACTGTCACGCTAAAAATGATTGATAGAAATAAAAATATATTACGTACGTACGCAATAACGAACAAAACTAATAACGAACGAACCAATTCGATTTTCCAATTTTTGACGACCACTCGATGTCGTCTCGACGCCCCGCCGTCACTCGAACCTGCCGATTGTAATTACACGCCAGTCCGAGCGGCGGCGCTAGTCGCGACAACACACCCGGTAAACCAAATCTACCTGACCCCTCCAACCCCTCACACACGCCGACCCACGCAGCTCAAAGCAACCCAGCCGAGAAAGTACGCTCAAATTGTTCACGGTAAACATTTACATACAAACACACTCCGAACGCGAGGAGGTATCTCTTGTAACGGTGAACCCAAATCCAGGGATTAACTTCAAAGGGCCACACGGCGATTCTGAAAATGCGTTTTTATAGAAATACCGACTTTGACTACAAAGATTTTGTCAGCGGATTGCGGAGCTGAATTTCAGCGGATCAGCCGATCTTGTTTTAGAAGGTAGGTCATTTTCGGAAATTCATGGGATAAGCGAGATAAGACGGTTGAAGGCACTCGTTATTGAAATTTGTTGTAAACGTTTGGGATATAAATTCGTAATTGGCAAAAAAATATTCATGAGAAATTGATATCCATTGATTGATGACATTCATTTAGCTGATTCAGAAAAAAAATGTTATTGATACAAAAATACCAGTAAAACTACGATAAGCTTTATAAATTAATTGTTTTAAAATTTTACTTACTTCCATGCATCTCCATTACGATAAATTTCAACAAACTAACAAACAAATTATTTGTTTTTTAAGTTCTATGAGAAAAATCAGTTTTCCATATACATTAACAAATTACATGGTTTGCTATGAATAAAATCTTTAAGACAAAGAGCTGATTTCAAAGCAATATTTTAATTGTAACATAATAGTACACCTGTACATGACGCATCTGTCAATAAAGTTTATAACAAGTAGAAAATATGTGCATAAATATTTCACTCAATACCCGATCACACAGAGGTGGAACAGGGAATAAGTTTTATGGGTTCAGCTTTATGCAACGTATTGTAGAAAACGGTTTTATGTTTCAATCATGTTCCATTGTTAATATTTATCCATAAATTATATACATATTTTTAACCATATCGTGTATCGTAATCTATTTTTGTATCCATTAGCTGTCGAAACGTGGACGCGTATAAAACGATGCAACAATTGTATGCTAACAGCTTTTGCATTTATGCATCCATTTAAAGGATTTGAGCCAACGTTGCCTTATTTCTTTTTTGTCTATTTTAGGTATAAACTTATCGGGTAACAATTTAAAACGATGTATACGAACCTTGGTCTATAATTCAGAATTACCGGCAAGCCATCTTCCCTGCTAATAGAGCTTTATTAATATCATAAAACTCCTGGCTTTCTCGTATAAGCGGCCATTTTGCTTTTAAATTAGCGTCTGATGTATATTGAGCTTAAGCTAAGTTTGTATGCGATGTCGTCGGTAGAAATAGGCTATGTACGAGAATCTATTAGTGTTATAATTAGACGTAAGTACACTTTATTTAAACTTGTGATAAATTAATGGCGGTCACGAGCACCCGAAAACAAAATGTATGTTATTGTCAAATTTTACTTCGGTAACAACTAGTTTTAAAAGTAAATAAATTTTTGTATATAGAATTTTATTTCTCCAATAGTGCTACATCTATTATATCTATACATGTATACAAATAAATAAAATTAGAGTGTCTGTTTGTAATATTAAAATAACCGCTTTTTACTAAATGCATACGTATGTATATACGGTACATATACCAAAATAACAGTTTTACAATGTTGTCTGTCTTTCGGTCGATCTGTATGTCTGTCTGTTTGTTCCGGCTAATCTCTGGAACGGCAAGACCGATTTTGACGGAACTTTCACTGATAGGTAGCTAATGATGTAATGAGTAACTTAGACTACTTTTTTAGACTAGCTTCGTACCGCGGCATCACCCGCGGGACTCAGCTAGTGTAATGATAAAACAGAGAAAAAAAGTTCTCACTGCGAAATGTTGTTAATATTAAGTTCGTTTCATATTCTTGTGTTAAGATTTCCACTGACTCACTCTAACTTATAATATTACCAGCTGACCCATGCAACCTCGTTTGCGTCTTCTATTGCCTTGCCCGTAGCATGAAAATTGTCCACAGTTTTTCAGTCCAATAGGAGCGGGGCACAAATGAACAATGTGTTCATTTGTGCCCCGCTCCTATTGGTCTTAGCGTGATGACATATAGCATCTAGCCTTCCTCGATATATATTGGCTATCTAACATTGAAAGATTTTTTCACATCGGACTAGTGATTCCTGAGATTAGAGCATTCAAACAAACAAACAAACTTCTCAGTTTTATATATATTAGTAGATATGTAGGTCAAAAAGGTATAAACTTCTATTGAGTAATGTAATAAGAGTAGTACCATCCCTGCACGACCGAACGATACTACCCTATCACAAAAGATCAACCCAAAATAACAGTGTTCATGCTGCTGTTTGCATTCGCAAAAAGTATGGTGACCACTTCTCTTGGATTCTACTTATGCTTTCCATCAGGCAAAGTTTCTCCTTGGCAGGCTCATACATAAAAAAATATTTGTTAGATGCCTTAGTGGTGAGTCAGACGTGTCTAAGTGACTCCCGCCATCCATGGACATCTGCAATTCCCTACCTGCCATATTTTGTAACCCTCCTCGGGGAAACACAGCAAGCGCAATTTCACACCGGTTTTCTGTGAGGCCGTGGTATCACTCTGGTCGAGCCGGCCCATTAATGCCGAAGCGAGGCGTTTACAATTTATGACGTATTAAAAAAAACTACGGACTAGATTTCAACAAAAAATTTCGGTGGAAGTCTGTAGTATGTACATCATTTATTTTTTAAAGTGTTATCATTCTCTTATTTTAGAAGTAACAGGGGGGGGACATACATTTTACCACTTTGGAAGTCTCTCGCGTTTACTATTCAGTTTAGGAATTAAAAACCTCAATAAATATTTTTTTAAATGGATCTAAAGAACCCCACACGTATGGGTTTATGAAAAAAAAAATGGAGTTTCAGTTCTAAGTATGGGGAACACCCAAAATTTATTGTTTTTTTTTATTCTGTTCTTGTGGGAAAATCTTAATGCGGTTCACAGAATACATCTCCTTACCAACTTTCAACATTATAGTTCTTATAGTTTTGGAAAAAAGTGGCAGTCACATACGGACGGACAGACAAACAGACATGAATCTATAAGGGTTACGTTTTTTACTGAACCCTAAAAATGTAACGTAGTTATAGTGTATTTGATGGTAAACATTAAAAGGCACCGGACCAATAAAAGTAGACTCGAAACATCACTGGTTTTACAAACCACATCACTTACCAATAAATAGATAGGTACCCAAAAATTGAGGGGAACCGACCCCTCGAACCTATGTAACAGATGAGTTAAATATTATAACATACCCACCTACCAGAATATACGGAACTAGCCGATCCACGCAACGTCGTTTGCGTCTTATATTGCCCGTAGCGTGAAAATTTCCCCCGTTTTTGAAACATTCTTCATTGTTGCTCCGCTCCTATTAGTAGTAGCGTGATGATATATACCCTATAGCCTTCCTCGATAAATGGACTATTCAACACCGAAAGAATTTTTCAAATCGGACCAGCGGTTCCAGAGATTAGCGTGTTCAAACAAACAAACAAACAAACAAACAAACAAACAAACAAACAAACAAACTCTTCAGCTTTATATATTAGTATAGATATACAAGATTTTAATCAAATTATTTAAGTATTAGTTTAAAACATCATGATGTACATTTTAATAAAGATAAATCTAGAATATAGAATTAAAATTCAATTCGATTAATCTTATAATAATATGTTGTTATTGGATTAAAATTAGATTATTCACTTTATTATTAATCGATTAGTTGTACGAATAGTTCCGCTTCTTTTTACAAACTTATGAAACCAGTTCACGATAGGTTGGTAGCATATTTTGGAATTCAAAAAGTTTGCAATTTAAAATTATTATGTTCAAGTTCGAAACTATTATGGAGTGGAGTATATGTGTTCTGTGCTATTAAATGTCACAACGGTTTTACGATGGTTAATTCGAACGACGTTTTGGGTCCTCCACTCCAACAAAATAGTAAAAAGTTTTACAACAAGATACAAGCCTCTTATCCTTAACCCGTCGACCTAGGTCAACGCTCCTAACTAAATCACAAATGCTAATAAAATAATACAGATACAATAACGATAGAAAAGTTATATTCAACGAAAAACAATCAATTGTAAATTTGATCATAGATAGAAACACATATGAACAACCTACGTAGACACTAAAGAACGAAAAGCGTAGGAGACAAAGCCTCTCTTAGTTGTCCAACACGATGCACCGGTCATTTTACTACCTTAATCTCACCGATGCACTTCAATCAAAGAGCCGAGGCCGTCCTAGGCCGACGCACTCGCCGACATAACACGTGCATGTGGCATTACTCACGAAATATTTTCATAAGAGCGAACCAAACGCACCCGTCCACCTTCCCCCCGCGAGCCCGCCCGCGTACCCAGTAAAACCAGTTCAGTTCGTGCCCGGCCACCGTGCGCGTCGGTTGTCTCGCGGGGTGAAAGTGTTTCGCCGCGCTGTGTTACGAAAAAACATCTTTTGTACCAAAACCAAACCAGTGCTGTGGATTCATATTATTATAGTGCCCGTGTGAGATTGTGCCATTTCATATTGTGATGTTGTTTCGAGATGTTTTAGTGGAGGATTTCTCTTGAAACTGTGGAACGGGTTCCGCCTGCCGCCGCCGGACGCCTTTTCTCTCCGATCTCGGGATATCATTAAGGTATTTATTGTTACACCGGCTCATTGTTGTAAGGAATTCTTTCTACGACCCCTGTGTAAGTTAAATCGATAGTCTTGATTCAGTTTCGTATGAGCGAAACTCGGTTTGCATGCATCGAAATTGAATCGCATATTGTGGATGGTGTTTGAGGATTTGCATTGTAGATGCGCGCTGCATGAAATGTGCAGTAAACATTGTGAGCCCGTGAGCGGGTTTAAACCAGCCATCAGTGGGCGAGTATTAATTAGGCAACTTGTTGTAACTTCACAGTCAAAGAATACCACACCAGTCCACTAACGATCTTTTGATAACTTTTGTTGTTGGCTTTTCATAGATTCGATAATAATTGTGTTAATAACTTTTATGGTCTAATGAACTTTATGAATACTTAAACCAAGATAACTTTAGATTAATGGTGATCAGGGCATTTAAACTACAAGCTTAAAGATAAATTGATCAGCTATATCAATAACAGGTCGTAGACATTACAAACTACCACTTAAAAACTTAGTTTTGTTTTGTGGTGGTAGGTTGTATATTTCAGCATAGATTCTTTAAAATAAAAAAAAAACTGCTGTATAAAGTTACCTTGACGGAAGTAGAGGTCAGATAATGATAAGAATGTTATCTGCAAATACAGATGTTCGATTTACAAGCTATTACACATTCCAGTCGAACATAAAAAAAACTTACGCGCGGTACCTACAGCGGGAACAACCAAGCCGTCGTCGTCAAAATATTATTTTGTTTGCAGTTGTAAGGTCTGGCTTACCCGCCCGAGAGATGGCGAGACCTGTCCCAAAACAATGAATATTCTCCATTGTAAGCACGATCTATCTTTTCGGTGGTGAATCTTAACTGCTAATTATACGAAACAACATAATAGATAGCTTTGTTAACCCGATTTCACCGAAACAGCAATCACAAACATTTTGTACACTAATTTTACGTTTCGACATTAAACGGCACGCAATTTACATTACAAACAACCCATTTAAATTTCCGAGAGAATTTACTGTTAAATAAATTATTTAAAAATTTGTATTTGCGAGTCTGTTTTATTAGACAGACAGGCTTATTAGTTTATTACGTTTCCACTAAAGGCGCAACAGTTTCCTCCAAAGATATTCTATATTTTCTTAGATACCTATTCGTTAAACGGAATTCCAAATTCAATCAGATCTGACGATTTAAAGCTGATATATTATGGCAACTATGAATTATGAGACAGGTATTAAAACATTAAATAAAAAATGGCTCAAGAAATTCAGTAACTCTAATACACTAATAAAAAACAAGACTGATACCAAATTCCGTTTTATTGTCCAAATTTGAATACCTACATCGGATAACATAATTTTATATCCAATTTAAGGGTTACATTTACAAGATGAAACCGTTGATTTAGTCGTAAACTGAGTCGTAAAGGCTGTATTGATGGCGGTCTTGTGTAAGATAAAGTTGTGGATTTTGAATAATAGTAAATAAAGCTGTTCAGTGAACCAAATGGGGAATTTGAATTAGGATACTGTACACATTTAGATTAAAATGTTTTTAGATAATGTAGAAAGTAATATAAAGTATAGGTTTACAGACCTATATAACTTTTAAGTAGTAACAAGTGCCCAAGCCCCTACCCGAATGTCTTACGTAGTTTCAGACTAAAAAGATTTAGTTAAGTAATTAAGTTATATCTCCCCTATCATTTTTTGTCACACAATGCATTCGTAATCAAAAACAATACATCTGGATTTATTATTGTTCACTTAGGGTGGTTCGATTGGTGCGCACGTGTCGTGGTAGTTTAAATTTTTTCGAGTATGACTCCAAGCGTTAATTTACCGCGAAAAAAAGATTCGTCCGGAAATGTACGTGTCGTGTCGCATCACTAGTGGTAGAGTGTAGAACAGATGTTGACATGTGTCGCCTGGCTGTATGGTGTGCTGCCGTGAGCTAATTGACTAGGGAAAAAACGTGAGCTGCGTTCCGTTCCATCCTACGCTACGGTAGTCGTTTACGCGGGAAACGAAATGTACGATTGATGCGTTTTGGGAGTTGTTTTTTTTGTTGTCTCTTTGATTTATACGGATTTATTTTGGGAAAAGATTTAATGGGTCTGGGAGGTTACCTGTTTTTGTTTTTCGCTGTCGTGACTGTCTAAACTACGTGAATTAAATGGCATGTACTTTATGGGTATGTACCTAACTGTTTCTTTTAGTTTTCTTTCGAAGAACCAAAGTATTCCAACATACATATAATATCATCATCATCATCATCAGCCTATCACAGTCCACTGCTGGACATAGGCCTCTCCAATTGCGCGCCACTTGGTTCGATCCTCGGCTTCTCGCATCCAGCTCCTGCCAGCCATCTTGCGCAGGTCATCACTCCACCTGGCCTGTGGACGTCCTACACTACGTTTGTCGAGACGCGGTCTCCACTCAAGAACCCGTCTACCCCAACGGTAATCAGTTCTTCGGCTAATATGGCCTGCCCACTGCCACTTCAGCTTGCTAATCCTTTGGGCTATGTCAATGACATATAATATACATATACACAAACATATATTAACTAATTATATTCCTACTTGTTATGTTAAACTATACGAATATTTCTCCTATTTAAAAAAATACTTGCTTGGTACTAGAAAATGACCCTGTAATTTTAAAGTAAATCATTTTCTTTTGAATCTAATAACACGGTGGCACGGTGGTGTTAAAATTTACGACTCCTCAATTGGGGTGCGTTTTTGATTTATAAGAAATTTGTTTCTAAGTTAAGAATGAAAATTACTTTGGGGTCTTGCGAGGTGAAATGTTCTGTAGTTCGGCATGTTTTTAAGTCCTGGTTTTCTAAATATACATTACTTACAAATTCCATAAATACCTAACATAAAGAGTAATTTTTTTACCCTACTACATCATATATCCAAACGGAAGGGTAAGTTTGGGCAGTCTATGTATGTTTGTATGTTTCTAAATGGCACCTAAACTAGGTACTGAACCGATTTTAATGAATGAGGTGTCAATAAATCGTAGGCCCGGGTGACTGGCTATTTGTATAATTTTGATAAAAAGTTTTTACCTAGTTGGGTTATATTTTTTTTCCTTTTATTGTTTAATAGTTATGTACATACAATAGTTCTGAAATATGTACTACATTCTATTATGTATTTACTTGGACTGGCTCGTTGATATAGTGCTCCAGCTAAGGCAGAGGTCATGGGCGCGTAGGTTTGATTTGAATTTATCTATGTTATTGTACCTAATTTGAAATAGTATTAAATAGAACCAGTTAAGTTATCATTAGTTTGTGAAAACCTCAATTAGCAACATCATGCTTGTACTTAATAAATTTAGTACCTAGATAACCGAGCTTTGATTTTTTTTTTCCGAAAATGAATCCTTGCTATATCGATTTATACACGATAAAACACGTGCATACTAAATTTCATGAAAATTGTTGCAGCCGTTTCTGAGATTCAGATTATAATAATTGCTCGTTTAAAGAGCTAAGAACATAAATATGAAACCACTTTAGAACTTAATTTATAAAGTAGGAGAATAAAAAAAAAGTAACGAAGATACTACCTGAGCAAATATATTCACAATGCAGTATGTTTATAACTTACTAGCTGACCCACGCAACGTCGTTTGCGCCTTATATTGCCCGTAGCGTGAAAATTTCCCCCGTTTTTTAAACATTCTTCATTGTTGCTCCGCTCCTATTAGTAGTAGCGTGATGATATATAGCCTATAGCCTTCCTCGATAAATGGGCTATCTAACAGTGAAAGAATTTTTCAAATCGGACCAGTGGTTCCTGAGATTAGCGTGTTCAAACAAACAAACAAACAAACTCTTCAGCTTTATTATTAGTATAGATGTCAAAGTCGAAGTGAAGAATGTCGAGAAAAAAATATTGCCAGTATTAAATAGGTATCGTCCTTAAACAGCTTTAATTTGAAGAAGGTGTAGACAAGTTGAAACTCATCGCAAAAGCCATAGATTGTTTTACCGTCAAATGTAAAGGGTTTACTTAAAGTTTGGTGAAACTTTTTGACAGAATCTAATAAGTAAATAAATGTTTTAATTAAACAGACATTCTTAATAATTGATTATGTTTCAATAGCAATTAAGGCGCTTACACGATACAGTAGCTAAGATCAAAATTAAGACAAGTAGTCTTCTCCTCCGTAGTGGGGAGGCCACTTTCTCTCTTTTTTTCTTTCTTTCTTCTTTCTTATGGATCGGTGGTTGTTAGTAGTGGTAGTCCACTTAAAAATAAAAATAAATATGTCGGAGTCACAGTGTGGCGATCGGTCGAAGCGGTTTTTAAGAAATGGTGACGTCAGCTTCGCCGACGTCACTTGCATATTTTGTCAAGTGGCACTCATGATTTAAAGCAATAGAAATCGCTCTTAATCAAGTCTAGTCTAGTCTAGTAATCAATCTTCATTATTACACACGTTGGTAGGTAGGGTTTATTTGCACAGCCAAAGACAATATAGAATTCCAATAGTTTATTGAATCAATGAAGCTACAGTTAAAATCATAGATCGGCACAACATTGTCAAAGTGAATTAGGTGAGAACACCAAAATCCACCGAACGTCCGTGACGACCCATAACCTCCAGTTTCCAAAATACGTAGAGCCTTATGAGAAGAATACTGGCAAAGAAACTCATGGCCACTCTTTTGAAAGTTACATCTTAACTCATTAGTTACAAACGTTTAATTGTTAATTACAATAATTAAGAAGCCTATGTACTTAGCTTATTTACAGCTTGTCCTTCCTCGTACAATGCCCGTACTAAACTGATCTGTTGATTCTATTTTACTTCAATACGAAACGGTGGGTAGTTAGAGGTTAGGTAGAGAGCCAAAAGGTTAGTAGTCCCGCAACTCGTGCGGCCGCTCTCTCTTATACTAGCTGCTCGCTTTAACTAGTGGTGACACCTACCACTATATTCGGTGTTACCCGCACACATTTTAGTAACATTTAATATTGCTTACAGAATCGACTAAAACTAAACCAACATTATTAAATCAAGCTGTAAGTAAACTAAGACGTAATAATCACATCGTTAATAACAAATAATCAGTGCGCCTTGTTTTGCATACACCGTCCACAGATTCCACCCAAACTGCCATGTTTCTCGATGCACAGTTTGACGTTTCGAATAATCGATTGAAATAAACACGAATTCAAATTAAAACTTAAGAAATCTACTCGTTCTCCGACACGGCCATCCTGATGCATCACACGTCCTCGTGTGAGTCATCTGTAAACAAAGAAAAAAGCAACCACAGTAGCTCAATTTATTCGGCCGGTATTGCCTGGCCCACAGGCATTCTGATGGACTTACACGTCTACGTGTTTATTAACTGAGGAATCATCTGAACATTGAATCCATCCTCTCGGCTATTCCTGACCAAAATTAAAGTTTCATAGAAACCAATTTCAATGATAACAAATTACTTTGCCTTCATGATTTTAATTTTAAATTTGATTTATCTATTCACGTCAGATATCACGATAAGGTTCTGACCATGCTCATTTATGTCTCTACTAGCATAATCACGCAAGTCTTAGTACAAACAATCACTATTGTTAACCTAGGTTCAGCACCTTTGTTTAAACCACTAGTAACAGCGTTAAGACGTTTTGACTTAGTCGCTTAACCAGCAACTGCGTATCACCACTTCACCAGCGGCTTTTTGCTCAACTCTTAACCAGAGATCGAGATCTTTTTATTGTCACTTAACCAGCGACTAACATTCGCATAGCCATATGCGCACCGCGCACTCTCTACAGATAAGTACTGCACGAGCTACGGCTACAAATGACCAGCGAGACCTAAGGAGGTAGTGACACCAGGTTACCAACACTACATCCCTTGTAACTAAATAACTTTGTTTATTAATTAAAATAAACTTAAAACGTCACAAAATACATTCCAGATAATTGTTCACGAACAAAATAAAGACTTCGATTAATCTAATAAACTATTCAAGGATCATTGTTTTCTATATCATGTTCATCGGACATATCAAAAATGGACTTCACTAGTGGGTATCTGACGGTCTGTATTCACTTTGATTACTGCGAGTGTAAATGATCAATGGTTGGTAGAAAATATGTGTGGGTAGAAAATATGTGTGGACAGCAATTTCGCGGTCTCCCTCTAGTATATCGGCGACCACGTAAGGACCTTTATACTGTGGGTTGAATTTAATTTGATTGCGATCCTCGTTTTATAAGAGAACGTAGGCATCAATAGAAACGACCTTATTATTTTTAAGAACTTTTCAAAAATTACAACTGAAAAGCGTAAAGCAAACAGATTTTCATTCTTTTCTTTAAATAATTATGTCATTTGAAATACTGTAATCGTGTACCTACTACAGGAAATACTATTCAGTGCATTTCTTCAACCCGGATATCTTGACAGAATTTATTGTTTTATTAAAAAGAACCCCCCCATTAGGAATAAACATCCTGTGTCACGGGGGACCTCACAAAAGGATGTAAAACGTACACAAAAATCACCCAGACTCAGGGCAAGAATTTGTGGACCACTCAATACTATGTTACAATAAGGGCGGGCGTTACCTACCCTCAATAACATTACTGCACCATATTGTCGTTGGCCCAGAAATCTATCTCACAGAATTTGTCTTATTAAAGAGCATTTGAAACAAAATGAAAACTTCTCACCAAATCTTTCTCGGAGCTGACATTCACTGGTTACTCGGTTTGTAAATCGCATGCCTTGGCATTCATATTGGAACTGCATCTATGACACCACACTTTTCAAGGTTCAAGTAATCGTCTTCTGCGCTTTGGTTTCCTTCAACTGTCAGGCGAGGTAGTATCTGAAATCTCAGAATATGTGTTAGCAATATTGTCACGGCTAACATTGTCCTAATCTTTACTAGATTACGTAAACATGATTTTGCCACAGCTTTGACAGCGCTTGTATTTTTCACACACCACTTCACTTTTACATTCGGAGTAGTTCTCTCACTAGTTGGCGGTTCTCGTATAGCACAAATTAATTCCGTATCGAAAAGATTTTTTTTTAACGTAGGGTAAACGAAAATAAAATAATAACAATCTGCCCTGTATTCTGTTCCTGATCCGTTATGGGTAATCCATAGGGGTAGACCATAGGGGTAATTCACAGGTAATCTCTAGGGGTAGTACACAGGGGTAATTCACAGGTAATCCACAGGTAATCTCTAGGGGTATCACAGGTAATCCATAGGGTAATTCACAGGTAATCCACAGGGGTAATTCACAGGTAATCCCACTTCTGATGTCGGAGTCACAGTGTGGCGATCGGTCGAAGCGGTTTTTAAGAAATGGTGACGTCAGCTTCGCCGACGTCACTTGCATATTTTGTCAAGTGGCACTCATGATTTAAAGCAATAGAAATCGCTCTTAATCAAGTCTAGTCTAGTCTAGTAATCAATCTTCATTATTACACACGTTGGTAGGTAGGGTTTATTTGCACAGCCAAAGACAATATAGAATTCCAATAGTTTATTGAATCAATGAAGCTACAGTTAAAATCATAGATCGGCACAACATTGTCAAAGTGAATTAGGTGAGAACACCAAAATCCACCGAACGTCCGTGACGACCCATAACCTCCAGTTTCCAAAATACGTAGAGCCTTATGAGAAGAATACTGGCAAAGAAACTCATGGCCACTCTTTTGAAAGTTACATCTTAACTCATTAGTTACAAACGTTTAATTGTTAATTACAATAATTAAGAAGCCTATGTACTTAGCTTATTTACAGCTTGTCCTTCCTCGTACAATGCCCGTACTAAACTGATCTGTTGATTCTATTTTACTTCAATACGAAACGGTGGGTAGTTAGAGGTTAGGTAGAGAGCCAAAAGGTTAGTAGTCCCGCAACTCGTGCGGCCGCTCTCTCTTATACTAGCTGCTCGCTTTAACTAGTGGTGACACCTACCACTATATTCGGTGTTACCCGCACACATTTTAGTAACATTTAATATTGCTTACAGAATCGACTAAAACTAAACCAACATTATTAAATCAAGCTGTAAGTAAACTAAGACGTAATAATCACATCGTTAATAACAAATAATCAGTGCGCCTTGTTTTGCATACACCGTCCACAGATTCCACCCAAACTGCCATGTTTCTCGATGCACAGTTTGACGTTTCGAATAATCGATTGAAATAAACACGAATTCAAATTAAAACTTAAGAAATCTACTCGTTCTCCGACAAATAAATAAATATTTCGGACATGTAACACACAAGCCATCTAGTCCCAAGCTAAGCATAGCTTGTATTATGGGTACTAGACAACTGATACAAATACATATATTCTTTGTTTTTGTAAATACATACATATCTATACAAATAAATGAAATTGGAGTGTCTGTTTGTAATATTAAAATAACCGCTTTTTACTTAATGCATATGTATGTATACACGATATATATACCGAAAATGTAGTTAAAAAAAATTTTGTCTGTCTGTCTGTCTGTCTGTCTGTTTGTTCCGGGTAATCTCTGGAACGGCTGGACGGATTTTGACGGGACTTTCACTGGCAGGTAGCTGATGATACGGGGAGTAACTTAGGCTACTTTTTTAGACTAACTTTGTCCCGCGGCGTTACTCGCGGTACAACGTTAATCGCGGGTAACACCGCGGGTTCAGCTAGTTATACATAGAAAAACGAAGCAATGTGAATATAAAAATATCATCTGCTTGAGTCATCTCTTTAAAATGCTTTTATGAAACATGTTATTTCTATTTCATAGCTGCCATATAATAGCAAGATTTCTAAAAACAAAAACATTACAAACAGTAGTTTATTTTTTTAAAGAATTTCAAGATAATTTTCAATACTCATTCGAGTTACAATATTTCTAATGTATTTAAAAAGCATATCTATTAACCAACAAAAACCAACTTAGTTAATGCTCGCTTGCACTTAAAAGATCTAAATATACCATAGACTTATCTTCGAAGTTTAACAGTAAAAAATACTGGACCATAGATTACCGTTACTCGTCGGTCAGTTATGGCCAAGTGCGGCCATAGATAATAAAGTATGTCTTCGTCGCCGTGTTTCATTTCGAACGGATTAATTAAATTTGACAAGCCATTGTGACACGTCGAAAAAAAAACTGTTATAGTGTGCGAGCTCTATGATCTTAAATCATTAATTTTGAACTTTATAGCAAGTCATTTTATTGCGAGTTATTAAAAAAACTTAAAATTTAAAAACCAATTCATCAGGTGGTATTCAAGCATATAATGGTACTTCAAAGTTCAATACCACAGAAAGTGACAGTAATTGTCCATCATCTATCTCGAGGACGGAAGTAAATGATTACCGCTATTGTAATAATGACTGCAGTAGATTTAGTCACACAAGATAGAGAAGCTAGACGCCATGATGTAAGATGTTGCGTGTCAATCATGATAATAAACTTAATCGGTAACTTTGAAGAGTTTAACTAGGCCTTCCACTATGAGCTCACGTTTTTAAAACATGTTCTAAAAAATAATGCTTTAAAAACAAAGATTAAAGCGGCCATAACTTCACTCAGGTCAAAAGAATCGTTAAGAATTGAATAGGTTTACTAATTGACTTTTGTTATTTCTATCGTATATCATAGAGTACCTAAAATAAACTTTGCGTTGGCCATAGATACCAAAAGATTTTTTTTTGTGAAATTATCTAGATAATATAGTAGTAAGGAATAATAACTTTAAGTCTCTAAATATTCCGTCCTCATATCAAGTATTAACAAAAATGAAACTGACATTGAATTTACCGTGTCGCGAGACCCCGACCTTGGGGTTCATAGTTGTTAAATTAATCATAACTTTTTAATAAAATGAGGTTTGAGTACACTTATTCGAATAGCAACACTATAAATTACTTCCAAAGTTCGAATGTATTGTACTTTTCGATGTAGACTTATTTCAGTGGTTCTTCGCCGATATTTTTCTATCTTAACAAAAAAAAGTATAGAAATAAATCTATACAAATAAATAAAATTGGAGTTTCTGTTTGTAATATTAAAATAACCGCTTTTTACTAAATATATATGTATGTATACACGGTGCATATACCAAAAATGTAGTTGAAAAATTTTTGTCTGTCTGTCTGTCTGTTTGTTCCGGGTAATCTCTGGAACGGCTGGACGGATTTTGACGGGACTTTCACTGGCAGGTAGCTGATGATCCAGGGAGTAGCTTAGGCTACTTTTTTAGACTAACTTTGTCCCGCGAAGTTACTCGCAGTACGACGATAACCGCGGGTAACACCGCGGGGTTCAGCTAGTTGTTAATATAATTAAATTCTCGATTTATTATGCTCGAATAATTCATTAACTTATCCACAATATAATCTAATCATCATTACGGTTCAAATGATTTGTGAGAATATTAAATGTCTGAATCATAAACCAATTAATTACAAGTCAGTGATCTGAAATAATAGCGAAGAATTATGCAGTAAGTTTTGAGAATTTGATAAATTATAGCACTTTATATTTAAAATTAAATGTTTTTAACTACACACGTCTGAATACTGATCTATCTACCGCGTGTTTAATGCTAGTCCTACATATTTGTGTGTCAAAACAACCATAAAACTTATAATTAACTAAACGTCGTCTATTCAAGAAAAAGCTTTTAGTACAAGCTACGTTTTGATGTTCTCATTCTTTATTACTACGTGTCCTTCTTCAAAAAACCACGAAGTTTTAAACTTAATTTTGTTTTGCTCTTGATTTCAAAAAAAAAATAAAAGGTAAGTTTAACCAACACATTAAAGAACTCTTTATGGATGTTTTCAGTATTAAATTCTAATGGTTTGAAACAGTTAATCCAAAAAGGTTGGAGCTATTTGGGGGTGAACTATTTGAGATCGCTTTGCCTATAGAGTTAAATTATTTTGACTCATTAGTTTGGGCTAGACTTTTCCATTTACGAATTACTATTACTACCAGTATTGCAATATAAGCAGAAATACCGGTTTAATCATTAAGTACTCTTTAAAGCTAGCTGCAGACTGGCTTTGAAACCTGTATGCCTGATTCATCACCTAGGTTCTATTCAAAGTTGGAGAGTTTTTTTCCACCTAATAATCTTAAGAACAGTGATTTTAAATCCTGTAAGTTCTGTAACATTTTATTGTTTTATTACACCAGGTTCCGTCGGAGTGCGTAAGGAAGTTATGTACATTACTGGATAGCCCCAAGGCGCAATGGTTATAAGAAAGCTATTTTATTGACTCGAAGGCCCAACTCGAAATAATTTCGGTTGCCGCTTGGATCTCAAGTTGAAACTTTATTGTAGACAGAAATTGTTTCATTATAGACTTCGGTCGTTCAGTTGATTGTCAATCAGAATAGCTAACTAAAGGAGTAAGGTCTTAAAAATGTTATGAAGAAATCGATTATTTAGGCTATAAGATTACATTGTAAAAAAGCAAACTTTCAATCTCGCGTTCAGATACGTGAACAATCGTTTTATATAACACTGTTTTACGAGTTTCTTTATACCTCATTTCTGTTCTAACCAAGCGACCTTTCATGCTTCCCGAAATCTGCAGCGCACTGACTTTTCTCTTTATAAATTCGACCGGATTTGCGTGTAGAAGGAGGAATGTAACGATAACACCGATCGTTCATTTATGTTAGATTACAGAATGGTGGTGAGTCAAGCCTCGCGAGGGTTTTACGAGTTCCGTATGACTCTGAAGTCGTTTTCAGAACCCATTTGAGAAGTTTGGTGTCATCAAAAGTGGGAATTTGTGCGTTATAAACCTTGTCTACTTAACGTACCTATTTAGTTTATAAAACCTCTAAACCTATTCAATAAAATAACTATCAAAATATTGACGAAGTGTTTTATTTTAAAGAATTACAACCCCATGTTTTCACATGTGAAAGTATTTGACGTCATTCATAAAATCCCATTAAGCGCCATCCCGTCATAATAACATTAGGATATTTCAAAAGTGTCGTACACATTTGCGACCCTTGTAATACCACTGTCAACGCTAGTAATAACATCAGGTAAAAATTGGAGGCCGAACTTGTCCCTTGGATCGGAAAGGGCCCTATCGGTTGTCTCTTTCATTAATTGGTTCAAGAGGACAGGATAACTTGGGCCAGAGAAAGCCGAAACAGATGGATCACGTAGCATTTGTCATTTAAAAAACGTTCAACGGGAATCCGAACACTTGGCCCAGCAATAAAAATTAGGAGTGCCTAAAATAATTGAACTCTTTTATTTGAGTCGTAACTCGGAACGTTTCAGATACTTTGAACGCAATCAAGTTTGCCTCCACTGCTTTGGAGTTAAATTGAGACATTGAATATTTGCTGTTTTGTTTTCCTTCCAATTTCGCGCCAATAGCAAAAGTAAAAACGCCCGCCAATACCACCAACGTGGAAAGCGATATACGACGTCGCTGCTAAGAAACATTTCCTTTAATGTTTTCCCGGGTCTCGAGAACTAAAGAGCGTGTAACAACGTATCTGTTCGTTGCCTTTTAATAGCCCAAGAACGAACAAACTGCCAAGTATTAAGTTTTATCAACCATCTGCAGGAATGTCACGTCTTTATTACTACTTATTCTTTGTCCTCATGAATGCAGCGACCATGAGAGCGGGAGAGAACGATATGTGGAGCCCGCTCAGGTCTTGTGGTTTTTGCTGCGCATGAAAAGGTAGGGAAACGTTTGTCCCTTTCGGGCATAGGTGTTCAATTCAATAAAAAATGGCGTACCTGAACCGGTCCCTTGACATGTTTACTATTATATATAGGATTTTAAAACGCATTTTCGATTGAGATTTAATCCAGAGCGTTATTAAAAAAGTTTTAGGATTAATTCTCGCGGCGATGTTTGCCCTGTGCTCGCGAAATTTCAAAATTTTGATTTCATTTTACCAGTCATCTAGTTATAGCTAAAGGACGTTGATTTATCAACCTCGTGGGTATACATTTAGAGCACACCTAACTAGGTTTTTAATGTAAAGTCATTAATATTCACATGAAATGTTAATTTAGGTACAACAGTAAGAAAACGTCGCTGTTGGAACATATAAATTATGTTGTTATGAATATCAAATGTAACATGTGTACATATAACAGAACTAAATTGGGCTACTTATGTGGCTTCTCTTATGTAAAAGTTATTGTAGTCACTACTTTAACTTTGACCTACATTGAATAAGCACTTATTAATTGTACGTACAAATGTTAGACTAAAAGGAGTTTACTTTTATTGTCATTAGTTACTTAACAATAAACACTGATTTTGATCCATCATAATACTGTTTCATCTTTTCTTAAATATTCACTCTCTGTTCTGCAATAAACTTGAAAAAGTGAAACATCACCAGCATAAAATAAACAATTCACTTAAACACAATTTGAAACTCAAACATTGCTAGCTAATAAAATAAAAACAAATTGTATTCGAACTCAATCGAATCGTTTGTCTATATTCGCAGTTTAAAAAATAAAAATCCAATATGGCGGGTGCGAGTACTCACAGCTGACTCAGCGGCACCTTACGATGGCGTCCGTCGCTTTGTCCCGGTGCCTTTTGCTAAGTATTACGTTTGTTACGGGCATTTTATCTTTTTGAAAGCACTGGTACCGTACCGACGTATTGCTGCAATTGGTATTTGATGAAAATTCCTTGTGCTCACATCGTAAAGTAATTTTGTTTAAAGGTAAACTCACTGCAAAATATATTTAAGATTTGCGTCAAAGATGAAGCAGATAAACTATGACGATCTTAATATTAAGATGCACATTATTTACTTACATGATAACCTCAGGATAAATCAACCTCCTCCAAAAATATTTAATATCCATCGAATTTTAAATCGAAATAAAATAAGATTCATTTTTATACTTGACCATTTTCGTACACTCATACTATAAATTAGATGTTTCAATGAATTTTACACCAAAAATAAATCAACAGCATTTGTCCATGCAAAAAATTTGATATTCAACTTTTGCACAAGAAACCTTTCGGCAATTCAATATATTTTCTATTCAAAGGTTTGAAATACCTTCTCTTTTTGTTATAACCGACTATCATAAGAAATGAGGAAGTCTTGTAATAAACACCTTTTTCAAATATGGCAGCATTGTTTTATAAGAGCCGGTGACATTAGAGAAAGTACATGTAGATAGTACGTATTCAAATTAATAAATTACAAACGATCTATGCTGTCTGTGAGAAGTACACACAATATTGTTAGTTCTTAAATAAAACTAAACCTACACGACTAAAATAAACAGGTTGGGAATAATTTAAACCGCTTAATTATACATCCAATAACTTAGTAAAAGCTGTATTTCGATACTCTTAATAGTTAAATTGCTTTAAAATCACATAGCTTTAATACTGAAGTATCTCATAAAATTGGATAATATTTAAATATCGATGAACTATGACCCGTAAATGAGGCTTAACTCGGCAGCTTTACGGGACCTTTATATAAAATATTTAAGTGTTGTATACTAAATATCATATGGTATGTTAAATATGTAAAATATAAGGTCTTAATACACTGCATCGGTTGATTTAGGTACGTAAACTTAAAGGTTGATTTACATGTCACTAATTTATATTGATTGAGTTAGTGTTTACATTTAATTATTTTAACGCATGATTTTGTATAATATGACGTTAACTATGTTAATAAAACATGAATAAATGATGAAAACCATTTCGTTATACATATTGAAATGAAATGAATATTCATCGTGATTATTTATTTTCTGGGTACTTATGTAGAAATAATGGAATAACAGTTTCATAGGCCTTTTTGAAGATGGACTGCTATTACTGCAATCTAAGTCCCGTTTTTCTTTTGTCAGTTTTGGTTCTGGCAGGAGTCCGGTCATAAAATAAAGCGGTCATAACCGTCACCAGTGCGCCTTCTTTGTTAGCAAAAAGGTAAAAAGATGATGATAATGAATTGAATAACTTAAACCTTTCGGAGTTTTAGAGCCAATTCTATCAGTTCCCGATACACTTTCAGATTTCTAGTTTGACGCAAAAATTACTGAACAGCTAAGATGAAACTTTATAGTACATAAAATGACATAATCTACAGTGACACATATATAAATTACTTTTTACTGCGATACGGAGTGCGGACAAAAGTTGTAATATTTTACGCATTTTAACCTCAAAAAACCTAAATTTTTTATGCAATTGGTATTTATTACAAACTTATAAACGTATCAATAATACTCGTATTTCAAGATATATTGGCCAACCAGATTAATAAATTAATGACTTATGATCGAATTTCGACCATCCGGTAATTGCTTCTATTAATTAATTTCCTATGGAATAAATAGAACTGTTGAAAATATACTATTTCGATGATCTTAAAAATATATTGAAAGTTATTCCTTGTGCAATTATGTTAAATTAGTTTTTGGTTAGTCAAATGTGTTTTGATTAGTGTTACAACTTTTAAAACACTTGCCGGTAATTTGAGTGGCAGGTGGACTATTAGAAGTATGTTCGGGCTATTTCTAGCATTTTTATCATCCGAATATGTAAGTAATGTCGTTTTATGTATTATTGCCTGCCTTTTTAATCTTGAAAATAAAATTACATTCACTTGTATTTTGAATTGTACTATTTATTGATCTAATTTTTTCCTCACCAGTTTCGTCCTAAGACATTTTCAAAGGTTACCGATCAAGTGGTTAGTGACCCTAACTTTTAGACGAGGGTCGTGGGTTCAATTTCCACCCAGGAAGTATAATTTTTTCCGTGTGTGGGATAATGTATATATATATATACGTAAGCATGTATATTAATATTACATGCATACTTAAGTATATTACTAATCTGGTTACCATAGCATAGATTCCGCCTAGTTTGGTATCAATGCTTTTGGATATAGTCATGATACTGATTCGGTCAAATGCTGAGATTGAAGTCTCGGGTTCGATTCCCAGGTACCAATGGTACAAGCTCTACTTAATTTGAAACTGGATACCGTTTTGTGCCAGGTGTCTAACATATCCTACTAATATTATAAATGCGAAAGTTTGTAAGTATGGATGGATGGCTGGATGTTTGTTACTCTTTCACGCAAAAACTACTGAACGGATTTAGATGAAACTGTACAGTAATACAGCTTATGCATCAGAATAAAACATAGGCTACTATTTGCCGCGATAACCGACATACACTCTAGTAATTAATATGTTATAATAATAAAATGTTTTTTAACACATATTAAAAACAAGTAGTCAAGATATCGCTTGGCACTATAATAATAAAGTAGTATATAGTTGTAACAAAAACACCAACATTAATAATTACACATTATAAGACAATAAGGGATTACCCATATGTACCTAAACCACACATTATTCGCAATAGAATAATCAGAAGTTAGTCATGACATTGAATACGAATAAATACTTGACCTTTCCCTAAACTCAAACCACATTTGAAACGCGTGCGAAACCATAAGCCGTGAATATATGGAACCCTGTTTGCAGTATCGTTGCGAATTCGCAGATCAACTATCAGGGTTCGAGTTTTCGCATTCGTATTATATTAATGTTTTGTATAGTACGTAGGCTAATCCTACTATCCTACTAATATTGTAAACGCGAAAGTTTGTAAGTATGGATGGATGGATGTTTGTCACTCTTTCACGTAAAAACTACTGAACGGACTTGGATAAAACTTTACAGTAATATAGCTTATACATCAGAATAACACATAGGATACTATTTGCCGCGATAACCGACATATACGCGGGCGGAGCCGCGGGCAACAACTAGTTCACAATAAAGGAAATCTTTAATGTGTAAACATGTATTATGTACATATTTTTGTTGTGTTTATGTACATATTAGGGTATAAATTTGTTAATTATGCTGCGTTATGTAATTTATTTATACATTTTCCCTGATTTCAGAGTAGCTATTTTAATTAATATACCTAGTACTTAGTTAATATTCAAAAATGAAAACAGTATAGTAATTCTTTCTATTTTTAAGTATACCTACAGGGATTAAGAGAATGAAATACTGAATGAAAAATTGAAATATTTATTAACAAGCAGTTAAAATGAGAAAAATATGTCGATAACAAATATATTTGTTAAATTAGAAACTAGCTGAACCCCGCGGTGTTACCCGCAGTTATTGTCGTACCGCGAGTAACACCGCGGGACAAAGCTAGTATAAAAAAGTAGCCTAAGTTACTCCTTAAATCATCAGCCAATCTACCAGTGAAAGTACCGTCAAAATAGGTCCAGCCGTTCCAGAGATTACCCGGAACAAAAAGACAGACAGACAAAAATTGTAAAAAATGTTATTATGGTACATGTATCGTGTATACATACACATGCATTTAATAAAAAGCGGTTATTTTAATATTATAAAGAGACACTTTTATTTATTTGTATAGATAAAAAATATTCAAGTTGAAACATTAATAAAATAAATAAGTATAAAGGTGGGTACAAAATATGAAAAACATGAACAATGATTTGAATGTTCAAATTTGTTACGCCAACGTAGGCCCTGGAGAGTACACACAATTATGATTAGCATATTAATTTACTAATTGTGTTTCAACCATTATGGTGTTCTGTTATAATTAAACGTACAGGTGTATTTAAATAACGATAGATTTAAAAACAATGGTTCTTGTTTTCAATAATAAAGCTTTTACGTGTGGTGAAGGATAAATAACAAGAATTGTCACAATCCCTATTCAAGCATTGGCTGTCGTAAGAGCCAACTAAGGGAGCTAACTGGAGAGAGCTAACGGGGGAAGCTGGAAACAAACTCAAAGTAGTAAAGTCACGCTGATTTCAGCTCTGTGTAAAATGACAGCGTTCGTGCTGTCGTGTTTCGTTGGTAGATGCGAGATCGGAGGCCCAATGATGTAGAAGCATCACTGGGCCACCATGGTGTGGGTCACCATACTACATTGTCTGCATTCGCAGTGAGTATGGTGACTACCGCTCTCGGATTCTGCTTACGCTCGGGCAGAGTGGAGTCATTTTGGCAGGGCCAACCATAAAAAAACCCTTATATCAAGCGGCGGATTCCAGCGTGGTATAGTAAGCTAAATCCTCTTTTCTAAGGAGAGGTCTATGACCAGAAGCAGAATATTTAAGGATGAAAATGAATAAAGCTTCATAAACCGAAGAAATTCCCAATACAAACTTTAGTGGGAAGTACTACCAAGTATACCGGGTCGAAAAAATCTGCCATATAGAATAACGATGTCAGTGTGCACATGTGCAAAATTAAAAAAAAAAACCTATTCTAAGTGCTGTCTCTATTCTAACAAATCGCTTATGTGACGTCAGGGGTGGTACCGTATTCAATGTATTTAAGGTTCATAGTAGCAACAATTAGTAACAAAAGCTTATATCCAGCTGGGAAGAATTGCTATTGTTAAAGAAATCGATAATTTAAATACAAATAGAAAAATAGTGCAATCAGATTCTTTTTGTTTTTGAAGCTTGAATTAAAGTAAAAAAGCGTTTTAAAATACTTCAGTATAAATTTTCTTATACGAAAGTGAAGATCCCATTTGAAGCCCTCTCAAATTCTTTGAACTTTCACAAGATCCAACTTATTATTACCTACTATTTAACAACGTCGCTGAACCGCTCACACGTGTCAAGTGCGATAGAGATAGAAACAGTGGAACATAATTCACGCACCTTTTAGTGGTGGTGCTATAAATCTTTTGTAGCCGATTCGCATTGCCTGCGCGGGCGCATAAAGACACGCCGCTCTGCCCCTAAGATCATGAGAAATACTTTTAACGTTACCGACGTATATATTGTGAAGTATATTATGTAGGTACTTTAAATTGTAGGTAATTAGCGCTAAAACATACTGTCAGTTCTTTTTCAAAAGCAGTCCAAACATCTTTGTAGAAATATATATATGAATGAAGTAACAATTTGTTCGTGGACAGAGATGTTTGGTATACCGATAAATGCTGATAAGTAAGCAATACATTGGGTATGTAAACTAGTAAGAAGGTTTGAGAGTGCCATAGTCTAAAGTCACTATTTTTAATATCAAATATAAATAATTTACTAGATTGAGGCAAGCAGAGAAGTCATTTCAATTAAAATGATCTTATGTTGAACAGAACCATGAACATAATGTATATGATGATAAATCATGGAGCAACCCTTTCCATAACTTTGCGAAATACTGAGGTATCCTAAACAACCTTGACAATATAAATTAATTCTCCTAAAAAGTATTTATTTCAAGACTGATTCGGTATTTAAGAATATTTTCACATTTAGAATAATATTTAAAAAAGTTGTGAGAAGTGTTCCAAATTGAAATTGATAAACGAGTAGTAATATGTCTGTCGAAAATTCTACGCTGATTGATTACAAAATATTCACATGTATAATGGAATAGAAATCTTATAGCTTTCCCCAATATTAGGTGGATATAGAAACTGGGTCAAACGTGCCCTTCCCGCCTATCTTGCCCGGCCCGATCTGACCAGCACTGCAATAGATCTGATAACAATAACTTGCTTATTGCATATTTGAAACAAGATGGCGGTAACAGAATTACCTACTTTCGTTATTTAGATAGCTCTAATACCAAACGATGCACGAAACGTTGAATAACTGGATTAAATTAGAGGTTTATCCTTTTACAACAAATATAGGTATTGATTTTATTTAATATACGTAGAATAAGAATTCAGGCTGTCGTTAAATATCTTATTTCATTAATTTATCATTTACAATAAACAAAGTAATAATTAAACGAAATATGGATCTTTAGACGTTCTGTTGTCTATTTAAACCAAATCCATATTGATAGCACGCATACTATACTCTAACTTTTAATTCAATTCCAGATTTGACAATTTCAGTGTTACAACGTTATGACAAGTACTAAATAGTGACGTTGCGAAATTATTCGATACGGAAATGGACGATTTCTGGATCGATTTCTCTGGTTTATAGTAGTATACCTAAACAACTACTACTTTAATAGAAACTAAGTATACCCGGAAATTAAACATTTCTAAACTGATAATTTAGTTATGACGATTAATTATATTAAGGATCTGAGAGTTTTCTTTAATAATTGTGTGTGAAATGAATAATGTGATCATGAAGGAACATGAGAAATAAAGCCAATAGATGTAGGTAATGTTTTATTTTGTAAATCATCGCCGTCATCGCTACCGCTGTCGCTGTCATTTTCTGTAACATTTTATTCCCGATGTGTCTGTGATATTGTCAATTAACATATCTAGCCTACTAATTTTTTCCTCTCATTTGACAACATGGGATACGCATTTAGACCATTCCGTAGCCGTAATTTTTTGAATGCCTTCCTCAAATAAATTTCGCACGTCTGTTAATTTGAAAGTTTTATTATTTTGAGCTACATACCCTTTACCTGCGCCCATATCAATTCGATAGGGTTTAGCTCGCAATGGTAAGGGGGGTAAAACCGGAATCCCATGTTGTGCTGCCATTTCGTCTACAGCGTACTTATTAAAAGACTCGTTATGTGGAATCAGTTCTAAAAGCGTAGCTTTAAAGATATATGGTTCGTAATATTTAATATTTTTAATATTTTTATTTAAAAGCCAGTCTTGAATAGCAGCTTTTTTCCAGCTTATTTTTGGTGCCGTTTCCAATTTTCGGGAGTGGTAAGGTGCATTATCCATCAATAAGCTCTTTTATTATAAGTTTTGTTTTTAGTATAAAATACAAAAATACTTACTAACGTTTTATAAAATAAAAGAACGGTTACTAATTAATAGATAATTATTATGAATAATTATGTATTTATTTAAATAAAAATCAATAATTTAGTCTTTAATTGGCACACCAATATTATGATTACATAAACAAAAATCGCGATTGTTCATCAATTTTTGTGTTCATCACTACTCTATTATGTGTGGTATCATTATTTAACAAAATGACAGTAGCTAATGTCAAATGTGGAATCGAATTAAAAGTCGTGGTATAGTATTTTTGCTTGTCAATTTCAGTTTCTAATCAATATGACAGCTGTCAACAGTGTCATGCATGTGCACATTAAATGTTAACAACATGGCGTGGCATTATTTAGGACGTTGAATCATGAACCCACTCAATTAAAAACCACCCGCTGTTTTAGAAGTCGGTTAATAACTAGTTGTGTTACAAAATTTTAATATTTTAAGGTAAACCTTAATTGCTTTGCTGGTTTTCCCCCAACATCTGATAAAATAAGTTATTGTTTACCTATGTAAAACCTCATTTGGATCTAGTTGGGTTAATGTTAATTCCAGTTACTCAATACTTAACACAGTTCTTGAATCCCCTGGCTGGTTTTAAATCCCTTGTTCATGTCAAAGCTTACTCCTCTCCTCCCCTGTCCTACCAACTAGGTCACGCTAACCGTTACATCTACAAATCGCATTGCACACAAGCGCCTTAAACTTGGACGACTAAGATTAATGAGGTTCAGGTTAATTATGCAACTGAATAACAGATGTACAACACTACTGGTGTAATAAATAGGGATGTGCTAGTTAATTTTGTTACGATAACACATCTGTATATCAGTTACACAATACTGGTATGAGATATGATGTATTAGGTATGAAGCTTAAGAACAGAACGTTCAGTTAAGTTGTAAATGGACGGGTTCAGCTTTCGGTCGTTTTTTTAATGAATTGGGGGCAAGCGAGCAGACGTATCGCCTGATGGTAAGCGATTATCGCCGCCTATGGACACACCGGAGGCGAATTGAAAGTATAGTTATTCAAAGACCAGTAAGTAACTTCTTTATTGGCGGTTAGCGTATTCGACTGCACTAGACTAGACTTTTGTACTATAATAGCTTAATATTTTATTCTAAAAATATTAGCTTTGAATTACCTACATCCTAATCCTATCCTATTCCTTAATATTATAAATGTGAATGTAAGTCTGTTTGTTATGCTTTCACGCGAAAGTACTTAACCGACATAGGATACTTTTTATTAAATTCGAGCGAAGCCGCGGGCGAAAACTAGTTATACATAAACAGCTAAATGTTTTGTATATTTTTACTTGTATTGTAGATAATGTTTAGAACTGTAAGCGTTCCTCCAAATACAAGTAAAAATATTCCAAAAACTATGTGTTTTCGTGCGCCATATTTGCACAAATTACTTAGGATTAATAAAACGTATTTTGTCCGATAAAATATTGTCAAATGAATAGTGCATGTTTAGGCAAATACAACAATGCTTAACTTAATTAAATTGTGAAAATTTTATTAACTAATTTATGCACTAAGCAAAGGATTGTAGTCGCAAAATCGAATTAGTATTTTGTAGTGTACGCAATCGAAATACCTAAAAGTAGGCATAATATTGTTTTGATAATGTATTATAAAAGGGAAATTTAAATTTTGTGATATAACTTACAGAAATGTCGGGTTAACAACCCGCCATTTCTCTTTTGTACAGTCATCCCCGAAATGGTACTAACACAAACAGTTTCTGGGTCTGAATGTACTTTGCGTACGTTAATTGGATGGTTTAATCCTACCCTAACATTTGACTAGTGCGCGAGTTCTTTTTGAAATAAACACTGTAAATTTAGATTTCTTAATTGGTATCATTGTGACGTAATGTTATTTCTCCATATCACAATGAATATATTTTGTAAAATTAAAAAAAAACTTTATTAAAATTTGGCATACATAATTGTTCTTTTTTAATAGTTCAAACATATCTTCAAACGTCAACTGTCAACAGCCAATTATTTTTATTCGAAACCAACTGAGCCCTTTGCGGACAAAACTTGTCAAAAACGAGTAGTCTAAGTTACTCCTCTCTGCCAGTGAAAGTCGGCTCAAAATCAGTAAAGCCATTTAATGAAAAGCTTCTAATTTGAAATTAAAAGACTGACACTTCAATTTTACTTGTTATATGTTTTCGTTATTGTTTCGTTTCAATCACTTCTACATTATACCATACAACAAAAATTTCAAATAGACAAGAGAACGTGGTGTACCAACGCCTCGAATGCTTCGGATCATTAATTTGACACTCAGAATATCTCAGAAGTGTTACAATGGCCGTAAGTACCCGCCCACAACACGTTTACAGGTTAAAGGTTGCTTCTTTTTAAATGTGGCTCGAGTTGGGTAACCCTGCTTTTGTTAATGGAATTGTAATGAGCACGCTGGTCGAATAGGCCCCATGTGATTTAGAGGCTTTTGAGGCAGTACTTACCTTGAAGAATGCTAGTGTTTGCAACTTTTCCAGTATTTCTGGAAGTTTCCAAAGAAATACGAAATATAAATCTTTGGTGTTTTTGATCATAGTTTTCTCTTCAAAACTGGTTTTGCGTTAAATGTTTGTTATTTCGTAGTTTATAGTTTTACTGTTCCTCTGTAAAACTTTTTGTCTACAAAGAATATAAATTCGAAGGTATGTGTGTGTGTGTGTCTGGGTGCTTACAGGGTTAAATTGCTGCACTGATTTCAGCGAAATTTATCATGGAGCTACTTTGGTTCTTGAGGAATGACATAGGCTACTCTTTACTACGATAACCGACATACACGCGGGTGGAACTGCGGGCAAAGCTAGTACCTAACCTACAAATCTTAAGATGCTTTTTTAGTTGACTTAAATATATATACACCATCTTTATACGTAAGTTTTGTCTTTCTGATCACACATAAACATATTTCCAGCCTATGTCCAGCAGTGGACTGTGATAGGCTGATGATAAACATATTTTTAAAATAAGAATATTTATTAACAAAAAAAAGTTTGAACGTTAAACAGTATTCTATTTTCAAATCTTAATTGACTGAACTCAACCGAATGAACGACCAAACCAACAAATGGCATTCGAAATGCATGCGGACACTGTGTAGATGTTGTGTTGTTTTGTCTAATCTGTCAAATAAATTGTGGGTGAATCTACAAATAGTGATACCAGATTTAATTTACTTTTCCTCAGATGTGCTTGGAGGAATTCTTTAGAATTGTTATTAGTGTTTATGAGACATAAGAAAAGGCATTTATGTTGACGAAATGTTGGTCAGTTTATGTTATTTCTTTGATGTTTTGCTGCTATGTTTTAAATGTCATTAATTCTTTAATCAATCAAATCTTTTAAAGATACCCTTGGATTACGTTTAAAACAAATTTTAGTTATGTACCACTTTTTAATATAATTAAAACAATACGAATTAATTAAATCCAATTGCTTGCAACACTAACACACTCAGCTAACATTAAACCCTGAAACTAAAGTGGTTAAGATCGAGTTTTATAAACTCGCCCGAAGTAAGTTCTCTTCTAATTTGAATTGCTCTTTTTTAAATGTGGTTCTACTTGAACTTTTCTTTGTTGAAAACCGTTATTGTTTTTTTTTAATCAGTGTTGCTAGTTGTCGCAACAGAGTTAACCTCTTTACTACGGTACATTTTATCACAAACGATATTAAACACTTGTTCCATTTTTATAAGTTGGTTAACGACAAATCTAAACCGACATATTTAGTACTGTTTTATAGCCAGCATGCATGTTGGATGTTTTATGAGTCGCGCTGACGAAGATGGCACAGATATCGTTTTACTATGTATAGTGCATTCGTTACATGTGGAGAAAGATGACCTAATTTCTTGTAGATATTAGTAAAATGGTTTTGCTTGGAAACTTTGATAGGTTAATATTGAAAATCCTTACTTTTACAAACGAAGAAGAATAATAATGGTTATAATCAGAACCTCATTTCAATGGATTTTTAACTTGTATGTCCATTATATTAAAAGAGACCTATTGATATTTTTACTTTCCAAATACAAACTTTATATTGGTATATACGTATACATATCCCTTACAAGATTACAAGTTGGCAACTCTATAAAAAAAGCTAATCTCGAACAACTTAACTACATGTTTAGAATAACAAATTAACCCATCTCTCCTATAATGAAAGACTATTTCAGAACACGCCCGAAGTATACCCAACCCTACGAAACTAAGGATACCGCTTCAAGGACTTGGGAAGTCGATCAAAGTGGGATTTGTGTTGATATCCGCGCGGCAGCAGAGGGTTGTTGCTTCGTAAATTGAAATTTTGTTTTTGTTTATTCAAATCGTCAGGTGAGATTTGGCGGGTTGGATTGGAATTTGCTACCTATTGTTTATGGTATTAATTGAAAATAAATGGATCATAAATCAAATATATTGTCTCTATGGCTTCCGCCTCGAGGGTCTTAAGCTATGTCATTATATTCGCTCTTGCTTGTGAGTTCGCTCGTTAATATGTATTCGTCAATTAATTGAAGTATCGATCGTAATAATACTTTTAATAATTCTTATTTTGACTGAACCATCGATGACTGATTAGCAGTTTTGGCTGCTGAGTAAAAGATCGGGTTTGCATTCCCACCGAGGACAAGTAAGTGTTCATATGATTGGTACTAAGTAATTAAATTACTAACAAAACGTGGGGTTATCGTACAAAACCTCGTATTATACTGAATTTAAAACTTCTTTATCTTGATACATAATTAACATGAAACTACAGAAAAAAATACATGGAGGAATAAGTAAAGATTAGTAATCTTCAACGGCTACATCCGTTATTAAGTTCTCAATTTTAGTCAATTAGTATACAAATGGCGTGGGTGTTAAATTATACAGTTTGTATCAGAATATAACTAGTTATTGACATCATGGTTTAGTGAAGAACAAAAATGCCGCGACTAGGCGACTGTCTTATAATATTGTTCGTAATGAGTCTTCTATCGAAGTTCATTAAACGAACTATTCTTGGATATCTATACTAATACTATAAAGAGGAAAGATTTGATTTTTGTTTGTTTGTAACAATTTAACTCGAAAAGTACTTGACCGATTTGAAAAATTCTTTCACCATTAGAAAGCTAAATCATCCCCGAATAACATACGCTAATTTACATTTACAAAAAAGGTACTTAGGGATCCTTATAAAATCTATACAAATAAATAAAATTGGAGTGTCTGTTTGTAATATTAAAATAACCGCTTTTTAATAAATGCATTTGTATCTATACACGTTACATATACCGAAAATGTAGTTAAAAAATTTTTGTCTGTCTGTCTGTCTGTCTGTCTTTTTGTTCCGGGTAATCTCTGCTGTAGCTGCTGTAGCTGATGATCCGGGGAGTAACTTAGGCTACTTTTTTTAGACTAACTTTGTCCCGCGGCGTTACTCGCGGTACAACATTAACCGCGGGTAACACCGCGGGGTTCAGCTAGTCTTCTATAATGTAGACCAAAAATCCATTTATAGCGTGCGCTGCGGAAAGTATTGACAATAGAGCAAAATAATGTACTACAGTTTTTAGGACATCAATGTCCACTAAAAAATCCGCGGTACCATATGTCTTTTATTATGGAGGGGATGACAGTAGTAAATATAAAAAAAATATCAACCTTCCTATTGGTAAGTAACATCTTGATTTCTCTATTGAACAGAAAGCTCTGGAAACCATCATATCGGTTCTGAAAATATTTTTCAACGTTACAACATTCGTAGAGCAAACAATTCATTCTCTATTTTATAATAGAGAATGAATTGTGACTTTTTAATTTGTTACACAGGAAATTCTAGAGAAACATTAAGGATTAATCCTTAAATTCTAAGACGTGAGTTGAGGGAACCTCGACAGCTTTAATACTCCTCATCTTAGAACTTAAATCCTTCATTTGAGATGTTATCCTCATATAAGGTCATGAGTTAGATTTAGACGAAGCTT
The DNA here is from genome assembly GCA_905220595.1 of Spilosoma lubricipeda. Lineage (NCBI taxonomy): Eukaryota > Metazoa > Arthropoda > Insecta > Lepidoptera > Erebidae > Spilosoma > Spilosoma lubricipeda. The sequence goes on from HG992299.1 coordinate 8,204,538, forward strand.
CTAGATCCTAAATGTTTAGTCGTGGTCTGAAGTGTTGTTGTTTACTAACTGTACTCTGCCACTCCTCACTGTGATGTATTATGTTACAAGCAACGATCAGAAATCTTTGTAACGGTTTTTTTCTTTTAGATTGGATATTGATACTTGAATATGATATTTGATGTGCAAGATTATTTCTCTCGTTTTCTTACAAACTGTGGGAACGACTTCATGAAAAATAACAAAAATATTTTACAGAAAGCAGAGTAAGCGTGTGCCATTTTTTATTTATTTTATTACTAGCCGACCCACGCAACCTCGTTTGCGTCTTCTATTGCCCGTAGCGTGATAATTTTCCCCCGTTTTCGAAACATTTTTCATTGCTGCTCCGCTCCTATTGGTCCTAGCGTGATGATATATAGCCTATAGCCTTCCTCGGGCTTATATATATAAATGGGCTTTCTAAAACTGAAAGAATTTTTCAAATCGGACCAGCGGTTCCTGAGATTAGCGTGTTCAAACAAACAAACAAACTCTTCAGCTTTATATATTAGTATAGATAGTATAGAGGATAATGTTGGTATTATTCGTTATCTCGAGTCAATATGTGACTAAATAAATTCCCTAGTGCCAGCTAGGTACTGTAATAGCAGTTGCAGTAGGTTTGTTAATGTACTTTCATATTGCTGCGGTTTTGTTATACATCTAGTGTTCTATATGGCGTTATTCATGACATTCTATATTATAATCATAGTCACAATAAGTAATACTATCGTAGGCATATCGTATAATTCTTAATGTAAATGGAAAATTTCCATTCAGGTACACAAATTACTAAACTATGCAATTTGACTGGTGTGTATAAATAATTTCTGGTCTAGTGTTCTTAGGTTGCTTTTTCTTTTTATAACTAATAACTAAAAAACAAATCTATAAGAAGCCTACCGTCACTGATGTCTTGAACGACCTTTTCTAGTGTTGCCAAACTAAATAAAGTATTCCTTCTACAAAATCCACCGGAACTGCATAGCAGCCACTGCATACCAGCCACTGCATTATAATTAGACGTTAATTTGAGAATATTAATCGTATTCAGCGTGGGTAGAAGCGGGCTCACTGAGAGGATTGTTCACGTATGTATGTCTGTTTGTTGCTTGATATCCGGTCTAATCTGACTCGCAAATGTTTGATGAAGAAGCCATATGTGTCTATAGACAATGTAATATACATAAACTTAACCTTCTAACACTAACTGTAGTGTTAATCAAATCTAATTTTGAAGACTGTTTTAAACATACGCTGATTTTGGTAAAAATATATAAATGTACTGCACGGTTGACCTAGTGTTGTGGGTTCAAAAATTCTACAACACTATGTGTGATCTGCAAATGGTTGTTCAGAGTCTGGGTGTTCTTTATGTCCGTTTCATGTATGTGTGTAAAGTCCCCCACAGGATGTATATTCTTAAATATAGAGTCGTAGATGCACTCATAACAAAACTCCAAGCAGCTTTTGAATAAATGAGCTAACTAGGTCTAGTATATTGTTCAAATTCAATATTCTAATTTTAAGAAAACATTGTTTTACAAATTATTTTTCCTGTTCTAAAAAAATCTCTATCAGGACCGTTCACTCAGCCACACCATCGCAAAATCTTTATAATCAAATTGTCTCACGCCAATTCTAATTAAGTATATTTACTTTAACTTTTTCGAGAAACAGAAAATAACAATTTAGCAGAGGTCCCTAATTTGGAACCGAAATGTTTCTTGAACAAAATAAAATGAAAAGAATTTATGTGGTCCCTGATATCTTGATATCTCTTTTAATTAGGTTTTAACCCACCTCCACATTATAGTGGTTAATTTGTGCTTTACTTTTATTTAAAATTTGTTAATAAGATTTGTTAATTCTGAAATTAAAAAATACTAAGCTTTTTATCGTGAGTGATTATACTTCTACACATAAGAACCTGCCCAAACTTAGTTATGAACCGGGTTCACGGAAAACCACACATTGCTTTTCACTAAGGTAGTAACATTACAGGAGGCCCACAACCCCTAATTGGAGACAGATAATTGGGGGATGAAGGGATAGAACACAAGGCGACAATATACTTTTGACTCTTTGAGTTGCAGGTGTCCCTACTATTAGGAAATCCGTCTACTATTTTGCCCCCTGTGCAATAAAAACGTTCAACTTACAAGATATTACTTGCTCTTATATTTACAATAAAAAGAAATCCTATATTCCTTAATATAAACTTATTGTGGACTAACCTAACAAGAGTTGTAGTAAAACTTCTCTATCAATAAAGTGTAATAGAAGTCTAGGAAAGCAATATGTAGGTCAAATTACTGACTTTTGCTACACTCTTAGTGAGATAGAGTATTCAACTAAAACTCAATCATATGGGTTCAATTAGGTACTGTTCTGTGCAAATATTCGTTTCGTATGCTTAATAATGTAGTTGAATTATTCTAGAATTTTATTCCAGTTCTCGAATATAATACATTTTTTTTTTATTTATTTAAGCTCGCTTTTTAACAACTACGGTCATTAACGACCACTGCGAGTACAACTTAAATTAATTTATACATATTAATTATCTTTAAAAACATGAGTGTCTTAATATATCCACCCTGACTTAAACAGTCTTTCAAATTGTCAGGAATTTTACAAATATTTCTTTCCTGTTGAAAAGCTATACAATATATTAAAATGTGAGAAACCGTGGAGTCCTCCCCACATTTGCATTTATTAATACTATCCTTCGTAAATGAGGTGGATATGGGTTAAATAATAGGTAAGTTAAGTTTAGTGTAAATAGCGTTGGTTAACTTAAACGAGCATTTTATTCCTAATTAGCAGTGTAAAATTAAGAAAATAAATACAAACTTAATGTAGAACCTTTGCGATTGTTTCTGTCTCACACAAAAAAAGAAAAAAAAGCATTCGACCAAGCACTATAGTGTGTCTTGGGCTTTATTCCGAGTCCAATTAGTGGAAGCAATATGCAGAAATTACTGCATATTTAGTTCGCACGAAACAGACAAGGGTTGTAAATAAATCACGATCGGTAAGTAGGTGTTTCGACACTTGTAGGGCCAATTAAATCGTTCCCAATCTGATTGCGTGTCGCGGTTACGAGACGTTCTCTTATATATTTGATTGCTCAGTTATTTGTATAGCAAATTACTATTATTGTAAACAGGCCGTTTAGACGTTTGACATCGTGGCAGTAATAATAGTATTTAGAGTTTTTTTTTCTTAAAGTGAACTGTTTAAAACTTACTTCCTTAAACATAAAATATGAGGCTGTTGCTCTGAATTTAAATTTTAATCGTTTCTCTTCTTTTTCTTATGAATAATTTGGTTATATTTGTTTCGTCTCTTGAATTGTTTGGTAACAATTTAACTAACAAATATTTGATCAATCTCTTAATACAACACGAATAAAATCGGTAATTTAAATCAAGAACAATTGAGTCGCGTAAACCATTGTAGTCTATATTTGTCGTTTACGATGCGAATTTAAAACCTACATTAAAATAGAACTGCCCAATGCCTTTTAAGAAATTCTCTCAACATCCCCTTTTAGTCCTATAGAAAGATTGTTATAGTTACATCCCGTTTTGAGACAAAACCTCTTAATGTCCATCAGCAGGAAGTGATAAACAATTCTCTTCATATATTTTGTTAACTAGACTACCATGTGGTCGCCATCTTGAATATTAACGATCCAAATCGACGTTTACAACGTTTGCATAAAGTTCACAATTGTTTGTTCTCTCTAGTCAAATTGAATTGTGTTGTTCAACAAAGTTTGTAATACATTCCGTTTTGTATCTTAACCTTTGAATTTGAACTCTACGCGCTGCGGATAGGGTGCATCGTTTATTTTTTGATTGTGTATGTATATTTTGTAACAAGACTGTTGTTTGCATATTGACAGACAAGGAACAACTGAACAAAATAGTAAGGGTGTAAGGCCTTTTTATATTCGTTCGTTAATCTATCAACGGGTATAAGTATGACAGTTGTCCATACTTTTTGTGTTATTATAAGTGGGCTGGATACTAAAACAGTAGTATCGCTCTGATCAACTCAAACATTGTAAGGTTAATAATCTTTTAGTGATGTTAAGTATTTTGATAGAACTTTGAACGTTCTTTTATTGAATAATGTTTTTTAAATTTGAACTATTCTTAATTTTTTTCCAAATTATTTTTAAATGTGGAATGATATAAATCGAATGATCTCTTTGTACCATTGTTTAAAATTCGAAACTAACTTCAAAAATATTACGTCATATCCTTTTAGCAATTTCCACAGACTAACTCCAGTAGGGCAATAAATACAGATGGAGCATAATAGTCAAGCCGCTAACTAAAACTGTGTTATGTATTGAAAGTGAATGACTGAAAGACGACATTGTAGGCCTTTGAAGTGACAGGTTTTCATTCAGCTATTTACTTGACAGTAATAACAGTATCTCACAGTTGACTTTTACGACTTGCACGGAATGTAATGCACGTGTCATTTTGAATGACATTAGGCCTAGCGCAGATAAGCTTTTTCATATTTAGTACTTGTGTTATAAGCTTAATAAAATATAAAAAAACTATAACTTTATTACTTTCCATGAGTTTGTAATGAACGGATTAAGTTTTAAGTGTAGACAGATGTTATTGGTTAAAGCGGTCAAAGTTGACCTTAAAAAATCTACACCGGTCAAATTGATGATGGTTTTAAAAAGGGACAGGAAGTAACATGTGGGGTACAATAGAAGATGGTTACGCATTTAAAGTTTTAAAGAAATATTTTTTAACAAGTACAATTTTAACAAAAATGAAACCGACTTCAAGGTTGGACTCGATTTCTCTAGGATGCCATTATCAGATATTAATGTCCACTGTTGGGACATCTCCTTTCCATTAAAAAAAGAATCATCAAAATCGGTTCATAAACAATTAAGTTATCCGCGAACACACATAAAAAAAATATATATAAATATACGGTCGAATTGAGAAACCTCCTCCTTTTTTTTGAAGTCGGATAATATTACACTAAGACATAATGTCGATTGCACGTATGGTTTAGTGGTTTAGGCGATCGCCACGTCGCTTGCCATTTCGCCAAGTTTAATGGGTTCACATCCACAACACTTTGTGTGATCCACAAATAGTTGTTCTGAGTATGGGTGTTCTTTGTGTACGTTCAATGTATGTTTGTAAAGTCACATGATTTATTGCTGAGGTGTCTTTAAAAAAAAGTATTGTGAACCTCAAACATCTGATCCCAAACAAACTGCATGTTCAGTTTAGGAATGTACTTTTGTAGCCAGACTCTTGATAGGCATCCTACTAATATTATAAATGCGAAAGTTTGTAAGGATGGATGGATTTTTGGATGGATGTTTGTTACTCTTTCACGCAAAAACTACTGAACGAATTTGGATGAAACTTTACAGTAATATAGCTTATACATCAGAATAACACATAGGCTACAACTAGTATCACATATATTAATATAGACACTTAAAAGATAATTAGAAATAAGACAGCGAAATATAAACAAACTAGCTGACCCAGCGAACTTCGTACCGACATATTTACATATATCTGACTCAGCTTCTCTACAACACAAAATTTGTCCTAACAATAACGAACACATAAAAATAAGAATTATTCAATTTGGTGCAGCAGATCGGAAGTTATGGGCGTACATACATTTCGGCGATTATATTTTATATGTATAGTTATAATATAAACTGTGAGTGATGAAATATTAGATGTATAATATTTGATACTAAACATACAGTTTACTGTAATCAATTAAAAGCAAAGTCTAATTAGCTTTACGAAAACATCATCTTCACTTGGTATTTCCATGTTAAAATCAACAAGAGATAATAACTTATTTTAAATTTCATAAAAGCAAAATGATATGAAGTAGGTACATAAAAATAAAAGACCTTATACATAAGAAAGAAACCAGACATAAATTAAAGACCCAACTTGTTTACAAAACTCCAACCTCTATTTATAATATTTGTTCCTTTTCATAAATAAGATGCCAACGTAAAATATCTACGTAACGCACATTTTTACATCACTCGCCTTTTACTGTAAAAAAAAAAACTTTTATTTCATGACAAAAAACGAGGGTACTTGAAAAAAAGTACGAAAACGCGCGGTATCCTACCGGAAGCCGGACGGCGGAAGTCGCTAGGCTTCCCGGAAGCGCTAGAGGGCACTCGGGAGACCTCAAATTGTATTTAATCACAGTATATTTCAGCCTCAGTGGGTGAACATCGCCACGTTTGGGGTATGAACATCAAATTATTAAAAATTTAAAGGCTAACCTTTATTCTGGACTGTGATGTGATGTGCCCTTTATTTTTGTATATTCAAAGCTATCTGTATTATTCAAAAGAGAACCAGAATATACAGGATAAATAATAATATAAACATGTCTAATAAAAAAGGTTTTTGTTAAAAAAGCGTCTCATAAGTGTCCAGAAGATTATTAACTTTGACATTTATTAAAAGAGGGAAATTTGTCTTCGCTCTTCAACTTCATGAATGTAAAACACAGAGACATCACAACTTAACCCATATACACACGCTAAATGAAGAAACTTATTTTAACATGTATGCTTACCCTCGAATCCTACATAATTATCACGAAGGACATACGACGTATTACCGGAATGACTAGCCAACATCAACATCATGCATATCCCCTTAGGATTCCCACTAAGGATATCACAAAGATAAAGTTTTGTGTGACCAAGTTAACCGTCACAATAATCAGCCTCTGATTTATGCTGAATAGTGGTGCACTACATAGTTCCCTACGCACTGCTATTGCAGTTGCCAAGACAACGAAACAAACATTTGCGTCCTTAAGGGTCGTTAGCAAACAGTTTACCACAAAATATTTGCTTACCGGGAACGTCCTCTAAATACTTGCCTAAATAAAGCTGAGTACATACTGAGTCTTTATAAGTACTTGTCTGAACTAAAGTTGTAAATTCAAAACTTTCTGGACGTTTATGAACGTCGAGTTTCTTGCGTTTATAATACTTGATGAGCGTTTTAATTTAAAAGTAAATTTTGTGGAGAAGATATTAGTACTAGAAGTTTGGTGGCTTCGTTTATTTTTTATTACTCGTTTTTATGAGTAAACTAAGATACTCAAGATAATGATATATACAATTTTATTACATAAAACAACGTTATTACTACTAAATACTCTTTACGTTGAAGGATTAATATCCATTACAGTTTGTTAATTATTCTGTCAATCTCCGGAGATTGCATACAAAAAAATGAGTTCAGAAATTGGCAATCAACATAAACGTCGACCCCGTCACCCATAAAACAGTCACTTCTAATCTTACGTGAAACCAATAAAACTCGTGAATGCTATAAACCAAAACGAAATCCACATATATCAAAACATGTTGCTGTATGTTCTTATTTATTATTTTTGTTTACAACCATGTCAAATGCAAGGCGACTCGATCTATCACCGCGAGCGCCTGGCGGTTCGCCAAGGAAACTATTTCGAACTATTCGGACAAACCCGTTAATAGTTTTACAGTTGTTGGCCCGCGCGTGTATTTTGTAATTAATACCCGACAAGGATATGAAAGTTCATATTTCGAATGTTTGATGTTTGACATGTTCAATGAAATATATTAAAAATGGAACGGGAAATCACGTGATTCATTTTATGTTAATATCATAAACAATGTAGTTTTTTTTTATAAATGACAAATGTAACCGTTTAACTTGAGCTGTCATTTATAATTTAGTGATTTTCAAATTGTTCGGAGATGATGTTTAACACGTTAGATTAATTTATGACTGTCGGTAGCGTTCATAAAACGCTTGTGTGTAATAAGAATAACGTATTACGTGGGGGCAGATGTGTTGTTTTAAAAATGCTTTTATGTGTTTTTTATTGCGGACTACGCAAACGAAAATTGCTTTGATTTTATGACATATTATTATTAAATGTAAATTTTGCTATTCACAGAATGTTAGGTCATGTTACAAATTTTAATCATGACTTATTTTGTTTTTTTATATATAAATATTTGTTTGAACTCTGTAGGGACATTTTTTATGTGTACAAAAGCAGGTCGTTAGATAAATTGTGTATACATTTGATGGTATTAGCGCATTTCGAGTAGAGGTGAGCGAACTTTGGAGATCAAATTTTGCAACCGCAGGGGTGGCGCCCCTTGTGCAAGGGCTGGCGAGTAGTATGTCTTTGTAAAGTAGATTTTGAAAAAAAAAGAACTGAACAACAATCAGTAGCAAGAACGTGAAAGTCAATAAAATAGGTAAAAACAAAACATTGCATGCCCATTATTTAAAAAAAAAATGAGTTGTTTCTTACTTCATTGTCTGTCTGTCCGTATATCTGTCGGCAAGCAGAGTTTTCTATTGTTTTTGTTCACAACAATAAATGCTGACAGCCTTTAGCAGTCCACTGCTGAACATAGGCCTCTCCTTAGAAAGACAGTTTTGACATAGGTACTTAACAGCAACTTATGAGAATAAATTTGAATCTAAGAAATGCTAGATAATCTTTGCCTGACAACACATACAAGTGAGTTTTTGAGTTTCTATTTAAAGCCATATAATATAACCAAAATTAATAGTAACATAACATCATTAACCTCTCCCCTCCACACATTCTCCTACTCACTCACGCGCTCATAACCACAGACTAAATGAATATCCAGTGAGGTACGAAAGATTGATTAGTTGAAACATTGCCTTGACCCAAATGTACCCTTGACGCCATGACAGTTTGTGAATCTATTCGGATACACAGTTAATTGAGTAAGCTTTTCATTAATCATCGTAATTTTATACTGAAATTACTGTTTAGAAATTAACAAGGAAAAATATTACTTCACTTTTACTGATGTGGCAAAGTGACGCCATTTTGGTGTACCAATAGAACTGTAGTTACTTTTCACTGACTTGTTGAGTTTACTGGACGGTGAGAGAATTTATATCATTCATTTATGTCTCAATTTTTGTAAGTTAATTTTCCATGTTTCAAGATCCTATTGTAAAGGACGCAAATCTGCCTGGCCATTTGGAACTTATACAGTTACACTAACTCACATAGGTACACATAAGGCATAGATACTATCTAAACTTATTTTTTTATGTAATGACAAGGCTTTAGATCGCTACAAACCAATGTGTAATATAAAAATATATATTTGAAACAATAATAAAAACGCGCTTACAAAAGTCGGTTACAAACAAATCTACAGGTGAAGCTAAGAAAGGCGATTCATAACTATATCAACAGTAGCTTTAATTCTAACCCTCTTTTAAGCCGATGTTTGTAAAACAATTTTCACTACGTAAATATAATTTAAAAACGTTACTACTCTACATAAACCTTTAAGGCGCACTTTCTCAATATTTTATAAAATAATCCATGTTTAGATTTACTTGTTTAAACCGTTGCCCCATCAAACCGGATCAAGTAACAATCAACACAGATAGAATCAATTATCCGTTTGATCCAAAACAAACCGGTGTACACACGCACCATGGAGACGAAAAAATCTCTTAATCCCAATTTAACCTCTAAGCCGCTAGGGTAAAATAAAAATATTGCACAGATCTATACCAGACCTTTTCTGCACCAATTTTGTCAATATATTGACACACTACGTTTCTAGCGTTTCTAGTCTTCAGCTAGATTGACTATCATCATCATCATCAGCCTATCTCGCAGTCCACTGCTGGACATAGGCCTCTCCAATTGCGCGCCACTTGGTTCGATCCTCGGCTTCTTGCATCCAGCTCCTGCCAGCGGTCTTGCGCAGATCATCACTCCACGTAGCCTGTGGACGTCCCACACTACGTTTGAGATTAACTAATAGAATACTTTTATTCTAAATACGCACATAAACTCTGAAAGAAATTTTTAAAAATCATACAAACATTTGATCCTACCCGGGAATCGAGCATACTCTACTACTGCGTCATCGAGGCAATCAGTCATTATCTTTGATAGCAGCTGTCTGTAATCCTTAAATGTAGACGTATTTGAGCGAAGAGGTGCTTCAAAGGGTTGACAGGCAAAATGATATGAAGAGATCCTTCTAAGTCGGCTACAGATGTTCTATATTATATTAGTCGAAGGGCGACCTCTCAGAAACTAACTAGGTTGTAATAGCAACTTATTATTAAAACAAGCTGTACAAATGAAGCCTTAGTTTCAATAGTTTCTCCAGCGACGACTACGAGTGTTTCATTTCCACATAAGACAATTACTTATGTGATTCAAAGACAGTCCCTGTGTACTTTGTGTTCGTTAATTATATGTCTGGGAATCCCCTACGATATAGAGATACATTTCCCTGCGGGAGAAGGGGATGTCCACTTTATGGACCATTTATCTGTTTAATAGTTTTATCACTTGAAGCATTACAATACGACAGTATTTGGACAGCTTATTTTTGGTGAAAATATCACTTCGTAGAGATTGATTGCACTTTGATTGTACCTACTTGAAGCATGCTATAGTGCTAGTTTTAAACACATTATAAAGTAAACTCAAAACAGTGGCGCTAAACGTAAATTCATTTATTGAAAAGTTTCTATGTAACCTCGTAACATAATGTAGGAAAAGGAAAGATGAATCTATTCTCCTAGGTAATCCGATATGTACAAAATAAGGAAACTTATAAATTATGAACCGACTATATAAAAACGTTTTATGAAATTTACAAAGTCTTTGTCACTCGAGCTATTATTACGTTTTGACACCTCATTCATTAAAATTGGTGCAGAAGTTTAGGTACTACATAGAAACACACTAAGACCATTGAACTAATATTACTACGTAACTTAGACTGCCAAAACAATCACCCTTATGTTGTAGTCGAGTAAAAACAATATTTACGATTCTTTTTTAATCTCCTCCCATTTCTATAAAAACTCCAATCAAATGTTCATAACAAAGTTTTTAAGAGTGTCCGGAAACGTTCTGTTTAATTACGTCCACATTGTAAGTTAAAAATAAAACACTGTTACATCCATTAGCCGCGTTGACAGCCCTGTCGTCCAATATCTGGAGAGCTTTCATCGGTTCTTATAAATCGCTTACGCTTCTCCGCCTTGGTCCCTCGAATACTTCCACCCTTTCATGTTGAGAACCGCTGCCATCGGCCCTTGTTTTAAGCCAAAAGTTATAAGCTGTAGTGTTGCGTAACGTTTTTATTTAGAACTTTGAACACCAATTTTTTAGGCTTCGAATTTTTAGACACTCGAGTTGATTAGTCTACATTCAGGTGGAGTATCTTTTGTAATATTGTCACTGAATTTTTAGCAGGTACTTTACAGATATAAAACATATTTTTTACGGATATATTAAATTTAATATCAAGTGAGACTAACTTAAACGTGGATTATTAATTAAATAAATATGTTATGAAGAATTTCGTGGTTCCTGCCGATCACCCATGAATAAAGGAAAAAGCAATGACCTATGAGGCTATAATGAAAGCTCACTAGTTGTCACTTTCATCCGATATAAAAGAAATGACTCGACATATTTAAAATAACTTAAAAAAATAGGTAAGTTTAACCCTTCGGGGTGTGTTGTTTAACTTTGATGAGAATAAACACAAATTGGAAAAACGAGCTTTTCAAATCGCAACATAAATTATGGAGGTAATAAGGAACACTCATAAAGAAATTCATTTTTTAAGTCCGTTAAATATTTACTATACCTTAATGCTCATTGCGTAATACTATATGATGACATATGCCCCTAAAACTTAGTATAAGACATTTTCTGAATACAAAGATAAATTTTGTATTGGTTAGGTTATTGTTTGATAAAATCGAACACCCAACAAAGCTGGGTATTCTGTTGGGACAAAGTAATTTGCTAAAGTGCCAACAGCTTCGTCTCTTTCCCACTTTTGCATAGGCGTATGTTCTCTGTCTTGAGGCTTTAGTACTTAGTAGTATATTTTTCCTATCTTTTCATTTTTCCCTTTTCATATTTATTTATGGATTATATATTCACGTTGTCTCCTATAGAGGAGTATTTTGTTGCTGTATTTTGATATTTTTCCGTTATGTTTTGTTCGAAATGGATGTTACCTTATATGAATTGGAAAAATAAGAAAAAAAAAACAGGTTTTAAGTTACATATCCAATACTACTATTACTTCAGCCTACTGCCGTCCATTGCTGAACGACATCCTCCCCGAAGAGCGCCAACCAATATTAGATTGATTTGATTGTATGTGTACCTCTCCCAACTTGCATCATAGTAGGTACTCGATCAGTCCTTCACAGCTCGTTCATTAGGTCAATTCATTCATTTCATTCATTCATGATCCTATCCAGTTGAGAACTAACTTATCTCTTTGCCTTGAATGTCACCTTCTATCACTTTCTTATATAATATCAAACAAAATGTATCCATACTACTATTATAAATTCGATAGTAACTCTGTCTGTCTATCTCTTTGCTGCTCCTATTTCAATGAATTTTGGTATGGAGATACTTTGATTCTTGTAGAACGACAGGCTACTTTTTATTTCGATAACCGACATAACCTGTTAAAAGCTAGTCTCTCAATAATGATACAAAAAACTTTGGTGTATTTAAAAAATGTTAAAGCAGACAGATAACGCGACGGTACGACGTCGAAATATTCCTCAAAATTCTATAAAGTATTTACGTGCGAAAATGGCATCATTAATCTTGCGCTTTTAGCGAACGAAAATGTTTTCTCAGTAATAACTAACCACAGAGAATACCAACGTTAAAAACTACTATTATCCATGAACCCCGCATTTTACAGTCGGCCAAAACTAAACATATAAAATCTTAATATTCTCAGAATCTAACCTAATGATCTAGTTCACCTGTATAAACACAAACAAACAGACATTTTATTACGTTTTTTTAAGTATTCGTGAGTAAATCGCGAAACCGTAAATCCTATAGTAACTGCGGCCGTGACCGATATTTTTTTAGTTCGGTTTTTCCGAGTCATTGTTGTCATTCGTTCATAGAACTGTTAATTTTGAACAATTAGCCACAATTAGTTTTCGGTATATTAACATGGGAATTTTTACGTACCTGACATTTATATGTCGGTATAATTAATTGTCGAAGTTTGTTGTGGAATTTCATTTTGTCCTCCATTAAAACGCTCTTAACTATTGATGAGTATAAACATCGGGTAGTTAAAGTAACGCCTAATTTGTCTATGGCTTTTATTTTTAAGAATTATTTATTGATTTATTATGTGTTATAGATAGTAATGTGTGTGATGAATAGGATTGCCATATTATGGAAATATTTCGGATAAAGATAACATTTCTAAAAGTCAAAATCCTGTTGTATGCTAAATTACGAGTATTAAAATATTACTATTATATTACTATTATTGTTTATATATTTAGTTTATTATCAACAAATTATTATTAGTGAGACACACATATGACCCACTATTATTGGACATTGCTATCTGTGTGTGACTTCAAGAGTCAAACAAACTTTGTAAACTTGTCTCTTAATAGATATCTCAAACATTGCGCCAGTGGTGTTAATTAATTAGAAAACTAATAATTTTGTAACCACTTACTCTCCTCATAATGAAATAGAATATTTTTCGTCACGGTTCCCGTCACCATTCAACTTAGTATTAATAGTGGCGGCAAAAACAATTCTTGCTGTGTCCGGAAACTGCATTATTATAAAAAAATAATAATAACCAATACAAAAAAAAATCTAATAGTAATTATCCTTGCTAATCTATACTTCTTTGAAGTAAAAATACATATAGCGCTTTTGACATCAATAAGAAAACAGGAGCAAAATTTAGTTTTCTTTTATTTTATCCCTTATTAAGAATTTACATATGTTTATGTGCTCAATAATTGTCTATCTGAAATTTCTAGTTTTATTACAGAAAAAGTTTCTCGTAAAGAATATCCGGCAAAACTCTTACATGTTGGTCACAGCATTGAGGACTCATTCCTCAAAATAAGGTTAAGGCTTCCTCCTGAAATTCCGTTATAAATTCTTCACATTCCGAGTGCCTCTTAAGTGAGGACGATGAATAATAATTATGAAAATTTTGTAATGCCTTCATAATTATGGCCGAAGCTGTGTATACCGATACGACAGCATCGATTATAAACTTAAACAGTATTATAAAAAGGTATTTTAAGGACTTCCGGTTTTATTTATTTACGAATTTGCATCCTACAGGGATTCTTTTTAAAGAACGAGTATAATTGTGGGTCGTTATCTCCAGGCTTTGAGTGAATCCCTTCCCACTTCCCCTAAATTCGGCGTTGCAGGGTGCGTTGCGTTCATATTGAGTAAACATACTCGTACGAAACCTATTGTTTTACCTTCAAATCGTAATTAGTAATGACAAAATGAACATTTTACTGAACAATGCTTTTGGTAGCTATGTTAAAAAGCATTAGTGCTATCATAGAACTACCGCTTACTATTCGTCAAGTTATTTTTATTATTGACGGGAGTGATAGAATCAACACACACAGACACAGCTATGTCTGATTTTTTAAGTGAAAACTTCTTTAGCGGCGTTGTGCACATTATTGTATGGGAAAAAAAAATTAACTCGCGTCAAAACACGTCGCGTCAGGACACGTGACCTGGTCGTAAGACGGCGGCGCGAGGCGCTTGCGCGAGTGTGCATTGTGACAGCTGATGGCTCGACTGTCTAATATGACACGACGGGTAATATGTTTATACTGTGTACCATTAACCTATGTATTTTTTTTACTTCTTTTTATCGCGCGTTTTATTTAAAGAGCCCAGAGGTTTTAGGTGAGCTTAAACAACCGTTTGTTTATTTATACTTTGAGTTTTCATTTCTGACGGCAGTCCTCATGACTACTTTGTGTTTTTTTAAGTATTTAATGTCTCGAAATTTTCGTCCAGCACTGGTTGAAAATCAACAACAATAATAATGGATTTTAATACAAAAAATATTTCATTAATAATTTTAATGATTTTTTGTTTCAAATAAAGCACGTCAACAACTTCCTTACCTACCTACTAAAACAATCTTTGTCTTGGCGTAGTGAAATATAGTATATAATGGTTTGGTGAACTTAATTAACTTAAGTATATAATAATTAATACACTAACTGTTTATTGCAAATAAGTATCTAAAACTTAAAACCACATGCTACTAAACCCTTCAGTAGATTGACTACACAACAATATGTAATGTTTTCAATATAATGCAATAAAAACAACAGTGAATTTTATAGGAGGCTGGCAGGGGCTGGATGCGAGAAGCCGAGGATCGAACAAAGTGGCGTGCATTTAGAAAGGTCGATGTGCGGTAGGCAAAGGGATAAAGATGAATTTTGTAACTTAAATTACACAATAACGCTCAAATTCCAATGAAATCACATAGACTTAATTTCATGGAGTTCTAGTAGAAAATAAAGAGAAATGAGGGAAGTTTCCCGTTCATGGAGGGCTGAGTAGCGAGCAAACAAGCATGTTTGCGCAGTAGATTGGTAGATTACTAGACGTGCGAAGCGTTGAGGGAAACATATTTTGCAATAGTTGTTATAACTTGTAGACTTCATACTAAAAAAAAGTAAAAAATAGGATTTCAAAAAGCTTTTTTATATGGTATAGTAAGCGATTACCGCTGCCCATGGACACCCGCCAGAGGCGTCACAAGTGCGTTGCTGACCTTTGGGATATAGGGAAAGGGATGTGGGGAAGGGTTGGGCACTCGGTGAAACACTGGTTTTCTGTGAGGCCTTGTTATCACTCCGGTCGAGCAAGCCCAGACAAATCAGTACACTCATGAATAATAGAAAAAAAGACAACTGTTTACACCGACTTCAAATGAAAAGGATGGAAAGAGAAAGAAATGGGAAAAAAGCACAAGAAAAAAAATGTATATTCCCATTGCAAAGAACAAATTATCCAAGGTCCGCACTATACCGAAATTCATTCATCCATACTATAATAGACAGACAAATTTACTTTTGTACTAATAATACGAGTATTATATGAAAACTTAAATAAATCTTATTTTTCTTTTAAGTAGTTAATACTTTTTAAATAGTTTGATGATATACGTAGATATCACTGCAGGATTGTAAATGGTGTCCATATTTATCACAATAGGTAGTAACTGAAAATCGAGATCCCAAAAGGTCAATACCTTTTGAGATCTCGATTTTGTACACAACGAAAGTAAGCAACTTCTTCTATAAGCATTTAATCTTACTCCTGGATTGAACTTAATTGAAGTACCCTCCGACTAGATTCTAATTTGTTTTTCCTTTGTAAATAGAAATATTTCTCAATATGGTTTCACAGAAATTGATTAATCACATTGCGATAACCTATTCTGCCGATACGAAGCCTATTTGTCGAGAATAATTTAGATCAGAACATAAAGATGTATTTTATCGCGATGTTCTTCATAAAGACACATTGCTGTCTGGTATCATCTGTGCATAGAATATTAAATGAATTGTTAATGTGCATATCCATTTTATATTAGAGTAACAAAGACAATTTTAATATGTGTTGGCTGTTTAAACGCGATTACAGCGAAGCCAACGGATAGGGTAATAGTTAGGCATTATATGTATGTTTGTATGTTATACTGAAATGATTTTAATTTAAAATTTATTTCTGTTTGTTCAGTTACATTTAGTATATAATTGATTAGAGTACGCTTTAAAACCTCAAAAAGTTATGCACCGATTCAACTCATATTTTGTCACGATATACAAGCCGCTACACAGATTGTTTGTATGTTTTTTGAGCATGTTGTGTTGCTTATTTCTCGTAAATGCAGCAACACAACGGTGAAACGTGAGTTTGTTAATGTATTATATATATACTTATTTATTTCGGTTTGGAAAATCAGCAGCTGCAAAAAAGTAAATAGTTTTATATGCAACATCAAGCCAATTACAGGTTTTTACTAATTTCAACATCATACATTAACGAACATTCCGGGACACTAACCATCACGACACAACACCCATACAACATCAAATGTATTTAACTTATGTACATATATGTACTAGCAAAAATAAGTTAACATAGGTCAAAAGTTTTATTCCTTACATAATTTTATTGTAAATACATACAAAAATACTTCTTCTCTTTACATTTCGAGACTCATGAATCTGAATACCTATCCTATCTGTCCTAGGGTCGAGAGAATGACTCTTAGAATTCCTTTCTTTTCCACAATAAATCAAGGGAAGGAGTCTTGTCAGAGGTCTCCGGGGCTCAATAAACTATTTGATATGCAATGTGTGTGGCCACAGTGGTCACATTTAATCCCATGTTGTCCTATCTTATCTTTATACCTCGGTACATATCGTGAGGTCTAAAATCCAACACTTTTATCTTATATTAAGTTGTGATTTGTATGTTATATCCAGGAATGTTTCGAAGTTTTTGTATTAAGTGGGTGTTATTTGTTTTTGAAGTACTTAACGGTGTTAAAGGCGCTTTCTCTTTAAATAATTTATGTTTTTTATGGGGGATACTCTTGAAGTAAGGATAACATCTTTAGCTATACAGTCTTTTTAAAAAAAAAAGAATATGTCTAAGTAAATCTTATTCCCTACAATTGGAAATGCCAAAAGTCTAAGTGTAAGCGGTTCTTTCTATCTTTACGTCAAAATGCATCAGAATTTGTTAAGCGATTTAGGTGTGCAAGTGGTTAGAAATACGATAAATACTTCCTGATGACTGTGGCCATGTGGACATATAATAGTATAAAATCATCAAACATCAACACTTTATTTTGATATTTTAATATGAGTGCGTCTTTATCGAGTTTAGTAGTATCAACAACAAATTATGTTACATAATTATATTTATCCAATTATTCATATCTATTTAGAGGTCAGACTTCCCCTATTTTGTTCATTCAAACACTAATGAATTTATTATGAACAAAAACCTATAAATAGAATTTTATTTGATTTTACAAAAGGACGGGGAAGACCTATATCAATGCGACTGAAAGATTCTTTCGTTGCAATAGCAGATTTAAAAAATGCAATTACCCTAGAAATCTCAGAAATGTTAAGAGACAAACGTTTTTAGAATATATTTTGTACAACAATTTTAACAAAGACAGTTTAAATTCACATAATAATACATATTAAGTAATATATAAATTAAAGCAAGATATTCAATACGAAATCTGAC
Source organism: Spilosoma lubricipeda (assembly GCA_905220595.1). NCBI lineage: Eukaryota > Metazoa > Arthropoda > Insecta > Lepidoptera > Erebidae > Spilosoma > Spilosoma lubricipeda. The sequence goes on from HG992299.1 coordinate 8,222,787, forward strand.
TGCCAGAGGTCGCTCTAGGTATTATTAATGGACCAGCAGTCGTAGTATTACAGGACTTAACCAATCAATTAAAGGGTGATCGCCACCGCAATTGAACTAAACTGCTTCTGTTTACTGGTACTTGCTTTCACATGAACAACGTGATCTGCTCCCTAGCCAAGTTGCAAGCGTTCCTCTTTTTGCAATCGTTCACGCGTACATTCTCTGATGTCATTGGCTTATCTTAGAGAAAGTATTAGCCAATGACGCACGATAATTCAGGCGTTAACGATTGCAGAACGAAGAACGCTTGCAACTTGGCTAGGGGGGCTGACACGATATAGATGCGATCCGATAGATTAAGATAAGTATCACAGCTTTATATAGTTACTAGCTTTTGCCTGCGGCTTCGCCTTCGATAATGATTATCTTTATATAGTATAAAAAAATACAATCCAATTAAGAACCTCTTCCTTTTTTGGAGTCGGTTAAAAATGTAGTCGCTTTCGGTGCCTGTTCGCTTAGATTTTTTAAATACTTAACGTATTTTAATGCAGTTTTATCAGTATACAGAGTAATCGAAAAGGAAGGTACATATTATATAGTAGCTGAACCCCGCGGGACAAAGTTAGTCTAAAAAAAGTAGCTTAAGTTACTCCCTGGATCATCAGCTACCTGCCAGTGAAAGTCCCGTCAAAATCGGTCCAGCCGTTCCAGCGATTATCCTTGACAAACAGACAGACAGACAAAAAAAATAATCACATTTTTGGTATATGTACCGTGTATACATACATACGCATTTTTACGACACTCCAATTTTATTTATTTGTATAGATGTGTAATACATGCATAATATAGTATAGGAAATCCGATAATTTCAAAGACTTCCGTGCGAACCCAGTTCTGGTCGCTAGTATACTATACTATTCGCTAGTATAGTATATATACGTATAAGAGAAATGGTCTATATTCTAGAAAGCCCATAGTATATAAATATATCTTCATTACACAAACTCATCCCGCTAATAAACCAATTCAATCCATAATCTGAAATGTTCACTTCCCTGAAACGTTAATTGATCTGCAAAATATGCTGTGGTTTTAATACTAAAACCGTTTTTGTATCCAAAACTAGGTCATCTGCTAATCATAGTGTTTGAAAGAATATTAATCCTCCACGGATATGGGATTTGTTTGAGATGAGTTCTGAAGCTCAGCGATTTCTAGATGGAGTTTTATTAATCTAACGCTTAGAAAGGTTTCCTTTTATAAGAGACCTAGATTCTACAGTGTTTTTACTACATCGAAGTGTTTGCATGGAATTCACTGGCGTGAAGTTGGTTACATTTCGTAATAGTATGAAGTTAGCTGTTTTTTTTGTCATTAGTTTAGCTTCATTGAATTTCTAAAACTATAAAATTATTTCATAATAGTAATTAACTGTCGGGATTACTACACCACCTCAAGGTTGTCCGGCATACCTAGAGCATGAAACCCGCAGACTAAATAAAAACAGTTTATACATAACAACACGTAATCTAATTAAAAGTGAAGTATATTACCTTTATGAATTTGTTCTATATGTTTTAAAAATCGTAATCATTTTCTGTAGATGCTTACTATACAAGTTTAAGTACCTCAACCCCTACCCCTATCCCCCTCCCATCCCCTAAAAGCCGGCAACGCACTTGTGACGCCTATGGTGTTGCGAGTGTCCATGGTGAATTGGCGGCACTGGCGAGCTCTTAGTTCATAACCTTGTGGAATATGTATGGATATATATGTATCATATATGTATGTGTATATATGTGTTTTACTGTATGTATTAGCATTATTATCTTAAATAGTATAACTGTATTAAAGCTTCTATCATCTAGTTTTCGCCCTTGAAGTGCAACTACCTCACGTTTTCTCTACATTGCCCAACCGGTTGACTGGCAGAAAATGCCTTAGGCATTAAGTCCGCCGATGCAAATATTTGTGCATAAAGATGTAAATAAATAAATAATCGCTTACCATCAGACCTTTACCAGATACCTCAGCTCGTTTGCCCCCTGTTCCATAAAAAAGTGTAATAAAAGAGTTACTGTATAGTTTTGACACAGTTTGTCTACTGGGGACAATTTAAACATCATTCGTGATTTTGGAAGTCGAAGCTTAGAGAGTTAGCTCCTAATGCCAGTTCAGGAATCGTCTTGTTAACGTTCTACTCAAATATTTATGAGAGGCCCTTTACTTTCCTAACTTTCTCAAGGATAAGAAAAAAGGGTTCCATTTTAATGTTTTGTGCTAATACATACGCTTATCTGTTCTTTTTTTCATTGTTTACAGGTAAACACTTTCTATTGTTGCTGACGGTGAGGCGAATACGTCATCAGGTGCCTGTGAGAGGACCCGTGAAGATGGGTCCCGACCCAATAAATTATGTAAGGAGAATTTATAACATTTTAAAGCATGTATGAACGTGGGTAACTAAATTATAAGTTACTGATCCGTTGAATGTTTGATAGATACAGTTGTAGGTAGTTTAGATTACTTTAGATGTTTCACTTGGTGATTTTAAAAGTCTCATTCAATATTTTGTAAGTTTACGTCCATCTACAACTTTTTGTACTTTAGTTGTGGAGCTTTTCTCTACTGATTTAATCTCAACTCAGCTTCAAATACAAACAATAATAATGTTACTATGTTCAGCAGTGGACTGCTAAAGACTAATGATGGTGATTTTCAGAAGTGATCTAGAAACAACGTCCATTAAAAAAGAATAACCACCTCTATGAGGTGACAATCTAGAAATGAGAGAATGTACCAAGATTGCCTAGCCGAGGTATGTTTATAGTTTGATCGTGCTGATTCAGATGGCATTGAGGAACGGCGTTTAAAGCGGTGATCACACACCTATCTTCTGCCAAATATTGTCGTTGTGGATGCGTTGCTATGTCATCGCACAGTTTCAGTTGGTGATGAAATAATCTAGTGGGCGTTTCAGGTCGTAAATAATGCATGAAAAGAATAATGGTGCTGATGAACTAATGGTGATATATTTGAGGTTATGTTAGGAAGTTAATGTAATCGCGTAATATGTATTATGTACGTCTCAACCGTGTTATATTGTCCCTGGTCACAGTCCCTCTGTTAATTTTGTATTTTCGGAGTTGATTTGTGTGTTGACAAAGAGTATATCTGTTTCGCGACTTTTACAAATAGTTTCTTGTATAATGTGACTTAATCGGGTAAGGTATTGTAACCTTTTAATAATTGTATCGCGAATAATTTTCGTTATTCAACAAGAACTATATGTTTTGTGTATCTAATTATATAATCATAAGATATATAGATTGATATATAGACAACTCTTTATTATATAGGTTTATGATACTACATGAAAAGTCCGATATGTAGTGTACAAAGCAATCTAAAAGTTACCCTCGTATAAATTTATATCGTTGTTTCCCTGCATTTTTTACAAATTTTATACAGTAATAGGTACTCCGATTAAAACTTTTATGAATTCACACTTACAGATCATTTCAAGAGACCTTCATTTGTAAAGTTTTAAAATAAAACGGAGACTTGGGCCGGCTATCACGGAAAGTTAAATTAGCTACCGAAAAAGACTTTTGCGCAATCCGATTTCTTGCGTTATTCATACCATTCGCTGGAAAATCGAGTAGACTTCAATCGATTCGTAGAATCTTTGGAAAAATATAGTTGGAGCGACTGTGCATCTGAGATTCTAGATGCACGGAAGAAGTTTAAAACTGTTTTGAAGATGAATCCTCGTTAAAGTATTTGTAATTCATTATAACTTTATTACACCGGGGAAGGAATTATCGTCAGCATAAAGGTACAGTCGAGGTTTCGTTGTGACATTTTTTAGAATAAAGGTTTAGTAGATGTTTTCTTTCAATGTCGATCAAAGAAGTTTTGTTATTAAATTTCTTGGGATCATCCTCTCGAGGAAACCAGAAAACATTCACCTTAGACACGAACAGGTTTAATAAAAATACTCTCATTAAATGATCAAGAGTACTTAAGCATGTTATGACCGTACATGATAAATCTACAACTTTTTATGCGCCTGCGCACGTTAGATTAACACACAAAACTATAATTAGCAGCGTGACAGTACACACTAGGTGTGAATAAAAACTTATAACAATCACTGTAATGTGTCTATTACTGCGCAAGAGTTCACACGAGACCCGAATTAAAAACGCATCAGAAACATATTACACTAACGCTACCACCCGCGCGGTGTGCCTTTACAACCATTCGTCAAGCAAATATAAACCTTACCAATTTAATAATAAGTTCTCGGGAATAAACAGGAATAGCATATAAGACATTCAAAAGACAACTTTAATTTGTTTGGTTAGAGCATATTTTCGTGTGAATCGTTTTCCCGGAAGCATAAAGAAGCGAAGCCTCCAAGAACGAGTTTTGTGGTTTGTTTTTTTTTCTGGAGTTCAAAAGTAGAATTAAGGTTGTGTAGCGACACAACCATTCCGGGAACAACCGTGGACTGATTAAAATGAACTGTTCGAAATCTTTGTTTTCTCTCAGCATTTGTACCGGTTATTGGAGAAACTCGGAGGCTTCGAATAAAACGGTTTTATTTTGAACTCCGAATTTGATCTAATTTTAGATGGTGCCAGTTAATTGGTATGAATTTATACAGGTTTGTTCTGTTATGTCTATATAGTAGAATAACAGCTTATTGGCTAATTATTTGTTTAAACTAAATGTATGTATAATAGATATATTGTACTTACTCAAATTAACATACATTCCAACGATGATCCCAGCCCTTCAATCTCCTTGAGATAGACTTTTGCACACACACGAAATATACTAGAACTGTCAAATTCAATAGCAGAACTCTGCTGATAAACCACCTGAGTTTAAAAAAATCAGACGTGCATTGGAAATCAAAAAGATGTAAACGACCTAGTAGGATGATTTTCACGTCACTTTTAAAGGACCCGAGATCATAGTGGGACGGAAACACGTCCACACTTAGGTCTCTAGAGCTACAAAAGTCCATAGGTGACGCTAGCTATTCAGCATCAGGTATTCCGTCTTCTTGTTTGGTCCAATACCATGTAATACAAAACAAACACCTATCCCATTTCTCAATATAAAAAAACCTGTTTCACTGTCCACGAACCCTGTCAAGTATAATACTATCTTACAATTTGTAATTCGATACGGTTAACATAGAAACAACTTCATATTGATATCTGAACATGTTAAATAGACGTCCATTTTTCATACTCGTGTCGAATGGATAATTTTATGAGGTTTGTAGAAAGGAACATGTCTGGGAACGTGGATAATGATAGCTTTGTTCTCAATCAAGATACGTATGTCTGATCTTGTTAGCAGTGTAAAAACAGTAGTAATTTTTCTGCTTTTGTCTAATAAGTAATATTTTTGGAATTTTTTGATGGAATATTGGAAATTTTTAAGTATACTTGAGAGTATTTTCCGTAGTGTAAAAATATCTGTAAAGAATTTAGATATTTACAAAAATACCTAAATATCTTTTATCAGAAGTTCCAAATGATGGTCGATTGTTGAATTTCAGACAACATTAGATATGGAATGAAACTGGTTGGAACCTGAAGTAAATACATATTAAGACCTAAATAAGTACATCATTTAAGATGTTACGCGTTGAAAAGTAGGTTTAAAACACTCCAAAAAGTCGCCCCTTGTTCATAGCACGGCAAAACGAGAGAGCTCTTGGCTTTATTAGAAAACAACCCGAAATCGTCTTATATATACTCTTCCCCACTGAATATATAAGTGTATCTTTTGTATGTACTTTTTGTATGAAAGAAGTCCTCTCACGTCGTAATACTACCGTACTCACGTAGTCGCATTGACAGTTTTTTGTCGAATTAGCGGCCGTTACGTGATGGGTTAAATAAACGTGATAACTTTACTGTGTTAAACTAGCTTAAAAAGTATATTCATAAGTATAGTTTCAAGTAAACTTCCTTACAAGTTCGTTTAATCTGTTCAAGAGACTTAAGACTAAAACTTATGCATATATAACTATGTGTAAACAGAGAACACAACTAGCAATAAACAATAGCAATCGATCTCAACTAACTTACCTGTAAGTAAACTAAAACTACTCGATATCGGAGGATAGTTTACATGATTTATCTTTAGCTGTAAATTGCCTTACAAAGTAGTACAGCTACAAAGTGTTCTAACCGTGGTTCTAACCAAATATTTGTTTTTCGTACATGAACGAGTTTGATGGGCCGAAACACCAGCAACTTTACTCATCACGACATCCCGAGATGTTCTTTGTGCTATAGTGACCATAAAGTTTAACATACTATTGGAATTTTATAAATAACAAAACACTGAAATTAACAAAAGTTTAATTTCCGTCAGGTTCGTTTTAATAAAAACTTTTAGTTATTAAGTGTTTGAAATACATTATATGAGCAAAAGAAGGTAAACATTTTTTGAATATATTTTTTCTCGTCCTAACTGCACGGAATGAAATATAGAGTGGACATTTTATATTTTCAAAATAGAATATTATAATATTTTTTTATTATTATCTTTGGCTCTGCCAAAATGATTCTACTCTGCCTGATGGAAAGCATAAGTAGAATCCAAGAGTGGTTGCCACCATACTGCGAATGCAGACATTGCAGCATGGCGACCCACACCATGGCGGGCTAGTGATGCTTTGCATCATTGGGCCTCCGAAACACGACAGCACGATCGCTGTCATTTTACGTAGATTTTCTGTGCGAGAGTAGTACCGCCCCGGTCGAGCCGGCCCCTTCGTGCTGAAATCAGCGTGGCTCTACTACCTCGTAGTAGTGCTACATACTGACCAAAATTAATAATTAAATTAAAGTGATAATAAATTTATGTTATCAGGCACAATACTCTTCCTTATGAATTTTTCCGGAATGAACTAGAAACATGTACCATTTTTTAAAATATGACTCACTAATCCTTATGCCGTAAAGCTTTGCCTCAACGTTCCAAATTACTTAACTTTTTAACCTAACTAGTTTAATTAACATAACCAAATTTTTTGTTTGTAAACCCATAATATTTTCACAGTAAGGTCCAAAGTTTCTGAATAAAAGTAGTTCAAATTTATTAGAACTTTTTCGTTTACGCTTTTAGAGGTCTGTGACCTTTGGTGCATTTTGTTTTAGTGTTGAACTTCTCCAACTACCCTCAGTTCACGAGAAATATTACGCTCGAACTTATTTGGCATAAAGGTGACTGCACCACGACAAACGGAAGTAATTAAATAAGGATGTGTTATAAAAACCGCTCAGTTCAATAGATTTCAATATCGTGTTTACAAAAACTAACCTGTTTATACTTCAAACATAAAAGACCGTCTTTTTTATTTCAATTATATTAAACTTTTCGACCTCCATATGAGTTGAGATAACTCGCTTATGCATATGTAATTTAGCTAGTTTATTTTGTATTCAACGATCTTTGCTTAGCTGTAACTTACGTTGCAAAAACGAAATGTAATAGCAGCTATTTGAAACATAATTAGTTTAAAAGTATTATTTAATTGTTTCTACCGCAATTTCATATTCGAACAAGAATCAAAAACTTAATAAAAAATCAAACTGTACAACTAACAATAATATCTGACATATAATATGATATATACTAAGAAATAAAGAGTTATAATTAATTATAGTTAGAAAAAACAACATGTGTGATTATATTCAGTGTAACGACAAGTGCTTATTAAATGACGATGATGACGTAACTATAGTATGCTTATAAGGTTGACGAACTAATAAAAAATTAATAGTATACATATTACGAATAATGAATTTATAACCTTATAAACTTAGTCGTATTGTTCTAGGATGCGCTTGAATACTAAAATAGTTACTAGAAATTGAAAAAGATAAAAAGCAGCCTAATACTTCCACAAAATGATAAATAAGAGTTTATATCTAGTAGCCGTAATTTGTATTATGTAACTGACAGTGTTTACTGGCTTCATCATCGACCTATTGCAGTCTACTGCTGATCATAGTGCTCTCCAATTGTACACCACATGGTTCGATCCCCGCTGGCCTAATTTAAGTTAAAACTTCTTCAAAGTATGATACATTGCTGAAATACGTTAGTAAAATACGATTTAAGTATTAAAAAGAACAAGAGTATTGTAAAGAAATGCATAATAAAACACCCTAGGAAATAACATAATATTTTTGTGCGTCAACCGTTACATTTCCATTACACTCAATAGGTTAGTCAAATAGGTTAGTTATAGTCAAAAACTGCAAACATTTTAATACACCTCTATACATTCCTTTGGGGATAAAAGACGTGAATGTATGTAACTGCAAAAGCATATCTTGCATCAATAAATTTACTGACAAAATTTACATGATCGCAAACAAAGTCGTAAACAAAATCTAGTATGTCTCTAAAACTAAGGATGCTTTGTCACTCTAGTGTCCAGATCTGCAAGTTACTGTCTTTGAATTTATACGACCTACTTTATCCAACTTTGTATTGTCGCCGATGTCTTCAAGATCCTAAGGAGTTATGCTCATCATTATTTTGTGTTTTATAGCTGCCGTGTTATAGATTGTACCGCGTGTGAAAGTTTGTAGAGGTGTACTAAGATTTACGGTTGCAACTTCCTTATGAATTTTGAATAAATAAATAAATAGCTCGGCTCTAACACACAGCGCCATCTAGTTCTAAGCTAAGCAGACCTTGTGTCATGGGTACAAGACACCTGATACAAATACATATATACCTTTTTTTTGTTAACACATACTTATTATGCATAGAAAATACCCAAACTCCGAAACAAATATTTGTAGATGATACAAAAATTTGGTCCAACCTGGTAATTGAACCCGAGATCTCATGATCAGCAGTAGCACACGCTGACCGCGAGACCAATGAATGTGCGTATTTAATAAAGTTTTTATTATTATTATTATTATTTTAACTGGTGTAGTAAAATCACCAGAAGTATGGAAATACCTATGTATTCTATATGTGCCTCTAAAGAGAGCTACGTTTCGGCATGAAGGGGCCGGCTCGAACGGAGTGATACCACGGCCTCACAGAAAACCGAAGAGTGAGTGAAGATACCGGAGGCCCATAACCCAAACCTCCTCCCTATCCCCCAAAGGCCGGGCAACGCACTTGTGACGCCTCTGGTGTTTGCAGGTGTCCATGGGCGACGGTAATCGCTTCCCATCAGGCGATTCATCTGCTCGTTGCCCGCCTATTCCATAAAAAAAAATAAGCAAAACATACTCTTATCAATTATTGTTATGATTCTTTACACTTTCGTAACTTCATTATTGAGATCTACTTAACAGCACGGGCCAATAATTAACACGGAAATAATAAAAATGACGAAACAACATAGCATCGCCTAATTTCGAAAGAATCCATTTTACGGAATTTTGCAATGAAGTTGTTACGGGTCACTGGGTTAAGCATCTACTTAACTTAGACTTTTAGACTTAGTTTGTATTCGTTTTATGTATGTTTGTAAAGTCCCTCGCGACATAGGATGTATATTTAAACCTGAAAAAGGACACATTTTAGGTCGGTACTAAGCGTGATAATTAGATAAAGAAATAAGACTGACTTAATGTATGTTATCTAAAGTATCTCTAAATTATACGCTGCAAGAATCATTGTAATATGTATCTAACAAACATAACATTAGCACACAAATTAGCATATATTCACCATCTTTTATTCTCGTGTATCGACCCGTTAAATTAAAACAAAATGCGAGGCTTACAAAATGGTATTTTATGCTAAATGTTAGGTAACAAATTCTAGGCTCGTGCTTCGGTGTATAATTTTACAATGCTTTTAGTTATAACATAGCGGTTTGTTAGTTGTAAGGACATACATGTCATACAGACAAGGCTTGTACCTATCACACCTGGAATCTTGCATTCTACAAGAAAGAGGGGACTTTTTTGACATAGACACGGACATATGGGTTGGAAAGAAAAGCTTTTGATGGAAAATATACGATAGTGTCTTGTGTAATAGAAAGAAAATAAAATAGGAAAAGAAAATCTATACTAATATATAAAGCTGAACAGTTTCTTTGTTTGTTTGTTTGAACACGATAATCTCAGGAACCACTGGTCCGATTTGAAAAATTCTTTCGGTGTTTGATAGTCCATTTATCGAGGAAGGCTATAGGGTATATATCATCACGCTACTACTAATAGGAGCGGAGCAACAATAAAGAATGTTTCAAAAACGGGGAAAATTTTCACGCTACGGGCAATATAAGGCGCAAACGAAGTTGCGTGGGTCAGCTAGTACTGTATAATCCGACTTTGTCTTGACCGTTTTAGTGAAGAGACACGTACTGTTTGTTTGCATAGCTCGTAAACCAACTTTTTATTTTTTTACGGGGTCTGAATATTATAAAGCTCAGTGAGTAAAGGCAAAAACATTTAATTATTTAGTAATGATAATCTAGATTCGCTTCTAACGTTTAAACTTTATTTCAATATTGTAATGTGTGAAAAAATATTTAAGAAAAATTGGTACGTTGTATTTAAATAAACTACAATGGTACTAATTCTGTTGTTGCACCTCTAAACTAGATTTCTCTCTAAAATAATCTTCTATTCTCTTATTTTAGTATTATTTTAGTATTCCTAAATTCAAAAATGATTTTTCCATGTGTTCGAATAACGTCTAATATTAGCACGACATATCTAATTTTAGTTTATCTATGACATTTAGAACGTCGTTTGACAAGACAGCAATTATTCTCAGTAATGTTTTAATTTAGTGAGTCTGTGAACTGCAGAAATAGATCCAATGTGAGAATATATGAGAGTGACGAGGGTGGGGGAAGACTTGACCTATCTGTAAGCTACCCTGGTTCTTTCGAGCTACTGAAATCTCAGTCATTCACCCTTCTTGTCTCCAAGAAGGCTTGGTTTCATCGAAGGTATGGGTCATTTAAATACTAACCCCAGAACTTTTCACAACTTTGACATTGCATTTTGTTTTTGACGTTGAAAAACATGACATGTTTTAAAAAAATGTAATGGGATGGGTAAAAAATGTTCACAACGGCGCTAAATATTTTGTCACTTCAAAATAAGTTACCTAACATTTCGGTCATCTAAGTCTAGAATAATCTATCCTACGGAGCTCCTTCAAAAGAAAATCCTTCACCATTACAAGTAACAGAATTCGAGATATCTATAAACCATATATTATAAATAAAATAACTCTTCCACTTTCCATTAACAAACTCATAACTCTAACCCAAGTTGTTTTTAAAAATCACACAAATCGAAAAGCACTTAAGTGGTTTGCAAGACATTTGCATACAGTTGACATAACCTAATACATATGTATCAAATACTGATTATCAAATATATGTTTATTGAAAACCGCCATTATTGTATACAATTTATTCATGACCTTCTCAGTGGAAGATAAGCGAGCTCGGGCTTCAAATGTAACAGAATTGTTTTTGTTCAATCCCACGCACATTTATATATGTATATGATTAGATTTTAAATGCGACATAACTCACTCTGTTATCGAGTTCGTTATTCGTTTTTCCTCTGCACTGCTAGAAACTAATCTATGCCAAATTTCATTCAAATCCATTCAGCCGTTCTGTAGTGATTGAATATCAAACATCCACATCCATCACATTTAGATGGATATCTTTTAAAATTTAAAATTGTCTTATTTAATCCAAGAAATCTTTTAAAGTTCAATTGCCAATGTAAATCTAAACTTTGAAACTCCAAACTTCGCCTTGTCTTATAAAGTTTAAAGAAAAAAAGAAACAATCGACACGCGACATAACAAAAGACAATCAAAGAAAGTACAAAAGAATGGTAAAACACCAAGAAGAAGCCAACTTTAAGAAGATTGTAATTAATTAAGAACCAAAAAGTTGAAATTCCGTTCAAATTCTTTCCAAACGCCTTTAAATGCAAGTTAATGTTTCTTACGAAGCGATACATAATAGCGTATAGCACCATGGCAGCCTGTTAAAGCATCTCAATAGGCTGCCATGGTGTTGGTCACCATGCTGCATTGTTGCATTGTCTGCATTCGCAATGAGTATGGTGACCACCACTCTTTGATTCTGTTTTACATTAGACAGGATAGTCTCTTTAGCAGTAATAAAAAGGTATGGTGTAACCAAAAAAGCATACGCAAGAATAGCATGGAGTATTTTCATCTAAAACTCCATTCTCTTACCTGCAGCCAAAGACTGACGAAGCACGTGTGTCTCTTAAATAAGCAGGGACCGGGGTTCATGAGCGGTGGTAGTACCTAACCTTCAGATGAAATTAATAAGTATTAATGCACCTTATGTAGGTAAACCCGAATTAATTATGTAATGGGATCATATACATACAAGCCTAACTAATAATAATTTATTTGTAATAGTAGTCAGTCCATCAAAAGAATTAATTGCTACAGATCACTCAGTCCGTGATAAGATAGACCGTTGTAACACTAATTAGCAATATATATTATCGATAGTTGTAATAATATATCCCATTAATATATAACTAGATATGTCTGTATGTATATGTAATACATGTCTAATAAAGTACTTAGACGCAATCAGAGAACGTTATTGCTATTGATTTCAGAATCAACTTGATAACATAAAATGTACCATTCCCAAAGTCTAATCCTTCGTTGTTTAAATGTCGCGGATGTTATCTTGTACCTTAAAAACAACACCACAGGGCGAAGTTGTCAAAAAAGAGTATTCTAAGTTACTCCGTATATCACCACCTACTAGACAATGAAAGTCCGCTAAATGCAACCAAGTATTCGTACTTTAAATAAATTTAAATACTTAGAAGTTGTATAACTTTTGTTGCATTAAATACTAACTTGATTATCTTAAAGTTTTGCTTTAACAAAGCTAGTGAATTCTATTCATACCGAGGGTTGTTAGCGCCGACTACGGCGAAAAACTACGCACGACACCATCACAGAAGAAATGGAAAACATGAACCAAATCCTATATCTAAGACAAACCTTTCTAAAGAGAACTTCTATTAAAGGCTTTTGATTCTGATGGTAGCGATGAAGTATAGTGTTTCCTTCCCACTATGATCCCGGGTCCTTTAAGCGGGAGCGTGAAAAGCATCTCACTAGGTCGCCATAGCGTAGGTCACCATGCTGCATTGTCCTTATTCGCATTCTGCTCATGCTTTCCATCAGGCAGGGCAGAGTCATTATGGCAGATAAAACAAAAAAAGAGTTACGTTAAAAATACCCAACAACGATCACATAAAATAGCTTTTTTATATGTCTGTCTATGTATAACTATGTGTCTATGTTTCTTCTTGGTGTTTTATAGGTGTTGGCACCACACTTAACCTGCTTAATGGAAGGATTTTCAAATGCTTGCGCGAAACGATAACTGTTGTAAGTGGCGCTATAAATCGTGGGAGTAAAAGAAAATGTTTGTTAAATTTTCTGTGTTTCTCTCTAACATAGCTTTAGGTCATGTTATTTACATAACCAAAAAATCAGTGGTTAGAATATATGAAAAAATATTTTGGTATGTTTACAATATACATATGAAGTAGTGTCTAAACCCAAAAGAAATATAGATTTTAATATAGTAGGTAAGTTTGTCTATATTCACGGCCACTGTCGAAGCGTCAAGTAATTCAAATGCATCTAGTACTTACATAAAACTTAAATATGCAAAATTTTGTCAAGATATATGTTTAAACGTTTGTTACCCTTTCACATAACGAATTCTGTTGAATTTTTGAAATTAAATAGCTTAGATACATTTCAATAACACATACACCGACATACAGGCGGGAAGAGCCGCGGGCAAAGGCTGTGAGTATATAATCGTGGAAATTCCTGTTACTAAAATGAAATCTGTTATTAATTCAGACTTGTCAGTGAACTTGTGCAAAAATATAGTAATATTGACTTAGCCTTCATAATTCAAAATATTATATAATTAAATAAATAATAAATATTTCGGACATCAAACACACAACGCCATCTAGTCCCAAGCTAAGCAGAGCTTGTGTTATGGGTACTAGACAACTGATACAAATACATATATACTTTTTTTTTTGTAAATACATACATATCATACATAGAAAACACCCAAACTCCGAAACAAATATTTGCAGATCATACAAACATTTAGTTCGACTCGGGAATCGAACCCGAGACCTCTAGCACAGCAGTCGCATACGCTACCACTGCGCCACCGAGACAGTTGAAGGCAATGACTTGCTAATAATGATTGTTCAAGACAATCGGGACCGACGGCTTAGCTTGCTCTCTTAAGCACGGACGTGCAAAACCGTGAAACTAGCAAATTGTGGTCTGTTTATAAAGAATTGAGCCAATGCATACAAATGTATATATTTGTACCGTATAATAAATCGAACCCACGATATCTGAAATATCAATCCTTCACCAACACAAGCAAATCCTCTATTCCTTCAAGACTAATTTGTCTTCCACAACTTTATAGTCGCTATCAAATATTTCATATAACATTCAAGAATATATATATATATTTATATATATAATTAAAAAAGATGGCCGCTTACCGCCATAAGGGTCCCCGTACAATAAAAACCGCTCATAAAGTTTGCTCGTAACCTCGGTAGTCAATAAGAATTGATATTAACGTCTAACGGCCCTTAACGTGATTGAATTTCAATTTACGACTACCCACCGTCACACGTTTAAAATAATCTTATTTATTTTTTTATGTTATTTCACTTTTTTTGCTCTTAGCACCGCAATTTTAAGAGGGATAACGGAATTTGCTCTATCTTACAGGAATCTGCACTTAAGTAGCTCTACTTATATATAAACATTGTCAGTTTTAAAGTAAGTAACACTTTTAACTATGTTTTTTTTATAAAAAGTTAATTCCCGCACTAGAAACCTTCAGCAAAGAACATACATGACAAGGATACAAGGAACACTCAGACTTAGAACAACAATTCGTGGATCACACAAAGTTTTGTCCCATGTGGGTTTCGAACCCAAAATACTCAGCGCAGTAGCAAATGCGGATTTGGTGAATGTTTAGAAGTATGGGTCATTGATTATTGTAAAGTACAACATATTCTAGTCAGCGTTCCAAGCCATATACATAATTGTTTGTAGTTGACGGCGTGTCAGTCTTAACTTACTAAATTATTAATAATTTATATTATAATAGAAGTAAGTTTTACTAAAGTATATTTGGGTCAATATTAAACACAATCCACGTTTACTACATACATATTTGCATAAGGATCGCACGCGCAGCTTAGCATGTACCTAATTACTGAGACTAGATTTCGTTGTACATATATTTGCATTTGCAAATAGAGTCCGACCAGCTCGATAGTGCACGACTTTGTCTTTCACTATGTCTACATAAAACATACAAAGACTTTAATGCTGCCTCTACACGATGGGTCAGCACTGGCCCAGCGAGACGACCATGCGATGGTTGAGACGCAACTACATGACGGTGACATTTAGTTGCGATCTTTATTTTTTTCGAGATAGACATGGAAGCTTTAGCCGCTGCGGCAATATATCTATACAGTTCGAGCACACACTATCGAATGGACCACGTGTAGATGCGTAGCGCCATCTCTGGCCTACCTTTGATGTATGGCTGAAAAACCGAAACCGATGCCATCCCATGACTATTGCACGCGCCAATAAGCCATTCGACACCACTATGCCCTCCACACGCTGGCCCATCCTAGTAGACCATCGCAATAGCCCATCGTGTAGAGGAGCCATAAAATATAAGTGTAACATTTTGTTTAAGAGCCTGCCAAAGTGTCTCTACTCTGTCTGATGGAAAAAATAAGCAGAATCCAACTCATTACGAATGCAGACAATGCAACAACGTAGCATGTTGATCCTCGACTATGACGGTCTATTGAGATGATGGTGAAGATTGATATTCTGCATTATTATACCTTCAGTCTCGCTCTCGTCTCAGTCTAGTCAACTAAACACGTCAGCACAAATGCTGTCATTGTAGGTTTCAGGACAGCACAGGATCGGTTCTTCTGGAGAATCTTGAGAAAAACCCATATCCAGCAATATAAGTACATCTTTCGGCTGAGAGGATGATGGTTAATACACCTTTAAATAGACCTACGCTTACCCTTATTAGAGCATAAGTCTTTAAAATTCTGCTCTTCATAACCAGAAAATCACTTGAACACTTTGCCAAACTAGTTTTTCATTTAATTTGGATAATACTTATTAAAAAACTAAGAGCAAACAATTAAATTAACATACTGTAATCATTAAAATTGATGTATAAGACGTCATTTAGCTTTTA
Organism: Spilosoma lubricipeda; assembly: GCA_905220595.1. Classification (NCBI taxonomy): domain Eukaryota; kingdom Metazoa; phylum Arthropoda; class Insecta; order Lepidoptera; family Erebidae; genus Spilosoma; species Spilosoma lubricipeda. The sequence continues at coordinate 8,239,141 of HG992299.1, forward strand.
GCATCTCAAAATCATATAATAAAGCAGCAAATAAGTACCATAAAACAACAGTTACTGTATAATTCTAAATTTATACGGTATCATTCAATTTAAGTTTATAGCTAAATTCTGCCAACGGTTCGTACTTGAACAGAATTGCTTAATACTATGACATCAGACGTTTAGTTTAAGGCTAGGTACACACTCTTGCATCGATAACTGATTAGTCAGTGCCCATAATATGTGATGATACAGTATGACTTCCCTAAATTGGAATATCGCATGCTCAATTTGATAGCAATGCAACGCGCACCTTGACCAATTTGAATTGAGCTTCCTTTCTTTTACAACTATAGTAACGAATGTGAACAACGAATGACTTTGATTGTAGTTATTTTTATCTAAGTTTAGTTTAGCTGTAAAAATATTACCTACTGTCAATTGGGAGAGCCACGCTTCGGCATGGATGGGCCGGCTTCCCTAATCCCTAATCCCCCAAAAACCGGCAACGCACTTGTGACGCCTCTGGTGTTGTGGGTGTCCATGAACGGCGGTAATCACTTACCATCAGGTGATACGTGTGCTAGGTTGCCGCCTAGTCCATAAAAAAAAATCGTAATAACGTAAGTTACAACGTTCAACTTTAGCGGACAACAGCGTTGGAAGCTATCCTGTTATACTAGTTGTAGTTAAAGTGATAGAAGCTGAAGAATAAATAAGAAATATTGAATAATTAAACAATCTCCCGACAGAATTCCAGTTTAAAGAATGTTAAAGAAATAAAAATAATTCTTTTTAAAAATCCATAACATTTCTGAATCTTGGAATATTATATTATTCCTTGACTAAAAGAAATGTGACCGTTATGTATGTTTACCGAAGCTATAGTGTGGTTTAGTCTTAAAGATGTTTGTATAATATACAGTAAGCTAAGTACATTATTATAAATTGCCATAATATACGACAGTATTTAGATATTCAACTGATTGTTAAGTCGGTTCACGACAGAAGCATATCGAATCACGATTCGATACGAGAAAATAGCCTGTTGGAATATGATGCAATATTCAATCCGTATTAATATAATAATTTTTCGAAAGTATCTCTGTCTCTCCGTAACGTATTCACGGCTAAACCGTTCCACCGATTTTAGTAAAATGTGGTATCTCAAACTTCATACTTCGAGGAAGCAAAAAAGCTAATCTTTACCGCGATAACTGATATATGTACATGAGAGCGGAGACGCAGGCAAGAGCTAGTCTATACAAATAAATAAAATTGGAGTGTCTGTTTGTAATATTAAAATAACCGCTTTTTACTTAATGCATATGTATGTATACACGATACATATGCCAAAAATGTAGTTAAAAAATTTTTTGTCTGTCTGTCTGTCTGTTTGTTCCGGGTAATCTCTGGAACGGCTGGACGGATTTTGACGGGACTTTCACTGGAAGGTAGCTGATGATCCGGGGAGTAACTTAGACTACTTTTTTAGGCTAACTTTGTCCCGCGGCGTTACTCGCGGTACAACAATAACCGCGGGTAACACCGCGGGTTTCAGCTAGTTTAGTTATAAATTTGAGTTATCGTTTCAAATAATTTATTTTATTTCAATTTTCCATATCCTGTGCGTCGCTTTCGTTTACGGTTCCAAATTGATTGTAATATAAATTTTGTTTTTCATATCCGTAGCCAAAAAAAATTGAAAAGTTGTTTAATATTGCATTTGCTTGTTCGTTTATTGATTAGTGATCTTGGTTGTGAAGCTAGAGTTTCGATTCAAACTGGGTATAACTACTCATATAATGAGCACGTTTACCTATTGTGAATGAGTGTAATTTATCCGGATAATGAATGTATACTTTAAGAAGAATCTATGTACCATAGTACGAACTCTTTCTAAATTCAAATCAGACGACTTTATATGTATTTCAGAGCTCTTTTTAATTGGCTACATGTGTCTCCAAAGTTTTCACAGTCAAATTATATTGCTAAAGGTTATTTTAGTCTTGAGTCTTACCAGAGTCAACAACTGTATTAAAATCACAATAATTATTTTAGAAGCGGTTTGGTAATTCCTAAAATAAACTATTGCTTGGGAATTGGGTTTCATCAAAACTTTTACATAAGAGATTTGAAGATTACTAATTTTACTCGTAAAATGGAACTTGTAGTGAAATATGCCTACATCTACTTAATTTAAATTTAGCACCCGAGTTCAATAATTAAATGTCTGGATATTATTGTTATCTTTATCATTAAAAGCTTTTATATCTATACAAATAATTAAAATTGGATTGTCTTTTTGTAATATTTTAAATAACAGCTTTTTAATCAATGCATATGTATGTATACACGATATACCAAATACCAAAACTGTAGTTAAAAAATTTTTTGTCTGTCTGTCTGTCTGTTTGTTCCGGGTAATCTCTGGAACGGATGGATGGATTTTGACGGGACTTTCATTGGCAGGTAGCTGATGATCCAGGGAGTAACTTAGGCTACTTTTTTTAGACTAACTTTGTCCCGCGGCGTTACACGCGGTACAACAATAACCGCGGGTAACACCGCGGGGTTCAGCTAGTTTCTTAATAAAATTATAGCGGCATATGTAACAACTAAGGGTCATCACTTATCCCACAGCGATGTTTCCTCTCTAGTTGGAACCTCCGGTAACACCAAAAACAGTTGTTTAACACCGTTTTTGGAATACCGTGATATCCACTCCCTCCAAATTGACCCAAATGTAACAAAAGCATTGCTTCTCAATGGTATCATGAAAGTAATAATAGCTAAAACGCGAAGGCAATATCAAAAAGGAATATCGTTCATACTTATGAATGAGAGTAAAAAAAACAACTCTTCAAGCGGTTTAAGGGCGCATGTCTGTACCTCGAATTATCTGTTCCATCAACAACCCATAACGTCTACTGCTGGGCTCGGGTCTCTCAGGAGAGGGTTAAGGCCATACGTCCACACGCTGGCCAAATGCGGGTTGGGGACTGGCAAGACAACGTTGCGGCTACGTGATCTTGCTGTTAGATGTTTTTAAGCCGTCCCAAAGGCCTCCAAAAAAGCTTCCGCTTGTTATCATATAACAACCGGGACCGACTGCTTAACGTGACCTCCGAATCACTATCTGTTTACAATTTCTAATGCCAGTATTAAAATTTGATTTATACCACTACTAGCCGACCCACGCAACCTCGTTTGCGCCTTATATTGCCCGTAGCGTGAAAATTTCCCCCGTTTTTAAAACATTCTTCATTGTTGCTCCGCTCCTATTAGTAGTAGCGTGATGATATATACCCTATAGCCTTCCTCGATAAATGGACTATCCAACACCGAAAGAATTTTTCAAATCGGACCAGCGGTTCCTGAGATTAGCGTGTTCAAACAAACAAACAAACAAACAAACTCTTCAGCTTTATATATTAGTATAGATATTTGAACCGTACTGCTTTTAGACACTACATGTTATTAGTTTTATTGTTATGTGTTAAATAAAAAAAAATGTTTTTCTTCGTTTCTTGACTCTACTTATCATCAGTTGGAATCCGGGACCTTATAATATAGTCCTCATGCTTTACCACGATCAAGAATACAGCTGATGCACGGGTTTGTCCTCGGTTTTAGCATTATTTTGCTATCAATATTTTTATGTAAAAAGTAAAATGTTGTTATCAAAAAGAAATTAATTTTCTTTGAACGAACATTACCATTTTTATAACATTAATTTATCAAATTCAATATGAATTATGAATCCGATTTGTCGCGTATCGATTAAATTGGTCCGAATCTCGTGGGAAATCATTGTTATTATAATAAAATTAATATATTACTGGGGAAAATATTTTATTGTGAACAATTTTGTACCGTTTCGTTCGTAATTGCACGTCTGTTGAATTGATTACTTTGGCTTTCAGTGATGACAAAAGTTTAATTTTCAACGCAGACACTCGATACAATAAAACAGGAGATTGAAATAAATTAACCAGCAGTCGAATTGGGTTGTTACTTAAAACTGTATTTATTAAACGTGATTTCTTAGATTGACACAGTAGAAAAATCATAGTTCATTCATTTTTTTCTCCGATTTGCTTTGCAAATCCGGCTACCACGAAATACTCTTTTCACTTTTTAGGTTATTATATCGCCCATGTCACTCACAAATAACGTAGCCTTCTATTGGTAAAAGAATTATTAAAATAGGTTTAATAGATTTAGAGATTACCCTCTACAACGTCAAAACTTACCTCTTTATATAATAATTTAGATAAAGGTGAATGAGTTAAGTGTTAGGGTGACCGTATTCTAACGACATGGAAATCTGCATAATAGTGACCGATATAGGTTTGCCTTTGAATAGGAATTGATAGAGAAGAAACTAACCAATCTGTGGTAGGATTTAGATTTCCACACAAAAAAGTCGTTTATTGGAAAAGTTTTCAGTAAGGAATAATAGTTGCCAGCGGTATGTGTGGCCTCGCAAACTGAGGACGCTTAAAATATACAATTTTCATGCACCACACGTATGTATTTAAAAAAAGCTATTTTTAGGGGTTTTAGATAAGCTGTTTGCGCTTTCTGTTAATCTTAATTAGCACTTTAAAAAAAGTTTTTGAAATAACAGCATTTTAAGTGTAGGAACGAAAGTCTAAACCAAATTCTTATTATAATTTAAACTTAGATATTTCTTTTGTTAGTAATCGCTTTGAAAGAAATAAAACAGACGAGATAAGGGCTTCTTTAGACTTACTTTATAAAATACTAGCCGACCCACGCAACCTCGTTTGCGTCTTCTATTGCCCGTAGCGTGATAATTTTCCCCCGTTTTCGAAACATTTTTCATTGGTGCTCCGCTCCTATTGGTCCTAGCGTGATGATATATAGCCTATAGCCTTCCTCGATAAATGTACTATCCAACACTGAAATAATTTTTCAAATCGGACCAGTAGTTCCTGAGATAAGCGTGTTCAAACAAACAAACAAACTCTTCAGCTTTATATATTAGTATAAATTATTTCTTATAATAAGTTCCATTAAACGATGACATCATTCAGATAATAATATTCTCGTGTTATTGTAACCTAATACTTCACTCGAGTGTTCTAAGTAGTTCGATGTCCACCTAATATGGCCAGAGATATTATTAGTTTGTCTAATAAATAATAACTTAAACAGTAGACGACATGTAATCGGATATTTCAAAGTCAAAGATCTAAGTTATGACTAAGTTCGAAGGCTTGAATAGGGTAATAATGGTTTTTTTGGAATTTTTGTATTTATAGACGATGTATATAGACATATGTATGTAGGTATATATACTTTATCTATTTAACGTTCAAAAAAAGAATATGCGTAAACATTTACGTGCTTATAATAGCTTAATAAATACTAAAACAACTCGTTTATCTGTTTTTTAAATACGATGTATTTGTCACAAAAATTGTAAACTTATGACATTATTATTAAATCTAGACTGAGTTTCTTGTGGCTTCTTCTCAGTCAATAACCTGTTGGAAGCCTTTGATAATAATCGGAAGACTTAAATAAAAATTAAGAGTTTATATTTTCGACTCAAAGAAAATCATCTGTCTTTCGTATGAAACGTGAAACGTCATACAATTACCTATTTTAATATTAATTAATATTAATATTATCGCGTCTAATACTTCCCGCAGTTTTCGTGGCCCAACAGTGCTCTAGAAAACATTCAAGCGAGCTAACAGCGTTGGGGAACTTTTACGGCGACTATTCCCGATGGGTGTCTTCGGCCTACACCGTATCCGGCTTCCGGACACTCGCCTAATCGTTTATTGTGAGCGGAATGTTTTCGTGATATATTTGTGGTGAAATTGTTAAGAAAGTTTTTTTAATGGATACGTGGTTTGTTTGGCTGATGAGTATATAAATAGTAAGGTTTGACGTCACGACTGACCTAGTAGGCACGTTAGACATGCTTTAAATAAGCGTTATACATATGTAGTGGCTATTTCATTGTTTGACATGTAAAGTTCATTGTACTAAAGATTTTCTTGTTTTTTTGAATATATTTGCTTTTCGAATACTATACTTAAAAAAAGATAAGCATTTTGTAATAAAATTTCTATTGTTTATAACATTAATATAACTGCTAAAGCTACCAATTAATGGCAGTGCGAATGTAGTATTTTTTTATGGAATGGGTGGGCAAAAGAGCAGACCTATCGCCTGATGGTCAGCGATTACCGCCGCCCATGGACACCTGCAAACACCAGAGGTGTCACAAGTGCGTTGCCGGCCTTTAGGGGATAGGGAGGGGAGAAAGGGGGAGGGAGTTTGGGTTATGGGCCTCCGGTGTCCTCACTCACTCGGTGAAACACAGCGCAAGCATTATTTCACACCGGTTTTCTGTGAGGGCGTGGTATCACTCCGGTCGAGCCGGCCCATTCATGCCGAAGCGTAGCTCTCCCACGATAAAAATTTACGATTATATAACGTGTTTATTAATATATAGCCTCAGATTTTTTTAAAACAATAGGTTATAGAGACAAGTTATTCAGACATCAACTTAAAGTGTAAAAGAGTATGTATATAAAAACAGTCTCCTAAAGTGCACTATCTTAACTAGGTCCTGTTTCCAAAGTTAAGTAAGAAAAATATGTAATTTATTGCAATAAAAAGCCCGGGGCGGAGGTAGTATATAGTTAAATAACTGCATAAGCACAATACAAATGACTAATGTTTTAACAGCTAATCAATGTTTTACTAACCTACATTATTTATAGTCAGCGAATCGTAAACAATTTCTTATCTTAAATTAAATTATTTACACTTAGACCCACTTCTCGTTTGAAATATTACTGCACTAAAGATAAAACTTAAATAGGTAGTAATGGAGTCTTGGTTTTGCCATGTTATATAACATGGTGGGAAAATCTATGGCGATTTTTGAACGACGAAAGTTTATTTTTTTGCTCGATTACGGTTAATAACATTTTTGTAGTCTATGTATGTTTGTATATTCTTCCATAGCGGCTTAACTACTGAACCTTGAAATTTTAATGAATGAGGTTTTTTATGGTATTTGAGGAGACGAATCGCTTGATGGTATCTATATATACATATTCTTAATAATAACTATATATAAATTGTATAAAAGTATTTACGTAGTCGAGTTAAATAGTTTATAAACTGTTTCTTGTTGCTGTCTCATCACAAGTATGTATACATTCTAGTTTCACCTAAAACACCTACATAGTTGTAGTATCTAATCACTCGCTGTTTTTGAAGCAAAACATTCAGTTAGCTCAAAAACAAGTATGTATCCACACTAGTTGAAAGCTGTTTGCTGTGGCCGCTAGCTCTCGTCCAAAACCCAACAACTAATCGTTGCAAACTTTCCCAAATACTCCCCCGTGTGTAACGACCAACTCCAGTTTAAACCTCCTCCATTTCGTATTGATTACTGGATTTTGTAATTTGGGTGGTTTCGCTTAGGAATATAGGGCTATGGTTAATGGAATGAAAGCACGAATGAACAAGGATTCCATGATGCTTTGTTTCTGAAAACAAAATTAAAACTAATATTGATACAACATATGTCATAGACCGTTTCATCTTTGAATTGTTCTTTTGCCACTGTTAACTTTAAATCTTTTTATTTTGAGTAACTATTTTATTTTTATTATTTTGTGTTATATATATATATATATATATATATATACTGGTTCTAAAGTGCTTTACTTACCCTCATAAGTGTTCTACATACGGGTTAGTAGTTAAAATATCTACCTGAAATCATCATCAGCCTATTGGTGCACTGCATAGATCTAATACGACACTCTTATCGATGGCTTCTCACATTCACCTGGTTTACATTATATTAGTCTTAAGCGTAAAGTTATCTAAGATTATTATAATACTAGCTGAACCCCGCGGTGTTACCCGCGGTTATCGTCGTACCGCGAGGAACGCCTTGGGACAAATTTAGTATAAAAAAGTAGCCTAAGCTACTCCCTGGATCATCAGCTACCTGCCAGTGAAAGTCCCGTCAAAATCAGATCAGTTGTTCCAGAGATTACCCTGAACAAACAAACAAACAGACAGACAGACAGACATTTTTTTTAAATACGTTTTTGGTATATGTACCGTGTACACATACATATGCATTTAGTACAATGCGATTATTTTAACATTACAAACAGACACTCCAATTTTATTTATTTGTTAAGATAAACTTTAAACATAAAAAAACTTAACACATCTATAATAAGTAACTTTACATGTTGGCAGTGTATAAGTCGCGCATTGTCTACACCATTCTTTCTTGTTAGAGAAATGTTAACCCTAACTCACCTACTTCAAACGTCTTCATTACAATATTTAGTCAAATAATATTCAATTAGCCAACTCCTGTCTGTGTACGTCTGATTAGGAAGCTACTACTCCTACCAACGAATTGCCTAGCTAATTTTAATTAGGAAAGTGCGTATCGAACGCAAGCTAGCACATTGCAGCACAATGCTAAATAATGATTGCAGGCGGCTGAAATTGGACATGCAAATTCGGTTCGAATTTGTCCCCATTTATATGGACGAGGTTTTACTAACGCTCAGAATAGCTCTCTTCGTCTCCCAGCATGATATTTTGTTTACGATTATCATTTCCCACAATTTCCATATTTTAATTAAGCATATAAAAATATCTCGAAATAAGATGATGTTTATCTTAAAATTTAATCTGGTCGGGTACAAAGTGTACTTTATTTAGGTAATAGGAATACATGTCACTTCATGGTAAGTGATTACCACATGGACACCTGCATCTCAATAGGCATACCACCCTCTGTGTTGAGATTTTTATTTGTAAATGAGATTGCGGTAGCCTACACTCTGCCTGATGGAAAGATCTAAGAATCTAAGAGTGGTTGTCACCAAACTCACTGCGAAAGCAGACTATGCAACAATGTGATCCACACTATGGCGGCTTATTGAGGTGGTTCTGCCTCATTGGGTCCCGGAGAATCAATCAGAAGCTTCCGGTAAACCTTACTCGCAAAAAAGCAATAAAATTATTGTTTGAAACTGGTGTTCTCTAGTGTCGTGCTAACACTCGTCTTTGCAATTTACATGACAGTTTTTGGCAGTCTATGTACGTATTTCCCATTGTAGTGGCTAAACTACTGCACCGATTTCAATGAGTGGGATGTCAATAGATTCGTAAAAATAGCCCGAGTGATATAGGCTATATATTTTTTGTTGATAAATCATCAACCAGTAGATCAAAAAAGTTAAGCTAAAACAGTCAAAAGTATTCAATTTAAGTCAATAATTTTCCCCAAAACGAGGGAGTTAAGTCTATAAGTACGTCAAAATATACAGTACTGGATTCAGTGAAACGGTAAAAGAGAAAACGAAACGAACGTTAAACTAGGTTTAACGAGAGTTTAATGTTGTCACACCAGGGGATGTTTTGTCAAGCGGAATAGATTAGACCGCTATGAGATCTTGGCTCGGTTTAAAGAACTGTGCACTGGGACAAGATGTTTATAGGACAGTTATTCATAGTAACTACCGTTCCACTATTAAATTCACTATCGAATCCACTAAAAATTGTAGCTACCGTTCCACTATTCAATTCACTATTAAGTCCTCTAAAAAATAGTAACTGAGGTGTTGGTGTTGCCTGTACCTCGATTTTTATTCGCTGTTTTCTTCACCATTCCACCATTTGGACTTATACGCCTTTGCTAATACGACTTCTTTATAACTTTATCATGACCATAGTGTACCGGTGTTCTTATAAACACCAGATTATGACATATTGATATAGTGTGTCTGTAATCTGAAGGAAAGCATGAGACAAAGCTTATACCAACCCGACCGTGAAAATAAACTTACACCATTTTGACATTATTGATTATTTATGATTGCATATATACATGCATATATAAATAGCCATTTTTAAAACCTATTTTTAGTCAATACTGGAGGTAGTATTTTTTTCTAATATAATGTTTCAATACCTTCATTGATATTTTTGGTTATGTAAGGCAAAGTAATGTAAGTGGCTATAAGAGATTTATGAATTTAATTTCCAAGATCTACGCTACCGATATTATTGGCAGTAGCTTGAAAGTTCAATTCACTAAAATGCCTAATTGTAGTTTTCCAGCATTTTCCTTAGAGATATCTCAGCTACTAAACATTTAATTATAAACTACTTATCCGGGTTACTGGGAAGTCGTCCCACAGTGTCTAACAGTCGTCTGTGTCGTGTTAACGATATTGAGGTGTAATTAATTTACATCTAATTTGATGTTCACTTAATCTAGGGTTGGTTGTGTTCTATATTCGATTTGAGGCCGGTTATATGAACCCTTAACCACTTCAATCCAAAACCGAGAAACTGGAAGCTATAACTGTTTTGCATCCGTTTATGATTCTTCTATTTATGACTCTGGTTGTATGTCGGTTATTGTGCTTTGTATTGGTGAATGTTTAAAATCGGTTCAGTGGTTTGAGCGTTAGTGCATGGCAATCACATTTTTCTTTTATATGTTCCTACTACTGGTCGAAATTCGATCAATTTTTTAAATTTTAACTTTTAACTTTCTGCTCTTCTCCTCAATACTTTAACTTTAACAATGCCAAATTTCAAAATTTTACACTCCTCTGTTTGCATAGTTTCCGTAAAAAGGCGTCCAATGTTTTTACTTCACGTATTTGTGTATGAAGTGGTTTTTGTTCGCGGCTTCGCCGCCAGTATGTTGGTTATCTCACTTTCCATATCTGAAAATGTCTCAAATCGGTTCAGTGGTTACGGCGTAAAGGCATAACAAATAAACACTCACATTCATCTTTATATGTGTGAATACACCAACAAGCAACATTTATATTCTATAGAATGTGTTAGATTTGCAACAATATGTATAATAAATAATAATTTACAAATATAATTCTTGACAAAGTTTTAAAAAGCAAACGAAGCATCTCAACTTGTGATCTGCTTGATTTGACTCTTCTTAGTGCTTTTGTATTTGTGCGCTTTCATCTAGTGTGCCTATAGTTTACTTTTTTTTTTTTAAAAAATTGTTATTTCGGAGATCTTTTCTATAGATTTTCTTAGGGGAGAGAGTTATCGCTGTCTTAGTAACCGATAGATTATGCATAGCTAACTTATACCTGCGGCTCCCCCAGCGTAGATTAGATACGACTTTTAACTACAGTCGTATCTAAAAGCCAAATTTTACTGAAATCGCTTAGCCTTAAAAGCGTAACACATAGAATATTAGTATGTATTTAATTTTGAACCAAAGTTTGTATTTAGTTTCTTTAGAACAAAGTGTATGTAGCATTTAAATACGTATATAAATCTACATAGTCAACTGTAATTATTTAAAGAATAATCCATCTTAATATTGTACAGGCGACGGCCTAAAATCCGTAGTACTAATGGGAAGTAAAAGTAAATCACTTTGGTAATTACTTTGAATACGAAGAGAATAATTAAATTACGACACTCAAAACTCGAGACTCGACTCTCTTCGGGAATTCTCGACACAAGTACTGAAGTTAATGGTGATCTTTTAAAATAAGAAATTTTAACTTTCGGTGTGAGATTTTAAATGTTGTTAAGTGCCTGGTTTCTTTGGATCAATAGACTTCTGTTCAAATTAAGAATACATATTCAAAGACAAAAATATGTGTTATTTTTTTACTACTAATTTTGAAATAAGAATTCCTCTGTGGTCACAGAGAAATAGCGTTAGTTTTATAATTCGATTTTTGAATGTCGAGAATTTGTAATTCGAAAATTAAACTTTGATTAGATACAAGAAGCGTCACATCCCAAACACGACGTTTCAATTTAGCGATATTGGAATAGGTAAATTGATTTATTAATTTCCGACCTTAGCAGGTCCAATCCGGAAGCAGGGATGAGTCTGGCTCTAAATTCGATTGGTTCTTTTGATTTGAATTATGTTTTACAAAAGTATTTAAAGGCAGCATTTCTGCGTATAATTTTACTCCCCCTTATGTAATAACTGGCAAGTCTATAAATAGCTGTAGTCAACTGGATACATATCACTAAATAAGCTAAATTTACCTAATATTTAAAGTAGATACATTCAATATGTACTCTCAGAAATACAAAGCGCTGCACTCTTCACACACTGTTCTTAGTAGTTTTTATTTCTTTTGCTAAAAATCGCTATTCAGTGGGAATCAAATAAATGTAGCGATTCATTGAATATAAGTTCTATAGATAAGAAGCTTAGACACAATCCTATTACCTAAGGCTTTACAAGGGGCTTTTTGCATCAGACACGCAAATAAGTATGTTCATGTGGCCAAAATATACTAAGGTTTTTTAATCAATCCTTATATGGAGATCTATGGCCTTATTACGATACCATTTACATTTGTAGGTCTGTTTTATTGCATGACAGGCGGGAAAGAGACAGCTATTTGCGATTGTTTTGGGTATATTAGTTTATCATTTGCATATTTAATAGTAATTGTTATTTGTTTAGTTACTAAATTTCAATTTTTTATTTATAATTAAGCGGTTACTTTTACAAACTACATAAAAAAACCAATTGGATTTTTCTTTCTGAATTGAATCTGGTCTAAAACAGATTAGCTATACATTACAGTAACGTAATGTTAAGTCGCTAATATTAGTTCCAACGATATTCAGATTTTCGAGCAATTTCTGGACTTGCCGACAATTAGGCAACAGTCAACACTAGTTACTGACATACGAGCTTGACCTGTTCGAGCTATCTCTGTAAGCTCTCTTTACACGATTGATAGTAATAGACTTAATACGTAAGTGACTGGGGCTAACATAATAGTAAAATGAACGCAGTCAAACTATGACTTTTTGGAAAAATATACGCAAGAATGTAATGCTAGATTTTTTTCATCAGACTTTGGGTTTAATTTACTTGTTTGCTAAGAAAAAGTTAGTTCCACGTGCTAAGTAAAGTAGCCATTACAAGCTGAATAACTTTTTTTATCTGAGTTATTCCGTATAATATCTGTATACATAATACTTCGTACACGGAGGGATAACCCTCATTCCGTCCCCCCACCTCTCAGGGCCAAAAGAGGTAATGCACAAAGAGTTTATAAACGGATGAAATAACTACAGGTAATCAGTTTGCTCGAAAATAAAAAGTAAAAAAATATTAATCCAGACGTTACTATAAAATATGCTTATATTTTATTCTGCCTCTGCCTCGTTGGTCTAGTGGTTAGCGTAAGTGACTGCAGATCAAGAGATCTCGGGTTCGATTCCTGGCTCAGACTGCTGTTGGGTTTTTCTCACAAGAAATTCTTAATAGCAACCCGGAGTATGGAAGATGGCGGTGATTCCCGCCCGTGCCTTGGTGAGCACATTAAGCCGTCGGTCCCGATTGTCATGAACATCTATGGCAATCGTTATTGGGAAGTCAGTGCCCTCAAGTATACTGAAAACTAGTTCAACCTTCCAATTCAGTTCACCCTCAGGGTTACAGAAGTCTGATGCCAGTCGTTCCGTGGAAAAACTGATATTCAGATAAAACCGGGTTAACTAGCAGCCGATCCAAAATCTTAGCCATAATAAAACTTAGGAAGATAATGAGGTATATATTTTATTCGCACGGAATTTCTGACCAGGTCGGCTGCTACGTAACACACAATATTTCTCATCTCTAATACTCATACTGTTGCTTTAAGAAACAGGTTTAAGTAAGGAGTAAGTAAGTACTAATGGATTATAGTATTGTACTTCGTAAGTCATCTGATCTTGATACTTGAGATAAAGAAAAAAACTGCCAGTACGAGTGCCGGGTTTAAGGCCTTATTAAGTGCTATTTATTGACACAGTGTTAGGAAATTGTCGCCGTTGTGGTATAGTTTATTGTCAATATTAATATTACTTAGCCTAATACATTATAATTTTCCGGCCTTAGTTATATTTTTCTTTAAATTTATGAGATTATAACCTCGGAATACAAAAAAAAAACATTTAAGTCTGTTAAAAATTAAAATAATTACAGCATACTAATAACAACACCAGACTATAATATATACTAAAAACAATAGGTATCCATAGACTAGAACTAAATAATTCCTTTGAGTGAGTAAAAAGGATGTAATAAAAATGAAATATCTAAGTGGGCGGGCCTTAATATGACCGTTACAGATATAAGTCCGTAAATATGTGAGAGGTAATTGTCCTAAGATGAAGTAAAAGGCGTCTTCTACTGTTCTCATAAGTAGTTTTACTGTCAGTTCAGTTACTGTCCTAAGACAGAATGCCATGACATTAATATCTATTAATAGTCAGCTGTTTTACAAATACCTGTCCTTAGACAGGAGATTTTGGTCTACTGTGCGTTGCTGAACACATTTATTATTTATTTGTAAAAGGTTCGTTTCAAATTGTTCTTCTATAAAAGCATACATACTTTAACTATACGGTTGGCCTCCTGCGCTTAGTATCTACCGTGAGAGAGCCACTCGACCGGAGTGATACCACGGCCTCACAGAAAACCGGTATGAAACAGCGTTGGCGCTGGTGTTTCACCGAGTGAATAAGAATAACGGACACCCATACCTCAAATCCTCCCCCCATCCCCCAAAGGTCCGCAACGCATTTGTGACGCCTCTAGTGTTGTAATCGCTTAACATCAGGCGATACGTCAGCTCGTTTGCCATCTATTCCATAAAAAAAAAATGTTCTGGGTTTCAATCCCATATGGGACAACACTAGATGTGATCGACAAATTGTTGTTCAGAGTCTGGCTGCTCTATGTGACTGTTTCTTGTATGTTTGTAAAGTCCCCTGCTACAAAAAAGTATGTATATTCTTAAATCTAACATATAAAATTCTCGTGTCACAGTTTTCGTTGCCATACTCCTCCGAAACGGCTTGACCGATTCTCATGAAACTTTGTGAGCAAATTGAGTAGGTCTGAGAATCGGCCAACATCTATTTTTCATCCTCCTAAATGGTAATGGCCACCCAACCTTAAAAAAAAATTATGGCAAAACGACGTTTGCCGGGGCAGCTAGTAATGTATTATATTCTTAAAGCGGGAGTTCTCTTTTATAAAAAAAGCAGAATATTGTCCTGAATAGTTTCTTTTCTCCTGGCGTCGACTCTTACAATGCCTCTGGGATGAATAACACTTTACATTCTTTATCTGTCACCACACACTTACACCATGAGTTTAGTTAGTTAATATTTCTAAATCAAAACTTTATTTCCTACACATTAGCTCCACATTGACTGCCTCGTTGGTCTCGCGGTTCGATTCCCGGGTCGGACCAAATGATCTACAAATCTTTGTTTCGGAGTTTGGGTGTGTTCTATCTATAATATGTATGTATTTACAAAAAAAAAGTTATATGTATTTGTATCAGTTGTCTAGTACCCCATAACACAAGCTCTGCTTATCTTGGGACTAGATGGCGTTGTGTGTTTAGATGTCCGAAATATTTATTTATTTATTATATATTTATTTTTTAACCGACTTCAAAAAAAGGAGGAGGTTTCTCTATCTTAAATTTTTTTTTATGTGTATTCGCGGATAACTTTGTCATTTATGAACTGATTTTGATGATTCTTTTTTTAATGGAAAGGAGATATCCCAACGGCAGTACCATGATAAGGACACTAAAATCTGATGATGGCATCCAAGAGAAATCGAGTCGAACCTTGAAGTCGGTTTTATTTTTGTTAAAATTGTACTTGTTGCATTTTCACTGTATTTCAATTTTGTGATTTGTTGATTTGTTACAGTTTAAAATTGTAATGCAATTGTATTTAAACAAATTAATGGATCGGATCGCTTTCGAGAAAAACTAAGCGTTTAAAAAAAACATGACTCCACCAGTCATATGTGAGATGTCTATGTCACAATGGTTCATTTACTTATGTAGTATATGTAGGTGGACACTAATAGACCCAGAGACGAACGGCCCTACATATGCTTTCTCTCTTCTAACAATACATTAGTAATGAGATAATATTAATGATGGCCTAATGGAGATCCTTTCTAGCCGGTATTTTAGCTTGGACAAGGTGCGAATTCGTTCCAACTTAAATCAACTCTATTAAGATCTCAAAATGCGTTTTCTAGATTTAGAAACTTGATGATACATTGAATTAAATGATATTTATGTTTATTGACATTATTTACAAATTATTTCTAAACTAGTTGTTGCCTGCGGCTCCGCCCGCGTGAATGTCGGTGATCGCAAGAATAAGTTTGATTATATACTCTTTTATACTTACAATTTAGAATCATTATTATTACCAACCCATAATGTCCTACTGTTTGGCTCAGAAGAGGATAAAAGAAAAAAAATAGCATAAAACTGCAATACTGATATTATTGTAAAGAAGTAACATTTTAAATTCGAATATGATATTAAAGGTTTTAACTGTTAAAAAGATCAAATGAACTCGATGAGTTATAATAAAACTTTCACACAAAGTTTATAATGAATAGTTTTTGAACGAAAAGACGGTAGACGGTATTCCACCATTGTAATATCGCCTCTTAAGATTCCCTTTGTTGGCTTCTCATTGTAAATTATTATGAAAATGGAACTATGGTCTTGATAGAATTTTTAAATGATTAATGTTATGGTAAACGGGTTATTCTCCAAGTTAGTTTACGTTTAAAAAGTATAGAATTTGGCACAAATCCGATTTTGAATAAAAAGCAATGAGTTCTTTTACCGAGCATTCTACAATTGCTTTGAGTGACTAAAATTGGATAGCTCTATTTCGTGAGTCTCAATTTCATTACATAAGCAGGGAAACAGAGGGTTATTGTCTGTTTTACCCTGCAGCGAATAAATGCAAACCTTTTTTGCGAAGCTACTGTCCCAGAATTGAAAATGAACTGCTTGATTATCGTTTATACTATGCTCTATTTATTATGTCGTCACTTCTCTCATCATGATTAGCTTTTAACAGTCTACTGCTAAACTGGACATCGCACCTCCCAGGTGTTCGCCTACTAAACTACGCTTTGGCCAGACGGGTTACTATGGAGTTCATTCCAAGGTTTCCTTCTCCTTTTTAAGTGCTGTTTTCCTGTGTAATTTGCTCCCTTAGTCGCCTCTTACATACACAGAGAACTTTCTCCATTTCTCTTAGTAAACCTATTTTCACTGAAGCATTCTCAAACATCACACATGCATCAAGTACGAATAAAGCCGTTTTGTAAACCCATCATCAAAATTTTGCGGTTAACAGAACGAATTTCTCTAATTCCTTTTTAATTGTAATAAAAACCATAGAGTGGCTTTTTTTATACAACATGACTCCACCTGTTACAACAAATTATACGTTTGGGACACGACAGATAAAAAATAACTCTGCTCTGACCATTGAGTAAAATGGCCGACGTACGATATTAATTTCGAATTTCATTTTGTTGTGATTACAGTTTGAAGCGATTTATTTTGATACTATTACAATTATATGTAATGTTATTATTTATCTGAAATTGTTATATCTCAATTTGAACATTTTTGATGGTAGGTATGATTTTAATTCGGCTGTCTTTTTTTGTTGCATATAGGTAGTGATAACGGACAGATTGTTTCTTTTGTTAGTGGGTTTTATAACATACTTTGGTGCTGGAATAGACACATTCAAAGAACTGTCGAATATGAGAAAAAGTTTGTCAACCCCGACACACCTAAATTCCCTGTATGCTGGACAGTATGTTTGCTAAACGTCTAGTGTTTGTGAGGATTTAATAATTTAAATACTATCTGCAAGCATTCTCTTAGTTAAACATATAAAGAACCTCTTATCTAAATTATTGTTTTGGTTTACTTTACTTTTGTCAAGTAAAAAGGTAAACCAAAAACCAAAGTGTTTACGTACATTTAATTTGTTTGTTCGTTAATACCTAAAACTTTGCTCACTTGGTCTAAATTGTTTACCCTTTTGAACCACAAAATGGTGTAGTCTTTTGGCTTTTCCGCCTGCACGCAACATCCGGATGCAAGGATTTTTTGTCCGCATTTTAAGTGCAACTCAAACATTGGCGCGACAGTGTTTTCGCAGTCACATGTTTTTTTAAGCCAATTTGATTATTTAGGTATAATTCTGTCACTAAAACCGTGTGGGTAAACTCTTTTGATAATGTTAAAAAATGTGGGAATGAAAAAGTTTGTAGAATGTTAAATTTTTTCGTGTTATTTTCTTTGTAAAAAAACAGTTAGCAAATTTTTACTTTTTATTTATACAACTACGTTGGATATTCTGTGTAGATTGTACACTATTCTTACATTTCTAGAGGTAAGCGGTTACCGTAAACAAACTAGATTTGCAACATCAGCTTTACGATTAAACACCACTATCATAAATATATTTCTCTACTCATTCTAACTAAAGTCTCCGTATAGCTTATGTAGTCATTTTATTTGAATAAATAAAGCTATTTGTCGAAATCACTGTTTTAATGTTCTTGTTTTCCCTTAAACGAAAATGTACATCTGTTTTTTGTGTTGTTAAATTGTCCATCTCAGTTCGAAAATCCGATCGGATCGCTATCAGACAGGCATTTAAACGACTTCTTGATGCAAATTTATAAATTTAGCGTTTATTAACATCACTAACATATAAAACAAAACTAATACAATTTATGTTTGATAGATAAGCAAAAACTCGTCCCCAGTGAGCCGATTTGCGGTTTTTATAGACAAAAACTACCTAATTCTTTTTTACATTCAAGCCTGTAATGGCAATCGTGCACCTATTTCATTTCACCTCAATCGATGTTCTTTGTTGCTAAATTGAGGTTCGCCTCGACCTTGTGACATAAAAAAAAATGTTTAAGAATGAAGTTGATTACTTTCCCTTTGAAGTTTTAAGTGTCTATTCGCAACTTGAAGCTATTTAGATTTGTAATTAAAATTAGAAACTTTTTTCCCGGCGCAATGGCTTTTTCTTTTAAATGAATATTTTGTCTACATTCGTAAGAATTACTGGCCGAATAATGAAAGGTGATTAGTTTAAGAAGCATTTAAAAAAAAAACAGTTTCTGTCGCCTTGTATTTGATATGAATTCGATCTGATTACGATATATTGACACGTAGTAAATATTCTTAATCTAAATCAGACTATGCATCCCTAAATACTTCATTATCGTCGTTCCTAAATACCTCAAGAATAACGGAAAATAGCGTCGGTCACGTTTTTTATCTCATTAATGGCTGGATAGCTATTTATCTCTTGATGTTGGCTGTGGCGACCATTAATACATGTCAAAACGACTGTCGTCGGCTCACAGGGGACTTGTATTTCGTTTTGTCTGGCGACGTTTCGATTTCGAAACAGTGTGCATTGTCTTTTTGTCCCTGTCCTCTCTGCTCTATTGTTGATATCTAGAATAATGTTTTTGTATGGATTCATAGATTTATGTGGAAGCTCATATTGCGTGCTGGGGAATTAACCCTTAAACAAAGGAGGCATTAGTATTTTTTATAAAGTATATAGTTAGAGAACTCAGACTTCCTGACAACATCCAGTTCAAATTATAGGTATGCGACCGTGACCACTGATACGTTTTTTTTAAAACTCCCAATCCGTCTGCGTAAGTACTATCCTTTTGCCATTGTTGCCTCTCTTTCGATAGAAGAGGAAGGCAATAGGCTTTTCCTTTCATGTTGAACTCTCAATTTCCCATCTCCTTCCTAAAGTGCATATACAACTCGTTTGCCCTCTATTATGTATATGAGTGGGATTTAAAGTGGTTGGCAAAATGTGAATGATGTAATACGCCTCAACTTCCGAAGAGATATAACTTCCAGAGAGATATCTCTTCGGAGATAATGTGTTTATGTATGTGTTTAAAACTAAAATGCAGAATACATAGTACGAAGAATAGATTGCCGATGGGAACGAAAGTTTCTGGATTCAGCTATCGCTCTACGGTCTCACTCTCCTCTCATTTACGGTGGGGAAGGTTTCTTACCGATCTTCTTGGCAGTTAATGCAGGAGATTTATGTTTATTTGAGGACGTCCTCTGGTTGAGTCGATGAATATATGTTATGTTTATCGATGTTTGAAGAGCAATCCTTCATAAGCGACAAAACTGCATTGAAATGACGTTTATGCAAAATCTGTTGACTTGAATAGAATATAAAACTTCTTTACTCTAGGCAGAAGGTAAGCAGTGTTGTTATAAAGCTATAACTTTATTTACTTAGCTCGAACGTGACACCGCTGTTGTTTCGAATGACGTAGGTGTAACGACTTATCGTTAGGCAGACCATGTTTTTATAACTATGTTATATTTCGGTAACACTATCTCAATCCATGGATCTCCTGCAAATGGACATTAACAAAACTGGTAACTGGTTACTGATGTTGCTAACGGTACTTTTTCAGACTTCTCGCATAGCATATCCCTCTATCATTATGAAGATTTTTCGTATATTTTTCAACTTATCGTTATCATCATTATGATTGGCTTGTTGATTTATTTCTTGACCCTTACTGCTAATCCAGGGTCATATTTATATCGAGTAACTGAAGTTACCGGAGCCGGAAATCCTCACTTGCCCTAATGCTGGCTGGAGGAAGCAACGTACTTTGAACAGGAGTCCATGGGCGAAGGTAGTCACCTATCATCAGATGACCATGTAACTCAGGATCAGGCATCAGGAAACTGCTTACTATAATCTGAAACGTACACTTATCATCCTTCTTGGCTTTTTAAAAATAAACTAGCTGTAACTCGAAGGTCCGTCCGCGTTTATGTCGGTTATCGCGGTAAAGAATATTCAATGTATTATTCCTAAAGAAAATACCATGCCGGATTTAATTAAAATCGTTTCAGCGGTTTAGCCTTGAACGCGTAACAGAGAGACAATCAGACGCAGCTACTTTCGAAATTATGATATTAGTATGAATGGATGAACTAACACATATTAAATCAATGTTCTACAACTACAAACTTACTTTTTCCGTTAACCATTATTTCTTTAACTCGTATGCCGAAGACACAGTATATGTAGAAATGCCATACTCCATAGACAATTTATCTAACTGTCTTTAATAGCCTAAGGGTGGCAATTAAGGCAATGAAGACTTTATTCGAATACGTGGGCAGGCGCCATATAACGGTGATCTTATCTTAACACAGCATCTGGGAACTGTAAACTAGATTGTAATACATTGTGTTTTACATGTATATGATGCTAATGTGTGTGTATTATTGTTACAGGTACTTATTTTCTTATTTGGAAGACGTAAAGACTCGAAAAAGGTGTTAATTTTCATATATTAATTTGCGTAAGTGATCATGTTACTATACTAGCTGAACCCCGCGGTGTTAGTTAGTCTAAAAAAAGTAGCCTAAGTTACTCCCAGGATCATCAGCTACCTGCCAGTGAAAGTCCCGTCAAAATCCGTCCAGCCGTTCCAGAGATTACCCGGAACAAACAGACAGACAAAAAAATTTTAACTACATTTTTCGTATATGTACCGTGTATACATACATATGCATTTAGTAAAAAGCGGTTATTTTAATATTACAAACAGACACTCCAATTTTATTTATTTGTATAGATTATCATTTGACTGCCTCGGTGATGCAGCGGCAGCGTAGGCTAATACATTTTTTTTGTAAATACATAATCGTGCATAATATATAAAGAACTAAACTTCGAAACAAATATTTGCAGATCATACAAATATTTGGTCCGACTCGGGAATCGAACCCGAGATCTCACGCAGAACAGTCATATACGCTATCACTGCGCCAACATGGCAGTCATAATCATACAGTCTAACATTAACTTTCCCATTTAATACCATGGTTATCATATTATATTCTATAACGTAAAAATTTAATTAAACTACTTACCCCTTATGAGCCAAATATGTAACAAAATTGTCGACGTCATCTCATTGTTTATACGTCAGTTTACATAATACTTTAATAAACCATTACACACATATATGTATTACATATCTTCATTGTCGCTCTGTCCTGCTGATAATTCATGCCATGAGATGGTAAGGTTTTCTGTTATTTATGGTAAAAGCATCTTGCATACTTCTATGTTCCTACTTACTTATACTACTTATATTGTCAAAGCCGTCATATTACAATTTCACTAGTGACATTATAATAGAACTGTAGATTGTTAATTATTTTTCTTTATTGTTAAGAAACTAAATATTCTTCACTTTAGTTTTTAATATCACCAATATAACCTAAGGTCTTATAATAAACTTTTTATTTATGGTTGTCTCCGATAAAAGGCAGTCAAATTATGCACCACTATTGTCTCACAATAATAGAATAATAAAACGATTAAAATATAAAAAAAATGTATTTGAGATAACGTATGGTAATATACGGACGGCTAAGCGAACACACGAACGTACGTGGTGCTGAATTTATAATAATATCAGCAACGTAGACAGTTATAGAAAAATATTTGAATATTCCATAATTAACATATCCTCCACCTCCATCTTGGAGGACTATTAAACTCTCGATTATATCAGGACTTTAAATTCAAAAACATAACTCAAAATAATTAACCATAAAATTGTTTTGTGACCGAATTGTTTTTTTTTTCTTACTGGCATAGCATCGATGCTAGGCCAGTAAGAAAATTTAAATTTGGAAGGGTATATTTCATATTCAAATATGAAATATACCCTTCCAAATTTAAAAAAAAATGTATAGATTCATAACCGACGGAATGCTGAAGTAAGAAACTACCGAATTGTGAATCTCCTGTTTGTAAGTCATTAAGAAGACATTCATTTATGGCCTTTAACATCCCACTGCTGAACATAGGGCTCTTCTCAGAAGGGATTGGATATACCATTCTGGTCAGACGGGTTGCTATTGGGTTTGTTTCAAGCTTCTCTTCACTTTGCAGTCATGCTGTCCCGCGTAGTTTGATAGGTAGCAAACTGATAAGGCGACTGATGGTAGTCGTCTCTTACATGAGACGAACAGGAGTGGTGACTATCCGTATTTTTAATTCTTCACCTGCTATTCAAAATATACAAGATTTAAACACACCATAGAATAATCTAGAACAAAACGTGTTTTCTGGTCGTAAATCACGTTCCTTCATAAAGTTTCTAAACCTGTAGAAGCGAGGCTGACGTGGAGAGCGATAAAATATAGCGTCATTAAACACAGAAGTCCTCTATCTATGCACAATGGTTTGCCAGGTGTCAGCGCCACCCCGCGCTGAATCTATCATAGCGCTATCAAACTGCTCCCAATGGTTCAGTAAAAAATTAAGTATGTTTTCCATTGATGGGAAAATGGTTCTGTACACATTTTATCACATTATTTAATTATTTTAGCCTAGAAGCGCTTTAGTAAATATGCGTTATCAGTTATTCTGTTAGCCGCAATTGAGTACTTCTTTGTATTTCATTTTGATTGATCATATTTTTATATCTTCTAAGAAGTATCATTGATAAGTGTGGTTAAAAGTGGGGTCTATTTAGTTTAAGGTAAAAATATACCCAGTTTAAAAATCTACTTAAATATACAATTCCTCGTTCACCTTGCACATAAGAAAAAAACCCAATTTAAATGGACATGGAACCCTAAAAAAACCCTCCTGCGCTATTATAGATAAGGAGATGTAAATTACACTGCGAAGGGTGTTTAAACGAATTTACTGAACGGTGCTCTTGAACAAAATTGATGTTCCAGTACCTTGATCGAAGATCAGGCTACTCATGGCACCAGGTGATTTAGCTATCAAATGTTTAGGTGTTGATAAGGCGTCGGGATTGCTTAATTTTCAAGTGATTCCGTTCACAGCTTAATGCTTTTTACGACCCTATTTAAAGTAGTATCCGAGTTATCTTCCGTATTTTAGATAGGTATTTCGTAATCAAATGTTGAAGAAATTTTATCAAATCCACAAATAATATTGCTTTACTTAAATCTTTCATAATTGTTAGTCGCCATTTTGTACGTATACCCGCCATTTTGTCGTTTAGATCTGAATGATAAAACTTCAAATGACCATAATATATTTCTTAAAATATAGATTGATCTCTGTGACAGTTGTCACTAGTGCCATTTTACAACTTATAGTGATATTTTAGGTGTGAATCTTTAAAATAATAATTTGTATGCCTATGTATGTATATAACTGTCTCGGTGGCGTTGTGTACGCGTACGCTAGGTACGCGACTGCTGTGCTCGAGGTCTCGGGTTCGATTCCCGTGTCCGACCAAATTTTGTATGATCTGCAAATATTTGTTTCGGAGTTTTTTTTTCGGTTGTTTGTTTTGTTCTATGTAAAATATGTATGTATTTACAAAATAAATAGAACATAAAATTGCTGGTTTAAGGTTAGTAGCTTCGTCGGCTGCGTAGCTGTCTGTCACAGAGATCAAGCTTTATTATAAGTAGTAGACATACATATTTTACTTTTACTTCATAAAAATACAATGACTAGCATTTCTCAATAAATATTTGGTTAAATATAAATATTTCACACGCACCAATTGCTATTTAGCAGTGATCCGTGTTATGTGTATGCGTTCTTACTACATATTAGTCAATAGATCCATTTTTCTATTGAAACACCCATAAATATCTGCGACTTCAATGGTGTTAGTCACGCGATAGCGTACTTTTCTGATTTTTGTTCAAACAGAAGTGGCCCTGACTTCTAAGTTAGACATGGGTGTTCGATTCCGACATAGGAAAAATAATTATGTATGAACACTAACATTTATTCTGTGTTGGGATTCAATTTATCTTAAACTAGCTGACCCGTGCTCATTTCGTTAACGTAAAGATTCTTTTGTCCGACTTACTTTGCAAATCCGGCTACCACGAAAAAGCCTTTACAATTTCAGGTTATTATATACCTCTATCACTCACAAATAACGTAGACTTCTATTGGTAATTTTTTTTTTAAATCGGTTTAGTAGATCCAGATATTACCCCCAAAGGTAAAGGTAAAGAGAAGGAAAACTTAAAATACACAGTATAACAACCCAGCCAGCCATCGTGGCTTAGTCTGCAAATATCTCCTTTCAAAGGCTTATGTCCAGCAGTAGACTACTAAAAGCTGTTGATGATGATGAGTTAGGTTCCAAACTAAGAGTGCATAAGATAACACAGGATTTGTGACCTAAAATCACCTGTGTAGGCAATCGACACTGTATTCAAACGCTCAGAGCTCTCTGCATACAAGTTATCACATAGGCTTAACTATTGCATGCGTCTTTGCTGCAACATCTTTTGTTCTCCGTGTATAATAATACGCTATAGAATTTCTCTCAAATAGCAAGGACTATTAGATTAGGAAGCAAGGGATATTGCTTAAATGGATGCATTATTGAATGTATCAAATAAAAATAAATAATTCGGACATTTGATACACAATGCCGTCTAGTCCAGCTGAGCAGAGCTTGAATTATGGGTACTAGACAGCTGATACAAATACGTATAAGTATATACTGTTTTTGTATATACATAGAAAACAGCCAAACTCCGAAATATATATTTGCAGATCATACAAGCAATTAGTTCTAGCGAGGAATCGAACCCGAGACCTCAAGCACAGGAATCGCATAAGCTACCACTGCGCACTGAGGCAATCAAATCACTATCATGATCATGTATATTCCATTTTCTATTTTACAAGTTTCTGTGTTATCCAAGAAACAGATACTGTAAAGAAAGTATTCAACGTTTATTTGGAACGTCAACGTTTGGTCAAGGACTTATACCCTTCGTTCTCTTGTTTAAGAAATATAGGAAGAGAATTTGGAATTCCAGTTACCTTATCCACTCGGTATATAGCAACGAAGAAATCGCCTTACACTGGTTTTCTGTGAGATCGTGGTATCACTGCGTCGAGCGCATATGGCTCTTCTACGGAAAATATAGTGATGTCCAAACCTTATATTGGGCTATAACTGCCAATTTTGTCGTTGTTTTGCCAATCACTGGCTCCATAGAAATATCTTACTTATGACATTTGTGTGTAGCAGAAAGCCTACGACACTCTCACAATAGTGTTATTGTTCGGTTATCGATTGAACACAGTGGGCTACAATGCGCTACCTCGGACAAAATAGCCGTTTGTATGGATGAGATAATTTATAGGTAGAAATATAGACCCTTTTGTATTCCACTGATAATGAAAATGTAAAAATAGAAATAATGACATATTGATGTCTTTAGGGGTGGTTGACGTCAAATGTGTTCTTTATTCAGTTCAGTTCATTGGTGTGGAGAATTGTTTGTAGGATAAAGCAAATTGTTTTAATATGACTTAAAAAAATATCTAGATGTTAACTACCTACGATTACGTATGTCATGTAGGGGCCTGCATATATGCATTTGCATATTTCAGCCATCCTCAGCTTTAATAACATGTTACCTAAGATCAAGTTAAGATGCATGCTGTCGGTACATAATTTTTTTTTCCGAGTTCAGTACACTTACCCTACATTCAGAAATGCGATGCGTGATATATCCAGAATCCGACCAAATTTAATAGTCGCTAAATATGAGGTTTAATTGTGACTGGTCTTACCACTGAATATTTGGAATAACGTTTGATTGTTTACGTATACAACAATTTTAAATCATTTCAATGTCATGTAATGTTACTATACCTATTATCACCTATCAAAGGATGATTTACTAATTGTATGCTGATTTTGTAATAAATAAATTAAAACTAGGATCAAAATATTTTGCAAATTTTCGCAAGCTTTTTATGTTGCATATAATTCGGTCTCTAACCATATTTATTGATCACATAAATTTTCGTACAAAAAGTCATGGGTCAACACGACATTTTTGACATGGTGCATTTAGCTAAAACAGTAACAAATAAGAATCGCCTCAGAGAGAGAAGGTGTCCTAACTACGCAACTGCTCGTATAACTGTTGATTAGTTATAATCTCGTAAAAATGCAAACTCTCCGTCAAAACTTACATTACCGATGCATGAACGATGAATCTATAGAAATTCAGGAGTAATATCTGATTAGAGTTTTTATTAATCTTAAACCTTAACTCGGAGAAGGCAAGCGCAAGGTAAAATTACCTGGTCTAAATCTAGATAGAATTCACGTCTGTAGTCTTGTTAATTACGATTCGTACTTGACTGCAGGTCGGCTACCTAAAGCGTTCTAACTAAATTGCTTAGGCTACTTCTTGCGAAATTTATTTGAAAACTTCTACACGTTAGAGGGTGAATGATTAAACAACTGTACAAGCTGATAAAACGCTTGTTCTAAATTGTTTGGAGGAACTTTGAGAGGGGGAGGTGCCTTCGTTATGAGGAGTTTTAATTCTAGAAAAATTGACAAAGAAAATAAAGGTCAATTTCTTTTGCTGAGGCGGGAATATCTCATTAAACATAGTTTTTTTAAGTACTTATTTATCTTTTATTGTGGATAACCAAAATAGTATATTTTAATACTTAATTCCTGATTAAGTAATTTAGTTTTTAAAATTACTCTTCAAAGACTACTGACCATTACCAGACATTAGATTAAAATATCATGCATTTTGTTCTTAATGAAATGAAGGTAATAACATTTTAGAAAGGAAATGGTATTAACTCACTTTATTAATACCTGAACTCTTTATGGCACTATTGGCTTTATGATATACTAGCTGAACCACGCGGTGTTACCCGCGGCTATTGTTTTACCGCGAGTAACGCCGCGGGACAAAGTTAGTCTAAAAAAAGTAGCCTAAGTTACTCCCCGGATCATCAGCTACCTGCCAGTGAAAGTCCCGTCAAAATCCGTCCAGCCGTTCCAGAGATTACCCGGAACAAACAGACAGACAGACAGACAAACATTTTTTTAACTACATTTTTGGTATATGTACCGTATATATATACATATGCATTTAGTAAAAAGCGGGTATTTTAATATTACAAACAGACACTCCAATTTTATTTATTTGTATAGATATCTAATGGTAATTGGCACTCTCGATTTATACTGTTGATAATACATTTAGGCAGCAATATTATACTTATTTATTAAATATATATATTTATTTGTCACTTTGGTAGTAAGGACCTAAGTCAATGCAAGATACTTAAAGACCCACAGTCACAATGGGAAACCTGAAACAAATTCCAAAGTGCATAAAGCATTTCCTATACAACAGCTTTTGAAAGTATTGAATTACCCACTGTTCCTGAAAATAGTTCAGAAATATTCCCCCGAGATTGAAGTGAAATATTTTACTGCCTTCGTTGAAATATATTTCGCAAACTTCAAAAAGTCAATAAACCACAAGTAGGACTTTCGTCTAAATATATGTCTCCCCGCACAGTGGGTGCAAACAGCCGATAGCGCGGACAAAAAGATTCCTCTGCATTGTGGTCCGAACACAATGGCACGCTGGAAAGAACTTGTAATTACTATTTTCCTATGGCGCCTTTTCAGAGGTTTATATTTCAGAAAAATGGAATATACGTGAGGCTCGCCATTTCTTTGTCGAACTTTCGTATGTTCGACATATATCACTGACAAATGCAGTGAAAAATACGACTAAAAGCTAATCTTGCTAATGTGCCCCACGATTTTATCCAACATTTTTCCCTGTCTTTGCATCGCAGTTATTTTCAACATAAAGACGGTCTTAAATGAAGTGTAAACATCCGAAATGTTGATGTGGCATTTACTACCTAATTAAGTGAGCATAATGGACTGTGTGACAAATAACTTTAATATGTTGTCAACCCATAACGTTTTGTTAAACAAATACTTCTTGATTTCTAGATATGTTAATCATTATTTATTAACGGATAAAACTAGATTCGGACGATAAAGACATTAAATTATATAACATATCTTAAGCAATCGAAAATGTTTGCCAGTGCCGTGTTATTACGGAAATTGCTACGTATAAGCTATTAGCATCGAATATAATGGTCATTGGTTAGAGTAATCTCATAAAAGGATCTCCCACAAATGTAGCTAGCAAACCCCTCAATATTTACTGGAATGAAGTGTTCTTCAAAGAGCAAATGACAGCAATGAGTCCATCTTAGGAGCGAGTGAGAGGCAACTCAGGCTATTTACCTCGATAGCACATCTGTAATTATTGTATAGCGTATACGAGAGTTAAAATATCCCGTCGCTTTACTCGGAATTGTGTCCGCACGACTTCAGCGTAAGAGCCATTGGGTGACGAGCGATTATCAACTGTATACCCTTTAATGAACTGCGTCTCTTTAAACTTTACTATTATCTAGTGTTAAGATGAAATTTAAACTCTAGACCTTTGTGATTTTAAGATTCTTTTGTTTCAACGATTGTAATATTACAAGTAAGAATGTTTGTCGTACAGAAGTTAGACAAAAAACACGTACACGCTACTTATTACCGATAACTTTTTAAGAGTTAGTGGCATTTAAGTGTCAGTAAACTGGCGTTTAGGCTGTTTTGCGTTTGGGGCGCGCGACCGGCCTGCGGCAGACTGGTTCCGAAGCCGGTTGGACAAAGTGTAGCGACTTACTAAGGCGGTATGGATACTCCTTTGTAGCGCATTCCGATAGATACACAGGCCCGGTACAGTGAGACGCAGATAATGAACAACATTTACTGTGATGTGTGAACTATCCTAGTTGAAACTAGATGCAGTTTGCTGATCGCTATATTTTTCTCGCTA
The DNA here is from genome assembly GCA_905220595.1 of Spilosoma lubricipeda. Lineage (NCBI taxonomy): Eukaryota > Metazoa > Arthropoda > Insecta > Lepidoptera > Erebidae > Spilosoma > Spilosoma lubricipeda. The sequence continues at coordinate 8,268,795 of HG992299.1, forward strand.
AATAATAATATCAATTTCAAAAAGATTTATTAATTAACTAGTTGATTTTAAGAGAATAATAACTATGAATGAACTTGCTTTATGGTTAACACTTACGTCTTTGGCAGAGTAGACGTGTCTTGTGCGTTACCGTTACATTGACAACACTTACTTAAAAAAATGAATCTTAAATTCCAAGAAACCTTCAAAGATTCTCTTAAGTATACCGTCCACAGCTAATGTCCCGATAATGTGGCTCACGTACTTACGGGGACTCAAATTGCGTAAATATTTTCCCCGTGTTTTGTCTCAATTCGCACAGTGCTGATCGTGAGTTAAGTCTTTTTATTGTTTTTGTTATTTTTCGGCGAATGAATCTCAAGTTGTGCCCTGGCATTAAAAGATGCCCCGAGCACGAAAGGTTTACGCCCAAATTCGGCAGTTTTACGAGCGACAGATAGGATTATTTATACCGGGAGTTTTATTTAATAACGATATCGGAATGGCTGTGTCGTTAAATCCATTAATGCTTGTTTTACCGGTATATTTTGGTTATTTTAAGAGATATATGATTTGGGTTTTGTTTTGGATTTGTCTTTAAGTGCTTTTATGGTTTGGTTTGCCCACGCTGAAATGGTAGGAATTTGTGTATGTGGAATAAAGACTGGAATTTATTAATGTGGGAGTTTAATTAATACATGTGTTTATAGTATTTTGGTGACATAACAACCATTTAGTTTGACATTTTGATTGATGTTGAGTTTTATGACGTTCTCAACGTTCTTCAGATATTTTAGATTTATTTTAAAACGTTAATTCTAGTGAAATCATGACTAATATATTTTTTAACATAACTCACCACTAGGAATAAATCCTGTGTCGCGGAGGACTTTACAAACATACATGAAACGGATACAAAGAACACCCAGACTCAGAACAACAATTTGTGGATCACACAAAGTGTTGTCCTGTGTGGGATTTGAACCCACGACATTTGACGAAGTAGGAAACAGCGTGGTGACCGCCAAACCACTAGGCCAAACATGCAGTCAAATCGAAATATGTATTATGGGAAATCAGACTTTAAGAAAGGGTTGTAAAAATACAATTTCGAATTTTAATCTTTGAAACTGTACAGATGCTAGGTGGGACCTAATTGTTTTTATCTTGTATCCAAACAGTTTTGTGTTAGACTAGGGGACTAAATAAAATATAGCTCCTTTTTTATTCTTGACGATAAGTGAAAATTTGATTTTAATTATATATATTTTAAGTATATATAGTATATTATCGTTTAAAATATGTAGAATTTTCAAAATAAGTTTTCAACTATTTCGTAATCTTAAAATAGTTATTAAACTCATTTTAACTATGTCATATTTTATTAATTCTTACGATTTGTTTAGACTTCGATTTTATTCGACTTCTCTATATTATGATCTGTAAAATATATCGCATGTAAGCGTTTGGTAGATGATGAGATTATGCCACAAAACGTTTGCTAAGTGTAGGTAATTTAAATATGGCGTTTATAAACAGTACACGTCAGAGAAGCCATTGTTATTTTGTTTAAAATTCATGAGGCGTTATATTATTTGTATGTAAAATTATAATTAGGCCATAATGTGAACGTACGTCGTTGATTTGAGTAAGTAGTTTGAAAATGCTTTTATTTTAAACTAGCTGAACCCCGCGGTGTTACCGTCGTACCGCGAGTAACGCCGCGGTACAAAGTTAGTCTAAAAAAGTAGCCTAAGTTACTCCCTGGATCATCAGCTTCCTGCCAGTGAAAGTCCCGTCAAAATCGGTCCAGCCGTTCCAGAGATTACCCGAAACAAACAGACAAAATTTTAACTATATTTTTGGTATATGTACCGTGTATACATACATATGCGTTTAGTAAAAAACGGTTATATTAATATTAAAAACAGACATTCCAATTTTATTTATTTCTATAAGCGTGCCAAAGTGACTACTCTACCTGATAGAAAGCAAGTGCAGAATCTAAGAGTGGTGGTCAAAATACTCAGTACTAATGTAAGACACAGCAACTGTTTCTATAATATGAGTTTGTGCTAGAATAAGACGTAATAATCCTAATGTTATTAATTTTATTAAGTAAACAAAATTCGTACATTGAGGTTTCTTAACATCAAGTACTTGTCATTTTAATAAGTAGTAAACCTAGATAGGTATAGTATAGAATATACCATCGTAACACCAAAGCAGTATAACACAACACCCTACAGAAGAAGCATCAATAAGTTTTCATAAGTAAAAATTATACCAATAGACAAATCGACAACGCAAACAAACCACCAATTCATTCATATACTCCATTAATAACTTTATGAGAATCAAAAGCCATAGGGTGTGTCACCATGCTGCGTTGTTGCATTGTCTGCATTCGCAACGAGTATGGTGATTCTTGAATTCTGCTCATGCGGTACTTTAGTAGACATCATACATAAAAAAACTTTGTAAATTATCCTAATACAATCTAAAATAAAAACACATATACGCATATAAATATATATAATCAAACACAATATACATAGCCCTTCTCATATAACACGAGTGATACACCGTATAAAACACAAATTATTCCAACTGGGCAAATATAAATTATTGCCCACGTCAGCAATAAATAATTCTGTAACAGTTAATAACCGTTTAATTGTCTGTGACGGCTGCATATTAATGTCGACGTAACTAATATTGTGTTACAGTGAATAGAAAAATGTGGAGATATGAACTAACAACCACTAACACCTACAGATGATCATTGTAACAGGAGTTATGATGAAGTGATATCGGAAAAGACCCACTTGTGCTGGTGTTCTGACGCTACTAGGTGTTTTGCAAAAATCTCGGGTATCCCCTGTATAAAAGCCTCTGAGAACCCACAGGGATCGCTACAATTTAGATGTCCGCAAAATTTTAAGCTAAACTAACTGGCCCACGCAATCACATCTGCGTCGTCTATTGCCCGTAGCGTTAATATTTAGTCTCGTAGTCCTCGATAACTGAACTATCTATCAATTCAAGAATTATTCAAACCGGGTCAGAACTTCCTGAGATTAACGCGTTCAACCATGCAAACTCTTCAGCTGTGTAATATTAGTATATATTACGTATATGGCTATTTCGACAAAATTATTAGAACAAAATTATAAACTGTTGTTATACGGATTTAATTGAACGCCGTAATTAGAGTAAAAATAAGTTGTAATTCTTTACAAAGATGTCCAATTGTCCACTTTAAAAGTCACTATTAAAGCGCAAAGCTCGCTAAAACCCTGCCATTTCTGCAAATCTTAACAATGTCTGTTTTATTCAGGAGAAAATATTATCATCATGCTTGCTATGTGATGTTACTAATACAGAAGCGGACACTAGGACATTTGTGTCCATAGTTTTGTTTAATTGTAATAAGTTTTGGAGTAAATTACGCAAGACAACAGCACGGGGAAAAGAAGAAAAACTTATATAGTACGACAAAACCTCCTTTCTGAGGAGATGCTTATGTCCAGCTGTGGACTGTTAAAAGCTGGTGATGAAGAGCATTATTCAACGTGTAGTGTTTAATTACCGTGGGAGAGCTACGCTTCGGCATGAATAGGCCAGCTCGACCGTAGTGATACCATTGCCTCACAGAAAACCAGTGTGAAATAGTGCTTGCACTATGTTTCACCGAGTGAGTGAGGATACCGGAGGCCCATACCACAATCCGTCTCCCTATATCTCCACCCTCCCAAAGGCCGGCAACGCACTTGTGACGCTTCTGGTATTGCGGGTGTCCATGGGCGGCGGTAATCGCTAACCATCAGGTTATACGTCTGCTCGTTTGCCCGCTTATTCCATAAAAAAAGGCTATTACTTCATGCATTGTAGATGTTACACTCTGTATTTTCTTTAATGTTTGACCGTGACCATTCTTTTCTTTTTTGTCATTAATAAAATGTGTATGGGACTAATCCCTCCCACATTTACGTTACTTTAATGTCTAAGTAGTAAGTAAGTAAGTACGCTAAGATCTGTAACGATTTACCACGAACACACCTAGCTTAGAAGTTCGTCTTGAATTCTGTTAATCAGAAGTTAATTAGTAAGAATTTAATAGTAATGTGTGTAAGCAGATTCCATTTGAAAATAACTTACTAAAATTAATACTAGTTGGTTCGTAATACCAAATAAATTTATTAATAATCATATCTGTAATAAATATATGAATAATAACACGATTAAATAAATATTTCGGACATCTAACACACCATGCCATCTAGTCCCAAGCTAAGCAGAGCTTGTGTTATGGGTACTAGACAACTGATACAAATACATATATACTTTTTTTTGTAAATACATACATATCATACATAGAAAACACCCAAACTCCGAAACAAATATTTGTAGATCATACAAACATTTGGTCCGGGAATCGAACCCGAGACCTCATGATCAGCAGTCGCACACCCCGACCGCGAGACCAACGAGGCATTCAAATTGCGATTGCGATTTAACTACTGAATAATTAATAAATTCACGTGGGCTTTTACAAACATTGCGTGTCTCGTCTCCTCTGAAATATCTAAACAGCATCAGACAGTCAATCACTTCTACATAAACAAGGCGATAACACACACACGTATTGTTTTCAACAACAAAATTTTAACACTCCTCTTTTTTATTGTACATGCTATAATACAAATCGACATGGGTATTCAAATTGTAAGAAAAAATCAAAGTCACGTAACTCCGTCTCTTTCTTACACACGCAATACAAATGAGATTGCAACATGTAACGGCCCAGTGGTCGCAGACGAGATCGGTGCAGCCAAAAACATTTATTACAAGCCATCAATTTTTAAAAACCCGTGTAAGGTGACACCGGGGAACATACGAGTGTGTTTCAGACAGCTGTAATGTTGTTCGTAACACACAGTGGGCTGAACACTTAAATAACATGAACATATATTTTTTTTTATTTAAAAAATATTTATTTCATGCAAAATAATCAATCGTTAACTTCTTTGTGGTTTTAATGAAATGTCTTAAAAACGCGAAATAGAAGCTGATTGTAAAGTTTTTGCAATTTTTTTTTAGTCTTGATCATAAATTGTAATATTTTAATGAGAAACTAATAATAAACTGTATTTTAATATTTCTCTGTATAAAGTACTAATGAAAGTCGGCGAGTAAAAGGTTTTAAGGGCTAATAGTGCCTATGAACACTACACGTAAATGCATAAAAGTAATTAAGTATGTAATTGCAAATCGACGTAAATTTAGCGTTTCCATGCATTTTAACGTATATGACCGATGAAAAGCACAAATTTAATAAGCTGTTAAATATAAGTGCATATTTCTAACTGTTTATGTTAAACCAGAGTCGTCTGAATGGTATTTATTGAGTTGTTGTTAAGACCGTAAATATTTTCCGACGGATCTTTCAAAGGAACTGAACAATCCGTCAACTCTACACTAATAAAGTTGCCATGTAATAACAGCGGTATTCAAATTCTCACTAAGCTCTGAGATCCGTACAATGAGGTAGTGGCACTACAGCGAGGCCACAACTCGGTCAGTCATAAAATTTAAACATAAAAGCGTAATAGCGCAATTACAGGCTTAATTAGCGGAGCTGAGGCGTTTGTCAGGCGGAGTTTTACGATATACGTGACAAAATTCGATCGACAAAAACGATGTCCGAACGCGTTTTGGGTCACATCGTGTATTTATATTTGCGAGGGCAGGGAATTAATTACAGACGAGATTAAAAGACTTGTGAGGTATTTTCCTCATTCGGCGAATTGAATAAAACAGCTGGGTACGATATACGGCAGTGTACTTTGACACCCTTATTCTTCAATGGATTTTACTCTGATTTCAAAAAATATGAAAGAAAACGATTTTCCTTACAAGAGAAATGCGAGGCTAAAGCTTGTTGAATCGTTTATCATACGATAGAAAATATAGAAAGGTTTTTCTCCCGCTAAAAACCCCTAGAATAAGCCTTTTCGATAGCGTGATTTTTACAATCTTTGTTCAGTTTTAATTTACGTCAGATTTTATTATACAAGAGACCTACATTCCGTTGGCAAGGAAACTTCAACGCTTGCGTTTAATAATTATTTAAAAAGTCGTGCACTTACTTCTAATTAACTTGAGTAGGTGGAGAAAAGACGCGAGAAGAGTCATTTCTGCACGTTATGAGGGACGTGAGCACACGTGTAGGACTGCTGTTTACTCGTTCAAATTACCTTTTTAAAAGGTTTTAAAAGTACGTTGAAAATCTTGTAACTTGGGGGAAGATTTTTTTTCTAATAATCCCTAGTAAAAGTTTTTCAATATTTGTGATATTTTTCAACTATAGCTGTATATATATATTAATAATTCGACTTTAGTTTACTAGGCAAGTACCAGCAGGGCAGAAAAATATTACTACTACCTGGTTCAGTTCCTGGTAGACCCAATTCTTCATTACAAGTATATTCTTAGTTCTATAACTGAAGCTTTTCTCTTACCATTTTTATTTCGACTTTTCATAGAAACCATTAATTGTAATAATATGAATATAAAACTTACAAATCTTCTCTCAATCTTTAGTATTCTAGACTAAATATAGAAGGTGATACATATTTCTTTTATCCCGAAAAATTGTACACAATTCTGAACGGCAAAAGTCTCGAGAGGACTTTTAAAAGTAACGACAGATGTATGAGGTTAGTCGGTTATTTTTAGTCCTGGGCGGGATAAATAATATATCAAAGCAGTAGAAAAGCTCAATAACTTGAATAGAAGTGTCATATTGAACTGACTGAAATCAAAATAAGCCGAGGATCTTTGTATATATCTAACTAGTTGTTGCCCGCGGCTTCGCCCGCGTATATGTCGGTTATCGCGGCAAATAGTAGCCTATATGTTATTCTGATGTATAAGCTATATTACTGTAAAGTTTCATCGAAATCCGTTTAGTAGTTTTAGTAACAAACATTCATCCAATCATCCATCCATCCTTTTTTTTTTTTTTTTATGTTTGACCCTGCCAAAATGACTCTACTCTGCCTGATGGAAAGCATGAGTAGAATCCAAGAGTGGTGATCACCATACTGCGAATGCAGACAATGCAACAATGCAGCATGGTGACCCACACCATGGCGGGCTAGTGATGCTTCCGCATCATTGGGCCTCCGGTCTCGCACTCACCAACGAAACACGACAGCATGATCGCTGTCTTACAAACTTTCGCATTTATAATATTAGTAGGATTACTGACGTATTTTTTTGTAAATCTTGGAAGTATTAAACGTTTAAAAGAAATATAACACTTCATATAACCGATCGAAGCAGTGAAGTTTTTCTTTCTGTCTTTTAAATTGAAATATTTTCTTCAAATGTAAGTAGTAAAAGGATATCAAGGTTCAAAAAATGTATGTTACATACGGATATCCTTTCTGAAGACATCAAGTAACATACCTTGAGATTAAGTTTAGTCAGTTAACGAGAATAAGAGTAATAAACTACCTACAATTTATATTTACAAGGAACAATTCAAATCTGCCAAATACATAAAGTAAGCTCGTAAACAACCAGGCGATGGTAGAGAACTCATATCGATTATGCACACCGATAAAACTTACCACAATTTGTTGCAATCGATTATATACGCTTTGGACACGCAGAGGAATTATGTGTTCAATATGATGAGCTTGGAAGTACAGTTCGAAGTAGAAACGTAATATGAAAACTGGTATATTCGGTTTCTGAACGAGCATTCTAAACATAGGAACGATCCCTAAGAAGTTGTAAATTCGAATCTTCGAGTTTTTTTATTTTTTTTTCATTTGTGTTACAAATTTACTCACAGTGACGTCACAAGCCAGTTATTAGTACATTTTTCATACAAAGTTATCGTTTTGACAGATGATAAAAAGTAACCTTCTAAAAATTACTTTTTTACTAAAGATGATTTACTTATTTGCAGAAGACATACTACTGTAATGAGAACTTAATAACTCTTTATATTAGAACATACACGCATGTCTTTATTTACGAATGGGTAATCAGAGACGTGTTTTGAGGTCTACTTTTCTTGACTACAATTTTCATCCTACTTATGTAATAAGCAGTTAGGTGCGCTAACCAAAAAGGTCTTCATTTTATCTTATATCTCCAGTCATAAAACTGTATTCAATGTAATAGTTAATGTTGATGGTCTTCAACTAGTAATAGACAAAATGATTTCTAATCTTAATTATTATTGTTTTGCGATTAGGGAAGCTGCCGACTTTGATCATACTAACAGATGGTTAAAGTTTTACACAGAAGAATTAATCATACTTACTATGTATACAAAATTTTAATTATAATAATTTATGTGTGTTGAATAATCCCATCACGTAATAAGTTGCATACTTTTAAATTACCTGATGTTTCGATCAGATGGCATCGATTGTTATACAATAAATATATAAATAAAAAAAGTTTAATTAATTCGTGTATACTTCAAAAAGTCTAATGATTATGCGCTGATTGAACGCAATTTTTTACACGATACACAAACCGCTTCGATTCGAAGACAATTTTTATGTATCTTCTATCTGTATCTTTTGTGTCAGTTTTGTTTTACATTAACTACAGTGTGTTTCTCGAGGCGTGGTAGGATACGGCTAGTACTATATAAAATTAGTTTTTTCAAATTTCGTTACGTTTTTGCAAATTATATTTATGTTCGTTTTTAGGTTCAAACTGCACACTATGCATCTATTTAATTAACATTGCAACATTACACTTGCCTTTAAAATTTTAAGTTATCTATTTAATTATACAATAGCATAAAACAATCTGTGTGAGTTTGTATCAATTGTTTTACTAGGAACACTAACATTTGAGATTGAGCTAAGTCATTGTTAAGATATGAATCTCAATTAAGTTAAATTTATTTTTAACAATATTAAATTGCAATGTAAGATACAAAACTTGTGTTAATTGATGTTATCTGAATTTGCTTAAACATAATATTTTATTTGATTAAGTGAAAATCTCAGATTGTTCCTATGCGATTTACGTTAATTTTATTTGATTCCACTGACCCAATTTTTAAAACAATAATGTGACTATCTATAATATACCCAAAACTTAACTGAATGAGTACTAGACAGAATTAATAAATGAATATTCAGACAGAAATTGAGTTGGTAGGGGAATGGATAGAGGAATTAAATTGTACCCTTATATATACAAAACTACATATAACATAAATATACTTTTAACATCATCATTTGTTATGTAATACATAATTAGCACGTAGAATGCCAAAGCTATTAATTAACTTCAAAGCTTCATGTTTATGAGTAATTTGTCTTTCTAATAACACAATAGCTCAACTAAACACAATGTATAAGTTATGTGCGGCCGGTATAGTATTCAGAAATGCCTTCATCCGCCAACAGGGCTTCAACGTATTAATTACTCCTATCGGGTTCCCCATGTACAGACAATTGCATCAATTAGACTCCCAATACGGCGTTGTCGAGGAGTACAGGATTTCATAGGTATTATGGACAGGTTTGAGAGCTTCTTGATTTAGACGAGTTATGATGCCAGCTTAATCCTAAGGTGTTGATTGAACAGATGAAGATAGGTTTTAGTATGAGCAGTTTCGTGCTGCATAAATAGATTTGTTAATAGCATTGATAGCTGGAAGGTTTTGAATGCATTTATGATATAATCTGGAAGCCAAAATTTTTCATTTATGAAACACAGAATTTTACGCACAACAAAACTGTGGAATGAACTGACACCTGCGGTATACTCCGAACTAATACTACCTTCAAGAAAAGAGCGTATTCCTTCTTAAAAGGCCAGCAACGCACTTGTGACGCCTCTGGTGTGCATGGGCGACGGTAATCGCTTTCCGTCAGGCGATAAGTCTGCTCGTTTGCCCCTTATTTTATATTAAAAAAATTATGCAATTTAAGATAAGATTGCTGCTACAGTTTGATATTATTACTGAAGTAAATTCAATCGCCTAATACCAAATAATTATCGACATTTGCAGTAACTAATACACAAGTATGGCATAAACACTTAAAATACTTATGAAAGCACTATAGCATTATAAATATAAATATGTATTTATGGTTATACAGTGTATAATGAATACAATAGTCTTCCGATATTAAATTATTAGTATTAAATAACATAATTCTAATACCAGCCGTTTATGTTTCACATTATGCCTCCTCAATAACCGTGGAAAATCTTTAAATATTATAGAATCGCAAACAAAAACGATAAATAGTCAATAGTACATCAAAATGTCAACAATACTATACAATTGAATAGGAATAAACCCAATAGTGACTTCCCACGAGATTTATCACAGATAGCCCCGCCAAGTTACGATGACATGCTGCTAACATACGCCGTCGTCTATGACATTAGTTTATACTGCAGGTGGAACAATGCTAAGATTTATTCCTGGACACTGAGACAAACGGCGTACAAAAAATGTACATTTCATCTAAGGTATGGAGTACTCTAGTATAGTGAATATCATAGACAAAATAAATTTTCAAAACGATAATCAATCACAAGGAAATGTCAGGTTGTTCATAAAAGTTACATGTTAACGGCAATAGCTATCAATCAAGTTGGATAATGATATCTAATGTCTGTTAAATGTTGTACTCGTTTCAACATACCTATGACTGTTCTAACATTCATTACTTCATCATAACTTAAGTATACATTTATTTATGTTGCAATTTAGTTGAATACTAACCTTATAAAATATGGGATATACCAATATGGTTCTTGTAGGTTTTCTTGTTGTAGCTGTTTGAAGTGTCTGTTCGTATATTATGTACTACTAGTTTACTACTAAAGGTATATAAATGCCACAGTTTTGTAAAACCTTCGATTCCAAGTCATGGCATGATTCCACTTATTGTTGTACCCATTTAGGGTACTAGAAACCTGACAATTTAAATCACTTGCCCAACAATCCCAATTACAAATTGATTCAAATTCAAACCTCTTAAAAATAACGATTTAATTTATATTCAAAATTCCATCCGGAAACATTTAGTGTTTTTGTTATAGCAATTTCTCATTATAATTACTTATAAAATATTTATAGGCTATTGTGAACAGTTTTTATGGGGCCCCCGAGGCAGAATTGTTCACTTGGTTTTAGAGAATAATTGTATAATTTATATCTAGTAATTTTGTCCCGGACATTTTAACATTTTAACCACTGTGCAGTGAACGAATGATTTGTGACTATGTAGTTGAAGGGTATTTAATCTAACGGTTTGACTGAATCGTGTCGATGTCTTGTCGTGGTCCTTCGAAATTTACTGCTTAATTGTTTATGTGGAGTATTAATATAATTTGTTTTGAAATGTTTAATTTATTAAGCTATATACGGGCTAGGCGTCTTGAGCAAGAGTGGACTGATTGTCTAATCTATACAAATAAATAAAATTGGAGTGTCTGTTTGTAATATTAAAATAACCGCTTTTTACTAAATGCATATGTATGTATACACGATACATATACCAAAAATGTAGTTAAAAAAATTTTTGTCTGTCTGTCTGTTTGTTCCGGGTAATCTCTGGAACGGCTGGGCGGATTTTGACGGGACTTTCACTGGCAGGTAGCTGATGATCCGGGGAGTAACTTAGGCTACTTTTTTTTAGACTAACTTAGTCCCGCGGCGTTACTCGCGGTGCAACATTCACCGCGGGTAACACCGCGGGGTTCAGCTAGTATGAAATAAGATCTTAATAGTGTCTAAGAGGTTTCCTCAGCTTACCCATGTCAATACTATGTTGAGGGTCGAAAAATATTGTTAAATAGGCTTTAAACTTTATAATGGGGCTGTCAATTGCAAAAAGTTTTTGAAGATTCGTAGTTGTAGAAGATACATTGAGTTCTACAGAAGGCAAAATTATTATTAACCGTTATTATTATGTGATTTGATTTTGCACTTGAATGCTTCTTATTACCGGCTTCTAATTAACTGGCTTCACACATCAACATTCCCAAAGGCCACTCCCATCCCCATTTCCCAAAGGCCGGCAACGCACTTGTGACGCCTCTGGTGTTGCGGGTCTCCATGGGCGACGGCAATCGCTTACCATCAGGCCATACGTCTGCTCGTTTACCGCCTATTCCATAAAAAAAAAACAACAACGTTTACTAGTTCCACGACTGGACATAGTTATTGCCTTTGAAAACTGGTTATGACATGACCCTTCGTTCAGCAGTGGACAACGATAGTTTGAAGTATAACACACTGGTCAAACAGGTTGGTAGAGTTCATTTTTCTCTTTACAGTTCTTTTATCGTGTATTTGTAGTTAGTCGACTTTTATAACATTTACGAATAGTAACTTTACACAAAACAATAAAATCGTTTTTCATTTTTCTTTGTTTAACATTCGATTTGTTAATCTTAATCTTGATGCCAATCAAAGGGATTGCACGAGAATTCAATTAATAATATTATCGTGACATTTATTCGCGTGTGTAAACACACGACGAATGTTAAGGAAACTCCATTAATTATTTATTACATACCTAATTATTTAACCTTTGACGTTTTATACAAACGAGCCAACACGGGACGTCTTATCGCCTGGTAATTTGCTTGTGAAACTTAAACGTACGTAAAGAGACACGCAAATAATTAATTTACTATAGTTTTATCAAAGAAAGTTTATAACACAAAGGTTTCGTATTCATAACTATTAATAGAGGGCAAGTATTTATATTCTATACTAGCTTTAGCCCGCGGGTCCGCCAACGTGTATGCCGCTTATCGTTGTATAAAGTAGCCTATATCTTTCTTCAAGAATCAGAGTACCTACATGCCAAATTTTGTTGAAATCGGTGCAGCGGTTTAGCTGTGAAAGCGTAACAGACAACGGACAGAGCTACTTTCGTATTTATAATATTAGTATGAATTTGTTTACATGGTAATTTTTGTTATCATCATTAGTTTTTTACTGTGGTAGTTAAATAAGTTAACGTAAGGTAAATGGTGGTCATCTTAGTCTTTTCTACTATAGTGAATGTAGGTATATAGATTGAAACAAAAACAATTATTTTCTGAAGAAACCAATCTCCAGCAATGCTATAGCATAGCAATAATAATTCTTTCTGCAGTTAGTTTCAAACATCTTTTAAAAGTTCCGAAGCTATTGTTCGTGACTAAACATCAAAGTAAAACCAAGTAAAAAGTTAAATATAAAAATATCGACTTACTTTTATAATAAATAAGTCCATCTACAATTACAAACTGCCCAACCATGTCCTACTATCTATTTATACCCACTTTGTAAAGTAAAAGTAATTTCTGCTTATAAACAGTGCACTAAGCGTGAAGTGCGTGGAAAGCTCAACATCAAAGTGAACGAACGAATGAGTGAACTGTGAACGGGACCGGGTGAATGATTCCGCACGCCCCGATGGAAGTGACCGGGGTAAGTGCGGTCATTCAGACTTTCGTTGTTTGAACATGGCTGCTTTAGATGCCGCTAAGTTCGTCGAGGTCGAAAGACGAACGTTGAAATAATGAATGTTGCATTATTTGCAGCTAAACTGGGCCGCCTTATGTAGATTAGGGTAAATTTATGCTGTCGGTTTTCTCCTATATGTTATTGATATCAAGTATTCTATCACAGCAGTATACATATTATATTGCTTTGGAGTTTTAGGGCCCATAATGTCGGAGTCCCTGCCGTCCTTTCTTTTATTGGCCGTTGTGTTTTTATTTAGTATTTTTTTCTTATTCTTTTGTCTTGGTTTAGTAAAGTAGAAAGTTTTTAATTATAAGCAATAAAGGATTCATTACTTAAGTATGTTTTAAAGTCCAGTAATAAAACAAAACCTATTTTAGGAATGCTTTAGACCTAATTGCTTTTTGTAATATGTAAAAGTGGCAAACAAGAATTAGAACCCTAGTCTGGCTAGAGTATCATAGTTATCTCTTTTGAAAATACCTACGATGATGTTTATGATTTAAGTACGCCTACTTTCATGACTATAACACAGTTTAATAAAAAACACATAAAAATGCAGCTTTTTGCGTAAAGAGTATAATTCCTGGCAAGGTTTTTATCGCAGTAATTTATTCTCTAGAACAGTAAATTTGCATAAAGCAGTACAGCTATAGTTTATGGTACATTACATTTAAAGTGGAAGTAGAAAATTCAAAGAATCTTTTCCTACAACCAACATTGACAGCTGACCATTCTAAGCTTAAACGTTTGTCCATCGTTAAGGAACTTAGTGTACTTAGTTAAAGTAATACCTACACAATGTATATATAAACACAATAGATAAATATGTTATATACCTTATACATAGGAAGATAAACTGCAAATTATTAATTCAATAAAAACCAGGGCATGCTAGCCATCAGTAAGTGTCATGTTGTGGAAAAATACTATTTAATCTGTTATCATAATTATACCCTTTTTACAAAATTTTTAACAGTTGTTAAGTATGTTTGTATTTCCACACGTTACAGGATATCTATAGCAAAAACGAGTTTAGAATCTTTTATTTTCAAATTAACTATTTCATTATAAAGTTCATTTTTAAGTTACTTACAAAAGTGTTTTTTCTAAATGAAACTTTTTATGTTCATATTATGTTAAATTGACGACAATATTTGATATAATTTAGGTTAGCTGGAAGATAATTCATGTTTGGGTTAAGCTCGCCTTTGTAGTGTTATTCCCTTAAATATAACATGTTTATCCATTTGTGTACAATAAAGAATAAATAATTTAGCATTAGTCAGTGATAGAGATAAAACCGTGTAGTGTTCAGTGGTTATTAGTAGACCTCTCAGGTCTGCTCATTTGATGGGTCTCTCAGAATAGCCACTAAATATTAATATTGGAACTCTTTCATTACTTTTAATAGAGTCCTTTATTTCCTAACATTATAATAATAACTTTGTTTGTTGTTTGTTTGTTTTACTGGGCCATTTCAGCAGTTAGCCTTGATTAAGCTGTATTCATATTCATATTCATTTATTTAATAAAACAATATAAGCTTACAGTTCATTGCACCAAGACGCTTACATGTTATGTCAAAACAATGATTTTTGATAAATATTTACAATAAAAGAAAAATTAATAAAATAAAATCAATCTTAACAACTTAAATATAAATAATGTCAACAAAACAAGACGATAAATTAAAAAAAAAAAAAACAGTATTTTCAATTAAATGTTCATGATACATTAATAAATGTCACCATTGAATTAAAATACAACTATTTAGATTTATTTAGGTATGTCATTACATTATTACAAAATACACCAGTCGAATCAAAAAATATGTCTGCATTTGGGCTAGCTTTTAAAAGATCATTTATTAGATTGATCGCTGTAACGGTGGGGCTATTACTAGTTTTTGTGATATTCCAAGAAGGTGGGTACGCGAGCATTGGATGCTGTCTACGACCACAACCACGCAAGTAATGATCAGGCACGTAGAGATGGACAGACTCGCGGACCGATGGATTGTCCACTTTATTGTTCAATAACAAATAGTAGTACATTATAAGCATATACTTCCGCCTGAGTTCTAGAGTATCCAAGCCAACCATTCCAGACACAAAAATTGACGGATATAAAAACGGATAATATCCATACGTACGTTTGTATAGATACCTAGCAAATTTACGCTGGATTTTTTCAAGCATCAGTATGTATAATTTTTCTTGAGGTGCCCAAATGGCTGCATTGTATTCCAGTTTACTACGCACGTATGCATTATATAGTAGTTTCATAACGTGGATATTATTAAAATTTGCAGCAGTTCTAATTATAAACCCCAAACACCTGCTAGCGTCTTTGCTAACTTCCTTAATATGTTCATGGAAGTTCAGTTTGCTGTCAACTGTTAACCCAAGATCACGCACCGTCATGACACGTTGAAGAGGAGCACTGTAGTACGTGAGTTTGTCATCTTCCTACTCCAACCATCCTAGATTATCCGGGAAGCTCAGCAGCCTTTCAGGTCACTACATGCTTCCGGGAGTGATGTTGATTGGAGGATGTCCGCCCGTTGATCTGCCACACTTCTACACTTCTATAATCTGTGAGAACGTGCTGCGGCGTTTCTTCTGCCTCCATGCATCCCATGCACAGAGGGCTGTCTGTTGCACCTACAGTGAATCGATGCTTGTTCAGGAGACAATGTCCTGTCAGGATACCCGTGACCTTCCTGAGATCGTCCTTTTTTAGTCTAATCAGGTTGCCGGCTAGTATTTTTGATGCCACCGGAACTGCACTTTCTGTTTGCCTTTATTGTTTTTCCATTCTGTTTTGTGTTTTTCTTCGGTTTTGGCGCGGAGCCATGTGTCTATAATAACAACTTATATGAACACCTTCATTGTGTCATATCTATTTAGCTGACCAATCATACAGACATAAAAAAACAGCCAAAAAAAAAACTATCTAAGAGGGTATAATAAACAAATGCTAATTTAAAAATAAGACACCGTAACAAGTCACTGTCCACAGCCACTAATCCGTGAATGAATGAACGAATGAGTGAGTGAGTGTACGGCTGATTTATTTGTTCAAGCCGATCCCGCCGGAATGGGAACCAATTGAGGGTACAAAGCTTTGACAGACTACTTATTTGGAATGGGTAAATAAATGAGTATACGTAGTTTAGTGTTAATATGACTTTCACGGGCTTTTGTGGGTTGGTTCGTTTCTTTAGCTTTTTTCTATTACAGGATAGATTGCGTTACTAATCTGGTTAGATTGATTGCTATTATTTGTTTTTGTGGCGTTTTGAGTTCATGGTATGTGTGTACAAAAAAATTACAAAGTTGTTTTTTCAAATCAGTAGTTGATAAGCAACGATGTTATGTAACTCAACGTGAAAGGACTTTATTTTAGTTCGAAAGTTTTTGTCTATTTTCTTGTTCACTAAACTTAATGTAGCCTACATTGATAATAATTTTAAAACTTGACAAAAAATATTAATTTTCATTTGTTACAACATCATCTTTATAATAAAAACCAGTAAAACTAAACGCTAATTTTAATAACGGTGGCACCTTAAATTTACTCGTCACGACAAAAAGTCGAACTATAGTTTGCTTTAAATCCACGGTTCGAGTGCGAGCGATATCTTAAGCAGAGCAAGTAACGTATTTCTTTAACGATACAATTTTTGTTGCGTTGCGTACCTTTAAATTTTGATTGTTGTTGACAGAATGTGGAACCAATAACAACTCCTTTGTAAGCTTTCCCATTTTAAAATTTTCAAAATAACTGAAAAGATTCTGCGAACGGTTGAAAACGTTGTACAAAAGAATATGTTCGGAATTAAAGAGTTCAACTTTCACGTTCATGTATTTATATTTAAATGTTACAAACACGATCAAAGCAACAGGTAAATACGACTAATAAAACAAATGTATGCTTGAGGCATATATGAAAACTAGGGCAGGTTGCTAATTTAAAACAAAAGTTTATTACAATTTCTTTGAACACATGATAAAAAGCCATCCGTTTTGTTGCGTGTAAAATCGCTTTCAGTAGCACCACAGCCTAGATTTACAGAGTACTGGGCTCAAAAAAATATTATTTACTCAGAGGACGTACCTCAATAGGATTGTACTTGAACTGGAGTAGTTTTTTTATACCTACTATTATAATGATATAGATAATTTATTAATTCCTTTTTTATGTTTGATTTCATAACATTTTATTTTTTGTTTCAGGTATATTGGAACTTTACTACAATTGGTGATTTGCAAAAATGTTATATTCGTAAGTAGTTTTATTTAATTAAACACTAGCTATTGCCAGCGGCTCTGCTCGCGTGTATGTCAGTTGTAGCGGTAAAGAGTATGTATCCTTCTCTAAGAATTAAAATATCTCCATGCTAAATTTCATTGAAATCGGTGCAGTGGATATCAGACAGTTATACTACACAGACAACTATAAAAACGTAACTGACAGATAGAGTGATAACAACAAATGAATACTCGACGAATGGAAAAATTATTTAAAAATAAATTTCATAAACATTTTATGGTTTAGTCTTGTTTTGCTATCGGTACTTTCATTCGTTTCACTAAGGGCCCGAACAAAGGTAGCAGAAACCAATTTGTTACGTGATAATATGCCCCCTCCCTGATTCGAAATGAGTCTTCGTTCTCGCTTCACTTGAACCCCGGTTTTACTCATAATCCTGATGGTTATTCCCATCATCTCATTTTTCTCTTAGTATTTAACATATTTACTATTATTTATATAACAAATTTCCTTACAAAGGAGACTTATGTGACTATTAAAAGCTGTTGCTGATCAAAATGATATGATACAGTTAGTATTATCTTTAAAGTCTGTGTTTCCTTTCATAGTTCAGAAGTATTTTTAATGGAATATGGGGCAAACGAGTAGACGTATCGCCCGATGGCTAGCGATTACCGCCGCCAATAGACACAGATACGTCACAAGTGCGTTGCCAGTCTTTTAAGAAGGAGTACGCTCTTTTCTTGAAGGTCGTATTGGTCCGGGAATACCGCAGCCGACAGTTCATTCCACAGTTATGTTGTGCGAGGCAGAAAGTTTCTAGAAAAGCGCACAGTTGTGGACTGCCAACCATCTAAATGATGGGGATGAAAGTAATATAATCATTAATAATGATCCCACACACAACAGTTTCCGAACTAGGAATTCTATGTTGTGGCGACCAGACTTCTGATACCAACCAACGCATTAATACATCACTTCCTACAAAGTTCTACTATTAGTAGTGGACATAAAATCCAACCACAACCACTCCTAAGCATTCACGAAGCTAACGACGAGCCATTCAACTTCCAACAGTCTATGAAATCGACTGTTCTGACGGCCTTTGGGAAATCTACAATGATTACCATTCATCGCTCTCCGGTGTTGCTATGTTATAAGATTGCGATCGTAGACCCTCGTAAGGCTCACATATTGACCCATATTTTTGACCCTTGTGAGTGAAGTGTTTTCTATGCATTGTGAAAACTGATTTTTAGTTAAAAAAAACAACTGAAGATAATATATCCGGCATTATAATTTAGTATCTGGATGACCAGCCGGCTAAGTATAGCCAATGCTTGGTATTTTTTGTCTTAAAATGAATCCTAGCATAATCGCTTTTTGTCGTCCCCAAAACATGCATAATAAATTACATGAAACCGACCGACATTTAGATTATATATATAAAAGAACTGCTCATTTAAATCTATTAGATGATAGTATAGGGGGCAGCCAGAATTGTAACAACTTAAAATATGGTGAACTAGGTTTTACAATCGGTTTCCATGATAAACGTACCTACTTTGTTGAAATCCAGCTATAATTTGTTCAAGTGCTCAAGTTCACCCAGATACGTTTAGCAAATATGGCATGTTTGACTCACTGACACACAAACATCCACTCAAATTTTCAAATTAATGATAGCAAGGAGATGTGAAATTTATGTTATGCGCACGCAAAGCGCGGTTAGTAACGAAAATACAGAGTAACTTTTAAGTGAGTGACGCCGCAGGCAAAAGCAGTTAATATTGTAAATGCGAAAATGTTTTTGTTTACATTTGTTACGCTTTAACGCTCCAAATACTTAACAGAACGTAATGAAAAGACACACCCAAGGCAAAGGGCTATAAAATAATTCTGAAGCTAAAAAGAACCTACTGTGTTACATACCGTGGGAGTGCCACGCTTCTTCATGAATGGGCCGGCTCTATCGGAGTTATACCACGGCCTCACAGAAAACCGGTGTGAAACAGTGCTTGCGGTGTGTTTCACCGAGTGAGTGAGGATACCGGAGGCCCACATTTCCAACACCTTCCCCCATACCCCTCCTCATCCCCCAAAGGTCGGCAACGCACTTGTGACGCCTCTGGTATTGCGGGTGTCCATGAGCGGCGGTAATCGCTTACCATTAGACGACACGTCTGCTCGTTTGACGCCCTATTCCATAAAAAAGTACATTGCTCAAAATACCTTTATGAAAACGCTTGTTTTTAATAAAATAATATCATGCGTCGTTTTACAAACTCCAAAATATGTACGTCTTTCTTTAAGAGAGAAATAAATTAAAATTACTTTACATCTATTGATCTACGTTTATGATAACACTCCTTTGACTGCGAACCCTTATGCAAAGTCGACGCATAATGATAAACGCCTTTTACAAGCGTCTAGGCAGTATTACTTCGAAATTACACCTTGGCTTGTGGTTCGAACGAGCCCGCCAACCGCGACTCCTTCAGCCCCGCCGGCCCCGCCCAGTGCCTTATAGCCATGATTTCGTCTTCACAAATATTGGCTCAATGTTATATTGGTAATATCTGAGGATTTCACTTTTATTGGAATACGAACAGCTCGTCATTTGAGAAGGTGTGATGGAATATCTTTGTCACTATATATTCAAAGGTGAAGATTACTTTGATAGGCTATGAGGCTTCATATGTCGGTAAATAAGATATGAATGAAATTCTATCATAAGAAAACGTTCATGTATCTCTTTCTTATTTGTAATTTAAATTATGCGTATTATATGAAACGTCATCTATACTCTATACAAATAAATAAAATTGAAGTGTCTGTTTGTAATATTAAAATAACCACTTTTTACTAAATGCATATGTATGTATACACGGTACAATAACAATAACAATAAGTATAATATGTATTTAAAAAAAAAATGTCTGTCTGTCGGTCTGTCTGTCTGTCTGTTTGTTCCGGGTAATCTCTGGAACGGCTGGACGGGTTTTGACGGGACTTTCACTGGCAGGTAGTTGATGATCCAGGGAGTAACTTAGGCTACTTTTTTTAGACTAACTTTGTCCCGTGGCGTTCCTCGCGGTACAACAATAATCGCGGGTAACACCGCGGGGTTTAGCTAGTTTTAATTTTTAACGAATAAAATGTATTCAATACGAAGATAAACAAATTAAAATGGAAACTGTAATTTTAAAATTACATCTGTTTGCATTGCTGTGAAACAAACCCCTTCTTTAGGCTACAGTCACACAACAACAAATCATTTGTTTAATGCGTTTAATAATGATTTGTTTAAAAAATGGTGATATTTATTTATAACGATTTGTTACAAATCATTATAAATAAATATCATCGTTTTCAACCAAGAAGCCCTTTACATTATTTATTGTTTATCAAAAAATGGGGAAAACTTCACCCGTACCACCAATTATTTAATAAAAGCTATGTAATAATTATAAACGGTTTAAGTTGAATAAAAGCTTAAATTAATGCGAGGGGTCCCGTCAATAAGTGGCGGGTCCTGTATGGAATTTATTTTGAAATTTCTCGCCTCATCCCGCCCCCATAATCTGTCATAGTCGTGGATGTCTGAAAAACTGGATACGACTACAGAAAAATAATGATTATGATTATTTTATCCAATAGTGAGACTGCTTTTACTTTTAGTTTAAACAAGGCTTTTTAGTCTATACAAATAAATAAAATTGGAGTGTCTGTTTGTAATATCAAAATAACAGCTTTTTAATTAATGCATATGTATGTATACACGATACATATACCAAAAATGTAGTTAAAAAATTTTTTGTCTGTCTGTCTGTCTGTCTGTCTGTTTGTTCCGGGTAATCTCTGGAACGGCTGGACGGATTTTGACGGGACTTTCACTGGCAGGTAGCTGATGACCCGGGGAGTAACTTAGGCTACTTTTTATAGACTAACTTTGTCCCGCGGCGTTACTCGCGGTACAACAATAGCCGCGGGTAACACCGCGGGGTTCAGCTAGTTATAAAATATAATTTTTAGGCCCATCATTTTTTTAAAATAGCGACAAGTATAAACCTCTTAAAACTTTATTTAACCAATTTTAAATAGGAAAGCTTTTATTGTTGTATTTCTTCGAAGATATATTTGTTTGTTATATTATGCGCCTCGTTTCTGACACGATTGCAATTTTTAAATAGGTACATAATAATATATATCCAGTTTAAAATAAATTTTAGATGTCTCTTTAAATAGAAAAATAGAATTAAAACACTTCAATTGAACACTTAATAAATCAAAATCTTGCATTCCTCTATTTTAATATGACCTTAGACTGAGTCAAAAGTCATTAACTTATAAATGACTTCATATAAATGCTTTAGAATATAGATAAGAAATATCAGAACATTTCACACCACAAAAGTGTAATAGATAAAGTGGATACATGGGCCGTTGAACATTCGCGATGGCTATCTCTGATGAGGTATGGCTACTTAATAATATGTTAAACTTTATAATGTACTTTAATAACCGTTTAACGTAATAATTTTTACTTAAATTCTCACATATTCTCTATATATAAAAACAACACCAGGAATTTAAATCATACGCTTATAAATTATGGTTGATAGTGTCTCCAACATGTCCTGTGTCATATCGATAGAGTGCTGTTCATTTTCTTTTGATGACAAACAAACAGATGCAGCTTCTGATGGTAAGTGATCAACGCCACATATGTACAAAGTTTCAAGTGCTTTGACGACCTTAGAATGAAGATAATGATATTTTTGGTTCAAGTTACCTTGCCCACTTGCTGAAAGCATCGAAAAAATATCTTGAAGAAGCTCATGATATCAGTACGGTCATTGTAAGATTAATATTTGTTTAAAAAAAATACTGAATGACCGTGGGGTGACGAATTAAGAATAAGGAGTATCACCACCCCTTTTCATCCCAAGGGCGACTAGGAAGCAAGCACACGCAACTTAACGTCACTGCAAAGAGAATGGAAAATTTGAAACAAACCCTATACCAACCCATCTGGAAAGCGTGTTATAGGCTAAAACTTTCTTTCTTAAGGTGTTGCTTATGTCCAGCAGTGGACTGTTAGTCTGCGATGATGATAGTTTGAAAAGAAATACGTACTTTAAATTTATCAAAACTTTAACATTTATTTCATACTAGTTGTTGCCCGCGGCTGCGCCCGCGTATATATCTGTTATCGCGGCAAATAGTAGCCTATGTGTTATTCTGATTTATAAGCTATATTACTGTAAAGTTTCATCCAAATCCGTTCAGTAGTTTTTGCGTGAAAGAGTAACAAACATCCATCCAAACATCCATCCATCCTTACAAACTTTCGCATTTATAATATTAAATAAATATTTCGGACATTTTATAATATTAGTAGGATAAGTGTTGTTGTAGTTAGTTAGAAAGTTAGTTAGTTAGTTGAAAACAATATTATGTGTGAACAGAATTTATTTCGATAGCAATAGCCGTCATGTACCTGTGTGTAGTGTTTATTTACTACCAATTGGTAAACTGTGTAGCCGTATATAAAAGAAAATATTGGCACAGTTATAACGTAGTATAAACAACTCCATGATATTGAAGCTATATTTACGTTAGCGAAACTTCAATGTAATTTTTTTTTTATCTTACTTAAAACAACTTTGTTCTGGTTACTGTTGACCTGTTTTTATTATAAAACTAGCTGAACCCCGCGGTGTTACCCTAGTCTAAAAAAAAAGTAGCCTAAGGTACTCCTTGGATCATCAGCTACCTGCCAGTGAAACACCAAAATCGGACCAGCCGTTCCAGAGATTACTCCGAACAAACAGATAGACAGACAGACAAAAATGTTAAAATAAAATATTTTACATACATATGTGTTTATTTAAAAGAGGTTAATTTAATGTTACAAACAGACACTTCAATTTTATGTATTTGTATAGATATATAAATAAAATGAGAATAAATTGTAATATAGATAATAGATAGTAAAAGTAGTTTCTTTCATGACTTTCGAAATTAACATTTACTTGTGAAAATACACACTCAATGTATTATAATCGAATGTTAAATAATATGTATAATTTACTTCAGTGATAAGTAATTATGATGAATTCTGATATTGTATATACTTTTTCTATAGGCAACTATATTTTCTTAAACTATAAAGTGAAGTATACCCTTTTAAACAATAAATAAATTTTCAAATTAAGACAACATAAAGAAAAGTAAGACCAAATTTTGAGGTGTATTACTGATTGACATAGTTTTGTGCAAACCGAACAAAACGAAGTTGTGAAATGTTTTTCAAAAATTAACAAGGAATATTTAAAACTGAAAAAGATATGTTTGTTAGTAACGGTGAATGACGTATCTAGTATTAAAACATCATCTAAACAGTATCAGGGCAATATATTAAATTCGCCATGAGTGGCTGTGAGCACCCTTTCCGGCACACAACGATGGGCCTGTCTGCGGGACTTATCCTGAACTTGTTAGGATTACGCGTCCAATTTCGATGGATTTAGATATATATAGAAGGTATAATGTAGTATCCATAAATCAAAATAAACATACATAGCCTGTCAAAATCATAACCCTCCTTTGGCTTTGCCGTAGTCGGGTAAAAATAATCAAGGTCTTTATATTTCAACAGCACATAATAATATGTATGCCTTCGCTCTCAGTGGGTGATATTGCTTATGTAGGTAATATCTGATTTGAATCGCTAGTTCCAAGAGGGATAGACAGAGACGATTGGTCTTCACTTACGTATTTATTTGTTATTAATACAAAAAGCTAAAATATTTAACTTTTAGCCTATGTTCAGATGGTGAGCGCCACAACGCGCGTTTTGCTAACGCGCGTTTACACATGGCCTAAGAGCGGGTACTCATTGGGCGCTCGACGTTGCGTTGGGCCATCGCTTGTAGCGTATAACTGCGTTTAACGAGCGTTACTAAGGTGTTCATACTACTAGCTCAGTTCGGAAATGGACGTCGAAGTGATCGCTTGTGTGTGGCTTCTATACCGTCTCTATAAAAGACGACGGCAGAGGCAAAGAAAATATTGGGTGCTCCCAATATTACGAGATGGACTGACACATGTATGTATGATTCGATTTTCGCAGAAGAAAAGTGTTCGATCTCCGTAATATACGTGCACCCTACAAGAGATCAAATGTACGGCAAAATGGTGGCGCATGTATCTACAAGCGCGCAACTGACGCCCGTGCAACGCGCATTCCAACGAAATTGTGAGAGCGCGCGTCCGTTGCGCGCTTGCATGTGTACACTTCAATAAGAACCTTGGTATCTCAAAACGCGCGTTAGTAAATTGCGCGTTTCAAAGCGCCCAATGTGTACCCGCTCTTAAACGACGTTCCACACAGTTTTCCAGCGGGACAACGCTGCAAGTATTATGGGCACTTTTGCGCCGGAACCGATCCAGGGTGGGTTATTTTAATGACATGACTTTGATTATGTTTGATTGTTTTTATATATTTGTAATTTTATGTGAATTATTGGTTAATAAAATATAAATGTATACTTTTAAACTACTTTTATCTAATTGCTATGCGAAAATCTAAACTATACCTATTATATCTTCTGACTACATACGTATTTGGTCCTAAGAATATTATCCATGGTTTAAAGAAAAAAGATAATGTTACAAACATATATAAAATAAAAAACTTAGATAACATTTTTAGCTGTTGAACATTTAATTGGACCACAGATAAACAAGATCATAAATATAGACCAGGGACTCAAAGTCGGTACTGTCAGCTTATAAACGTTAAAGAAAAACCAAATAGCACTCCGAGGCCCTAATAAAGACTAGTTACTCGTCCCCGAAGATAGCACGCGATAACTGACAAAGATAACCGGCTAGAAACGATAGCGCTGTACAAAAACACAATCCGCTGATAGTCCCTAAGTTCTATCTAAACAATGGTCTATCCACAAAAGGGGGTAGGCGCAAAAGGGCACACGTGTTAATATTTGTTTTAGTATAGGGTTGCCACGCGTACGAGTTTAACTGGATATGGACTTTTGTTTTGCGTTGTCTGTACACAGCGCGAGCTCGTCTTCTCGTATTTCTATTTTTAGAACTTTTATTCGAATTGATATCGTCCGCCTACGAGTATACTCTTTTTTGGTTCTATACATCGATATTTTTTTATTTATTTTTAAGGTAGACTTAAATGTAGGTAATTATGTAGGTTTATTTTTTATTCGTTAAAGAACTATTCGTTTAATGAGACATTTTATATCATCCAATCCATGTTTTTTACTATAACGTATGATAAATGCAAGCATGTCTTGTGTGGATAAATAACTAAAAACAATATTATAGCCTGTAAATGGGACGCTATTTTGAGTGCATCACTAAGCTTAATATCAGATTGTACTTGCTTTATACTTTAACCAAGAGTAAATTATTATCTTATATGTGTGATAAAATTTATACTTGTTATTAATGATTTTGACATTCAAGATAATATAGTCGTGCTCAAAATTTTCAGAGATCAGTCAATTGCTAAAGTTTAGAACTGTTTTGAGAGGCCGGTAATCCTATTAACTCTGTGTTTCTTTGTCCTTTGCGTGGTCCAAGGACGAATCCTGGCTTGTTATTTTTATTGGGAACCCTACTCCGGTACACTGCGGTTTATCCAACGAGGGTTGAAAATAAACCCGTTTCGGACTCTCATTTTCATTAACAGAGGGAGTTGTTATAATGTACCAAGTACCCTGAGACAGTTACTTACCTTTCAAATTGTACACCACAATGTTTTCATGAATATTTTAATTTTTAGCCGAAATTTTATGCTGAAGACTTTGTAATATGTTGGAGATGACACTTATTTCAATTTTGTTTATGCAAATCGCGGGATTCAATTGTCCCTGGGTGTTTTACGGGATGTGACGGCCCTGGCCATCCTGTTTTGTAGCTGCCGTCTTTCTTGTAATTCGTATTTTCAAAGGCAGTAGAATATTGTTGAATACAGCAATAAAGTGGAACACAATTCTTAATGAAAAACTATTCAGCTTACTTGGAAATGGGATTTACTATAGAACATAAAATGGAATGTAAAACAAAATGAATTTACAAAACAGCGTGTTCTGGAATGGCGCAGTAGTTAAGTGATCACTATGGCAATTGTCTGTATTGTGTGTTACATAAGCTACCTATTTAGAGGTATAATTGATTTGTTGCTGTATGTTATTTCCATTAATTTTATTTATGAGTAGCTGAACCCCGCGGTGTTACCCGCGGTTATTGTTGTACCGCGAGTAACGCCGCGGGACAAAGTTAGTCTAAAAAAAAGTAGCCTAAGTTACTCTCTGGATCATCAGCTACCTGCCAGTGAAAGTCCCGTCAAAATCTGTCTAGCCGTTCCAGAGATTACCCGGAACAAACAGACAGACAGACAAAAAAAAATTTAACTACATTTTTGGTATATGTATCGTGTATACATACATATGCATTAAGTTAAAAGCGGTTATTTTAATATTACAAACAGACACTCCAATTTTTACCCGACTACGGCAAAGCCAAAGGAGGGTTATGATTTTGACAGGCTATGTATGTATGTATGTATGTATGTATGTATGTATGTATGTATGTATGTATGTATGTATGTATGTATGTATGTATGTATGTATGTATGTATGTTCATTTGTTCCCTCCTAGCTCCTTAACTACTCATTAGATTTGGACGAATGAGATGTCTCTAGAAGCGTCATGATCGTCTTCTGGTTATAGGCTATATGACGTGTCACTGAATCTAATGTGGCGCCCTCTAACCGACATAAAGTACCGTATTAAAAAATAAATTTGAGATAAACATGCCGTGTTTGGTATCATTGAAAAAGGCGTTACTTGTACATTTCAAAAATACATATATTATTAGCATTTGTTCGTGACTTTGTCCGTATTTATTCGATAAGTATGATATTTCAATGGTATGCTTTTTTGTTCCCTCATTCTTTCTAAACTTGTCAGAATAAGACAAATGAGGTACCGTTACAAGTGTCTCGATTGTCCGCTGACTAGAGGTTATATGACGTGTCACTGAATTGAATGTGGCGCCCTCTAGCCGACATAAAGTACTGTATTAAAAACTAAATTTGAAATAAATATGCCGTGTTTGATATCATTGGAAAGGGCGTTACTTGTAGATTTCAAATATATATATATATATTATTAGCATTTTCTCGTGGCTTTATCCGTATTTATTCGATAATTGTGATATTTCTGTAGTATCTATTTAAAATATACTTTGCAAAGAAATTAGTATTATAGAGGCACCAAAACATTTTAAATAAAAAAAAGTAAAAACTAAAACCCAACTACGACAAAAAACGACGCTGAAAAAGTATGAAACAAGTTTCAAAAGCCGTAGTCACGCGCTGTTAAAGTGTTATGGACTATGGAACATTCCTAAGTTTCAAAAGCCAAAGTAGTCCATGTAGTGTAATGTACCATAGTATATAACACTTTAACAACGCGTGACTACGGCTTTTGAAACTTGTTTCATACTTTTTCAGCGTCGTTTTTTGTCGTAGTTGGGTTTTAGTTTTTACTTTTTTTTATTTATTTGTATAGATATATTTCTTATTTCAAAATGTACAAGAACATCCAGAATAGAGTAAGTAAGCAAAAAGTACATTATGCAATCAAAAAGGCCTATGTCCAGCAGTGGACTGCGATAGGCTGGTGATGATGCAACTGAAAGTAAATGCAAAACTTGTAACATTACTGCTGTAGTATTCAACCCTATTCTTAATAAGCTAAAACCTGACTTAATCCAAATCTATATTTGTTTTCATGTTTTGTGGTCTGCTACATCTAAATAATTTCCTCGTAAATCTTACAAAAATCAGCATTATATTTTGGGAACACCTCGCAATAAAACTGTATGACTATCTAAAGGTAACAACCTCGTAAATACATCAGCCATATTCAAAGTCATGTGTCCTCAGAGGCTGGGAACCGAATACACCTATCTATACATCTATACAAATAAATAAAATTGGAGTGTCTGTTTGTAATATTAAAATAACCGCTTTTTACTAAATACATATGTATGTATACACGCTACATATACCAAAAATGTAGTTAATTTTTTTTTTGTCTGTCTGTCTGTCTGTCTGTCTGTCTGTATGTCTGTTTGTTCCGGGTAATCTCTGGAACGGCTGGACCGATTTTGACGGGACTTTCACTGGCAGGTAGCTGATGATCCAGGGAGTAACTTAGGCTACTTTTTTTAGACTAACTTTGTCCCACGGCGTTACTCGCGGTACAACAATAACCGCGGGTAACACCGCGGGGTTCAGCTAGTTTTATAATAAAATATGCAAAGCAATTACTTGTAAGTTATATTCGAATTTGTATATTTTACAGTCACATATTCCACCTTTTGTTTTAAAACTTCATAATTTTTTATTTAAACGAGAACATTTGTACGAGGAAGTCTGTGGTTCTTTTGCAACATTAGTCGTGATTTACGATTGCTTTGTTACAAGTGCATTGTATAGGAAATGTTGATAATAAATATTTCACTAAATCATATTTGCGTCGAGCAATTTCTAGAGTTTATAATGTATGATAGATATCAACCCAGGTGGGTTGACTCGTTTTGAAAATTTCTTATTGACTTTTAGAATTTCACGTTGTATAATTAATTATGTCGATTATTGCGGCAAATAGTAGCCTATGTGTTATTCTGATGTATAAGCTATATTACTGTAAAGTTTCATCCAAATCCGTTAAGTAATTTTTTTTTAAAAGAGTAACAAACATCATACTTATAAACTTTCGCGTTTATAATATTAATAGGATTTACCACGATGATAGCATTCATGGTCCACAGACTATCATGCTTTTCCTCGTAGGACTAGGCAGAGACGTTGATAAAAGCTAAGAGGCTAGCTTACTGCCGTCAAATGGAGAAATTAAGAATTAGATGACATAATCGGAAGGTATACTTCCGATTTTGTCGTCTAATCCTTAAACATTGAAATATATTGCTCAATTGAGTAGTCTAAAACAGTGACGTCACAATCCACTTTAAGTACATTTTTCTTACAAAGATTTGACTAAGGTGTCAACTACCCTATTAAAAAATATAAATATAAAAATAGTTTCTGATTGATCTATTTAATTCCAGAAAAAGGCACTACAGGCATGTAATACAAGAATTGTTAAATAGGACGATCATAACGAGAGTCGGAAATCAAATAACGCAAAAAAGACGTTATTAATATAGAAAACAATAAATTCAATTACTTTGATTAAATTTATGAACTTGAATGGAATCACAATACGAAATGAAATGCAGAACAATATTAAACATCTTCCTTTTGGTGGGACTTTTTAGTATTCTAAGGGTGGACGCATACTAGCTTGTAAATACCGATTCGGCAGCGAATACCGATACGGTACAAAAATGTATAGGTATGTATTTTTATGTATAAGCTGCCAAAATGATTCTTCTTCTACTTATGGAACTTAAAGATTCTACATAAATAGTATATGTATAATTTTATAAACATAAATAGTCGTAATGTGTAAATATTTCATGTATAGTGTTAAAATGTTAAAAAGCTTCATGTGTCAAAAAGTTATGAAATCGGTAAATTAAACAGTTTTTATATAATAATATTACTTTAAGTAGATAAATAAATGTTGAAGTGTCAGGTCAATCATTGAATTGTTACAAAGATAATACTAATGATAAAAATGTTTTAAAAGAGTTGGTGCAGTGCCAGAGACATCGGTACTGTTAAAAACGCCAATTAAGTTACTCACGAATTTTCGGTTCTTTGTATGATCCATTTTCATCGCGGTATGTTTAAACACGCCTAGTAGGCTATAAGTACATTTCCTTTAATAGTTGAGTTCAAATTCATATTTGTGCCTACCCTTTCGGGGTAGTACCGGTTTGCGTTCAAATACCGATGGGACAATTCCAAGTGTCGCAGTGTGCGTTGACCCTGAACAGTATTACGTTTTAGATCTATAAGTTTTATCGAAAATATATTGCGATGACTATTATCCTAGGATTAAATGAAAATTGGATTTTCGTAAGCTTTCGCTATCTTAGGAAAGGGACTACAATTCCCTGAGCTTTAATGTTTGGAGTGTTCGGGATGGATGTTTCATTTGAAATATTGTTGCGAATATATTTCATGCTGTAATCTCTGTGTAAGTTGTGAAATTTTACTATAAAAATTGGGGAAAGCATCCGAGCTAATTGTAATTGGAGCACGGCCTAGTGAAGTTTTGGTGATCCGACTTATCAGGAAAATACCTGCGTTGTTCCATTTCATAAACGCTGGTCAGCATATTATATTTTTGCGCAATAATTCGAGCACATTGCTTACGATCACTTGAGGCTATGTAATGGCATTCCGTGGAATATCTCTTAGCACGATCTAGCTGAGAGCAAATTTAGATAAAAATTACACTTTTATATGGACAGTTTACTTTTGATTTTTTTCTCTATCCATTATTATATAATAACCTGCCTACGCTGCGTCGCCGTTCTTCCCTGCTATCAACCCCAATCTCAAAAACCTAACTACCCGAAATTAAGGAAAAATTGCGTAGGTTGCAAACGTAGCCAGAAATTGTATTATGCCAGACATTTCTTAGATGTCACCAAATAAAACGATGGAGGGGACTAAGTCATAAAGTAAAATAAGACCCATTTAGAGTCAGGTGCTTGCTTACAGAAACAAGTTTATGGGAGTCATGAGTGATTTAGATAGCGCCGGCTCATTGTGTAAGCTCCTCTACAGTAAAATGTTTGAGTGAAGATGGATTTTGTTTAGATGTCTCGTTACGGTGTAAAAGGGTCTGAAATACTTCAGATGTGATGATGTCGTGAAAGAGAGATGTACATTTATTTATAGAGTATAGTATTATATTTTAATACTAGCTGAATCCCGCGGTGTTACCCGCGGTTATTGTAGTACCGCGAGTAACGCCGCGGGACAAAGTTAGTCTAAAAAACGTAGCCTAAGTTACCCCCTGGATCATCAGCTACAGCCTGTGAAAGTCCCGTCCAAATCCGTCCAGCCGTTCCAGAGATTACCCAGAACAAACAGACAGACAGACGGACAGACAGACGGATAGACGGACAGACAGACAGACAGACAGCAAAAAAAATTTTAACCACACTTTTGGTATATGTATCGTGTATACATACATATGCATTAATTAAAAAGCTGTTATTTTGATATTACAAACAGACACTTCAATTTTATTTATTTGTATAGATGATGCTAGAATATTCGACTGCACTCATACTAACTGTAGCCTTTTTTTAAAAACAACATCTTCCTAGCCTTTATTATTCCCAAGATTATTTGGGGTCGCCTACTTCCGCATCCGTGCAAAGCCTTTTAAAAACGGTCTAGTGGTTAGCGTATGCGCCTTAAGAGGTGTTGGGTTCGATTCCCGGGTCGGACCAAATGTTTGTATGATCTGCAAATATTTGTTTCGGAGTTTGGATTTTAAATATATATAAGTATTCTATCAGTCAATCTAGCTGTCATAATACAAGTTCTGCTTAGTTTGAAGCTAGATGGCATTGCGTGTGAGATGTTTGAAAATATCTATTTATTTAATTATTAACATCTGTTGATGTTATTTGATGGCTTTTAATAATATATTTTTCAAATGTTGGGTAAACTAATGTTACTATGTTGTAATATAATATTTGCTTACTGCTCTAGCTACATCGTTCATGCGTTATATTATTTTCATCCTTTATCATTTACGCTCAACATTTTAAATAATTTCTCGATGTTATTTTCATAAATAAAATGAATTCCAAAGGCAGATAGTATATGAAATCTTATTACGCAAAGTGTTTTCAAGG
Source organism: Spilosoma lubricipeda (assembly GCA_905220595.1). Classification (NCBI taxonomy): domain Eukaryota; kingdom Metazoa; phylum Arthropoda; class Insecta; order Lepidoptera; family Erebidae; genus Spilosoma; species Spilosoma lubricipeda. Next base: position 8,301,482 of record HG992299.1, read on the forward strand.
GAGGAGTTCTATGAAAAGTTAAATTGTGTCGCTACCCGAGCGAAGACAACAGAATAAGAATAACACTTTAAAATCAAGTAGCAAACCCTCACTGCTTCTGACCGAAATTCAAGATTGTTATATTTTTAAAAGACATAAAATCAATTACTGATAATTGAAAAAGAAAGAGACCATTTCTGTAAATAAAATACATAAAAACTTACGTTGTTATTTCCCGAGAAAGAGGGATGTTTCAATGAAATAGGTCTTATATAAATTCTTCTGTTATATCGCTCTTTACTACAGTTATTATCACCTCGATCATACGTTACAACCCATAACGTCCCACTGCTGAGCTCGGGTCTCCTCTCAGGAGAGGGTTATGGCCATAGGTCCCCGGTCCTGGTTACTGGTGACTAAATGCGAGCTTGGAATCTTGATGGCACCAAAGTTTCACCCAAGTTACAGAAGCCAAATATCTTCCTACCCTTTACTTGTGCGACTATTGTCCCATAAAAGTAAGGTACAGTCAGCAGAAAGCCAAATTAAGGTCTTATCCTAACTCCCAGCGAAATTCAGAAGTTTTGTGATAAACTTAGTCCGTCATGTCCGTCAACGATTAAATTAACCAAATATCAAGGAAAAGAAATTCTTAAACATTTACCGGGTTATTGATCGTGTTTATCCCTCCCACAAACTCTTGAGTGTCTCAAACAGTGCAGTAATTGCAACACCCGAAAACTTCTAATTTACTGGACAACGCATTTCCTACTTCCATCCCTACGAACATTATCTGCAATCAACGCCATACACGTGTCTAGCCACGTGTATACTTTATTAGCCTGAAGTGCTGACCAGTTCATTCGGAACCCCGAGTTCTGATAACCTAATGAGTTTTTTCCTTCGTTAGCGAAACAATAGAAGTGAGGGGAGGTCGAGTTATGGTGGCGCTGCACCCTTCGGTTAGGTGTCATGTGTGATAGACTGGTCGCGACAAGCCTTTTGTTGCTGTGTTAATAAAAAGTGTGGTTTATTTAATGATTTTGGGGTAATTTTCTGTATGTGGGATGTTAAGGCTGTCACGACAGGTACAAGTTAGACCAATACATCACACTTCTATCACACACAAATCAGAATGTGAGTTTGTTTTTTACGCTTTCACGGGAAAACTACTTCACCATGAAACTTTGTACACATATTCTTGGAGGTATTAGAAGTAGCATAGGATACTTTTTATTAAATGCGAGTGAAGCCGCGGGCGAGCTAGTAGCTAGTACGTTAAAAATAATGAAAACGTAGAGACAAGGAGCATTTTTTTGATTTTCCCTTGTTAAATAGACCTTGTAGACATTTTCATTATATGTAAAGTTAACTTCATAAAGTTATTTTTTAATATGTTTTCATGGTTTACCAACAAATACAACTTTGACGCTAATTTCAATAAAAATTTAAAATTACCTTATAGTCTGGTCTAAATTGACATTCCAAATCAGCTGTCGAAATTTTGGTTGTTTGTCCACTATTTTTTGGGACTAATTTGACCGGAATAATAACCATTGTTTTTCAAAACATTGGATTTTGTCCTAACATATTCTAATCCAAGCAGGCAGACATTCTTCTGATCATTCAAAGCTTTGATCTGTAAAGCCTATCGGAAACTGTGAAAGCGAGTTTCAGCAGTCAGTAACATTGGCCAGGGGCGTGTCGGATGTTGAAATTGCATTTCGCCCAGTCCTTTGTTACTAGCTTTTTTGTTTACTCTTTCAGGTGTTGATTCGACTCGCAACTCGACTGTGAACTTTGTAATCCACACCGGTATTAATTTAGGGATTAAATAGGTTACTCATCAAATGTGGGAGAGATGAAGTTTTTTGAGGACAATCGAAAATGAATTGCAAATATAAGAATGAAATAAATCGTAAGTGGTCTTGGTATTTGTTAAAAATAGTAATTTTACTTGTGCATTTCGGCAATGCTTGATTCAAAGGGGATTTTTTATGTAGCCATTTTTAAAGAACGAAGCACATTCTCTGCTCACATTATGTGACAATGCCAAAATGACTCTACTCTATCTGATGGAAAGCATAAGCAGAGTTCAAGAGTGGTGGTAACCATACTCATTGCTCGTACAGACAATGCAACAATGCAGCGACTATGGCGGCCTAGTGATGCTTCTGCATCATTGGGCCTCCGGTCTCACACTCACCAACGAAACACGACAGCACTGCTGCTGTCATTTTACGCTGATCTTCTGTGCGAGGGTAGTACCGCCCCGGTCGAGCCGGCCCTTTCATGCTGAAATCAGCGTGGCTCTACTACCGGGAAAAGTTTGTATTCCTAAAAAACACCGTATTAATGGTCTTTTATGGAAGATTCTTTATAATTTTGGATCTTTTGATCATTCTTCTTTTTAGTTTTTATTCTGCAAGTAGTCTCTTTCCTACAGCGCTTTTGTTTAATACCATTTCATAGAACTAATAAGTGGTCTTCTTTATTAATAAAGTCCAGATTTTTTTTTAATTCATATATACAAGTCACTGAAAATATTTTTAATTTCAATGGAAAGCGTACATAAAAACTATCTATCACCGTGGGTGAGTCACGCTTCGACATCAATAGGTCGGCTCGACCAGAGTGATACCACGGCCTTTTCTGTGAAGCCGTGGTATCACTCCGCATGCCGAGCCGGTGTGAAATAGTTCTTGCGCTTATTTCACCGAGTGAGTGAGGATACCAGCGGTCCATACCCCAACCCCTATCTCCCCCATCCCCCCAAAGGTCGTCAACGCACTTGTTACGCCTCTGGTGTTGCAGGTGTCCATGGGCGGGGTAATCGCTTTCCATCAAGAGATACGTCTGCTCGTTTGCCCGCCTATTAAATAAAAAAAAATAAAAATCTTCCATACATCTTCTATGCACTAACAAAAAAAACTAAAGACTCGTGTTCCCTCTATTCAATTCACAATGGAATAGAGCATGGTTTGTGGACGCCAATTATTGGCCGCTGGATTTACGTCGCGTCAGTTTCCTGGCCGGTGATTGACTGACGTCCGACCTGTTCTTTTTCTTTTTTTAAAACAACTAGCACTGTGAATTTATAGAGGTAACTAGTTCTTTATTATATAAAAGCTTTAAACCCTGTGTAACTAAAACATAGCTTAGTATATTCTAGTTGTTCGAAGTAATAGTTAGTTCAATTCTTGTTGATAGATGGCGATCCAATAAATTAGGACTTATTTGAATGGTAGTGTTAAGAGTCTCCGGTGGTTGATCACCTTGCTTACATTTTTTGAATGAAAAATCTTTCTTTAACATACTCCATCGTATTATCCCATTAACCTAGATCATCCCGTAAACACTGGTTAGGTACCTACCTACCTCGTTTTGACTGGTCTATTGGTCCAGTGGTTAGTGACCCTGATTGCTAAGCCATAGGTAATGGGTTTAATCTTACCCAGGACAAATAATAACAAACATGATCATTTATTCTGTATCTGGGTGTAATGTATATAATATATACATATTTAGAAGTATATATCCGCAGTCTAGTGGCTAAAGTTCAGGCCTTGCCTAGTTTGGGTTCAGATTGCCGTGTTTGAAAGTTCTTATTATAATACCAGTGAAAATTATACAAACGAAAATTATATAAAAGTGGGGTCTTTTGTATCAAATCAATTGAAAAAGGGCTTAACAGAATGTTTAAACGATAAAATAATGCCTTTTCAAAAGTGTCATTTACATCAAAGCATTCACAGTCACACGTCTCCATCTACATCGTCTCCTTAAGACGGAAATCATTTACGCCAATAACATTTCACCCCTCACTGTGTCTCGAGGGGTGATTTAGATCACCCTCAGCATGAGTAAATATCGATCTTGGTAGGTAAATATTGGCGACGCTCATTCGAATTTTGTTTTCGTTATGAAATTGTTATATAAAAACTCTTGGAAATATAGAAAATTCGACAAATATATTTAAATTAAAGTTATTCTAAATCGAGGTATATGAGTAAGTAATTTAAATAAGTTCGATGTTTATATTTGTTACGAAGAAGTTCCTATAAAAAACCATTCTACAAACAGTATCATAGGCGACTATAAAAAAACAAATCAGATAGGTACCTTAATGGTTTGGTACCCAGAGCTTTTTGAGAAAAAAAACTTTTTGATATATACTGGTACATATTATATGAAAACGATGCCAAAAATCTACCATGTACACACTGAATATATTTTTGGAGAAAAAAACCTTGTACAAAGGACATAGAACGGAAATAGCTGAACAAAAAGACGATGTAACGAGTGGGCCAGCTCTCATTACGACTTGCTACAAAGATACACAATTTCAGACGGATATGGCCAAGGGTTTTTGCTTTGGTAGTATTTTGGAAGAAACTTCGCTAAAGGAAACTGCAGTAATGTTGAGATTTTGTGAGATTGAATTTTTCTGAAGACTTCTTTGTGTATTGTTACGATTACTATTACACGGGCTGAGGAAATTAAAGTAATTTTCTCACAATTGCAAATACTGATAGCTGGTTTATAGGTTAAAGTCAATGTGTGTACTGTGGGGAAGGTAGTTATTGATTTATCTACCTCTGTGAGATAAAATTTTTATACACAAAGAGCTAAGATAACATACGTAGAACATAAAATGGGCAAAACCAGTAACTATTGGAATAGAGACCGTGGCTGAAGATATAAAGATAGGACACCCCGCGGTCAAGTAGACAACCTTTGCAGTATATACAAAGAAAAGCTAGAAGAGAGACAGATTCGATTTCAGCTGTATTGGAAGGAGTTTATTTCCAGCAGTTAACAAGAACAGGCTAATGATAATGTTTTTTCTTAAAATCTTTTAACAAACGCGAACGACGTCTAGTATTACAGACTTGTTCAATAAGCTAACTATAACGTCTATACAATTTTCTCTACCAGTAAATAAAATTGGAGTCTGTTTGGAATTTCAAATTAACAGGTTTTCTACTTTTTGCATATAAAAGTATAAAAGAACTTACATCAAACATATTTTTTTTTAATTTTTGTGTGTCTATTTATTCTGTTTATTCCGGATAATCTTAGGATTAGTTATACCAATTTTGACGGAACTTTTACTGACAGACAGCTGATAATATAATAACTTGACTACTTTTATAGACTAAATTCGACCGACATTACCCGCGGGGTGAAGCTAGTTGAAATTAAGTAAGTTCAGAAGGAAGACTGTCTTGAAAATGATTATAATCTTTGCAATAGCTACTTGTGCGTGTCTGTCTATGCAATATGCCGTTTGTAAGTACGTTTGCGTAAGCATTCCACGAATTTGTCCAAACATTTCTTGCCATTTGCAAAACGGCGCACCTGTCGCGCTGTCATATATCAGTGAAATATCTCTGCATAAAGGTTACTTGACGGTAAGATAAATGCTATTATTATCGCCAACTTTAGAACTTAGCTGTCCTACTTAAGTACTAAAACTAACGTTTGTTTTTGACGTAATTACTAAGGTTCTTACCAAAGGCGTGTACTATTATTTATGTAAGAAAGCTGCTGTTGGGTTTCCGACAAATGGGGACGAAAGTTCACATATATACAAATAAATGAAATTGAAGTGTCTGTTTGTATTTTCATATTAACAGATCTTCATTAAATGTATATGAAAGCATATACATTACTTACATAAAAAAACATTTTTATGTCAGCTTGTTATAGCTAATCTCTCGAGTGACTTACTATTTTGATAGGACTTTCACTAGCAGATAGCTGATGTTATTTATAAGCAGTAACTTAGGCTACTTTTATTTTAGAAAATAAACAAAATATACTACAATAAATAATCCGATACCAGTCGCTCCATGGAAAATCTGATATTCAGGTAAAACCGGTTGAACTAGAAGCCGACCCCCAATAATCCTTTGAATAATAAAGGCTAGGAAGATGATGAAAACCAATGAACAATATTCAAATCAAAAGCAACAAGAGTTTTTAGTATGACAAAGAGAAATCTGACTTAAAATAACTAAATACTTTATTAAATATATTCTCATATAAATATTATAGATAGATTATACTTTTGTGCTCATACTGCTCATCATACAATTATTTTTCCTAATCGGAATTGAACCCACGTCCTCCAACAATCGAGGTAACTAGCCACCAAACTAACAGCTCCTTTAAAATATTATTTAATTATTTTGACCTATCCAAAACAAGATAATTTCATGCTCTCACAGAATATCTTTTGTTTTAATGTTTCTTAAGGGCAAATTGGGACAGTTTTGATATTGAGTTGCTTTACGAGAACAATTACCTAAAAGTGACGGGACATTTGTAGATAGACGTAATTGATTTGTTCGGTTCTATTTAGGCTTCGTTTAGCCGTTGTGTAATTCGATTCATGCTAGACTATTTGATTGAACAGACGATTTGAAGAAAGTAGCTGGTTGTGGCCGCATTCGGATGACCTAAGACCGAGATAGGTGGCGATTCTTGGGGATATTTTAATTCAGAAGTGGGCGGCTATAGTATGAAAAGAGAAGGTAGTTAACGCAGCTGTAGTGGATATACTTGTTTATATTATTTGTACTACAAAAGTATTAGTTTTAGCAGTTATCCTTGAACTCGAGACTTAAAGAAAGAATGTCAATAGTATTTCTCTCCGTCCTATTGGACTCATTAGTTTTATTACAACTTAGTGCAATACCACGAGTTTCTTAACACGCATGCGATTAAAATACCCGATGGTGATAAGGATGCAGACAATAAGAAGGTAAATAAGCCAAGAATCCATAGTCTATACAAATAAATAAAATTGGAGTGTCTGTTTGTAATATTAAAATAACCGCTTTTTACTAAATGCATATGTATGCATACACGGAACATATACGAAAAATGTAGTTAAAAAAATTTTTGTCTGTCTGTCTGTCTGTTTGTTCCGGGTAATCTCTGGAACGGCTGGACGGATTTTGACGGGACTTTCACTGGCAGGTAGCTGATGATCCGGGGAGTAACTTAGGCACGGTACGGCAAAGAATATCATACTTTTTCTTTTCACGTAGCATCACTTAGATTAGAAAATAATAAAATATGTATATAATAAATGAATGCAACTGAGTAGAACCAAGTCGTGAGCTAAAACTGTAACCGGGAAAACATTGTAATCTTAGGTAATTTAAAAAGAGTGGCCGTTTATTACCTCGCTCTTCTCATACGGTTTATTGCATCGCAAACTGGGTAATATAACTTAAAATGTAAATTTATATTCTAACAGAACTTTGTGATGAAAATTAAAAGAAAATGCATTAAAATATACAAAATACTAAAACATTTAACATTGTATAAGGAACTAATATTTTTTATTGGACAGAAAATGTAGTTATTCTTTTTATAATATTCTATGTATTTTAAACATGTGTTTACAAAAAACAAAGTAAATGTGTATTTATGAGTTGTCTAGTACTCATAGAGCAAGCTAAAGACTAGATTGCGTTGTGTTATATGTCTAAAATATTATTATTAAAATGTTACTCTCGTACCTTGAAAACCAGACATTTTTCAGACTTTTCTCATTTCGATTGTGCGAAGTACGATTTTCGTTTCTAAAATATTGAAACTCAACATTCATGAATGTGTTTATGTTTATAAATTAAAGCGTCCTGACGTAACTGTATCAGGCATCGCACTGGAGTGACACCAGTTGTTTTATTTACTTATATTAGACAATTGCGTTTCAGTTGCATTGGTATTAGTAGCACGGTATTGATATTAGTATCTGACGATTATTACCGCAGTACCTATAAATAACTGTAACTCCCGAAATTCACGTGTGATTAAAACCGTGAACATTTTATAAATAATACCTAACAATAAAACATTTTCTGGATACGTCGGCTGCTATTTCAACCGGTTTTACCTGAGTATCAATTTTTCCACGGAAAGATTGACACTGGAACTCTGCAACCCTGAGGGTGAACTGAATTTTGAACTTGTTGTCGATATATTTAAGAACACTGACATTATTACTTATACAAATTTTATTGGCCCTAATAATAAAAAATTAAAAGATTTGTAAAGATATATTGAAGTATAAATTATACTACAATATTCAGTAATACGCGTAAAAAAATAAGATTTTCCTGTATATGCCTTGCGCGAGAAACATAACATAAATTCGAAACTACGCCAGGTAACTCTCCGGCTAACTTGTAAACTTTTCTAATTTAATCCCAAATAACCCAAAAGTTAGGTTAAATTTTTTTGACGAACAAAAAGTACCTACATGTATCATAAAAAATGTTTGCCTTATATATTTCGCTGGTCAAAACTGTGATAGGTTTTCCATGTTCGTATTTATTTTATTTCGTACTTTCATAACTATTCTGAGTAAATTCAATCACGGTGTAGCCGAAAATTGATATTTTTTTGCAGATACTGGAAGTTTTCGTTTTTCCAGTATTATATTTCCGTGGAGTAGAATACATTTATACTATTGTCTTTCGCTTTGATGTTTTTGACCAATGTACTCATTGTTAATTTTGCCATAAATATTTTTGGTTATTGCCGCTGGCACTGTGAAAAATATATTACATTTTAATTTACTTCACATAATAACTTTACTACAAACGATTTTTGTGAACATTTCTAGATCCTTTGCTGCCCGACTTACTTGCATCTTACCAGTAGTAATGCCGGTAATCTGATTACACTTCTTACTACTGCTGTTCCAAGTTGTTGGAAGAGCTTATAGTAAAGATAACGATGAGAGAGAGATAAAGATGGGATATTTTTTCAAATTGATCATGTCTATGGCGCAAATTGTTTACGAGGTCGAGAAAACCACGGACCATGAGCACATGTCGCGCTGAGCAAGCCTCGGATCTTAGTCGATCACGTAGGTAGAGAGCTAAGGTTGTCACAGTTGTAACATTAATATGTGTAAATATGATCTTATAATTCGAGTATATTTTATTCAGAGATAAATGAAACACTAAACTAAGTAATTATCCTCATAAACACTAAAGTCTTCTTAGGAGATTACGTGAATCGGATTAGGTTGTCGATGCGTCTATTGGCAGATCGTCTTAGTCTGTATTTAACCTCAAGAGCCCACTATAGTTATCCACAATAGTAGTGTTACATTTCCAACTACAATAACACTTATAGTGTTTTTGCTCGTTAAAGTTTCATCTATAAAGTTAATAAAGGCTACAATGTTTTTGTTACAAGGATTTTAGAATATACATACATATAGATACCAAAATATATGCTTAATATTGTACCACAAATTATTTAGCATAATTCGATAATGTTCGATTTCATCACTTACCATAACATAGTAAGTTATGTTTTTTTTTAAATATGTCGGTTGTTCATAAAATAAATTCGAGGCATTGGAACCCTCATTTAGTTTTCTAGTCGAAGTTGCAGTATTTTTAAGCCTTTTTACTAATCGAACGCTACAGAATAATTCAGTTTTTACATATTTTATGTTCAGCAAATTTTAACTCCATACACAATATTAAAATTTACACCAACCTTTTTAAAAATAAAACTACTACTACTACCACATAAATAAACAATAAGCACGTATTGTCTTTTAGTGGCAACCCTAAGACCATCTTATCTCAACGACAGGTACGCTTCATGGAACTACGTCAATAGTCGGGGCCTATAGTTATCCATGTGTTAGTATGTGCTCACGAGAACATGCATATGAGTGTGTTAACATTATGTTTGTGTGAGTGTAAGTGTGCATTTGTGAGAAGCAATCCCGAGTATCGTATTGGGTATAGTAATCGAATTAGTGACGATTATTAGTTTCTTTTGTATCGATTAAATTTGAATCGAATTGCTTTTTGTGTTTAAAATTACTGTATAAAATGTTTGTGTTTTTTATTGAGTAATGGAATAGACGGTTGTCCACCAACTCTCGGAATGGAATTTGATTGGATGGAGACGATGAGAGATGGTATATAGAAAAACCTATACTTCAACATTCCGGAGTTGTAAGTTACTGAAAAAATAGAGGTAAATAAGCGGTTCATTCCAGATTTTGGAGAATTTGATTAGCTTTAGATGGCTATGAATTTAAGGTAACTTTTAGTAAGTTATAATCACTGCATTCTATGTATTTGTTAATACGTAATTCGTTGAATTAGTAGTGTCATAGAGTAAACACTTTCTTTAATGTTTGCTTGGTGCTTAAGTGAGTCACCATATTGTGTTAGTTATTACCTACTACAAATACATTATCGAACACGATTGCACACTTATTTACATAAATATAAAGTTCTTGAGAAATTACACACAACACAGGTTAACGAACTTGCGACAGTTGAAGTTTTATTATGATCAAATATATGATAATACATATTATCTTCTGTTGTTGATCGTATGAGTGTCTATTAAAGGGACGATTACAAAGGGGCTTTACGTCTTTGTTGATATTACGATGTTTTTATTATACTAGTAGTATACTTTGATAATGAAAATAAACAGTAAGCTCCCTGACTATTTAGTCACAATTTTCACTACCGCTTCGTATAAGTCTGTAAGGTCTCGGCGACATAGGAAATATATATAGTGCAGCAGTTTTCTTTTTTTTGGGACAGGGAAACGAGCAGATAGATCGCCTGATGGTAAAAGCTTATCGCCGCTCATAGATACCCGCAACACCAGAGGCGTCACAAGTGCGTTGTAAAAGTTAAATAAGAAACCAATCTAACATGACAGTACTCGTGATGTCGTATTTCGTTGGTGAGTACTAGAACAGAGTCTCAATGATGCGGCAGCATCTCAATAGGACGCTGTAGTGTGGATCATCATGCTGCATTGTTACATTGTCTGCATTCGCAATGAGTGTGGTGGTGGTACTCTTGGATTCTGCTCATCTTTAAATCAAGCATAGTAGAATCTCTTTGGCAGGCTCGTAAAAAAATAATTAAAGAATAATCTAAGTCTCTTTTGACTGCCATTTTGATGACAATACACACATAAACTTACATTAACCACTTTTTAAGGCTGTGCATAGTTCCATTGACAAATAAGTGACAGCGACTAGTGACAAATGTATGTATGTGGGTATGCTAATACCTAACATTATATAATACTCCTATTCAATACAAATTTGTAGAGTAAAAGTAACCAGTACTTACTAAAACGTTGTAAATATAAAAATAAAAATAAAACCCTTCAAAAAATCTACTAAAAGAAATTGTCAGCCTCCTCGTTAAGACCTCTTTTTATCATAGCATTTGTCAGTATATGAATTAGTTATAATAAACAACAACATAACCGACTAAATAAAAACATAACCCAACACTCGCCAGTCGCGTTATCGTATCATTAACCCTACGACCATTCTCCCAAGCCATACTTACAACCACTGAAATTGCTCCGAGATTATCGTGAATAAGAATAAAAAGGCTTTACAAAAAACCAACCGGAGCGTGGCCCTGCCGTTCCAGATTAATCGCACATTCTGCAATATTTTCCACAAAAGGATACCTTAATCCCAACAAGTGGGGGGTAAGCCTTAGAGCTCCTATTCTCATAATCGCTCGTCTTTGAAATGAGTGCGATTTCGACTTGTTGTGATGATTTTTTTTTTACGGATGTGTTTTAAAGATATGTTTTTTATCTGTTTGTTTAAAGTTTTTAAAATTTGGGGAAGGAATTGTCCACAGTTTTCTGTAATAATTTAGAATCATACTAACACACTCGTTCTTAAATTTACTTACGAAATGGTGGCATAAAAGAGAAAGACACACATATTCAGGCTGCACACCTATCAGTTTTAAGATTTGCCTAATGCCTAATGCCTAACAGTCGCTTGACATCAGTTTCAGTAACTTCACATTCTCTTAAACATGGAAAGCAATGAAAGTAACTTAACGACATCGTAATGCAAAGCTCTATTATAGATAACCAAATGTCATAAATATATAGTAAAACTTTAACTCTGTTCAGATAAATAATATCTGAATACAAAACTAAAAGTTTATGTATTTAACGATCTATAGAATAACCACATACAAACACAAACTTTCAATATTTACCTCGAAAAGGGTTCACAAAAAATATCTAACATCTGGACACAGTCTTGTGAAATTTCGCATGCGATAAGCTATCGCGTGCCACAACAATAGGACCCGTAGACTTTCATTTTAATATTAATATTCCCTGTTTTCAAAATGTCGATGAGATCCTCAGTCGGGACCGGTTTTTTATTGAAACTGTTTTTTTGCCTTTGATAGCGCCTGGTCAACGAACCGCTATTAATCGTTACTGGGGATAATTAAAATAGGAACTGTTGTAGTATTTGACGTCTTACTGGTATTAAATATGAACCATTTTCTTTGTGAAATTGGTTATATTAAACTTTTCTGTAAACGAATTAAGTTGTATTTGGTTCTGGGAACATTAAGCTTTCGATTCAAGGACTAGCTTTTTAGTATTACATTTCAGTTATTACTAAATGGAATTTGTAAAATAAATTACATTGATTTAAACTTATTATATAAAACACAAACTAAGGGTTGAAAGTTTTCAACTGCACTTATGTACATACTTACTCAGGTAGGATATTTATCTTATATAAGTCCATGTTAAATTCTTTTAACAGCTGAGAAGTTCAGAGTTAGCAAAAACGAAATCCATGGCACGTGTATGTAGCTTCCACATTGCGTAGGAATTTGATTAAAAGTTTAACGAAATTCTTCCAAAAACTTACTAAAAAGTAGAGAAAATTCGTTCTTCTACACGATTAAAAACGAAATCATTCGTTGATACTAAATGTAATTTTCAGATTTTAAAATTATTTAGTACCGTATAAGCGACAAAAAAAAACAAAATATTATCGCCTTTCACCAAGTGTCGGGGGTAGAAAGTGATTATTCCTGACACCATAATTCAGGAAAGTTGGAAAAGATTCCAAAGCGAAGAATTAAGGACAATGGACCTTTTTCGGGCGGTTTACATAATAAAACAATGGGTACGGAACTCTGGTAGGGTTGGCAGAATAGACAAATTAATTAAAATTAAAAAAAATACTAGTGTTATGTACGTAAATTTTTGTATTTTTTTTTTCGTTCAGAATGTTAGGGATGTGAGCAGTCTGCTTAATCTTGTAATTAGTCATAATAATCTTACAGCATCACTTATACTCATTCGGCTGTCTGTTTGTTGCTGACTAAACTGAATTTTTGACAAACTGTCCGCAGATGTGTAAGAATAGTAATGATAAAAATATATTATGAATACCATTTTCATAATGCAGTTTAAACAATTTCTTACAAGTATGAAATTCATTGTTAGATTACCTTCTAATGTAAAAAGAATAATCGATATAAGAGATATGAAGATTATAATATCCCAAATAATAATTGACATCAATTCTCAAGCAATGTGTAAGAAGTTAAACTTTTTTACTTATCAGTATAATAAGGGTCATGAGTTACATAATAACTAATACATGAATAACATTTTATTTTATAACTTGCCATTAAAGTGACTTGTGTAATATATTAATTTATGATAACAATTTTGCATAATTGACTTGACTCATACATGAAATACACGTTTCATTTTTTACTGTCACCATTTTTATTGATCTTACAAGCAAGCAATGTTAAAGACTTCTAGTATAAAGAAAAAAAAATGTCAAAATAGATAGTTGCAATCGGAGCATGAATGATGAGTATTCTGCTTGTAGGTTGTCAAACTGAATTGATCCATTCGAAGTTGAGTATCAATGTAAAATTAAAGCGAATTATTTGTGGCAAATTGTTTGCTTGGTGGGTAAATGACCTTACAATGAGACATATTCATATATTGCGAGATGATCTCACAGGTAATGTGATGTGGGGATCATTATCAATCTGTTACAGTCCCCACAGGACACGGCGAACTTAATGAGTTTGCCATAATCATCGTTTTCGGCAGGAAGCGTAAATAATTATTTTAAATTAACTTTAACGCATTTTTTACTCTCGGTTTTGAAAATATAGTCGGGATGAAGAGGTTCTTAAGGTATGTTTTGCTCTTATCGTGTTTTAATAATAAAATATCGGGATAAAAGAAACGAATTTACTTTTTCACCACCTTTTTGAATTAGCGTCATTCCAGTATTAATTTTGCATTCCTCTTTATAATAAATAAATAAATAAATATTTCGGACATCTATCACACAACGCCATCTAGTCCCAAGCTAAGCAGAGCTTGTGTTATGGGTATTAGAGAACTGATACAAATACATATATATACTTTTTTTGTAAATAATAATAATAATAAATAATAATAAATATTTCGGACATTTATCACACAACGCCATCTAGTCCCAAGCTAAGCAGAGCTTGTGTTATGGGTACTAGACAACTGATACAAATACATATATACTTTTTTTTTTTGTAAATACATACATATTATACATAGAAAACACCCAAACTCCGAAACAAATATTTGTAGATCATACAAACATTTGGTCCGACCCGGGAATCGAACCCGAGACCTCACGATCAGCAGTCGCATACGCCAACCGCAAGATCAGCGAGGCAGTCGAAACCTTTAAAACCCAATTAGGTAGGTAGGTACTTAATTATAAAATTATTAAATAAATAATAATCCAACATATATATTATTTATTATATACTTATTATATATATATCTAATAATCCAATATAATAATCCACATATTTAATATTTGAAAGTGTAAGTGTCCTTTCACATGTCACGGCTTTGCAATAAAATATATCCTAAGGATAATGAATGTTAAAATTGTGCACTGTGTTATACAAATGTTGTCGGGGAAAAAAATCTTTCAAATAAATTTATTGATTGATAAAAAAAGTTACCTTTATTATGCTATACATACCTTTTATATTTTACTAGCGACCCGCCCCGGCTTCGCACGAATGTAATGCTGATACTAAATATACTACATAATGTCTTTATAAGTTTATATATAACGTTTACAACTTTTTGACATTTTAGAGGTTACTCTTGAAAAGTGCGGTTTAAAAATTAACCTTAATACCGACTAAGGTACGGTAAGGTAGGTTTTAAAGATCTAAGCGTTTACAGGGACAGACAGAAAACGGAAGCGACTTTGTTTTATACTATGTAGTGATTAAAAATATTATTATTATAAACAATAAAAAAATATTATTATTTTTAATCGTGTAGGTTTATATACTGACTATCTACACCAATATCGTGAATGTCCGTTAAAACAAGTAACATTTTATAATTCACGGATCCCTTATAAATGATATAGTCATTATTTCCGCCAGGTGACAACCCTACCGTACACAGTAGGTACTAATAATACGTTATTTGACGTGAATATCGTGAATTATTCCGTTAAAGCGACTCCAACCGCGAAATTTTAATAATGAATTAAAATTATCCTTTTGTGGATGTAAATTTTTAATTAGTATTACTATGCCCTCTGGTATTTTCCCTTCGGTACTTCGCTTCTCCTAACTTTAGTGGCCATTTCTCTTCATACTTTAATTGTGTTATATTTGTTAGGTATTCTGTTGTCGTGGACATTAATTCTGCTTAGAGATTCAGACGTTTGTTTATTAGATTCTAAAACGGTTAACTTGGAAATTTTGTAACTTTCATTTAGTCTGAGATATTAAAATAGAAGAAATTAGCTTGATATTGTTTTAAATTGTGTGTTATTTGACTTGAAGATTGTTCTGGGACGGAAAATGGAAATTAGTTTCTTTTTTTACACTTTTTGCGCTACTATTTTATTAAATGGAACCGTAAAATGTAAGACCTTTACTTGATTAATTCAATTTGTGGTTGTTGGAATATTATTTCTATTTTAAACTACTTAAATCTTAAAATAATTTGTGTTTTATTGTGATTTTGAGACCGCTATGTCCAGCAGTGGACTGCAATAGGCCCATGATGATGATGATAATAAACAACCTTTATCAGTTTGCATTTGTTTGGGATCTTAGTACTGTAAAAAATATATACCTACTAACTCATTAATATAAATGCAGATAGAAAAAAATTGTAAAACGAAAAAAAAACTCAAATACATTGACATTTAAATACCTACATTACCAGAAAAAGTTTAAAAAAAGCCATAACCCGGTTATGTAAAAAACTTTTGATGAAATATGTATTGTCTTTGTCACGCGGGCCATTATTACGAATCTGTTGACATGTAATTCAATAAAATTGGATCAGTAGTACTGGCGTAACGGTGGAACATACGAACAAACAAATACCACCAAAAGTCTAAACAAATTAAGCGAGTAACACAAACAAATGTCAAAATTAGTCGGATAAAAACCATAAAAAAACATAAAAGACAAAATTACCCTTAGATATCACCAAACCACATAATAATATTGCTATAGTCATAAATCTATTCAGTTCCCCAACAATTACTTGATTAATCGTTACTTTAAAATAAAAACCAATTAAGAGACACCCTAAGGTATTTTCTTCCAAACAATTCTTTGAAATAAATCTTCCAATATTAAAATTTTAATAACCCAAACAAACGCGTAATGTGTCAACAAATACAATCTTGTAACAAACAACTTAAAAGCAAAATTTTAAGCCTTCAATATGGTCTTTGTCTGCCGGGAAACGATCGCTGTCATTTAATTATATTTCTATAAGAACATCACTCCTTCCTACCCCCTCAAAGCTTTAAGCCCTTTGTACTTTGAAATATTGATTTAAGGGTTCTTATAATTAGGTTTTTTGTCTATACACCTATACAGATAAATAAAATTGGAGTGTCTATTTGTAATATTAAAATAACCGCTTTTTAATAAATACATATTAATCTATACACGGTACATGTACCAAAATAACATTTTTTTCAATTTTTGTCTGTCTGTCGGATTGTCTGTCTGTTTGTACGAGGTAATCTCTAGGACGGCTGGACCGAATTTTTTAGACTAACTTTTTCCCGCGACATTACGACAATAACAGCGGGTAACACCGCGGGCTAGTCAGCTAGTGTTCAATATTTATCGATGAAAAATTAAGAAGCTTTTGTTTGACATACGGAAGACTTAGAGAAGAGAAATCGAAGATCGAACGTAACGAGTGTAAGAGAGGCCTTTGTTCATCAGTGGACTGCGATAGGCTGGTGATGATTACGTAAAACTTTTACGTTATTAAATTTTAGATAAATCCCTACTCAAGTTTTAGGATCTTTCTTTAAAAGCCTCCGCAGACTACAGACTTTTGATCGGCCGATAGTTTAATGGGGCTGTTAATCACTATCGGCCGACAAATAAACCAAAAGCCAAACCGATCAAACTATCGGCCGACTAAAAAGTTTGTAGTCTGGAGGCTCTAAAGGCTCACGAGTGATTCATGATGTAATAGGACCACTACCGACACATCTTGGTTTAAATCGATTGCAACATAAGGTGACGAATTCTAAAACAAATGATCGAGCACATCAGTCATATTTGTTTTGGCTGAGATTCGAATGTACGCACTCCTGCTCAACAGTAGGGACCTAACTAGACCATCCGATCTATCGAAAGTGGAATCAGATTACTGTCTCTAGAAGTCGATAATTACTTACACATTCTACCGAGATAGATAAAATCATAACTTGTTAATGGCTATCGCTTGTAAATATATATTTTCCAAATAAATAATAGCCACAGTCACTCCAGTCAATAAACTATTGCCTATAAACCAGCTTTACATCATCAAACTCACTTTTCCATTTATAGTATCACCAAGCAGTATGGTAAAGTTATTAATATATTCACTTTTTGTGGTATAAATATGAATACAAACGATTTTTATATAACTTCTTCTAATCATTTAGTTAGACGTTTATGTTAATATGATTGGCTTATTAGTCTCCAAATCCTTAGTATATTTTAATTTTGTATCATTTAATAAATAATTCTGTATATATATGATCCTAATTTTTGTAATTGTATATAATATGCTAATGTCGTTGTAAAAATCTTGTAATGTGGATGTTTGAATAAATTACCATTGTATTTCGCTTCTGTATGTTTAGATCGTCTTTAAAAATACGCTTTGAATATTGCCGCGAATTTTTTCTATGTTTTCATATTATTAATTACTTCTAAGTTAAACCCATGACGATTAATTTTGGCATTTCGCAAAAAAATTGTTTGTATTTATCTCTTATCAGAGTGACATTCAGTGTGTCAATATGGCTAAGAAAATTTTCTGTTTGTAATCTATACATGAATATAAAGTTATAAAAAGTGAAGAATTTGCTTGTATATTCGTTCGTTACGTTAACTACTAGTTTGATTTGAATTCTTTCAGTGCTAAATAGCCCACTTATTAAAGACTAGGCATGTCACGCTATGACTTAAAGGAGAATCTCAATGAAAGAATTTACTAAAACGGAGAAAAAAATCCTATAGTTATAGCTTATCTTTTATGTTTGGCTCAATATAAGCTTTTTTATGGTAAACAAATTTATTTTACGCTGCAAGCGCTTAGCTGCAATAACATCAAGCTATAGGTAATAGGAGACGCAGAGGTCGCTGCGCTCTTGTTTCTGTCACTTAGTTTCTTTATAAAGTCTTTTATTCTTTTTAACTCTGCTGATATTATCTAAGTTACATCGTCAGAACAGGTAATATGAAAAAAAAAACTGTAATAAACTTCTCTTAACCTCAACTTTGACGCCATCCCCTACAAAATGATTGGTATAATGAAACATTATGCGAAACTTTGCAGATAAGGGGTGCTTACCACCGCGGGAACACACCAAGCATAAATATATTATTCCCACTCTAAACTGTCTTCCCAATGGGAAAGTTCTTTAAATATTGCAGATTTATGCTAATCGTTATCGTTGACTCTGCCTTTTTTATTGCCGCATAAAAAGTTAATTCAAATTAAGTCCCGTTGTAGAACAATTTTTAGTCCACCCTTCTAAGTAAGTCTCGCGAAAGTTCTCGCTTTTATACCGTTACTGTAAATCTTTTAAACATAATTAAAGTTAGTTGAATTGATAAAACACGAGACATTATTCCAAGGTGGTTTCAATATTTTTAAATAAACCTTACTAAGTAAATTGTATGAAACCATTAAATTTTTACCGAAGTTAAAAAGTTAAACACGTAATCGTAAAAAGAAACCATACTTACTTTTCTGTTTTTTTTTTTTTTAACATTTATTGTACGTTAAAAGGCAATTTTTAAAATATTTATGCTAGCCTTAGATATAAAATACGTTAATATATTGAATCTCGCAACATTTTAAAATACATTTTAAAGTTTTTTATTTCACTATACATCAAGATTTTTTAAAGAATAAAAACCTCAATATAATTTACACTTTAATCCATTATCATGTAGATATTTCACATAAAATTTACAGTTTCGTTTTCTTTTTCTAAGAAAATATCTCTGTAACAAATTACAAGCTTAAATATCATAAAACTGTTCTCGACAAATCTGGAATAATTGTTCATAATTACAGTCTCTGCTCTGAAAGCTAGAGATAAATAGCAAAGGACTGAGTTATGTTTTACTAAACTGTACTTAACCATCATTCAAAATAGAAAGCTTACATCTTTAAAAGATTCTGCCTCATTACCTCAAATTATTGTTACTTAAAAATAAACAGTATTAAGTTTAGGCAGATCAAATAGTTATATTAATTCTTCAAACTTTCTGTTCTACGTAACATCCTTCGTAGAAGTCATGAAAACACAGTTTACAACATTTAAATGTAACTCTTTCGTTAGACCACAGATAAAGCTAAAAGTCTTTAGTTAAGATCTCGACTGCGTTTGACTGTCTTGATTGAAATCCAAAGATTGTACACTCAAACGAAGGTACAGTTTAAAATTGTACTTAATTCTTTACCCTTAAAGTTGAAAGTTGCGTTAAAAGTGAACGTTTCGGGTGGCCCTATTCTATGAATAATTCAAGTGGTGTCTAATAACTAGTTCAGTCAACGTATGGATTTTGTCCCTTTCATTTTATTGGGATCTGGTGAACAAGAATGATTGATGATGTATAGGATGTCTTCATTGCATTTTGTCACATTGGTTTTAAACGACTTAGTGAGACGATTTTATTTCCTCTTTTTGGAGATAGTAGTACTGATTTTGATAGTACGTCCACTTGCAGAATCGGTGCTAGTACTGCTAATTTTCGTCTAGTAATTAGAAAAAGGTTCAATGAGAGACAAGAGGTCATTTGCCAAATCTATCTAAAGTAACCTTTTGTCAGACTGTAAAAACTTTTATTGTTAATTACTTTCTATATCGGCGACTTAATGTCTAAGACACTCTCTGCCAATCGACTAATTGGGCGTATTTTGAGAGCTCATCATATAAAAAAAACATATTGAAAAGCAAATCTACGTAAAGTAAGCTCTATCTAGTTTACGTACCGTTCCTACCTTATGTACCTATCTTATAAGGTCTTATAATATTAAACATATCGGTGTCAAACTGTTAAAACTCCAACTAAGTCTTGTTTATTAAATGTCAAAGTGGTATTTTCTGTAAAAGGAGAGAAATTAAACTTCTTTTTTCACCTTTTATTCATATCTACACCACTCTACGATCTAGACTACTAGAGAATCTTACGAATATGTTATCAAGCCGGTCAAAAATATGAACCATATGTTCGTGCATATTTTTTAAAATAAATAAGTAAAAAACAAACTCATAAAAAAGTGTATCTTGTGAATATAGACTGCTTGCAAATAAGGGATGCATGCATGCATATGGATTGTTATAATATTATCTAGTTTATGCTATACTACTTTAACTTCCAAATTTATAAAACGCTGATTTTCATTGTGGATAGTTAAAATATATCCGAATGTACTAAAGTGTAATTTCGTTTTCTTTCAGGTACGTTTTAAAGCTGTAATCAACGCGAAATTCTCGCCTCCATGCACTAAATTTAACAAAGGCAACAAAGAAAAGTTCATGAGCGCCATCTCGCGGCGGATTCCGGAAGTTTGCAAGTTCCTCTTACGACTCAGGGTGCTATTCTAGAAACTTTCCGAGGTTCGTTTTTATGTAGTTTTTGTTAAAGTTTACATTTGAATTGGTGATGAAATCAAGTGTTAGAACTGTATTTCTTCTTTAGGTAGATACAATGTATAACTCACTTTAAACATGACAAATATCTACATATCAAATATTAGGTAAAATAGATATGCATTATTTCACGAAAATATTTTAATGTTAGCATCAGTTAATAATACATACATTATGTTTGTGTTAAATTTGCACACAATACCTAAAAAATAACTAAGTTATTAAATTTAATTTGGTACAGTAATATATATATAAAAAATACTATTAAAATTTTACCAAAAATAAAACCGGCTTCATGGTTTAACTCGATTTCTCTTGGATGCCGTCATCAGATCTTAGTGTCCTTATCATGGTACCACCGTTGGGATATCTCCTTTCCATTAAAAAAAGAATCATCAAAATCGATTCATAAACGAAGAAGTTATCCGCGAACACACTTAAAAAAGAAAAAATATATATATGCGGTCCAATTGAGAAACCTCCTTTTTTTGAAGTCGGTTAAAAATATAAAGTGCTGATAACGACATCTATTCTATATCTATCCACACAATAAATAAAATTGGAGTGTCTGTTTGTAATATAAAAATAACCACTTTTTACTATTTACCAAAATCACATTTTTTACATTTTTTGTCTGTCTGTTTGTTTGTTCCGGGTAATCTCTGGAACGGCCAGACCGATTTTGAAGGGATTTTCACTTATCGTAGGTAGCTGATGACACAAGGAGTAACTTAGGCTAATATTTTAGACTAACTTTGCCCCGCGGCGTCACCCGCGGTAAGACAATAACCGCAGATAACACCGTGGGACTCAGCTTGTTTGATATATTTTAGCTAGTTTATTACATTTGTGAAATAAGAATGACAAATTCAATAAAAGAAAGACAAAGACAATCTTATAATAATTTGAATTTGAAGAATATAATCGACTTCTAAAAGGTGAGGACACTAAATTATGAATTGAAGAATACAGCTTACAATTCGAAGTATCACATTTTAGTCAGTGATATATTTTTAATATTCTTTGCGAACTTGAATAATTTATGAATATCAGTGTTACATTTCAAAGTATTTACACATTTAAGCAAAGAAAAGAATAATATAAATACGAAAATACTTCAAGAAAATGCGAAATGTTTAAATTATCTCCTTTGAAAGACAATGTCGAGTGTCTCATTAAATATATTATCAACACAACACACATACAGTTTAAAATTTAAACCATGCTTTATAATTGTATGTGATGACCATAATATCATATAAATAATACTAGTTGTTGCCCTCGGCTCCGCCCGCGTGTATGTCGGTTATCGTAGCAAATAATACTCTATGTGTTATTCTAATGTATAAGCTTTAGTACTGTAAAGTTTCATCCAAATCTGTTCAGTAGTTTTTGCGTGAAGAAGTACCGTACCGTAGTAACCGTGTACATGAGGTTATAATTAAGTAATTTAAGAGTAGAAAATATTTGTTTATTTAAAACACTCTCTTTTAGGAAGAAATTAAAAAAACAAGAAAAAATACTGGGTATTGTGTTTGACATCATGTCAATCAAACTACTCTTGCTTGCAACTGCACGGTCTGCACGAATGACGTAATGGAGTAAGTGGTTATCTCGCCGTTTTCTACCGCTTTGAGTGTTGTAGGTTCGATCCCCACATTGCCGTTCATTCCTTTGTTTGTTCTAGCTTTCATCCTCACTTTATTTCCAAGTCAAAATTTTATGTTAAAGTCGTTCCTGAAGTATTCTTAAAATAATAATAATTTAGTTTTGAGTATAAATCAAGTTTAAAAATTTCCCTTAATCTAGGACATATTTTATACAAGCTTTAAAACGATAAGCACACACAGCTACACTAGTATCAACTGTGAGACAGCAGCCAAAAAACTGTGTTCTCAAATGTATGCAAATAAAAAAATAATTTCAAAGACAAATCTGGCTGAAAACGAAAGGCTACTCCAAGCCATTGAGGTAACGACTCTGAATATAGCTTGCTTTCTTGCATACTATTGTATATTGTTAAAAGTCAATAAATAGCATTGCGACTAATGCAATGGTCACGTAAAGCCTGTTTGTTTATAACGAATACGACCGTAAACTTATACCGGCTATGTTTAAAAACAAAAAAAAACTATTTCATGATTTATGATCGAATGTGCCTTTGACAGCTCCATGTTGCCAGCTCAAAAAATATTTTTGTTAGCTTTTATAGCGTAATAATTCGTAGAAATAGTCGTAAAATCTATTCAAGTCACATTTAAAAGCGTTTGTTTATACTCAATTGGATTGGCAAAATTTTGGTTCTGTTTATATCCATTTGACAGTAAGCACCTGCTTGGTCAACTAAATCTGTTTTTATTACTAGCAACTTTAAGACGTTATTAGGGAGATTATTTATCTATATCTCTCCGACGACAAACATGTGAGCTATGTGACTGCTAAATTGAAATGTTAAAAATAGAAAAAATAATTTAAGAGGTTGGCATGAACATATAAAAGATAAATAATATAAAAGAGTGAATCATGTCAAAATTCATATTATAGAATTATAGATGTTTACAGAGGAACTAGAGTGATACCACGGCCTCATAGAAAACCAGTGTGAAACAGCGCTTGCGCTATGTGTCAGCGAGTGAGTGAGGATACCCTAGGCTCATACCCAACCCTTTCCCCAACACCCTCCCTATTCCCCAAAGGCCGGCAACGCCCATGTGACGCCAAATCATTATCTGAGTCTATGGGAATTGATAGTTTTTTATACATCTCTATTCATAAATAGGGGAATAATCATTACGGGTAGGTACATGTTTCTACATTTCACAGGAGTTAAATATATTAAATATATATATATATGTATTTTTATTAGAATAATATAACTTACTCGGCCCGGAACAGTTTTATTTTACAAAAAACACAGAAAACATTGTTATCTCTGATTATACCAGGTTAATAACTGACCCACTCAATTTCGTATGAGTGTCTTCTCAATCATACTCGGTTAAATATTACGCAACAGTCGAAAATACAATTAGTTAGTTAGATACAACAAAAAATAAGCTTAAATGAACTGAAAATGAATATCAATTCAGTCACCTCACACAATACAAACTAGGATTACGTTCTGAAAACTGCACAAAGGCATAAAACTAGAATAAACTAAATTTATACGTGCCACAAACATAATAGAGATATACATACTTGGTAAATGGGGTTGTATTGTTTCGTTCATTCATTTCATTCGCGAAATAGGTCATAGTGTGCATGTAACTGAGCTTACAGTTCCGAATAATGTTCGTAATTGACTTTGGGATCATTAGATAACTCGCTGAATTTAATACTATATGGTATCACCGCGGTTTTGTGTTTAAATAATCGTAACGGTTATTGGACACGCTTGCTTTCTGTTAAGCTATTTCTAATTCGATTAAATAAGAACGTTTTTTACAAAGATTGTTATCTTTACTAATATTATAAACATTGAAAGTGAGTCTGCCTGTCTGTCCACTAAACTGCATCGATTTCAATGAAATTTAGCATGGAGGAGATACTTTGGTTCTTGAGAAAGGACCTATATTAGGGCCTAACCTAATAGGACTACTATTTACCAACATAAACGCGGGCGATGCCGCGGTCTAAAATTAGTAGATTTATATTTACTTAAATTAGACTAATTTAACAATTGAATAATTGCCTTTGTTAAAGGTTAGGTGTATTTATATTTACATGCCGATTTTATATAAAAATGTCAACTATTTTAGGCAATCTTAACTGTTATATTTGTCATAATAGTAATGGTTTTCAAGAATAAAAGTAATTAAGTTACAAACTAGTTTCGTGGTTGAAAAGCATGGTAATAAATACGTTAATATACTGTGAGTACGTCAGAAAGTTTTATTGTTCAGCCGCAAAACTTTGTACGTAATGTGCATGAAATATTATAGAAAGGAAGTTAAACAATACAGAAAGCATTTGTTTACAAAATCTAATTGTAATTTGTATAGTAAGGTTGAATGCAGAGCGCCGTCTAACAAATTACAATTAACCTAAAAATGAGGTGAAACTGTTGCGACATGTATATGTAACGAAGTTGTATGTGTTTGGTCCCAGTGCGAGAGACTCAACAAGAGGTGAGAAAGGGTTTTGTACTAGTAGCAATTATAAAAGTCAAGTAAATACAAAACTAAAGAAACAATAGAATGTATAAAGAATGACGTTTCGTTTCTTATTCTCGGCATTGCTTTGCGATTTTCACTCATGAGTAGATAGATCATCAAAAACGATTAATATTTTAGTTAGATCATGTTTTTCTACCTCCAGTCTTACAATTAACAATAATTAAAAATATTACCGTACGGGGGTACCTTATTGATTCCCGACATAAGGTACAATACAGACTTGTTTTTTAGCCGCTATAGGTTTGTTAATACTTTCTTAGATCTTAACCGGTAAAAATTATACATCCAATCGTCCTTGCCATTATCTCTCTAGATGTATCTTACTTAGGGATCCAATGTAAAAGACAATAATCTATTAATCTCGGAGACTTCTCAAACGATTTTCATGAAATTTAGAATGCAATGAGTTTTAGGGTCGATAAATCGATCTAGATAGGACTCATTTAAAAAAATACTAAAATAATAAAAAATACCCAGCAAAGCTCAGTGATCTATCTTCTAAAGTATGATATAATACATCAGTTTTTGCGCTTTAGGGGTTTAATGCTACAAGAGATTAAATTAATGTAATTGGCTGCTGGATTTCGTCCCTCTTCGTTACAAAAATCACATACCTTTTAACACAACACTCGAATGAATCTGTGACGATTTAGATCCTTAAAACGCAACCGCTAGAAAAGGGACACCGCTTTATATTCCGCCATTTTGAATTCGCAACCCATGGTGTAACATTCGTTCCTGACCCAGTTCCGACCATTGTGGCTGCTAAGAGGAGTCATATTCTCTTAAGCACCTCTGTCATTGCACACGTCGAGTTTCTCCACAACGATTTAAAACCTGCGGGGATTTTTGTTTACTCGTTATTTTTTAGTAAATTTTAAGCCATTTTATTACGTGAGAGAATTTTTGTTAGGATTAATTTAATTAGGTTATTATGAAGTTAATTCATAAATAACTTTAGAGTAGTTTAAGTGCTCTAAGAATCATGTAAATTGATACGTAAACAGAGTAAATATCAAATCATACGGAGCTAAGGACTAATCTTTGTAGTTTGACATATTGGTATTCAGTTTTTGAACCAAATTGAGTGTTTTAATGCATTATGTAGCAGTCGTTCGCTATTAATTGGGACCAATAGCACGCGATATGTGAGCTAGACCTCCACACACTTCTTAAGGAATATACATAGCCGAGTACACGTGGAATAAAAAATATTTAAACTCCCCTCCCTTAAATGCGACACCCGGTGTGCCATTAATAGCCTGATATTAATCCGTTTAATCACAAAAGTGGGTATTTTTTTTACCTAATGCTATGTTGTGGAAGTAATCGTCAATTTAATTGTACGTTCTTTGTTTGTTGATTATATAGCTCGATGGGGTTATCTGATTTTATCAGCGACGATTATATGCTGTTGGAGATTTCTATATTGGAAATTACATAAAAGCTGTATTTTTTTGTTAAAGTTTAATTTTTAAAGAGGATTTATAATGTACATATATGGTGTTTTTGGCAACCTTTTTCTTAAGTATTTTTTTTATAAATGGAGCAAGTTAATTGCATACTGAAAAGAATTATTATTTATGTACTGCCCAATGAATACAATTTTTGCTTGTAGTGTTTAGCTATTCTTGGAGTTAAAAACTATTACAGGTAATTCACAAAGTTTGTTCGTTATATCACGTCTTTTGGTGTTTTAAATTGATGTTTAATGTATGAACCTGATTGCTCACCCGACTGCATATTAAGGAGAGTTATGTACTTGAGATACATTGTATATTTTTCTGCACACATGGTAGTTTATTCGACTTGATAGATTTTGGACTTGTATGTATATATAAAGTATCACTGGGTATATGAAAGTTATGATATTAGAACAACGAGTTGTTTTGTTACTAAACAATTATACCAGATCGCGGTAAGACTTGCGGAAGAGGGCTGGTGGCGACTGGATGCAAAAAGCAACAGACCGGGCTCTGTGGTGGGTCTTGTTAGAGGTTTATGTCCAGCGGTGGACTACACGAGTCTAAAAACTGATATAGATTTCTGAACGGCGTTATTGCCAATATGTCAGTTTAAAACTTCAATTCCCCCATCGAAACTAGGGAAGGATGTCCAAAACGTGTGACCCTATTCCCAAATGATATTCCAAGTATCGAAAAAATGCATTGAATGCTGAGCAGTTGCAGACGGTTAATGGGCTACTGGCTAACTGTGAGCACGCGACACCACTCATAACGTGTCCCCCTCCGATTTATAATACAGAGAAATAAAATGTTTATCGATCGCCTAGGGGACTGTCGGTGACAGGGTTGTCACACAACTTGAAAGTTTGTTAATTTCAACTGCTGTTATAAATGCGAATATGAGTTTGTTTATTTTGTTTGTTACGTTGATACGTCTTAACTACATGTCTCGTCTTGTTCTACATGTGTATATTTATAAGAATCTACACACACGTTAGACAAGGCCTTAATTGCGCAAAAAACGTAAGATGGATAAAAATGGTTACTGGACGTTTGTCATAGAAACAAGAAAAATTGCAACAATTTATGACATAATCTATACCAATAAATAAAATTGGAGTGTCTGTTTATAATATTATAATAATCACTTTTTAAATAATCATGTTTTTTTTAATTTTTGTCTGTCAGTATTTGTTCCGGGGCTCTCTGGAACGGCTGGACCGATTTTGACGGAACTTTCACTGACCGATTTTGACACCAGCTGATGATACAAGGAGTAACTTAGGCAAAATTTTTATTAGACTAACTTCGCCCCGCGGGAATAATTGCGCGTAACACCTCGGTGTTAAGTTATATATTTACTAGTAGAAAGACTGCATCGAGTCGTTCCGTAACTAACTTCATAGTACTGAGGTTCATTTTAGTAATATATGTATATCCATTATTGGTATTTTATACAAGCGTAAAATATTACTAAATTACAAGCTACTAAAAGAGGCTAAAACATTTTTAATCGGGAAATTTATTTGTTTCTTTCACAAAATGTTTGGTGGCTGCTACTACATAAAATTATAGCGGTATTAACATATTATTTACATAATTAATTACCCGTTTTAGAACAGATCGTTAGCAATACGTTCGAAAAAGACATTACAATAATTTAATAAGGTAGCTTATAGTATAACACATATTAGAAAATATGTTTCAATGTAGCTAATTTCCTAAAATAAAGGCCGAATAAAAGTGCAGGTGCTGGCAAGGCCCATGTACCAACTGGCTAGATTGCAGTGTACTGAGGGCCTCAGCACTTATAAACGAAGAGCACGATGAATACAAAAGAGGTAAAGGCTGTATGTAGGTCAGAATCGTGGCCACTAGCGATCAATTAGCTCTGCCTACCCAGCCTACCCTGTATGGGAATGAGGCATGATATTATTCAGTAACATACATAACATTAGCTTCAGTAACAACTGAATCTAATATAAATGTAACCTTAAAAAAATTAAAAAAACATTGACGTCTGCTATTAGTTCACAGACTTCTACTATTTACTTATTCATTTGAATGTTGTTAACATTTCCCATTTAATAACTTTTAGTGATATCTGATACGAATCATTTATGCTAATTATAAATAATTTTAAAATCAACGTGTCTATATGTTATTAAAAGTAAATTGGTATAATTTGCAAAGAATGTGTATGTTAAACATTAAAAGAATATTCATGTGAGTGACAGCCCTAATACTTTCGCAGCTCAACCCGCGGTTCGCACGCAGTGTTTGTACTGGCAGATATTGCTATTTTTTTTGACGTTACACCCAATGATACGTAGAACTATAATGCGAGTAATCGTCTGCAACAGTTTTATCTCTATTCGATTATTTATCGATATTAGAATTGAATTATGTGTGAAGTCCGATTAAAGTATTTTTTTCTAATAAATCTGGTTTGGGGATAGAAGGCGGGTCTCAAGTAAATGTAAACAATTATCAATTTCTATTTATAAATGATAATAACCTAATCCACAAAGGATAAGGTTATACATTCTTTGCATTTACTAATAGTTTAGAAATTATAACTTAACTAAGCGTGACGGCATTGTTGGATTTTGTAAGCACTATTATTATGCGATTATAGTATAAAGTATCGATATTAGTAAATGCGATAGTGAGTATGTTTATTTGTTACTTTTTACCACTTAACTACTCGATCGATCATTATGAAATGTTGTATGTTTGTATAAAGGATATAAGGGTTATCTTTCATCCCGGATAAAGTAGGTACTAGTCCCCAGGGATACCCGAATTGGTTACCAAAATTTTACGTAAATCAGAGTAAAACCGCGGACAAAAGCTGATAACCCTATTATATATATATATTTCGTTATCAAAACCACATACACTTCAAAGTACGTATACACATACATACATACGTAACGTCTTTATCCCAAAGGGGTAGAAATAGGTGAATTAAAAGCCCATGTTTTATTGACCATAATGCTTATACGAATAGGTACTTTTTCAATATATTTCTTACTTTTGAAGTTATACATAGTTTTAAATTTTACTCTCAGGGTAACAGGAAATGTAGAGCAATAATATTTTAAACAAAAAGAGCCATTATCAAAATTCAACACTAATTCAATGCAAGTAAGTAATCACCGCCAACAGTCATGATAAAAACTATCGCTTAATCAAACAAACAAAATGTTATTCCAAAAAGTAATTATTCCAAAAAGACAATACACTTTTAATATTCTTTGACCGACGTACAAACACTAGCAAAATTGTGCAGATGCGACAATATTATACACGTCTACGAAAGGGGAGCGGTGCCTCATAAAGGGCCTATTGTCCTCACCCCGTATTTATTTCAGGGATTGATAATCTTTTATTATTCGAACAATTTATGGGCAGACGTCGAATTTCATTTGTCATTGTGCCAGCATTCTTATCCGCTATTCTTGGCAGGAGTCGATACATATGACTCGATTTTTATTCGATTCATCGATTTTGTTTTTATTCGTATAAGTTTCTAGATTCTTAGTAAGTTTAGAATTAAACTGTTGCCTAGGTGAGTGCAAGCTGTTATGGGTTTCATGGCTAAATTAATTATATATATTTTTTGAGTTTTTTTAAATTATTTATTAGGAGTAAGTCTACGTTCAGTGCAATAGTAGGGTTCGAATCCCAACCACTTAATCTCAAGCTGTTACGCTGTCATAGCTTTACTATTACAAGTAGTAAAATACGTGTTGGTGTAAATTAATTACCTGATTAAATTCTTTAAGTGCAAAATGATTTTAAAAGATAAAAAGAGATCCATAAAACAATTTTGATGGTCGTCTAAGCAGGTGTTAGGTGAAAACAACACAGCACTAGCCCTGATATATGGATATGTAAATCTACACCGATTTATCAATCTAATTAATCAGTAAACCAAGAATATCGGATTAGGCGTAAACTTACACAAAATATTTCCCAACTATAAAAACTAAGAAATGCTTTTACTTTACACTGACCGTCAGCTATCAACGTAGGGCTGCCACAATCGTACTGTGTACTTATTTTTATTTAATTTCTAGGTTACTCGCATAACTTCGTCTGCGCCTCTCAAAATTAGTGTCCCGGTTTTTGCAACGTTTTTCGTTGATGCTCGGCTATATTTTATAGCTCAAAATCTTCCTCGATAAATGGAATATCCAATAAATACTAAAATAATGAGCGAAATTCATCCAGCAATACACGCGGAATATCGTGCTCAAGGAAAATAGGGATTACAGTATATGTCTAGATTTATTTTGTAAAGTGTAAAAATATGTCACATGAAAAACTTGTGTATACAGAAGTAAACGAATGGTTTAGTGTCAGACAGACAGACAAAGGTTTCCTAATGAGGTCGTTCACATTCAAAATCTCTATGATCATTTAAAAAATCTATGATAAGTGTTAACTTCATGAACTATTCTTGTAAAGACCATATTAAGTTTAATGTTTACTTAAACGCCTACTACTAATTCAGAGTATGTTTGAGATAGTACATAATGCAAAACGTATTTAATATTATAATTACGAGAGTAACTCTGTATGTCTGTCTGTTACGCTTTTACGTATAAACTGCACCGATTTTAATGAAATTTAGCATGGATATTATTAGATATTCATGAGGAGGGCAATAAGCTATAACGTAAGGAAATAGACGATAACCGACATACACACCTGAAAGCAAAATCCACTATTATGTTAACTTGTCCAGTATCTTTTCGTTGCATTTTCGTTCTTTGTATACACTAGAAAGCTTACTTATATTAAAACAATGTAGCTATTTTTATATTAAAACTAAAATTTTAAAAAATACCGTTATTTTGTTAAATAATGATTGGAGGTATTTAAAACTAGAGCATCATTACCATCGTGGTAGCCCTACGTTAACCGTTTTAGTACCATTATGTGGTTCTCTGGTAGCTGTCAATAGTAATTTAAGTTCGATACGAAATCAACGGTTATGCGTAGTGTACGCCTCGTTTTAATTTCCAGTTTACGACTTAAAAACCCTTATCAGAAACTAATCGCTTTTGATGTATCGATATTGTACAGTCGAACTCAGAAATGACTTCGGTAGACATTTAAAAATTTTTTTGAAATGAAAACTTCGCGTCATCCTCACCGAACGCTTTCCATGAGCTATATCTAAACTGTATATAAACATAACTGTATTTTTAAGTGACCAAAAAGCTTGAAACTTGCATCATCGTCACCGTACATGAACAGTAGGTATACTGTATATATATATATAAAGCTGAAGAGTTTGTTTGTTTGTATGTGAAAATGTTTCGAAAACGGGGGAAAATTATCACGCTACGGGCAATAGAAGACGCAAACGAGGTTGCGTGGGTCGGCTAGTACTGTATATATATACTAGCCGACCCAAACATTTTTCAATGGTGCTCCGCTCCTATTGGTCCTAGCGTGATGATATATAGACTATAGCCTTCCTCGATAAATGTACTATCCAACACTGAAAGAATTTTTCAAATCGGACCAGTAGTTCCTGGGATTAGCGTGTTCAAACAATCAAACAAACAAACTCTTCAGCTTTATATATTAGTATAGATAGGTATACATAGATTTTTCACTTCTATCAAAATACTTTTTAAAAGTTTTTGTTACAAAAGTAATTTCAGCTTCTTAAAATGATAATCCCTTTAGCAAGAGCTTTGTTGTCTAGTTAGTCTACGAGGTAAATTAAAGCGAACACTGCAATAGATTATAAATTTGATTAGTAATGTATTATAAATTACAAATTTTATTCTTCTTCTTATTGTGTTTGTAATATAAATTTTATGTATTAACAATATTACAGAAACTAAAACTTTATAAAATCAATGCTAGATCTTAATAGAGTTGACTTGTCTGCTCGTTGCCTCTTTTTTTGTATAAAGCGAGTTTATTCATTTCAGTGGTTGACTGTACTATAATAAAAATTTTAGTCTATAATTGAATTTGCAATCTTAGCGGGTTGCTTATTGTACGCTGTAATCAGTGTAACTCATTTCCAAGTTTTTATAGCGTTTAAAACAAGGCAAATGTGAATAAATTGATTCATTTTCTATGTTTACTTGCTTACAATTTTAATAGAATAATAATTAAATTTAAAGTATCGCCTGCTTAGATGCGTCTTCTTCTCAGTTGTCTTCTAATTACTTTATATTTTTCATTTATTTAAAAGGAATATTCGCTACAAAACAACCTTCAATGTTCCACGACCAATTTTTCGTAGCAAATTTTTTTATATCAGTCCCTATGTCTAATAGGCGTCTTATCATGTGTTTACTGATTTGTTGTCTGCACAATAGAATTATACTACGAGTACTTCTCCAAGAACCATCGGACTTCTTTTAAATGTGGTCTACAGTAGCATTACACAAATGCATCTACAAATTTAAATACAGCATTATCACGTTAACCGTTTGAAAGCCACGCTTCTTCATGGATGGCTCTATCGGAGTGATACCACGGCCTCACAGAAAACCGGTGTGAAACACTGCTTGCGCTATGTTTCCCCATCCACTAAAAGCCGGCAACGCACTTGTGACACCTCTGGTGTTGCGGGTTTCGGTGGTAATCGCTTACCATCACGCGATACGTCTTTTCGTTGGGCCTCTATTCCATGAAAAAATATCAGTATTACGGCTAAATTAAATTCGTCGGAATTATCATTATAATACTCTCCATTTAGTAATTCGAAATATTGAATATCCCAAGACAAACATAGCTTCTATTTCAAAACAGCAACTACTGTTGAATGGTATCGAATTATCGAACTCCAATTTCAATATCGAATATATCTGTGAATTCAGCTAATAAAAAAAACATTTTCTGGATTTAAACTACAGTTTTAATGAGTAAATTCATATGAAAGTTTGTTTTTTAAATCTATGTATAATTCTACATATTTTGATTGGTAAATCTTCAGTACTTGCCTTTCCTTTTCCCAATTTTACAAAATGTCTTTCATCATGCGCTTTATTTCTCCCAACTGGATGATATTCCAGAAAGTTGTTTTTTTATGACTGAACACATGTTAGGAATGTAATCGTCTTCATATAGGATAAAGACTGGCAACATAGGATTAATAAAGGCATATGAGCCAAGGTAAGGGAATAGCCCCATGGAGTCAGTCACGTATCCATTGTCCGTTTAGTGAGTTGCTGTAAGGACCACAACAGGACCCAATAACGACTGCTATAGATGTTCATGATAACCGGGACCGACGGCTTAACATGCTCTCAGAGGCACGGGCGGGAAACACCGCCATCTTCCATACTCCGGGCTGCTATTAAGAATTTCTTGTAAGAAAAACCTAACAGCAGTCCGACCCAGGAATCGAACCCGAGACCTCTTAATCTGCAGTCGCTTTCGCTAACCACTTAAGTTTTGTGAAAGTAAATGAAGAGATTTATTCTTTCTGTTTTATTGAGAGACTGATTATGTTCGCCACATAATTAGTGGCGAACTCAGTTATTAATGGCAAAATTCCTCACAATTATCGCCATCTCGATCGGACCTATAAAACTTAGCCGGCTTCTCACATTTATCTGGAAATGTAATAGAAAACCGTTTCACTCTAATTGTTTATCGCTTATTTATGATGGCTGCGAATAACACCATAAGTCTCATAAGTCACATAGTCCGTAATGAGCAATAAATCCCTAATAACAATGGTAGATTAAACACCTATTGTTCGTTTCTGATTATTTTGACGTTCAGATTAATTGAATTAGTGAAAACGCATTGTCCTGCCGCTATATAAGCAAATGGTGTTTTAGTAATTAAAATATATATTGCCAGATGAAACAAAGTTACACTGGATTAAAGAATTTTCTATTGATTCTCATCTTCTTTCATATAACCTACTTTCTACCCTCCTAAATTTAAAATGTAGTAAAACAATAGATGAAAAAAGAAGTTCCTATGGGACTTAGAGCAAACTTTTGAGCGATTTGGATTCCTAAAGATCATCGTTATTTAGAACATATTAACACAAATTGTGTTATTAAATCCTTGTTTGAAAAAAGTCTATTTTAAAGTGGACTAACCAGAAAAGCCTTCTCGTATCATGCTATAGCGGTATTTTACAATATTATCGCTAATGTGTTCGGCGTATTCGTTTGGTCGTGCCCTCTTTACTTCCGTGTTTGCATTGTGTAGACGTTACACTCCACTGACTTTGCGTCTGTAAGCTTCTGCCTCTGTGTTAGGGCTGCCACTAGAGTAAAAACCCATGTGAAGTTAGGTTAGGTAAGT
This sequence comes from Spilosoma lubricipeda, assembly GCA_905220595.1. Taxonomy (NCBI): domain Eukaryota; kingdom Metazoa; phylum Arthropoda; class Insecta; order Lepidoptera; family Erebidae; genus Spilosoma; species Spilosoma lubricipeda. The sequence continues at coordinate 8,336,461 of HG992299.1, forward strand.
GTCGTATACTAATTTACTAAAATGATTACTGACTGAACGCCAAATATAGTATCCTTCACAAAAATAGTTCAAGGGCTGCTTTTGACAAAAGTCGTTAGTTTCATAATTGTTGTTCATTTATTAATTGTTTCAAAACATGAAACTCAGTCCATTCATACGTAGTCGTCTTCTTCACGTCATTCAGTGGCTGCAGTATTTGTAAATACTAAACAAAAAAATGAACAACAACATTTGAAACAGAACACTACTTCTAGCCAAAACACAAACAAACTGCAGTCATTAAACCATCACAACACTGTTCACACGCGGCATATAAACAAAAATAGTACAACGAAAATAAACAAAACAGCGCTCGCGACAGCCCTACCTCTGCGTATGTTATTTCACACATAAATCCGGCAGCACACAGGTCCGCAAGGTGTTTGATTTAGTATGCCACGAGAATAATATTGCATTCCCCTGTTTTACCCATATTCTCCTTATTCGTGATTTATACAAACGATTTTTGGGCGCGAGTGTACTTTGTACATAAATATGGTTTTTGGGCTAGATTGTGGTAAGTTTATGAAATTGTAGCGTACATTATTAGCTTTTATATAGCCTTGACATATATAAGTTATACTAGTTATTTGAAATTAATATTTGATTGAATTATTTGTAACAATTATTTAATTCATCATCATATTAGTTCACCAATGGATTTAGACCTCTCCTTAGGAAGGATATTGTAGTCTACCATGACCAGACGGTATGGTATGGTTATGAAGTGCTGTTGTCTTGAGTAGTCAGGTCCTTTAGTCGACGTATGTGACACCTTTGAGATGATAAGGGGTGGTGCTACTCCATAGCCTTAATCCATCAACAAACACATACATATATTTGAATTTAATCATAATAATATGCCTTGTTATCACCTTGCCCAAAATGTGTTTCGACAGTCATCAGTATTAAATTTTAAAGCAAAATAATTGTTCAATATAAAGGAAATAAATTTCGGAAACTCGACACGAACACGTACATTAATACAACACACAACTTAATCCGTATTTAATCGAACCAGATTTAGCTCTTTATTTACATTTCATTAAATAACCGGTGAATGTAATTATAATTTATTATTAAATATACAATCGTTTTCTGGTTACAATTTCGAATTTGGAAATCCGAATTCGAAATGTTTTTAATCTGGGAGTTTAATCTCACCTAGTGTTTCATATCAGCTTTATTTTAAAATGGATAAACTAACAATAATTTAATATTTCATCAACAGATCAATATTTAAAGCTAGACTTGTGCTTAAAAAATATTAACGTAAATATTGATAATCACAAAAAAACACGACCACATGACCTTGACTTTCGTAAATGAACCTCCGTCAAAGTTATGCAAAATATGGCTAAGCTAAAGTTTTAGCTAAAAAAAATAGGTCTCCTAATAGCACTTGGATATAAAAAAACCAGTTGAGTTACCATGACACCTCTGGTTTAGTGCTACAAACACAGTCCTGACAAAAACCTTTAGGCCTTGCATCCAAAATATGTGGTGTTTTATTTTGTCTGTCTGTTACAAAATCAATTCGCAGCTAACAAGACCGATTTTAAAACTATCTCCAAACATTTTTTGTAGTTTTTAGTGATTAGTCACTTAAAAAGTAAGAAGTATTCTTACACTTTAATATTATGCATAGTTGAAGATACTTCTCATCAAGATCCTTAATTAGAGTAAGTACACGAATTGGAAACTAAGCGTGGGACGTTTAGTTCTAGATAGTCTTAAGAATGAAAGTGACAAGTGCTTGTAGTATTGTGTGGGTGGTTTTTAGAGCTTCTGAATAGGCTTATATTAAGAAAATATTAATTCTAATTTATAATTTTGAAAGCAGTCTTAATATGTATATTTATATGTAATAATAATAATTATCTAATGTATTAATTTTTTTTCAGGTATGGAAAGGAGATATCTACATTCGAAGCTTTGTTGTAAGTTAATACAGCCAGTGGTCGCCTAATGGTTGACATTTGACAATAATTCATTTTTTTTTTTTTTGTTTTTAGATATCGCTATCCTCCTCCATATAAATTTTAATTGTGCCAAATTTCATTCTTCTCCAATCGCAAAATGTTGTTAAAAAGGATACAACGTTTTTGCTTTACGTATTAATATATAAATTTTCTAACATTAAATTTGATTTTTGACATTCATCCTAATAATTAAAAGTAATCATTGACTCATACGATTTTTGAACGTTTTAACCGACTTCGTAAAAGTCGAGCAGATTGACAATTCAGTGTATTTTTTCTGTTGATTATCCCAAAACTCACTTTATTTATGAATCGATATAGGAAAATTATTATTTAGAATATACTTTGCTTTAAAGCACTAGCCCTAATTAAGTAATTCATCTTCTCATATGGATACATTGAAGTCGGTGGTGCTGTTAAACCTAAACAATAATACGTATTTTGTACATACATATCTAGAACTTTATCGCAAAAGAAGCGAACTTCCTAAATGGCTAACAGATTACTCAATATCCTGACTCCATTTAACTTGAACATAATTACGACTTAGTATACAATCAAAGATATTGTTCTTAACACAATGGGTGGTCGTGTAATTGCGATTGTTTTTGATATCGTAATACAAATACGAACCTAAATATTCTCGGTATCTTGCCTCAACAGATTCCACTGAGAGAAACATTGTATGTTTATTTCTTAGTATTTAACTGACTAAGAGTTTGTTTCAAAATGAGTAAGTGCGGCTCAAATTTCTATTAACTGCTGGTGAAGGTTTTTATTTTAATTTACTGTTACGAAAGCAAAAACTGAAGGATGATGAGCTGGATACAAGAAGCCGAGAATCGAACCAAAGATCCTTAATTGGAGAGGCCTATGCCTATGACTGCGATAAGCTGATGAAATTAAAACTTTTAAATTGTAAATACCGGTATAAGACTAATAGGTTTTCTTAATTTTTAGCTTAGAAAGTTTTCGGCGTGTACTTTGAAATATAGACAAACCAAATGCTGTTTACATTGTGTGGTGACAAATAAAGACTAGGGACTACGACTAGGGAGTCACCACCGGTATCCATCCCACGTGTGTCGTAACAACTGACTAAGGAAGCAAACTATGCAGGACTAAACAGAACTGCAAAGAGAAGATAAACTTGAAACAAAGCTGGCATGGAAGCTTAAATCTCCTTTCATAGAATAGACATATGTTCAGCCAGTAGACTGCTAAAGAATCATATCTTATTTAAGAGCAACTATCTATTTCCTTACATCGACCACCTACTGCTTGCAATAGATTGATAGTACGTTAAAAGCCCTCCGCTTTCCTCCCCACACTTGACAAATGAGAAGCTTTTTCAACTCATACCTTGAAGTCAATTGACGGAATTGTTATTGCTAATAAAATTTACACCTTTTGTAGTTCCCATAAGGTTTAAATTTTAACAAAGAGTGATAAGTGATAAAATATTTGATGAACTATTAACAAGTTTGACACCATAACTAGTGCCAATCCAATTATGGTACGTACTTTGTTTCAGTACGTATAAACATAAAATTTAAATTTGTTTTCGGCCAGTAGATGAGCGATACGGTTAAAGTTTCAAACATAAAATAAGTTGTACCATGAAGTATACCGCTGAATCGTTGACAAAGCTTATTACTGAGATAGTGCACTAAAATAGTAGGTGCAAACTTTAAACTACGTTTTTAAGACACTTCAGAGTGTTAATCAATAACATCTTTTTATGGCGTATTTTCTAGTGTTTTCTTATGAGAAAATAAAAATAATACTCTTTTATTTAAACGCTTAAAATTTAAAATTTTGTGTTTTTTATTAGCTTTTAAGTATTATAAGAATAAGACCGGTTTTACCTGGACTAGTTCGTCTACATTTATTTACTGAAGATTCTCGAAGTAGTTTTTGAATCGCTATTAAATAGAAAGAAAATATTTTTCACATAATTTTATAGTAAAATAATTGAAAAGCGTTGAATAAAAAGATGTCCATTCCAAATTCATAGTCCATAGCTAAATTCTAGAAGTGTATCAACTAGTAAGCTATTCAATTAAGTAGAATTTGGGTTAAATATTACTATTAATCAGAAATATAATCATAGCTAGAATACTATTCAATTCAAAAGTAATTAGTGAAAATGTAATAAACAACCTTTGCGGCACTAATAACGTGTGGAATCATACTAAGAGATTTATATGTTTCTATTTGGCAAACGGTCATAAAATACGAAAACGAACTGCCGATAAAACACTATTTTTATGACGTGCGAACTGACTATATAATAATATATTTGGACAGATTGATTTCAAATCTAATGAAAACATCTTTGCAAGCCAATTCGATCGATCACACAAGTTCTATTGCAATTCATCATAGTAATTATTTTTTCCCTTTTGGCCAACATTTCTTAAGGCCTTTATTTCTAAATTCTATTTAATTCTTAATTCGCAGTACGAATTCAGTTTTATAAATATTTAGTGTGTTTTCAGACCGTATTCGGCCACGTCGACTTAAACTGATTAATGAATTTCGTTAATGTCCTCACATGCCCGATTTTTGGCGTGAATAAACGTCCACATTCTGGAAGTCAGCACTCCCCCACCGCTCTCTATACATATATTTGAGTAATACAATCGATCATATTGTTATTACTATATAAGTCCTGCCAGTCACCGATCCGCACACGGCCAGCGCACTGCAGCAGTGGGGACGTATGGCCTTAACCTTCTCCTGGGAGCAGCATCAGCGATTCTGGCCCACAGACGAAGTGACGTCAACCGATGCCACTGTTGAGAACCGTTTAATATATTGTAACACCATAAACTTATATATTTATTGTGTTGATACAAAACAATAATTAAAGTTGCACTATAGTCGCCTCTGACTTATACTCTTAGTTCTCTGTCGACCAAACTATCGCTGGTTCGTTACTGAGCAGATTAATATTTCGCAGCAGTAAATACGTTATGCGCTGGACAGCGACGCAACTTGTACAGCCAAATTGTCGAAGTTGCTAACCCTAGGGACTCGTAACACAGGGCTGTCAATTAAAAAAAAGATAATCCGATTTCATTAAATAGTTCGGTGTAATTGGTCGGGTAGCTATTAAACATTTTATGAGTTCTTTTAATTTGGAAGAGGTGATTAAAATATATCGTAGAGTACGGTGAACTAGATAGACTCATTTAAATTTTGTGGGATTATAAATCGGTCGCTATTATACAGTTTGCGGGTAGGTTTAAATCATGATTTAGCACATAGTAAGAGCCAAGCCGTATGTGCTTATGTAACTAACTGTAAAGCAAACTCGGAAGTGAGACACAGCATCCATTTATCATGCAAATTCTCGCTTATAGAGCACACCTTTAGCAAGTTCCGATAAGACTAAGCTGTAGTCATTTAAGTTTAAATCTTGTTAAGTAAGATCATATATTTAGAAACTTATAATTTGTGTGATTTAAATTTATTAACAAATACAGTACTACTACTGTTTCTTATTTTTTTTTTTAATTCTATTGATTATGATGTGAAATAATAACTTTTATTGATTTAATGTGTGATAACCCTACGGAAAAGAGCAGGTCAGGGTTGTACGTGACGCGAAACATGTCGGAGCCGATGTCAAATTAATTTACCTGTAAATCGCCACTTGCCGATCGTGAACAACGTATGAAATTTAATTAATAAACAACGCTGCGGGATGAAGGCAGTGAATTTTTTTGATATTGGTTTCCATTTTGTGTTGTTTGAATTATTATTTTTATTTGTTTCACTTTAATATGTGTGCGTGTTAGTAAGTAGAATTACCTATACAGAACGCAAGTAGTTGCCACAAGTGAAACAGTTTTAACTATACTTAAAAATATCATAATCGGTTTATAAGTTATCGTGTTGATTATTATGTGGATCTAGTACCTACCTGAACACGAATAAACATACATAGACATTTTAATTTATAAAAAAAAAATTCAGAGCATACAAATAGTATTGATCAAAATGTTTCTTGGCATACACAAATATTTGCATTGAACGGTAAAACTAGTCGACCATTGAACTGGTAATCTAAAGTAAATACTGATAACATTAGCCGCTCTCGCTTTACAGAAACTGTACCAAGGCTTTGTAAGCCATAATAATCTTTTTACGATTTATAATAAAGAACTTTAACTAATTTCCTATAGTGACAAAGGCAACAAGGCTTCGAAGTTTGACTTCACCAGATCCCTTTGTCGGTCTAACTACAACCGTCAATCTATTTGAACGGCAAACTCATTACGGCGGACTCTTGGCACACTTCCAACTGAAACTTGCTGTAATTGAACTAAATATGCTATGGTCAATAAAAAGGCTTTATCAACACACTACGCCATTCACACAGAACTTTGGCACGGCCCATTAACGGAGGTTAACTAACTAAGCTTTCACGCGTTTGTTCTCATAAATACTACCAGGTAAAGGCGTGTACACATTAGGCGTGAAATCTAATGACAGAAAATTGTTTTGGTCAGAAAGAAATAGTGCGCCCTAATCTGATTTTTTAAGAAAAACGATTTGACTACAAGTTGCAATTAAAGCTATATATATAGCAAGAAAGCTTTAAAATTTGGTCGTTGCGTTTGCCTATAGGTAAAGAAAAGTAAAATAACGCCCGGAGATCGATTTTCTCAATAACAAGGTACAAAACGAAACCCGAAAATTGGAAAAAAAACTTGATAGCCAATATTATCCATAGAAATACTAAGAGAGGAGTTTATTTAATAAATAATGGAAAAATCATAATTTCTTTGAACGAAAAATGTCCTCTGTTAAATATGAACGCACCTTTATATTGTGATATACACTTGTATGCGGCAGATTGTCTGCAGAACTCGAATAAAGTACTAACAGTCGTAACTCAACAACTCTAGTACAGTAATTTTAGAACAATCGTATATTTGAATGTGCGACTGTACTTAGAATTAAATGTACCACTAGATGTGATTTCAATGAAAACATTTTTAAGTACTAAAGTTTTAGTCACGATATACTTAATTTATTTTCTTTGATATATTTTTATTATTGTTTAGTGTAATAAACAAGTGATATAGATCAGTCGGTAAAAAGTTAATGTTTTTCTACTTACCTCCATTTTGTACGGGCCTGTTGGTTGGAGGTTAGCGATTCTGGCTGAGTAAGCTAGAGGTCTCGGGTTCGATTCCAACACATTACAAATATCTTCTGATGAGGATGATCATTTGTTCAGCGTCTGTGTATAATGAAATTGTATACCTATATAGCAATAGGCTCAGTCTAGGATGTTATAGTCGACAAAATGTGATCGTTTAATACGATGAAAGTGAGTGTGCGAGTATGTAGGCCCATTTTGATTTTCCTGTACGAAAAAGTAATATTGACAAAGAAAAAACTTTATCTTCTGAAGATATCATTAAATAAAGTCTTAAGTATTTTACCATGACCGTTAACTTTTTAGGCTCATATTATCTATCACCTATATAAAAATACTAGCTGAACCCAGCGGTGTTACCCGCGGTTATCGTCGTACCGTGAGTAACGCCGCGGGACAAAGCTAGTTTTAAAAAAGTAGCCTAATTTACTTTCTGTATCATCAGCTACCTATCAGTGAGAGTCCCGTCAAAATCGGTCCACCCGTTCAAGAGATTACCCGAAACAAACATACAGACGAAAATTGTAAAAAATAAATTATTGGTGAACGTGCCGTGTATACATACAAATGCATTTAATAATCGGTAATTATAATATTACAAACAGACACTCCAATTTTATTTATTTGTATATGAGTATAGATGACTTGTGAAATAATATTATCTTACAATGGTCTTAACGAAAATAATGTAAAATCTGACAAAATAGCCAAAAATTTCCCAATAATCCTATTATAATCTTAAGCATATTCCTTCAAAGGCCTTTTAAATAATTAGTTTCGGAAAAGTTTCAAATGTCAATCATAATTCCCTTAGACGTTTCCAGTGAAGCTAATTCTATATTCTAAGTTATTTCTAAGTTATTGTTCGAGATGCTTAGCTTCGTGAAGTCAATCTAAGTTGCGTTGACAACAATTATAAGTTGAACCGACTGCTGTCATTTTGTTTTAATGTTACTTCTGTTAACTTTATCATAACTTAGATATTTCGAGTTCTGTTCCGGAGTTGTAAGTGTTTTGAATAGAAACGAGGTCAATGGCTTTCCACTGGCTTAAGATTTGCTTTAACGCAGACAATAGATTTTAATTGAATAGGTATATTTGTTTTAAAATAACTGTTTTTTACCAAACAATTAACTTAAGGTGCTAGTAGTGGCTATAAACTTTTAGTACTTTTAAAAAAAAATCTATCGCATGGCGGTCAGTAAAGGAAGCCCAATTTGTCTCGTACTTTCTCTACCTCGTGTCTAGTAAAACTCCAGTAGCAACTAAACCATAATTAATTAATAGATACTACGTATACTCACATTATCTGTTAGTTGTATAGTTACCTAATACGATTGTCTGTGAATATGATTTCTGTTCCGAATGAGACAACAGTTTTCTGTTTTTCTTTACCGGGCTAATTTCAGTTTGTAGTTTCCATCAGCCATTTAGTGCATTGGTGGTGCATCACATGGTCAGTGTTTACAACAATGGAACCCAAGTACACTTAACTGGCACTTTTCTAGGTTCAGATTAGCTGTATTGCAGCTTATCTGGACCAAGAAAACTAAGAAAATATATAAACTTAAAACGTGCAGCGAACAACACGTACCAAAAACTGCAAAGTGGTTCAGAGGAATAACGACCCTCGCCAAAGTTCAAACTAAAGAAATCACGTGCCATACTATTGTCACCTGCGTCCACTACCAAAAGAGAACTTACAAGAAAATTCTTTCCTTGCAACGGTCGAATGAGTCTTTGTTTTATTTCTGAACATTTATATCATCTTGTTCAGTTGCAAACATAATGAAGCCATCGGAAAGAAACTTTTTACGTTCAATTTATAATTTAAACAGATTTATTACTTGTGTCCAAAATATTCCAACTCAACGTTTCCATGTACGAACGTTTTTATGATCCGAATGCAGCTGAGCTTGCAACAACTGAACGTTTTCTCAAAGAGAAAAACTGTGGGAGACAGAATTATAAATCGCTGGTATCAGACAGAGACAACAGATGTCGGGAATAGAACAAGTTCGAAAATTTACGGTCAAACCGGACCGTCAGTTTTTTGGCCGACTACTATAGTGCTTCGCCACACTGGGCGTGTAAAATTCATGTAATTTAAAACTTTTGTTGAATTAGTGAGTTTTTGTACGTGTGATTAATGTTACCTTTATAAAAAGAAAATAGAGGGGGTGAAAACTTTTGCTATTACTTTGAATGGGTGTTTAAATTTCTCAATAAAAGTTCTTAGGGCGGTTGTTCGGCATCGTGTTGTGTGGTTGATATTTTGACAGAGCTTTTCGATGAAGTTTTGCGTTGGGAAGTTTTTGGAGACCGCTTAATAAACGTCTGCGAGGCACTTGAATACATGGTTGTGAAGTTTGTGTTAAAATGAAAATGTATATTGTGTTGGTTTGTTTTGTTTCGGTTGTGTTGGTGATCTCATATTGCTTTTGTGGCTTCATTTTGTGTTCTTTGTATCTGTTTGGAATATCTATTTGAAGTTCAGTTATATTTTAAAGAAATAAAAAAGACTGTGAATAGTGAACGGTAAATTAATTGGTTTAAAAGAGGTACGAAAGAAAATACAACATTTTTTGAGACTCATATAAGGTGTTTTTCTGGTAATTTCTTGGGAGATTTTTAAGAGTTCTATAACAACTTCACTAAAAGGAAAGGAACTTCTTACCTTAGGCCCAACGTTCTATTTCAATATATTATTTTATGAAGTATAACTAGTTCTATTTCGTATACAGCACTTCCATTCCACTTGCACAAATTTGAAAGGGAGCATTAAAATTGCATTCCACAAAGGAAATCCTCAAAAGTAACAACTATTTATCACGCTAACCAGTTCCACTAAAAATGTACATCGTGTACTCAGATGCTGGAGATAAATTGCCTTCAGGTTACCTGAAACGTCCAGTTTTATCTGAAACAAAGATGGCGTTGCAGTACCATTTTTCTACTTGACAAACATACGAGTAGAATATGATAGTTATAAATGTATTCACGAAATCTTTCGTAATTCACATCAAATAAAAACATGAATTATGTTAGGAAGAGTTTTAGGTTTATTTGTATACTAGCTGAACTCCGCGGTATTACCCCCGGTTATTGCTGTACCGCGAGTAACGCCGCGGGGCAAAGTTAGTCTAAAAAAGTAGGCTAAGTTACTCCCTGGATCATCAGCTACCTGCCAGTAAAAGTCTAGTAAAAATCGGTCCAGCTGATCCAGAGATTACCCGGAACAAACAGACAGACAGACAGACAAACATTTTTTAACTACATTTTTGGTATATGTACCGTGTATACATACATATGCATTTAGTAAAAAGCGGTTATTTTAATATTACAAACAGACACTCCAATTTTATTAAGTTGCATAGATGTATAGATGACTCATAAGAGGCGTCCTACCCTTCCCAACTAATTAAGGTCGGTGCTACTAGTTTTCTTCTTGTTCTTCACCACTTCTATTTCTTCACCTATTCTTCTCGATCACTTCTCTTGAATGTACTGTTCTTCATACATAATATGAAGCAAAAATCTCTTACTTTGAGGAGCTTAGTTCATGGAGTCGGACTTCGTAGTGAATCAAGTTTAAAAATGTAAGAAAATATTATGAAATTTGGATATTTTTTTTTTTGGATATGTGGCAAACGAGAAGACACGTGGCCTGATGGTAAGCGAGTATCGCTGCCCAAGGACATCCGCAACACTAGAGACTTAAGGCTAAGATAGAAGATCCTCAAAAACCATAGATACTTATTATAGTATATTTACTAGTTCTTTATCTAAGTCTATAATGAACTGTAAAATTCAAAGACTCTTTTATTTTTCTTCAGTATTCAAAGTAATTTATCAAAGGAGAGACACTATTGAATTTTTTTTCTAAGCTTTTAAATTTATAGTCTAATAATTTGTTATATTTAGCGACACCAATAGAATATTTATTGCTTTAACTCAAATTTAAGTTAAAACTTTGATAACAAATTCTAAATATTCAATACATAAATTAATCAAAAACTTAGCAATTCAAGTTAGGACTTTTAAGTTAGACGAATTAGCACCATCTGTGTTCATTTTACGCCATTATGGCGAAGCCAAAGAAAGAGTAGTAGTTTAATCAGTTCATGTATGTATGTTTCACCATAGCACCTAAACTACTGAACTGATTTTAATGAATGAAAAGTCAATAGATTCGTCACAATGGCCGGGTGACATTGACTATTTTTAACCGACTTCGAAAAAAGGAGGAGGTTATCAATTCGACTGTATTTTTTTATGTTTGTTACCTCATAACTTTCAACTGGGTGAACCGATTTTGATGATTCTTTTTTTTATGTGAAAGCTGATGCTTCCCATTTCAATTCGGTTTAAGGATAAGTTTTTTTTATAATATTTGTGATTATTATCAAAAGTTTTTACGTTGTCGGGTATAGTATTTTTAACTTTTTTATTGTTATGCATAAACTCAGAAGCAAAAAAATGATACTATGACACTAGGTAGTCAAACCCTTGAATTATGGAGCACAAAAAAGAAAGAAAATGTTTAAAGGTATTTTTTTTAGCAAGACTCGACACTTTTAAGTTGTGATCTTAAATCATGCCACAAGAATATTACTTCTAAGATTTACAACCTTCGGTTATGATTTTTTTTTCATATTCATCATTGAACCACCCCTTGGGGTCTACTAAAAATATAGTAACGAGTTTGTACCTTCTCATTTTTAAGTCGGTTAAGAATTTATATCGCTGTAACGATTTTAAGATGAATTTCGCGTTGTTACATAAAATTTGCATAAAATGTATAATGTATAGGTATTAAATTTTATGTAAATTTTGCATAACTATGTATTTTAACAAAATATACGTAATGACATATCTTGAAGGCATGTCGCCACCCCATCATTTCTGAGTAATCATGTTTTGCATACCTTATCTGTCCCCTCTAAGACAGGCAAGGGATAATTTAACCCTTAATTAACCCTTTAAATGTTCAGAGATTTACCCCCCCGTCTTTAACCCATAGAAACTATGTTTAAGATGATTTAAAATTATTATACATTTTCAGTAGGTATTAACGATATTAATTTTTGGAATCTGCATTTAAATTAATATTAAATCTTTTTAATCTCGAAATATTTGGATTATTTTGATAGAGTGGTCCATATAAGCTGCGTTTGAACAATTAAACTCAATGTGTATAGTACAATAATTATGTGCAGCACGTTCTGTGCTGCACATAATTATTGTACTTTTTATTATTATTGTCGTAAATACATATAAAAAAATCGGCCAAGTATAAGTCGGACTCGTGCAAGAAGGGTTTCGTTAAAGTGTCTATCTGTTGCGATTATTAACATCGAGCAAAAAACGGCTAAAATATCACGTTCGTTGCATGAGAGACCCTTAATTTTTTTTATAACAGACAGACATACATACATCATCTGTAAAATCTATCACGGTTCATGAGATACAGCCTGGTGACGGACAGACGAACGGATAGATGGGGCAGACAGACCGACAGACGGACAGCGGAGTCTTAGTAATAGGGTCACATTTTTACCCTTTGGTTCGTACAAAAAAATACTTCTTGACAATAATTCTCAAGAATTATCTGCCCTTAATATAACTAAAACTAGATTAAAATTTGATCGAAGAGTTCTTCTATCAAACTTTAATCAAAACTTTGTCTCGTCTGACAAGTAAGTAACAAATACTAAAATAAACTTTACAACTAAATGTACTGAAACATATAACTTTCTATTTTGTTTAAGAAACTTACGCACTGATCTGAAAATACTGTTATCAAAATGTTTTTCTACAAACTCTTTAAAACTTTCCAAATAGATGGCACTGATATCGCTTATATAGACACTCCAATCAAATGAAGTAAGGAATCGTGAAATTGTTTCTCCAAAAGAATAAAAAAAACAAAATAATGTTTTACTTAACCTTCCTTCTTGTGTTCAGCGACTTTCACAGTGAATTATTTATTATATAATAATGATTAATTCGTATCAACAGTATCTAATGTCCACGCCTGGACATTGGATTCTCCTTAGAAAGGGAGTCGTGGTCTACTATACTGGCCAGAGACCTCCAGAGTTTGTGTCAAGTTTTCCTTCTCTCTTGTCTTGCGAGGATTGCTTCCAGTCGCTTATGACCACACGTGATGAACAGGACTGGCGACAATACTCCTGTGGGGGAACGGGTGTCATGTCCCACCAACACAAAGGGAGGATCCTCCGACCAGGCGAGGTGATCATGCCTGGCGGGCCACTGCCCAACGGTTGATGTTGGGATGTTGTATACTAATTGGCGCAAGAACTTTAATTACGAGATTCAGGATTGGTAATTACTCCGTGTTGTGCATTACTTCGTATTTCAGTGTAACTGCGGTAGATGGCGCTGTCATATGTTTCTGTTGCCGCTGTATGTGGAGTATGTGCCACACTCCCTTTCAACTCTCGTCGAATAAAAGCAGTCTTGGTTTTATTAAAGACTAGCCTTTGCACGTGGCTTCGCTCACCTATGTGATGATGTGAAAGTCTATACTTTCATCCCCTGAATTACCCCCTTAGGGATAGAATTTCAAAAATTTATTTCTTAGTGATCACTTAAGTTATATAAAGAATCTACATGCAAAATTTCAGCATTCTAGGTTCAGTGGTTTGGGCTGTGTGTTGATCTCTGGGTATCTCAGTCAGTCAGTCACCTGTCCTTTATATATATAGATAGATACATAGAAGATAGATATACAAGTTCAAACTCAAGGATTTGGCGGTATACACACGTTTTATTAGAAATGAATAACGGTCTTATATCGATACTGAGTATTTATAGACCATGCAAATGTTAAAATACTTGAACGAATGGAGAATTTACAAAACTGCCGTTAATTAAATAACCGTGTATTTTATTCAAACTACTTCTCACGAAAATGCAAATAGTACAAGTCACTAACAACTTCTTGGATCAGCACTCATTTATCAGTTATATATAAAAGCCATTCTCGTCTCAAAATATTGAAAACAATTAATTACATTAGTTGTCACATTGCGTTCTCTTCTTATGTAGGTACCATTCATTTCGATATTTTTACAATATTATCAAAGTTTCCGATTGATGAAAATAAGCTGCCACCTATTATGCAAGTAGGACCAAACTAATTAAATAATCTATACATCTATTATGATGTTGTTTGTAATATTGAAATAACCGCTTTTTACTAAATGCATATACCAAACGGTATATGCATTTAGTAATCTCTGGAACGGCTGGACGGATTTTAACGGGACTTTCACTGGCAGGTAGCTGATGATCCGGCAAGTAATTTAGGCTACTTTTTTTAGACTAACTTTGTCCAGCGTTACTAGCGGTACAACAATATCCGCGGGTAACACCGCGGGGTTCATCTAGTAGTTAAATATAATTGTGGAATACACCTCTGACTACTCTTTCTTAAATCTGCATAAGTATGTATTATGTTTTATATTTTGTTATGGTTAATTCGAATGGATTTATAATATTTTCTCAATAAAATGAAGCCGTGTTTTATCTTCAGCATCAACAACCTTTTACAGTCCACTGCTGGACATAAACCTATTCGTATAAGGGAGTAAGATTTCCTGCATTTTTCATTTCAATTAATCGAAAGAAACAGCAAATATGCCAAATTGTTTTCTATTCTATTAAGAATAAAACATACAGTTGAGTAACGTCATAGCTAGACCATCGTAAACAGATATTGTAACAAAAAAAAAACCTAAATTGTTTTCGTGTTAGGTCGTTGTAAACTATTTTACGTAATTCACCGAATACATACAAAACGTATTAGCGTATAACAGGTGGACCCGACGCTAAGTGCGGTCGGTGGCGCCACCTGGGACCTCGTCCGCATTATACTCCACAATATGTGCATCATACTGTTGATATTTTATTATAGGTTATAGCGATTTCATTTGAAACATAAAATAAGTTGACCTCTGAGTATAGTGAAAGGGTACCTTCATAATTTACGGATAGAGTTGGATATTGTAACTAAGTTATCCCCGATTTACTAAATTGTAAGTCAAAACCGTCACATTTAAGCATTGATAAAACATAGACATATGAACACAATCCTATTACCTACTATTATAAATGTAAAACTTTGTGAGGATATATGGATGTTTGTTATTCTTTCACGCAAAAACTACTAAACAGATTTAGATGATACTTTACAGTGATGTAGCTTATACATCAGAATAATAAATAGACTACTATTTGCCGCTATAACCGACGTCAGCCAAAGCTAGTTCTAAATTATTTAATGATTAAACCTGTTTCAATTTCTTCTGGTACTTGGAAAATATATTTTCCGTGAAAACGTTCATTTTGTAACTCTCCAGACTCCTAGATCTAAGAATTCAATTTCCGCAAAGTCCGCTCTCTAAATATCTTCCATTCTATTTATACGTCGTCATTAAGTAATGTTCAATTTAGCTTTTTATCTCTGATAACTTTATTATGGTAACATATTATATTGAGTTTACAATGTTGATAAGACTACTGTTTGATTCCATACAATTTTCCTTTATCAGGTATACTACTTTATGTATCAGGTATACTACTAATAATATTATAACAATGTATATAGATCTAAGTCAAAGATAAACATGGTTTTTGTATATTTAAAACACATATTAAACACTTATCATCAGCCTTTAATAGTTCACTGATGGTCATAGGGCCCTATTTGAAAACGAGGTTTTGTCAGGCCGAACGGGTTAGTATAGGGGTTCTTTCAAGATTTCCTTCCCTTTGCAGTGATACTGTCCTGCGTAGTTATAAATAAGACTGTAAATAGAATTAATAAGTATTAAATTACTTCACACCTAATTTAAAAAAAAAAACTACTAACTTTTGTATTGAACTTGTTTGGTCTGGCCCTTACCCACTACTGCTTCTGTTTGGTCTGGACACCCATACCTACCAAAGTGTCCTTAATAAATAGCAATAAAAATTCCTTTAATTGTCTCAAATAGGTAACAGCATCTACACATAATAGAACTCTAAATCTACATATTTAGCTAATAGATTTACTTAAATACTATTATTTATTTACCTCGCCCAGATACATGGACCTACAATACATAATATAACACCTCCGAGCTAACCCAACACAACATCCTTTCTTTGTCTCCATATTTTTCGCTAAATATACCTATAATATTCCATCTCATAAAGATGACCCGAAAGAGGGTAGTTATGAAATATTCTTATTAGTCGCCTAAGTGACGGACACACTCATATTTACATAATAAAGTAAGTCCATCTTGCTAAGTTTGTGTGTGACTTAATTTTTATGTCTTTGTCACGTTGTGTGGAGGTTGTTGAAGAAGGCGAATGGCGTGTTTACATTATGTTAGCGGGTTATATGTAGCATATGAAGTTAACTTTTATGTGTATGAGTGAGTCTTTGTATAAATTATGTATTCTGAAAATACAGTTTAAAGAAAAAGATAAGTGTTGATTGTGATACGAAAACTTAATGATTCGTCAAATAAACGTTTTGGAAGAGAAGCTTACTTTTTAAAATCCTTGAATGTTTTTTAACCGCAAAGGAAAAAAGCGGTAGGTATCTGTTATAATTTAACGTGTGTCTATGTCACTACACCTTCTAAATAAATAAACTGTTTATGTTACGTGTATTATGTGTAAAAGTTAACGTGTTGATTTTAATTTTGGTGTACTGTTTATTTCCATTATATTAGTAACCTTGACTTGATGCTGCAATTTAATCTTGGATTGATGTTGTGGTCGGGAATTTTTTTATTTTATTTTGGGTACTTATGTCAAAATGATAACTATGCTTAGTTTCAAGAACACCAAATATAGGCCATTGCAGGTACCTTAAAAGTTTTCTAATAAACCTGTTTTTTGGAAACCAAAAGACGAAACTTGCTCACAAATTGATCTTTCGTGTTAGTCTTTCCGCTACGGCTTCTATTTTTAAGACGCTTATAGCCGTGACTCTGTTCACGAATTTTAAAAGTTAATTTTAACTTTAAGTATACTAAAATTAACTGGCAAGATTTACGTAGTTTGAATGACAATGCAAAATTTAGAATTTTAACCTTAATCTCATGAAGTCAGTTGGTGACTTAATAACGTTTAGACCTTTTGTTATTAAAAACAAAAACGATGCTCACAAACAGACACGTTCCAATGAATTCATTTTATTCCAGTAATAGATTTCATTTATGGTTTTTTCGATGTGTTTCTGCATACAGACAAGTACAGTTTGAGAGAGTCCTTTACTTTGCACGTACTAACCCATATCCGCTGGTTGACATTTACAAGTTTACGACTCGGAGAAATGATATCCAACAATTTATATGATACCTACAATCCATTTATGAGTAAGACGTTGCTTCATCTTTTACTACCATAACCGATAAAATTTACGGCGACTCTGTTTTACTTAGCAGCAGAGACGTAAGTAAAGAAATAATGTGTTTCAGTTTTCAGGATTTGAATACTTGTTTATAAGTTTAGATTGATATTTCCATGTAAGATGTTGAAAAGAAAATAATTGTTCTACAACTATTAGGTAAAAGTTTGTATTTCTAACATCAGCAGATTTTTTTTTCTTTTTATTTTGTCGTTGACACTTAGGCGTGATATATTTAGGTAATATCTACATACTAATTAAAGTAATTGAGAAATGATTACGCGTAGATTCAATACTCAATTATAGAGAGATAAACATATTCATTTTGTATTAAAGGATAGACATATTTGAGATATTTTAAAATCTAAATTATTATCATAAAAATCAATGATGATGCAGCAAAATAGCGCTCTAACATACATAATTATAAGTAGACGTATTTCAAAAGGTGGGTTTAGTAATAAAAGTAAATCAAGGATTACAATACAATTTAAGCATCTCTGTAATTTAGAAGGAAATAGCTTTATAGAGTACAAAAGATAATTACCTCTACATTCATTATTCCTTTATTAATAATTATAGTAGTTTATTAGCGCACTTTGCCTGTCATACACTTGAATACCACCTGTTAAAGATTGATAAATAATTACCAAGAAATTGAGATGTAGTTGTTACGAAATTTATTATACTAATGGCTATCTTGATGGTAATAGTACATTATAGGATAATTTCTTTAAGGCGAAGTTCATTTCATGGTTAATTTCGTGTTGTAAGATGCAACTATGTCTGATCGCGACTGTTATTTCATTAATATTATGTAATCAAACACTTGTTCTAGGAAAAGGTTTGAGAAGACATTTGTTCTATGCCGAATAATGGATATAGCCAGGCAATAAAGGTCATCAGTAGGCTGCACTATTTGCTAACTTAGTTGTAGATGGCTTTATACCACACTACATTGAGCATTGGACGGCAATGTAAGGGCTCCCGGGTTCAATTTCCGTTATTTGCATATATGTGCGAGACCGGAGGCCCAATAATACAGAAGCATCACTAGCCCGCCATGGTGTGGGTCGCCATGCTGCATTGTAGCAGCATTCGCAGTATGATGATCACCACTCTTGGATTTTCCTTATGTTTTCCATCAGGCAGAGTAGAGTCATTTTGGCAGAGCCATATATAAAAAAAAAAAATATGATATGTAATATGTACACTAATCTAATGTAATATAATGTTAAAAATGTTAAAAACTAATGTAATAAATCTTTACATAATATAAAATAAAACCGCTGTCTATTCGCTTAGATCTTTTAAAGTACTCGACGGATGTTCATACAGTTTTCAGCAAGAGATAGATTGATTCAAGGGAATTGTTTCTATGTGTTATACAAGCATATTAGTAGAAGAAAAATAAGGAATTTCAAAGACCGTGCGAAGCCGGGCTGGATCGCTAGTATATTAAAAAATCTCGACCTTAATATAAAAAATGCAACGTAACGCATCATTGTGTAAAGAATTAGATATCTTTGAGATAATTTGAATAGAAGGCTCTATTAGATGTATTCTCACGGCACAGCTTTCAATAGATAAATAATTGACGTTTTAAAGGCAATTATTACAATTATATTGTGTTTTAGGATGTTTTTGTGGGGTCTCTGTGTTCTTTGTTGTGAAAAAATTCTTCATCATTGAATGATATAGAAACTTCACCTAAACTTAGTTGTATATTTACGTTATGTATACCTTTACATATGTACTGTGTTTTGTTAAGTTCTAACTCATGTTGATGAATGAAAAAGTACTACTTTCGTACTCATATCAAAAGCATATTTTAAGTTTGACTTCCTACCGGCCGACGGGGTTAGATAATTCTTAGATATAAAATGGTATCATTACTAATTTAAACTCTCGTCTGGCGCAGACCTTGAAATTATGCACTTGCAGTATGGTCTTCAAGGGAAGTCTAACCCCTAGACCTTGATGCAGTTTTTCGAACACCTACTAAATATATTTTTGGTTTGGCCGATATACCGATTAATATGTACATACTCTGAAGATTTTAAACACAGTTTTTTTTAATATTTTTATTGTTAGCAGTTGAGAGAGCAGTGGAAAAGCTATAAAATTAAGAATCGCTACTCAATGCCTCTGTAAATTGTCATTATGAAGACTTTGTTCTCTGGTAGTGATCGACAAAAAACAATTACGCATCGAACGAGTAATAAGCGAGCGAAGTCACAAAATACGGATATGAAAACCGTCAATAATCCGAAACGGGGTCGTATTTTAAACGTGCGTTCAAACAAAGTTCTATAGGACTAGACAGTAATGCTTGAACACCGGTAAGTTCCGGCTATTCATCATAGGTACGGTTCCTGTACGTAATCGGGTGGGGTTAGGTTGGGTGGAGGACTGTATACCTCCACTGTAGCTGATAGGGTTGACAGTTTTGAATATCACTTTCCGTTATGTTCACATTAAATTATTGGGTTTTGTTAAATTGATATGGTCGCTGAGGTCGCAATAAACCATTTTAATGGGCTAACTGAATATAGCACATAGCAGATATTGTTTTTTACCGCGACTGCGTCAGAAGATTTATATTTTATCGTATATCTGTGTATTTGTAAGACTCCTTAACCTAAACTGTTTGATAGTTTTTGATTTTAGGGGTATATTTAGATTCAAATTTGAGAATGACAAAGGAAAATTATGAACTCTAGAATTAAAATGATACTGTTTATTTAATTTTACTGAACAAAAAAACAGTTTCAGTGTTTCGAAATAAGCAGGCATCTTTTTTATCTTCATAAAGCATTAATCAGGCTGTTACAAAACGTATGATTTGTAAATTTATGGATTTTTGTGTTTTAAGCACTGATGGATGCAAGAAGCCGAGGATCGAATCAAGTAGCATGCAATTCGAGAGGCTTGTGTCTGGCAATGGACTGCGATAGGCTGTTAATGATGAAACCCTAGTGTTCTGTGAACATAATATGACGTAATGAGCTTAATAACTTACAAAGTCCTTGGTAATTATAAAGTTGAGTATGTCAGTAACAAAAAAAACATAAATGTATTTTTTTTTGTTAAAAGAAGTTTGGCAACCCTAGCCGATCGTTATGTATTGACGCTTTTTCATTTCGTTTTGAATTATTGTCCTTCGGTGTTTTCAATCTTTTTGGGGTGTTTACACGGATTTTGTTAATATGAATATACTCTTATGTATTTATTTGACATGTTACTATTTATGGATACAATATTTTTTATGAATAATTCTACTAATCACCATTACGGCCCTCTGAACCTTACCTTAAATTTATTCAGAATGGGCATTGTGTCTAATATTAAGTAATAATGCAAATCTTTAAGATAGGTAATTATTTTCGAACCATAAGGAGAGAAGGAAAATTGGCCTAAGAAGTTCAAATTTAAAACCTTCGTACATGTAGAATATAATCGTGGACTTAATGACATATACTAAAAGGAACAGACCGGGCGCTCCGGTGTTCCTCGGGAGAGGCCTATGTCCAGCAGTGGACTGCAACGGACTGATGATGATGATGATGAAAGGTAGACTTTAGACTTTGAAATATCTGACCCTTAGAGGTTATACATATATATGTGTAAGTTTTCGTGTAAATTCGCACTTGCGTACATGTCAGAGTCGTATCTTCTATACTATAATATTATAAAGCTTAAGAGTTTATTTGTTTGTCTGAACGCGCTAATCTCAGGAACCGAAAAATTCTTTCAGTGTTAGATAGTACATTTATCGAGGAAGGCTATAGGCTATATATCATCATGCTAAGACCAATAGGAGCGGAGCACCAATAGAGAATGTTTCAAAAACGAGGTAAAATTATCACGCTACGGGCAATAGAAGACGTAAACCAGGTTGCGTGGGTCAGCTAGTTTTCTATATAAGTCTTCCATTAGTGAGTTTTATGTATAAAAATTATCTATTATCTACTTCCATTAGAGCTTTCCATTGAAACGAAACTTACATAACATACAAACATATATATACAACAAAACACCATTACCGTAACACAATATCTAAATATACACGTTATATCCCATACAAGATAATTCCATAAGATTTATATGCCTAGCATCCGCAGTGAGATACAAATTAACATATAATTATTGTCTTTGTTTAGCAGGCGACTATTCTCTGAGATGATTGATGAAGCTGACTGCTTCACATCCGATTGAAGTTATATAATTAAAACTTAGTAGTAAACTAGCTGAACCCCGTGCTGTTACCCGCGGTTTTTGTCGTACCGCGGGACGAAGCTAGTCTAAAAAAAGTAAACAAAGTTACTCCAGTATCTGCCAGTGAAAGTTCCGTCAAAATCGGTCCGGCCATTCCAGAGATTACCCGGAACAAACAGACCGACAAAAAAATTATAAAATTTTATTTTTGGTGCATGTATTGTGTATACATACATGTGCATTTATTAAAAAGCGATTATTTTAATATTACAAGCAGACACACCAATTTTATTTGTTTGTATAGATTGACCTTCGAAATACTGTAAAACCTGATTGAGATTACTAAACAACTCAGAACCCCGTAAGAATTTTAAACCGATTGTTTTAGATGCGATCTCAGCATAAAGATGTCAGGATCCAGCAATATTTAGCTGTGTGTTTTTTACTCGACTACGGCAAAGCCAAAGGAGGGTTATTTAACAATCAATATCAACTTCTTTCTTAGTTTCTTTATTACGTTTTGACTTGTGAATGGCCCAGGAAAGGCATGGATTGACAGCCAAGTTTGTCAACCCATCCATCCATGTCTGACTAACATCAAATGAATATAATAATTGTTCGCCATCTTGATATTAAAAAAGATTGAGTTCGAGTTGGAAAGTGACTTAGGGGATACTTTTTATACGTAAAAATGTGTGATATAAAAACCGAATTTGTCGCGACCGGCCGATAGATTTATATTGTTTGGCTTGGCGTGGTATGCGAAACTGTTAAGCAAGGAATTCTGAACATCTATCTCAAGAACATGAGACTATACCATTAAGTTCTTTCTTCCCTCGTGTGAAACTCAGTATAAGATATTAAATTAAAACAAGACTGTACCAGACTAATCTGCGTTAAAAATCGATTGTAATGATAAACCAGGACTAATAATTCACATGTTCTCATACTAAATTTTTAGCACAGTTCATACATCTATGATATACTAGCATAACCTAAGACTCTATAGAAAAAAAAAACACGTAAGTTGAGCAAACCAATACTGTAACCAAACTAGATACCTATATGATCATTTTGACTACTGCATAAATTATACTTAAATATTCATTAAACTTCTATTAAACGCTTTATATAGCACACTTCACAGTATAATCACAGTAATAACTTTAATGCCGTTATTACATCGTACACCTTATACACGTAGCTAAATTGAGATAAAAAAATTGCAATAAATTGCAATGCATTTAACTTTAATAACATAATGGACTTGTCGTACTTCGCAGGCGTGTGATAAGCTCGCCTTAAAGCTTGTTCGATTTACTTTTTTTAGTCAATACACTTCTAAATTGTTAAATTTAAAATGGTCTACATGTTGAGGCGCAACAATGGTATTTATGTGGTATTAATTTAATCATCAGAAGTCTTTAATAGTCCACCGTTGGACATAGATAGGGTTCTCCTTATAAAAGAGGTTTTGGCATGCTATACAGCAGTGGCCGGACGCGTTGGTTAAGCATTCCTTTTCTGTGGAGCGCTGTTGTTGCTTACGGCTTGCGGATCTTACCACACCCATGGCATGAATAAGGGTTGTGACACTTTCTATTCTTCTATTTCTTTACCACGCGTGATATATAATATTAATAGTTGACCCGGCGAACTTCGTACCGCTATTTTTACATATCTGTTCTCAGCTTCCTACAGGCAGTGTACAGTCGCGGACTACTAAATTCACTTTCCCCCGTTATCTTTTAATTTTTCTTGTACACAAACTTTGTCCTAACAATAACGAACACATGAAAAAACGAATTATTTAATTTGGTGTAGCCGATTGAAAGTTATGCGCGTACATACATTTCGGCGATTCGTTTATATATATATATATATATATATATATATATATATATATATATATATAGATTTAACACTATGTTCTAGTTACAATAATATCTCTGAGCCGTCGTGTTATAGTGACTTTGGTAACCATTGTCGTTTTTAACCGAATCATACAAATTGTTTGTATGACCTGAGAGCTCCTGGAGCGGTAGTATAGTAGACCCTGTGCCTGAATAGGGGCATTATTTGACTGTGGAGTTTGGATACTGTTGAAAGTATTGTACACAAGCGTGGCCTGGATATGAATTTGCAATGAACCTGAAACACTCCATCTTTAAATATAAAATTCTTACAAATGAAAATTTTGCTAAAACAAATGCTAAGTTTTTTATATGTACTGCAAAATACACAATATAATCTGTGTTATCACCGGTATAGCGAGCAATTAGTGTGTAGAGGAATGGGTATCACGTCCTTCCAACACAAATGGAGGATCCTCCGACCAGGCGCCGTGATCATGCCTGGCGGGCCACGGCCCATCGATGTTGTATATGCTAATCGGCGCGAGAACTTCTAATGCGCGATTCAGGATTGGTAGATATCCGGGTTGTGCGTTACTTCGTAGTTCAGTGTATCTACGGTAGATGGCGCTGTCATATGTTTTTGTTGCCGCTTTATATGGGGTTTAGTTAGCTAGTTTAAATCGGCACTTTACATATTGTATTCTCATATTACAAGATTTAGTAACTCTCTGTTAATTAAAGGTTAATATGCATATAAGTGACTGCAGGCGGTCGTTAATTAAAAACCAGTCGGACCTCCATTAACTTCAACATCTTCTGCATAAAATGCTAATTTTTCTTTTCTTTTTACAGGTATGTTCAGAGTTTAAGAGGCTATTACCGACTATTAAAGCGTTACAACATATGTAAGGTAAGGCACATAATTAGACATTATTTTGTACTTACTTGCTGTTTCTTACTTATATTTCTAAATTACCTAATCTTCTTTCTTGATATTTTCATTGACTGACGACGTTATGAAAAAGGCATAGAGCTGTCACTGTTCACTAAAAAGTTCAGTAGTGTATTTTTAAGATAATAACATTACTACCAAAAATAGCTTTCAAGACGTGAGTGTATGATTTAGAGTATAAAAGTTACATTGAAAAATTTGCAAACTATTTTTATCTCTGAAAAAAAACCAGATCTAAATTGAAGTTCGTCTGA
The DNA here is from genome assembly GCA_905220595.1 of Spilosoma lubricipeda. Classification (NCBI taxonomy): domain Eukaryota; kingdom Metazoa; phylum Arthropoda; class Insecta; order Lepidoptera; family Erebidae; genus Spilosoma; species Spilosoma lubricipeda. The sequence continues at coordinate 8,361,370 of HG992299.1, forward strand.
ATACTAATTATGTGTAATCTTTAAATTACAACTCCAAAAAATCACAAAAATACTCTTCCCATAACAAAACAAACTCAAACTATCGTATATTACAGTATAGGGAGAATTTCAATTGCGTGATGCATCGATCGACAACGATCAGCAGTTACAACATTTTGGGAATCGAATACTCACGCACATTGTAAATAAGACCTTAAGACTATCACTAAAAAGTCTAACATTATCATCACGTCAGACAAAAGACGTCCACTGCCAGGCATAGCCCCCTCCTAAGGTTCGCCACAACAACTGGTTCTGTGCTATCTGCATCCCTAAATTATATTTTAATTCTTTTCAAATAAATATAATTATATTTGTCCTTGTGATGACCAATTAAGAATACGGAGTATCGCTACCCTTAGTCGTGACCACGCGTATAATAAGAGGCGACTTATTGAGCAAAGTACGCAGGACAACATCACTGCAATGAGTAGGAAAACTTGATACCAACCCGTCTCTCTAGCGTGGTGAAGTAGGCTACAACCATCTATTCAAAGCTATTGATGACGTAACAGAAAACGATTTTACACAATATTAAAATTTTTACATTACACTCACTTTAATTTCGGACCTGTCAATCTGCCTTGCCTCGATGCCGAAATGACTCTATTTCCTTTTTCATATTACAAAGTGTCCACGCCTTTTGAATTGATGTTTTAAAATTATTTTTCGAGTATCATAGTCCACAATGGAATGTGACATTTCATTTTATGTGGGAAAATTGTTTTTTTTATCAAAATACATTGAAAATATTCAGAATTATTTGGTGGTGGATACTATTTATTTTTGGTTTCTCAGTTTGTAGCTTTATATCTGTGCTATAAGACTTATTTTGTGCAGTGATCACTGAATTACATCTCCGAAACTGATTTATCTTTGCATGTTGTAATACATACATAGAAAACAACCCTACTCCGAAACAAATATTTTTAGATCACACAAACAGTTGATCCGACTCGGCAGTTGAACCCGAGACTTCAAGCATAGCAGTCGTATCACCATTGTACCACATGTATCAATTTAACTTCCCTTTTGTAGAAGAGCCTTCAGCAATCCTAAAGTCGGTGTACTTAATAACTCAATAGAACACAAATTATTTTTAATGGAAACTTCAGTAGTACATAATCATTTACCTATGCAGAGGGGAACTTCGCAAACATACATATATAAATACAAGACACAAAAATAACGATACCAATTGTCTCTCAATTAAAATTACCAGTGTGAAGTTAATCACAATGGGTTAAATACTGCGCTAATCATTCTTCGACATTGGCTGTAGCATAAAAAAAAATTAACAAAAGCCTGTTTTTACATTAGAAAGACGGCAAATTCAATTCTGCATTATTAAGTTAAAATAAATTAAAAATATTTTTAAATACAAGCTTTTATTGGAATGTCCTCATAAAGTGCACGAATCAAACGAGTCCATCTTGATGGTGTTGCGACGTTTCTTTACAGAGTTCCTATGCCCTTTCAGCTCCAGCATCAGATCAGCCCTATGTCATCATAATATTGCATTGTTACGCTGTTTACATATGGTTGCAAAATTTCAGCAAAAAGCTTGTAATAATAATAGGTTTTAAACCTTAACAAAAGCAATGAAAAGGCAAGAATAACTGATGGATATTAGTTCATCATAGTACATATGTATTTGCTTAGTTCGAAACTAAATGACATTGCGAGACAGTTGTCCGAAAATACTTATTATTACGAGTATTATGAACTCCAAAGTTAGGAAGCATTTTTATTCTTCGTTATGTTACATAGAGTATGTATAAACAAACCACATTTATAAGGGAACACAAAAAGCATGGTGGCATTTATAACAATTAGGCCCGTCTATTCGCCTCGGGCCATATTTCTCACTTATGGCCCCATTGAGTTCACGACATTGGAAGGTCAAATATCTACTATATAGTGACAATATTTTTAAATCGTTGTGTGTATATAAATTACTGTCAGTCATTATATAAATTTTAACTTGCCAAATCTATACAAATAAATAAAAAAAAAACATCATATTTGTAATTTAAAACTAACTGCTTTTGATTAAATAGATGAAAGTATATATTTACAATAAGAAAGCAGTTTTAAAATAGTTGTCTCTCTGTTTTTTCCGGTTCTCTGGAACGGCTGGATCGATTTTGACGAGACTATGACTGAAAGATAGCTGATTATATAAGGCATAACAAAGACTCTATTTTTATTGTACCGCGGGTGACACCGCGGGCTCAGCTTGTCGAAATATATAAATGTCAGAAACTTGCGTTTGTCTGATAAAAAGTAACAATAAATAAAGTAATTTAAATATCAGCAAATCAAATTAAGCCAAATTTTTGAAGATCTTCAGTTTAAGATGACAGCTGTCCTTTTCATCTTAATCCAAGTTATAAAGAGCTCTCGACTTTCGAAGCAATTAGTTCTGCCGTATCCAATTTTGACATGGTCGTGAAGTTTCACGCCCTCATATCAAAATTAATCCTAATTTGGTAGTATGACATGTATTTTTTTTTTAAATTACGTTGTCAGGACCCGCATCGTTGACGGGGTGTTTAAAGGTCCTAATTATGTCAATAACACTAATTTGTTAAAGATTTTTTGTATTTAGTACTTACCCAAACGTTCAAAGGGATGGTGACATCTGTTATCTACCACGCAATAGTGACTTTTTGCTCCTCTTACATATGTAAAGAGGTTAGGTTCAAAATGCACGTATGGCAATGGTTTAAGCGGTTGCGATGTGTTGTGGGTTCAAATCCTACATGGGACATCACTTTGTGTGATACTGAAATTGTTGTTCTGATTCTGGGTGTTCTTTGTGTCAGTCACGTGTATCAAAGTCGCAAAGTCCCCACGACAAAAGATTTATTCATAGTGCGGGAGTTGTATTTTAAATAGAACAAGTACAATTTTAACAAAAATAAAACCGACGACCGATGAACTTATCCGCGAACACACATAAAATAAAAAATATACGTTCGAATTGAGAAACCTCCTCCTTTCTTTGAAGTCCGTTAAAAAGAAAACATCCTTTAAATACAACATAAAAAAAAATCTTAAAGAAATTCTTATGTTTTTGACATATTATGTTTCTCTGTTGATGTGTGTTACGTGCATTATGGTATACTACTTGTACGTGTATTATTGTACCCGCGTATATATCGGTTATCGCGGCAAATAGTAGCCTATGTGTTATTCTGATGTATAAGCAATATTACTGTAAAGTTTCATCTAAATCCGTTCTGTCGTTTTTGCGTGAAGAAGTAACAAACACACACTAACATACTTTCTCCTTTATATATTAGTGTTACGTTATTTACGTGGTCTTTGTCTTTCTTTAGAACTATTCCAGACAGAAAATAATCATTATTGTCAAATAAAATGACATTATAAGGCACGTAGGCATATCAACTCATTGCCTAAATAATCTTCTGCATGTACGTTCGGGTTTTCAAAAACACTATGCAAATGCCCTATTGAATTTTATACATAACATGTAGTCATTGCCCCTATATTGAAACCAATTTTAATATTAGGACGGAATAAGTAAATTACACACACGATATAATACTTTCTTTTTAAACGATCGTGTAAAAAGATATATGAAAAGATATATTTTAATACATAGTGAGCGATATAGCGCACTTATTCGTCCAATAATACTCAGTGCTTCCTTTGTGAAGAATGAAGTTTTTTGGTAAAAATAAAGATATTCAATTGTTAATATGTCTTTCTACCACCATCATCGTCATCAAACAAAACCACATCAAGAATGCTAAATTACGTACATAAAAATCTGTTCATTGTATTTAAAAATCCAGCAATCTGTCTTCCAGCATTTTATTCCCCTCATTACCCGGGCAAAATATAGATTGCCTGGAAAATGACCACAAAAAAATAAACTACGGCCATATGTCAATCTTTCTGTGCCATTCAGAAGTTTAAAAATGAACCTAATGTTTTTTTCGATAGGGTTGTTAATGGTACGAATCGGATTTAGTACGGTAAAATCAAGTTTGTACGTACGTCAAGCGACGTCGCGGCCAATTTAAACGGGAGAGACGAAGACGAAACAAAGAAAAAATAAAGTTTAATAGCTAGGACATGAGTCCCTTTTAGATGGTTATTTTTAAACAAAAACAGATGTAAAAGGTCATCACCGTCAGTTGTGATTATGTTATTAGTATCAACTTGCCAAACGAATTTGAATTTTATTTCATTGCAGGAAGTTATACATTTGTGTATGAAATTTATTGAAATGTCCTAATTTTCATGGGAAAGTAACTTTTTTATTAAGCTACGTTGTGTCTCATGTACAAATAGGATTAATGAACTAAATTATTACGCTAATTAATTATGTAATAAAATAATTTATGAGTGTTGGGTCCATAACCACTTTAGTTATTATGATAAACAGATACTATTTAAGATTGTTATAATGGACTGATTAAATTATGGTAGCTGAGCCCTGCGGTAGGTATTACCTGAGGTAAAGATACAAAAAAAATAGCATAACGCCCGAGGCGAAGCTTGTTTAAAAAAATTGCCTAAGTTACTTCTTATATCATCAGCTATCTGTCAGTGAAAGCTCGTCAAAATCGGTTTAGCAGTTCAAGAGATTAGCCGGATCAAACATAAAACATAAGACAGGCAGACAAATTTTTTTTATGTTAGTGCATTCATTGAAATACAGTTAATTTGAAATTAAAAACAGACACGCCAATTTGATTTATTTTGCCATATTAACATCTTTGGCAATCTTCACGATGAGCTTTAAAAAGTAGGACAGCAAGCAGTCTTCCTACAGAATATCGATATCGCCTTGTGCTTAAGTTATGGATGTTTGACAGTCGTAGAAGCATAAAAAACGAAGTTCAACCTTATCATGGTAAAATTAAAGCCGACCTAATTTGTGAAAAAATACTCTGAGGAATTACATTAAACCAATAAAAAGAAATAATTAAATGAATTTCGGACATCTAACATACAACGCCATCTAGTCTCAAAATAAGTAGAGCTTGTATTACGGGTACCAGACAACCGATATAAGTACATTTATATTATTTACTAGCTGACCCACGCAACCTCGTAGCGTGAAAATTTCCCCCGTTTTTGAAACATTCTTCATTGTTGCTCCGCTCCTATTAGTAGTAGCGTGATGATATATACCCTATAGCCTTTCTAGATAAATGGACTATCCAACACCGAAAGAATTTTTCTAATCGGACCAGCGGTTCCTGAGATTAGCGTGTTCAAACAAACAAACAAACTCTTCAGCTTTATATTAGTATAGATTGTAAATGCATACATATTATACATAGAAAACATCCATATGCTTAAACAAATATTTGTAGATTATAAAAATATCCAGGAATTGAACCCGATACCTCAGTCACAGCAGTCGCATACGCTACCACTGCGCCACCGCACAGTCAAATTTCGCATTATGAGCACTTTTTATTATTTGTTACAATCGCTTATTTTAATCTATACTAATATATAAAGCTGAAGAGTTTGTTTGTTTGTTTGTTTGTTTGTTTGTTTGTTTGAACACGCTAATCTCAGGAACCGCTGGTCCGATTTGAAAAATTCTTTCGGTGTTGGATAGTCCATTTATCGAGGAAGGCTATAGGGTATATATCATCACGCTACTGCTAATAGGAGCGGAGCACCAATGAAAAATGTTTCGAAAACGGGGGAAAATTATCACGCGACGGGCAATAGAAGACGCAAACGAGGTTGCGTGGGTCTGCTAGTATCAGATAAAGATAATTTAATTTATGATCTCAAATAATTTTGTTAATATTGAGGTCTATAATCTACTACATATTAAGAGCGTGCTTAATAAATCTATTTGTAAAATGAACTCCGTCTTACCGGTCACCCTTCAATCAATGAAATGTAAGCAAATAAACGTTTTGAATAAATAACTACACGAAGCAGCCCTAGTTCATGCAATTGTCGGTGAATTCCCCGTACGGTGGAACATCAAAGACTGCCGCGATGTCACTAGGGTTGGCACGCTATTGATGTCGGATCGGGCACCGTTGAAACAGTTTTGTTTTTAAAGGTATTTGCGTAATTCTTTACTGTGAGTTATTCAGGTATGAAAGTTTAGAATTCTGTGTTTGATCGTGCGTAAGATATTTTGAACATCTTTTTACAAAATTCTTTGTGAACCAATTTATTCAGTTGAAAAAAATTAAAAAAGGTATTATTAATATTTGATGTGACATTTAAAAATTCTGAATTTTTCGCATAGATGGTTCTGAATTTTTGTATTCTCAAAAAATATTGCGTATTAAAAGAGTTCTAGTGTTAAATAAATACAGGCTTAAGTTACTTATATCGAAAGTTTAAGACAATTCTAATACACACTTGTCTTGATGTACTTTTTATTCGAAAACTGGTGAACTATGTATTTTTAACTGCCCAATGATGCAGAAAGCATCACTAGGCCGCCATGGTGTGAGTCACCATGCTGCATTGTTGCATTGTCTGCATTCGGTATACATGTAAAAAGATACATATATATGTATTTATATCAATTGTCTAGTACTCATAGTACAAGCTCTGCTTAGTTTGGGATTAGATGACGTCGGGTGTTAAAAAAATAGTAATGAGTTTAATATATTCGTCAGTAGACAGAAGAAAGTAAAAAGTCTGAAGAATAATTAATAATATGCGTATTCGTACATATATCTCTCAGGAATGAACTTCTAAACCCTACAACCAATGAACCAGAATATCAATACAGCTATGTGCTTTATACTAAGCAATGATATACCGTACAGTAGCTAGTTCGATGCCCGCCGGCTGCAATTACGTGTATCACAGGCAAATTTCCTCTAATGCTGACCAGTGTTACATTGAGGTTCAACTCAATCTGAACTGAACTTATGGACTTGGCATTTTCTCACGAATTGTATTATTATTGTAAATTGCGATTTTATTATAATATAAATATATTGGATTATCTCGGTTTGACCTTTCGTGTATAGAATTGCTACTATACAATCTTAATGTCATCATTGTGTATCAATCTGTGGCCTGAATTTCACGATTAAATCCTTGATTCAGTAGCATTTATAAGCAAATTATGATACTGATTTCGCATATCTCTGAACTGAGTTCAATCAATCACCTAGAACTTCTTAATTTATGTGATTTACTACTAGAGGTAAATTCTCGAAAACTATATCATAAAATTTGATTTAGTTTTCGAGAATTTGAAGATTTGATTTGAAGTATTGATTGTGGTGTTATTTTAGGTCAAAAACATGGGTATTTACGTGTTTGCCTATCCATGCAAGCATTTTTACATGTACTCGCAGAACACTACCGTGGCCACCGTTGTATCCAATACGCACAGAAACGTATTTTACGGGTTTGTGCTTTAAAATAACAAAAAAAGCACCCTGTGATAGTACTAAAACTAGACGTATCAAATACCGTATCAGAAATGTCACACATCCAGGGTGTAGCATTGTACATGATGGAATTCGTAAAATATTTTGTGACAGCTATGTTTGGTGCGTACTTCAAATACTTAATACGTTAGCGCTTTTCACGGTGGAATCTCACTCGCTGTTTGTTTATCCTAATAGAGGTGTTTGCTGGTTAAATTTGTTTAAAAAACAACTCCCGCATTAGGAATACTCCTGGTTCCCGGGGACTTTAGAATACAAATACATGAAACGGACACAAACTGACTCAGTACAACAATTTGTAGAGCGCACAGTGTTGCTCCATGTCTGATTTTAACCAAAACACGTGTAGGACGCCTTGCGTGGTAGGTAACAAGACAGTACCAATGCTGTTATTCTAGACCACCTGAACACCGCAGGTATCGTACCGCGAGTAACGCCGCGGGACAAAGTTAGTCTAAAAAATTACTTCCTGGATCATCAGCTACCTTCCCGTGAAAGTTATGTCCAAATCGGTCCAGCCGTTCCAGAGATTACCCGAAACAAACAGACAGACGGACAAAACATTTTTTAACTACATTTTTGGTATATGTACCGTGTATACATTACATATGCATTTAGTAAAAAGCGGTTGTTTTAATATTACAAACAGACACTCCAATTTTATTTATTTGTATAGATTGATCTTCTGTGAAAGGGTAGTACCGCCACGGTCGAGCCCGCCCTTAGTGCTGAAATCAGCGTGGCTCTACTACCTTATAAATACAACTTTGTACGTTAAATAAATGATTCATTCGTCATTAAACTCAAAAGAATTATAATGCAAATGAAATCGAAGAAAATGGTAATACGTACAAATAAAGTAATGTTCATTTAGAATACAATCTACATATATTACCAATCAGGGTCTATTCAGGAGTTTGTATCGAGGTTTTAATACCGCTAAGTTGGTCTGAAAGATTCCTAAAACTTTTTATTACATCGCTGACGTGACTCGAATTGGCTGTTTTCTGTAATTGATATTAAGTTGTAGATATTCTATTGGATATTTTTTCTTTTTGTCTTCTGTACAAAATGCATTATAGTGCTTGTAAATACGTACATACGATAAAACACAAGTACGGGATGTTACAATTGGTTAATTGAAAATAACGTCGTCGAACCCGAATCGTCTAGGTCGAATTGTAATCCAATTATTTTCATTGTCCCACAACATATTTCGAACTGACCTGAGTGATTGTGAATTCAAATCAACAATTTTAGTAATTCATTTTATGCATAAATGAAGTAACTCTATAGTTATTATTGTTCTTGTCAAACATCTCTCTTTCACAAATTATTTGGAACTTTAAAAGTATTTGTAGTCAAAATAATCAAATAATTTGTGTAAAGGCAAATCAAAGGTTCGCATGGTAGCAGTAAACTATCGCTCAAAGCACTATTTCATCAATTCAATTATGAATTACCTAGTTGATATTGTTAAATTAATATTGAAACTATTCAAAATACTTAATTGTTTAACTAGTAGACTAATCAATAAACAAACTATACACACATAATACAATTTTAACGCCTATGACTGAGCACCGAAACAATGGATTCACACCCCTAGCCAGGGTGAGAGTTCGACGAACTCTTATTGTCTTGTAACTCATTTAAACGACAACTGTAAATTCGATGCTATAACGTCGAAAATCGATTGTATTTTATTACAATTTTGATTATCATTTCAAAAGTACTTATAAATAGAGGTGTAACTAATATTTCAAATTTATTGTCAAGATTCTTTTGTGATCATTTCACGAGGAATGAATCTTAGGAAGGTAAGGGTTTGTTAAGTGAACTATAAATTATATTGTAGTACACATTTAATCTGTGTTTAACATTGTTTATTATTGCTTTGATTGTTAAATAAATCATTTGAAATGTTTCCATCAATACCTAAACTGGATAGAGTTTATGATTTAGTTTTGATTCACATTTAGGGTATTTCTTGTGTTAAATTGTGACCTACATAATTGTAGTGTTGTATATTTGTTTTGGAACTCGTAACCTTGAACTCAAAGGTCGATAAACTATTTAAAGGTTTTTGTTTGGGGAGGTATCTTAATAAAATGCCCCTCAATCAAAATGCACATTTATTTATTATGATTTTATTTTAAGTTAGCGATGCTAGTACCCAGCTTAACTAGTGGGATCTTCCTTTTTGGTTCATTTGTATTTCTATGTCAAGAGTTCCCAAAAGGTTTGTGGACCTTTTGGTAAAATTATCTATTAACATATGCAAAACGAAAAGACGTTTCATTTCATGATTAAGCACTTAAACAGCAATGATTTAAACAATGAGATAAACAAGTAATTCATCTTCACGCTATCTCATTTTGAAAGTAACAAATGCTATGAAAATACCACTTTATTCTGGATATTTCTAGTATTCTCAGCTATCTAAGTTTATGCTAATGCTATGATCAATCTTTTAGATTTCTAGACGCCGTGGCTTAGATCTGACTGCTACAAACAGAAGTGGCAAATGAGATTTTTATACAGCTAGAAGTGGTGTATTCATTTCTGTGTGGTGGTGATAAAATGTATCATGTGTTGGGATAACAATGAGGTCATTGTTTCTGTAATCATAGGTGCTTTTGCCCGCGGCTTCATTCGCGTTTATGTTTTTTTTTTTATGGAATAGGCGATTACCGCCGCCCATGGACACCTGCAAACATCAGGGGCGTCACAAGTGCGTTGCCGGCCTTTGAGGGATAGGGAGGGGAGATAGGGGGAGGGGGTTTGGGTTATGGGCATCCGGTATCCTCACTCACTCGGTGAAACACAGCGCAAGCACTATTTCACACCGGTTTTCTGTGAGGTCTTGGTATCACTCCGGTCGAGCCGGCCCATTGATGCCGAAGCGTGGCTCTCCCACGGTAAAATTTATTTATGTGTTTATGTGTAAAAATAACCTACGGTGCGGCTGAAAATAAACCACTTTCTATTGATGAAATAATTCGTAAATAGCCTGACGAAGTGACTAATCTGCCTGATGGAAAGCATGAGTAGAGTCCAAGAAGAGTGGTCATCATACTCATTGCAAATGCAGATAATGCAGCATGATGGCTCACAATATGGCGGACTAATGAGATAAATCTTAATAAAATATTAGCAACCAAATTCACATATCTAGAAACATCTATATTAAGCTGACTTAAAACTATAGATATCAATATAAAAGTATTATAAATAGCCTAATCTTTACATAATGCTTTAGGAACAATATCGATACGGTTACCTGAGAACATCAAAGGATTCGCATGCTAATGTCTTTCTGTCTGTCTGTGTGTCCATACGTCCTAGTACACACTATTCAAGTAGTGCATGTATGCTTGCGGTTTCACACAGCAGTTGCTGGATTTGCAGGACACACAAACATGAATGTCATGCATCAGCTTAGTTCGTGTGCATATCACGAACTATAGTTGTATTGTATTCAATGTGTGTGGTTTCTAAAGATCGCTATATCTGTTGAGGGTTTTTCGAATGACTAAACTCGAACTAGTTACACTACTACTGCCACTACCACAATTTATAAGAGCAAAACATTATTTTGATTACTTTTTATTAAAAGAAAATGAAAAAAACAACGTTAGAAGTTTGGATCCTCCGGGATCTGTATGTGGCTTCGTAGCTTTTAAACGAATAGACCGATTATGATGCGGTATTTTTGTAAAGTGTAAGAATAGGATAGATCTTAAGTATAATTCGTGATTACTTTAGTGGTTTTTCTGTGTTATGGTAACTTTGTTCTGATGCTGCAGCCTAATCTTATGATGTTCTACATTTTTAATTTGTGAAATCTGTTGTGTTCAAATTTAATAACTAGCCATAGATAACAATATATTAGGCTACTTTGAATAAATTCATTGGTTAAAACTCATTATAAAAACTGCTTAGCATATAAAAATCTATAAGCATAAGAGTCTTTGAATTTACTTAAAACAGCTCCATACTTTTCTTATCCACTCCAAATTTACCCAACAACAATATCAGAACAAAACCCAATTACCGCTCTCGCATTCAAAATAATTTTTATGGCGGCCATCTTACCTTCCTGTCAAATTCGGTGCCTCCATTGGAGTGTACAATTTATAACGGTTCGGAAACGGATTCAACTGAATTCACGTGGGTAGTTTAACGGTTGAAACATGGATTCCGGAAAGGACTGTTGCGGGAGGGTTAAACGTAACCTTTGTAGGCCTTAGGTGCTCCTATTATGTGCGAAATTCAAAAAGGAGTCATAATACAATGAATGATTTATAGGGACGGGTGGTAATCGTGGTTACGTTAAATAATCTTTGTTTTAAGCTGGATTTGTGTGGATTACTTATGTACGTAATGAACAAATACGTGAGATATATTTGACACTTGTGTACTAGCCTTAAGGAACAACTTAAGAAAGCCGACTTGGCTAGCGTAACAAGAGTGGCCAAAGCCTTTTTAAAAACCGCTGCTAAACAATATATATATAGTTTTTTGATGCTAGAATTGTTTTGGACTGTGTAGGAGGAGTATAAAAAAATACACTCGCTGGTAAGTAAAATAAACTTAAATATGAATGAATAAAATCCTTTATTTTAATAAATTTGCATATCATTCCATACCATCCAACTTTTTATCCCCGATATACAGGTTTATCGACGTCAGTACAACTGAAAGCTGTATTTCATAAACGAATGTCATGTAAATCATACTGAAATTACATTTTTCAGATAGATCTGTTAGAGATAGTCCCTTCAACTATTTTATGATATCGAGTGCTCCCCAATTCACATAAATATCCAGTCTCTATCTTAAACGAACTCAACTGTAAACAGTTTCTAATCCCTAATGTCACGCGAACTTCACTTCTAATATTATTCCTAATCTATAATCCCACCGTACATGAATTGGCATGCAAATATACGTCTTGTTCCCATGGTGATAGGGATTAAACGAAGCGCAAATATAGTTTGTCTTGAATTAGTATGCGCGCGTTGTATTCCACCTCTGATTGGCTGACACCCCTTGGGGAGGAAAGAGATTTTCCCTTTATCATTTCGTTCAAATGACTGAGCTTAAACTTAATTTCCTACAATTTAAAATATAAATAAACTGTAGATTAAGTATTTTACATAATAAGCGCTGTGAGAAAATACATTTTTGAGTAATGGTTCGCGTTAGTAATATTTTTGATGTATCTAATTTAATTCTTGATGTTTTATGGTTTCTTGTGCATATTGTGGAAACCATTATGTACCAGAGTCAAGAAAAGTTTGAACTTAAAAGATTTTAAACCTCATAATATTTTCAAATAGAGTTTTTACCAAGTAGTTTTTTTTTCAAGTAATATAGGCAAATGCATTATATCACTGAGAATTTTTCTAAATAAAAAGTTAGGACGTTGTGTGTTGAAGTTTCGGGTTCAATTCCCGAGTCGGACCAAATTTTTGTATGATCAGAAAATATTAGTTTCTGAATTTCGGTGTTATCTATGTACGTTGTCTAATACCCATAGTAAAGCTCCGCTTAGTTTGGGACTAGATAGCGTTGTATGTCAGATGACTGAAATGTTATGTTATTATTAAATCTATATCTAAAATCGATTGATATTATTATACACTGTACTAGACAACAATAGTCTATTGAATCAATAACCTTCAAAAAGACGTCGTAACTATAGCCTACGTGTACGAGTTATTAACATTACGTATTCCATCGAGAATATAACCTTCCTATTCAATTCAGTTCTATCAAATTATTAGTAGTAATTAGTTTAGTACCATCTTGTGCCAGACAAGCGGAATATTATTACACGTGTTTATTTGAGTCTTGAGAGTTATGTATTTCGATTTCAATAACGTACATGTTTCAAAGCCGACGGGATGGTAGGGATGAATTATTTTGTTACACAAATTATGATCTTATTTCGGAATAAATATGAGTTATGTGGTTCTGAAGTTCTTGAGTGATTGCTTACACTTTGAAAACCAATCCGTATATAAAAAAAACACCAGTCATTAGGAAACTCAAAACTATAAACAAACCATTGTTTAAGCTCACCTAAAATGAACCTCTTTGCTCTTTAAATAAAATGCGCGATAAAAAGAAGTAAAAATAAATGCTTATTCTGATGTTATAAAAATATAGGTTAATGCTATACAGTATAAACATATTACCAGTCATGTCATATTAGACAGTTGAGCCATCAGCTGTCACCATGCACACTCGCGCAAGCGCCCTCGCCGTCTTACGATCAGGTCACGTGTCCTGACGCGAATTTAACATTTTTCACCCATCCCTAAATAAATTATGCTAAAGTGCACAACGCCGCTGAATAAGTTTTCACTTCAAAAACTTTTCTTTCAGTAATAACTTGACTCTCACGAAAGGCCATCTGATCTCAAATAAGGCAGAGCCTTTACAATAGAAGGAACTGTGTTAGACTGCCTCGGTGGCACAGTGGCAACGTAAGCGACTGCGAAGCGATTCCCGGGTCGTACCAAATATTTGTATGATTTGAAAATATTTAATTCGAAGTTTGGCTGTTTTCTATGTATATGTATGCATTTAAAAGAAAGTATATATGTAATTATATCAGTTGTCTAGTAACCATAATACAAGCTCTGCTTAGTTTCGGAATAGATCGCATTATCCGAAACAAATAATATTTATTTTCTAAAATTACCTACAATTTTGAACAGTTTCTTATACACTGTTAACTACTTGTATCACGATTCATTATAAATTGTAACGTTACCTTCAGTTATGACCACTAGCGCCCAAGCTAAGATATTGTGTTATGAATGCTAGGGCTCTCTCTAATTGTCACAAAAATGCATTACTAAAATCAACCTGAGTTGTATAGTGTTTATAAGCTAAGATGTTTTTCCAAACAGAATAATATAAAATAAGAAATATTGTAATTAAGATACGAATGCTCTATGATGCTGCTGTGTATCAGGTGTCTCAGTGTGTGTGTGTATATGTGCGTGTCAACAAATGATCGTGGTCATAACACAATATTTGTTCTAGGTGAGAATGGAACCCACGACCTCTGTGTCCTTAACTTGTTAATCAGGGTCACTAACCACTAGATCAATATAACAAGTCATAAAAATATATTTTTATGCAAATACAAATATTTTTGTTCCCCTTAGAACGGAAATTATGGCCTACTAGTTGTTGCCTGCTGCTCCGCCCGCGTTTATGACTGTTATCGCGGCGAATAGTAGCCTATGTGTTATTCTGAAGCTATATTACTGTAAATTTTCATCCAAATCCGTCTAGTAGTTTTTGCGTGAGAGAGTTATAAATATCCATTCAACTTACAAACTTTCCCGTTTCTAATATTACTAGCTGTTTCCCGCGGCTCTGCCCGCGTGTATGTTGGTTATCGTGGCAAATAGTAACTTATGTGTTATTCTGATGTATAAGCTATATTACGGTAAAGTTTCATCCAAATCCATTCAGTAGTTTTTGGCACGAGGCAGCCGCTTAAATCACTAGGCCAACTGTACAGTCGACATCCTATTAGACACAAAGGTAGATCCATATATCAACCAGTACAATTTTAACGTTGACAACACGAAATTCGCAGGCAATCACCGTAAACGCCATTACTGATTTTAATTACAAAACTTAATGAACCAAGAAAACAACGAAAGGTCCTCAATAAATCATATTTCAACAAGCGACTCTGAAAAGACCCGAATATTCATTCATTGTTTAATTCCGGGCCTATTCATGGGATATTTTACCCTGCTATTAATCAGCGAACTGTAATTTGAATGGGATAAGTTTTGAGGTTCTGCGAATGCCACCACTATGCCTATAGGTATTGATTAAATTACTCGAGTATCTATTAAGGATATGCTTAGTGGTATTCAATTAATTTGAGTTCTGAATAACTTCTGACCTTGGGTGGCAAATAGACGTCCTCATGCCCCGTATTTGTAAGTAATGTAAATCTAATATTGTGGGTAAATGTGTGTTTGTTTATTTTTATATAACCACGATATTTTACACATAGATGTTCAGGGGTACGGAGAAATGCATAGATTGGACATTAATATTCTTTAATACTTTCTTTCGTTTGCTTTTATGAATTTACTTGATCACGTCGAGGTAGACTGGTTGAGAACGGTTTAGTATTATATCCATCTCCATTACGGGTTGTCATCATCATCATTGTTTTTTTTTTTTTTTTTTTTTTTTATAGTGAGCTGCCAAAATGACTCTGCCCTGCCTGATGGAAAGCATGGGCAGAATCCAAGAGTGGTGGTCACCATCCTCATTGCGAATAAGCACAAAGCAGCATGGTGACCCGCACTATGGCGGCTTGGTGAGATGCTTTTTCACGCCCCGCTTAAAGGACCCGGGATCATAGTGGGAAGGAAACACGTATGCCGGTAGTGAGTTCCAGGTTGTGACCGCTCGGCACAGGAAGGAAGAACCGAAGCGATGAGTTCGAGAACGTATGTCTACTACTCTACAGTGGTGACTTCCAAGGCCGGCACGTGTTGTCCTGTGGAGGAAGGGAGAGGGAGGAACTAGTTGGAGGAGCTCTTCAGAACACTCTCCATGATAAAAGCGATAGAGGACTGCCATTGAGGCGATATCTCTACGCAATTGCAGAGGCTCAAGGGACTCGGTGGCTTCGGGACTGTTGACAATGCGGATTGCTCGCCGCTGCAACCGGTCGAGAGCGTCAAACAGGTAATGTGCGGCACCATCGCAAAGATGAGAACAGTACTCCACGCACGAGCGAACCTGGGTCTTGTAAAGAAGACACAGATGCCCGGGCGAGAAGAACCGTCTCACCTTGTTTAAGACACCTAGTTTACGCGAGGCCGCTTTAGTGACACTCTCAACGTATTCGCGTGGGTTGAGATCTCGGCAGATATCCATGCCCAGGATATCGAGCCTACCTTGTAGCGGCATTTGAGTGTTCTGAAAAGTGGGAAGGGGAAGGAATGGAGACTTTTTGGTAGAGAACGCGCTTACCTGTGTTTTTTTGGCGTTAAACTCGACCAGATTCTCACAGCCCCATTGAGAAATGCGGCCCAGAACATGGTCGAGTTGAACGACAAGCTCCTGTCGTTTTTCCTCAATATCTGCTAACTTAGCTGTAGGGTGTCCGAAATATCGCCCATGGACTGTGCTGTCGTCTGCATAGCAATGGATGTTGCCAAGGGCTAACATGTCATTGATATGCAGAAGAAACAGTGTGGGCGATAGGACGGAGCCCTGCGGTACTCCGGCGTTAATCGATTGAAAATCGGAGGCCGCACCGTCGCAAAGGACTCTGATGCGGCGCTGGTGCAGAAATGCGGCAGTCCAGTTGCAGAGTTTGGGGGGCAAACCGAAAGCCGGTAGCTTGGAGAGAAGCGAGCGGTGCCAAACCCTATCAAAGGCCTTGGCCATGTCAAGGCTGATGGCCAAGGATTCCCCATGCCTGTCAATTGCCTCACCCCAAATGTGTGTGACGTACGCTAAAAGATCACCCGTGGATCGGTTCGGTCTAAAACCATACTTACGATCATTTAGTAGGGAGTGATCTTCCAGGTAGTGGACCAGTTGTTTGTTTATTATCCGCTTGATGTGATTATGATGATGGCATAGGTCTCTCCATGGCAATACAGTTTTGGCCTACTATGCAGTCTAGACGAGTCCGTAAAGGATATCCTTTGCAGTACTGTTGTAGTGCGTAATTTGCCCCTTGAGTCGATTTCTTGAGACACCCACCCATGAATAAGAATGATGACACTGTATTCTTTAATCTGCCCTCACAGGAACTTAAGAATACCGCTACACAGATAGTGAAGAAAGGAATATATATACATCAAAAAGTATATTACATCTATTATAACATTCCTCTTATAAAATAAGCTCAGGTTCTTCAATTTTACCATTTTGTACAGGTAATTTCGTTCATTTTTAATATCCATTTAAATCATGAAATAGGAATACATCTTATTCCGATGTTATTTCCTTACGGAAAATGTGAAAACTCATTTGTGAACATGACCTTTCTTGGTATTTTCTCGTATATTTCGAGTATAAAACGTGTGTTTGAAAATAATTGCACATATTGTAGAATTTCACATAATGATTAATTAAACTACAAAGCGATTTAGACCATACTGTTATAATGAAACAGTCGTATTTGCTGTCTAGCATGATTTTATAGCCATTTAAGCTATTTTAGGTAAACAACTTCAGTTTCAAGTCGTTGTAAGCTTACACCATCGCCAACACTCTTCTAACCACCGTTGTCTTATAACTATAATGTTCAGGTATGAAATTCCATCATGACGAGAATATTCATATTCATCAGTATCATAGGCATCCTCCGTTATTTAGATCTCAAACCATTTCGAATAAGGATGAATTAAGCTGATAAGTTCATCAGCGAGGTATCTATAGTAGACCAAAATCTCCTTTCTAAAGAGATAACTATTGAACCCTGATGATGACAAATTCCTAAAATGACGAGACTTTAAATTTTTCCTTAACTTGGAGACGTATTGTAATTAAATCAGCTTCCTAAATAAAAGGAAGAGTCCATAATTTACACACAAAGTTATATAATAACACAATTCTTTCAGTTTGAAAAGAAATCAATGAAAGAAGAAAACAAATTTATCAATACCTCGCTGATACAAAGGCACCTGTACCTTCAGGTGAAATTCTTGTCTTTTCATTGGCGTACACCTCAAATGGTCCAGAAATAATTACATTACAGGCATTAATAGCTACGGGACAAACGTATCTGCCACTGTCAAACTGCTCGTCAATTTAATGAATGTCAGGGTACCAAGGTAATGACATTGTGGGGCAGTCGTTCGGAACTGATAGTAGCCCGTAGAATACTGCTAGAGCTCTTAAACTAGCGACCGACTATAAGAGGTAGCGATTTAAAAGTTACGTTTTGATTTGCCATTATGTGACATATGCGTTTTCGCAGCTAAAATATACGCCACAAGTCTTGAATGTGTTAAAGTATAGTGCCGACTAGTAAAGATGTGATAGAGATCCAGTATATCTCTCTCAGTGCTGTTTGTCTAAGTAATCTAACTATAGCTTCTCGCCTAACCAATTTAAATTTTATCTCCAGTTTTGGTCCTCTGATTGTATTAAAAAACATCAGTAATATTACCTGAGAGTTCTTTCAATTCTTCTCGTTCCTAAGGTTCGTATAGTCTACATTTCTACAAGAATAAGATTAAGAAGAGAGCGAAAGAAAATTGAGTTGAGCTGCACACTGCGTATTTGTTTCAAATATACGGGGAAATTAAGTGACTGCGGTTGTACCCCAATGATTACAACTATACTTTGTTTTATTAAATACCTATAACTGATTATATAGTAAATAACTTCTAAAATTTAACGAAATGAGAATATTACAAAAAATATTTACTTGTAAATCTCCCATGTTTTTTTTTTATTCCACTAGCATCATGATTGCCTGACACTTGTTATAAAATCTGTGGTATTACTACTACACCATGTGTTCAATCCCAAAATTACCATTCAGAATTGGCAGAACTACAATAAAATTAAAGTCTAATTAATCATAGACCTTCTAAAAGGATTATTTGGCGTCCAAAACAATCCACCTTCCATTAATCTTATATAAGATGAGAAACAAGGTAAAACCAATTTCCAACAGAGACCCACATTTTTAGTTTTAATCCTTAAGTGCTACCGTATTAGATGTTTTCCATGAATATGTATTGTGTAAAGTGGTGGTTTTGTTAAATAATCTTTCGGTTTTGCCTCACAAATGTCGGCGCTTGCGGTCTCTAAAAGTGGTTTAGCAGGAGCTCAGAATAATATTGTTTTAAGATGACGGTTTTAATACGAAACGATGTTGTGTTCATGTAATACATAAATAAACCTGTTAGCTGTAGGAAAATAGCTGCTGTGAGTTTGCTATGTATCTTTTAATATTGAGGCATATAGATAATAACAACTGTCACTGCAGAATTGTGCCTTTCAGAAGATTTTATATACATAATCGAGAATATTTATATTGATAAGTTAAGTTAAGGTTTGTGTAAAAGTAACACAACAACGGAACATTGTTGTTTTATTTTAAAGTATGTTATTTAAAATGTTAATGTTTACCAATTTTACCTAACTTAAGTTTAGTTTCAAGTTTTGATTCTCTAAAAAACAATAAGCAATTTACTTTATTTTTCTTTTAATATAATGAAACGTCGCATTCTTTTTAATTCCGTTCCTTTTAATTTCTTTAAACCGCTGTATTAACAGCCCAACACACAACTTATTGCACACCTACCTTTCTGTCTTTTGTGATAAAGTTCATATTCCTTTGTACTTTTTTTGAGGTAGTTTACAGTGGCTTTCAATTGATTTGGCCAGAAGCAATCTCTTCAGATTCTTCGAGAATACATTTCTTCCCCATCCAAGTATTTGCATTTACTTGAGTGTATACAAAAGGGGAATTTGCTTGCGTTTGCAAGAATTTGAATAAAGTAGTCAACGGGATAAAACATGCTGTTTTTCTTTTTACTTACCATTTTCTTTCTTAATGAGTGACTTAAGCGAATTTTTGAAGTTTAAACTTCTTTAGTCCCGTTGAGCAGATTTTGGTAGGAGAAAATCTTATGTGTTCGCGTCACCGACATGCTGACATGACATTTTCGAAGTGAAAACTTCGTTGGCCGCGTTGAGAACTTTTTAATAGGGGAAAATCTTTGGGTTCGCTTCACCGACATTTTAATGTTTGATGTTGATAATTTTCATTTAAACATTATAAAATTTCTAATTTTACACATTTTCTTTTATAAATAACATTCTAAGTTATAAGTTTTCACTTCTATCGGCAGTCCTTATGAGTGTCGTTTTTCTTTTTTTGAGGATAACCGATTCTTTATTTGGTCTATAACTCTAAGTCTGTAGCTCAATCTCTTTTGAAGATGTAGCTGTTTCAAAAATCTTAAAACAAAATTTTCTTTGTTCTTCTTAGTTTGTTGTTGTTTTCACATTATCAGTATTCATGTTCATCTGTAACGCTCAGCCAAAAAGTCTGTTCTAAGTCAAATAGCAGTCTTTTCTATGCATTTTTCATAAAACATAATATATTTATTTTAGT
Source organism: Spilosoma lubricipeda (assembly GCA_905220595.1). Classification (NCBI taxonomy): domain Eukaryota; kingdom Metazoa; phylum Arthropoda; class Insecta; order Lepidoptera; family Erebidae; genus Spilosoma; species Spilosoma lubricipeda. Next base: position 8,381,992 of record HG992299.1, read on the forward strand.
ATAACTATATAAAAACCATAAAGAAAAACAAAAATAAATCATAAAAAAGTAATATTGAAGCTGACTGTACTTTTTATTTAAAGCGAAAGCTTATACAAACGTTGTTTCTATATACAACACCCACTAAAAGTAGACTATCAAGTAAGAGAAAAATGAGAATATGTACCTAATAAACAACCATTTTATTACTTAAAATCTGAAATATCCTTTCAGTAGTTAACAAGAAATAAATTCTCCTATTTTAGTTATTCATTGTAATTATTTGAATAACAAGGCTAATAGTTAGACAGACACTGACAATATTTTGACATTTAAGTTCTGCTTACACCGTTTCACCCACCCTTCTAGGTCCCATTTCGTATTTATTGTAAAGTTTCAAAGTTCTTGTTTAATTAATTACAGGTAGAACAAATAAATTAAATTTCTGGTATTTCATTTTCGTCTCAAAATGTAAGGAATCTACAACCAGCTAGCTGGCGTCATAATTGAAGCACGTAATCCATCGACACGGAGCCTCCATGAATTGGCTTTTATTAACAATATCATATGATAAGTTGCAATAATTGATGAGAACGAACGTAACGGCGTCATGCGTGCATGCATGCTAATTATGGTATTTCAATGGTATTCAGGTCCCAGTATAGTGGAACTTTGTTATAGGGAAATTGAATGAAACATTGCGAATGGTTGCGCTATTTAATAGCTAGATTGAAGATGTTTTATACGGTATTAAAAAGCTAAGCAATAGATTTCTGTATACAAAATTTAGATATGGTGTACCACATATCATATACTTAAGGCTAAAAACTAATTTATAAGGACAGCTTTCTATCCAGTACTGGACTAAATATGACATAATATGTTTATTTTATTATAACTGTAATTATATACAGTCAAATAAAACAATAAAGAAAAATAAATCATAAAAAATAATGTTGAAACTGACTGTACTTTTTATTTAAAGCAAAAGCTTATTCAAACGTTGACGCGTGACAAAATCGCACTGGTAATAAACCCTCCAATGCATTATCATTATATTCATGGGGTCTTTAATCCAAAAAGAAATCCACCAGAATCCGAAATCGTAGGTCTTTTGAACTACTTCAAAGTTAAATAACCCCTATGTAAGGTTGACGGGAATCAGAGAAATCGACAATTTATTCTGAACTTTACACTGTAAGAATAAGTTACATTTTTGAATACAGTATCTTCAATTGAAGAAACAAATGCTCAGACGTGCAATTTCGACTGTATTTCCGGTAACATGGGTTACATTTTAAGTTAACAAATATTTAAATTTATTCATTGTTGCGCGCATTTAAGATCCAACCTTAAGACTTTAAGTTAAAGTTTATATTGTTTTGTTTGCTGCCTGTACAGGGTAGGGGTGGCACTCGCCGCGATTTTTCACCGTGGAGTTGAATGACGTCTGTATATTCTACTAGTTAAGTGACAGATGTGTTAGGGCTGCGAACTATTTATTGTGCGATTACAGTTGGTTGCCAAATGGGAACTTTGCGAGTGACAGTTCAAAATTGTGCCAGGATCATTCTCGTAACAGATTATCATACGATTGTGTATCTATTTCGACTTCAGGGTGGCTTTATTGCACTTTTATTTGAACATCGACGGACCGAAAAGCAATTTATTTTTATTGTTCCAACCTGGTATAAAATTCAATCTATTTATGATGAACGTAAACATGGAAAGTTTTGTGATGTTTATTGAACGTACATTTTTTTTTTCACTGTATGCAAATTGTAACGTGAAATATTTTAACTGAGATATCTTTTATAGAAGTTTGTTTAGGAAATTGTGTTAATTTATATAAAATATTCTAGTGGTTTTCGCAACTCTTTGCATTGGTCAATCGGTTTTGCGGGTTGCATGGTTGGGAATAAGTGTATACCATAGGTATATAAGTGGTCAGTCGCCATGTTTATTCAATGCGCAAATCAGGATTACACCCACGGGAAACATTGTAATGGTTCTAAAACCATAAGTGCTTTACGTCTTATTTAAATTATGTTAAGCGGTTTTTGTCAAATTTAGACGATAAAACGTTCTGTTATTGTGTTTAAAACTTCTATGAAAATGTAAATTATATTTTAGAATCTGCTTTTTTTTCTTCTGGTATAGTCACATAGGTTTAAAGAAAGCCTCCATAGCACTCGCAATAAACTAAAAGTAATTGATGGATTGATTCGAATTCTTGACATACGATGCATCTTAATATCTGAATGTTCATGTAGTGAAATGAAGATAAAAAAATGATAAAAGTAACAAAGAAACGCAACCCAAAAAAAACCGCAAAAAGACATATACAATAGCTTTTTTTTGCTATGTGTACTTGAGCTAGGGTTGTCATTTATAATTTATGAAAGCGTTTCAAGTGATAGTTAATAGTGTTTACTAAAGCAAAAAGAGTTTTAATGGTATGTGATCAAATGGTAGATAGTCGATTGGCGTGTTTGTATAAGACTTGTGTTTGCTTATCTTTATTTTCTTTTTTGCAGGTATGTGGATTAAATCGAGGGGTTCCAGTTTTGCTGTAATCCGTGTTGGATGGTATGATTATTTTATTTATACAATCAAGAGAAGATGATTGAAGATAGATTCATCATCATCACATCAAAAGCCTTTAACAGTCCACTACTGGACATAGGGCTCTTCTTAGCAAGAAGCGTTGGTATAAGATTTGCTCCAAGTTTACCTTCTCTTTTGCAGTGATGTTGTCATGCGGACTTTAATCCCTTAGTCCTCTTACGGTTGCCTGATGTTAAGTGACTACCATAACTGTAATCGCAACTCAAAAGATAAGTACTTTGCCTATCTTGTTGAGCGACCTCTCCCTTTAAACAGAGTAAAATAAAAATTTCAAACATTTGATCTCAACTAAAAACAAAGCTAAAGTATTAAAATAATTAACCTATTTTTTATTTTTTTATTTATTTATTATTTATAAAGAAAAATATACAATGTCTTACATACTAATATCATCCAAAAACCACCAAGGTTTATACTTGTGCTATCATGAATCTGTCTTGTTGAAATACAATGAATCTCGTTCTAACAAATTTAAGGTAAAGAATAAATCTACACATAAATACCTAAAACGCAAAAATACTTAATTGATTCTATGTAAATACACATAAATATCGCATATTGCTTATATAATATAACTTAAAAAATATTGTTTAAATTTAAATTTTATGTTTTTTTTTGTTATACATAAATCTGAGGGTAGGTTATTAATAAGTCGCGGCACAATATAGGCGGTTGCATACATACAATTTAAGAAGAGGAGGAGGTTCTCATTTAGATTAGTATTATTTTCTTTACTTATGCCTTCAAGTTGATTAGGCTATATGGATATTGATATCATCATCAACAACTTATTAATGTCCCACTGCTGGGCTCGGGTCTCCACTCAGAAGAGGGTTACGGCCATACGTCCCCACGCTAGTCAAGTGCGGGTTGGGGACTGGCAAGACAACGCTGCGGCCTCGTAAAAGATTACGTACAACGGCAAGAGCCGTTGGATGTTTTCAAGCCGCCGAAAGGCCTCCGACTAAGCTTCACGAATATTGAAATAGGCCTGCCCAAAATAAAGTTCGAAGAACAGTGATCATTCTGAATTACGGTTATTTTATTGGACCGTGATATCCCAAAAAGTCTGGGGCAGTTGTAAATAATAAACATAAGTAACAATACTACAATATAATCTCCACAAATAAATCTACATACACTTATAAATTCTCGAGAAAGCTCGACCGGGAGCCATAACATTTGGTTTACAACAAAAGCCTTTCTAGACTAAAATCTAGGTAAGCTAAGACCGACCTACACTGAGGTTAGCCTATAAATATTTAAAGATAAGATAATCATACACAAAAGCTAGGTATCTAGCCTTTTAGGTCTGTAAGTAGAGTGCGGGTTGAATATTATCTGAATCACGCATTCTCGTATTGGGTCCTATCTAGGTATGGTTGATAATGGTGCAGTGGTGAGAATATTGATGTTATTAAACCATTGAGGCGACAAATAATCAATGAGACATTGTGCCAATTAAAACGTATTGTATATTGTGTGCAATGGGAAAGTAATTGTAAAAATAACAGCTTACACTACATCATACTCGCTGTAGATTTGTTAACAAGTGTTTAAATATTGAGGATCGCAATCGGCCTAGTAAATCCATATGAATGTTAATGATATCACTGAAACTATTTAGTTGCTTACTGTACTGTCCTACGTAGTGGTGGATACAAGGGGTGATAAGTTTGCGGGGATACCGAGCAGGCACTCAGGCAGATACCTATATACTTTTTTTAATGGAATTGTGGTCAAACGAGCAGACCTATCGCCCGATGGTAAGCAATTGCCGCCGCTCATGGACACCCGCAACACCAGAGACGTCACAAGTGCGTTGCCGGCCTTTCGGGGAGGGGTTGGGGTGTGGGACTCCGGTATCCTCATTCACTCGGTAAAACACAAGCTCGGTTTCAAACTGGTTCTTCTTGAGGCTGTGGTATCACTCCGGTCGAGCCAGCTCTCGCACATATATGAAATGTTTTTAGATCCTTGTTGTTGCTTCTAAGAGTTTCTTAACGGAAAGTACATAAAAATCCTAGCACATCACGATCCCACGGCAGTATAATCCAAACTTATTTCCTTTTCCACGGAAACGGTATGTTTATATCAGCATGTTAATAAACATTTGTAATAATATAATTTTATGTGTATATATAATAATATACATACATAAAAGACTTAGCTGTTAAAAGCTTTTGATGAATATGATGATACATATATTTAACGGTATTTTTATGTACTTCTTAGGAATGAGCTTAACTGTATGTATGATATAGTGGTTTAACTAGTCATCTACACCAGAGGTGCCGCAAATGCGTTGCCGGCCTTTGGGGGATGGGGATGAGAGGAGGGTTGGGGTATGGGCCTCCGGTATCCTCACTCGATCGATGAAACACAGCGCAAGCGCTATTTCACTCCGGTCTAGCCGGCTCATTAATGCCGAAGCGTGGATCTCCCACGGTAAAAATGTCTGTCATTTTATTTATAAGCTACATGAAATAAATTTTTATAGTTTATCTAAATCTTCTGCAGCAGTCTACGTATCGCTAAAGAACAATTTTAGTGTAAAACAAAATACATGCAGTGAAACATATAACCTCCTGCTTTTTGGAATCGGTGAAAAACCATAAATGGTTTCAATTCATCTTTATGAGCAGTGTTGAAAACCAAAGTACCTGGTAATGATATATTAACACCCAAAAAAAAGGAAAAACAAGCAATATTCAACAATAGTTCACCGCTGATTTCAGTAATGGAATCATGGCTCATGATACTTGAATCAAAATAAGAACCCTTCAAACAAGTTACCACAAACCCCCCACCACGCCTATGCAGTAAAAGCTAACCATTGCACCTAAGTTTGGGTACTCAAATACTCTCTAATACCGACGATATAAACTTCAACTTGCTATCAACGCAGGATAAGTAAATCTCATATGCAAATTTAGCGAAACTCACACTCAAGTATTAGGGATGAGGGATTAACGGGATCCGGAGAATTTCGTGGGGGTTACGGGCGATGCAAATGTCGATAAGTTTCAAGGCAAAGTCGGAAATATTTTCTATTCTATAAAGATATCTGAAATTTGTTTACAGCGAAATAGTAAACTTATCGCATTAAACAGACATACCAATGAAAATTTAAAAACATTGACTTTTTGATTTAAGGCCCGTTTAAACTTCCATATGCGTAGTGTAAACCAGTTAATTTGAAATTATAAACAATGATTGTTTCATTTAAGATATTCTGACACAGATTAATATTATAAACATCACTAAAAAGAAGCATTAATAAATAAAACCTTACAAAAAACATACTCAGTAGCAGAAAAGTTTTAAAGTAATTTTGGTTTATGTAATATTGATCTGTCACGGTAATACAAGAGTGCAACTTATATTGGAGCATAAGTCAACCCCAAACATGACTTAAGGTCGAAATTCGACCAGCACGTTATCTTCAGTATATTAGAAGCTGCAAATTGTTGGTATCGCATGCATATGTATTAGTCATGTAAAGATTCAACGTCTCCAATGCAAACACGATACGAGAAACTCTTTAGTAAACTTTGATAATATATTCATGAACAAATTTTGGTTAAAAAAAATTCGTGGGAAATTTTTTTGAACCTTGTTTCTAAACTTGGTTTCCTAGTCTGAAAAGACTTTACTCTTTAAAAGAAATACAATATCCATAGAGCCTTATGAAAATAGCGTGACAGTACTATTTATATTGTTGAATTCACTTAATTTTTTTTTATTTCATTCGGACTCTTCTTTAGTTTACGTTCTTATGAATAAGGTTTATAGAACATGCTCTGTACCCCAAAAACCTTTAAAAAATTATAGCTTTTAAATTTTTATGTAGTAAAAATTTAAAAGCTAATATTTTTTCGCTAAATTAAAAGTCTACGTGTTATCTTAAACTATCATCTATTGTCCAAATCTTTTGAGCAGTTCTACCATGAAAACAATACTATTGGTAAATATATAAATAAATAAATTAATCGATTTTATTAAAATATTGAAATATCCATTATCCTTTATAATATCTCTTTAAATCAATCAACAATTGAGTTCGAATTAAACTTTGACCTAAATCATAAATAAAATCAGATTAAAAGTGGAAAGTCAAATCAATCAAAATTAAACACAAATTAGGTATACCGACTTGTGTGAAGTTCACCTTGGTGTCTCAACTTTTTCCAATAACAGCCCCTAGGTAATTAACTGAGAGTTTAAAATTTAACTTTCCACTTTAACTTAGTTTTGGACACCCCTAATTACTTATATCAAGTAACTGAAGTAAGGGTCATTAACCACTAGACCGTTTTAAATCACATGAAACAGAAATCTAAGCGTAGCGTACACGACTGCTGTGCATGAAGTCCGAGACCTCATGCACAAAAATACAATACAAATAGTAATATTTTCTAAAGAACCGAGAATGTTGTCATCTGTAATTTACCTATTAGATTAAAGTAATAGATTTATTGTAATCAATTATGTTAACCTCTGTTCTCCTCGCTTTTTCTTGATAATGTGTAACTGCCATAATATGATATTACGAAATAATTATAATAACTTAATACATAACCGATAACTTTTACAAATATTTTGTTTATGTTAAGGATAAAGAAATTCATTATTTTATTTGTGATATGATAGAAAATTTTATATAGTTCAATCGAGTGGTCCAGTGTCTTAATACCCTTAGAGTTCTTTGGAGAATTTACCTCCAACAGTTTGAAATTTAATTATGGCGGTTTATTTTCAAATTGAAATTCATAATCAGAAAGCAGTCTTCTGTGGTGTTTATGTCATGGGTACGTTAAGTCTTTTTATTTTTGGATACCTACTTCTTTAATTAAGAAATGGTTCTTCTTAGCTTTGCTTCTTGTGTTTAATGCTTGAAGGATTACTAGAACAGAAGTGTGTTCTGCTAGCTTCTGCTCGCGGCTCTGCCCACGTGTATGTCGATTATCGTGATTAAGAGTATCCTATGTCTTTCCTTAAAAATTAAAGAAGCGGTGAAAGTTAGATAGGCAGACAAAGTTATTTTCGATTTTATAATATTAATATGGATTTGACTTTAACTAATACCCAAGTTAGTTTTTTTAGTTATGGGTCCGCTGTTAATCATGCTACGCTATTAATCTACAGCTGTGTGTAGAAAAAGTGTGCCATATTAAGACGTAATACACTTCATCGATCGTCGTAAAACCTTTAAGCACCTAAAGATAGCATCTAAATATACCAAAATATTCCACAATCCAAAATATTTCCTTCGGCACCTACTTAACATTGCTCCCACCTCTCTAATTATTATAACCATTATTTTAATTTTTTGGTATAAAATATAATAATTTACCACAAAATCTGACCATATTTCGGCAAATTCCTAGGCGCAGTAATGTTCCGAAAAAGCAATAAATCTGAACATAATGATACACCAACAATAACTATTGTAGTCCATAATACTCGTTCCTTATATAGTCCTAATTTTCTTTGATTCTTTCGTCTATATTCACCCTTGACCCATCATTCGTTACTATTAGCTACACTAGCGCGATAGACATCAACCCTAACTCCATCAGTATCTCAATCAAATATCAACCTTATATCCCAAAAATAGGTCCCGATTTTCGTTGTTATTCCATCGGTGTTTTGAACGTTCTTTCCCATGTGGCGGTGTTGCCAGCCTTATATAAATGCTAACAAAATGTCGGGTTCGCGTGATCTACTCTACTTATCGTACATTTACTATTTTGCATACATTACCTCGGTATGCATATTCTGTAGTCGGTGACTTTACCAATTTTATGTTTTTGCTCGTTTTCCTAACGTAATAAATGTTAAGCCTTCATTGGAGCCACCATGGTGTTTTTCTATCTTAATATAATAGTGTTATGTAAGACTGTGGAAGGAAGTAGGTAATGGAAGAGAGACGTGGGCCTGTCAGGTTCTGTCTAGAATAATACGTAAATGGAGCGAGTTCCTTTGTTCGAAGCATGTGTTAGGTCTATAAAGCTTTTGAACGAAGATGATTCGGTAAATTTTCGCTTTATGCGTTGAAAACATTTGGGTATTATTCATGTGTATTTTCGTTAATCGAAGAAGAAAAACACCTTTATATTCATAATTTCAGGTTTTTAGGGTAATATTCACTTCATTGACTTTCGGAGGGGCCATACTTCGCTTTAAACGGGTCAGCAATTTGAGTACACCACGACATCACAATTAACCCGGAATAATCTCTGGAACAGCCGACCGATTTCGAACTGACTTTCATTGGCAGATACTGATGTTATAAGAAATAACTTAAGTAACTTTCTTTTATCCGATATAAAACTAATAAAATATTCGCGTAATACCGCGAGGCGCAGCTAATGACTTAGTCTGTATATTTAACCGTACGTACTGAAGTTTCATAACCCTCTCTCATTTAAAAGTGTTCATACAAAACAGCACCTTTAAAACTTAATCAAGTTCACCCGAAAGTTATAAGTTTATAACTCCTCTACCTGGCTTGTACTAATCCGAGATCCCGCTTAAACCAGTGTGGCGCCTTCAAGGGTTCCACATTATCATAACTTTGATCCCCCTAAACCCTTATGGCATGGTCTAATCCTAGATCAGCGACTGCCACTCGTTTACCTCACTTTGGGGACCTAATTTCAATAATCGATTTTTTGTAAATTCACGTATATTTTGTTTTGTTTTGAAATTGAATTGAATTGTAAAATAAATAAAATTTTATTATTAGAAACGTTAGAGGGAGTACCAAAAATATTTTCTGTATTAGACTCTTGAGATAAGATAATAGTGTATAATATAAAATTATGTAAATAACTAATATGCTTCATACTTCTACTTCAATTATTACATTATAATATTAATTCACGCCTCAGTATTTCATCTCACTGAAACCAGATATTTATTTGCGCATTTTGCGAAAATTCATTTAGATTTATTGTAATTGCCCGTCTAACTTATAAAGTTGTTTTACATAACATTTCCATTTTGCAACATTTTTTTGTGGAATGCCTTTTTCTGCGGTAAATCTTGAATTGAGTTCTTGCCGTTCACGCCTGAAAATTCAGAATAAAGTCAAGAAAAGCTCTATTGTTCAAGCACTAGTATCCGAATCTACTTAGGGGCCCCAAGACGAGTCGGAGGCATCCAATGCAATCACTCCGGACCTCCCTGGGCCCCTCGCTTTACTCAAGAGATGGGACATTAGCATTTTTATCGATAGCGAAATTGTGGAACGTTATTGACTGATGATTATTAATATTACGATTATATTTTCTGAGAACACTTGAGCGAGCTTTTATTCTTTTTTGTTTTATGACTCACTTCTGCAATATTGAAATAAATCTACGCTCAGAAAGGAAATAATTAAACTTACGTTGAGAATTACAATTTCGAATCTGCGCAGTATATTAAAATTCGATTTTATCTTACCTACTCCAATAATGTTTCAGTTAAGTCAGTAATACTTCAGACAGTTCAATTTTAGACAAACTATTTCTCTTTAACAAAAGCATGTACTTCTAATTAAAAAGAGCAATATTTTCATCCGTGCTACCACAATTGATCACTAGGGATTCCACTAAAACTATCGATGTCCATCCAACGGACCGGGAGTCGTCTAAACGCACCCGGTGCTTCGAATTTCCATACGTACACAGAGCCAAATCCAACCGGAGTTATTGGCCATCCCGCGGGACTTCAATATATTCGACTATTTTTATTTACTTGAAAGGAAAAGCTTTTGCGCGTTGACTGCCGTCTACCTTCTCGCGGACGCAAAACGACCGTGGAATACCGAATAAGTTATTTTTAGCCTCATATCTATTCGTTCCTTTTTCAAAATTTTAAATTTTATGAAGTAACACAAAAGTCTGAATACGGCGGTTTGTTTAAATTCTGACAGAGAAATGTTCAAAATTTAAATATCAAATATATCTACGAGTATTTGTACTCGTAGTATCACAGTTGGAATTCTTTATTTGTAAAACTGTTAAAAATTTATTATTACCATCGGCCAGTTAGTTTAGTCACTCAGTATACTTTTTAAACATATTGTATTTCTTGCGTGAAGACTTCTGATTTGTTAAAATCTGAAAATAATATTCTTCATTCGTATTTATCAACAGCCTTTTACCAGTCAACTGCTGAACATAGGTCTCTTCTTAGAAAGGAGGTTTTGGCAAAGTATACCACACTGACTAGACAGGTTAGTATAGGGTTTGTTTCAAGTTTTCATTTGCAGTTATGTTGTCCTGTAGCTTATACCTTAGTCGACTTTTACGCCAGCTACGGGATGTGTAAGGGTTATGTCATTTTGTGTTCTTAATCCACAACCGGACTTAATAGATTGTTCATCAAATTTTTCAGAATAAAAATGGGTGAAAACCTGTGTGTCGTGTTTTAAAGCCCATAGTGCAAAGTTTTTTTTTTATGATGTATCAGGGCAAACGAGCACACTGATCACCTGATGGTAAGTGATTGTCGCCGCCCATAGACACCTGCAACACCAGAGGCGTCACAAGTGCGTTGCCAACCTTTGGGGGGTGGGGAAAGGGATGCGGGGAGGGGTTGAGGTATGGGCCTCCGGTATCCTCACTCACTCGGTGAAACACATCGCAGGCGCTATTTCACACCGGTTTTACGTGAGGCCGTGGTTTCACTCCGGTCGAGCCGGCCCATTCATGCCGAAGCGTGTCTCTCCCACGGTCTAAATATCTATTATAAATCATACGGACTTAATACATTGTTCATCAAATTTTTAAGAACAAAATGGGTGAAAACCTATTTGTCGTGTTTTAAAGCCCATAGTGCAAAGTTATCTTGGTTAGCGTCTATTGACCTATAGTCTATTTCATGTTATATATTTGTTTGTCATTTTCCTCCAAAAGTGACATTTACGTTTGACACACAATCCCAGTTGATCACTCACATCATCGTTCGACGGCGGGTAATATTGAAAAATGATTATATACATTTATAGACATAATTAAATAATGTGCCAGAAACACTCACGACACAATATTTCAATGAGGTTCTTTCAAAATACTATTTAATTATATATCTTTGTTTAAAATCTCGAAATTAAATTGTGCGCTAACTAAAACAACAATTATACTTTATAAATTAATTATATACATATGTTATATTGTAATGACTACTTGAAAATTTAAAAATATATGTTACAGTTGCTAAAATACCGGAGTATAAATAATACTAATAAAATGGAGGCATTCCTGCAATCCAAACATGGCGCACCAGCCAATGAGTCCCTCTTTATGTACATATGCTAATGAGTGACAGCTCTGTGCGAATGGAATTGTCGTGTAAGAGTTGTCATTACGTTATTCGAGGTTACAGCCAGGCGTGAATTCTATTTTTAAATTTGAATATCCATAGACAAAAATTTATGAAGCTTTATTTTAGCTGTGGTTACATTTTCATATTAGTGATGTGGCATCCTTTAATCGACTAAGAGTTATTCGATAAACAACCTATAAGGATTACAAAGTGCGCGTAATTACTTGTCTTGTATTAATCTTCGTATATAATTATGGCTCTATCTGTATATTCTTAAATCTTATTCCTAAAGCAACTTACCAATACGGTTTCATAATAGAAAGTTTTCTGTTGTAATGAGAAAAATACGCCTAAGTTTGTTTACAAAAATACGTTTTAAACCTTTGAAATAGTTAAAAGAATTAATTAACGTTGTCTGTCATCCTGTTTTTTAAGGAAAGACGAATGAAAATTGTGAAAGGCGTAAAGTGACATGAATTAATATTATGTACTTATAGGTATATTACGTGACCAGATATGTATTTGGTATACTTACTGTATTTAGTAACTTTTTATGTTGACCATCCTTTCTTACGATAAACTGGAAATTAGAATCAATTGCTAATATAAACCTTTATAAAAATTAAAGTAGTCTAAATAAAACAACATTATGCTATAATCACAGATAAAAAAAGAAATATTTCCTCATACTAAGTAGGCAAGTACACCTCTAATGCGGGTGTGATTACATAAAGACTACAATTCAGAAGGCGGGAATTGTGTTTGCATTTTAAACGTCTCTTTAGAACAGTAACGACGAAAAGTTTCTATATTCACTGAATTTTTTTCGCAGAGACGCTCGAGGGCGTAGCAAATCGTTTATTTCACCTTTTTATATACATATATAAATAAATATAAAGCAACGGTTGCTTACGATGAACGTGAGGCGTTAACACACAATTTATAGCCCTACGCTCGCACTTAAAGGTGATATTCGCTTGAAAACTAAGAACATTCCGTTGATACTTACCGTTCTAATTTACAATGTGTTGCGGGACATTTTATCCCTTATTTGACTTGCTTTGTTACTTGAATCGTGATGTGCGAAGATTGTTATTTCCATTGATATTTAAAGGTGTCCTATAAATTGTTCTAAAAGTTACTTTGAAACAATTATATTACAATTTAAGGTATAATCTTCAAATAATTAAATTACCTGAACAGTCTTGCATAAGACTGCAGAATACGGTACCGGTACGGTATTTTTAATTTTATCTAAATTGATCTCTATTCAGTACAAGCCCTGCTTAGTGGGAAGCTAGATGACGTTTTGATGGGACATCTGACAAGATGTCGCAAATTTTTATTTATTTATCCGATGAAAACTTATCTAATACACAAACTTTTCTTAAAAAAACATATGTATAGTTTAACTTTAATTTTAAAATGAAGTAGTGTTTATTATATAGTATATGTTAAGTTGAATGCAATAACTCCAAAAGCTCCTGGATGCAATACGAAACCATCTCACTGAACACCACTGGAATCAAAGTTGTATTACAAATTTCAATTCATTTGACTGCAACAGTATAAGTTTTACCAAGGTAACTAACTAATGAACAAAGTTCAAATTGAGTATAAAACGTTCAAATCTATGACTTTCATAGCTCAAGTTCTTGGCATTACAAATTCCTTTTAATCTCAGAAAGTCACAATCTCATAACGAAACCACTTATTTAGTGGCACAATTGAAATTCCCTCTAAACTTTTCTCCTCTATTTCTTGAAAACTGAATGTATCTTCCGTTAGATATCGGAAGTAATGTATGCATTTACGTTCCTCTAGAATTAATACCTTTTATTTATTACCTGAGTGGAAGGTAAAACTGTTTCTACTAATGTCAGGAATTTGTAGTTCCAAGTAATTTACGAGCACTATTCGTTTCGTTATTCTGATTGTCTTATTGGTTCATTCTCTTAATTATATCACAATGGCAGTTTTAAAATTAAAGTTTGAGAAACATCAGATTCGGGAATTAAATTGTATCGAATTCTGGGGACGTTCAAATTTCTAATGAAGATAACGAAAGTTATCTACAACCAATTTTCATTCTAAGACGTGTTTCTTGTTATAAAATAATTTATTGTTATGTTTTATGAAATAACTTTCATTATATCATTGTTTTCATCTCACATCGAGATGTCCTCTTCAAGGACCTTTTAATTTTCTCGTGGATCGTCATAACAGCGATTTTATAAATTCAAGCTTATTATAGTTAACTTTCTTAATTGTTAAACCTTACTATATTTGTTCTATATAACATACACCATATTTTTAACGAATTTTATATCTAGTATGTTTTATTCTACTTTATTAGAAGTGGGTAGAACTCTTGACGGTCTTTTTTCGTCTACAATGAATGGTCATCATCACACCTTAGATCTTCATCGTATTTTTTTTTTTTATTTGTTTACACATTTTACCGTGTGAGAGATGTAAACCTGTATCTTATTTTGAATACGTGACAACTGATCGCTCCTGAACCATTGTACCGTATCGACTAACATACCTTGCATTGATTTCATTACTACTTTACTGCAATAGCATGGCAAACATTGGCTATCTAAGCCAGCAAACACCCGCTCAGTATCCCCCATTCAATTCTTCTTGTTTGTCACGAAATGCACAAACATTGGTATTTTTTTCAGGTACATAAATATGACTTTGGGTTCGTAGAATTGTTTGTTCTTAGTGTTTTTTATGCCAATGTGGTTTTTTTAATTTATTTGAGGTTCTGGCATGATTTGTCATGCCGGCAATTGAATTTTTAGAATTTATTTCGTGAACATGGGTTAATGATATAATGGAAAATTAGCAGATGGATACCTAATGTATTTTAACTGCCTGACAAACAACAGACGAGTTACTGGTATTAATATACTAAGTTCTATAATTTTCTTTGTTTTCGAAATGATCTGTACTTAAAATATAGAGCTGAAGAACTTTTTTGTTTGTTTGAACGCGCTAATCTTAGGAGCTACTGGTCGGATTTGAAAAATTCTTTTAGTGTTAGATAATCCTATTATCGAGGAAGGCTATATATCATCACGCTTACACCAATAGGATGGGGTGAAATTATTACGCTACGGGCAATAGGAGACGTAAACGAAGTTGTGTGGGTCAGCTAGAATAAAAATATATTTAAGTTTTAGTTTCACTTTTTAAATAACTTTGAAATAAGGTTTACACAATTTTTTAATGCTTTCGTATGTATTCAGTCCTGTCTCGGTGGCGCAGTGGTAGCATTTCTTACTGCTGTGCTTGAGGTCTCGGGTTCGATTCCAGGGTCGGACCAAACGTTTGCATGATGTTCAAACATTTGTTTCGGAGTTTGTTGTTTTCCATATATAATATGTATGTATTTATAAATATATATATATGTACTTATATCAGTTGTTGTCTAGTACCTATAATATAATGCTTAGCGTGGGTCTAGATGACGTGTCCGAAAATACATATTTATTCATATTTGTAAGTGATAACCGATAAATGACTATGATTGTTATTCATAGAGTGCCTGTATCAGTTTTCCTCGATGCTCGAAGTCATGAAGCCACCCAATAAACCATCAGTTCTGATGATATAACAAACTCAACATGTTGATCCAGACAAAAACAAGCTTATAAAGCCATCAAAAGGATGTTCTCGGTGGCATTCGAGAACAATTCCATTCTCTTTTCGTCTGATAAAAGAAATCATTTAGGCACATTATTTTTTCGCAGCGTGTACAAAATGTATCGTAATACATCGCCTCCATTTATTGGTTTTGGAGAAATTTTGTTAAGGAAAATGTTAAGTACATACCCTGTTTGTTTCTATTTTGTGGGTCGTTTATAAATTGATAATGGAGAGAAGGGAAATTATTTTGCTGATGTATTACGAGAAATTATGTAAAACCGTAATACGTACAAACAGATTTTTTTCCTGGAAATGATGATGAATCAATTGTATATGGTTTGCGAGATGTTAAGCAGTTAGATTTTGTGTGGTGACGGTAGAATACAGAGTGTTACTTCTCTTACTCACCGCATGGGTGTCGTAAGAGGCGACTGAGGGAGCAAAGGGAGCAGGACAGTATTAGTAAGAAGAGAACCAAAAATTTAAACAAACCTTATACCAACACGTCAACGGCCAAAACTTCCTTGCGTAGGAGAGGCTTATTTCCAGCTTGGTACTACTAAAACAGTCAAGCCATAAATTCTTACATCTTGATGACTCAAGCTATCTTTTTCCATATTTTTTAATGCTTACTGACTGTTTATTCCTTTATACTGCTTAGTGAGTGCAGTTATAATAAAAATAGACTTACTAAAATCATGTGATTCTCCATTGACGCCATATTTGCCAGATAGATTTGACAGGTAGAAACGGAAGGTTGTTGGCTATATCCAGTGTTACTATCAACACTGAGAACGTTGATTTCAGCACGAACGGTCCAGCTCAACCGGGGCGGTACTAACCTAGCATAGAAAATCAACGTAAAATGACAGCGTTCTTCACTTTTCAACTTTACATGCATCATTTTAATTAAAATAATTATCAATAACAGCTAACTAAATTTAGTTAACATTCATTTATTCTACCATTTACTTAAACATGTATTAATTCATTAATTTCTTTCATATAACGTTTATTTAATTTCCGTAATAAATTATAAATATTTCGGACTTCTTACACACAACGCCATCTAGTCCCAAGCTAAGCGGAGCTTATGTCATGGGTACTAGACAACTCATACAAATACATATATATGTACTTTTTCTTTTGTAAATACATTCACATTATACATAGAAAACACTCAAACTCCGAAACAAGTGTCCGAACAACAAACCCGGGAATCGAACTCGAGACCTCAAACACAGTAGTTGCATACGTTACCACTGCGCCACAGAGGCAATTTCGAATTCTTTAAATGCGTATTGAAGAATTCGAAATTTTCCTAAGCCGCGTCTATCTGTCTGTCTGTTCGCGATCAAACTCGACTCAAAAGCTACTGCACGGATTTTGGTGCGGTTTTTACCCATAGATAGTAATTTTTGAGGAGGGTTTTTGTATATCATATGTTAAACTTTTGTGTACATTATCTAAAATATAACGATATTTGTTGAAGACGTCGGAAAAAATACTATAGCTATATTATATTTTCGGTAAAGAACCCGTGCGAAGCCGGGGCGGATTTCTAGTTTATTTATGAATGAAATCTCAAACACACAAAACCTGACCACACCGAAACCTTTTCAAAATAAAATTATTTATAAGTCGTCCCCTAAATAATATCGACTTTCCTCTGTAATGCCTTCAAACCTTCGATCCAAAAATGATATCCTTTGATGTGCAGCTTTATACATATTTAAATGAATCAAATATTTCGGTCCTATCATGTTGGCTTTTATATTATACGACCCAATAACTTGATATGATTATATATAGACACTGTCACGGCTTTTTGACTGTGAAATCATGTTACTTAGTTTTCTGAATACCAAAGATATGTAGTAGCACTTCAGATGTATTATATTTCATTTGTATAGCCGTGTAGAGAAGATTCCGATAGTAGCGCAGGCGGAGGTAAATGTATAATATCCTCCCACGTTTTACACACAGCCGTCGAAACCCAAGCTAAATAGTCTGTCTAAACAGACTACTGATAAACATATTTATATATTTCTAAACACATGCATCATGATCAAACGAAAAATTATAATTAAACAAAATACAAATAAATAAAATTGGAGTGTCTGTTTGTAATATTAAAATGACCGCTTTTAACTAAATGAATATGTATGTATACACGCTACAAATGCCAAAAATGTAGTTTAAAAATTTTTTGTCTGTCTGTCTGTCTGTTTGCCTGATCAGGGGCCCACCTTTTACCATACAAAAAATTTCGATTGTGGTAGCTGGATTGTGACAGGGCTAGCAGAGAAAAAACTTCGGAGCGTACGACCACCGACAATGTGTCTATTAAATTATATCAATATTAACTAAGTAACTGTTAAAAAAACAGCTAGTTAGTATCATTTTTGATGACCTCGTTAGAGATATATGTGGGAAGGATCAAACCATACATTTTGCAGGAAAAATATTTGTTTCAATTTTGTAATAATGTTAGTTAATATTTATATAGTTTAACAGCCACATTGTCATACAAAATGGCGTGGTATGTTGTCCCAGCCCTACGCTCAAAAGTTTTTATCCCTGCTACCCCTGTAAGCTACCACATGCGAGCATTTTTGTAAGGTGGATCCAAAATGAACCACTCACGTAAAATTACCTTGATAATTTTTTTTTTTACCTTATAAAATTTGTTCCGGCAATCCCGGACTATACGGTATTTACATAAAAAAACAATATTTTAAATTTTTGTTTGTCTGTCTATTTGTTTCGGCTACTCTCTGGAACGACTGGACGGATTTTAACGGCAGGTAGCTAATGATATAAAGAGTTACTTACGGTACTTTTTTAGACTAGAGTCTCACTGTAAAATCTAATGGGGTTGGCTTTCAAACAGGCTAGATAGATAGCTCATATCTGCATAGAGAGAAATATAGATCATATCTACATTTCGTGATAAACAGACGATTAAAGTACAATGTATACAGACGATCCCTCTATGTGAAAGTTAGAAAATTAATTCAGAGGAGTTTTTAATTTGAAAGTAAACACGGTGTCGTGTCGGAGCCGTCTCTGCCAGTCAAAAGGCCTTACATTTTTGTTTATCATACATTTTCTTTGTAACAGGTGAAGTTTTACGACGTAAGAAGATTTTCGGCTCCTTTATTTCGCAATTTTATTAAGATTTCGAGTGGTTTTACGTCAACTTTCCTTGTCTATTGCTAGTTTCGCTATTTACTTATGGAAATTGTTTTATTATTTTGGTATTTGCCTGTCGATATATAGCATAACATTAACTATAGGGACAACGAATATAGCTGAATATTTTTGAGTATAATTCCCTCATTGGTCTAGTGGTAGAATTATGCGACTGGCGATCGAAGCGAGCGAAGTTTTATTGAGTTTTTCTGATTATATAAATACTTAATAACAGCTCGGAGTTTGGAAGTGGAGGTCTAAACCCTCGTGCCTCGGAGGGCACGTAAAGCTGTTGGTCCTGCGCCTGATCACTCCCCGATCTTTAACCGTCCCATCGGATATTATGAGAGAGAGGGAACAGAGAGTGCACTTGTCTTTGCGCACACACTTGTGCACTATAATATCTCTTGCGTAGTTTGCCTATCTCCATTAGACCGGCCGCCATGGCCGTAATCGGCTAGGAGAACATCATCATCATCATTTTTGGGTGATGTTTCATATTTTCGTATCATTGTGAATTTTATTAGGCCCCTTACCTACTGAAGGTGTAACTAAACACATTGCTCTAATATTATTAAAGGATTTATTGATGTGTTAACTATTTTGTTAAAAATAATTATTAATATAACTATGACCAAATAGTAATTAATTAGTGTTCTTAACATAATTTTACTTTATACGTATCTTTGAGACGAAATCTAAAACCTAGTTTCTTAGGAAAATTGTTAGTGTTACAAATGTTTTAGATACTGATTGCTGCTTAACCCAATTCTCTATATCATGCACTCATAGATCCCATTAAAATACCGACAGTATTTATACAGAATATCTTCTTTCTTAATAACTTAAAGGTAGACTATGAAATATCTAGGTCTCAATATTGTGTGCTTCATAGCCAGGCTCAATCAAGACATCCTATTAACCCCGTGTCTGCCTAAAATATTTTCATTATATTGATTAATGAATGTACTTAATTAATTTTCGTAGGAACTCGCGAACAAAGACGACTTTTGTACGTGAAGAAGCAATTTCATTGCTAAAAAATTACAGATTTTGTGTAGAGTTAGTCTTTATCAAAATAGGTTTCTGTTCTTTTTTTTGGGTTTCTCGAGAGATTGAGGAATCTACTTAACTCACCTCTTGCAAAAGGCATTATAAGGTTAAATGTAAGATATGAATTCCTAAAGGATGATAACATAAAACTTATGTCATATCTTATCTTTTAAGAAGATAGTAACTTATCATCTAAGATGAAAATCTTAAATTATTACATTGGAACATAAGAAGATTCATAGTACAAGCTCTGCTTAGTTTGAAGCTTGATGGCATGGTGTGTTAGATGTCAGAAATATTTCTTAATTTATTTGTATATCACTAATCGACGCAAGAACTTTTGTTGCACGATGTAGGATAGGTGTGTCCTAGTTAAATGACATTGAATTAAATATTCCTTCTAGTATGAACGTCGCTTCAGTGTTTTTTTGTTACAAAAATTGGGGTATATATTTAATTCCAAAAATAATATGTTAACAAACCAACAACGTGCAAACGTCCCAACTGTGGGCCACTAAGTCGATTACATTTTCACAACCCTCGTTTTAGTCCATGTCCACAAATGACAAAGAGAGGTAAGGTAAACGACACAATTGTTGTCCGAAGAGCCCCCAGGTGCTGCACAAGAGACACATTACTCCCTTCATTCCACTTTTTACTGAACAAACAAGTATTTTTGTCCATTTGTTTGTTTAGAATACCTAGAATACCAGTGATAAACATGTTGCATATCTTTAATATAAAATCCTTCTGTGAGTGTGTATGTCACTGAACTACTCTCAAACGACTGGACCGATTTTGATGAAATTTTTTGTGTGTGTTCAAGGGGATCTGGGAATGGTTTAGATTCTCAATTTTTTCCGCTGGACAATGTTTTTTTAATTAATTTTTAATTTATTAGTAGTTATGGCAAAACGACGTTTGCCGGGACAGCTAGTCTTTATATATATAATTCTTCTGTGAGTGTGTATGTCACTGAACTACTCTCAAACGACTGGACCGATTTTGATGAATTTTTTTGTGTGTGTTCAATTTTGTCCGCTGGACAATGTTTTTTTAATTAATTTTTAATTTATTAGTAGTTATGGCAAAACGACGTTTGCCGGGACAGCTAGTATATTTATAAGTTAGTTTGAAAGAAAATAAACTTCAAATTATTTTGACTGCAAAGGTCCGCCATTTTGAATATAATATTTTATTTATTTATTCCTTCTTCCTCCCCCATCCCCATCCCCCAAAGACCGGCAACGCACTTGTGACGCCTCTGGTATTGCGGGTGTCCATGGGTGGCGTAATCGCTTACCATCAGGTGATACGTCTGCCGGTTTGTCCCTTATTCCATATAAAAATCACGATATGTACAATTGTAATAAGACTAGTTTGAGTTCGATTTCGATCGTGCAGTTAGGTTTTTTTTTTATATATTGAATGTTGAATGAAATTGAATGACTCTGCCCTGCCTGATGGAAAGCATATGTAGAATCCAAGAGTGGTGGTCACCATCCTCATTGGTAAATCTATATCCGCATAATTATCTCCGTGGTGTGATGGATTGAGTACACGTGGCGTGACCATTCCTATTCATCCTTTGGCTGTGGTAAGAGCCGACTCGAGGAGTAAACTATGCAGGACCACGGCACTGCAAAGACAAGGGTTGTGAGTTTGACGATTGGCCTAAGGGTTTAAGAGGTCGCCACGCCGTTTTGTGTTGTGGGTTCAAATCCTATATGGGACAACACTTGTTGTGATCTATAAATTATTGTACGAGTTTGGGTGTTTTTTAACTGACTTCAAAAAAAGGAGGAGGTTCCTCAATTCGACCGTATGAATATTTTTTTTTTGTTTGGTTTCGCGGATAGCTTCGTCGTTTATGAACCGATTTTGATGATTCTTTTTCTAATGGAAAGGAGATATCCCAACGGTGGTACCATGATAAGGACACAAAGATCTAATAATGGCATCCAAGAGAAATCGAGTCAAACCTTGAAGTCAGTTTTATTTTTGTTAAAATTTTACTTGTTGTTTGTCCGTTTCATGTATGTTTATAAAGTCTTCCGCGACACATGATCTATATTCCTAATGCGGGAGTAGTTTTTTTTTAAGGAAAACTTGAATCAAACCCTGTCTGTCTGGCTAGAGTAGAATAGTAGCCTAAAACTCTTTGCTTAGGTGAGGCCTATTTCAGTGGATTGGTAAAGACTATTGTTGATCATGTAAATATTTAAGTGACTTTTTAATTGAAATAAACTTAATTTACTTTAAACCTAAGCTGTTAGTGCAACAGTACTCTCCGAGACAAAAATATGAATTCTACTTTTTATCACGACAATTTAAAATTTTCCTCGGTTTATTCTTTTAAAAGGAGTTGAATGTGACGCATATTTTTTATATTTTTATTACATTTCTTGCGACTAGCGTTCTTCGTTGCCGTTGTTTAGTCTTTTAAACTATTTCGCGTCTAGTTATTTAAGTTCTAAATAACTTAATGTATTTTTCTTTTTTATGATTACGTTCTCTTGTTTTCTTTTAGAAATGTTTGCAGTTTTAGCAACCATTTGAATTATGAAGTAAAATGTTTTAGAAAATTTAGAAATACATATCGTCAGAATAAAACTATCGTGGTACTCAGTTATGCGTTTTACCCATTTTTTTTAGTTCGCCAACAAGAACTTGGAAAGTCATACCAATTAACTTTAGCTTCTCTCTCTAGCCTAATCT
This sequence comes from Spilosoma lubricipeda, assembly GCA_905220595.1. NCBI lineage: Eukaryota > Metazoa > Arthropoda > Insecta > Lepidoptera > Erebidae > Spilosoma > Spilosoma lubricipeda. The sequence continues at coordinate 8,404,540 of HG992299.1, forward strand.
TTATTTTCAAAAAGATCTTATATGCTAGAACTTAGATGACACTCTGTCATTAAGATGGGGTAGTGGCCTCTGTAAATGAACATTTAACCGTCGACTTTCGCCTTCTTACGACAGCATCAGATGACATGTCATATCAAACCTTATTAGGTGGGTGTTATGTTCATCTATATAATCTAATACCTTTAAACGAGCCATTCTTGTATATAAATAATCTGAATCTCGGAAACGGCTAGAACGAGTATGCAGGGGGCTATGGGGGCGATAAATCGAACTAGCTAGGATTTACTTTTAGAATATTTACCATAAAAGAAAAACTGACCAAAAGCTCAGTTATCCAGGTATATATTCAAGTAAATATTGTGTTAGTCACATAATAAAAATGTATAAAGTAACCTATTTTCTACCGCTAAGACTTTTACGTCACTATAAAATGTCACACTGTAAGGCGTCGTAAATCAACGGTGTTTGTATCTATGTGTGTGCTTATATTATGAACTACTACATCCAATATCATTAATCTAAGCGAGTGTCCCATTCATTCTGTTTAATCTCGATAACGTCTCGGGAAAATGATTTTTGTGAGATATAATTTATAACGATTGCTTCTGTTTCAAGTGTCTGGGTTTTCTTTTTGCTAGAATATCTTAAATGTAATATGGTTAGCAAAACACTATGAAATTAATTTAAATAATATGAGTTGTCCCGCGCAACCTCGACTTGAGTATTCCTTTTATTATTTTACAGTTTTTTTACTATATTGATGATAGCTAGGCTAGCTAAGACTGAAATATTTTTTCAAACCGGACCAGTGTTTCCTGAGATTAGCGCCAAACAAACAAAATCTTCAGTTTTATAATATTAGTATTAGTCGAGATTACTGTTCATTATTTCATATGTTTTACCAAAATTTATTAGGTATTCCAATAGTTATGTATCAGGTATGCTTTATTTACATATTATTATTATAATTTTTCAATTTTGTATACGTCTCAATGTCAATTCTTAAAAGAGACAAAAAGGCATTGAAATTAAAAATTATCGGAGCTCCTGCTGTGGGTTTGATGATGTGGAGAAATGTGCACTTTTAGTTATTACTTTATTATTGTAAAACCTACCAAAGTGACTCAACTCTGCCTGATGGAAAACATGTGTAGAATCTAGAAGTATACATATACTCATTTGAATCCAAAAATATATACTAAATGCTTACACAGCGGCTTTTTCTACTTGCCACCTGTTTTTAGAAATTTTCCGGAATAACATTTGACGTATGTATTATTTAAAATTTTCTATATCTACATCAATTTTCATTCATATCCGTTCAGTCGTCCTGGCGCGGTTGAATAACAAACACACATTCAAACATTCACGTTTACAATAGACAGCTAACAAATATTTACTCTAACCGAGAATCAAAATCTTAACCCCTACACACTACACTACAGAAGCTGCCAAAATGTTTTACTTTGTTAGAAACAACTTTAAACTCCAGAACAATTTAGAAGTATAGCAACATTTACCACTTATACAGACATAAACTTATTCACAACACATGTCTACATCAGACCCTTGAACCCATCCACTTTACTATCAGCAATAAACCAACTTGGACTTAATACTCCATATTATTGAGATTTGCGACCTTTTAAAGGGAGATTCGTAAACCAAAGTATTTCCTTATAGAGACGCCAAGTGAATAGTCACTTAGGCTATGAAAATTTCACGGCGCATTCGAACGGCAATTTAGTGGAAATGCATTCACCAAATTGTTCTCAACGTAAAGTTACGATTCGTGGATGGATATATCGAGTCCATATTTTGTTTGCTTAGGTTATTACACCGTGGGAAAGATATGTTCGGGTATATGTGTGGCTACTTAAACGATATCACGGCAACGAAAACCAGCTCTGAACAGTTTCTTTGCTTTTAATGAATCTAGTGAGTGAGACAAACATTCTAAATATAAAAACATTTTCAAGATTTTTCTCTTTTAGTTAATTTTTGCTGTAGGATGATGATATCTCCTGAGTAGCCAGAAATATGTTGTTTGTGGCCACTCAAGTGATATCAGGGCATCAGAAAACAGGTTCTAAGCAGTTGTTGTTTCTTTGTTTTTATGTATGTAGATAATTGTTTGTTCTGCCTCTCCCTACTTTCCACGTACTTCTATGTGTTGAAAAACGGGCTGCATCTCGTAACCACTGTTTTCTTCTACCCTCTACAGCCTAGACAGTAAAAATGTGATATATAGATATTAATATCAACTACAACTAGGAACTACATGATTCCTACTACTAATTAAATACAAAGTTAAGATGGACATATCTAAATCACATCAAAACGAGTCCATTAATCTGCACAGAATTTGGAACAGAAGAGACTATTGGATAGTACGAAATGGACTGAGACACCGTGGGCACGTTAAAAGCCAAAGAAAGCTAAAGATGACTTTCTAGTAAATTTGTAAAGGTTTTTAAAAGTAATCTCCTTAATTTAACGATTAGAGAAATGTCCGTTCACCAAAATAACTAAACTTCTAAGTTGGAACTAAGCTTTTAATTGCATTAGTGTTGTACCTGACCTAGATCCAAAATATCAGGGAAATATAACTTACATTCATTAATTCAAATACGGCAGTATATCAAAACTGAATATGATAGTGAACCGCAACATACCTCCTCTATTTCATTTAGTAGTTCAATGCAGCCAGCACCGACGGAAATGGGGTAGATTGCTTAGATTCTAGATGCTTATCGTTCTGAAGGAAATAGGGAACTATGCTATAGTAATGCTCTTGAATATCGCCATTCTAACAATAATGTCGCTTTGTACCATTGTACTAGCTTTTACCAGCGTCTGCGACCACGTTTATGTCTGACTGATACAACTTTTTAGTTCTAAACCTAAAAACTCTAAATGTTAAGTGAAGTTTACCACAACACATAAGAGAAAACTCCATCCAAATTAATTGTCATTTCTTATATTAGCACGTATAAACGTATAAAAAAATCAAAAAACTGTTGTTTTAAGTCCTGTTACTTTAGTAATTACCACTTCATTAGTTATTCTTCATTATCTTTAATGTACAGACATCGACTTGTAACAAATTTACCATATGTATATCTATACATCTATACTTATAAATAAAATTGGAGTGTCTGTTTGTAATATTAAAATAACTGTTTTTTACTAAATGCATAAGTATGTATACACGATACATATTCCAAATAACATTTTATACAATGTTTGTCTGTCTGTTCATCTTTGGAACGGCTATATCGACTTTCACTGATAGATAGCTCATGATGTAAGGAGTAACTTAGGCTACTCTTTTAGACTAGTTTCGACAAAAACCACGTATGACATCGCGGGATTCAGTTAGTATTCAATACAGGTTATATCAAAAGACTACTAAGATATATACCAATATTTACAGTGCTAATACATCTTATTCAGTCTGTCGGTAGTATTGGAATCTCAGATTGAATCTTTTTCAAGTTGAAACTCCTCTGTTTTACCGGTGACTTTACAATGAATAAAACTTTAATTACATATCCATAAAGAATTGATTTATTAAGGACGCGTTTGCAAATTTGATAGATATAGATTTGAATTATACGTTGACACAAGTTACACAAACAAGTGCAAGTCAGATAGCGGCGGGAATGAATGTCAACTTGCCTAAATTGATATTTTGAAAGTTTTTTATATTTTGTCATTTCTATGTAATAGGTACTCACCTCCGGACTTGCTGTAGTGACCTGAGTGTACTACGGTGACTGCTTATGGAACTCCTCGACGAGAGAACTAGATGTGCCGGGTTTGGGCTCGTTTTGTTAGTTATGATGAGACCTTACCTCCGGACTTGCTGGAGTGACCTGAAGGTGTACTTCAGTGACTGCTTATGCAACTCCTAGACGAGTTGACATAGACTTACCGAGTTTGGGCCCCTTTTTGTTAGTTATGATGAGACCTTACCTCCGGACTAGATAGATCGACCTGAAGGTGTACTTCTGTGACAGCTTATGGAACTCCTAAACGAGTAGAACGAGGTGTATACAGTAAGACTATGTCAACTCGTCTAGGAGTTCGCCAAGCAGTCACCAAAGTACACCTTCAGGTCACTCCACCTAAGCCGGAGGTAAGGTCTCATCATAACTAACAAAATGAACCCAAACTCGGTAAGACTATGTCCACTCGTCTAGGAGTTCCAGAAGCAGTCACTAAAGCACACCTTCAGATCACTCCACCTAAGCCGCAGGTAAGGTCTCATCATAACTAACAAAATGAGCCCAAACTCGGTAAGACTATGTCAACTCGTCTAAAAGTTCCAAAAGCAGTCACCAAAGCACACCTTCTGATCACTCCACCTAAGCCGTAGGTAAGGTCTCATCATAACTAACAAAATGAGCCCAAACTCGGTAAGACTATGTCAACTCGTCTAGAAGTTCCAAAAGCAGTCACCAAAGCACACCTTCTGATCACTCCACCTAAGCCGTAGGTAAGGTCTCATCATAACTAACAAAATGAACCCAAACTCGGTAAGACTATGTCCACTCGTCTAGGAGTTCCAGAAGCAGTCACTAAAGCACACCTTCAGATCACTCCACCTAAGCCGGAGGTAAGGTCTCATCATAACTAACAAAATGAGCCCAAACTCGGTAAGACTATGTCAACTCGTCTAGAAGTTCCAAAAGCAGTCACCAAAGCACACCTTCTGATCACTCCACCTAAGCCGTAGGTAAGGTCTCATCATAACTAACAAAATGAACCCAAACTCGGTAAGACTATGTCCACTCGTCTAGGAGTTCCAGAAGCAGTCACTAAAGCACACCTTCAGATCACTCCACCTAAGCCGCAGGTAAGGTCTCATCATAACTAACAAAATGAGCCCAAACTCGGTAAGACTATGTCAACTCGTCTAGAAGTTCCAAAAGCAGTCACCAAAGCACACCTTCTGATCACTCCACCTAAGCCGTAGGTAAGGTCTCATCATAACTAACAAAATGAGCCCAAACTCGGTAAGACTATGTCAACTCGTCTAGGAGTTCCAGAAGCAGTCACTAAAGCACACCTTCTGATCACTCCACCTAAGCCGTAGGTAAGGTCTCATCATAACTAACAAAATGAGCCCAAACTCGGTAAGACTATGTCAACTCGTCTAGGAGTTCCAGAAGCAGTCACCAAAGCACACCTTCTGATCACTCCACCTAAGCCGTAGGTAAGGTCTCATCATAACTAACAAAATGAGCCCAAACTCAGTAAGACTATGTCAACTCGTCTAGGAGTTCCAGAAGCAGTCACCAAAGCACACCTTCTGATCACTCCACCTAAGCCGCAGGTAAGGTCTTATCATAACTAACAAAATGAGCCCAAACTCGGTAAGACTATGTCAACTCGTCTAGAAGTTCCAAAAGCAGTCACCGAAGTTCACCTTCAGGTCACTCCACCTAAGTAGGAGGTAATGTCTCATCAAAATGAGCCCGAACTCGCACAATACTACTTAGTTTTAGCAAACTAAAATATTCTTATAAAAATCTGTAAATAGAAGAAACCTCCTCCTTTTTTTGAAGTCGGTTAAAAATAATCTTACCTTGTCAAGTATCAACCTATTCTGGTTTATCGAATATATTGAATTTGTAGAGCGATCTTTTCAACAAGAGCTAATACAAACAGGCGACACAGTGTCCACTCATGACGGCGGCCGAGCGCAGACTGAGATTACGAAATTTTTACGCAATAAATCAAGAGAGGTTCAAAAAAATAAAATAACCCTTATTGCAATCAACTACGATTCATCCGTAATAGCAAAATATGAGAAAATATAAGCTCCGGTTGTTATTTTTTCTGCGACTTTCTGTGACACTTTAATACTATTTTTTTCCTCGGATTTATAATTGACTATATATGCCTCCTTACATTATTTTTAGAAATTATAAAATAGGTTGATTGTAGAACAAAAATGTACCAAAACTCAACCCGATATCGTAAATACTGTGGAAAAAGGTTACGGAAGATCGTTTTTACAATATTAAAAAATACAATTTCCAAAAAAATTGTCCCTCGGATTTGAAGATAAAGAACTAATCTATAAGTGTTAGTACTTTGTAATATTCAATTTGTTTAGTTTAGTTACAAATTGTACCGAAAAAAAGCATAATTTTGTACGAATCGTAAACGCGCCCTTAAACAAACGAATTCATGTTTTCTTTTCTAAAATTGTTTCAGAATTGTTCTAAAATGGGAAGCAATAATTTGTTACTCCTATTCAAATTTCGAACAAAAATTGTATCGTCAAGGAAGCGTGCGGTGACGATGACGCGAGTTTCACACTTGTTTACCCAAACGTAGATAGATAGATAGATAGATAGAAAACTCTTTATTTGTACACCATTATAGTACATAGTTACAAAAGTACACGAAATGTGAGATGTAGTGTACAAAGGATGGCCTTATTGCCAAAAGTGTACGCACGTACAAACGTAAAAACGTACACACATACATACACATATACATAGGTCATGGAAAGCGTTCGGTGACGATAACCAGTGAGTTCCATTACCTCTTCACCCAAAACGTGCTTAACACGTCTAATGAAGTTTTCACTTCAAAAATATCCACCGGCCATTGCATTGCATTAACTAGACACAAAAAAATGTCTTCTAAAATATTAAGTGTAAAATATTTTTCTAAGTACGGCACTTGTTCCTTCTGTTCTGAACTGGGTAGGGCTTGCCGACCTGTTTAAGGCTATGAAATTTTAACTCCGCCAGCAGACGTAACCTAGCTATTTTGGGGTACAAGAGATAAACTGTTAGCGGGTTGTTTTCATGTAAACAATTATTGTCAAGTGATTTACATAGAAATACTCTACGGATTTGGTTTTCTAGAGAGATTATTTAGCAAAATAGATGATGCATGGCATGATTTATTGAATATATTATTTTTGTAATAACATTTCGTCTTACCCATGCTGTTTTTAAATTTCAGTTTAAAGAGTGTAGCACACTATGAAATAGTTTTTAAACGACAAGAAAAAACTTATGAACGTTGCAAAATTTATAAAAGATTTTATTACATAGCATTTTAAACAAAAAAATGTTTTTAAAGTATTTATTTTATCGCTGTTCTCCTATCACTTATACGAAAGCCATTAGGAATGCACTGACCATTCCGCTCTGGCCATTTCTAAATTTAGATTGTACATAACTAGCGTTCCCTTTTAAAGAATAACTGGCCATCTTGACTGTTATTACGTTCGTTTAATTGCGAATGTGAAAAATGAACGCCATTTTCTTTTACCTTGTTACTTATCACTATTCATTTTTACGTGTGTTGCTTTTGTTATTTAATAGTCTTATGAAAGTTATTTCGTGATATTAGAAAAGCAATACATATCTTTCATTAAGGAGAATGATTACTACTGATTATTCAAATAAACCACAAAATCAAATTTTCCGTCAGCTAAAATATGGCTCGAAAGACCAATGTTGATGACCAGATGAGATTTTAGCAGTGTGCAACTGCAAATTCCTTGCAAAACAAACTGTGAAACCGGGAATTGCTAAACAAACAATCAGTCAAGGCAACAAGGGGGTAGTGTACGCTCCGGCACCTGTGCTCCGTCCTCCCCAACCCACCGAGAGGGCTAAAGAGGAATGGACCTCAGGATTGTTACGATAAATGACTGTTTATATTTCTTCTCAACATTTCACCGAGCTGTCTACAGCCACTTATTCAAATTTAATTCGATTCGCTACAACCTTGTGTTGGATTTAAAATATTTGCATTGTATTTTAATTTAATTAAAGTTGGACAAAAAATCCTGGTGATTTTAAATTCAAACGAGTTTGGACTGGGTGGGGCTTAGGGAAAAGCCCAATGGTTGAAAAAGGAAATAAGTGATGCTCTTTAAATTAAATCTATTAACTTAACTTTGAATATAGTATGCATCAGTTTAGTTTCATTTAAAGGAAGTATTCTAGAAATGGAACATCCCAAGAAAACTTATATCCATTTTTCTTTGTGATACTCAAGTACGATTGGACAATAACTCATGATAGCACCTGCGAAAGATCTCAGGGCAGTATCCACCTGAACTTTCATGTCCCGAGGGGCTGAAACAATTTTCAGTTACGGTCTACGGACCCCTCTGTCCAACAAAAGTCCGAACGAATTTCCTCTTATCGTTAAACATAAAAATATCGAGGCGACGTGAGCATTATCCGTCGTCCACTTTGCTTATTTCACTTTATTTTTCAGTAATGGCGTATAAAGGTTTAAATAATTTAACCTTTTACCTGCACGTATTCGGCTTAAATTTCTACTAATTACAGTTTTTTATTTATATATTCAATACTTGCTTTAGTCCGCGGCTACTCACATGTATATCTCGGTAATCACGGTAAATAGTAATTTATATCTTTCCTCAATGTTTAAAGTATCTCTATGCGAGATTTCATTAAAATCGATGCAGCGGTTTAGCCGCAAAAGCGTAACAGATATATAAGAGTTAGTTTCGAATCTATACTAATATATTAAGCTGAAGAGTTTGTTTGTTTGTTTGAACACGCTAATCTCAGGAACCGCTGGTCCGATTTGAAAAATTCTTTCAGTGTTAGAAAGCCCATTTATCGAGGAAGGCTATAGGCTATATATCATCACGCTAAGACATACAGGAGCCGAGCAACAATGAAGAATGTTACGAAAACGGGGGGAAATTATCATGCTACGGGCAATAGGAGACGCAAACGAGGTTGCATGGGTCGGCTAGTTTATAATATTAGTATTGATGTAGCGGATGGTAGAAAGTAGTGTAATAGTCGGAAATTAATCTGGATATTGTTTGTTAATCACCTATCTATTAATTAATCTGGTTTCGGATGTGGATTAGCGGTATGACCGTATTAATGTGACTATTGTAGCACTTAATATCGCAAGCTCAATATTATTAGTTTATTTACACGTGGGATAATTATTATCATCGGTTTTTCGATGACGATTTCATCATCAACATCGTCATGCAGGATGATTTATTTGATGATAATTATAGTGTAAAAAAAAGTGCTATAAGACAAAGAAAGGATATATATATATATATATATATATATATATATATATATATATATATATATATATATATATATATATATAAATGTAGTAAATAAATACTAGTGGTAGTCCGAACCAAATTAATCTAAAAAAGTAGCCTAAGCTACTGCTTAGATCATCAGCTACCTGCCAGTGAAAGTCCTGTCAAAATCGATCCAGCCGTACCAGAAATTACCAGATAGACCGACCGGCAGACAGACAAAAATTGTAATAAATGGTATTTTAGTACATGTACCGTGTATACATACATATGCAATTAGTAAAAAGCGGTTATTTTAATATTACAAATAGACACTCCATTTTTATATATTTGTATAGATAATAATGTTATGTACATATGTAAATGTGTAATAATTATATAAAAAGAGGTAACAAGCACATTATCTTATCAACTACATACACCGATCAAATTGTTGATTAAACATTATATTAAATGTTTCCAATACAAATACCTCTTCCTAAAATCGAAAATTCCGCTACACAGTTACTTCTCGGTGAGGGTAGAGTGGCTAGCGGTAGACGTCAAGATTAATGAGTCAGCTTTGTGCTGGATTGGCACACCTGGGACACCACTTCTATTGCATGTGTAAATAACAACAATATACTGCTCAGTTTGGTAACTGTCTGTTCGTAAAAGTTTGATCAGAAAGAGTCAGGAATATTACAAGAAGAGTTTTGAGTAGCATTGCCTAAAATTACTTAGGAATTTTACAATGTAAAGAATTTAAAGTTATTATTAAATTAACCACTTTTCACTAAATGCTTATGTATGTATAGTATACACGGTACATATACCAAAATCATTTTTTTTTAATTTTTGTCTGTCTGTCAGTTAGTCGGTCTGTCTGATTGTTCTTGCTAATCTTTGAAACGGCTGAACCGATCTTGATGGGGCTTTCACCGATAGGTAGCTGACGATATAAGGAGTAACTTCAGGCTACTTTTTTTAGATTAGCTTCGCCCCGTGGCGTTACTTTAACATAAGATTTTTAAATATCTGTTTATTCAAATTTTAAAATACACTAAACTTATTTTAATACTAGTATTAGAGTGTTTGAATAAACAGATATTTGAAAATATTATGGTAATTTATGAGCAAACAAAACTACTATAAAATAAATTATTACTAAATCAACTTTTAATATAAATAACTTACTTTATTTGTATATTTTTCACGACTCATCATCAAATCTATAAAACTAATTTTTGCTTACAAATCCTCTTGATATTTCGCACCTTCGCAAACTTGTTCGAGAGTCGATAAAATCGCTTATATGCAACCCTCGTTATCCGAACCTCGGAGTTACAAAACCGCCTCATTAGGAGTCTAGTCTAGCCAGTTTAATCCGGCTTTAAGAAACAAGTTCATCTTCTCTTTATCTCCGTCAGTAGGACGCAGGTGTCCTAAGCACCCCCCGCTGCCCCTATATACCCCTCTCACACCGTGCGATAACACATACTGTCACAACCCTTGATGAATTGCTTATTAGATTGTCGGCAACATACGCGCGTTTTTCGCTTATTTTCGTTCCAATAATTCTGTTTTTATTTTCTGTATGAAATTTATGGACGTCCGATAGTTGGTCCGTTTACCCTATTATGTTGTTAGTGTTTTTCTTTGGTGATGTCGGCGCGTGAATAACTGTGATCATTCAAGACGTTGACATAAGAAAATACTTATTAAGGGTTGTGTTTCCTACCTGTTTTTTTAGTCTTATGATTTAATGACTATTGTATTGGTATTGTTCTAAAGTTTTTTACCAAACTTTTCGCCTTTTAATCGATTTTTGGAACCTCTTTATTTTCGGACAACAAATCCTTTCAAAAGCCAATAACGCTCTTTTGTATAGAGCATATAGGTATATCACAAGCTAGTGATGTGCCTAAAGACGTTGTTTATCATTGTGAAGCATCAAACAAAACAAAACAATTTTACGATTTGACAGCATAGAATTATGACGTCACACTTCATAGTTTGTGACATTAAAACTTACTGTTTTCACGTTGCCTACAACCGTTTTAACAATCAGCTACAATATTGTTTATTAGGCCTCATATAACAGAAATAAGCTCACATTTGGGTTAAAGCTAGTTTTTATTAGTATTAGAAGGCACGCAAGGTTCAAGAACAGGTAAAACTGTCATATTTCAATGAGAAAAAAGTTATTAACCACAAGTTTTTTTTCTGTTTTAGTAAGTATAGCATATTTATAGCGCTATTTACTTAACTTTACTTTATTTTTCGATTTAAATGAGTTTCATTTTTACCTTCACTTTTATTAAATAATTAACCTTTATATTTTAAGTAACCCCGACTATGCAAGTTTTTTTAATGGAACAGGTGGCATACGACCAGACGTATCACCTGATGGTAAGCGATTACCGCCGCCCATAGATAGATACCCGCACTAGATCCGTCACAAGTGCGTTGCCGACCTTTGGGGGATGGGGAAAGCGATGTGGGGAGGAGTTGGGGTATGGGCCTCCGGTATCCTCACTCACATGAAACACAGCGCAAGCGCTGTTTCACACCGGTTTTCTGTGAGGCCGTGGTATCACCGTGAGCCGGCCCATTCATGTCGAATCGTGGCTCTCCCACGGAAACGCTTTGTGTATGTTCGTAACACATGAAAACATGTGTCCGAAATATTATTATAAAGATTTGGTCCGACCCTGAAATGGAAGCATAGAGTTCATCGCAGCCGTCGCATAGATTGCCGCTGCATCACCAAGACAGTAAAATATATATGTGTTATATGTATTGAAATATTTTTCTCTCTTGTTACAGATGCAAGTCCAAGATGAACCCGGAATTTGACCTCAGATCTTCACAACACTAAAACCCAACCTCCAAACATGACTGGGCAGAACCCGGTCTTAGAACCTCTAGGAAAGACAATCACAACCAAGAAAAAGAGTCTCCAAGACCTTAAATACTTATTAGAAGACAGAGGAGTGAGAGAGAGATGTGCTTTAGACAGAGATAGCAATAATAGTTATGACAATAATTGTTGTAGTGTAGTAATGTTGAGACAGTGGTGCTTTAGTAGGTGTAAAACTATCTTGTTTTTATCTTTAGTGTTTGTGCTTGTTAACTGTGTGAACGCGAGGAGTTCAGGTGAGTTTAGACCTTATATTATTTACCATAATTTTCAAATTGTCAATTGACAGATAATTGATCCAGTTATTAGTATTAAGGAAACTTTAGAGACTCTCTGTTCTTTAAGTAGTAGTTTCTACTACTACTTAACTGCTACTTTCTATAATTCACAGTATTTTTCTCAGGCTCTCTAGAGAGACCGATAGCCTCACTTTTACGAGGTACGCGGGAGTTCCTGGATTTTCCTTTCTAGGGTATACCTGGATCCCCGGCTACTACTACCTTGCGACGGCGTGCGATTTTTAGTCGATTCGAATCTGATATAATCCGGGTGATTTCCGCACGATTAAAAAAAAGGCTGTCTAGAAAAATTTAATACTCTACATGGTTTTCTTTTGTAAAAATCATTAAAAAATTCTCATAAAGAACTATGGTTCAGTTTAGGAATTTGCTGATTTAAGTTCAAACCCATTTAGTGGATGTATATTAAAGTCTAAGGCAGTCTAACCCTTAGATTGTGGTCAATCAATGATGGAACGAGCTATTCTAAAGGTACAGAGATTATTACTACAGATAGAAAACGTAGCTATCTACAAGACAAAACTAATTAGATCAATACTGAACTGCGTCACTTTTAAGTACTTATAATGGTTTTAAAAGTTATAACTTTGAAACAGGCATCAGTATGTCGGTGTCTTAAATCTATGTGCTTTCGGTTCGCGTTAATTATATTAGATCGAAAAATCAAAGAATCGTACGCCTACGATGCGACTTTTTCGAATATTACTTCGACGAGATTTTTATTGCATTATTTACGGTAGATTATCCATATGTCTAGCTATAGAGCTATCACACATAAGAGTTTGTTCAAACAATTAGTAGCTAAACGAGTTACAATATGTCTGTTAGCAAAGGGGTATTATTGTCTAAAACCAAGTTATTATTGCAGTTAATAATCGTTTATGTCTAGACATCTGAATCTTCTACCATATGACTATCAATACATTACTCTCCAGGCAGGTATCAGAGCTAGTTACAGGAATAATAGTGAGTACAATTATTCTTGGGACCAGACAGACGGTGTCGCCACCCCAGTGATGTGATGCACTCTAAGATAATTGTCATATCGAGCATCCCAGACGTGTTCTATCAATCAGACTATTATCAACTTACTCCTCGTCTATTAGAACTATCTATTGTATTATTACCAGAGGCGAGAGGAACGGTATTTAAGATGTGATTTTAGTTTCTTGAATATCTAGTAAAGACTGGTAAAATACGCTATTGTATTGTAATTATTGTATTTGGCATAATTGGTTATTGTGGGTATAAGTACAAAAAAATGACAAAACAATACATATACTTCGAGAATCTAGTACATATTTTGATAAATAAGTCTTCATAATGACACTTCAAATTATATTGGTCTGTGAAACATAAGAATCTTTCAAAAGAGAATCTTCAAAGGTTAAGCCGACATCGTCAATACTCTACATGGCATAAAATACAAAAATCAAAAGCCACTAAATAAAGCCTTAGTAAACCTAACAAGAAAATAGCCTTGGCTCTTTTTGTGAGCATAAAATTCAATCAAATTCGAGAACTAAACTCTAATATTGCGATCAATCGAATGATATTTAATATAATCTTTTAAACTCGCAGCTAATCAATGAATTCCCTTTAACAGTCAACTACGTACTAGGCCTTTAACAGGCGTGTCAATCTTCAAGATATCAATGACTATGACATGTAAAGCGTTTCTAACCCCCGCTGAGCGGAGAATTGCGTCGCTTGAGACTTGAAATCGTTAAATTTTATAAAAGGCCAATCGATTTGAGATCATTGGCAATTTATATACATCAAAAGATTTAAGGTTAAAGGCTTATAAATACGCCTAGACATGGCTTGCTTTGAACACGGAATGTATTAACTTGAGGTAACATTTATTCTGTATACGGCGTTCAAAAGCCTTACAGCTAGTTTGACTTAATTTCATGTTTTACCACAGCTGTTGCTAATGGAGTATCTTATTTATCTTTTATACAATAATGAATGTTTTTTTTTTCCTTTTATTAATACGTGGAGATAAATTAGTTTGTAACTTTTTTGTAAAAAGAAACGTGCACCGAGCAATATCTAATTTAGAATACTAGACTAGAAATAGAATTTATGTATTGTACGATGAAAGAAAGCAAAAAATATTCAAAATGTATCCAAATATGTGTTTTAAATTTAAAAATTGTACGAATTCAAAAGCCACAAAAGCCGAATAGTAAAAGCCAGTCTAAGCTATGACTGTTTGTCACGCTCATTAATGATTCAAAATCGACCTTCATGCGATCTCTCGAACATACTAAAAGACAATACTTTATTGTAGCCATAACTGACAGTATTTCATATACATAACAGTAGGTTTAACCCTATAGTTCCCATGAGACTTTACAATCTTTCGACCTGCAGGCACACACCATTATTTGGTCAATGATTACTATTATAGCAAATCATATATTTTGTATAAAGTTCTAATGAAATAGAATACAACATAGACATATAACAAGCCGCTAAATGTTTTTCTGTGCGATATATATATCTTATTATATATAACTCTCGTGTCACATTGTTGCTCATGACGAAGCTTCAATTGAATATCGATTTTAGTTAGCAAAATCGAGATATCCATCCATCCATCAAATCAGATATATCGAGCTGACTTACTTCTTACTGTATGATTAGGGACATTCTACTGATATTAACTATGATACTGCTAATGAAATTAGCAGAAATCGTCGTAAGATTCAGTATTAATAACTAACTAAAGACGTTAATAGCGTGTCTAGGCTTTCGAGGAACTGTAGAATGACATACCATTCATGTTAGTGGTTTTCCTGCTTTCTATGTGCAAAATCATTATGTATGTCTGTGGTTAAAACCATATTACTGGGTGACACTTTGGCCACACAGAATAAATATATTTAAGCAGTTCTTTCCTTGCGTTCCACGGAGTGAGTAAGGTCATCGGACCCCAAACTCCCTCGGGGCGTCGGAGGACTCTCGTATCACAGGTGCCCAGGCGCGGCAGTAGTAATTTCTCATCAGGTAATCCGTCTGCGGTCAGCACAGGAAGGTTTCTTGTCGCGAAACTTATTTTTTTTATTTTTTTTATGGTGAGCTGCCAAAATAACTCTGCCCTGCCTGATGGAAAGCGTGGGTAGAATCCAAGAGTGGTGGTCACCATCCTCATTGCGAATAAACACAAAGCAGCATGGTGACCCGCACTATGGCGGCTTGGTGAGATGCTTTTTCACGCCCCGCTTAAAGGACCCGGGATCATAGTGGGGAGGAAACACGTATGCCGGTAGTGAGTTCCAGGTTGTGACCGCTCGGCACATAAAGGAAGAACCGCCTATGTTCAAGAGTAGACGTCTTTCGCCTTCTTCTCTTCGTTTGCCCCCTATCGTCATCCTCAAGACATCAGAAGAACAGTCCACTGATATAGCCATAAAGAAAACTCTGTATACGCATTGCTATCGTTATATAGAATGTCGTAGTAAACGCTTCATTTCATTCAGAAAAAACTAACCGTTGGATGAAAATAATTCTGTTGTGCGTGCAAAACCGCAAGTGAAGGTTAACATTGTTTTTGCCGTTTTATGTAATAAGCTCCGTAAAGTTGAATTCAAGTTTCTTTTTATAACTTGTCAATCCCGTTGAGATTATTGAATTGTATATGAAATTTATTTTGTTTTTGTAACCACTGAATAAAGTACAGATTTATTGTGCCTGTACTGAAGATCTAAACATAAATATGGTTGTAACTTTTGCAAAAAGTAAAAAGCTCGGGGCCCTTTTGATGTCTTGCATGTCAGTGGGTCTATAAAACCGAGCAAGAAAAATACAATACTGTGATTTAGTTGATACCAACTTCGAAAATAAAAGATACTTAATAAGGTTTTTTGTGTTAGTGATTTCAAAAATCGTCGTTCCGAAAAAGTTTTTTTTTGTTTCTCGTTGTGGGGAAATTTGAAAACATACATGAAAGGAATATAAAAACATCCAGGCTAAGACGAACAGTTTGTGGGTCACACAAAATGTTGTGGATACCAGAGGCCCAGACCCCAGCCCCTCCACCTATTCCCCCCCCCCCCCCCCCCACATGCCCCAAAGGCCGGTAACGGCCATGGGCGGCGGAAATCGCTTACCATCAGGCGATACGTCTGCTCGTTTGCCCCATATTCCATAAAAAATAAAAAAAAGTGAAATGTACTGGTATTCTTTTAAACCTTTTAGAACTAAGAAAGAAATACTTTATGTTTAAGTTCAGTTTCTAAATATGGCAAGTGAGAGTTAACACGGTGGACTGAATTAATTAGTGCTATGTTTAGTGCCAAGCTATTATTTTCTACAAAAAAAAATGTGGTTTCTAGCGAACTTAATGTTTTCTGAATGTTACTTTATTCCTACACGTATTTCGATCACGTGGAAAAACTTGCGTGAAACTAAAATTAAGAAATGGTTATGGACTTACATGTATTCTTGAATTTAATATTTTAAAATAATTCATAAATTTAGCAGGCCACTATGGTACGAAACCGGTAACTGTAAGGATATTATCTAGCTTTAAATTCTTATCAAAAAGAAATATGGCGTATCTTGATTATTTAAAGTTTAATACATAATATGCAATGATGATAGTTGCCAATGGTAATGGCGCCCCTGGTGTGACGGGTGTACATAGGCGGCTGTAATCGCTTACCATCAGGCGATACGCCAGCTTATTTGCCCTCAATACCATAAAAAAAGTAACTTTAAACTAAAATCACAAAGAAGACCATCCTCTATTCCACTCACAGAGCTTTTCTCACAGATAGTTTAATTGTTATTTCACCAACATTCCGATCAAAACCACATTTATATCATTAGAACAATTATCGTAGTGCTGCCAAGAAATAAAACCAAATTACCACATTAATGAACTTTAACCTACCTTTCTTAAGACTTCACAAAGCTTATTTACACCTCTCACATGTGTCCTAGTTCGAAGACGTGCGAATTCTCTCGGACGTTGCTTTTTAAGTTTATTTTCCAAGTAAATGTGGGTTTAGTGCTTTTGGTAAAAATAACCGTTTTTCGCGAAACCTGTTAAAAGATTTAGCACCCCACTAATGTATCTGTTGCTACTGTCGGATATTTTTAACGTTGCAACATTTTTATGTTCTACATTTAAAAATGTTGCATTTATGCGCTAGCCAAGAATTGTAGTTACTCTTATTTTATGTTACTTCTTTACATTTCCTTAGGAAGGGCAGAGCGTTGGAAATGTCCATTGGATTTATTTGTTCATGTGGTTAAACAACTATGTCTCGGTATTTTTTGATGGGGTGACCATTTACGGTTATTATAGATAGATAGAAAACTCTTTATTTGTACACCATTATAGTAAATAGTTACAAGAGTACATGGTTGCCTGTAAGATATTGCCTTGGAGCGATAAGGCCGCCACTTGTACATACTTTTTTGTACCTAGTTTTAAGTTTATCTTATATTTTCTACAAGCTGGTGTACAATAAAGAGATTTATTATTATTATTACTATAAATGTGAGATGTAGTGTACAAGGGTAGGATAGTGGGATAGTAGTGTAAAAGGGCGGCCTTATTGCCAAAAGCAATCTCTTCCAGGCAACCTTAGGATGGATTGTACAGGAGAGAAGTGGTAGTTGTCGGTGCAAGGAGTTTTTTATTTGCGTAAATCTTTTTTAGTATTTGAGTACTGTCTAAAAATGTTAACTAGGCTTTCTGCTACTTTCTGTTCTATGATAAAAATGACATTGAGTTAGTTCTTTTGCAAAATTAAATCTTTTTTTATATTTGTAATAGACATGAGAACAAACTTGAAATGGCTCACAAATATTATGTTTGTGTTTTTAAATATAGCATTTACAAACCAACCCTTTGAAAATTCGGCACATTCACGGGACTAATCGATTCGTTCGCAAAGCCGACGCAACACGAAAAAAAACGACACAAATTGGATTAGCTGCAGACACCCGCCTGAAAAAAATTAAATTGTTATTTTCCCTAATTGCTTGCCACGATTCAAAGGGACGTATAAAAACGGCCCGCTGCGATTAATACTCTATAGAAACCAATCTACAACGGATTGTGAAAATAAAAACTCTTGCAAAATATCCGCAGGTAAGCCGAGTAGTCCAATCATACCATAATCCATTAAGATTTCGCTTCGCCTCGACGCACACACTTCCAAACTCCCGCGAGGTAAATATTTCAACCTTCCTCCCCACTTTTCCCTAGTATAATATATTCTACACCCCCCAAACCTCATCTTTCCGTCCCTATTTTGCATGAAAGGGGGAATTTAAATTGTGTAATCTAACTTTCAATTCATTCATACATTCGACGCCATCTCTCGGTGATAAATTGAAACTGTGATGAATTCTTACAGTCATTTAGCTTTTGGTCTGGTCGCGGGACGGTACTGTTGGTTTACTATGTATTGATATGGTAATATGAGGTCTCATGTTGGTCCCTCGGTATATTATTCGGTGAATAAAATCTATGGACGTCAATACTTTTTCTGGTATCATAGTGCTTTTATATTACGTTCAGAGTTCAATTTAAATAAAATGGAGTTAAAGAAGTGACATTAATAGCTTTCAATTGAATGTGTAGTCATTTTTGAACAAAGGCAAAAGAAAAAAAAATACATAAACGGATTTGGTAACTATTTTATGAGATACACATTTGAGTCATTGCAGGTTTTGGACACATTCTTTAAACCTCTTTTAATAATTATAATGTTAATTACTCGTAAGTTCCATAAATGTAATTATTAAAGTCGTTAACTTTTGTTCTTCAAGTATGGACATAAATCTATACTAATGTATAAAGCTGAAGAGTTTGTTTGTTTGAATGCGCTAATCTAAGGAACCGCTGGTCCGATTTCAAAAATTCTTTCAGTGTTGTATAGTACATTTATCGAGGAAGGCTATAGGCTATATATCATCACGCTAAGACCAATAGGAGCAGAGCACCAATGAAAAATGTTTCGAAAACGGGGGAAAATTACACGCTACGGGCAACAGGAGACGCAAACGAGCTTGCGTGGGTTTGCTAGTTAAGTATAATGCTAAGTACTCACATACGGTGTTACTCGATCAAGCAAACATGTCGATTAAAATGTGACGACATGTGCATTCATCGATCGAGTGACGTATCTTTTGGCTCGCCGTTTAGTATTTACCGCAGTCTGTTAAACAACATTTAGCAAGTCTTCAAGTTGTGAATTTTGCGGTCCACACGTAAATTTTTACTCTTTTTGGAGCAAAACTATCGAGTAATACCGCATGTGGGTACGGACCGTTCGAAACAAAAAGTAAAACCCCCCGCTATAATTATTTATTTGTTTATTAATAAGATCTTATGTTTATCAATCAGATTTCGATGTTAAAATTATTTTTTCTTCTTTATTCTTACTAAAGTATCAAACAAGTCAAATGTTTAAATGAGCTTCAGAGATTTCTCAACCGACTTGTGTAAAAAAAAGCTTTATTCCAAACACATTATTACTACTCAAATTGTATGAAAGGATATAAAATATGAAAATGCTCCAAACTAGACCTGATTTTATTATGAAAAGAAATGTTACGAAGCAAATCCCGAGTTCCGTTGTCAAATATCATTTTTGTCACTCTTCATGGCAGCGCTCGCTTTTATATTCGTGTTGAATCCCCTTTGTCTTCATTTAGAAAGCCATTTTTCTTATTTACCCGTTATCCGCTTAGAAAAAAGCAATGGTGTGCCTTTACCGGCAAGTTCTCATTTTCCAAATGTTCCTTAACAAGATTATACATCGTCAAGATGAGTGTTCCTCTCTCTCTAATGGGCTGTTCTCTTTCTAAGAGGCTGTTCTCTTACTAATGGGTTGTTTTTTGTTACTTTGTTTTTGTTGATCAATTGATTGTGATATCTCGTCGTATTTTGTTGATGAAGCCATTTTCTTATACTTGGGTGAGGAAGTTGTTCTTGCATTATGTGTAATATTATTAAATGTATACGCATTTACTCTCTGTAAAGGAGAGTGAAAATAATTACTTGATGGATTCAAAGACATATTATACCGTATTTTGTCGTGGCTTGTGAAAATTATTTGTTTTTTTTTTTATATTCACATTTTTTTTGTCAGCAGCATCAAATCTGATAAGTGATATGGTATATATTGTTGTTAGTTTTTATCAGTTTGTTAATACAGACAGACTCATTTCATGAAAAGTCAGCATCAATACAAACATAATTATAATTACTGGCAACATCAATGATATCATTTCAGTGTTACCAACTTTATTGCCCGATTCTATTTAAATCTACTGCCACTAATTTCTTGGCGAGATGGACCAATTTCTATTCTGCATAGGTTTTAAAATGACTGTTTAATGTTATATTTATAAAAGAAACCTGAAGTGTTTGTTAATGATTTGGAACTATCAGTCGTTTAAGAACTATGTTATGCATAGAGTACTTATTGAGGAAGGTTATATGTTCTATCATTTAAAGATACCACAATGTTTTATATACGATCCTAGAAAAGTAATGATGACGCTGAGAGTAATGATGAAGAATTCAACAATGCAAACTTTCGCACTAGAGGCTGAAACATGATTGAAATTGAAGAAACATAGACGCAACTAAATTAGTACAATTGGCAATTTTAAATTTCAATAATCCAAATCTAATAAATAAATAAATAAATAAATATTTCGGACATCTAACACACAACGCCACCTAGTCCCAAACTAAGCAGAGCTTGTATTATGGGTACTAGACAACTGATATAAATACTTAAATACTTTTTTTTTGTAAATACATATTATACATAAATTGATATTCAATTAATTATCTTATTCCTGAAGGTAAAAAGAACAAAAAAATGCTGCGTCACGTACTGAAAGGTTCAATATACCACTTATTGAAATCTAGAATAGAAACGAACCTTGGAAACCAATATATTTAGTAGAAAGGCAAGGAAAACATGTTTACCTCGACTAAGAACACTGAGGGTTATTTTTGGAACAAAATGTGAGTACCTATGTTGGCATAAATGGTTTTACTTTATATAACAAAGCGTCAGTTCTTTTTAGGGTTCCGTACCTCAAAAGAAAAAAACGAAACCCTTATAGAATCACTTTGTTGTCCGTCTGTCTGTCTGTCAAGACCCTTTTTCTCAGGAACGTGTCAAGGTATTAAGCTGAAATTCATATCAAATACTCAGATCTACTGCCCCTTGAAGCTGTCAAAAATCAAATTTCTAAGCTAACGCAAGCAAAAAGATAGCAAATTTTCGATACCCGCAAGGGAATCAAAACCTACATGGTACTTCCCGTTAACTCATAATCTTGAAATTTAGCACGAAGTAACGTCTTTAGCATAGAAAAAGAAAAAAATTGCGAAAGGTTTAATTAAATCATATAATATACCTACAGGTTTGTACGGAATCTTCGGTGCGCGAGTCCGACTCGCACTTCGCCAGCTATAGCTTATCAGCGGTCCGGTTAACATAACACCGGCTCTGTCTAGTCTATGATCATATCGCCGGCTGTGTGACGTTATTACTGTTATTATCTCACTTATAGCCACCTGATCACAAACAAGTCAGAGCCTATAGTAAATAGGTATAAGAGAAGTCATAATTGAGATGAATAGACAGTGAGTGAGATTCCTTAAGAACCGCTGTTATTAATACTAAGTGCCAACGCAAAGGCTGGGGCTTGTCGCCGTCTGTATGAACATGCCGAACCAAAACTATAGTCCTTTCTTCAAAAGTCCAACCCTGACCCAATACTGTGCCCGTATGGGTTTTGTTTAAGCAAAGTTCTCGGAAAGAAAAACACCTCGTGATTTGTTTCGGCATTTCTTCCCAGAGAGTCTTAGGAATTGCTGGCGCCTTCTAGCTTTAAAGTCCGACGTGTGAAAATATCTGTAATAGATTTACTTTCAAAAATATCATTTATCCACATACGTCTACCTTTCTCGGACACAGATTTTCCCTATAAAAGATATCTCGGAGTTCATATGCTAAAATTGAAAAGATTTCGTTTTTGCAATCAGTACTAATGAAGGAGGGCTCTCTGTCTAGCAACGAATTATCTTCGCCGTCGTCTGTGTATCTGTCCTGTTCACGTAGGTACTAAATTACTGAATCATTTAGGGTCTGATAGTTTTATTTTAATCAGTTATGTCTAGTTTTTAATTTATACGGGTTTTCACTTACGTTTTTTCGTCTGTAAGTCTGTGAAAAGTTAGTAATCTTTATTGTTTGTATAGAAAGGATACAAAAGTGAAGCCTCAAATGTCAAAGTTGCAAAATAATGGATTCACTTTTCAAATGGTAGTGATACAAAATTGGAGTCAGATTCGATTCCTAAACAGAATATACATTGTATGATACTTTTAGCTTTACTATAATATACCTATACAAAATGAACAAGATAAACTGTAATATTAACATGCTTTGTATATCGAAAGATTGTATCTCCACACTTTTCATGAATACTTAATTAATACCTGTGAGTCATAATACCTATTCCGCTAGCTCGAATTTTAAATCCAATAGAGGTGTGAGTTTATTGCAACTTGTCACGATGACCGCGTTCGTTGTCGTAAAATTTTCACCAATCGTAACACCGGACGAGTTGATGTGAAAATAACTCACACTAGACACTCAGTTTCCTCGAGAACCTGCTGGCGGTCTAGAATATTCTCTCCTTTTATTATAGTACAATAGTATTCTCACAATGCACTATTTATAATAAATTCTTTTGTGCACCAGTCGTAAAACAGATGGCAAGTAGGTAGAATAGGTTTGTGTGATGTCGCATACTGACCCCATTCTTTGTTTTATGTGTACCTATTATTTTTACTAGATATTTGTTAGACAATAGAGCGTTGACAAAATAACTGCTGTAAAGAGCTGGATAAAAATGCCATTGTGAAATTCTATGATGTAAATTTTTTTTTGAGGATAGTTTTTAAATGAAATTTTGTGATATTTATTCAGTGTGTAAATGTTCTGAGACATGTAATAGAAAATGGGCACTATTACATACTCCAATGTAAAATATTCGTTTGTATAAACCGAAAACAGTATTAAATGTCAAGTCAAATCAATGCCTCAGTCAAAATATTTATAATAATGTATTAGGACACTTTACCAAGCTACTGATAAGTCAAATGATTCAGTTTGTAATTTTGGAATAACAGAAAAAAATATTAAGAAACGGAACTATCTTACTTTTTGTGTACTCAGTTTCAATAAACTGTTAAACTATTTATTTTAGTGATAAAAACTATCTTATGCACAGTAGAGAATAGGGTTTTATTTACGCCTTTCTATAAATGATAATAAAATGATATGCTGCACCAAACATGTCAAGTTCAATCATATCATAACTACTAAAACATTCATATACTAAAGACGTATATATTATCAAATATCGATATTCTTTATGAATAAAGATCTAATAATATACCTATGATAAAGGTCACCTCTATATGCTACCATTGAATATTTTTTGAATGGCTTCAAATGTAAAAAAATAGGTAGTTACGTAACCGATAGTGTCAGATCTAACATCGATTGACCAATGAATAAATTTGAAATTCGAAGGCGTTCCAATTTATGCTTACTTGACAAACTGGCTTGAACCAATCACATGCATAACTATGTTCTAAGTTTAAATAAACCAATTATGAGATATTAGATTCGAAATTCAAAACTAGTTTGAAGTGGAGTTGAAGAAAATGGCTTTTATTAGTTTCATTTGTACTATAAACCATGGATGACTAAAGACTAAAGGATGGCAGCGCATTCGTGATTCTTGAGTTACTGGTTGTCATAGGCGTCGGTAGTCACTTAACTTAGAGAGATTCACCTACTTGCCCCTGGATACTATAAAAAAAAATGAAAATCAAAACCAGGGCCACTCCGTCAGTAGTCAGAATTACTACTAGACCTATCAGATTCTAAATCGTATTTTATATGAGCCTGCCAAAGTTACTCTACTCTGATGTGATGTGATGGAAAGCATGAGCAGAATCCAAGACATAGTCATAGTAGTCACCATACTCATTGCGAATGTAGATAATGCAAGAATGCAGTATGGTGAGCACACTACATGGCGGTCCATTAAAATGCTTATATTAGGAGGGTAGTTGTAAAACTCAGATTTAGTTGATTTAAACTAACACTTATTCATAAGACTTAAGGTCTACATTAAATAAATGCTACATTGTGAAAAGGCGTTCATTTGTATATGAAAACTTTAATTGAATGGATGGCATAAGC
This sequence comes from Spilosoma lubricipeda, assembly GCA_905220595.1. Classification (NCBI taxonomy): domain Eukaryota; kingdom Metazoa; phylum Arthropoda; class Insecta; order Lepidoptera; family Erebidae; genus Spilosoma; species Spilosoma lubricipeda. The sequence continues at coordinate 8,429,107 of HG992299.1, forward strand.
TATGATATTGTGTTAACAATTACAAACATGAATAGAAATCCTCTCGAGGCTAATACATGTTAATTGAACTATTGAAACTGTGTTTTGCTGCCTGTGTTATATAGTTGGTAATATCTGATATTGCGGTGAAAAATAGCCGTAATTAAAGTATCTCACTGCAAAATTTCATTGAAATCGGTGTAGCAATTTAGACACGAAAGCGTACCAGACTTTAGAATTTATGAAATTAAAGAAATGTTATGGTGTTGTTGATTTAAATACCTAAAATGGCAAACAAGCGTACTTTATGGAGGCCAATGAATATGTTTGTCAATGAGTTTATCAGAATATTCCATTTGGAAAATCTTTTCGTCAGGTGCAGGTGTAATCCAACATTGATTGGGGTAAAACCCTAAGGCTAACCCTAGCCTAATAGGCTATAGGTACAGTCAGCGTCAAAAATAGTGTAACCTATTTTAATTTACGAAAGTTACGAAACATAATAACCATAACTTAAAGTGCCAATTTGTTTATTACTTAACTAGCTTTTGCACGCGGCTTTGCTCACGCAGACTTCCATCCCCTGATTTACCTCCATAGGGGTGGAATTTCAAAAAATCCTTTCTTAGTGCTCACTTACGTTATATAAACTGTCGGTATGTCAGTCACCTTCTTCTTTATAGATTTCCCTGTTTATTGGTGAGTTTTTTCGTTTTGCGGTCTTTATATAAATTTAGAAGCAAATTTTCTATTTACATATAAGAATATATAAGAAATTTGACTCCAATTGGGTTTACAGATCTGCCTTTTCATCAAAATATTACCATTTTGGTCACAGCATTTTCTACCTGGTCGATCTACAAGCCTTATACACTGGAAATTTCATTCGTTATGGCCAAAAATATGATCTGTCTTCCTCACAAAACTTCGAACTTTAATCCCATCAAACCTGAGATGCACTCCAAATACCCCTCCACCTTACAACGGACCCTCAGGAGACTAAAACGTGTCAAGACTAACAATTGTCAACCACAAAACAGGGTCCCTGAAGGCTTCATAATTGAACCGCTGATAAACTTATATTAACAATCCATTTTTAACTTTATCTGCTTGCAACAAGGTACAACTTCCATTGTGAAATAAAGAAATGATTGGAAATAAAATTATGTGAAAGGTATACAATGGTGTTTAGTTTCTATGGTGGGTTGTGAGATTAAAGGGGAGATACTATTGATATAACAATGGTGACGTGTCCTATGAAAAGATTACTGAAATTATGATCGTTTAGTATTGTTGTGTTAATGCCGTCCCTTTAGCCATAACTAAAGCTATGACAATACAATCAGATATCTCCCCGCTAAAGTTTAAGATTAAAACTATGACGTAGAATGTTACGTCTTACGCGATTTTATTTATTGTTTTTAACCAACTTTAAAGAAGAAAAGATTCTCTCTCTAATTGAGTGATGTTAATTGTTTTTTGTTGATGGTAAGCGATGTCGTTGTAATTAGTGAACTGATTTTCATAACATTTTTTTTATTAAAACCTCAGCGAGATTCACCTGTACAGTCACCAGTAAAAAGTATTATTACGCCTCTTATCCTCCAAAAAGCTGTAAATAAATACCGAAATTCCTCACAATACATCCTTGCCTTCAGATCAAAACGTAAACGTCACGCCCAAGCATAATGAAAGATAATAAAAAAAGTACTCTCTTTCATGCAATCACATTAAAACACAACTGACAGATGATTTTCATACTTCGTTACACCGGTTTAGAGATCATTTTCAATTGCAGTGATTCACGATACAAAATTGTCTCCGGTACCGTCCGTCTTATTCTTTAAGTAAGGATACTGTCTCAACACTAGCGATTTGCTGTTTCTAGGGAATTTCATATTTCTTAACTTGATTTGGACTATACTAAGACGAGTGTAGGCTATAGAAGCATTACCTCAATAAGCTTGCGTATGGTAGTTTGTTAAATATGAGTCTTGATTTGGATGTGTATTTATAAGTGACAGCAGTAATAAGTGACTACTCTCGTTCACCAACACAACTCTCCTCCAGAGATTATCGGCCCGTAAAGAAAATAAACAAAACCACAATAATATTTGAATAGATTTTAAATCAACTTTGTTCTTAATAAAAATATTAGAACATTACTGATACAAATTAAAAAAAAAACGTAATTATCAACTAATTTGCGTTAATCAACCGCGGATCAGTATTTATATAATGTATTATGACCGTAATTCATTTGAATTTCCACTAACCGCAATTCTGCCAATTAATTTCTATTAATACATTTATTTTCACACAATTGAGACTTATGGACAATAAGCTCTAATATAGACTTTCTTTGCTCTTTTTATTTGTCATACTTTTCTTTAGAAATAACCTCTGTCACTTAACCCGCTATTGTTCGAGCGTTGAGACAACAGCTTTATGCTAGGGCATAATTTTTCGTGAAGAAAACTCAACGGGCATTCATTTTGATAACATTCAATTATGAAAATCGCAAATTAGGAACTCTGAGAACAGTAATAGTAATGGGATTTTTTTTCTCTCTTTTCGCTAAAATGAGTTCTCATTGTGAAATCTTTCTGGTACATTGATTATGAACGAATTTACTTCACAGCTCAATGGCTCTTATATATTTGTGGGCATTTTATACCATTGAGAGGCTTTTAATGATCTTCGATTTTACAGGCCGGTTAAATTATTTTTATATGGCAGTTTCGCGGGCACGAGTGGCTTCCTAATTAATTCTTGTAATTAAAAGGATAGGCTTTATATTTTCTTAATTATAAAAGTGGTTTATTGAAAAATATATAATTTGATATTTATATCTGACATTTATGTCTTTTTAATATATCATTTCTTGTATAATGAAATGAAATTGTGTTAGTTATTTTTAGTACTATGACTATTCTTAAACTTTTTCGATAGTTTATATTCACTTCTATAAAAATAAATATAATTGGAGTGTCTGTTTGTAATATTAAAATAACCGCTTTTTACTAAATGCATATGTATATATACACGGTACATAAAACAAAAATGTATTTAATTTTTTTTGTCGGTCCGTCTGTTTGTTCCGGGTAATCTCTGGAACGGCTGGACCGGTTTTGACGGGACTTTCAGTAGCAGGTAGCTGATGATCCAGGAAGTAACTTAGGCTACTTTTTTAGACTAACTTTGTCCCGCGGCGTTACTCGCGGTACGACGATAACCGCGGGTAACACCGCGGGGTTCAGCTAGTCTATACAACTAAATAAAATTGGAGTGTCTGTTTGTAATATTAAAATAACCGCTTTTTACTAAATGCATATGCATGTATACACGATACATATACCAAAAATGTAGTTAAAAAAATTTTTGTCTGTCTGTCTGTCTGTTTGTTCCGGGTAATCTCTGTAACGGCTGGAACGGTTTTGACAGGATTTTCACTGGCAGGTAGCTGATGATCCAGGAAGTAACTTAGGCTACTTTTTTAGACTAACTTTGTCTAGCGGCGTTACTCGCGGTACGATGATAACCGCGGGTAACACCGCGGGGTTCAGCTAGTTTAACATAATTCTTTGAAGACTAGATATATGTAGAATTAAAGTTACATAATTATTGTTCAGCAACAGATTTTAACAGTAGACTTCTAGAACACTTAAGCCTCGCCTTGGAGAGGAGATATTAGCTATCTATACTTCACTGAAAAGAGGGATTGCTAAAGGTTGAGTCAAGTTTACCTCGTCATTGCTGTCCTGTTATGGTGCGCAGTTTGCTAACTTACTTGGCTTATTCCCCACCTGCAGGGTAAACAGTGGTCGTGACTAATGTGACACACTGCAATATCGCAGAGTTCTAGTCCCTGAAATACATTTTACACTACTTCAGGGGCCAGAGAATCCACATTTAGTGTAGAAATGCTTTTTTGTGTGTCAATAAATAAATAAGTTGAATGTTAAAAAAAATACGTTCTTAAACCATGTGCTGTGTTAAGACGTGTTCATCCAATAGTACTTAGTTCTAGATCTACTGACATTCTTCGTGAAACGAAAACTGTTAAACGATTTATTGATTAAGTCTTAATAGAGATAACGTATAACGTAAGCATTGAATAGAAATGGTGGTAAGACCCGTTTATGGCTTCACTATTGATGGATTATAATCAAATTGCTTGCATACATATTGCCAGGAGTACATAAAAGGGTATTCCTTTCATAACGCAGGGAACGCCGCGGGTAAAAGTTAATTTAAAATACCCTTGTTCATGTTGAACATAAACGTGATCAATCAAAATACCGTTGTACCTAAGATGGATGTAATCTAAATTTTTCTGTAAATGGTTATAAGATTTATATAAAATCCATATTCGGTTCGCATGTGTCTCTTAAGGAGTGATGTGATTTCTCAGTTAATATGAGTTTCTTAGTTTCGAGAAGCCGAGGATCGAATCAAGTGGCGCGCGGAGAGGCGTATGTCCAGCCGTGGACTGCGATAGACTGATGATGATGAGTTCCTTGGATGGAAACCGTTTCTTTCTTTATCAAATAAGATACGAATACATAATTAAAAACTATTTAAGTATATATCAATAACGTATATAAGGAACTAGCTGACCTACGCACCTCGTTTGTATCTCCTATTGCCCTACGTGAAAATTTTCCTCCATTTTTGTAACATTTTTGATTGGTGCTCCACTTCTATTGGTCTAAGCATAATGATATAGCCTTCCTCAATAAATGTACTATTCAACACTGAAAGGATTTTTCAAATCGGACCAGCGGTTCCTGAGATTAGCGCGTTCAAACAAACAAACAAACTCTTCAGCTTTATATATTAGTATAGATGTGTATTGAGACATAAGTATGAATATATATCAGTACTAGCTTTCGCATATAGAAGAAAGTATCCTATTTTACTTCTAATACCTCCAAGAATATGTGTACAAAGCGTAACAAACAAACTTACTTTCATCTTTATAATATTAGTGTGATATTAAGAATTTGGATGTTTATCAGCAGTCTGTAGGGTCTACCTATTTTTAAGTCAGACGGTCGTGTGTGAAATTATTTTAACTTTTTTTTTAAATTAGTACAATGCCCTTATTAAAATGACTGTAATACTAAAAAAGTTCTTAGTTTATGTAATAAACTTAGGTTTAATAAATGAACGAATTAAAAGTATTTATTAATATTACTAACGGTATCCCGCTGTTTCGCTTGTGTTTATGGCAACAGTTCAGTTCGAAAGGGTTATTGCGTGCTGTTAAATATGCAGAAATATATTTGTTTTTCAAATTTAAATGCCAGTTTCAGTGATTTAACGCGACCAATATAATTAACTTTTTAAATAGTATTGCTGACTTCAATGCGGCCATACCGCTATAAATTTTTAAAAAACATTATTCTCATATCCTTAATTTTTAACTATAGGAGTTACGGTTTCGTCAAATTTCAATGGGGCCAAACGGGACGTATTAAAAAATATTTTTTTTGAAATCGGTGCCTATATAGTATGACATAGTTAATTAAATAAATAAAATAATAAGGCCTCCCTTTATACATTTTTACGGTTAATAGCGCGTCCAAGATATATATTACCCTGATCAAAGTTATGTAACTAAATAAATTAAATACTAAAAACTCCATAGTTTAAAAGTTACTAAAATCTCCTTTCTTTGAAATCGATTAAAAGGACAATCAAACTGATATACTCCTATGACTGTAGTCATTCAGTTGCTTAGATATAAATAGTTTCATCCACTAAATCCATCACCAGCTTCTAAACCACATACCTCAGTTGAATAGATACCTTCCTATTCCGGACAATTCCCATTTGGGCCGTCAGTGTAGCCCCATGTTTATTACGATTGCCCTTCAGGGACTGGGCAGGCTGGTTTTTCCTCCTGAGTTTGCGAAACACTTCACTGCAATGTGCAACTTGCTTTATTTCTTTGTTTCGTTGTGATGTTTTAGGTTTTATTGAGTTCGGTTTGTTAGGTGGAGAGGTCAACGACATTGTCTTAATTAAAGGTGTGTTAATGATAATTGCACATCTTATACATTTAGTGTAATGCCTTAAGCATTATCTGCTTGTGACCTGCTTGGAGTGGCAAACAAACTTTTAAAGCACTGTCTATAATTTATAAAAATAAATAAAATGGAAGTGTCTGTTTGTAATTAAACAAACTCACAGCTTTTTACTGAATACATATTGAAGAATATTCATGGCACTTACATCAAAACAATTAATTTGGTTTCGGCTTATCTCTGAAATGGTTAGACCAAATTTGACGTGACTTTCACTACAGATAGCTGATTTTAAAAGGAGTTACTATAATTGTTTACTAAAAAAAATGCATACAAAGAATTCCCCTTGTAATAATGTAATAATAAAACTTAAACACATTTCCGCAACGCTCAAATTTTGCGAAGATACAGAAGCCACAAGCCCAATTAATATAAACTAAGAGATATGTTAACACACAAAACTTTTGTCGTTACCATAAAAGAAAGTTTGGATATACAATCATTGTTGCCCTCATTCACTTTCGAACTAACCGATTTTCATGATAGCATTACTCTCTGGAGGTTTTTACGTGACACTCATGGGCCGGCTCGAACGGAGTGATTCCACGACCTCACAGAAAACCGGTGTACCTGAAAATCTGACTTTGAAAAGAGTGGCCATGAGTTTCTTTGCCAGTATACAGTATATATAGTAGTAGTTTGACTGCCTCGTTGGTCTAGCAGTTGGCGTGAGCGACTGCTGATCATGAGGTCTCGGGTTCGATTCCCGGGTCGGACCAAATGTTTGTATGGTCTACAAATATTTGTTTCGGAGTTTGGGTGTGTTCTATCTATAATATGTATGTATTTACAAAAAAAAAAGTATATATGTATTTGTATCAGCTGTCTAGTACCCCATAACACAAGCTCTGCTTATCTTGGGACTAGATGGCGTTGTGTGCTTAGTTGTCCAAAATATTTATTTATATAAATTAGTATTCTTCTCATGAGGCTCTACGCATTTTGGAAACTGGAAGTTATGGATCGACACAGGCAGGCAGTAGATTTTGGTGTTTTCGCCTAATTTACCTCGACAATACAGCACATGCTGTGGCGTCTGTTTGTGTCGATCTATGATTGTTAACTGCAGTTTCAATTTAACGTTCATAAATGTCACTTAGTGTCTTAATTGAATAAATGATTTTGAATTTGAATTTGGTGTGAAACAGCACTCGCGCTGTGTTTCACCGAGTGAGGATACCGGGCGCCAGACCCCAACACCTCCCTCCATTCCCCTCCCCATCCTCCAAAGGCCGGCAACGCAAACATTATTCACAAATAACTGCATTAAAGTGTGAATAAATTCTAATGATAGGTAATTAAAATATACTTCAATAGTTTAATCGAATTGAGTGCACGGTTGTCTACTGTGCCAAGTGTTGTGGGTTCAAGTCCCACACGGGACAACAGATTGTGTGATCCACAAATTGTTGTTCTGAGTCTGGGTGTTCGTTTTGTCCGTTTCATGTATGTTTATAAAGTTCTCCGAGACACAGCATGTATATTCCTAATGAGAGAATTGGCTTTTTAAAGAAAAAAAAAGGATTACAAGTACAATTTTAACAATAATAAAACCGACTTCAAGTTTCGACTCGATTTCTCGTGGATGTCATCATCAGACATTAATGTCCTTATCATGGTACCACCGTCGGGACATCTCCTTTCCATTTAAAAAAGAATCATCAAAATCGGTTCATAAATGACAAAGTTATCCACGAACACACATAAAAAATATATATATATACGGTCGAATTGAAAAACGTCCTACTTTTTTTAAGTCGGTTAAAAAAAGGGTTTGATAGAATCGATCTCCATTGTACTAGCTGTGGTACTATATAAGCTAATTTAGCCTGATGCGTAAAGATTAATGTACACAGGTAGAGTAACAATCAAATAGGGCTTTAATATGTTTTGTGCTGAGTTCACACCGCGTGCCCGTTCACACGGGTAGTTATTAACTACACTATCGGTTTCTACATTTTATTTTATGTGGTACAGAGTAGGCTTAACCCGGAAATTTCGGATTTCGTGTAAGCTAAAAATGATCTCTGAAAAAGTATTAAAAAAACTCGACTACGTTAAAACTTTACATAAAATATACTCGTATATAGCCTCTGTTAGCCGGGCTATTATTGCGACTCTATTGAAACTTCATTCATTAAAATTGAAATACAATAAAATTGAATACAAAGATTCCCAAAACTATTGCCTCTCTTTTTGGATGCACTGAAGCGCTGTAGTCAGGTAAAAAATGGATGTCAAATCATCAGTTAAAGTAGTTATGTATAGTTAGTTAACATAAAAAATATGCGTAAGATTACGGAATTGTTTTCTGAACGGCTGTACCACTTTTGATAAAATTTGATGTAGCTGATATCCCGAATTGACACATATACTATTTAAAATATACTTTTAACCTCAAAATATAGCGTTCCCGGAGATTGAAGAATTGTTAAATATTTAGTTTAATAAAAATAGTAATGCTTATTAAAAAAAGTAAACTATTAAATTAATCGAAGTAATATAATATGTAACTCAAGTATGTAGTGTTTGATGATCGTGAAAAAAAATATTACTACTAGTTAATTATTACTTAATGGACATAATTAATATTTTCATTTTCTAATTTACAGAGAAATAAGTTATTTTTATAGATTATATTACACAAACAAATAGTAATCCTTACTAAATCATAGATATTGGGTATCTTTTTTCTCTCTGTTTTTTCTTTTGTGATGTCTTTTTCAAAGTCAACATTTTAAAAGTTCTCATATTATGAAGAAACTATCTACTTTAATACAAAAAAAAATGAATCTGTAAATTGACATTACTCTGTGGCAGGGCTAGGACGCGTTGGTACGAACATAATGGACTCTGCCAAAACCGACCAAACTTTTACAATGTTCAGGCATTCGTTTAACTGAACCATTATTACACCCTGCCATTGTCGATTAGTTTGTTTGTATGTCTCATTTTGGTATTTATAACGTAAACTGGTGGAAGTTTGATCATACAGTGATTAGGTTAGGTTTTGAAAAAAAAAACAGTTCGTTTATTGGTGACTCGTGTGTTCTTTGAGGGGAACAGGTGGAGTGGGAAGGCGAACGGGTCATCTTGTGGTAAATGCCAACCACCGCTTTACTGCCTTTGGAGTCCTTTTTTTTAAATCAGGGTTTCACTTCGATAAATTGAATAAAAACACAATAAAAAAAAATTATGGTGTTCTGTAATGTCTCACTTTATAAATAGTGTTACTTCACAAACACGTCATCAGGAATCAGCCTCAAGATCGCGACCAAGCGGTACTTCTCAAACCGGTAGTGTATTTTTCTAAACTCAATTGCTACAATTCATTAAAAAACATTACAATATATAACAATTTTTCAAGTAAAAGTTAGCTACCCGCCATTTACTTCGTCCTCGAGTCCCCTCCATTCTAATCAAACTCTAATCTTTCTCTTAATAGTCTCGTACTTTCATTTAGTCTTTAGTATTGACATGAAATAGGAATAGTCTGACATGGTTAAGCTTTTAAACCTAGCTGACTTTTAAGTTTAGGAGGAACATTAGACAGCTTGCAGTTTCAAAAATAGAACCTTTTACTCTATGGCTGCTTGATTAAATCGAAGTTTTTAATTAGCGGTAAATGTTTGAATTTCGAACGTGTATATAAGGAACTATATTTTTAATAGAATATATGAATGCAAGAATATCATAGATAATTATTTTGAGAATGATATTTTTGTGGTCTTTTTTTTTTTTTTTTGTAATTTTATGGCCTGGTAATATTTTTGTGGTCATTTCTTACTCAATGTTGCCAACATTTTTTTGTTTTTTTTTAAGTGACATTCATAATGTCTTTGTTTTGTTAATGACAGATAATTATTCTAAATCAGAATTAATCTGTCTATCTGTACTTTTTGAAATCCCTCTCCCATGAAAAATAGCGCAACGAATAGGTACTCTTTTGTATTAAATAGTGGACATATTAATATCAAATCCACTTCCTAACACCAGAACCGGCCTCTTTTGATTCATAATGACTTTCAACAAAAAGTCTAACAATACAGTGTGATTTTAAATGAATGTGTTTTAATCAACGGACCACACGTTATACGGATTGACTTGTAAAGGTATTATAATATGTCATTAGTGCTACGTTTAATTTATATTTGACAGCGAGAGGAAATTCTTGGAGTTTGTAAAATTTGGATGTGGCAATCGGGTATGACGTTTTAACTTCGGTTCGTTCTTAGTGCGTTCATTAGACTCAACTATTTTAGTGTACTTTTTGATTGTATTTGATTGATGCAATGGCTTTACATACTTATGTAACAGAGGACCAGTTGTTGTGGATGACCAGCAGTGGACGTCTTTTGGCGAAATAATAATCATGATGACTTTATTTGCAACACAGAGAAGATTGCAAGATAACTCCTATACTATAATCCAAGGCAAAGTTACCTTCTAATAAGTAATAGACCTCTTTGACTTCAGTCACTTAGACTCTAAGAGGGTAAACGAAAACGTCAATTTATACGGAAAATGAGTGATGCACTCAGGCATACTGTGATTCAAACATTGATATCTACCATATTGTTCAGTACATTACCTTGATGCAGTCAAGTTAATCAATTTATAAAAGTAACGGCATTAATAGCGATTAAGTGATTCTTTGTCCGGGTATTATTTACGTCTGACTTTTAATAATACATATAGAAAAGTCTGGTTAAAACACTATACAGACTCTTCCTAGTTATAATTCCGTCAGCCTCGTGTAAGATGTCTTAAGTTATTAAATCTCTATGTGAGGTCATTGCCCTTTGCTCTAAATGCCTCAGGGTTATAATGCCGCATCTATCACCTAGGTTACGCAGCTTCGTGACCACACACATATCGCTGAGATGATCAATCTCCACCCACGCAAGAATTTACTTGCCTATCCGACATTTTATATTTTATTCAAATTTTAATAATTCCTACCGATGACTTTATTACGGATGCATGATATATATTTTTTTTATTTATTGCAGCTATTGCCATCTTAATGATCTTAAAAGGTTTTTTTGTGATTAGTTTTTGTCGTATAAGTTTTTTTTGGAAGTGAAAATAACAATAAAATACTACTGTATTTTTTTACTATTAAGGATTTAATTTACAATATATAGCATAGAAATTATGTATGTGTTGCCATACCTATGTGTTTATTGATTTTAAAATGAAAATTTTATCAACATACAATTTTCAAAAAGTTTTTATACCTTTTTTATACTAATAGATGTCAAGGTTATACGCATTTACTCGACATATTGCATTTTGTACAACAAGATAAAGTTTACTAAAACTAGAACCCAAGAACGTAATAGACTTTTAACAAAATTTATGTAGCCTATTTCAAAATTGAAAATTAGTTCAGTAGTTTAGACACTAGGGTGGAACATACACACATACATGGAGCTACATTCCTCCTCCCTTAGCTTCGCCGTAGTCGGGTAAAGTAGTTAAATCGACTTACGCACTTAAATACATTAAAGTTCTTAAATGAAAGAAAAACGATAAAATAAATAAAAAGTAAAAAATAATGTAACCATTAAATTAAATAGCTATCTAACGAGACAACTCCTTTAATTAACACTTAGGCTTTTATTGCGTCTTTTAACATTAAATTAAACACATTAATTGTAGTTTATTAAAAGTTAAACGTCAATTAAGTTTCATTAGCTTGTTTATAATGTTCAATAAGCGAATGATAAATAATGAAAGATGAAAGCTAATTAAATTCAGTAGCGTTCATTTCAAACATCTTTTAGAACACACCTCGTAAAATTAATTGTTTTTAATTTCTAGAAGCGTAAAGTGGAAAATATTCTTGAAGTTGCTAAATGTGTGAGAAATTAATTTGAAAAGGATATAAACGACATTAGGGTGTGTTTCATCCGCTTTGAAGTTACTGAACTTGAAACCTTGTTCTTATTAAAATACGGTTTCTTAAGGCATCACTACGTTTCCTAAGCCATCTGTATGGATAGGTTAACCCAAAACTATGGCCCTTTTTGATTTCTTTGTAAGTCTAAAGTGACTCTGTCTTTAACGTTTTTATATATGTCCACTAGCCGCCTCACATTCAAGACGAAAGTACGCGACCTACTCCAGAGTAAATTGGCAAAACAGTCTCAACGATAGTTCTCTGGCTGAGTAATTATGTATTATATTTATGTATATCTATAGTTATGTATTGTGTAGGTATTTCTTCTATGTATTTATGTACAAAATCCGGTAGTGATTTGTGTATATTAGTTTTATCCCATACCAACGTATCTAATATATATGTCATATTTCATTCATCACCTTAAGGTTGACTGGCAGAGAGTGCCCATGGCATTAAGTCCGCCTTTGTGCAAAATGTGAAACAAGTTTAAATAAATAAAATAAATATATTTTTATTTATTTATCTATATTGTACACACATTACAGAAAGACAAAAAACAGTTATAATTTACAAATGTGACAATTGACGGTCTTATCGCTCATGGCAATCCCTTTTACGGCAAAACGGCTGAACCGATTGGGATGAAATTTACAATGGAGATTCTTTGATTCTTGAGGAAGGATATAAGCTACTAAGGTTACTATTTACCTCGATCACCAACATACAGACGGACAGAGCCGCGGTCAAAGGCTAGTTTATCTATAACATTTATTTGAACTACTAAGAACACCGTAAAAGTGGTCGAAGGATGCATAAAATATTTGATAGTTTTGTAGAAGATAAAATGAAACTCCTTGGCGTTAAACTGAAATAGTATCCAGAGACAATATAGGGCCTTTTATCGGAAAAGTAATCACTGTCAAGTGCCGACGTTTTCTAGCTTATTTCTCAATATTTAAAAAGTCTACGATGGTTTGACTTTGTAGAGTATAAGGTAGAGACGACAAGTGATAATCTGTAAATTAAGAAGTAAAAGTATTTGATTGTACGCATTTTTAAGCTAATTTCTCGTAATTAGAATAGTGAAGCTCGTCATAAGTAAAGTTTGTATTTATAGAAATGCTTAAAGATATCATTTATAATTGATTCATTTACGATAAAAATGTAAAATATTAATCTGTCATATTACGGAAAATCTTTTTCAAGATACAACTCCTGCATTAGGAAAATACATCCTGTGTCGCGGGGGACTTTACAAACATACATTAAACGGACACAAAGAACACCCAGATTCTGGACAACAATTTGTGAATCGCACAAACTGTTGTCCAATGTGGGGTTTGAACCGACAATACTTGGCATAATAGAAAGCGCGGTGGCGACCACATAAGCCACTAGGCCAACTGTGCAATGCAATTACAGGGAAAATAGTTCTGATCACTAAAATTCAGCAAATCAATTGAAACTTGGATGTGAGATGTGCCATCAGGCGTTATCTAATTAATAGCAAAAATTATAATGTCATGACATTTATATTCAAAACTAGCTGAACCCCGCAGTGTTACCCGCGGTTATCGTCGTACCGCGAGTAACACCTCGGGACGAAGTTATTCTAAAAAAAGTAGCCTTAGTTACTCCCTGGATCATCAGCTACCTGCCAGTGAAAGTCCCGTCAAAATCCGTATAACTGTTCCAGAGATTACCCGGAACAAACAGACAGACAGACAAAAATTTTTTGAACTGCATTTTTGTTATATGTACCGTGTATACATACAAATGCATTTAGTAAAAAGCGGTTATTTTAATATTACGAACAGACACTCCAATTTTATTTATTTGTAAAGATATTTATCCTTAAATAAATATTTTCTTATCTGCTTTTTTAATTAAAACTACCGTGTGAATCAACCGCTTGTGACTTAAAACGTTCTTTATAAAACATTCATAGTACGACCGCTAACACGGCGTCGAACCTGCTATTAGCGTTTGTATTTTACTATAAATATCTATAGTTTTGTAAAGCTATCACAGAGGGGATTGGGGCTTATTAATAAACCAAAATTGATAAAATGAAACGTGTTTATTTATAAAAGATTTGTTTTAAAATTTCGGTCGTTTAAATTACTTTCTCTTATTGATTGATTCATCAGATCCTAAACGGGATGGAGCAGAAGAGAGAGAGAGAGAGAACTCTCACATTAGAGCAACCTAAAATTACAGCATTTGTGCTGTCGTGTTTCTTTGTTTTTTTTTTTATGAATGGATGGGGCAAACGAGCAGACGTATCGCCTAATGGTAAGCGATTGCGGCCGCCCATGGACACCGCAACACCAGAGACGTCACTATTGCGTTGCTGGCCTTTAGGGGAGAGTGGGGATGTAGGGGGTAGGGGGAAGGGCGTCCGGTATCTTCACTCACTCGATGGAACACAGTGCACTCCGTTCGAGCCGGCCCATTCCTGCCGAAGCATGGCTCTCTCACAATATTGATATGATATATCCTATGGTGAGTTCGAGTCCGGAAGTCCCATTAAGCAGAAGCATCTCAATAGATTTTTTACCTGAACTAAGCTAGGCAATAAGCTAATAGACGTATATATTCTTTAACAGAATAAGTTAAAGTATTTCTAACCTAAACGTTATTTATATAATAATTAAATAGTAATACTAACACTAATAATATCAACGGGTCTATATGACGTGATATACACCAACACAGACAGTTCGTTATCATAAGTCTAATTAACTGACTGAATAAAATTAAACTGAAAATCAACTGTCGACTGAAATGTTGAATTGCTTTATGTCCTTACAATAGAAGTGCGTATTGTGTATCCATAATGTATAGCCACAATATCAAAGCTTCAGTTTTGAAAGCGTTAATTACTTTGAATTAACTAACACAGAGGTTTGCTGTATTCTGTTTTGTTAAGTTAGACGTAACAGTATAAGATATTATAAATTATAATAATACAGTTCACATTAACACAAAAGTTACGTTTAAAATACATGTTTTTAAACTTGCAACGGAAATGTGTTACAGGAAAAGGGCTAAGCGCGTGGATCCATGAACACCCGCGCTGCTATTTTGATAATAATAATGAGCAATCGGTATTTATGACATATCTTTGACTACCTTCGATATAAAAGTGCTCTTGTTTACATAACAAATAAAAAAATAAATATATATATATATTTTCGGACATTTAACACACAACGCCATCTAATCCCAAACTAAGCAGAGCTTGTATTATGGGTACTAGACAACTGATATTAATACTTAAATACTTTTTTTTTGTAAATACATACATATTATAGATAGAAAACACACAAACTCCGAAACAAAAATTTGCAGATCATACAAACATTTGATCCGACCCGGGAATCGAACCGAAAAATGTTAGTATTTTGTATGAGTGTGGCAATTTAGCAGCCAAGTCATCTGAAGGAAAGCGACTAACATAGTCCATGAACTCCTGCAATTCAGGAGTCACAAGTGTTTTGACAACTTTTAATTTCTCTTTTTTTGATAGTCCTATGATTCCTATCGGTATGGTAATACGGTAAATTATATCTAAAAAGTAAGAAAATTATAATAGTAAAGTTATTTCTCTTTTAGAGATATCAATAAGAAAGACAGACAGACATAAAGTGAAACCTGTCAGCTGGAACAATTCACACGATAGCGTGCATACATTCGTAAGCCAGAGAGCAATATGAGTCTAAGGATTTATCGGTAAGAACGGGGTTGTGTATGGATGTACAGAGTTCTGTAACGATTTGTATTAGTTTTCGATAGCTTTGGTACTCGTGTACCTGGCCTATTTATCATAAACACAGCTTGATTTCTTTATGGCCATATATTTTTAGATACCTTCTCTAGGGAATTAATTTGTTTTTAAGACCTTGAATTACCTGACTAAGAACTAAGAAAAAAGGAAGAACGAGCTGACTTTATATATATTTATGTAAAAAATCTTACATCTCTTAACCTTTCCTGTCATGTCCCGTTTGATGATAGATTTATATTGGCCTTCTTTTCCTTATATCCTTTTATAATATATATTGATGTTCCGCTTCACCCGGACAGCTCTTACTAGTGGCTTGTATGTCAGTCAAATACGCAATAACAACTGAGTGGATTCGGATGAAATTTGATTCAGAGATAAATTATAATTTTGATATACATTTTGATTGCCTCGTTGGTCTTGCGGTTGGCGTATGCGACTGCTGAACGTGAGGTCTCGGGTTCGATTCCCGGGTCGGACCGAATGTTTGTATGATCTACAAATATTTGTTTCGGAGTTTGGGTGTTTTCTATGTATAATATGTATGTATTTACATAAAAAAAGTATATATGTATTTGTATCAGTTGTCTAGTACCCATAACACAAGCTCCGCTTAGCTTAGGACTAGATGGCGTTGTGTGATAGATGTCCGAAATATTTATTTTAAAAAAAACATTTTATTCCGACACATTGTATGACAAAATTGACTTAACGGGCTCTATGCCCCGAAAAGATGTATTTTCTATATCTTTTCCTTTTATTTTATGGCAGTTCTATATACATGCCTATAATTAAATTAATCTCTTATAGATTTCTATCAAAACCATTATAAAATACATGGCATTGTACAACAACATGCAAGTCAAGTACTTTTGCCGCAGCTAGAACGGTGAACTTCATAATTATTCCAATTAAAGGAGTCTGGCAGACTCCTTGAGCGGATAGTCTCCTCACGTATCTGTTATTAACCTTCGATATAACAGGCGCGATGATAATGACGCATTCTCACCAACCATCCAGGGGTTTTTTATTAAAGTCTTATGGGATTTATGGTGACTGCGAACTCATAAAGCTGGCATAATTAAATTCTGTTTTTGCATATTTACGTCACTTAATGTTTTGTAGGCACTTTAAAATGTGATAAGTGTTTAAAATGTCTTATGCAAAGACGCTGGCAGAATACTTTATGACTCCTAAGGACTTATTAGTGCTTATCTATCTTATCTATTGACACTTCTCATTAGTGTTATCAAAAGTAGGTAGGTGTACGACGACCAACATAATCAGAGAGGCTATGTCTTCAACCAAATTATATATATTTTACTAGCAGACCCACGCAACCTCGTTTGCGTCCTATTGCCCGTAACGTGATAATTTTCCCCCGTTTTTTAATCATTTTTCATTGTTGCTCCGCTCATATTGGTCTTAGCGTGATTATACATATATAGCCTATAGCCTTCCTCGGTAAATGTATAATGTGAAATAATTTTTCAAATCGGACCAGCGATTCCTGAGATTAGCGCGTTCAAATAAACAAACTCTTCAGCGTTAAATATTAGTATAGATTTATTCGGTTGTTTACATTAAACCTGGATATGTTGACATAGATTTGTAAATACTAGATGATCTGAAAAGTTTCCGACCTCAGCATGAAGATAAATGAAAACTACAACTCGTAAATAAAAACAAGTGAATGTAGTTGTGTATATTTGCATTGTGCATTGCTGGGAGAAGTTTTTATTATTATTTTTTGTTGAAGAAGTGAATTATACCTTAAATATGTTACACGCAAACTCAGTTATTAAAAAAATAATGTTGACTGCACGTTCATTCAATTGGTTTAAGCGGTTGGACGTTCATTCATCGCTTTCGTGGGACAACACTTAATGCCCGTATTCAATTTGATTAGTGCAAGTGCAGGTGTGAAGTGCAGGTAATCGATGATTGGTAGAAAATACGTGTGGACAGCGAATTCGCAGTCTTATTTATTATTTATGTTTTTGCTTGCCCTTGCAATCGCACTAATCATAGTGAATGCAGGCCTTTAGTGAGATACACAAGCTGTTGTTCTGAGTCTGGGTGTTGATCGTGTATGTTTGTAAGTCCCCCACGACACAGTATGCTATTCCTAATGCAGGAGTTAAAAAATGATAATGTTAAGCTTGCAAAACATGTCCTTCTAATTAACATATTCTAATGTATTTAAAAACAGTAGTAAGAAAGTAAAGTAAGCCAAAGAACTTACTAAAAACCGAACAATGATTAGTTTTAATTACAAAACTTTCAAAGTAGTGTAAGTAACTGTAAGTAGGTTACAAGTTTGGTGTCTTGGTGAGACAACTAAACTAAAAACTTCCTAACAAAAAGTACTTTATCATTTAGGTTGAACTTAATTCATTTCCTTGTTCTTGTACTTCAGATGTATAAGTTTTTATGTTGCCTATATTTGTATAATTTAATATTGGGCCAGATATTAAATTATACAAATATAGGCACTTTATTTATTGAGACTTATTACATTTTATTTTTTGTATAGGCCTACCTGTTAAGTACAGGCACTCATAACCCAGTTGCACTTGGTGATTAGAAACATTCGCCGAGGGTAAGCAACGACGGTGCGGTCATACCTGGATGGATGACCGCTGGTGGCATGATACCATGAGCGTCTCCGTGATTCTGAGTTCACCTTAAGCAGTTGGAACAGGCTGTTATCGTAGGATAACAGTCGTGGAGCTTAGTTGGGGGAGGCCTTTGGGCGGCTTAAAAACATCCAACGGCAGGATTACGTAGCCACAACATTGTGTTGCCAGTCCCTAACACGCACTTGGCCAGCGTGGGGACGTATGGCCTTAACCCTCTCCTGAGAGGAGACTCGAACCCAGCAGTTGGTGGGTTGTTGATGATAAGCCTGCCAAAGTGGCTCTACTCTGCCTAATGGAAAGCATAAACAGATTCCAAGAGTAATAGTCACCATATTCATTGCGAATGCAGAAAATGCACCATTGTGACACGCCACGCCACATTATGGCGGCCTGGTCATACTTCTGCAGCATTGGACCAACGACAGCACGAATGCTGTCATTTTAGGTTGATCTTCTGTTCGAGGGTAGTATCGCCCCGGTCGAGTCGGCCAGTTCGTGCTGAAATCAACGTGGCTCTACTAGCTTTATTTGTTAAATATTTTTCTTTGTAAATCTTACACTATTAACTAAAAGATGTAAAGCTAAAAATATTAAATAAAATCAATCATATGTAATTTTAATAATTTACTTTTTTTTTAATAATTTCACTCCATTAAAAAATCGTTAGTGAAATGGAAAGGAAAACAGAATCTAATATTATTACGCTACTTATCTAAAGGTCGATTTGTGTCAATAGTTCATATTAGACAAAGATCTGTTTATTACTTTTCCATGAATTTAAGACAATAATTTAAAAACTTTTTATAGATTTTGATTGATTCTAATTCATCTGTGGTAAACCCTCTTGGTTTAATGTTCTACGACCATTTAAGTTCGTTTCATGTTTCAGCCAGCATTACCTGTCTTGCGGGCTGTCTTGTTTGCGGTTTGAATTAATCGTTTCACTTAATGGTTGCTTCCTACAGTCGTTTTGTTATTAGAATACATAGAAACATATAGAAAACACATTGAAATCCAAAAATATCTTGAAGACTTTTTGGTAATGTAACATTTACGAAATACCAAATAAAGCACTACCGTCTGATCCCAAATTATGCAGAGACTGAACGGAATGACTAGACTGCTAGTAAATATACTTATACATAATATCTAATACCTATCTTGAAACGAGCAATTCATATATATGTTACAGTCATTGTGATTAATTTGCTATTATACATAATTACTGGTCATTATATATAATAAACAAATTGTCTAGACAATATGATAAATTAATCACTTTGTCCAGATATTAATCATAATAGCGGGCCAAAGTTAGCCAAAGTACGGGCCAAAGTAATAAATACGGCTTAACGGATAATTTTTTAAAAACTTAACCCAACCTGTAATTTTTTTATCTACGACAATGTTACGAGTATAATAGTTCTCATAATAAACATCATGATAATTATTAGTAGATAAAGAGTCATCGAAGATATTGTATATAATAGCTTAAATAATGAGATTAATTCTGTGTCATTTATGACTTTGTCTAATTTTAATAATAATTATTATAAATAATGGCTGTATAGAATATATAATATCCGGATTTATTACTTTGGCTGTAACATATGTATGTAATTATATTCTAAATCTTAGAAAAGGCTCCAGCGATTTTCATGACATTTAGAATGCAATGAGTTTCGGGGGTAATAAATCGGCCTAGCTAGGATTTAGTTCTAGAAAATTTACACAAACATTTTAGATAAATTTATACTCTTCCGATTATTTGTCTTAGATGGAAATCTAGCCTGATCACTAAACACTTACAGCACACGCTTGTATAGATTATAATTTTTGCTTTACTTACAAGTAAAAGTTAAGTACAATTCTTAGGCATATGTTAATAAATATTCTTTTTTTATTTCAGGTAAGCAATACCAGCCAATTCATCTAATTACTCTTAACCCATGGGGTAAGTTGTACGTGTATAATTATTATTATGTTCATCATATTACGTATATTAATGAATCTCCGTTGTGGGTATGCGAGGAGCCCTAATTCGAGTAACAGTAATGATGATGATTTAAGAATCTCGAAGGACTAGAGTATTTCTAAATCATATCGTACCACATGTGTGACACACGGATGGTTATTATAACTGACAAATGTAATTTAAACTTATTTGATTATTAAGGTACATAGTTTAATCAATTTTGAACAAATGCTCGCGTTGCAGAATTTCTTGAGGTCGGCTTCACTCATAGTTTTTGTATTAAAACGGGACTTATATACGCGTTAAATATTTAAAATGTTACAATGCCTTCGAACTATTTCACGACGTTTCGAGCGGGTTATACCGCTGGTGTTTTTTAATTGCCTTTCTCTCTCTCAACAATTCCCTCAATTTTAAATCTCCCTACAATTTTAGGTCATTAACATAATGAAGAATAATATAATTTATCATATTTTATTCATCATTTTACCTAACTACATACTATCTTATTCGTCAAGTAAATCAACAAAAAATATTCTAACAATTTACCTTTTGTAAGGAGTAAATTAGTGAAATTTATTTTAAATTGAATTTTCGCTAATTTTAAAATAACAATTCGCGTGAAATCGAGTTAACATAAATTTTGTTGTTTGAGAAACGCTTTATTCTATACAAATTTATTAGCTAATGAAGTTAGAATGTATTCATACTCGATGTATTTCAATTTAGTATGGCTTAACGATCAATTAATTGCCTTTTGATTTAAATTCAAAATTTAGTTCATTTGTCTTTGAGTGTTTTATTTAGTATATATTTTATAAATAACTTAGGGATTAATGATGTCATTTAAATATACAAAGATAATAATATCAAATTTAGATTAAATACGTAGATGTTTCATTTATTTCAAGTAACTCTTATCAATTTATTCTGTAGGAATTATTTGTTATTTTTGTAAGTTAGTTAAATAAGTGTAACCTGCTTGAAACAATTGGTTGCCTAAATGATCGCCCAAGAATAGGGTAATTGAAAAAAAGTTTTTGCCAATTACCTAACTATGCAATTTACCCAATGAAGTATTTTTCAGAAATCCCCAAGTTTAAATATTAAATTTATTTTCAAAGATAACGTTGTTCCGACTTACAAAGCACTTAGCTTGCTCCAGAACATTTTGTTCCTTATGTCACGATTGTAAAACCACGCGGTCTAAGATTTTAATTTGCCCACGCCGACTGAAGCCTAGTCGTTTTAATCAGGGTAGAAGGTACCACGGGGCTTGTTTAAATTTTCTATTAAATCCGTGAGACGACAAGAGACAAAAGCGACGTATCTCCGATCTATTAATAAGGCAGTTTAATTTGGAAAGCGGTGAGTGTACCGTCAGCAGAAAAGATTACGATACAAATGTTGCAAAATTATCTGTTTGACTTGCTAATGAAATATGAGTTATACTCTTTATATCTGTGATAGTAGACATCAAGGAATATAATAAAATTTCTTATCAAAAAAAGAATGAGTAACAGCTGCCACAGACAGTAAAGATATTCTAGTCTTTCTTATTATTAAATTCGTTTTATTTATTTCAAATATTCTGTTGTATTAGTAAGCTACGCATGGTCTAAATTATATTTCTTTGAAATATGATGAAGATGTATGTGCCTTATGCTTTATGTAATATTCATGTGAGAAAAGAAATAAATCAGTGACCTTGTGGAGATATTTTGAGGGTACTGAAATAATTATTCTTCGATAGACTAAGTCTGGTAGTTTCGTAGAAGACAAACGTCTTAGCAACGAAGAAAATATGTTTAGAGTTCTCTTGCTAAGCATATATAACATAACTAATGAGTGTTATTTCAAACATATATTTTTATAAAACATGTATTGCTGAAAGCGTTTCTTTCGCAAACATTTTATCACGCATGAGTGCCTTGGAGTCCTTAAATGTCTCGGCGTTAAATAAATATTCCATATTTTGTTGTATTCGAAATAAAGCAAAATGTATTTATCACTGAGTATTGTTTTGCTTACAAACCATTGCTTTTTGGTTGTTATTGCAAAAAGATGTATATAAATTATTAGTAAGACAAAGTTAACTAGATTCTTAGTGCTTAATGGGCTCTTGGCATAAAATGCCATTTCGGATATAAATATGCGAATGTGTGTTACATTAAGAGCACCAGATCACAAACCTTGTTTCGTTGTACCTCATACCTTAACATTGGAAGTAAAATATGTGACATGAAAAAGCAATTATAAATGTTGTAATTGTTTCAGTATTTTTAAATAACATCTCTCATTTGGGCTGCTGACCATACCGTTCACTGTGACAGCCTCGTACACGAGCCAGATTAATGGTTATATTTAAATTATTCTCGTATATTTTATGTTACTTTTACTGTATTTTAGGCATTTCTTTATTCCAATGTTTTACTGTATTGCACTGTTTTATTTTAGTGCATAGACTCAGATAGAAATTGTTTAAAATACGAAGTAAACCTCGAAGGCATGTATTGACTATTGTCTTTTAGAAACTTCGAGGTATGCAGAAATTTGTTGGGTTTTTCTTACAAGAAATTCTTGAAAACAGCCTGGAGTATGGAAGTTCGACAAAGTTTCACGTCCATGCCTCGGAGAGCACGTTAAGGTCGGTTCCCGGTGATCATGAACCTGTATGGCAATCGTTATTGGGAAGTCAAATACAATTAGTTCAACCTTCGAATTCAGCTCGCCCTCAGAGTTGCGGAGTTCCGATGCCAGTTGCTCCTTGGAAAAACTGATATCCAGGTAAAACCGGTTGAACTAGTAGAGGATTTCGAATAATCTTTTCAATAATAAAAAGGCAGGAAGATGATGAAAGAAATTTTGTCAGAAAAGCACGTGGTTAAATTCACACCACACTTTTAAGATGTACTGAACACTAAAAGCCTTTTTGGAATTGAAGCCTCTTTATATTCCCCTCTGATCACACCTTTCAATTACTTGTGGTTCGAACAGAATTAATTTTAATTACTTATTCCCCTTTTCCTGAAAGATATTGTGTCTGAGAGCAACCTCTTTGGCGTCGGAGCCTGTGTTGTAGGTAAGAGTGGCTGTTTTTGTATCAAAATAGGCTTTTATATGAGGTGTCTTTTGTTCTCGCTTTAATTATTTTGGAGCGTTATTAAAAACTTTACACAATTTTGGGGTGATGGGGTTTTCACGCCCTCAAGTGAAATTAAGATGGCTGTTTTTATTTATTACACGTATATAATTTTAAGTAAAAACAAGATCATTTCGGATGTATTATCTGCAAAATACTTTCTATCACGTGTCTCGGAAATTTCCAAGGTAGGAGAGCCACGCTGATTTCAGCACGGTTGAGCTGGCTCGACCGGGGCGTTACTACCCTCGCACAGAAAATCAACATAAAATGACAGTGATCGTGCTGTCGTTTTTCGTTGGTTAGCCCAATGATGCACAAGCATCAGTAGCCTATCATGGTGTGGGTCACCATGCTGCATTATTGCATTGTCTGCATTCGCAGTATGGTGACCACCACTCTTGGATTCTGCTCATGCTTCCCATCAGGCAGAGGAGAGTCATTTTGGCAGAGACAACCCAAAAAAATATGGTTTTAATGATTACAATCAAATTAAGTTATTAAATAAAAGCACAACTTTTTTAATTTGAAGACTTTCAAAAAAGTCTCGTAGTCCTCGAAGTTGTAGGTATTAAGAAACAGATCTCGGACAGTAGTCTTCCACATTATCTTTTAGATTTTTAGATGTCACGTCTATCTACATGTACATTTAAATCTATCTATTAGTGGAAAATATATAATTTATCTTAATATTCTCTACTATTATGATAAATGTAGTCCGTATTGCTTTCACAGTTAAACCACTGCACCGATTTTGATAAAATCATACATGGTGTCAATTTGATTGTTCAGGAAAGACATGTGCTACTTCTTACCGCGACAATTGCTAAGCTGATAATTAATATTTAATAAAAGTTACATGTAGGTCCTACTTCTTTATTAATATTGCAAGAATGTTATTGTGTCGTAATTAAAACACCGAGCAGATATCACCGTAATGTTGTGCTGATAAATTTTATCAAAACTGTAACAAATGTCAGTCATTTTTTATTTTTTTACTACTGACATTAACCGGGCAAAGCTAGAATATTAATTCATATTTACGTGTTACAATCGCCTGCTATAGGCAATCTAGGGAACAATAAATCACACTTTCTTATGCTTTTATATATGTGCTATTTGCGGTTAAGTGTGTTAGTTGTACTTAATCTCTGTTTAAGCGGGGGAGGGAACACGCCAAAGGCACATTAATATTAGAACTTAGTAAGTATAATTGCAAGTGATTTAAGTTGGAGGAGGAAGCGATTAGCGGTAGCGATTTAATAAAAGAACCAAAAATGTAAACGTGCTAACAAAGATAAAACTGATTAAGTGTTATATATATAATATTAGTAGAGTTATATATTTGATAATAAAAGAAAACAAAAATTAAAAAAGAAAAGAAATTTACATTTGTACATCTTTTGCTACAAAAAGTATCATGATTGGATTTAATATTACAAAATCTTTCTTAGTTTTAAATAAAGCTGATTTTAATGCAAGGTAATTAATTCAACTAATCATCACAAAATTTTAATCTCATTTATAGGAAAGCTAATTTAGGAGCTCAATGTTCAGAACCAAGTCGCTGTTACTGTCGTTGACGCTGTCTCTTTTAATTTAAAACGCTGGCCTAATCGTTATTACATTAGAAATGCTGAAAAAAAATTGAATCGATCTATAGGCGATAATGAAACTTAATTTATGCGAAGCATAATTTGATTTCTTTCATACTTTTCTTATAGAAGCTGCTTCGGGGAAATATTAAAATGTAATTATCGTTAGAAGCTTATAAATTGAGGAGTTTTTAGGTACTTTATAAAGTTTAGGCGATTAAAGTAACAACGCTGGAAACCTTTTAAATTTTCATAGCAGCGGAAATGAAGAGGATTACTAACTATAATACTTTAAAAAAATATATGTTTTGTAATTGAGAATGATCTGGACGTTCAATAGTATTCTGGAATTTAGGGTCTATACGACAGAATGGAAACCGTGTGGGATGTATGTATATTCCACTTTTTGGTATCCATTCTTACGTATAGACCCTAAATTAAAAGTACCTAAAAGTTTCCATTCTCACTGCTACTCATAAGTGCCTTCCCTACAGGTATATTCCAGACTTCACAAAAATAACCTCATACTTTATTATACCACAGCGTAAAACTACAGACACCAGATACCTACTATAACTTTCTCCCGGATTAAGGTACGAATTCCCGAAATAACACGAACCTATTAAAATTACCCTCACATATATCCACACGTCCGTTATGTACCCGGAAATTATGAATTCAAACCTTTTGGCCGGGATTCTAACTAAATACATTAGCTATTTAGTAGCGGACCTAACCCTTGCACTGGCGAGCTGTCTGCTTAATTTGCCATGAAAACACGCAAACAAACCCTACACAAAATGAATGATTACTAGAAGAGACATGTTCTTGAACGGTCATTTAGATTTTTTAGTTGGAAAACACAACTAGTACATTTGTCAGCAAATTAAAATACGGTGAGACATTGCATGGGCTTGTAAACCGCAGTGTCGTCAACTATAATAATCTACATATATAAAAGAGGAAGGTGACTGACTGACATACCCAGAGATCAACGCACAGCCCAAACCGCTGAACCTAGAATCCTGATATTTTGCATGTAGGTTCTTTATATAGCGTAAGTGAGTACTAAGAAAGGAATTTTTGAAAAACCACCCTTAGGGGGGTAAATTAGGTCATGAAAGTTTGTATGAAACTTTTTATTCCTTTTATGAATTTGCTTAAAATTTTGCTAAAATATAGTGGGATTAAAGTTATGAAATACGTATTTTAGTATTTTTAAAATATCGCCCCTGAGGGGGTAAATCAGGGGATGAAAGTCTGCGTGAGTGAAGCCGCGTGTAAAAGCTAGTATACATATATATACTGTAAGTTTTATTTCTTAAGTTCCGCTTTTCATCTAAATATAAAGCCATTTGACATTTAAGTGCCTTCTATGAACAGCTAGAGACAATAAATATTTAATTGCTTAAAAGCAATAGATAATATCTTCTAACCTTATAAGAAAGCGTATAATAACGCACCATTGATAGTAGAGTATTTAGATTTATCTAATCATTCAAATATTTTAAACTGACTATACTTTATACAGTTGTCTCTTTTGTACAATGCCAAGTTGACATAAGTTAGAGCAGTCAAGCCATACATTTTTGCTTCAAAGTTCCATAACAACTCGCTTGCAAGAGACAACTTTGAGCGTTTCTCTTTGTCGCAAGATGTCATATTATGATTGACAGTTGCTCTTAACTCTTTGTATTGAACGACAACTTTTGTATTGTGACATTCGTTCACCATTTTTCACTTGAATGATTTTGTTTTTGTACTATTTACTTTTTTTTCTATTTAGATGTCTTAATACTTTAAGATAAATATTGTTGACTTCATTTAAATCAATAGGATTCTTAAGGAAAAGGGTTCTTATGTCTATAGGTAATAGGAAAAGTTTTTAAATATTTATATTTTTATAGCTATACTCGCATTTGATCCACACCTGCATGTATGTCAATGTTACTGTATGGTACTTAATGGTCCATAGGTAAAATATTTTAAAAATCTGATTACTTGTTCAACCTGTGACATCTGTTCGTGTAATCTGTTCTCTATTCTGACTTCGACAATATAACAAAACAACTCACATACCATTCCTCTTTTCCTTTTTTGAGATAGGAATATTTCCCTATCTCAAAAAAGAAACTTAAGAGGAAAAACCGTGCGATAAGATAGACAACATAAAGTACGATACACATCTCACGGTGTCCCTGGTTGGCTCTTCTAGTCGTCCATAACTCTCTGAACTAAATATTTAGATTCGGCTATATATTCTCGGGCAAACCATCTGCTTTTGTTTAACAAACTACTACATTTTTGCTTTATTCGTGTTACGACTATAATTGTTGTTCAATTTAATCAATTATTGTTTCGGTTTATTAAGTGTAGTAACGGCTTTCTTGAATCGAGTCGAGTCTTCTGGCTGTCTCACTTAAATGTACAAATACATTATAAGTGAACTTTTCTAGTCGTATTTTTCTACACATACTAATAATGATAAATATTTCGGACGTCTAACACACAACGCTATCTAGTCCCAAACTAAGCAGAGCTTGTGTTATGGGTACTAGACAACTGATACAAATGCATAATATACTTTTGTTTTGTAAACACATATTATACATAGAAAACACCCAAACTGCGAAACAAATATTTGTAGATCATACAAACATTTGGTCCCCGGGAATCGAACCCGAGACCTCATGATCAGCAGTCGCACACGTCAACCGCTAGACCAACGAGGCAGTCACTTCACAAACATACATAAAGGACACAAAGAACACCCAACCTCAGAACAACAGTTTGTGGTTCACACAAAGTGTTATCCCATGTACAATTTGTGTCTCTATCTACACAAAACAAGTATATTTAGTTATAATGTATTTTTTACGCATAGTATGTACTTAAAATATACCTAATCACATTCATTTGTATTTATGGAAAGTAAAATCAAACCTAAACATAAAAAAAAAAAAAAAACTTGGCTTGAAATGTTACAGTCAAGGTCGCTACGGGCTAAAATTATTTTATTTATGTAGTAATAAAGGTTATTTTCATTCACAACAAGTTTACGTGAATATTTAAACCAACGTAGGCGTGGTAAACGAGTACCTAAGTCGTATATAAAAAGAGTGATAAATTTCAGTGGTTTATGCCTATTTAACTAATTACCAAATGTTTATATGTAGAAGGGAACGCCCTGAAGAACTTAAGTAATGAGGTCCTATAAATGTCCCAACAACCCTTACGATTTCATCCACCCGTCATTTGAGCTTACCACTCATGCTTTCTTTCTATGTACATCTATACTAATATTATAAACGCGAAAGTTTGTAAGTATGGATGGATGGATGTTTGTTACTCTTTCACGCAAAAACTTCTGAACGGATTTGGATGAAACTTTACAGTAATATAGCTTATACATCAGAATAACACATAGAGTATTATTTGCCGCGATAACCGACATATACGCGGGCGAAGCCGTGGGCAACAACTATAATCTATATAACCTAGCTCAGGTTTGAGTTAAACTCGTGTTTGTACATATTATTATGCAATTTTCTTGTCATTTTTTTTTCATTTCTGTAAAATAAAATTACCTACGGGAAAAGTACAATATCTTTTCACATAAGCTACTGTTGTTTTGACCGTTACTTTCTTGAATACAAACCCGATGTGCAAGGCTTCATTGAAAGAAAGTAAAATCCTATTATTATTCAACTAGCTGATCCACGCAACCTCGTATGCGTCTTCTATTGCCCGTAGCGTGAAAGTTTTCCTCCGTTTTCGAAACATTTTCATTGGTGCTCCGCTCTTATTGGTCTTAGCGCGATGATATATAGCCTATAACCTTCCCCAATAAAAGTGCTATCTAACACTGAAATATTTTTTCAAATTGGACCAGCGGTTCCTGACATTAGCGCGTTCAAACAAACAAACTCTTCAGCTTTATACATTAGTATAGATTGCAAAATTGCTTTTTAACCGCGTGCTCAATTTTGATGACTGAGCAAGCGAAGGATTCTAATATTGAATCACGAGCGTAGCGAGTTATTTAAAAATTAGAATCCTGAGCGTAAGCGAGGGAAACAAAAGAGCACAAGGTGAAAAATCTTTGCACTCGAGTGCAATACGTAACTTTTCATTCCACCTCAACGAGGAAATGACTAAATGACGTGAAAAAAATGGCGCGGGCATAGCAAATTTAAAAAAGTACACCAAGAACATTGAACTAATATTACTACCTATTCCTCAATGACCAAGAAGGTTCCGAGTCGAGTTATTAACAAATTAAAATAGATTGTATGATAAATTCAGCATCATGGAGGTAGAAGTAAATAGGTATAATAAAGATGTTTTGACTTCACAAGCTTAGTGCACACGATGTTCTAAATTCAATTTACTTTGTCCTCTAGCGGATAAAAACGGCTTTTACACTCAGATATTGAAGGGTAAAAATACTCTTTGCAAGATGGTGGGATGAAAAAAATATTATTTTGAATAGTCGTAAATTCGTATTTTTTTGTCTTCAAGCACATTGTGTACTTTGTAATCAATTAAATAGGTTGTACAACTTAGTAAGATAATCAAAACTAAATATCTTTAAAAATTGTTTAAAATTAAGATACTGTGATCTCTTACCGACCTTAAAACATTTTTTAAGTTGACCTGAAGTTTCAAATAATTCAATATCGTCCGCAGAACTTTCGTAACTTTAACTGCGAACTTTCTAGTTTCAATTTCCAAGTATGCCCTAGTTTACCATAAATTTTACTTAAAACATTTTTTTTTTTGACAAAGAACACGAGTCATGAGTTTTAACAAGGAGTTTATAGATAGCGCATTAAGCAATTGCCGAAAGCAAAAAAAAACAGTCACTAACAAACAGACAATATTAAAATAATTCTGTGTTACTAGTAACAATAATATATATATATATATATATATATTAACACTGCTTTAATTTTCTTTTCAAATCTACTCTCTAATTCACTAGACACTATAATATACGTCTGCCCAATCTCGTTATTTATTTTCATTCCATGTTTGCCTGTAAAAGATTGCCTTTGAGCGATAAGGCCGCCACTCCACTTGTACTGACCTAGCAGTAAGTTATGAGTATATTTAGTTATCTGGTGTGCAATAAAACGATTTATTATTTTTAGATACATAATATACATATACAATTAACACAACTTAAACCTTAGATGACTCAAGCAATCTCTTCTGGCATTTAAATAGATTATTATTATTTTTATTTCAAACTTACATTATGTCATTAAATGACAAAAAAAACGATTGAAGTATAAAAAATAACATTAATATCAGATAGTTTTGATTCAGACACATTTTACTCGACCAACTTTAACTATTAATCGCGGCCATTAATATTAAAATTTTGGTTGAAACTCGTTGTTCGGAATACATATTGCAATAAATAATATTGATATGACTCTGAGCTACTGCTCTGTAATGTCGCAAAATTGTTCGTAAACTATTTTATTTGTTTTAACTACATTTGGAAAATGAATTCGAGAAACAACAATTTAATATTTCAAACAATTATATTGATGATATATTTTTAGTGCATGTTCTGTTTCTTAAAAAGAGTGAAGAAACGCTTAAAAGATTTATCGTCTCGATCTCTATTTGAAGATCCTTTTTAAGTATATAATAAATTGATAGTAACATGTATAATATGGAGGCCCAATGATACAGAAGCACCACTAGCCCGCCATGGTGTGGGTCACCATGCTGCATTGTTGCATTGTCTGCATTCGCAGTATGGTGACCACCACTCTTGGATTCTGCTTGTGCTTTCCATTAGGCAGAGTAGAGTCATTTGGTGGGGACAAACATAAAAAAAAAAATGATTTGTCTATAACTTAGTGAAACAATCGCCTGAGACATAGGTTTACTCCAGTGCAGGCAGACAGCGATTAAAGTTGTTGAACTAATTTAAATTTTATTCTACTTTCATCTGTACAAATAAATATAATTTCCTTAATTTTACACTACTGTAAATAGGGACCTACTGTCTAAGATTAATTCTATAAAATCTATATAAAATTTACCTACTTACACTTTATTATTATATTAATTAAATCAGTAAATTATTAACATTAAATATCTCATTTTTTGATCGGTGCGAAATAATTAAGCTTTTCAGTCAACTGTAAGATAAAAACAAGACGGATATTCTAATTTAAGACTGAAATAAACAGTCGTTTTTCCACAAATATGATTCTCTACAAGGCACGTTCAGAACCAAAATAGCTGACTTCAATTCCTTGTACGATATAAACGTGTAATATGATTACATTACCGACTCTATATTCTCCAGTATTAAATTTACTTTCAATCCGTATAGTACCACTGTAAAGTTAGCCGAACGCTTAAAATATGGAGACGGTATATCTGTTCTGTTTTTTTTGTAAATATCACGACTAATTAATGATATTGATTATACTTCGGAGGCAGTGGTACTACAACAACCGCGGGTAGCACCTTGGGACAGAACTAGTCTGAAATTAAATCCTTATATCCTCAATTATTGCTAGTGACCATCTCCTCAAAATCGGTTCCACAGGCCGGAACAAACAAACAGACAGGCAAAAAAACTTGGATGTATTTTTGATTGATATCGTCTATATATACTTTTCATAAGTCTTAAGTATATCCAAGATTCAAAAATATATTTTGAATCCTGAATTGAATGTGACTTATCCATAGAGTTATATAAAACATTTTTTTCTCAACCTCCTTTCTGAGTAGATACCTATATTTCTTAGTGCACTACTAAGGCTGTTGATTGATAATAACAGTTTGAAGTTTATTGTTCCACAATACTTTTTCGTCAGATATACATATGATCAAAGATTGCCTTATCCGTTTTTATTAGCTGAAAGGGTACAAATGTCTTACCTATTGATTTTGTGGAAATAGCTGCACGTCCCAACGATTCTCCGGCGCCACGGGAATAATATTTCCTTCTGAAGGAGACGTTGTTTCGCCTGTCTTTTTACCTGTCAGTGTGTCTTTAGTTTTAGAGTTTCGTTCGTTGCTACTTGAGTTTTGTTTTACCGTGTAGCTACAAGTACTGATTGTTGGCTCTGAGATTTAAGGCCCCAATGGTCCTTTTACATTGTTTGATGCTGTGTTATATGTCTATCAAAATTGAACTTAAAAATTTTAGAAAGACTAAAAACATCCTGTGTCATAATAAACATAATATCGTCCAAACGAGTGTTAAATAGTCCGGGATCCCCGGAACTAATTTTAGAAGTTATTACTATTACGTCAATTTTTCGTGAGTGGCTTCATTTTGATGAGGGGTCCACCTTTCACCTTACAAAAATGTTCAGTTGCGGTAGCTAACAGTGCTAGCAGGGAAAAAAACTTCTGAGCGTAAGACCGGGATAACGTACCATGCAATTTCTAGGACAATGTGTCTGTAAAATTATATCAATACTAGCTGACCGGGCAAACGTTGCTTTGCAATAATAAAAAAAAGTTGGGGTATAAAAAATAGATGTTGTCCGATTCTCAGACATACCCAATATGCACACAAAGTTTCATAAGAATCGGTCAAGCCGTTTCGTTTCGAGTTTAACTACAAACACCGCGACACGAGAATTTTATATATTAGATTAACTGGGCTCACCTCTTGTGATAAACCCACATTCGTGTTTTAATACCCCTTATTATAAAACAGTTGCATAAGTAACTATAACCAATGATGAATAAGAACTGATTAGACTATAAATAATTTTAAACAGGCCTCCAAAAACTGTTTCGACGTTAAAAGTAAAATGTTGAATGTTAATGGAATTTATTCTACTAGAGTTTGGTAATGTTCAAGTTGGAAGTTATTATTCCACCTTTCAATTTATTTGCGTTGAAGTCGGTGATAATTTTGTTAAAAGTTAATTATGAAGTTGAAATACAATGATCATTTAAAGTTTGTTTATTAAATCATTGCTAGAGATTGCGTAGTTGATTTTAGATTGCCTTGTTTTATAACATCGACGTGAACCTCTGTAGCGCTTTTTAGGTTTAATCTTACTGGCTTATTTTTTTTTCTTAACGTAAATTTTTAAAATGAAAATTATTTATTACGAAATAAGATTTCTTCTCACAAAGGCTCAGTTTAGATTATATATACATATACCGAAGCCAATACTATCTACATCACCTATCCTTATAAGATGCTATAGAAAAATCAAGAATATAATATATTAAAGCAGTCACATTTAAAGTTAAGAAATAGTCGATATAAGAAGGCTTTACAGATTTAAAATGGACGTACAATTTTTACGTAATATCTAGTTTTGAATTGGCAGGATCCCAGTGGGTTTTAGCTTACGGTATATCTTACGGAGACTGTGTTGAACACCTTTATTTATTCAACTTTGTTGTTTACTAAAGATGTTTTAGTAATTCCATTTATTATATCACAAAAATCTGAATAAAAATCGTGTTTAAGATCAGACAGTTTGTGAAATTGCAAGCTTATTGTAGCAAGAGTTTTGCGTAGTGAAAATTTGTTTCAAATAAGCGTTTTTATTTTCATTTACTAATAATTTTTTTATTTACTTTTCTATATTCACAGAAAACCACGTAAAATTTAAATATTCAGCAGTAATTTAGCTCGCTCTTAAACACATCTTGGAGATCAAGTTAATTTCTAAGAATTTTTCAACAATTCAATAATTCGACAAAAAAAATTGTTTGACCGGCACAGGTATAGACTAATCAAAAGCCAAATACCGTAAAATTAAAGAGCAAAAGAAAATATACAATAAATGTTCATTCTGAAATTTTAAGTAAGTAATAAACAACTCATCAAAAAAAAAACTGTTTCAACATGTTTGAAACGGGATGAAAAACTTTGTTTCATTTAATTCTCAACAAGTTGCAACTTGTCCAACGTTATAATGGTCTAGTGACCTAGTTGAGAATTTTTTGGTGTTGACGAGAATGGGTTCGTTTTTTTTTCATTTGTGGTTAAGGGTATGTTTTAAAGCTGTCTTACAAAGGTTGCACCGCAGTCACATGACTGTAAGAGAAAGTTATTGTGAAACTACAGATACTGTGGTAATTTATCCTAACTACTGAGATAGTCGTTATCATAGGTTTGATTCTCATTCATTACAAAAATTGTGTGATTAGGACGATCCTTTGGTTTGTGTATGAGTGTACTTTATCTATAACTTGCTTTTGCCCACAGCTCCGCTCACGTCTACATCAATTACCTCGTAATATGTCGTATCTCAAGATTAAAAGTATCTCCATGCTAAATTTCATTCAAATCGGTGCAGCGGTTAAGTCGTGAAAGCTTAACAGGCAAACAACAAATAGACATACAGACAGAGTTACTTTCGAATTTATACTATTAAGTATGGATATGCTCCAATTTTGTAATATATGAGTATTTTCATCCGAACTGGCTATCGTAGTACAGACTCTAAATATTCTGGGATCTTATGATCGTGTGTGAGTTTTATGGGTTCATTATGATCAATATTGTAGTCCCCCATTATGAAATTGTTTTGCAAACACACTAAATACTAATTAAAAATACTTATTTATACAGCTCAACTTAGCCGTATAACGTCAAAGGTCCCGTACACGAGTTATTAGGTACAGTTTGTGTAGCAAAACTCAGTGTAATCCCTTTCGTTGTACTGAGATCCTGCACTCTCATCAAGATACGTTTAAACCTCACATCAATTTTAAATGCAATTTTATTCAGACACATACAAAGCGGGCTAATTTTGAATGTGGCTACATACGAGACATCGCTTTGGGAAATTGGGCTGCGTAGATGTTACGACATTGTGTGATATTCTTCTTTATGGAATAAGGGGCAAACGAGCAGATGTATCATCTGATGATGAGTGATTACCGGCGCCGATTACACCCGCAACATCAGATTCTTAAGTGCGTTGCCGGCCTTTGGGGGATGGGAAAGAAGAGAAGGATAGGGAGGAGGAGGAGGATGGGGGCGGGTTGGGATCCTTTGGTATCCTCACTCACTTGGCGAAACACAGCGCAAGCGCTATTCCACACCGGTTTTCTGTGAGGCCGTGGTATCGCTCCGGTCGAGCCGGCTACTTATGCGAAAATTCAAACATCTGAAACACCTGTTTATGTTATTCCATGTAACGATATATAAAAATCACATAAATTCAATTAGATTTATCATATCTTTAAACATCAATCATAGAGCGATCTAATCTTAAACATAGACTGAGGGCTACTCAAACAGGTCACGGGATAATAGATAGTCGGGACATACAACACTTGTTTTGTCTAACCCGCATCGAGGGGACAAACGGGATTTCCTTTAGAGCTTTGGGTGATGAGTTCAAACGGGAATACTATCATTGTCATGCAGAAATGTGTGTTTAATTTAATCACCGGTGTACAGTCAGACTTGTATATTATGAGGTCGGGGCTAAACGGTTTAGGATTCAGTTAATTAAACATGTATTCTCCGATGAGCCAGTCAGCGTCATATGATTAAAGATTTCTAACTTTAGACACCACTACGTGGAATATATTTATTATCACTTTTAAAATATCCTATGTTCAAGATCAAATTGAAATAAACAACCAACAATAAATTATAATTTATACTCTCGATTGTCGGCACTTGATGGAACTTGTTGTAATACATTCTAGAATTAAACTCACTTGTACTTATTCCACTATTTTATTTCCTTTTTACACCTGACCGGTTTCGCCTTATGGCATTCTCAAAGGTTATATAACCTTCAGGTGATTCAGGAAACCGGTCAGGTGTAAAAAGGAAATAAAATAGTGGAATAAGTACAAGTGAGTT
The DNA here is from genome assembly GCA_905220595.1 of Spilosoma lubricipeda. Classification (NCBI taxonomy): domain Eukaryota; kingdom Metazoa; phylum Arthropoda; class Insecta; order Lepidoptera; family Erebidae; genus Spilosoma; species Spilosoma lubricipeda. The sequence goes on from HG992299.1 coordinate 8,465,061, forward strand.
TAATGCTAGAATGTATAACAATAAATTATTTTACGGGATTGTGATTGATAATTTAAAAAGTGACCAATATATAATATGTTTATCTTTATTTATACGCTTGTAATACTACTGCTTATTCTAATACAATATCATAAACAGCTTCGTTATCTGAAAGCGAATGGTTAAACGGTGTAAGTTTACAACACAAAGAACAAGACAAACACAGGTGAGTGAATCTCTTCTGTTTACTTAAATATAGTTACGCAAAATAAAGTACAGTAGGACACATGATGTATAGTAAACTTCTAAGCACTTATGATTAAACCGCTTTAAATGCATACTGAGATACAATCTGAATTGTAATGTCATGAGGTTAATGCCTTATCTTGATAATCTTCTCCCATAAAATTTCCAAGCGCTTTTGAAATAAGGCAAACAATAAGTTCATAATATAATTTACTTGTTTATATTAAGATTATTTAGTACTCATTTTATAGTAAAATAAGTATTTTTATATGCTGAAACTGGTAGGCAAACTCACTATTCCCCATATAGCAAACCATTACTTTCGCCAAGGATTGCTTATAATATCGATTTTAATACGAAGAAGTGTAATATCAATCCTCAAAGTTAGAAATCAATTATAAATATTGTATATAACTTAAATTCCGTCAGTGCTATAATTTAGTAAAATATAAATGGAGTGTTATTTTGGTCGAGTTGTTCACTTGTTTATGACGATGTCTGTACCCGCAAAGTCTTTTGAACTTCGCGGATGTTTACTGTGTGTTCGGTGGAGATCCTGTTTTGAGAACATCTTTGTATTATTGTATATATTTCGGAATATTGCAGCACTTCTATCTGAAACTTAGACTATAAGTATTTGTTTTAGATATCTTCTGTTTACTAACGTAATGTGTACTTGTTGCAATGCTCTTTTGCCGTACGCCCCTTTAGTTATTGTACATTCTCTAACTATTATTAATCGACATATACTCTCTTATTATATCTCGTAAGATTTTATTAGAAAGTAGAGGTAAAAAGGACCCGTAGAATTTTGTTTCCTCTCAAAATTTAAGTTTTCCTGCCTTACCATGATATTGAGCAACTGAGCTTGGCAACGTTTGGGTGGATTCCTCTATGTATAAAGCAATGAAAGAAATGTTTAATATCATCCTGTAAGACCATGGTATCTTATTGATCAAAGCGACTGGCATGGCTGTGTCACGAAATAACGAATAAAATTCCCTAAACAAAAAAAAAACATTGTAAAATATTATACTTACTTAAGTTATAAAGCCTATATTTTCAAGAATAAGGTCACAGAAATGAGAAAGAATTAATTTTGTTTCTAAGTGTAGCTGGTTCTAATTACGCAATTAAGTTATATAGTTAGTTCTGGGAAAACCCTTCAGTCGATAACGATTCAAAACGTATGGTTCCATTTAAATTACACAAATGTTTACTTACGTCTGATAAAGCAGGATACAAAAGGACGACGTTATCCTGAATTAGTTTCCATTTAACTTTAACAGAAACTGTATAGAAACCCGGAGTTTCAAGAAACAAACAAGTTTCTAAATCAGCGTAACCATACGAGGAACTTTGCTGGATTAATCTGGTTTAGACCAGTTCGTCCCGGCGTGATCCACTTCGAATCGGCCCAAACCGGTTCCCGTCGGTTATATCTGATTTCGAATAGTTAAACATTTTAAGTGTTTACAGACAAGCGACTATATTGTGTTTTGTGTTGTATTGATTGAATTATTTAATGTAAACAAATTAACATTATTTCTATTGTTACATTTAAAATTTGTCTTTAGAATAGATTTGTCGTAAATCAAGATTAATAGAATTGATATTGTTTTTTAAATATTTTTTGTTATTTTGATATATTTTACTTTTTTACTAATTTAGAAAACTAATTATTTAAATTTGTTGAGGTCATTTTGGGGTATATTAAAATGAAGAAATACAGTACACAGATTTTTAGGATGTTTGCATTTATACAACTTAAGCTTATTATGTATATTATAGTTACAGTGGCGCAACTTATAGCAACTGAAAGTCGCCAGTCTATCAAGTTCCAACTGAGGCGTCCCTTGTATCGGGAAACACTAAATTCTGATAAACGATTTCATTTAACAGATACTAATAGTTATTTATACGGGTTCTCTCATTAACAACTATTAAGACCTTACTTTCATTCCGTTACTTTACTATTTAAGTTTAAAACATAGATGTCGGTAGCTACCAAATCCCCAATCATCATTACTGCTAGGTGCTAGTTTATAACAGGTTCAATGGTCGGAGAAATAATGTTAATATTCCGTAACAGACATTAATGGGAGGGCCTTGTGTTACTGTTTTGACCTAATAAGTTTATAGAAATTAAACTTACATGGTTTATAAAATGATAGCAATAGAACTTGACACTTTATGATAGCACTTTTATTTTTCTGCTTTCTTTTAGACATTTGCTTTTATGAAAAATTATATGAGACATATGGATGAAAAGTTAGTTGAAAATTCAACTGCATATTTGAGTTCTGACGCAGATCTAATGTGACAGAGACCACGCACAATTTGGCGTGTGTTTTGTTTTTGTGAAAAGTTGATTACAGAAAATATGACTTAGTAATACTCTCTTCATTACTTAGTAATGTTATCTTTCATCAACGCCTTCTTCATCTAAAGATTCTTCTTTAAAGTTAAAGAAGAATCTTGAAACAATGAAGTCATAAGAATCATTTTTCATCATGTTTTATGTGTAAACTATGGCGCGTGTTATAAGCCGGCGTAAATTTCATAACAGCTGGCGATGAGTCTATAAAGCACACTGGTTTTTTAGTAAAAGACCCACAAATGAGCATAAATGCTTACTCATAAATCGCAATACTATCGTAAATCCATTTATCATAAATCCCGAAGCAATTTCTGCGTGAAGAATTAAAGCGCCGGACTCCTAAGCAAGTTAAGTAGCTGTTAATATTAGAGTAATTATCTCTTCCAATCATTAAGATTCTCGATACTTTTAACTGCAAGCTACAATCCCAGCAACTTTACGTTCCAATGAGACTGGTCTAATTGGTAAGTACCTTATAATTTTAGTTGCCAACCGGTCGCTCCTTGCGTTTAAAGTTTCCTGCGAGCACGCGATGAGAATTTATTTTCCTTGTGACGTTGTCTCATGTTATTTGAAATACTTCTAATAGCTCTTAGCGTAGTTGAAGGTGTCATACGTGGTTGTTTATGCAATTGGTACTAAGATAATCAGGGATATTTAAATGTAAGCTGTTTTTATGTAAATATAGATCTTCAGTTATATACGGAAATAAAACATAACTACATTTAAAATGACTAATGTCGTTTTTGCTGTTTTTATTAGTTAGAAAATCTGTATCTATTTGTGTTAATGCCAGATAATTTAATGATTTGGAATATTTACTTTATCTAAGTTCTTAAAGTAATGTTTATTGGTTAGAAGTTGTTGTTTTGGATTCTCATTTAGGACAAATAATTTCGCGACAATGTAATGTCATTTATATGCAATATGTTTATCATATTATATAAGTTTGCTGCTCGACTGCTAAGACTGTCACGGTGGCGCAGTGGTAAGGTATGCGACTGCTGTACTTGAGTTGAGGTCTTGGGTTCGATTCCCGGGTCGGACCAAATGTTTGCATGCTCTGCAAATATTTGTTTCAAAGTTTGGGTGCTTTTCATGCGTAATATGTATGTATTTATAAAATAAAAAGTATATATGTATTTGTATCAGTTGTCTAGTACCCATAATACAAGCTCTGCTTAGTTTAGAACTAAATGGCGTTGAGTGTTAGATGGCGTTGTGTTAGATGTCCGAAATATTTAGTTATTTAGTTTCCCCTGTTTGAGAAAACATAACGTTGTATGATATGGTTCACGGTCAAGTAAATTGTATAAAAACTATTTTGGTGTAAAGATTATGTTGAATTTTAAACGTAAGTACCATTTCTATACACAATGTTATTTGTATAATTCTATAATTTGTACCTTAAAATTGTTATGTTATTGCGTATGAGATCAAAGTCTAACCAAAATCACAATTGAGCAAGTAATTCTAATAACAATGAATACAAACTAATTTGTAATTTTACGACTACCCACATAAACGTTATAGACAATTAATTATATTATCAACAAGCATCAAGAAACAAACAAGTTCACTCACTCGGTTTCACTTACAGCCAGTGAAATCACCCGAGCGTGCATTAATACATCACTGTACTAATTAGCTGTATAATCTTCAAAGAGCTGCTTGTAAACGAGCGTTATTAGTAGAGGTTAGTAAAGAATATTAAGGTGACACAATTATACGAAAAAGAAAAGAAGTCTATTAGAAAAAATATTATGTTTGATCTTTGAATTATAGTTTACTGTGGATGTGGTCACATACTAACTTGCCTGTTTTAAAGTTGGTGTATAAGACATTATTAAGCAGAAGCCTATATTGGAGTACATGAATTTCTGATCATAATATTTAGAAGACTCATTCGTTCCTTATATTAAGGTCTGACTGTACCGGATTTTGGACTCAACCTAAATGTTTATGCTATAAAACTAAAAGCTTAATAATTCTGTTAAAAGCTCAAACAAAGATATGGTATAAACAATGATTTTAACTGTTCTCTATGATACATTTCAACTATTCTCCAACAAACTCCACTAAAGTTGCTTGTTCTAGTTAAGTGTGTAGTACAATGAGAAAATTATACTGCTCGTGGGTATTTTGTTACAGATTTTTGCTTTATATTCATTCCTTCATTTGTATATTCGCCTCAATATTCTATATACACTAGTATTAAAATAATTAAGTAATATAAGTTTGTTGTTACCTATACCAATGGTTTAAACATATAGTTACTGCTTTTATTTTTAAGTGTTGAGAACGTTATCGTTTTTGTTTAGGTTCAGCAAAATCAATTTAAGTCATTATCTACTTTGGCACATTCAAATTTCAAGAAAAGTATGGAAGTATATATTATAGTATGTAAATGAAAATAATTAAGTGTAGCATTTTACTTGCTTTATACTTTATATTATCAAAAAATGATAATCGCTAAACAAGTACATTACAATACGTTATTTGAAAAAACATTTAACTTTAAAGGTTAATTTTTGTCGATTTTTATAGTTCACCTGTTTACATTTACATTTGAAGCATTGAATTAAACCAAATTATATATTACGTGACCCAGGACGCCTCCCTGTGAAACCCCCTCAAACCACGGCTCTATGCTCACCCCCCTGACTTCCGTTTCCACTGCGGTTGTAAGAAACATTCCCCTAGAATTGGATTACAGTCACCAGCGGAGAGTAAGTAAGGCTGTGTGAGTATAAAGACAGGATATATATGTACGGTATCGGTATAATGACTCTCTCGTTTGCATGTGTTGAAACCTTAACGAGATTATTTACATGTTGCTTTGGGTGTATGCGCATTATTCTTTCCGCTATTAACGGTAGAAGGAGAAATAATGCCAGGTATTACGTATATTTATTGAAATAGATGACTTAAATGGGATTTTGTTCACAAAATTGTGTTGCTTGTAAGCAGTTGTATGCGTCACTACTTTGAAAGTTATTCCAATGAGGTGTGGTTTAATAGTTTCGATATCTGCGTTATCAGAACATTCATAAATAAAGGTTAACCTTTGAAATTATCCATTCGCATTTAACGCACAAATTTTCGAGCGGCTTATGCGGTCGAATTATTAAATTTAACCAAGGCTACGTACAGAAGAACGGATACGAATAGCAAGTTTACGAACAACTTTATAAGAAGTTCCCAAAGTCTGAAACTTATCCGACCGCAGTGGTCCGTTATTTGAAAAATGAATTGTCTGCACTCCAAATATATGGTTTTAGTTTAGAGTTGTGGGAAATATGGAAAACTTAAGGAAATTCTCTTATAATTATCTTTTATGTTTGAACCGTTTTCGAGATTAATTTTGGTTTTAGGTTTACGAGTTGAAAGGATGTATTTTAAAGTTTAAAATAGTTAAACAGTTTCTTAATTGTAAAATTAGCTTTGTAGCTTTGATTTTATATGAACACTTAAAAGTCAATAAAATACTTCTTGAAGACCCCTATCCCCCGCCCCATCCTCAAAAGGCCGGCAACGCATTTGTGACAATTCTGGTGTTGCAGATATCCATGGGCGGCGGTAATCGCTTACCATCAGGTGATACGTCTGCTCGTTTGCCCCATAAAAAAAGATATCACAAATTTCAATACTCAGTGTTCATAACTTTATTTAGGTTAATTAAAGAAGAAAACCAAAATAAACTTAAATATTTTTAGCGCTTGAAATTCCTAACATTTTTAATCTAAAAATATGAACCTATCAAGATAGTATGTATACATGTATTAGAATTTCAAAGCGTTTTGATCAATGCAGTAGATTTGCAAATATTATAGCGTTGTTAAAATTCTCTTGTATATTATATTGCGTATATTAAGTAATCTAGTTACGAACTCTAGCAATAATAAGCTGAAGGGCAAAGGGTTATAAAACGTTCTGACAACAATTCGCTTTAGATACATATATATATATATATATTGAGTTTCTCTAACTTTATTCTTACTATTGTATAACTACCCACCCGTTAATTGAAGTGTTAATATTGTCAATGTTATAATCACTAAAAGTATTAATTATGTCCAGGACACAAAGGCTCAGAGTACAATGGGCCGCTTAGAGGTTTATCTACTGTATTAGAACTATAGATTTACTTTTGTGCCGATGTTAAGTTCGTTGTTTTTTTTCTACTTTACTACGTTCAAAGTTGTTTCTTTCGCGTTAGAAAAGAAATTAGGTTTTTGTAATATCTATGTATTAAATATGTGAAACAAAAACTTGGTGAGCATTATTTCGAAAATTATGCGAACTGAGGAGACTGAAATTTGATACTGTTAAAGTTTGAACCAAAATGAAATTTTTTTGGTAATAAAACTTAGGAAAAATTTTAAGCATATTCCCATATGTATGCATTGCATTATAATCACCTTAATATGTGATGTAGCGCGACGTTTAAGTACATTTAGAACTTCTATATTAAGTTATATACACATACAGTAACCCAAAGTATAAACTATCTTAAATTATCACAGATACTTTATCCAGAGTTTCAATACTTGTTATTATTTCATTGCACGATTTGTAATGCATATGGTTTCATTTACTTAAAGGTCTCCTCCAAGCAAATTCACACACGCCATACAACAGTTTCTACAAATCGTCTTGCATGTCTTTCGTCATTGACCGCCTGATACAAGCAATAATGGCATGCAAACTGGACATTAACTATGCAGACTGCATACACCCGACATTTCTACATATGAACGTAGCCGTGATGTGCATTGATACATCTACTAATGCTTTGCTTAGTTAGCACATATTCCAGAAGGTAGGTTCATGGAGGCTGCAACCTGGCTGAACCATAGTTAATGAAGTTTAAGATAATTAGTAAAAGAAATATCAGTTTTTTTATTACCTGTTTTTCTTTTTTAAATAATTTTTACTACAATTCTCATTTTTTAAATTTTTACGAAATGTGTTTTCTTCGTCTTACTTGAGTGTGATCAAATTTCAATTGGCAAAATTTTCGTCTTTGGTAGTCCGTTGCTTACCTTTTTCTTTGACATTAGTTTTTGTAAACCGTTTGCTTAATGTTATTTGTGACACGCATTATCCACAGCGAATGAATACAAAAATAACCTAATCTAATACTAAACGCTACCTCTTTGGAAAATTTGCTTCTAAAGACCACCTGGTAGCCAGCCAACCAGTATTTTCCACCACATAGTTAGCAAAAACAATTTGGTCCACAATATTTAAGGACTTAGTTTAAATAATGACTACTCTGTATTTGTTAATTAGAACAAATAAAGCGAATTGTAACTTATAGTCTCTTGAAAACATTTAAGTATAGGAATCATCTTTTCTAATTTGCAGTAAATTTTTCACGGTGCTTTATTTCACAACTTCGTTGTATCTTTTATTGTAAAACTAGCAGACCCACGCAACGTCGTTTGCGTCTCCTATTGCCCGTCGCATGATAATTTTCCCCCGTTTTTGATACATTCTTCATTGCTGGTCCGCTCCTATTAGTAGTAGCGTGATGATATATACCCTATAGCCTTCCTCGATAAATGGACTATCCAACACCGAAAGAATTTTTCAAATCGGACCAGCGGTTCCTGAGATTAGCGTGTTCAAACAAACAAACAAACAAAGTCTTCAGCTTTATATATTAGTATAGATTAATTTAAAAGTGTCATAGATTTAAGACCTGATAATAAATAAAAAGAATAGAACCAAAGAGAGAGAAATATAGAGACTATACAGGGAATATTATTTGACACAACACACGTAAATCTCTCCCAAATCCCTTTCCAAACATTCCCAATAGATGTGAAATCAAAACCCATGAAGGTACAGACGAAAAAAGACGTCCCATATAAGCGACCTCTGTCCGACACGAACGTATTAAAGCTAGCAAACGATCAATCATCTAGCCTCTGTCTCCCTACATTTATCTTCCAAACGTATATTAAAAGGAAAAGCTAGATACATGGAATCGAGCGGAATTATTCATAGTCCGATGTGGTAACACCATCGATTTTTTAGGGTTCCGTACGGAATATGACGGATGTATTTTGTTATTGAAGTTGGTGGTGCTTTTAATTGATACAGAAGACTTTTGCAGACGTATTCTTCGTAGTATCCAAATTTTATAAACATATTTTGTAACCTTGAAAGTAACTTTTTTTTTTTGTTTCTGGCCACACAGTATAAATATATAGACATTAAAATAAGAAATATGTGTATTGCATCGCTAACTTCTTTAGTACAGTAAGCTAATAACTTTTTTTAAATATCTAAAACAGTTTTTCTTTTGACCAATAAATATCATGCGTGTTAGGGATCCCTAAAACAATATGAACTGATCCATGTCCACGTCATGGTCCATAGCACAACAGAATCATAACTTTTGGAGTGTTAAAATGAACTTGCGTTACCATCCGAATATATTATGTGTTAAAGTTATATACGATACATATATCTGTATCTATATACAATCTGATTGTTTTAATGTATATGTCAAAATGTGACTTATGTAAGACTCATAGTTTTGATTGCAAAATCCATGTTAATATTATACATTTGGAAGTAGCTCTGGCTGTCTATCCGTCTGTCTGTCTGTAATGCTTTCACGGCTAAACAAATGCACCGATTTCAACGAAATTTTGTTGATTCTTGAGAAAAGATATAGGCCACTATTATAAACAACATATACGTTAGCTTCAGAAGGTAGTAAAATTTAAATTACTATGGTATTATTACACTTTATGCTATGATTTCCATTATTTTGGAATCTAGTATAATTTAAGAAGTATTGCATTTTCACTGATGTTTATAGTCACCGGTAACCGCTTGCTAAAACATCTTCAACATCTACTAGAACGGCTACTTAATAATGATTGAAAAAGAACACAATAAATAATGCAATTTAACCTATCGTTTTCATATCTATTAAGTACACTCAACCCCACAAACATCGCAACATTCCGAATCCACCTTTAGCCCAATACGCTCAATTTATTAAGCCAAATAAAACAGAAAATAAAAGAAATAAATTGGATTCATTTATGCGTCCCCCGTTCCCGGGCATATCTGTTAAGGGGTAGACAGAAAAACGAAACAATGAAATACGAAATTGAACTTTGGTTTGTGACATTGCGGTTGCAGTTTTAAAGCTTTCAAACGCCCATCAATCAAAATTTGGGGCTATTTACATTTTTATCTTCCCCTTAATTTGTTGTTTCGGTATTTGGGATTAGGTTTGTGGTTTTATTTTTGACTGAGAGATTTTATGGTAGTATTTTGTCTTAATCTATTGGCGACAAAATAAAAATAAAAGTCTTTCAACTAACTACACAGCTTTTCTGTAATTTCTTAGTAGTCTACTAAATCTACTTGATTCATAATTTCAGTTAAGAATTGAGTCACCTTCATTTATAATTGAGTGGGGTATATTACTAATAATGTAATATATTTTTAATTAAGGGTCAATGGTAGACTGAGTCAGTTGGATACTTTATGATTCGTTCCATAAGTTTAAACCTAAAATATATAAATCTTTCACGTAACTAGTATTAAAGTTTTCAATTAACATAATTTACTTTTATATCGTTGTAATTACAGTTAATGTTTTTTGTTGAAAGTACAATTTCATAGTAAACTTTGCACGCATTTAAAATTAAAAGTCAACCTACATTTAAAAACTGCGTCATACTGTACCTAGACATTCTTTTAGTGTTCTACAATGATTTCAAGTGACGTCACCAGTTAACCCTGCACTTACTGTTTTTCCCAAGAATGACGCATTTGAGAATGCGTCGAACGTCGACACTTGATGATTCCACGTCTTTCAATATGTAAACGTCCTTTGTTAACGTCCTTGTCTACGTCGTCGTAAGCCGGTTTCAAGGAACAAAGAGAGGTTTATAAGGCGGACCTAAGGCTGTCTTGTTAGGAAACTTGTTCTATTACTGTAGGCTTTGATATACTATAGCAAACTATAGACTTCCCAAAAATGTTGTTATTCTGTTGGTCCTAGGGTTCGATTTCTACCTAGGACAAATCTTTGTGTGATGTATACGATTATTTGTTCTGTGTCTGGGACGGGTGTAATTCATCTATACTAATATTATAAACGCTTTTTATTTCAATGAAACCAATAAATAAAATCATTTATATTAATTTTCAACACCGTATATTAAGGAATCTTGTACAAAGACTTCATTTTAAATCCACCCCTATAAAATTAGCAAACCCACGCACTATAATTCCAAATGCAAATTTACCCAGGAAGTACAAATAACAAATGAACTTAAACAGGGGGTAGAATGAAAAAATGCATCGGTATCTTTATTTAACTTTTTTAATTTACTGCTAGCTTTTTCGAGTGACTTTATGCGAGTAAATTGCTTTCCTCCTGTTATGCAGAAAAGTGCTTTTTCTGGATAAAACATACATATTATTACTTCTTAACTAAAGACTAAGGGCAAAAGAGTATTTAACCATAATGAATTGTTTTTTAAAACGGTGATGCATATCCATCTTGTTAGCTCTGCTAAAAAGAATGCAAAAAGTCGATAATTATGAAAATTTGTATACACGTTAAAACTTAGCGTCTTATATACTCAATCGAATCCTACTAAGGTTTTAAACGCGAAAGTTTGTAAGTAAGGATAGATGTTTGTTACTATTTCACGCAAAATCTACTGAATGGATTTGGATGAAACTTTACAGTAACATAGCTTATACATCAGAATAACACATAGGCTACTATTTGCCGCGATGACCGACATATACGCGGATGGAGCCGCGGGCAACAACTAGTAACATATGAATGTATAAAATTAAATTAACTGCCTACCATTGTTTTTATAAGAGCCTATCAAAATGACTCTACTCTATCTGATGCAAAGCATGAGTGGAATTCAAGAATTGTGTTACCATCCAGGATAGTGACCCACACTATGACGGTATAGTGAGATGCTTTTTCAAGTCCAGGGACCCGGGGTATTAGTGGAAGGGAAACATGGAGGTTTTACTTCTATTCCACAGCTTTCCTTATAGCAATTTAATAAAACTGATATGATGATGAGACATTACATACGTATTACGATAAATAACATGATATTTTTTTACAAAACACCGTGTTAGATTCTGAAAAAATTGAAAAAGTGTCCAACATTTTTTTTATGTTGTGATGTAAAGTAAACAATGAGGTTTTCAGTGTTTTATATAAAATATTTTATAACATTCGCTGTCATTGAGTCTTTGACATTTAATTTCCGGAGAAACCAGGTACGATGAATGGAAAAAACAGTTACGCCTGTACAACATTTTAATAGGTATTTATATTCAGGTAAAACATTGCTTTATCTATCATGAAAGAATTCATTAGATATTATAAAATATTTATAATATTAACCGATATAAAAAGTTGCCTGGTTATTGCAAATTTTGAAAAAGTTAATGGAAAGATGGAGACTACGATCCTTTGTCGCATGTTGTGTAGTGTCCCAAGTGGGGATCAAACTCCCATCACTCAACACAGAAGGAAGAAGCAAGTTGACCGCTTAAACCTAACGCCATCCATGTTTCAGTCCAGCTTTAGTATAATGAATTCTGGTTCTCAAATTTTATCCAGGCTTTAATATGTCCATATTTTTACCTTCAAAAACATATGAGCGTAACATTTTTAACTAGCGCTGTGTGAAATATGTGAAAATGTAGCAAATTTTTGCTAGTTACTGTTTTCGTAATTCTTTAGTCGGTTGCCATGACTGCTATATATTTCTCTTTGTATATTTTTGAACACAGTAACGTGGGAAGCGATATACTTATACATATCAAACAATATTTTCAATTTGAATAAAATATGTCCCGTGTCCTATTACTACTAGTAGTAATAATTCCTGCAATTGCCATTTTGTATGAAGTAATACATCTTATTTCTCTGTAGTTAACTCATACATAAAAAAATGATTAGTCTATTCACTATTGAAGATGCATTTTTATTTTCATTCTTCCAAGTTCATTGTTCTCTATGGGAAGAGAAATCGATACACAAATAAAACTGTTTTCAGTTGAACCGAGTTGAATGTCGTACGTTGGTTTTACTACAAAACTCGCGTTCAAAAATACCGCTCTATTCCGATTTTGTCTCTGGTCAAAAAACTAATACTATCTAGAAGTGTGACAAAGGGAAATTAAATCAAATCATATTTTTCTTATAAAATGTCATAGTTGTTTTTAAATAAAATTGAAAATGGAATTATAGGTAGACTGAAGGATATAAATTTCTAAATGCGCCTTTGCGTGTTGGAATTCGGTAATGTTATATATAATGTTTTATTATTTCTGGCTTCTGTCCAGTAATGGATTATTAATATCAATTCAGATATCAATTAAAAGATTTACGATTTGTTCTGTAAAATTTACTAAAACCCATTTTTACGTTATTTTCTTAAAACGAATGGATTTAATAAAAAAAATGATTTACAGCATATGACCAAGGTTAACGCGAAAACTACTAAAAAGAGTACGATAAAGTTTTTATATCTGTATATAAAACCGACTTATAAAGCTTAAATCCATATTTTCTGTAATAAAACTACCACCGTAATAGCTGCAACAATATGACTAGGGAATAAATCACTATGTATTTCTCTAAGCTGAAATGTATTTGAATTATTAGTTTTTGTCTGTGGTTTTCATTCGCGAAGAAGTCATATTTAAATATTCAAAGCTATTTATTTATCTAAAACAGTAAGTGTTTTAGTAACCATAAATTATAATACATAGTAGAAACTTAGAAAGTTAACAATTTCAGAACGCAGAACCATTCTGACATTTTGAGAACATATCTTATATTTTAAAAATTTTTTCGATCGTTAATTAATTAAAAACATTTTAAGTATGTATGCCTCTACCACTTAGTTGTTGTCAAAACTAAACAGACAACATGGTGACCTCTCCTATATATCCTTTATCTTTTTCTGTAAAAGAGAACGTCTTTGTTGTCTTCATACATAAAATTCCATGACGATTAGTGCTGTAATTATGGTGTCGTTATGGTGTCAAAGTTTAACAAACACACGACCTATTTGTAATATCAGTCGGGGTTTACTAACAAGCTGTCAGATTAACTTATAAATATTCACCTAATCGTGTACTTCCGAAGGTCGAGTCCTTGAGTTCCTTTCAAGGCTTACATATCTTTCACAATCTAGTTTCGTTTTAGCTTCTTTTATATCTGATATTATCTGCTTTGGTAGCGCGAGTGAGATACGTCATTCGGTCACGCCAATTGTATTTTTATAGTTTGTGTTACTAATGGTGTTTATCTATTGCAAAGGTTTTCATATTATGATTGAAAAGCTTACATCTATTCTTTATGACAAAATATTGTGTGAGCTACTAGTTATTGCCCGCGGCTCCGCGCACGTAAACGCACGCAAATCCGTTCAGTAGTTTTTGCGTGAAAGAGTAACAAACATCCAAACATCCATTCATCCTTACAAACTTTCGCATTTATAATATTAGTAGGATTAATAGGATATACCGTGTCACGGTGGACTTTACAAACATACATGAAACGGACACAAAGGACACCCAGACTCAGTACAACAATTTGATGATCGCAGAAAGTGCTGTGCGGGATTTGAACCCACAGCACTTGGCGTTATAGATAGCGGCGTGTCGACCGCTCAAACTACTAGGCCAAACGTGCACTTAAAGAAATCTGTACATCTATACAAATAAATAAAATTGGAGTGTCTGTTTGTAACATTAAAATAACTGCTTTTTACTAAATGCATATGTATGTATACACGGAACATATACGAAAAATGTCGTTAAAATTTTTTTGTCTGTCTGTCTGTCTGTTTGTTGCGGGTAATCTCTGGAACGGCTGGACGGATTTTGACGGGACTTTCACTGGCAGGTAGCTGATGATCCGGGGAGTAACTTAGGCTACGTTTTTTAGACTAACTTTGTCGCGTGGCGTTACTCGCGTACAACAATAACTGCGGGTTACACCGCGGGGTTCAGCTAGTATTAACTATAATTAAAAAGATAATAATTTAGGTATGTACTTGAAATTGAAATGAAGTTGTACCAAGCTTTAAATAAAACAAATAATGTACATATTTTGTTTAGCTACAAATATGTGTTTAGAATACGTAATTCAGTATCACAGAATAAGCCATACGATATAGCTTCGATCTACTTCGTGATAAAATGCGTAATTCGGAGATTACGGGGGGCGCTCCTTGAAATATGTAATTTTGAACGACAATTAATAGGGATTACTAGATTCTGATGAGTTTTAGTAATTCTCTTTGTCATAATTTCATCGGTTTTCAATTTATCTATCAAAATCAATTCAACTGAAAGACGGAGCGCGGGGGCTTATAGGGATCCTATAAGGTGGTTTGACAACCTGATTGGAAGCAGGCAGCACAAGACCAGGTTGAAGACCTATGTCCACCTGTTGACGTCTGACACACGGGCGGCTGGTAACCAGACTATTGATAAAAATACTCTCAGCTACCTATCATTGAAAGTCCCGTGAAAATCGGTCAGAGAGAGAGAGAGAGAGAGAGAGTAATCTCTGGAATGGCTGGACCGATTCTGATGGCCGATGACCGAGGGCCGGAACAAACAAACAGACAAAAATTGTAAAAAAAAGGTTTATTTGCGGTTATCCTAATTTTACAAACAGACACTTCAGTTTGTATTTATTTTTAAAGATTTCTATGTATGTATTACACATCAAAGATAAATGAAGCCGAATAGAACAAAATAATGTGATCATCACACAATATTTCTTTCTAAGGTAAGAATGAACCCACGACCTCAGGCATTGCAGTTAGCGTCATTCAGCACTTGACGGCGAGTCAAATGATAAGAGAATACTAATAAAACAGATAAACAGACGTATCTTCACTCATAGTTTTAGTGTAAAAACCTGTTGATAAGCTCCATTAATTTTAGAATACCCTACATTTTTGAAGTCAGTTAAAGAAGAAATAATCAAGATTTTATTTTTACGGAAATAAACCAGCCAAGTTCTCAAAATGTACCAGGACCAATATTGTACCTATTCACACAATTCTTTATTCAAAATATTTCATTCCACATTAGATTAATAATTCGAATCATATTCGAACTAGAACCTTCCTTAACCTGTCACAGACACCGAGCTAACAAAAGAGCATTACAATTTCTAAACGGAGTTATAAATACGCAATATTATGTTAATGGACACAGATATTTTCCTTTTATTACACCAACTGTTTTACTCCATTAATAAAATTTATACTGCATCTAATTACACTAAGAATTGTTTACTATTTGAACACCTTCCACAGAGAATATAAGGCTCAATTTCGTTTGGCCCATGTAATATTTTGTACGATTCGATCCGGGCATTACTTCGTAGGATTAGTAGCACATGTGTTTAGATTTTGTCAATTTTCGTCGCATATGTGCTAAAATCCACTGTTATGGTGACACATGCGAATATTAAAGTGATATTACGTAGAACTAGTGATGCTACAATTACGCCATGTAATTTGTTCTAAAGATGGAGTAAAACTTAATAGTGATTGTGTGATTATTCGTATTCGTTGTTTTTGTAATTGTTGCAATTTACATAACAAAACAGGATATAGTCGGTGAATAAATGCGACAACTTAATGTTGAAGTATTTTATTTTCATACTACTAAATATGAAAAATAATCGATGTCTTGTCGATCGTGTATTTATAAATTGATTAGCATGTAGCAGTATTGATGTCAATTATAGCTTTTTATAAGTAGTATTCTGCTGTTTTTTTATGACTACAACATAGCCAAAAGTAAGGGTAATAGTTTTAACAATCCATGTATTTTTTTATGAAATAGGGGGCAAACGAGCAGATGTATCGCCTGATGGTAAGCGATTACCGCCACACATTGTCACCCGCAACACCAGAGGCGTCACAAGTGCATTACCGGCCTTTTAAGAAGTTTATGTGTTCAACACCAATTTTATCAAAAGTTTTCGCATAATCGGGTCATAGTATTAAAGCTGTTATTCTCGATAATCGATTGTTAGTTGGAATAATATAAAAAAATAAAAATAACTGAATACCGAGTAGAACTTCTGAAAGCCATGAAACTTGGCTTCATTTTTACAACTTCGGCCATCACATATCAAGTTGCTTCGTTTATACGTTCGTCTTCGTTCAGTTGTTTTCCAAAAGCTTTTTCGCTTTAAATTGACGTCTTTGTTAAGTAATTATTATAGTAATTGGGGAAAAAAGTGCGGCAAACAAATTTTAATGGGACAAATTGGATCTTCTTAAATGGTAGACGGTATTTAAGGGGGGTTTCTATGGTAATTTCAAATATCTTTTTAAATTTAACTATCCGATTTATGTTTTAAAGAATGTAATGATTTAAGGCAAGCTGCTTTTTATGAATTTTTTTTTATTTGTGTGCTTAAGCTTTTAAATTAAATGTGCCATTTTGTAGTACTATTATCTGAGGATACCTACAGCCTTTGGTAGGTACAGACTAAGACCCATTTGCAAATTTTCTTCCCTCTGAACTATGGAGGGGAACTCAACAAGCGGCAGTAGTATTTTTTCTAGTCAGCAGACACATCTCGTTCACCACTATTTCATAAAAAAAAACAACTTAGCATCTTATCCTCTGGCATACTTATCAGCTCTCTGGTTAGCATAGTACAGACCCTGATAAATTCAGAATTAGGCGGCTGTGAGTGAGATGTCTGACGTTACTGTCTAATGCCTATTTTTATAAAAAATAAAGCTCATTTACCGAGGAAATCTATAAAATATTACACCAAGACTAGTAGGACGGTTCCTACATCATCAAAGAAAACGAAAATGTTACAAAGAACTATAAATATTTTTGCTGACGAAGTTTTGCGATTTCGCTAGTTAATTTATATATTGATATTTATTTAACAGCAATCTGTTTTCTTTTGTTACAGGTATGTACCAGAATTGTTGAAAATCCCTTGTTAATTCTCGGTTTATCAGCTCATCTCGGCTTTAATCGATAATCCCGCTTCGTGAACCGTAAGTAATGCAGAATTCGTTACATACATCGTTGAGCATGCTGTTACATTAATTCTTATGTTTCTTATTGAAGTGACACGTTGTAAATTCAAGTGAAAGTTTATTTCTAATTTTATTTACTACTAGCTTAGCCCTGTGGTGTTATCCGCGGTACAACAACAACTGCGGGTAACGCCGCAGGTCAAAGTAAGTCTAAAAAGTAGCCTAAGTTACTACCTGGATCATCAGCTACCTGCCCGTGAAAGTCCCGTCAAAATCGGTCCAGCCGTTCCAGAGATTACCCGGAACAAACAGACAGACAGACAAAAATTTTTAAACAACATTTAAGGTATATGTACCGTATATACATACATACGCATTTAGTAAAAAGTGGTTATTTTAACATTACAAACAGACACTCCAATTTCATTTATTTGTATAAATATAGTAACCAAAACAATAAGTACCTAAATTTATGAATTGATTATAAATTCCCGTTTCAAAACCACAAAAAAAAACGTAATAGTTCATATCAGTTGTATTTGATTTACCTTCAACGGTTGTTTCGAAACTGTTCAGATTGTAACAGTAATTCAAGTGGGGTTTGTGATTGCTCATTATTTTGTTACAACAGGGGCTCAAATGCCATGGGTCCCGTCGATCCCTGCATCGGTTATATGTTCAAGTGCAACTGGTGTTGTTTTAATGTGTTAGGGAGGGAACTGCGTCTAATGAAATTGATTGAACTGACTGAAATTTGATTTCATAGTCGCAAGAAACGTTTATACTTTCAATAGTTTTTGGAATTACCGCGGACTGTTAGACAGAGAGTGATTAATGTTGCCAAAGATTTTTCTGAGTGCGTATTTACTCAATTCTTATTTAAATTTTAAGTTTCTGTTTCTCAAACGGCAAAAAATACTCTCGGAAATAGCTCAAGTCGAGAAAAAATCTTCAAATTCTTTATTTTTAATGCAACTAATTTACAATTTCAATTCCATATGTCCTCGTGTTTCTTTTTCACAATGATTTTCACATCCATAATTTTTTTTCTTGATCTTTTAATTCTAAATGAGTCGTCCACCATAAATGATTTTGACACGGGAATTATAAAATGTCTGAACATGTCTGTGTATGTGTGAATAAGTATTTAAAAAATGTCCTTATCATGTAGGACTTTTCTAGTAGTTTCTTGAAAGTTCACCTTTTGTTCTGTGCGGAACTTAATCGAATTCCACTGGCTGGTGACAATGACGGACTCGAACCGCCTAAAAACTGCACGATGTCTCGAGTACTTAAAGCCGGGAAACCACCCTCGAAAGGAAATCTCTACAACATCTTGAAATTTCTCTCAATATGAGGGCAATTTCAACACCCAACGGTAGACTGGTAGAGAATGCTTTTGGCATTAAGTCGGCATTTGTACCTTGTGTGGCATAAAGTTAATAAATAAATAAAAAAAATATCTCATATATTTACAATGTAAAATAGCCCCGTCAAACTAACCAAAAACAGTTCCTATTCACCAACACCATTAATAACACTGATACCATTTCTTAATAATTAAGGAAATTTGAAAACCGACATGAAATGGAGTACATTTCAAAATAGGGCACCATCTGATAAAGCAGGGGTGTAGGGTACTCATTAATCAACGAAGTGAGAGATCGCTTGCCATGTGTTAAGCTTAGATTATGTCCCGTTATTTCCAGCTGTGTGTGGGGTTACCCTGTGTGGGTTTTGTGGGTTCCAGTCGTGATTACACGAAACTGTAGGGTTATTTGTGTGAAGGGTTTAAATGCAGTGTGTTTTTTCTCTAATTCATTAACGCGTTTAAATGTTAAGTATAATTAAAAGATAGATTAAGTAGTATTTATTAGCTGCTTGTTGAATTGCCAGCATATTTTTTCATACATAAATTTATTTTCGGGCCAAAATATGACCGCGTGTTCATTCTTTTCACATTTTCATTGAGACACCTCTGGGCCTGGAGAGTAGGTTAAGATTTATTTTTTTATTAAATAGGGGGCAAACGAGCATAGCCAATCGCGAGCGATTACTGTCGCCCATGAGCACCCGCAAAACCAGAAGTGTCGCAAGTGCGTTGCCGGCCTTTTAAGAAAGAGCATTTTCCTTTCTTTCTCTTTGATCTTTCTTTTTATTTCTTTATTTTGATCCTATTTGCCATGCCAACCTTTGTGACGCTCGTTATGGGCAGTTAGAGCCCTAACTATGAGTCTGGGTGTTCTTTGTGTCCGTTTTATGTATGTTTGTAAAGACTCCTCTTAAAGACGAGGCGCTCAAAGCCTAGTTGCACTCTGTGATTAGAAACAATTACCGAGGGTAAGTAACGACGGTGCGGTCAGTACCTGGATGAGTGACCGCTAGTGGCATGTTACCATGAACATCTCCGTGATTCGGAGGTCACGGTAAGCAATCGGTCCCGGTTGTTATCATATGATAACAGTCGTGAAGCTTTGTTGGATGCCTTTGGGCGGCTTAAAACATCCAACGATAAGATAACGTAGCTATAATGTTGCCTTGCCAGTCCCAAATCCGCACTTGGCCAGCGTGTGGAAGTATGGCCTTAAACCTTAAACCTAAAAATGACATTAATCGGCCCAATGATACTTATTTTCAGTTTTCCGGTTGTAATAACATCGCATTTAACCGGATCATCCATCATGACTGCGTGTTTTTCGTTGTTAGTTACTAAATCAGATCGAAGAACCGCCCTAAAGATATAACAACTAAGTACTATTCGGGCCAAGGTTATTATACGCAGTAAACCGATAAAACTAAATAAACATGCCAGTAATATAATTGAATGGCTAAAGTTTAATGTTATAATCAGAATATCTTTTGTAAAGACCGTTTAGATGTTTTAACATCTGTATATTCAAAGCATCGTTACTTTTGCAAAAAATAATTCAAGTTCATAATAGAACTAGCTATTGCACGCGGCTTCGCTCACGCAGACTTTCATCCCTAAATTTACCCCCTTAAGGGTGGAATTTCAAAAATTCCTTTCTTAGTGCTCACTTACGTTAGATGAAGAACCTACATGCAAAATTTCAGTATTCTAGGTTCAGCGGTTTGGGCTTTGCGTTTATCTCTGGGTATGGCAGTCAGTCAGTCACCTTCCTCTTTTTTAATATATATATAGATTACTAGCTGAACCCCGCGATTCTTAAATTCAAAAGCCAACGAACCCTTGACTTTCTAAGGGATAATGGCAATGATATATTAAATTCAAGAGTCCAAAAGTCTACATAGAACTTAACTAATTATTCTTAGTATTTTGCCTATCTTGACATGAAAACTGAATTATTAACCTATAAAATTATATGGTCTCCTTGTCTTATTCAAAAACTTTTGTATTTCGTACTATTTGAATAGTAAAATTTTTATCGCACTCATTAGAAATTCATTTAAAATTTATTCCAGCCAATGACAGTTATATATTTGATCTAGATTTGCTTGACCTCTGTAGCACAAGAGGAGGGCATTTTAATCCAATAGCAACGAGTTCGATTCCAGATCATTGCAAATATTAATGAGCACAAATAATATGGTACAACTATATTGATCAGGTTATTTCTATAAATAATGTATAGGTTTTAATGGAAAATTCCTTTTGCTATATGTCCTGTATATTTATTCAGTGTTCTAGACCTATAAGACCGCGGTTTCATATAAATCCAGTCAATTCGATCCAGAGGCAAGTTAGATACTTAACGGCCCGCACCGCCGATTTTGTGTCCGAGGTCTAATACATTCAGTGGTCAAGAAATGGGTGCTGTGTGGGCGAAAAAAAACATATCTACGCTCACGCTTATATGCCATAAGTGATATGAAGAGGTACATATATTAAATACATTTGTGACTAGCGTCAGTTACTTGCTATGTTTCCCGTTCTATACCATAAAAAAAACATTTTCTAGGGATCATTTACATTTATAATAAGATCATTATCTGAACCCATCATCGAGCCTGTATTCCTGTTTATTGAAACCATTAAAGTTATTCAAAGAACCCAGTGGATCAACAGAACACCCTACGATTAAACCTCATTACTGTTCTTTGCGCAGTTAGCTGTCATTCCTTTTGTTATCTTAAGATGGTGATTTGATACAATGGGTGGCGTTTTAGGTGATGGCTGCCTTAATGTATTAAAAATGTTTTGCAGACAGCGATAAGATTTTTTTTATGTCATGGTAAAACAGCGCCAGAAACCTCAAGAAGAAACCTTAAGTATTATCATCGCTTCATTATATCGGTTATATAATTTCTTGTGATAGAATCGCTAAACTAAAAGTAGAAACCTCTGAATTTTGGCAGATTAGTTCGTCAGAATCAACTACCTATTTGAAGACTTAAATAGATGTCTGACAATGCTATGCAATATTTTAAGGTGCCAATAATGAGGCAGATGGTATCCAGACTACCACCAGTGAAACCAGATTGAAATGTCAGGCAATAAAGTCATTTTAAATCTATCGGTAGTACCTATTAATACATCATCATCATCTCAACCGAAGGACGTCCAATGTTGGCTATAGGCTCTCCTAAGGCTCAACAAGAACTGGTCCTGTGCTGTCCTCATTCAACGGCTTTAACACATGTGCTTTAGTACACAATAATTATATGTAAATTATGAGCATCTTTTCCTCACCTCCCAGCGTTACTTTACATGAACGCTTCTACACATTTAGGAACGTCTCACACGTCAGTCTTGACATAAATCAAACCAGGTACTCAATTTCTATTAGTTCCTTAACATTCATCGCCACAAAGACCCGGTAGGTGGCGCTGCCAACAAAAGCAACCGTCACAGTTCCCCCTAAAATCTATGATGGGCACTCGCTCCCTATAATTAGTCGTGAATATAAATGCATTTGGTGCTAATGGACATTTTATGCCTCCCCTCTACACGATTCGGTGACCCGGCCTTTCATTGGCACACTAAATAAATGTTTTAGCTGTTTCCATTGATGATTGTAAGTGAATCTAATGTATAAAGGCACCCTTGCTGTGTAGAAAATATTGTTTTGTGTCTGAATACTCAACGAGTTGAGGAGTTAAACTCTTTGTGTGAAACAGAAATATATGCTATCTCATCTTCCATACCATCAAAAGTGTTAGAGTGACAAGGTGAAAATATTTAGTAGTTTTTAAGTTATAAAGTGACAATGGAAAAAACGGACGTCTTTGAAAAATGAAATCAATGTTGCATCTGACTTTAAATTATGTGAATATATCGATATTATGTAAATTTTAATAAAAAGAACAAATTGCCCTTCTCTCTTTAATCGAAGAACTATTTCACTTTTCTATTTCCTCCTTCAATTTGGGTCATCAACTCCCAAGTAGGCACCACTAATATTATTGCCCGCACTCTAATCTTTATTTATTATATTCAAGACAAGAATATATTTCACTTATGTTTATGGTCCCAATTCACTGTTACCCAAAAGAGTATAACCCTACCATTTTACATATTCATTTGTTATCAATCATGTGTGAAACAAAAAATCTTATCGTACTCGTCCCAGTTGCTTCCGAAATTGTATTCATAGTTCATCAGTCAATTGATAAATATTCCAGAATATTCCTGTAGTTTGACGCTGTAACGTACAAGCTCGATATAAGCCTGTTTTGCTTTTTATGTTAAGAAACTACTGTAATCTTTCCATCAAATAAGGTAAAATATACATAGTAATTTTTCTTGCATCGTTCATTCATGTTATTCAGTATAAAATAGGCAAATCGACTGTATAATTCCATAAAAGCTAGTAAGAGGTATTCGATAAATTCTACACAAAGAGAAGTTTAGGCGTCAATAGGTTACAAATCTCAAAAATACAAAGACCTGGCAAGTATCGTTGACAGTTAGTACAAGATGACTGACAATAATATCTATTGATAATAGTAATTATGTAATTATTTATGAGTAATTAATGCATATTACACCCGCCTGCCAGGGCAAGTAAAAAGTTACGAGTTCAAAATTATTAAAATACGGAGTCAAATTATATCATAAGTAAGGCGATTTACAGTAATTACTAACAAAACGCTGCTGACATTGAACCCATCTACATTCGAATAATCGATCTGTCCATCTAAATGTTGTTCTTTAGTGGGCGTTTAAGAGTCCGGACATAATACGGTTCTTAAAACTGAGTAGAGGTAATGGGAAGACTTAACGTGCACTTAAATTTGAGAGGTAATTGTTAACAAAACACTCTTGGTATGTCATAATTGCTCCCTGGTGTTCTCTTTAATATGAAGAAGTGTACAGATTATCTTCGTCTTTGACGTTCTTTATGGAAACCACTCAATGAGGAATTATGTCTTGCCGTTTCTTAAAAACAAAGTATTTAGCATTGCTAAGTGTACATCAAGCTTATGGGCATGACCGCTGAAGTTTGAAGTTTTTGGGAACTTTTCTCGACACATCTCGTCACAATGCGGCTAACTAATGAACGTGTTTTGCATTAGCAACTAAAATCCAAATGCCTCAGTAATGAACTTAATGAATATTTTTTGTTTCCATGAAAAGACCTTTCAAGGAGCTCGTCATATTTCTTTTCGACTTCATCTGTAATATCTAGAATACATTTTTTTGTACCTGATCTTTTCTTTAGAATGATGGATAAGGCTCTGCTAATGATCGCATGTAGCCCGTTTTTTATCAAAAGGTCGAAATCATAGAAAATTTTGGAATAGTCCTCGGTAAAAGTCATTAACTGCTAGAATCTGATAGTACACTGTGTAGGTGGACGGTCAAACTTATCCAGGTTAAGTTCAGAACCTTCATTTTAAATTTCTTTCACGTTGATTTATAATGGCTAAATGGGAATCAGTCATTGTCAAAAGGGGAACCATTTTTGTATTAATGTTGATTTCTGCTAAACTTTGACATCTGAACTTTAGCTTAATGGCTAAACGAATCATCGTTATCATTTCAGCTAAAAGACGTCCACTGCTTGACATAAACCGCGCCAAGGTTCTCCTAAACAACCGGTTCTGTGCTACCCTCATCCAACAATAAAAGGAGTGACAAGAAAACAAGACAAAACGAAAAACAAGCTTTTAAATTATAAACATTTGTATAACTCCCCAACCCTTTTCGAAAATATATAGGAAATGATGTAACAATATAAGGTTCTCAAATTACATTAGAAATCATAAGTCAATTTTTATATATTCCTCATCAGACGAGGTTTCTTTTTACCACAAACATAATATCATTGGAATAAGATGGTAATTTCACACCTCTGGAATTCACATTCGTACCTGTAACAGCTGAAAAGAAAGGCTCAGTAAAAAATAACTTTTTCTATTACCACTTCAGTGAGAAGTTGGTGCGACGAACACCATCGGATCTCATACATATTAATACATTCTGTGACTCACAATGACTCTCGGAGGACCATCGGAGAACGTCTGTTTATTTAACTGAGTCAATGCAGACTGAGAATTATTGTTTTCATAATTGCGAGCTGTATCTTTTAAGCAGACCCTGGGGCATGACTGGACGCTGTATCTTGATTAGAACTGCGATTGTTTTTTTACATAATGTTGTATATGTTGAAATGTATGCTTTCATATAGCTCGTAAAATAATATTTTTCAACTATTCTCTACAATGTCGCGTCTTAATTCAAGGGCACGACGAGGATTGAGAATAGAGATAAATATTAGAGAAGGCAAATTTTAGAACAATAACTACAGCAATTTCAGACACAATTGACTGAGGTTTAATTTTACTTTTTAAATATCTGAGACTTTATAATTCGTGGATAGTTTTATTTCTAATATTTTTTGTAGAAATTTTCTTTTTTTTGAAACACGACACAACTTATTTCAAGATGTCAGCAGCTTCTACATTCCATTCTACATTATCTTTCCCAATGCACTTGCATTAGGGAAGAGGTTTTGCCACATAATTAACCATTTATTATAATTATATCCACAATTATAACAGCCTATTATCCCTAAATCCTAACAGTATCTTGTTCAGCCTCGACTTACGTATAAACCTTCATTCAGTACTAAGCCTAATCATAATAAGAAGCACATATGAAGAGCTTATCATAATCCACAATAAGCGAATGAACATCTCAAGCAAGTCCTGACACTAAACAATATTCTTGCAAAAAAATGGGAATTAATTTCCTGCAAACCTCTATATTTCCCGCGACTAAATATAAATAAGAGGCTCGAAGGCTTAGTGGCTGTCGGCAGCCGTGTCCTTGCTTCATAATGTCGCTACGTTGTTGACATCGCGGGATCCATTCAAGCGCCATTTTCGTCCGCCATTTTGGACGCGCCAAAAGCGCGGGAATCTTGCTGTCATGGCGGAAAAATAATTAGATTTCGCTGGCGCACTTCTCGGTTCATTTCTGTATGTTTTGTTAATTATTTCTTCGTGAATGTCACGCTGTTGGATCTTAGAGTATTTTTTGTTTTTGCAAGGTGAGCCTTTTGTTTCACTAAGTATCTCTAAAAGTGAGAAGTAGACGTTTTTTTTTAAATTTAAACGAATGTTTTTCTTCGTCTTCAAAGTTGATTTAACTTTTCATTGTAATATTATTTTCTTGAATTAAATTAACTATTCTGTGTGTACTTGGCCCCTCGCAAATACAAATTGATATTAATTATGTTAGAGTCCCTAACGGCGTTACCCCATGTGTTTTTCTTAACAATTAAGCAGTTGCACAATCCTTTTGCTTCAAGCGAACTAAAAAAATATACAGCACTCGACCTTATTGTGTAGATAATAGTAACCAAATCGAATCCATTCGAGTAGAAAATTAAGTTAGTCTGTCGTGTCTCTCACTATTTCTAAATTCAATTTGTATACGAAATACAAATTGTGGTGGTTAAATCCCATGCGTCGGCCATATTTGAATTAATTTCGTTTTTAACTAACGCGGGAAAGCTCTTTATAGGGGCGACACCTTGTGAAAGTGGTTTTATAGAGCATTTGGGAATTTTAGCCATATGAGAGCTGAGACGAATATTGCCGTGCTAAATTAGGTGTAATTACTGTGGGAATATTTTATAAGGACAATGCACACTAATGCGTTCGCATATTTATTACCTTTCATCTTAAATTACATGAAGCTTCTAACAAAATTTTATTACAAACAAGATTTCGCGCTTAAAATTGTGGCATATAAAAACGCCAGTAAAGGTTGATGCCAGATACATTTAAAAGCAGACATTTTATGTTCAGATGTTCGAGATTTTTTAATTAGCATTACCTTTAAACAAATTAATCACCGAACGCTAACTTTTAGCTATTGTTGTTCACACCTACCCTCATTTATCAAAATAAATTACTTGGGTAATAAAAATAATTGGAGGCTAAATGTGAACATTTTGCCAGTTGTTCGCAAGTTCCTACGTACAAAACTTTGTTGCGTTTTTTTTTTCTCTTCAACTATCATCAAACTATAATAATTGGGAAACTTTGCTCATTATATTTTTCGGCTCACTTTTTTGGGGTCGAGGGCTTCAGACCTATTTATAGGGCAGTTTACCGGATAAGTTTATTAAGTGGATATCTTATTTGTGCGTCGATTTGATACTGTAACTGCTCATTTAGTTCAAGCAAAAAGAAAAAAAGAAATAATTCACAGTATCAATGCTCTACGACGACTGATACTTTTTTTTGAAAGACTTACAACTCTAACAAGCTGAAATACCCAGTATTATTATGTATTTAAAATATTAAATAGAAATAAATCTCTTTTCAAGTTGCGATAATGCTGTCACCAACTTTTTTCAAATAAATAGTTTAAAAAAGTTTAAGTGACACAATTAACCATAGATTAATGCATAATGTATAAAATATCAAAATATTATATAAATTATACTTTATATCAAAACTTCTTTTTATTTTAAGAGTTTTCGTTTAAAGGTATCATTAATTGAGATTCACATATGATACTAAATCAACCAGATCCAATGTATACATTTAATACTTTAGAAATAATTAATTTAATATCTAGACAATATTAGACAAATGTATTTATTACATAAGTTTATGATATCAATTTGTGCGCCTACTATCTGGTCCTTCGAGCCTAGCATATCGAGTCTAACCGTCGATGTAGTACACGTCAACCGTATTAGCCAAAACTTTTGCTACAATTTTACTGAGGCGCCAAAAACTCTTTCCACAGGATTTCCTTTATATGTAACTCATAACAAAAACACTGCATCCATTATGGTGACCTACATATGTATGTATCATGGGGAAAGATAATGCAAATACCGTGGCATTTTTGATTGGCATATGTGTACGGCATTTTGTTAAAGGTTGTGTGGCTTTTAAAGGCTTTGTATGGTTGTTTAGTCACGGGAAAAGCATGAATAGAAAATTTATGTAGGAAAATGTTTGTAAGGTTTGATGATATTTGACTTGAGTATGAGAGCATGATTTTATAGACTCTTCGACACTTCTTACTCGACGTTTTCTTGCGGAAGATTAATAGTACTAATTGGTCGATTGGTCGAAATTCGACCTCTTGCATTTAGTTTTTTTTAAGCTTTTTGCACTCGTACATCATCTAACTTTAACTGTACCAAGTTCATACTCCTTCAATCGCATCAATTTCGTAAAAGAGGGTACAAGTTTCACGTATTAATATATAGATAAGCTTATCGAAAGACCTTAGACTATTTTCGTTTTTTTATCGTTTAATTTTGTTTTCGGAGCAGTTCGGAGTTATTGTTTTTGGAAACTAAGTCTGAGTCTAAGTTAAGATCTCTGTTAGACTTAATTTCCAGTATTTGCGCATTAAAGCTATTGACGATAAAATAACGTTATTAATTTCGAAGAACGTCTTGGTATTTAAATCCCACCATGCCTGGAATCGTATTGCTTAGGCTTAGATTAAGAACCTATATTTTCCAGTAACCAATTATTATCAGGCGAGCCATAAGCTTGTTTGATTTTCCAACATTTCAATCGTTTACGGACTAGACAGGTTGTAAACATGATTAGTGCGATTAACCCCGATTGTTTTTAGCTTACCTGTTACCGGTACTGGAAGGTTTAAAGGACTTTATATATATATACAAATATATACACTTACTGAACGTTGAAAACCATTTGATAGTATTATTATAATAGATATTTTTTATACAAGAGTGCAAAGTTGCTTTTTTACCGTGTGCTCAATTTTGATGTCCGAGCAAGCGAAGAATTTTAAAATTGAATCACACATGAAAAGAACATGAGGGTAAAAATCTTTGCACTCAAGTGCAACACATAATTTTTTATTTCACCTCAGCGAGGAAATGACTAAATGCAAAAAGAAAATGGCGTGGGCAAAGCAATTTAAAAACACATAGGCACACCAAGAAGTTTCCGAGTCATGACTTTTTTACAAATAATGAAAGATTGTTTGATATATCTGGCACCATGGAGTTAGAAGTAAATAGGTTTAACGATGTTTTGAATTTACAAACTTAGTGCACACTATGTTCTAAATTCAATTTACTTTATCCGCTAGCAGATAAAAACGGCTTTTGCACTCAGATATCGAAGGGCAAAAAACTCTTTCCGAGATAGGGGGATGAAATGTCCATTTACAATCCAATTATAAGTGAAAATTGATTTAAATAAGATTATCTGATTTTGGTCCTTTAATTGAGTGGTTTTTCTCCTACTACTACTTTGGATTTAACTCGTATGTTTTATGGAGAATATCCACAAAGCATATAATTTGTAAAGTTTCATTACCCATTGCGTGACTTTTAATTTGTGGATTAGCTCCATTGTTAGACCGCACATCTCGGCACTGTAAATCATAACATATAAGACGAAGTATCTATCTGTTCATAATCAATGTCACAAACAAAACCGAGCGAACCTCAAGCCAATTGACACACGTAACGAGATGGTTTCAAAACCTATCCGATCCGATAATCAAAGATGCTGTCAACCAACTTACTTAGACCTCCGCTACCCTTCCAACTCTGAGGAATGCTGATAATGATGGTGTCAAGTAAATGAGTAATCAGAGTTCTATTTCATTTGGACTGTAATATTTCTATGTATGAGAGGTTACAGTGTGTGGTACATGTTAGGAAATTTAAGTTTTAAAAGACTTAAAGCTGTTTAAAGTGGGTATGTGAGTATGTGTTGTAAGAATTTGTGAACTTATGATAATAATAATATTGATATAAGACTTAATTAGATTTCTTGAATATTTCTTCATCATCATTATCAACCCGTTGCAGTCCACTGCTGGACATAGGCCTCTCCTACGGAACACCACAGAGCCCGGTCTGTTGCTTTCTGTATACAATCGCAGCCAACCCTCTTACGTAAATATATTTCTTACATATTAAGACTTTGTAACCTACTAGTGCAAATGACTTTAATACTTTACTGTAGAATGGTACCGGTAATCGACCGGGGAGGTATTACCCTCGCACAGAAAATCAACGTAAAATGACAGCGATCATGCTGTCGTGTTTCGTTGGTGAGTGCGAGACCGAAGGACCAATGATGCAGAAGCATCACTAGCCCACCGTGGTGTGGGTCACCATGCTGTATTGTTGCATTGTCTGCATTCATAGTATGATGACCACCACTCTTGAAATCTGCTTATGCTTTCCATCAGGTAGAGTAGAGTCATTTTGGCAGGGCCAAAGTTAAAAAGAAAAAATACTGTGATATTTAATATGTTATACCCACTACAATGCCTTAAATTTTCTGAATAATTTGATTGATGTTGTTTAAGATTATATACCTTTCTACAAAAATGGAAAAGAAGCCATGTTACCTTGTCATAGTAAAAAAACTACATAATAACCGCTATGTCTTATGGTTTGTACCTCAGTACTATTTAAAGTAGCGTAGTTTGAAGATGTCACTGAGAACTAATTAGTCTTCCAGATAAAGGTGAAGTAGATGGAAAAATATGAAAATATTTCATGCTGTGAGATTACTGTTTATTCTTCATTTTTATAGAAATACAGTATAAATTAATAAAACTACTAATTTTAATCAATGACCGGATGGTTGAACGGATTTAGCACGCAGATAAAGAGTTTCCTGAAAAAACTAACAGTGATAAGAATACCGACATTTTAGTGTGTGTAGGTATATGTGTTATATAATTCCCGATCTTTAAAAAGTTAAAGACAAAAAAAAATTACAAAAATAAAACCGACTTTAAGGTTTGACTTGATTTTTCTTGGACCCCATCATCAGATCTTAGTGTCCTTATAGTAGTATTACATTATTATACATTACAGTATTATTATTATTATATATACGGTCGAATTGAGAAATCTCCTCCTTTTTTTGAAGTCGGTTAAAAATCGCTAACGATGGGTCCTTATTTAAAAGGCTTTATTACATGGGTAAATTAACACTTGGATGGATATTGTAATTTTTAAGATATTAATTACACTTTAATGACACTTACAGAAGGTTGATTGTATTTTACATGTCATCAGATCTCCGAAATCGCTTTATTAACTTAATGTAGTCCTATGTTAGTTAAATCTTAGTAAATATAATTTTTCTTAAAGTAATAAAAGAACATAGTACAAACATTGCAATCTTAACGACCAGAGAAACTACCTTACATAAAAAAACCATACGTATCTTCACCATAAAAAGGCACAATTCATGCTTTCTACTCTAATTATTTCACGCCCAAAACATAAAACTATTGTTTATTGCTTACCATAAAACAAATATTACAAAATATCTGTGACCATCATTTCGGTAGTAGAATTTTATAGCCTTATTTATAGATCACAACTTTTTAACGCTACATTACTTTGTTAACGCTAAATTAAAATGTTCAAATCTGGAGAAATCGGGTATCGTTACATAGTATAAAATGAAGTCGCTTCCGCTGTCTGTTCGCTTGATCTTTTAAACCACTCAACTGATTTAAATGCAGTTATCAGCAATAGAGAGAATAGCTCAAGATGAAGGTTTAAATTTGTACTATATGTATATTACATACTAACTGATGGTTGTCTGTTATCACTGCAAATAATAGCGTATGTGTTATTCTGATTTATAAGCTATATTACTGTAAAGTTTCATCCAAATCCGTTCAGTAGTTTTTGCGTGAAAGAATAACAAACATTCATCCATACTTACAAACTTTCGCGTTAATAATATTGGTAGGATTATATGCATATTACAGTAGAGGAAATAAAAGTACTTATGATTGTCTTTGATGAAGATGATGTACATCTTCATCAGAGTTTCCAGCCATCCAACGGATGGTCCAATGATGGATAAAGAGTGACATAGAATTCCCCTTTTTAGAGTGATGGATTAAACCCAATAAGAACCACACGGGCCACGTTGATAGCTACAGAGTTTGTTTCAAGTTTATCTTCTTTTTTCATCATCAGCCTACCGCAGTCCACTGCTGAACATAGGCCTCTCCAATTCCAATTCTTCTCTTTTCTTTTTTTCAATGATGCCGTATTTACCCCTTTTATTCTCTTTTAAAATGGCTATTTTGTACATTTTCTGCGAGACTGATAATACCATACGTGAAATGTGACGCGTGTTATGGAAATATGGATCAAATATGCTCTGAACACAATACCGCGCTATTTCGCTACGGCTGAATGCATGTGATTCAATTACTGCAATGCCTATTATACTTATCCAAAATGGTTGCTTGATGATATTTTAGCGGGAAGTTTCGGATATTTCCATTATTGTTAATCTGAAAGCTTTGTGTAAACACACGGTGTCGGTATTTTCAAAAGTAACGTAGAGTTCATTACAGAATTCAAAAGGGCCTTATCTCAAAATCAATATTATAAATTCGGATGTTACTCTGTCTGATCTGTTTGTTACGCTTTACGGCTAAACCGCTGTATCGAGTTCAATGAAAATGTGGCATGGAGATTCTTTGATTTTTGAAAGGCTACTATTTACCACGATAACCGACATACACGCGGGCAAAAGCTGGTACCTCAAAACTTGCATGATATGTGTTTGTGCACTTGTACCTGAAAAGAGAAAAACGAACACACAAGCTTAATGGAAAGTGACTACAGATGCCCTGAATTAATACAATGCAAAAGTAACAAGTGCGTTGAAGACCTTTAAATGCTCTTCCATCAAAATAACCTCCGTTAAGATCACTTACAATAGGGAAATCATCATAACAACCTTGAATAAACCACTTCAGAATATATGCCTTGACAAGGAGGTTTTTTGGCCAGACAGGTTGGTATTTGGTTTATGTCAATTTTTTCTTCTCTTTACAGCACAGTTTTTATACTCCCTTAGCTGGCTCCTATCACACCAACGGGATGAATAGGAATGGTGATACTCAGCATTCTAAATCTATCGCTACACCTATTACTCTGTACACTGTTACTTCAAGTCCCTTATTAATTTTTTTATGTTTGGGCCTGCCAAAATGACTCTGACTGTGCCTGATTGAAAGCAAAAGCAGAATTCAAGAGTGGTGATCACCATACTCATTGCAAATGCAGCATGGTGACCCACACCATGGCGGCCTTGTGATGCTTCTGCATCGTTGCTGCACTCACCAACGAAACACCACCGCACTAACGCTGTCATTTTACGCTCATTTTTCCGACACGTTCGTAATATTAATTTTTAAACTACGTAACACAGAAACAAGCCTTAAATCTTTAGCATTATCCATAAAAAATGAGAGGCCCACAAACTAATTGGTCGGTACGTAATACATATACGCAAACCGTATGTGTTCCGCAGTAAATTTCCTACACCTGGACACCGTACGAAGAACTTTTCCACCCCGGGAGATAAATCACTCGACAGAAGGATGATTTCAGCACCGATAGCAGGGTAGATTAAAAATCTTTGTTTTTTTTGTTTTTATATGCTTTTTGTTAGAATTCTTGTATATGTAGTTGAGATTAAATTACTAGTGTTATCCGTTATTAAGTATTAGAATATTTGTATGTATTAGGTATCGCAGGCAAAAGACAGTAGCTATTCGTAGGTCATCACTAGTTTGATCTTCATGAAGGCTTAGGATAATAAAATCCCATATGTTCCTGAATCGATATGTTATTTCATCTATCGTTATCAATAAATAATTACATCTTGAGAATACTTATGTACTTACCAAGTAAATTTTCAAATGTTATTCTTAATAAATCTTTCCCTCCTCACTACCTCCTTCTTTGAATAAAGTATATAAGTACATCCAGTGAGGTATAATTTAAAAGTATTTACTATAAATAGTGTCATGTCGCAATGAAAGACAAAGGCCCCTACCCGATCAATCAATACCTTTGCGACAACTAGTCATTACCGAAGGGGAGTAAAACGAATTGCATCCAAGCGGTAATTAATCCCGAATCTGCGCAACCAACAAGTCTAGGGGTTAACGAACTCATTAGGGGTATACAACCCTCTTTGATTGATTGTAAGAAGTTTTCTCTCGATATTTGTCAAAATATTTCACAGTTCGCTTGTTTTCTTTTAATGGCTTATTAATTAGGGGTTCATAAAAGTCATTTGGAGTTCTGGGGTACCCTAGAAACTCGATTAGTCAAATAGACTATGAACCGCTACTACTATTAGCAAACTTTATTGTAGAGGTGGGTAATTTAGATAAAAACAGGTTAAAAGTAGAATAATGATAGATTATTGCCTTAAAATTAAATGAATTATGGGTAACGAAAGTGTTTAATATCATTTCAACGAAACTATGAGTAATGTGATAAGAAATTAAAGCGATTGTAATTGAAATGTACTTCAATGTCAGTTCACTTAAGTGTACTTATAGAGGGAAAGAAAATCTATTATCATTGACTGTATTCTATATGAGATTTTATTTGAAAACATAGCATCCTTGTGTCATTATAGTCTTGACAATAGGATTATTGTATAACATAGGATTGACACACAAACCAACACACAAAAAGTACTAAAATGTGAACCCCAACTCTTTACCACACAAGCGGGAAAGTATCTATAATATACCATTGATAATATACCATTGACAATATCGTTTTTGGGCGGCTGACTTAGATAGCTTTGACATCTGACAAGATTTGTCAACCGATACGCATACCATAATGTCAGTGTCTGCCAGTGTAGCCATCGAAATGTACGGGACATTATGGATTCCACCACAAGGGACCCGTGGGTAGATGAGTATCGACTGATATTACGTACTGAGTCCTTTGTCCCATTGGGACATTGCTTAAATGTTAAGAGATAAATCTCTTTGCTTCTCAAACGTAAGAAAGAAAGGAAATATCTAAGTTTAGTTATAAAGGAAAACATAATTGACACATTTTTTTATATTACAGTATTATATATGATTACAGAAAAATAATAACAAAAAAATATGTATGAAGACGAAGCTTTTACGTAAGTTTTTGTTCTAAAAAATATTTTCCAATTTCTTTTGAAAACAAGAGAAAAAAATACTGCTAAGACCTTTTCTTTAGCGGTAAATATACTTTTTTTCTAAAAGAAATAACAGTTGCGATCTCTTACTAGGTACAGTGAGGTAGATAAAGATTAAACACTCCAAACAAAGCGAATCTACTACTAACACTACGAACATCTGCGTAGTGTAGGTAATTTACCCTCAAATAATTCCTTACCCTTAAAGAGAACGCACCAAATATTTGAAACCTAAATTTCCACTTACATTTTTACGTAGGTACCAATCGTTATTCACACCTTTCGCAGAGACTTACTGCGTCGACAAACGTCTCGGTGCCTTTTCTTTTGTTCCCCGCAATAAATTCTTGCCAGCCACACCATTGTACAAAACTTTCCTCGAATCGAGATCTGATGGGGGCAGGTAATGAATGACACCTATTGTTGGATAATTAATTTCTTCATTAGTGTCCTTTACATAGGACGATGTAGTACTATTGTGGGTGTTATAAAGCCCATTATTCGTAATAGCTCCCTTTGATTGTTCTCCCTTGTTTGGAAGGTAACGCCTCTTGCCTGAATGAACTGTTTTATAAGGTACGAAACTGCCTGATTTTGGACAAATGATTTTAGAATTAAAAGGTCATTAAGGATATTTAATATCAATGAGGTGGTCTATCATTTCAACAATAACATTACAAACAGAATAATTTCGAAATTAATTGGTTTAAAATCAGCTAACTAAACGTTGTCTTTGTCTAGAGCCACAATCAAATAATTGTATCTCTTGCAACGTATCACTGTTCAATACAAAAAAAAACCTAGGTATCAATCTTTGTTCATAGATTTGCTATGAGTCCACAATAATTACTTACCATTGTCAATATCATTAATAACACGTTTAACTAAAAGGAATCGATAAATTCGGAGTTAACTCGGATCTAGTTAAAAAATAAGGACACTTACTTTCTTATTTTTAATATTAGTCAATATTAGTAATATTAAAAAAAATAACGTATACTTACATAAAATAATATGAAGTTATCTAAACAAGTACAATACAACTGGAAATTTTAAGTATTTTGTTATCTATTTAAATGTGTCATACAGACATACCTTAGAAAAGAAGAATACATACATATGTAAATGATATTCATATTTTATGAGCAAATAGAAACACACTAACAAAACACTCAACATCTGACTATCCCATTATTGCATCGCCGTTAACATACAATGGTTAAACAACAATGCAAGCGTTTCCAATAATGCATGTACACTCATACATATGACGTATTCAGATTTGAATATATTGTATTGTTGTTGTGTCGAATGACTGTTTGTTTCCTCATTTCTTAACTATTTTATTTTTATTATACTCGTCAGAAGAACAGTCCCTTATGAAGGAAGAAATATTAATATAAGTTCATGTTAATGGTTTTTCGTCCTGACTGTACATTCTCTATTGCAACAATTGGTGTGCAAAGTGTGTATTTTTGTTGCTGCTTTTCTGGTAATATATATATAAATCAATACTTTTTACGGTTTATACATATATTACATAGTTATTTTACGAAATTTATGATAACAGTTAGCGTCAGTCATCTTTAACGTAAGTCGTGATAATAGTCTGGTTGTTGGGAACCTATACACGAAATAACTTCGTAAACGTGTAAAGAGAACCATATGAAGACTAAATATAAAATTTCTAAAATCTTAGAAATTGTTAATCATGAATGTTTAAGAGTGAGGACATAGCAAATAAACTTACTTTCGAAGTTACAATCGACAGCTAATGTTTACTTTATTCTTTAAAATATAGTTGGATCCCCGTAACAGTTGTTCTGATTAATTAATAACATGTAAATTTAAACAGCAACTGTTGCTTCTATCTATAAGTTGACATGCTACTTTAACTTAATCGTATATCAAGTATTATATCTAGTGTCGACTGTACCGGCATCCGCGAAGCTTAAAGGGTCGTTAAACCGAGCTTAAACATCTGACACACGGTCGTAAACAACGCCGAGCAATATCAAACTACTGCCAATAAAAGTATTGTTCGAAACTTTACGGTGTAGGTTATAAAAAAATTATACTGGTATATTTTAATAGCAGTAATGTCAGTAAAGTTCTAATTGATTACTTCTAAATTGAAAAGTGATGTGTGATTGATGGTTGTAGAAAACCGTTTATATTTTTTATGGCTTTTGTCATACCTTGCCCACGGAAATATATTTCTTTAATAATTTTAACTTATTTAATGTACATGTACTGTGTACATGTTTTTTACAGTTTACAGCAACTAAAATAGGTAATTTGTCATGTAACAGTATAATAATTTAGCATAATAGAATCGTAAGTCAAGCAAGGTACACACTGTGTAATTGAAATAGAAATATTATCAAACTCTTGTACTAACAATTAAGAAACGTGAGCTTCTGTTAAATCTTCTACATAAAAACTTATCTTAAAAATAAAATCATTTATTTACTTGTACCATGAACAGAATATGTCATATTGTCTAATATGGATAATTATGTATAGATTTTTTCTTATTTTGTATCTCTTTTTGAAGGGAAAACTTCTTTAGCCGCGTTGAGCACTTTTTGGTAGGAGAAAATCTTGAGTTCGCGTCACTGACATGCTGACATGACATTTTCGAAGTGAAAACTTCATAAGCCGCGTTGAGCACTTTTTGGTAGGGGAACTCTTATGGGTCGTGTCACCGACACGTTAATATTTGCTGTTGATAATTTTAATGTTAACTTTATAAAATTTATAATTTTACAAATAACATTCAAGTTCAACAGTCCTTATGACTGCCAATTTTTTTTGTAATATATTGTAAAAAACAGGTATTCCAACGTAGTATCGGACACGTTGGCGCTATTTTTTATCCTTGTGTGTTATGAAACTATGCGATCCGGTTTAACAGTAGTAAATCAGTGCGGCAACCGCCTTCTCTTCGTACCATCAGTCATGGCTGAACATACACATTGTAACTCCGATATACATAACTCAGATAACTCCGACATCGATACAGATATGTATATTTGGTGAAAGTATTCATACACTGATGGGTAAACATGGATTGTGTGACATTTCAAAGGCTGGGTACGCCTACAGGTACCGGTACCTATATAATCACTGCTACGGAATAATAAATGTAATACTAAACTGATAAAACGTGAAATAATTAAAAGGAATTTTTAAACTTGAAAATTGTCTCGATTACATTTAATAACAATAACTTCACACAACTCACACACGGTTGAAAAAAAAACATTATCAAAGGCGCCTACTGGTTCATACTCTACACCATATACACGTTTCATTTCCAAAACTCATGAGACATTATGATAATTACGAAATTACGATACCGATACCTTAAATCTGGTCTTTTTTTATTTTATTGTATAGGGGCAAACGAGCAGACGTATCACCTGATGGTAAGCGATTATCGACACCCACAGCAACAGAGGCGTCACAAGTGCGTTGCCGGCTTTTTTGGAGATGGGGAAAGGGATGTAGGGAGCATTTGGGATATGGGCCACCGGTATCCTGACTCACTCGGTGAAACACAGCGCAAGCGCTATTTCACACCGGTTTTCTGTGAGGCCATGGTACCACTCCGGTCGAGTCGACTCATTCATGCCGAAGCATGGCTCTCCTTTAATAGTCTTTAGAAAGGAGGTTTTAGGCTACTTTGCCAGGCTGGTCAGACGTGTTGCTATAGGGTTTCAAGTTTGCCGTTTTTTGTTCTCTCATCTTGCATAGTCCTTAGTCGATTCGTACGATACACGCGAGATGAATAGGAATGATGGCAATCCGAAAAAAACATCGAAATAAAAAATGACAATGAGGTATACGTCACCGATCACTTTACAGTTTGTTTACAAAGCCTTCCTTTTTTACCGTAATTAATTACATCTTTGAATCACTTAGATAACATAATCCATTAATCCAAACTTATCGCCCAACACGCTTGCGCAATCTACCGACAGTATTTCCCAACAAACTATGTAACCCAACAGCAGTAAATCAGCCCTGTAACACCATAGTTTTACCATCACTCATGGTACTGGCTACACTATGATATATTGTACTTGAAACTAAAGTGGTGTTTATGCAAATTAGTTGAAGGTTAAACTTGGAATGGTAATGGATTTATTTTGTACCAAACTCATGATGTGATCCAATAATGGTAATCTTATGGTGTTCGGTTATTGTTGTGTTGTTATTGTTGATAAATATAATCTATTCTTTTTTTAGAATATGTTAATGTTATAACGTTCATAATACTGATTTATTGAATGGGCTTTCTGTGAAAATTGGGTTTGCATTTGATTAAAATGTATACAGAAAACTGTTGTAGTAAATATGAGTGTGTAAATTAATTAGACTGTTTTATGAAACGAAGTTATGCATGACATTGTGACAATGATTAATTATTTTTGCTAGATCACATCAGATCATCAACAGTCTTTAACTGTCCACTGCTGGACATAGGTATCTCCATAGAAAGGAGATTTTGGCCTACGGTCACCACATATATTATTTTTTTTTTTTATGTATGGCCCTGCCAAAATGACTCTACTATGCCTGATGGAAAACATAAGTAGAATCCAAGAGTGGTAGTCATCTTACTCGTTGCGAAAGCAATGCAACAATGCAGCATGGTGATCCACACCATGGCAGCCTAGTGATGCTTCTGCATCATTGGGCCTCCGGTCTCGCACTCACCAACGAAACATGACAGTACGACCGCTGGTGAATTTTGTTAAATCTTCCACTACCAAGTTAACCATTTTTTAATTGGACAGTTTTCCAATAAAAACAGTATTTAATTAAATTTTCTATATCTTTATACTTTACACACATATATTACAACATAAACAACATCCTTTGCTTTCTTAGATATACGTATATATACATGTTTTACATGTATATACATACTGTTATACATACTGTATAACGTATCCATTTCACGTAAACCTAATTCTATAAAACCCATATATATTCCGCCAATGATTTACATAAAAACGTAAAGTGACCCGTTAGGCCTATAGCACGCATGACGTAACACAATTGTCTAAGGGTGGCTCAGGGGGAGGCTGGAAATAATTTCCCGCTCTATTTCGCCCGGACATCGAACTGCCACTATGAAGGGATGGACCAGGTCGCCTGTAAAATGTCGCAACCCTCTTGCGTTTCATGTTATTCCTGTCTTATTTTTACGCAACGGGGTAAATAAAGCTTTGATCAGCAAAAAATGGATGTTTAATGCGTCAAGTTCATTTGTTTTACGTAAAACGGAATTTAGTCAAGAAATAAATGATTCACCTATTGGAGGAGCTAGAAACATAGTAAATACAATTTCTTCTATAGCAGAACGGGAGACAATCAGTTATATATAAATTGTTTATGGTTTTAGAACATTGAGAAAAATTAATAAAACATATACAGATGAATCTAAGGCTCATCATAAATTGGCCAGCCTCTGTACCACGAGCCACGTTGGCGAACTAAGCCGCTCTCCAATTTGGCTAAAAGCTAAAACATCAAAATACACAATTCATAGATATAAGCCTAAAGTACTGTTACTGGATGAGATATGGGTACAAGCCTATCATCCAAAATGGTATCGCAATCGAAATTGAGAGGATTTAGCTATTTGTAGATGGGATTTTTTGTTTGTTTACTATTGAGGGGGCAAATAATCCTTCTAGAACGTTTATTTGTATGAAAAATATATTCTTTCCATGTGAACAGGTGAACGATTTTACGTGTGTATGTACGTTATTAACAGTGTTAAGGGCTCCCACACATAACTGCGATGCGGCGTGAAGTTCGTGCAAGCTCGCAGATATTTGCTATGCGTTGCAAATTCGCAGTTATGTGTGGGAGACGTAAGTCAAAATTATGCCGTATCTATGTATGTATCTCTCTCTCTGAGAACCTCCTCTACACTGTGACTGAACATACCTTTATTGAAGTAAAAATTTCTTTAGTCGCGTTGAACACTTTTTTGGTAGGGGAAAATCTTATGAGTTCGCGTCACCGCCTCTCCGTTTCATGTTGACTTAATTTAAACATTATGAAATTTCTAATTTTACAAATATCATCCTAAGTTATAAGTGTTTACTTCTATCGGCAGTCCTTATGGTTGCCAATTTTTTTTTTACTATTGTTTCTGCTTAACGTATCTTCATTTCGCTACTGGTTTTTTATCATAACAAAAATCGAAATCAAAATGAATAAACATTCGTAAGTTTGGAATACAACATTATTCTTTCGTATAACTTGATTTATTTTTCGCATATCATAAAATAATATGTAAAATAAATGTTGAATGTTTTCATTTAATTTAATCATGCCTATAGTTTAATCAATTTAACATTCATATTTGTTACATGAATCGTGAACCTTCATTTTATTATAATAAAGTAATAAATAATAACGAGTTTTATTGGTAATAAATAATTTTATTAATAGAAATATTAATAATTAATTAGGAGATACAACACTAGTTTTTATATTTGCTGTTATGAATTAACTTAAATATACCATATTTCTTAGAAAATATTTTTGGATTAATGTAGAAAAATAATGTTTTGTATTTATAATTCATATGTTTTATTACGTTATGTTCTTTAATTATATTATTTTATATTTCGCTTAAAGAGACTTTTCCAGCAGTTCTAAAGTTCTGTGTATAACCTAGTTCTATTAATTGAAATATGAAGCCAGAACCGCATCAATAATTTTGTATTCTGTAGATAAAAATTATTATCTCGGCCCCAAAAATGTAGCTGTGGGATTTAAGAAATATGTAACTTCATTCTTCAAAGAATTGCAATGACACTTTTCCATTACACCTCTATGGTTTAAACGAATGGCGTGAACTTTTTAAAAGTGTAATAAAATGCTTCGCCCATAACTATAAAAAAACACTTGCATTCGCTACCGTAACTATTTTTCACACAGCGATCGTGCTGTCGTGTTTCGTTGGTGAGACCGTAGGCCCAAAGATGCCGAAGTATCATTAGCCCACCATGGTGTGGGTCACCACGCTGCATTGTTGCATTGTCTAAATTCGCAGTATGGTGACCACCACTCTTGGATTCCTGCTTATGCTTTCCATCAAGCAGAGTAGTCATTTTAGCAGGGATAAACATTAACTCTCGTTTTAATGATTATACTGTTTTGTAAAACATGGACAAAGTTTATATCTGTTTTTCTTCAAAGTAATCCAACACCCAATCATAAAAGACCACATCTTTAGTTTGAGCTTAGTGAATATAATAATAGTAATTTTCACATAACTCAATTCACAACATCTTTCCAGCATGGTTCTAATGTACGAGATAAAAGCATAATTAATAAAATTCAACGTTCACCATGTTTCCATAATACAGGTAAGTATCGTACCGTCACGTTAGTGTTGGGAAATTCTCAAGTTACGTTTTTTCTAGTAAATACTTGGGGGTATGTATGGTGCTCTGTTATGTAAATATATACCTCGAATTAGATAATAGTAATATAGTTTATGTACTCATCAAGTTATATTTAAAACAAGTACTCTTTCAATTTTATCGATCAAATTACCTTGACGCTAACTTTAGTTCAAATAATTTACTTCTAGTTAAAGATAGCCAGATTCTAGATTCATAAACAAATATGATTCATGTCTGAAGTCTTTAAATTTTCCTACAACAATATGTACTGAACAACATTAAACACATAAACATTGTAGACAAATAAATCCATTATGAGAACTACATGTAAGATCTCATTTTGCACTCGAACTTATGTTACAACAAGTCCTAACTTCGTCTCAATGAAATAAACATGCATCTACTGTCAAACATGTACTAAAGCATACGAGTTCACTCGTTTGTCCTTATCACAACCCTACCCTGTCCAAAACTTAACCTAACTTGCGGCCTGTAGAAACAACTTGGTCAATCCCTAATACCGCTATCTCTTTCCCTCTTATAGTCTTTGTTAAACTTTGTCTCTGTCACTCGTTTTGTAATTAATAATGTATGAAAGCTGTAGACGC
Organism: Spilosoma lubricipeda; assembly: GCA_905220595.1. NCBI lineage: Eukaryota > Metazoa > Arthropoda > Insecta > Lepidoptera > Erebidae > Spilosoma > Spilosoma lubricipeda. The sequence continues at coordinate 8,508,208 of HG992299.1, forward strand.
TATGCATCATTATGATGTAGAGGCAACTCTTAGCCTTTTGTAGCGTTGACAAAAAAAGGAGAAAAGTGAACGTAATTAATTTTTAGTTGATTTATAATGGCGCTACCTGATATTTTTGTTTTTAATTGGTTGTTCTAGTATGTTACAAGAGTTTTTTTTAATAATTTATGCTGGTTTAAAGCTTGTTTTAATATTATTAATTTTTGTCAAAGCTTGTTTTCTGGTGTAATTAAATAATTTATAATGATTTAATGTCGAGACCATTTTAATAAACATAAGTTGTGTGATTTAGATGAAAAGTAAGATGTGACTTCAGGAATAGTGAAAAAAAACCTATTGAGAAATATAGTAGGTACATATTTATAATCCTGCTTGATATATTTTAATTTGGCAAGTTTATATCATGAAGTTATACAACTTATAGTGGGCACCAAATGTCTGGCTAGAGAATGAGTAAACTATCACCCGCGTATCTATTGGTATCTTTTATATAGAAGAATCGAATTACAAGTTATTGTGTTAAATGAAAATGAGGATAGTTTGAAATAAGTAAATTGTACAAAAAATGTGCAACATTTCCTCATTTATTTTCATATAAATGATGTGATGATGTGATATGAATTGTTTAAACACCTACTGTTTGTAACATTAAAATGAAATCTTTTTGAAGGAGTCTAGCTGTACTATTTATCGAAAGTATGTATTAATGATTTTTCATGACAGTTATTACATTTAGGTATTATACATTATACAATTAGGTACCTATATGGATTTAGATTAAATACACTCATTTACCAATTAAAAAAAAATATATATAAAATAAAGATTAAAGAAGGAATGGAACTATTTATATTTATCAATTTATATTACTGTGCCACACAGAATTCGATCAGGTCACACTTTTTTCTCTTTGACTTACTTTTCTTTGTTGAATAATTGGGCATTACCATGTCGTTTTCTATTTACCATAGAAAGAAAATAGTATGCTTAGAATTATTAGTTCAAATAAAATATTTATCGGTTTTATTTTAAGGTAGGTATATATTTCCTTAACACAGCAGCCGTTATGATATATTTATTAGAAAGTAGTTGTGACAGTAATGAACTGTGACGAAGGTTAATAAATATGAAAGCTATATCTCCTTTTCATCACTTTGTATGCCTTTTTAATGTCAAATGAAATTGACGGTAAAGAGTTTCTTAAATACATCTAAACAAAATTACTTAGCGAGGCATGGACGTATTACATACTGTACTAAAAAGCTCTATTACTTGAGTTGTAGAGGTTTGGTGGCAGTCGCTCCACGTAAAATATCGAAGTTCAGCCGAATCGTAGTAAACTAAAATTCGACCTTATCCTAGTTTCGGAAGTGACTAGGATGATGATGATTTGGAATTATTTTATCATGACAGTAATACTGTAAACCTTTTAAGCGGTGCGTGAAAAGGCACCTCACTACTTTTACTCCGCCGTAGTTAAAAAAGTTGCTAGCCTACTTAAAATTTGAAACTCTGTATATTTTTGTGAAATAACTATATAGTCTTGGGTCAATATACTGCAATATTCACATTCGTATTAAGGATGGTGACCATCACACTTGGATTCTACACAAATTTTTCTTGAAGCAGAGTAAAGTCATTTTGGCAAAAAAATCAAATAAAAAAAAACAAGTTATAATTGTAACTTTTTTGCTGACCGTACGCTGTACGTGAAAGAGTTTGGTGTTATTTATTCATTACGTTATCTCTCTGTAATATAATTATAAGAAAGTCGTACTAATTAGAGCGGTATAAAAATTAAGGTTTCCGAAAATATACCTCATATAAAAGTTATAGTTTTGTCTGAAGATAGCTGACCATAATAGTATTACGGTTTTTTCATTCTTAATATTCTTCATCTAGTAGAGTTCCAATACAAAATAGAGCTACTGTCAATACAATTAAGAAACGTTTTCGTATAATAATGAAATTGTGTTCTGGTGTAGGCTACAGACATTTTTAAATACCTTTATGAAGTGTTATTTTTTCAATGAAGGAAAACCTATTGGTTTGAAAGATGTTGAAGAATATTTTAATTTATATACCTATTTTAGCCCTAAGATGAAAATTAAGAGATCTAGTCTTGTATTAATTACTTAAATATTGTGTGATAAATTACTTAACTTATTTTTTTCTTGTTACAGGTAAGATTCCAGAAGTGGAAGTCATTTGAAGATTAGTTATTTATGGTTTTGGAAGTTAGTTCAGCTTATGATTTACAAGAAAGTCGATTTTTAATATGATTGGAATACATTGGCCAAAGTAATCTACTTGCACGGACTTCTCTCTCGGATCTCGGATGACATCTTCGCTATAGGTCCTACCTCAAGAAGCAAGGGATTGTAAATTTCATCAAATTCGGTGCAGCGGTTTAGCTGTTAACACGTAACAGACAGACAGACTTACTTTCGAATGTTAACTGTTAGTATGAATTACAAAAACTATGTAGTTACAAGATTTTCAAGTTAAAGATTATTGTAATCAATACCAAACCTAAATATAACTTGTACTTGGTTTTCGAACACGTAAAAATGTACTTAGTTATACAATAAACATTTATAACTAGGTAAAACCAATATCAAAACAAAACCACAGACTATAATTACATAGACAAAGTGTCATCCAATATATTTCCCCAAGGTATATTTGGTTACCCGAAATAAAATGATAAACTTTCATAGCTATTACTACAAAACTGCTTATAAATTCAACCTTGAGATTCTAATATAAAATTCCACTGAAATATCTCCATCATCCATAAACGCCCACCCATCTAATTCCTCGCCGTGGCCGCATTACTCAACCACAACAATCTACAATGACATTACCAAGCCATCGGTAACACCTGATCTTGGGGTCACTGTAATACAAAATTCAACCTTCTGAGTACAAACTTAGGGTGTTAATTTGAATGGAGGAAAGGATATGTTATTAACAATGCGTTTCAATCCTGGTATTAAAATTCGTTGAGCTATATACTATCCAAATTTACACGAAAATCATTTTAAGTGCGCCATGCCTCGGATTTCGATAGATTACTGTTATAGCCATATTTGTTGTTTGTTTGGGTTTTATAATTTCATTTTCATATCAATTTATCACTTGAACGATTTACAGAGTCTTCTTAGGATTTAAAAGTTGCTTAAAGTGAGCGAATACAGGGATTTGTTTTTTGAAAGACTTAATCATATATACTAAATACTAAGGGAGGTATGTCATCAATCAACACAACATTTAATAGTTTTCTACTAGATGTAAATCGCTCTTAGAAAGGTGGTTTAATTTAGTTTAAAACTAGCTAAGCCCGCGATGTTAGAAGCGCGGAACACTACAGGGCGAAACTATTCTAAAAAAAGAAGCCTAAGTTACTACTTAAATCATCAGGTATCTGCCAGTTAAAGTTCCATCGGTATCGTTCTACCTATTCTAGAGATTATTCGGAACAAACAGACAGACAGACACAAAAATTAAAATAGCGTATATACTGTCATATACTTCTCACAGATTAAGACAGTCAATCTTATTGGTATTATCCTTAGTGGGAATCGAAACCAGTACCTTACGATTGCACATCCAACATATTAACTATCGGCTACAATCAACTTCGTAATTAAATATGATGAATCGTTCATCCACGTTTTTATCTCAAAAAGATTACAGAGGACAATGAAGACGAATTGATAAATGGACTTTAGGAAAAGCCTTTTTGAGACAATTAGGGATATAATAGGTATAATAATAGGATTATTTTAAGCCGCTTTGATGGAGGTACCGCTAGTCCGTTATATTACATTTTTAAAATTAAGGTTAAGGTGAGCGATCATTTTGAATTAGACTCCTCAGTAATTAATTATTTAATGAAAGAATAAATAAAAGTGACGGTGTAAAGTTTGTTGACTGGAGTGTGCAGCGACGTTGGAGATCATGGGTTTGATGCCCAATTTGTGCAAATATTATTATGTTTATATATATATCTACATTAAAAAAAATTGTCTGTGAGGTTATAGGGGGTAATCTGTATATCTACTGAAACGATTTTGAAAATTGTTTAACAAATTGAAAGGCACATTAGTTGTGTGTCTTGGAGACTAATCACGAGAACGAAGTTCGAGGGGTATTAGCTAATATTTATAAACTCGTAGTTTTATAAGTTTCGTTGGTGAGTGCGAGACCGGAGGCCCAATGACGCAGAAGAATCACTAGCCCGCCATGGTGTGGATCACCATGCAGCATTGTCTGCATTCGCAGTATGGTGACCACCACTCTTGGATTCGGCTTATGCTCATCAGGCAGAATAGACTCATTTTGGCAGGCCCAGACATATAAAAAAAATCCTTTTTAGAAGCTTTGTTACGCAATACATTATGGTCACTGTAATTTTCAAGTTTCTTTTTCAAAAATTGGAATCTTATCTATTGTTGAAATAGGCTTTGCCGTAGTCAGGTAAAAATAAACATCGACGATGCTCTGTATAGAAAAAAATGTTTTCTGTATAAATGAGTTTTTTTCGTGAAATTACCAGTTTAAAAACAAAATATATTTTATCCGTTTTAATAGTTGATATTTTCAGTTAATCATCATCATCGCCTACCGCAGTTCAATTCTCAGTTAAGTTTTTTTATAAAAAATCACTCCAAGTTTCTTATTTTTGACCCAAAACAATCGAAATTAACACTTCCTTTTTCGCAATAGGTTAAAATTCTATTGATTTAATCGAACCGTTCCAAAACAGGGTTCTTTAATAAGTACACGTCCATCAATGTTTTTGTTTGTTCGTAACACGTACAATATCAGTTTTCAACTGCTTTCAGCGATGTCTGCCAGCGAGAATCCCGGCTGTCAGAGCTGTCTGAAAACTTCTGCACCTACAAATTTATTACAGTAGGTCTCAATTGTTGGTGAAAACCCCTACTATCTGCTATAACTATTGAGAAAAGTACCAAAATATGATAGGTTATTACATTTTTGAACCGTTTGGGGTAGAGACGCTAGGTTCATGGGGTCTAAGTGCTCGCGCTATGTTTAAACAACTAGCTAAGCAACTGATCGACGCTGCTCGCAACCAGAAAACCGGCCTTTTTCTAGCACAGAGAATCAGTATTGCCATTCAAAGTGGCAATGCTGCCAGTCTTTTCGGAACGCTACCAGTAGGCGAAGATGTGAAGGAGTTTTTTTACGCTTGTATGTAAATGTTGTTATTGTTTTTTTAATTATGGTTATAGAGAAAAATATTTTACGTACAAATTATAATGCCGATTCAGTGTTATAGTAGACGCCTGGTAGTTTCGTGACCCTTTTTTTCGATCGGAAATCCCCTCGTATGCCACCTTCTGGTGGCATAAAGGACTCAAACCGAATAAAACCGCACGCCGTCTTGGGTACTAGATACCCGGGAACCAGGTACACCCTAGAAAGGAAAACCCTGGAACCCGGACGTACCTCGGGCCAACTATGGTTTATAGGTGGCCTCCTGTGTGGGAACCGACTGCTAAATAAGATGTCATGGATTCGATTTCCACTTCGGAAAAATCTTTGTGTTATGCACATAATCATTTGTTATATGTCTGATGATCCTTTAGATTAGAAACACAATAGACTGGTTGTCGTAGAACACACTGTGCCACTTGATAGGAGAAGTGTTAGGTTAATTTTATTATCTTTAATATATTTGCAATGTTGTTGAATTATCTCAACAGGCCCTCATAGTGTAGATCCCTATGCTGTATTGTTGCAATGTTTGCCTTAGCAATGAGTATGGTGACGACCACTCCTATATTCTGCTGATGCTTTCCATCAGGCAGATGAATAGTAGAATGTGGTAACAGGAACTAAAATACCGCAGTAAAGTAGTTAAGATACACAGTTTTTACTTTTGAATTTTATTAGCTTCTTCCATTCAACATATTCAGCATTTATTATAATTCCAATAGCATTTATAATATTATACCTACCTATTAACCCAGGCCAGATCAGTCGTAGTAGTAGCTCAGTTCATTATAGTCAGGAGGAGTAAGATACATTAAACATTTAGTACGAACCTGAAACTCCATGAAACATTTCTATTTTAGGGATTAAAGTAAAGACAGCTTGCATGTAGACAAGCTACCAACTTGTCACAAACAGTGAAACACTTCGTGAAATATGCATCACAAGTTTCAGCTATTTGCTGTGTTAACGTGAGTTTTATCATTCTACTAACCCCTTATGCGGATGTCGTAATGATGCGGTAAACTATGTTGCTAAAAGCCAGTGTGGTTTGTAGAACAGTCGTAAAAGACTAACGACTTAATACCTATTGGGTGATAGATGAGAATCTTATAGTAGATGCTAGGATAGTATAGTGCTTTTGTTGTTTAGTATTTGTACAAGCTGTGGTCAATCTTAAGCTTATCTAGTAGAATCTAAAATTTTAGTTTTTAACCCTTAATTGTGACAGAGGCGCTCATAGCCCAGTTGCCCTCGGTGATTAGAAACAATCACCAGGGGTAAGCAACGACCGACAGGTGACCTCTAGTTCGAACTCATTAGCCTAGAACAGTCAGGATCGCTAACCGCTAGACGAATATACCCGAGTCCAAATTATGAAGAACCAGCTTTTGACCACGGCTTCGTCCGCGTTTATGTCGGTTATCGCGGTGAAGAAGAGCCTATGTCCTTCCTCGAAAATCTAAGTATCTCGATGCCCATTGAAATCGGTGCAGTGGTTCAGCAGTGAAAGTGGAACAGTTATTTTCACATTTTTAATATTAGTATGGATTATTTAACATGTAACAATTGTCGCGACTATGCTACTTTTGCTTGCTCGTCCCTTTTATGCCAAATTCAGTCGTTTAATGAGACTTTTCAATGGGTGTAAATAGTTAGTGTCTTTATTTAAAATAGTGTTATATATCTATATTGAATCCGGTAACTTTATTCACATACTGTAAATAAATTTGTAAACGGCATGTGATATTGACGTCACTATCACGTCGAAAACAGAAAAATATCCTCCACACCATTTACCAATTTTTTTACGATAACGATTATTTCTCTTTTTTCTGTTATGTTAGAAAACAGACGCCTTTATTTCACGGTTCAGTTATTCCTAATTCAGTTCTTATATTGACACCTTTAATCCAACCCCATCCGCTTATATCCCAATCAAAACATATCCAACCTTCCACTGCTCGTTATAAAGTCAATTCAAAGTCGGCCGTCGGGCCAATATATACCCGAAAACAGCCAAACATCGAGGTAACCCTTCAACAACCGCCTATCCCGGGGCCAGTTAAAATCACAGATATCCTTTATGAAAAGCAAACAGAACTGTTACCTCACAATTTAGCGTGGGAGGCAGTTATTAGAAGCGAAAATTACTTGATTTTTAGCTATGAAAATTCTAAAAGGAAGGTTCTTTTGTGCCTCTAGCAATGTGACCTTCCTTTTACTGTATGCTAGATGTAGTTTTAGATTAATTGATGAGAAATATATTTTTCTCTTTTTTAAAGATACATCTTTTTTGAGAAACAGATATCAATATCTTTTCTTATGGTATTGAATGCCAACTTCATTAGCAGAAAAATCTGGTAGAGATGTATTAGAGTTAATATAGGAATTATGTACAATTTCAATTGTCATATCACTAATATGTAATTACTTTTGCCGGCTTCACCCTACCCTAAAACTAATAATTGGCACTTACATAAATGTTGGAGCATCACTAGAACAGATTTTGGAACAGATTTTTGGATATTATGATTATTTTTTTAGTAATTTGTGCCGTTTCAGGAAGAAAAACAATATTTATTTATTTTTACAACTTATTTTGTTGCGTGAACGTGATATGGTTTGCAAGTTTTCATAATTCACACGAGTTTCCATAACAAAGTGGATTTTAATGGTTTGTACTAAAGGTGGCGCTCTAGATTCTAGAATTTTAATTTCAAAATCTGTTAAAAGCATTTATATCGTCATTAAGAAAGTTCTACGTTCCGGTTATACTGTCAGCCGCGCTAGTATGACAAAACATCAGAATTTCTTTTAAAGCTCACGTTATTTTTCTTCTTTAAAATCTTCTTAAATCTCTAGACTCACAGTTCCTTTAAAGACTTTTTAGGTCAACGGAAAATCCAGCGCTTGAAAATGCCAATGCATTCCACAAATTTTCTTCATAAATCTTTTACGATCCGGCTGCTAACTTGTGTTAAACTGCTGAACTTTTTAAAATAAAACTCGTATCTCTGTTGTGTGAATGAAAATTTAACTGTTCTGATTTGATTCCTGTTTGGTACAAGTGCAATGTACTTGTATGCTGTGAGTCTCGACTTAAAAGTGTAATTTTCCACTATCAGTCTTTCGTTTGCTACATAAAAAAAACGTTAAGAATAAGAAATACAAGTGTAGTACATTATTAAATGAATCGAATGAATTCTTTTACATTGTTTCTTACCCAAACAACCTTGAATTCGTCTATCCACAATCGATTTATTCATTCATCTAAGACTTCATCATATCGGAGTTCATTACTTGACCTCTTGACCTAGACCTTTACCATTGCACACCACTAAGGTCAATTTTGGGCTTTTAGTAGCCCTGTAAGAAATTGCAATTGAAATGTATTCAATACAGAACACTGCATAAAGCAGTAGTTGCCGTTGTAAGACTTGTTCAACAGAAACAATCTATGCAAATAAATAAAATTGGAGTGTCTGTTTGTAATATTAAAATAATATAATAGTATATAATAGTATAATACACGGTACCCAAATTACATTTTTTTAAATTTTTGTCTGTCGGTCTATTTCGGCTAATCTCTAGAACGGCTTTCGCTGACAGATAGCTGAAGATATAAGGAGTAACATAGGCTACTTTTTTAGACAAATAGTACTTTCAAACTACCGATTTATTTGACGGTAATGATTTACACACCATATAAAAATAAATCCTCTTTACCAATCATGACACGTGAGGAAACCTGTTGAACTATTTATGCCTTCTCTTTTAGGCTTTCAACAGTAATGAGTGCACCAGGTCAGAAAAATCTAGCCGTCAAAAGTATCAAATTTATAGTAAACTTCTATTAACTTAAATCTTTAACAATGAGTTTAAAAATGTTTGATACCGGGTTAGAAAATAACAATATTAATTATTATTATGAATGTGACAGTTTATAAAGATGTAAGGATGTAGATGAAAGGACCGGCCTATAGTCTGCAATGACACGCAGGATTCCTTTTTACCAAAAAAAGATTAGATAAATAGGCATTAACACAAACTAAGTTTTAGACAAAAGCTTATGTCAAACAAATTCCAATGAAACATAATAATCTTAATACATAAAGAAAACAAAATATACAAATCCAAAAGTCAAATAATGAGTTGTTTTGATCCATATGTCGTCATAAACGGCTTATCCCAATACAATTCGCACCCACCCCACGTGCAAAACAAGCAAATCGAGGGCCACAAAGCCCCTTTTTCTTCAAAAGCTGCCAAAATCAACCACATTACTACAAAGCTTCCGATAAATCAATTATCTGTATGCAACGTTTGTCAATGTAACCCTAAAATGCCTTACGTAAGGTACACCTGAACGTCCCACCTGCAAATGTCGTCTCGAGTTAAGCCGATAATTACGGGATTATCCCCCCGTCTAGATCCCCCTTTCCTGTCTCATTCCCCCCCACTTCATCGCGCCCCCACACTCCACTTTGCTTCAATGCACCGCAGTATGTGTGGTAATGGTTTTTAGGAGTATAATTTTTCGTCTGATGGGTTTTTTCGTGAATAATTTCCAGCAAAATTATTTTCTAGTGCTCTTGTGTGTAAGTGTTTCTGTTTGTCGATTGTTTGATGTTAAAAGGTATGTAATAACGCCTGGGGTGCACATTCTTTTACCAGTACATTTCTATTATGCATTAACGTCTTTTATAAATGTGATTCCAGGCAGAAAAATATAAAACACTTTAAAAAAAAAGTTGTTAAACTAGTCTTTAGATGTTACACAAACAGGTAAAGCTATGTCTATTTTACTTACTTATGACGTAATAACTGCAGTTAACCAAAATAATACCATCTTACATTGTGACTTTTTACACCCACTGCTCTTTTTTTGGTTGCCTATACACGGTAAATATAGATTCAAATACTTTTAGCCTTTATTTACCGGAGATATTAAATCTTCACGAACTCTCAGAAACCAGACAACCTTTGGGCATCAATGAGCCAAACCACAAAACCGTGACATAATTTCAGTACCAATTTAATATAAGTGTTTGGGAACTCAATTAAATTAACGTTTATATAACATTCTATACAAGCCGTAGAACCCTTACCTACCAAGGAAATCCTCAAGACGTCTTATTAGACCAAGTTGGATTGGATGGTAATTTATTAGGGTTATTGCAAGTTTTGGTCGACGGGACATTTCGACCCGCGCACCGGCGAAGGCAGTGTTGACTAAATCGGTAGGAAATTAATTTGGTATTTGAAGCTATTATTGTTGGTATTTTGTAATAGTTAGTTTGTTTAATTAATAGCGTATTAATTGAACTAATAATGGAGGATTTAGCTATTGGTTAGTGGGGAATAAATGTAGCGAGAATTTACAGTATTGTAAATTAGGTATACATTCCATCTATCAGTTTTACACAGAAGTTGCAGTATCATACAAATAATTTTAGTGAGTCTATCTTCTATATCTAAAGCGTAAGACCTGAGTTATTATAAACCTAGTTGTATTACCTCTGCCTTGCTACCTATGCTTTACCTATAAAAATAATCTCTTATAGCTTATACCACTAACTTTTGCGTCTTTAAAGGTAACCTTATACTCATTTGTGACAAAGGATTACGCGAAAGCATTATTTGAATATTTTCACTCCGCGGTGCTACCCGAGTAGGTCAATCTAGAAGGAAAATACATTTTTTTGGTATATTAAGTAGCCTAGGTTATATCCAAGATATCAGCTGCTTCTATTACGAATCTTATTAAAATTGGTCTAGCTGTTTAAGCTTTAATAAGTACCTAACATACATACGAACACATACACTCTCAAACTTTAGCTTTAATTATTGTAATGTTGTCAATATTAAAACAGAGTAATCAAATACTTACTTGCTACCTTAGTATTAAAATCTTTAAGCGATTGTATGATTCACGGCGGACTGATCGACTCACATGAGCCGTGACTGCGAGTCATAACACGACGAGAATTTTCCTTTTAAAAATAGATCTTAATCTTTAGAAATCTGAGACATTAGGGCGATGCCGTGCTTCCTGTAATATTACGGTGTATCAAGACTATCATCACGCCTCTAATGGCGGTAGGTCGGCACGAGCCCTTCAAATTGGAGGAAAATACCGGTTTGAGCGTAACTGCTTCCGAAGTTGTAGTGGCAGACTTATAGTTACTGATATATGAGGTGTAGAAAACTGGTTAGATGTTTGAAGTTACGAGGAAAATATGCTTTCCTTTTGTTATTTCAGCAAATCAACTATGTTAATCACAAATTTGATATCTTAGTCCCGATCAACTTTTTGATTAAGTCTGTGTTATTGCAACTTAAAATCTACTTTAGGACTTACTGTTTACGGTTTAATATTTTTGTGTTCAAGACGATTACAGTAACAAACGTCCTGTCTCGCGGGGGACTTACATACAAGAAATGGAGACAAAGAACACCCAGATTCAGTACAACAATTTTTGGATAAAACAAAGTGTTGTCCTATGTGGAATTTGAACTCAGAACACTTGATGCAGTAAAAAGCGGCGTGGCGACCGCTTAAGCAACTGGGCCAACTGTACAGTCAATTGAAGAGTATTATGTAGATAAAATGAGTTGTTTCTCCCAATGAATGCGGGTGGTGATTGCACCCACTCATGACAGGGTTCCAAGATAGAGATAGTCAGTATCCGCCTTCTCGTTCAACCGTTTTACGTACTATCCTGTCCGTCGCCACGAGCGGTATGACCCGTTCGAAATGTCGGGAAATAGAAGGTAACGTAACTTTTTAAATGATAAGTCCCGGTGAACAAAATAAAATTAAGTGTAAAAGTCGCGAAAGTCAAAATGCTTTTTTACTACAAACTATTTGGCTTCAAAGTATTTTACAGATGCAGTAGCGTCCATTACAAATCTACAATCAATTTTATTTTAAATTGTTTACTGTGTACTGCAATTAAAAATCTATTTAAGGTAAATGTTACCATTAAAAGAACAAAGAACGTAGTCTATAAAACAAACTCGATACCTTTAGTTGAACTAAACAGATGTCGTGTAATGTAAACTAAACGTAACTAAATCCTGTTGTTTTCTAGAAAATGTCAGTTACATTTTCTAGAAAACATCACTAACATTTTCTAGAAAACATCACTTAAGACAGGTATGTAAAGAATGTTTAGTAAAAAATGTAATTTAATTTGATCAGCTAAATTGCTAGTTAGGTTTCGGAAATCTATGCTAATATATAAAGCTGAAGAGTTTGATTGTTTGTCTGCTTGAACGCACTAATCTTAGGAACTACTGGTTCGATTAGAAAATTTCTTTCAGAGTGAGATAGCCCATTTATCGAGGAAGGCTATAGGTATATCATAACGCTAAGATCAATAGGAGTGGAGCACCAATGAAGAATATTTCACAAACGGGGGCAAATACTACGGGTAATAGGAGACGCAAACTAGGTTGCGTGGGTCAGCTAGAATAGTATATCTGAAAGATGAGGTTTTTAAGAAAAATTTAACTCAATGACTAGAAAAAAATGGTATTGTTTTTTTACTCCGTAGAGTGGTAGGTTATAAGCAGGTTAGGTAATAAAGTAAATCAGGTTTAGAACAATGATGAGTTAATCCCACTTTTGTTGATCACTACAGATTACTACACTACACATTAAGTATTATTAACTTCCTTTTTAGTAGATAATTAGAGGGCATAGCACATATAAGACTGGTAGAATCACAATACGAATCTACCTAAACCATCTGACGTCATTAGTTGCCGGCGCCAACCTAAGTTTGTAGGAAATAACAACTACGTATAAACTTATATTTAACTCAGTAACTTATTACAATGGTTTACCATAATAATAATACACCAATAAGCATTTACTTTAGGGTTACCATACGTGAATTTTGTGCTCAAAATTGTGTAATTGTGGTTTAGTAATGTATATGTTTCCCCATTAATCAATAAGTTGAAAACAAACAAACTACGTTACGATAGTCTTACTTGGAGAACACGGATTTATCTTAGTACACTGGCAGTTGGACACCAATTCCATGGAGAACGAATCGAACTTGCTACACAATCACAAATACAAAATCGTTCAATATGTTCGTGTTAATAATATCTTCATTATGCAAAACGATACTGAAGCTACTGTTTCTAAGTTAATCGACTGACGTACTAGAGGGTAGGAAACACAATTATTTTTATGGCAACACAATTCTCCTCGGCTCATTACATACATGCCGTGGTTATACGTACTGGCAACATTAACATGCCGTTCGGGTGGGGCTGTTGTAATGCCCGGTGGGCACGCGAACCCGTTTTTGATTATTTCCCCAAAATTATATCCCATTTTCACACCAAAAGACCTTTAGCGTGTGCACGACTTGAGGCGTTATGATATTCGTGACCAGAGACAAAATGTTGAGAGTCACGGCTGCTTCTTCGGAATAGCCCGCCATTTTGTTTTTTTTTTTTCAATCTTCTCACCTCGGGTGGTGGTAATTACGACACTGTACGATTCTTTTCGCGTGAACAGACTTAAATTGATTTTGGGAAAGGAGGTAGTCGTGTGTTGAAAGTGTTCCTTCGTTTTATTGTTTACTAGCTGAACCCCGCGGTGTTACCCGCGTTTTTTGTCGTACCGCGGGTAACGCCGTGGGCCAAAGTTAGCCTAAAGAAGTAGCCTAAGTTACTCCTTAGATCATCAGCTACCTGCAAGTGAAAGTCCTGTCAAAATTGGTCCAGCCGTTCCAGAGATTACCCGGAACAAATAGACAGACAAACAGACCGACAGACAGATAAACCGGCAAAAATTTAAAAAAATGTTATTTTGGTACATGTGTATATATGCATATGCATTTATTAAAAAACGGTTATTTTAATATTACAAATAAGTTTAAAATATATACTTTTCTCTTTGTAGTCAATATTTATAAAACTAAATGCGTACAAACGGAATGTAGAACAGTCAAATTACAGGTTTAGTGCCTTCAAAAGAAATTAAGATATCAATGACACACTAAATACGTAGTAAAAACGACTTTAGTAGTAATTCGTGACACCCATTTTCTGTTCGAAAATCGCAGTCGACTTATCGAAGCCCACAAGTCGTGAACTAAAACAGGAATTAACTTACATAATCCAGTAAACGAGTTCAATAAAATGGCAAATTTACGTAAAAATGGCGGGCAAATCCAATAGAACCAATCGACCGTCGGATGAATTGGACGTTTTAAGGTTAGACTTTTATACAAAGGCCTAGAATCGACTTTAGTAAAAGTTTCTTTTCATTATAAAAGAGAAAATGAATTACATTTGGTGTACTTACAGAACATACAAAAATCTTACAAACACTTGAAATGATTTGTGGAAAATAAATTATCGTAATAATAGGTTGACTTTTTTTATGGAACATGTGGCAAACAGGCAGATGTATCGCCTGTTGGCACACACACCAATGGCCTTTGGGGGATGTGGAGGAGGATGGGGGGGGGGAGTGGTTAACCATGAAAGCATCATAGACAAAGTTACTTCCGAATTCATAATATTAGTATGGATTTAAAAATAGATATTAATATTGTTAGTTAGTCTGCATAGTTTGGAATGAAACGAGTGTGTGTAAATATTGTGAAGGCATATTATATATTAAATTAAATTGCTTTTGATGTCGCTTATATCTTCATGTTTAGCATATCACTACAGGTGAGAACTTGTAATTGGCACACTGTTACTTGGTTGCAAATGTTATTGTGTTACCTGTAGTTAGTAAGTCCTCCATAACATAAATTTAAAAAAAAGCAAACAAAAATGTGCAAGCCTAATTGTTACCAAACCAACTACACATACATACATTTCAAGTTAAATAATTTCGGAACAAGTGTCCTGCACACTAATAAAGATTATGAAACGTTTGAAACATTCAACAACCAACATTAGTGTTGTCGTGTCCGGATTCCCGTGAAAAAATTTGTCCTCTTTGTTTATGGTCCGATTTAGATAAAGATATTACGAGTTAAGTGCGCTACTGTATCAAATTCGCTCGCTGGGTATATATTTTTTATTGAAGTAAGTCACGCGACCGGTAACATGAGCCAAGAATGTTGTTATCGTTCAGATTATATAAAGATTTTTTTTTCGTTGTACGTTATGTACTTACGCATCTTTATATCGGTTATTCACATCATTGTGATTCGGTTTATAGGATACTATATAATGCCCGCGGTTTCATTCGTGTGATTACTTCTTACTTCGTGTTTCTATCTTTTGTTAATGACTAACTTCTTTATAACCTTATTTTACTTCTGTAGGGGTTCTTAAAGTTCCAAGAGTCCTTGCTTAGAGGGTGCTTACAACAAACTGTATTGGCTGCCAAAATTTCAAGTTAGCAATCCTAGCGGTTTAGGCTCTGCATTGATGAACAAGTCAGAGTAAGTAATTTTGGATGTATAGATGTTTACCTATATTTTATAGAATTAATTTTTATCATTGAGATTGTAGCTTTGACAATACTATCTACTCAGTATTAATTATAAACTCATTCATTAAATAAATAAGTGCCCACGTCTTAGTAGTCGGTGTAAATAAAAGTATTGCATAGACAACAAACATAGATTCAAATATATCAAAGTAAATTGTGGCTGCTCTATTATAAATGTTGGGAATCGAACATTTCAAAAGTGACACATCCCTAGAGAGATGTTCGATTTCAAACGTTTTGGCGGGAATGCGACGTCAAGGTGGCTGCCAGTGCCACAGGACGACATTGCGCGATATCTCACCAATTCTTTTGTGCAAACTCCGCGGATATATCTTCTTGAATTTGTATTACAATCCGATTTGTAAGGAAAATCTAATTTTGCTTTCAGTATACGGAATTGTGATATAAATTTAACGTGTTAATATTAGAAAACCATAAATTTTAAAATAAAAAAATATGTTTCATGTCAAACAAAAAGCTGCGAAAACCATGAGATTGGCTTCAAGTTTTTTTTTTTACTATTTATGTAATTAAAAAGCTCCGAATCCCTTAAGAAATCTTATTCAAGCGCATATAACTGAAAAGAAAACATATATATTAAAAACTACTTCCGTAGCGTAATCTCAACACAATTTTTCAAAGATGCATATCTAAAAAAATACTACCCTTACTTTTTAACTTTATTGACGGTAGTTTTTCTACTGTGTACGTTTCATACAAAAACTCAGTTATAAATGCAATCGAATGTATAAATAACTATAAAATAGGGTTGTTTTTAGTATAATGGTCGGCCACGCCCCCTCCGAGTAATATAGTGGTCACCATTAAAACGTAACGAGTTCTTTCACTATAAATAACCTACAGCCATTATAATTATAGCGAACGAAATTCCTCTTATCACGCTCATATTTCACCAAAGAGTCTAGCATTAGGATTAAACACAAAATTCCGTGGCCTTAAAAAAAGTGTTTGGGAAAACAACGCGGCCTACAAATTACTTTCTTTCACCTCGATTAAGTGATCATTACAGGAGCAAATATCATTTGTAATGGGCGCGGGGACAACGTCGGTGGGCTCGCGAAAAATAAAAGCTCAGGAAATTACGTGTGCGGTTAAAAAAAATAAGCTTCACGAAGTGGCGGGAACGAGAAGCGCTCTTTTGACATGTCGCCATCTTGGAAATAATCTTTTGTCAAGTGTAACGAAATGTCGATCGAGTCACGTATTTCGGTTTCTTTAAGCAAATCTTTGAGATAATAAATTTCTCTTCAACATTTGTGATGTCTTTAGAGATTTGATCGTCAAATAATGTCATGTGTTTTTAGTAGTAGGCGTGATTGAATAACACTGTATTAGAGACAACATGTTGTCAAACATGACATATTGTCTAATAGTGTCATCACTATATCACAATCACTGTCATCTAAAAGTTGGAATGCCCTTGGTTAGTTATTTCGCAAAGCGAAATTATTCATCTACTTTGATATTCGTTAAATTGTCATCAAAGCGAATGATTTAACAACGATAAGGCGTAACTTGGTATATTGGATGGTGTACTCTGTGCATGAATCGATCTGTTTATAATCTGAGATTAATAATACAGCTTATCAAAATCCATTCGTCAATATTCTATGTTCTAAATATGAAAAGTTAATTTTGTAAAAAAAAAAATTTTGAATAATTATTCAAAATCATTAAAGATCTTTCCAATACATAGTATTACTTTTATTGATAATATTTTATATAAAGAGAATTAAAACACCAACCTGAAATGATTTTCCCCGTAACACCGTAAATCAAATTTAAACTCTTTCTAGAAATAAAATCAACATCTCAGTCGTTTGTTCTCTCTACAATTCGATTATATCCCCAACAATTGTTAAATGTGGAATGATTGGCGAAATAAAAGAAGATTCGCTTTATAACATTTAACTGAGTTACGAATCGAAAACAGCGGACGGTACAACACTAAATAGCGGAGAACCGGAACGAACCGATACGTAATCGAGTTTGCAGAGTATCGATTCGTTCAAGAAACTTTTACGGTTCTCGTGGCGGCAAGACAATTATATTAAATTGAATTTAAAGCTCTCGTTTTTTCGTAAATTTATTGATTTTAAATCAATTGTTACAGATTGCAATTTAAAAAATATAACAATTAAATAGACATTATTTGTTCCGTTTACTATGTAAAAAACGAAAAGGATTCGAGATAACGACAAGCCTTTTTAAAAAAATTACGTGATTGAGAAAATTCTTTAATTTAGAAAGCTATTTTTTTTTTTTTTAAAATGCCCAACGCCGCCGAAGAAGTTATGTGACGTCAGCAGGTCGGTGATGCGGTGACGCGGTGACGCCAACTCATATGATTTTTTCGTACCAAAAATTGCTCAAAGGGATTAAAGAAGTCTCCACTTCAAATAAATAGGAAGATAGAATTTACTCAATATATTGCATAAAATATATGTAGAAGAAATATTGAATCCGTCATTGTCTATGCTCTTAGCTTAACTTATCTGGAATAGTGAGAATGGTGCCAATCCAATTTGAAGGGCGGAGGATTTCACTATCCTCTAGATAGTTTTGTGTGTCCTTGAATTGAAATAGACGTTCTCTGGCTATCACTAGAGTCGTCCTAATATATCTAAACTAGCTGACCCACGTAACCTCGTTTGTGTCTCCTATTGCCCGTGCTCTGCTCCTATTTGTCTTAGCGTGACGATAAACAGCCTTTAGCCTTCCTCGATAAATGTACTATCCAACACTGAAATAATTTTTCAAATCGGACTAGCAGTTACTGAGATTAGTGCGTTCAAACAAACAAACTCTTCAGCTTTATAATATAATATTAGTATAGATTTGGGTAAAAATACTGAGTAACGTGTTTTACCTACCTATCAGTTGAATTCATTAATTTTAAGACTGCGTTGTGCACAAATATTCCTATCTGAGCTAAGCTTCTAAGCTTCACCTTGCAGTGCTTTTGCACTCACGGGTAGTTTTTTCTTTTTTTTTAAATTAATAAATATATAAATAAAGAAATAAATATTTCTGACATCTAAACACACAACGCCGTCTAGTCCCAAGCTAAGCAGAGCTTGTGTTATGGGTACTAGACAACTGATACAAATACATATATACTTTTTTTTTGTAAATACATACATATTATAGATAGAACACACCCAAATTTCGAAACAAATATTTGTAGATCACACAAACATTTGGTCCGATCCGGGAATCGAACCCGACACCTCATGATCAGCAGTCGCTCACGCCAACCGCGAGACCAACGAGGCAGTGATCATATTCCATAATCCGCCTTGATAAAGGAGGTATATTTAGGCATTTAGTAGAATATTTTTTCTTTAAAAATATCAGTTAGCTACTTTAAACTGTGATAAGGCAAAAAATGGTTTCATTGACATACAACCTATCGGCCGAATGACCTTAGAAAAAAAACCAATGTTGACCAAAAAAATAATATTAAAAATTTAGAATACGCAGACATTTTTGTAAATTTTAATTAAATCTGAACTTCTAGGTACCTACATTTTAAACAAATTAAACTAAAGTATAATATTTTTATTAAGATTGTGGATTTGGAATTTAATTAGTATTTAAGGGTTAATTAGTATTAAACCTTCATAATTAAAGTATGAAATTAATACCTATAAAAATCTAATCTATTCTTAGTACTAAAATCGTAATTTACTCTTTAATCGAAGTTAATTATAAACATTATATTGCTTTATCTTGTTTGTAGCATACGATTTCATTGTAAAAGCAATACAGAGGTGTATAGCACCATATTATATAGCAAGCTACGTAATGAATGTATATACAATCATCATCATATCAAAGTCCACTGTTGGACATCTCGGGCTCTGCTTTACTGTATCATCTTCGACATACAAATATTGAACTTATGAGATGCCTTCGAATATTAAAACTTATTCTTATCTTATCATTAGTTATAAATTATTAAGGACTCCTTTACCATAAACTATAAATTCACAGTTTTTACGATATCGGAAATTTATAATCCTGGAAATTGGAAAAGTAGAGTGAATAGGTTCCGCATAACTACGAGTAGCTACATCTTCATTTTCGTCAAGAATTACCATTATGAAAGTTGCAAAATAAAATACATGTGCCTTTTCTTACCACAATAAAAAAAACCAAGAAACGTCAGTATCAAAGAAGATATTCATAAACAACTCATGTCCACGATGTTACGAGAAAATATAAAATATTTTTTCCTAAGGCAATTCTTTTACAATCTGTCTTCTTATCCGCTTTATCGATCAACTATATACGTACTAAATATTGCTTAGTCGCCCGTGAATGTGGCTACACGAGAAATCCCCAAGGATAGCTAGCGAAAAAAAAGAAATAATTCCCCTTTGTCGTCGCCTACGTCACGTCCTAATGTGTGAAATAATATTTCTTCTGTAATAAAAGCCTTGGGCGTTGTAGCAAATATTCTGACGTGCAGTACATGGCAATAGGTATGTAATTCAATCCGCAATGTCCTTAGGGTACAGGAAGTAGGCTTTCTATCGAAGGTGTGGAACTGAATGTACTCACGAATGAAAAAATGTACATATATTTAAATATTTTGGATGAAAAATTATATTTATGCTTGAGAATTTACATCCGAAAAATCAGCTTTTTGTTAATGCTTTAACTCAAAATTTAGATAAAATTATAGATAACTGCAGCTGTTGATAAAGTATTATAGATTATTTTCGTTCTTAGATAGATTGTTTGTCGAATTATAGTTATACGGATGGTACTGCGTGGAACAACTAGTTCTAGAAATATCCAAAGCTTTCTTATTTCTTAACGGGTTTATTGACGTCATGGGTCGGAATGCTATCTTTTCAGCACTTAAATTACTTAAAGTACGGACTCATTAAAACGCTTTTATTGACGTCACAAGTCGACATCTTGTTTCAGTCCCAACCCTACAAGTCGTAATACTAAGTCGTGAAGGAGCGATTATGAGTTCTTGAGTTTAATTGATTGAATGTTGCTCTGAGACGGTGAGTATTATGTAAGAAATGACGTCACAAATCCTAGTGAAAATAAAGTACGAGAAAGACGTTATTGTTTTAAACTTTCATGGTCAGTAACATTAAAATGGGAATCTGCGGGATTGCTACCATGTACCTTTTTGTTTATGAGTATCCGATATTTCGGCGCTGTTGCAAGTGCCATGATCACGGAGTAACTGTCAGTTACTCCGTGACATTACATTCCCATTTTAAAGACGTTATTGCCACTCAAAAACACAATGATTTCTGCTCAAGTGTCTGAAATGAATTTTTCGATTCGATTCTTTGATAATGCAGGCAAATCTTAAGCCAGATTATTTCAGGGCGTCAAGTATCTTTTGGATTTCATCTACATATCTTGCAGTTTTGAAAGAATTTGTTTATTATGTTATGTTATGTTTGTACAAGCAGACATAAAAAAGCTAAAACTTCGACTTATACAAGTTGTTTGCTCACAAGCCCACACACATATAATCGCTACCGTTCGCTACCGTAGTACGATAATTATAATTCATTGCCTATTGTGACTAGGGCTGCTAAATTTAAATAAGTAAAAATAAATATTTTAGACATCTTACTCACAACGCTTGCCTTGCTAAGGTAAGCAGAGCTTGTGTTATGGGTACTAGACAACTGGTACGGATGTGTTAATAACAGCAGTTCCCAGATCCTTCTCGTCTCAGGCGCAGAGTGGCACACCGTGTGGTTTTAGTCGGTTCGATTCCGACATAGCGCCCAGCCACAAACCCCAATAATACTGGGTCTAGACTGATATACACACATATATTATTTTTTTTGTAAATACCTACATATTATACATAGAAAACACCCAAACTCCGAAACCAATATATGAAGATCATACAAACATTTGGTCCCACCAGCGAATCGTACGCGAGACATCAAGCTAAGCAGTCGCATACGCTACCACTGCGCCACAGAGGCAGTCAAATATTATAAAATTTATTCTCTTTATTGTCGGCACTTGGTGGAACTTGTTAGGATACATTCTTGCTACAGCGAAACTAGTCGGGGCTTAAGTGGACTAAATTGTGGAATAAGTACAAGTGAGTGTAATTCTAGAACGTTAATTTATTAAAAAACTTTATTTCAAGAAGACTCAAAAAACAATAGCAGCTTGTACACGTTATAACATGTATGTACATATATTTAAAATTCGCTTATTTACTCTTCTGCATTGGACCGGTGTTATTTAGAAAATCTTGTTAGAGAAATAGGTAAAAACAAAAAGTAACTAAAGTTAGACGATGTAATTGTCAACCTAGAATGAAAAAAACTAAAAAGGACCACGATTTCAAAAAGTTAAAACTCTGGGGCCACTACTTGCTACAGCTTATAATTGCAACAAACTTGCAAAAGCCTTAAATTGATGCTTTCATTATCAATACACAGACAATTAATGTTAAACGTTTACCGAAGCTTTTAAGGCACATTTACTCGTACACACAAAGCACTTGAATTGTATCACTATTTATGATATATAAATATATATATAAAAACAATAATATAAAACAGAATAATAAGCAACCCTATCTTTTACAGTGATGTCCAAAGACAGTAATTTGATATAGAAATATATGATACGATAAAACTTAGGTAATTACTGAGTAACAAGATAATTCGACGTACAATATAACAACCGTTACCAAAACAATATCGTCGCCACATTTTTCAATGATCATTTTGTTGGTGTCTGGTATCTGCGGTCGAAACCTGATGCCAGCGGTCACTGAGTATATAGTCTGGCCGGAATTATGTGGTTATTCATACCAGCCATGGTTTCAGCCTATCGATGAGTATCATGGATATGTTTAATAAGGTTTTAAAAAGTAAAAAGGTATTAAAGATGTTATTTGGTTTAGGGTTTAAGGTGTAAATATCTTATATGAAACTTAAGATATAGAGATGCATTTCTCCCTTTGGGCACTCCTGTCCAATCTATACAAATAAATAAAATTGGAGTGTCTGTTTGTAATATTAAAATAACAGCTTTTTAATCAATGCATATGTATATATACATGATACATATACCAAAAATGTAGTTAACATTTTTTTTGTCTGTCTATCTGTTTGTTCCGGGTAATCTCTGGAACGGCTGGACGGATTTTGACGGGACTTTCACTAACAGGTAGCTGATTGTCCAGGGAGTAACTTAGGCTACTTTTTAAGACTAACTTTATCCCGCTGTGTTACGCGGCGGTACGCGAGTAACATAGCGGTTTTCAGCTAGTTAATAATACTTTTAAACCAGACGATGACAAAATATAAAGGTGAATACATCCCTGGAATAAAAAGATTCAAATTTGTGGGTGTGCTATTAGCGTTATTACGCACTTACAAATTTATATTTCTGATAATAGCTCTGACCTTTCAATTTTAGAAAACAATTTGTATGATCCGGAAATGAAACCCACGACAACGCGATCGCCCACAAATATTATGTCCCAAGATAAAGGAAGAAGTCAAACTCATGAAAGATAATAAACATATTATTCTAGCAAATAAATGTGCAGAATCTAACGTTGCCTCGGTGTTACTCACTTACTGATACAAGATATAGATATCCCTGCTGACGAATTTCTGTACGATTCTTCTGTTAGGGCCTATTTTGGTGAAGCCTACTTCTTATGACCTGGGATGCATTCGATTTTTGAAGCTAAATTAATGCCAGTATTAATATGACGTAGTTTTTTACTACCTTTTCTGTTGGTTGTTGAGAAACTACTAAAGGAAATCTCCTTATTTCGAATCAAAAGTTATCTATTGCAGAAGGGCTGCCACAAGTCTCACATTTATCCGCATTTTATGCTGATCTTACAGTACATCATTACATAAGGGTTTTATGGCATAGACATCCCTATATCATAAACTAACTGATCTGCTATTTCCTTACGACCGATGTGTATATCCTTTGCGTAAGATTTGTACTTACATTACATATATGTCATATTAAACAGTGCTAATTTTAAATTGTATGAATACAATTTAAAATTTGCACTGTTTAAAATTGTTGTAAAAAATGATCATCTTTGATAAACGTAAGATTTGTACTTACATATATGTCATATTAAACAGTGCAAATTTTAAATTGTATAAATACAATTTAAAATTTGCGCTGTTTAAAATTGTTGTAAAAAATAATCATCTTTGATAAACGTAAGATTTGTACTTACATATATGTCATATTAAACAGTGCAAATTTTAAATTGTATAAATACAATTTAAAATTTGCACTGTTTAAAATTGTTGTAAAAAATAATCATCTTTGATAAACATTGGATCTTTACTTGTCGAAATTGAAATTATTGATAATTATGAATTAAATTTTGGTTTTTTAAAGCATAAAAGACTGACGATAACTATAAAGAAATAGGTATATGTTTTTTTATGGTATAGATGGCAAACGAGCACACGTATCACCTGATGGTAAGCGATTACCGCCGCCCATGGACACCCGCAACACTAGACGCGTCACCAGTGGGGGATGGGGAAAGGGATGTGGGGAGAGGTTGGGGTGCGGGCCTCTGGTATCCTCCCTCACTCGATAAAACACAACGCAAGCGCTATTTCACATCGGTTTTTGTGAGGCCGTGGTATCACTCCGGTCGAGCCGGCCCATTCGTGCCGAAGCGTGGCTCTCCTACGGTAATTTAAAAGACATACAGATTATAGATAAAAAATAACAAACACAGAAAGAATAGTAGTGCATGTCACTAATTTACCCTACGTTGGAATTTGACACTACCAGCAGAAAGACCTCAGCAATTAGGAGGACTAACCACTGCATAAACAGTTTAGTCAATCTATATTTATTGTTACTATTTCTATTTCTGTCACCTCACAAAAGAGGTAATTATTCAAGCTACAATTACCTTTAAGCTGTCAGTAAGTAACTAGCATCTTTTATTTTTAAACCGTTTTTCTTTCTTATGGGAATTTTCTGTAAACAGGATCTTGCAAAAGATCACATGCAATTCGATAACCAAGTAACATAATACGACAACCGATCCTGACGCTTGCGGTCTGCCTTATTAGGCTTCTTGCATACCTATGCAGTAAAAGACATGTTAAAGCCAAAAAGAAAATAATAGGTTGGATTACTAGAGAATTAAACTAAACATGAAATCTATGGGTCTTATAAACATTCTTTTAATATATTTGAAACTTAGTCTTTTCCGTTTTTGCTCTTTCTTTAATCAGTTTTATTGGACTACAAAGTTACTACTATTAAGTTGATAAAACTTTGCGTATCTATTTAATTATTATTTACATTACCTTTTCCCCTTATCGTCAAATGAAAGTAAATCTAACACTTCAAAAAATAAATTTATTTACTTTGCACATTCATGAGGCAATTTCTTGACACGGCGTAAACTTCAAAGTATAACTTTAAGTACAAGATTTCTTGCTGACAATAGACTCAAACCGAAGGGAACTCCCCTAGTCATAGGGTAGGGAATTCCCTTAAATTTAGTGCATCACATTGTATAGCGAGAAAGGCGCTTTATTTATCACTTTCATAGGGGTCCGAAATCCTTTAACACCTAAAAAAATAATTCAGACACCTAAAGTACACTGTAAAGTCTACTAAATTTTACAAGGTGCAAGTTATGGTAGTATATTATGGTAGGTTTTATTACGTACGTGGTAGCTTTAGTAGGTTTGAAATGCGAGATACTTTGTAGTGTCACTGGAATATTTTTACGAGACTATTACAGTTTGTTCTCTTGTTGAATGTGAATGTAGTACTTTTTGAATGCCTGGGCAGTTTTGGATATGAAATTTTTAGCTGGTTTAGCACACGTTTTATATACAGGTTGATATGCATTCATGTAATTCAAACTTGTAGTTAATGGAATTACATTTAGGTGGTGGTCAATACTCTTGGATTAAACATTACTTACATCAGACAGAGTAATCTTTTGGCAGCTTTTATATAAAAAACTATTTTTTACCATTATTTAATAACTAAATGCATAAATGAAAAATATGTATACCCTGTCCAAGAAAAAAGAGTTTTCAAAATTTATAGATTCCAACAAACTACGTAAAATTACAGCGATCGTGTTGTCGTGTTTCCGGTGTGTTAAGTGTGAGACCGGAGGCCCAATGTAGCAAAGCATCACTAGCCCGCCATGGTGATGGTCACCATGCTGTGTATGCATTCGCAGTATGGTGACCACCACTCTTGGGTTCTACTTATGCTTTTCATCAGGCAGAGTAGAGTCATTTTGGCAGGGCCAAAAAAAAAACTCCGCAATTATAGATATACAATTTCATTACAAAAAAAGTAAAAAAACAAAGACAAAAATAAATACTTATTTTACGCTACGTCAAATTTAAGTTAATATCAACTTAAATTTAGCTGAAACACGTGTTTACTCTATCTAGTTTGTTTAATACTAACGTAGACAATGTTAGCTTATTTCAATAATCATAAATTTCAATCTTTTATTTTTCAGTTTTATCTTTCACGTGTTTGTAGACTTTCTATTAACGAAATGAAATATACCCATTGAAGGGTTCAAAGAACTGCATGCTTTATTGCTTATATGACTTTGCAAACTTCTGAAACACAGTTACTGTCCCTTTGAGACCCTAAAGGGCTCGTCGAATTACTATGCAAGGGATGACGTAGACAAGTATAAAGGTAGATATATATTCGTGTATCGTCATGTGTAGGGTTTAAATCGTTTTCTATATACAGCAAACTCGCAAATTGTATAACCGGACGGACGCTAAGGGTTCTAGATTGAGGAAAAAATCTTATTTGACACCCTCTGCAATTCTCACCTCCCTTCTGATACGCGTGAAGTTTTCGCCAGAGTAAATCATGTGATGCTTCGTTGGATTAATGTGGATAAGGTAATAAAATATATCGAGTTATTTAGTTTTTAAATCTATTCACAAATACATCAGGATTTATTTTTTCTATTCTAAGCTCCTGTTCTTACAGGACTGTAATGTAGAACAAAATAAAATAAAAGCTAATGGAAGAAGTAATTCTCTCTTAAAGTTTTACTTTATAGTTTTGAAACTATAATGGCATTTAAACTTGTTAAAGCGCTTCGGATACGTATATTTCAATTAGTAATTAGTTGATTAATTACATCTGAAATTTAATGTATAGAAAATATATCAATTTTCTAAGTATATCTACACAAGAATACAGCCAAAGTAAAAATGATTACTTACTTCATTAAACTAGTCTCCTTTAGTATAGATTTCTAAAATAAAATTAATGTACATAATTGTTACAAATTCAGATAAAATTATGATAATTATAAATTTCTCTAATCTGTACTAATATATAAAGCTGAAGAGTTTGATTGTTTGAACGCGCAAATCTCAGGAACTACTGGTCCGATTTGAAAAATTATTTCAGTGTTGGATAGTACATTTATCGAGGAAGGCTTTAGGATATATATCATCACGCTAAGACCAATTGGAGCGGTGCACCAATGGAGATTGTTTTGAAAATGTGGTAAAATTATCATCCTACGGACAATAGGAGACGCTTATCTTCTCTAAGCAAACGTCTAAAAAAGAAAAATGAAACTGTTCATACAGGAAGCTACTTGTACGTGACCAGGGGTGCATATATCCACCGTTAAAAAACCCCTGAGGGCAAACCAACCCCTACTGTGTACCGATGCAACTACAGTACTCAAGCGATTTGCTTAAATCACATAATTTTTTAGCTAACATAAATTGCACCTTAAGACAATACTATAAAGGTTGATTCTTACCTGTCATACACTTGAAAGTTGATATACAGAGTGTAGTTTTTATGTCTTAAAATATAAAGATGATTTTTCACTGCACGATAGAAAATATGAAAGTGGGGTTTTCATATCTCAATTAGGTTATGGTGTCCAGTCGAACGATATAATCGTGTTTGACAATCGAAAAAATTGAAAATAAGTCGTTTAAGGGTCTATTTTATAGGCTAATAATGTTGTAGATGTCTTTTACGACTAGTCGAAATACCCCATAAATATTTTAGGATGCCAATATATTTTTCTACTATCTATACTCTATTCATACAAATAAATGAAACTGGTGTGTCTGTTTGTAATATTAAAATAACCTCTTTTTAATAAATGCTTATGTATGTATACACGGTACATGTGGCAATTTTTTTTTTAAATTTGCCTGACTGTCGGTCTGTCTGACTGTCTGAATCTCTGGAACGGCTGGACCGATTTTGACGGGACTTTTAATGACAGATAGCTGATGATCCAAAGAGTAACTTAAGCTACTTTTTTTAGACTAGCTTTGTCCCGCAGCGTTGCCCGTGGTATGATAATAACCGCGTATTACACCACGGGACTCAGCTAGTAGAACATAATATCCTAAAGCTTAAAATATTAAAGGTTTAGGTAGTCAGCGGTCAAGGTGGGACAGTGCCAAGGTGTGAACAGGTTGAGTAGTAATTAAGATAAAGAATGATGCTCACCAGCGCGTCTCGGTCATTCGATTCATTAGTTCTGTTCAATATCAGAATAAGCATTCAACTTTGCCTACTGTCTGCCACAACCTTTCTCTGCAGTCGCTGTCAAAATATCAGAATTTAAAGTAAATAGATATTTTCGACGGTTGAAGAGGCATACACCCCTAAGGAACGCATATGCCTCTGGAAAAACCTAGCCAATTACAAGATCTTGCAATGAAAAACTAACGCTACCTTGCCTATACATTGAAAACAGTTAAACTTGGATCATGTAAAAAAAAAAATGAATGAAAGTATGATGACGTCACAAACTGGTGGTACATTTCTGTCATTGACAAATGGTTGTATACTCAACTCAACCTGTTACTTTCGTGCGTTTATGACGTCACAAGCTGTAGGTAGAAATTGTCAACAGTCTATCATAGTCCACTGCTGGCTGTCGGTCTTTCCAATTAAATGTTTAATCCCTTATATTTAGGCAAATTAAAAAAAAACATTATCACAGTCTCTTATTTTTTACCTGGGTTTCATAATCACAACACTATTGGGCTCTTAATGATCTTCGTCGTAGCGTTAACCTCGTTATTCTTTTAACTTATTAATCTAACCTTTCTCAAGAATTCGAAAATGAGTTTTCAAATCGTTTTAAAGCTTCAGCTATTTTTGAATTCAATTAAAAACGAACTAAGGTTATGACATACGTTTATGAGGTTTCTGAAATAATCCTCTTTATCTAAAACAGTTCCCAACTAATTGTATTTGGTATTTTAAAAAATAGTAATATCAGTGTTCAAGTACTCCAGGTATTGTTTAGAATCCAAAGTTTACTACAAATCTCACAGACGTTAAGTTACGTTCCGATTTCCCTATGTTACCGATGTTACCGCCAAATCGGCCCGCGATTTTGTAACTCGTAAAACAAGTAGTAAAACGTCTCCTTCGGTTTGAGAATCGATCGTCCGGGACGTCAGACAGGCTCACGGTGCCTCTCTCGTCCGCCATTTTACTGCCGAACGGTTAAATCTTTTAAATTTCGAATGGGGCACATTCGATTTTTGTTTTTACAACTTCAGTTCGTCTTGATATCTCCAGGTGAACTGTTCTGTTTAAAGAATGGCTGTTTCAATGTTTTCTTTGACGGGCTTAATTTAATACGGTGTTAAAGTTTTATTTACGACTTGTAAAATCGAAAATAGGTGTAAGGAACGTGTTTAAAGTTAAAACGTGTTAAGGAACACGAATTTAAATGATATATTATTAAATATCCAGCAGCTAAATACCTAGTCATTTATTATGTTGTAGATAATTTATGTTTTTTAACAAAACAACAACTTTACCATAACTCATAAAAATGGACATTAACGAATCAAAAGGTAGGGTAAAACGCCCAGTTACAGGCCGTGCCCCGGTTTTGGTAGAAAATATGCAAATTCGTATAATTAAATCCTTTGGCCGTATTTGACGGCTGAAACTGTTGACAATTATATTTGTGCTATAGACAATTATGCTTTTGATGGGTTGTAGACATGTAGAATTTTAACAAGTTTGTATTGGATAATGAAGGTGCGTTATCTGCCATTGTAAACAATGCTGTGACTTATTAAAAATAAGAGTTAGTTATCTTTCGATAACTAGCAAAGAAACTAATATAGAAACCGTGGGAGAGCCACGCTTCGGCATGAATGGGCCGGCTCGAACGTAGTGATATCACGGCCTCACAGAAAACAGGTGTGAAAAGCGCTTGCGCTGTGTTTCACCGAGTGAGTGAGGATACCGAAGGCCCATACCCCAACCTCTCCCATCATCTTTCTCCTCATCCCCCAAATGATTAGCGGTAATCGCTAATCATCAGGTGATACGTATACTCCTTTGCCCACTATTCCATTAAAAAAAATAAAAAATACAGTTGAGTAATGTCATAAATCCTTCGACTATCTTTGGTGGCATACTGCCATCGTTGTGGTAAGAGGTCAATCCCGTTTATATGTAGCGAAGATTTGAACTTGGAACATAAAAAAAAAACTTTATCAATTTCCCCGCCAATTTTATTAAAATGGCTTTATAGCGGTTCTAAATAATGTACCACAGAAAACAAAATTCCGAAACGATTGACAATGTAAATAATGTATGGTGTCTAAAGTTCCATCCTCACCTGTTACTAAAAAAATATTCACCCAAATATATGAAGATCCTCCGGGATCTCGTAAAATATACTATAAAAAGCCCTTTTTCAATTTGTCACTCCGGTACCTAAACGCATTACTTCATAAAATTATAATTTAGACATATTTTGGAGCGTTTATCCTTGTAAAGACATTGAAAAACTCTGGTGTTTCAGCAAACTTATAAACGTTTATTATATTACTTTATAATATGTTAAGTTTATGTATTTTCCAACGAGGAAAAAGTGATTGACAATAAAGACTTGATGATATAAATCGACCTTCTAAATTTACAACAATTGGAATTGTGAACGGAAAATTGTACTCACAAATACAATTTCCACCCCAAAACACATTCACCACCCAGAAATTCAGTTAATAAAATTCCCCATAATCCCTCAGTATAACCAACGTGGATCTCGATTAATGACGTACTGAATTAAATTCACCAGGAAACCAATACTGCTGCATCCAAACCAAATATTAATTAGCAAATAAATTTTCGACTCTGCTGCCTTGGAAATATTGTATCTTTCTGTTTAATGCGTGTGTTCTCTTCAACTGTCGGATATCAAATGACAGTTATAGTGGTAGGAGACAAGTAATATTTGGATGTGCATTAATTCATCTGTCAAAGAGATTTTGCGGTACCTAATGATGATACTTGATATGCCCTTTGTATCAATAAGGTTGAGACTTGACGTGATATCTAGTATAATTTAATTATGGCGCTATTGGTAATACTTTCTTTGTTCTCTTTCAATTATCATGGTTTTGGAAGTAACGAGTATTATTTTTAGTAATAAAAAATATTTTTACTTACGACTTCATTACCTTAAACAAGAATTTGTGCAGTGTAATACTATATAGTTAGGTAGGAATTTGTTTTGATATGACTTATCAAAGACTTACATAGTTGCTAAATTCCACTTTTAGGATTTAAGGCAAATTAAAAGAATAACCGAAAGAATATCTTTTGCTCATCAGATGTCGTTATATTTCAGACTTCTAGTAATAATATCAATAACTTGTAAGAGCGCTTACACCTCCTTATACCGACTCTTTTGAATAATCCATTTTTAGCTGACATGATAGGTCATCTAAAAATAGTAGAGGCAGACCTCTAAGCTACCTCTCCGTAACTCAGACCTCATGAACAAAAAAACAAAGAACCCTCTAAATCTGACGAGGTCGCAAAATCCGTTCTTAGCTGACGCAACAACTCAGAATCTAACTAAACATTGCCAAATTTCAAAGTAGTTTTCCATACTACGTGATTACTTAGTAGACAATTATGTACCTAAGTAACCTTGCCACTTTATACACCTATGTATATAGGCAGGCTTTCAAGTTAATTCAAGCCATCATCGCACAATACACTCGCTAAGTTTCAAAGATTATTTCTAATTCCTTTACTAAGTAAACATACATGTCTGTACAACCTTAATTCTCATTTATTCCATAGAAATAGTCAGAAATTCAAGACCCGTCACTTTCAAATGACATTTACATGTTTCCCTAACAAGGTCCCACTGGTACAAAACCGTTTTAAAACACACTACGTTAAATCAAATTAAAATCTTAACACAAGGGAGTAAGGTATATTATATATACATCCTTGGTATGTCTAACTTTGTTAACATGCCTAGATAATTACAGAATTTGAAAAAGGAATTGTAATGTAGGGACGTAATTATTATGTATGTGTGTGTTTATGTGTTTAAATGTCGAGTGTGTGGGAAATAAGGGTGTTGCCACAATACATCCACTGATACAAAAGAGGTTAAATATTAATGTTGAAACCTCAGCACAATACGTTTACTAATTATTCGTTTTGTATTCAACATTTTTTAAATAATGTAAAGACTTAGAATTTTACAGTTTTGTTAGTGTACTAGTTAGTAATGATTGCTGAATCAGAGATGTTGGGTTCGACCCCCACCGATATAAATAAGTGGAACAGTGTGTGTGTGTGCGTGGTGAATCTGTATCTTACTGTATAAGTATTTAGTGATATTTAAGTGTGATTATCAGCAGCCTGATAGCAATAGTACAATCTAGTTTTTAACAAATGGCCGTGTGTAAGGTATATGAAGTTTAAATAAACTTCGTTCTTTTTGCAAAATAAAAACTTGTTCATTCGCCTATACTTTAGGCATATAAACGTGTATTTAGTACTTTCATATATAATACGCTAGACCTCACAAATACATTTTTTCCCCAGAACTCTGAAAACACACCGTCATCCACCAAGGGCTACTTGTAAATTGTTTTCATCCCCTAACGAGTGGGCACTGGACGTCTCATATAAATCATTTTTATTATCCACCCTCGAGCCCTACGATTAAGGGGGTGACTAACAATTTTGCCCACGATACACACCGGCTTTTTCTGGGGATTTAAAATATGTAGTGTGTATCTTGTTCTATTTTATCGATAATAAGTGGGACAGAAAATAATGTTTTGTTTTCTCTTGTTTTTATCTCTGGATTAGAGTGTCAGAATCTAACTATCGCGCTTATTGGATATATATGTATGTGTAGATGTAATTTATATAGGTGACTGGCTCATATGTCTTGTGGTTCAATAACCACAATACATATAAGCGACCTCTCGAGAGTTCAAAGGAGGTTGGTTCAAGTTCCATCTCGGACAAATAGTTGTGTGATGAGCAATATAGTTTGTTTGTGTTTTAGATTAGACGACGAGACGGAAATATTTCAAACTATTATAATTCTATTATTCTATGCGTTTTAAAAGAGGTGTAAGATTGATTGCATCAACAACCCCTAATATCCCACTGTTGGGTTTGAGTCTCCTCTCAGGAGAGGGTGAAGGCCATACGTCCCCACGCTGGCTGAATGCGGGTTGGGTACTGGCAAGACAACGTTGTGGCTACGTAATCCTGCTGTTGGATGTTTTTTAAGCCGCCCAAAGGTCTTTAACTAAGCTTCATGACTGTAATCCTATGATAACAACCGGTACCGATTGCTTAACGTGACCTCTAAATCACGGAGACGCTCATGGTACCGTGCCACCAGAGGTCACCAATCCAGGTACAGAGCGCGCCGTCGTTACTTGACTATTATTTAATATTGTCTGAACTACTCTTGTGTAAAACTGCTTATATAAAAAAAAAAATATAATAATCCACTGAGTCACAATAAGCTGTCTAATTTTTTTTTGGTTTGAAAAGGGTAGTTGCATTATTTTAACTGAAAAAAAATCACTGCCAATAATAGTAATACATCAGTAAACCTACTATGTACTGCCAATTTTATAACGAGACTCGTATAATACTTTAGAAATTCTACTAATGTTATAAACGCGAAAGTTTGTAAGTATGGATGGATGGGTGTTTGGGTGTTTGTTACTCTTTCACGCAAAAACTACTGAACGGATTAGGATGAAATTTTACAGTAATATAGCTTATACATCAGAATAGCACATAGGCTACTATTTGCCGCGAGAACCGACATATACGTGGACGGAGCCGCGGGCGACAACTAGTACATAAATATATTGTCAATAACTCAATATACAATTATTGGTGCAGACAGTATTTTACGAGGGTTGAAACTATTAATTAAATGACTTAAAAGGCCTTTGTCAATATTAAATTGAAACTGTACGAATGTGTCTCGCCAGCACTAACGATTTAACAAACGAAGCCGTGTATGAAACACTAGTCAATAAATTTATAAGCTATTAAAGTGATCAAAGACTGCTACTCAATAATTCTTGGAACCTATAATTATGCTTGTATTTCACTCTAATTATATAATATCATACTGATTTAAATTAGTGTTGTTCTTTACAAATAGCAGTTATTGAAACGTTTATTTCAGTTATAGTAACGATACCAAATGAGAGAGTGCTCAGAAATAGAAATTATGGTTATTATTTCGTTTACTTTTGCATAGTAAAACGTGTTGTTAAATATTAAAACAACTATCTGGCCTTGATATGTAATTAAATCACCGTTCTAATGATGGACAAATTACAAAGTGATTATTTGAATTCAACCCGATAACTGACACAAAAGAAAATTGTAGCAACAAATGTAGTAAAAGTATACATATTCCACATACTAGTTGATGCCAAATCACTAAAAAACACTTCTACTGAAACCAAACGCCTCGTCATTGAGCTTATAGATATATGTTGTTATTAATATTGGAATACTACCCCCATACAAATCTAAAACAAAAATAACCCTAGTAAACTTACTCCATTATACACAGTTGCTCATTTCGCGGTATGACTAGCAAAACCTTTAAACGATCTGTCAGTACCGTCATTAATTTGCCCAGATTTATTATATGCGATGCTCACAATATGCGCATCTACCCTATTCAACGTGCGATAAAATATGTTTAGCGTCAATCGCTGTTTTAGTAGGAAGAACATTTTTGTGTAACGAAGTAAAGCGGTAACGGTAAGTGCGTAAGACGAGTTTGTTTTTTTTGTATTGTCTTCGAGGTGTTCCCTTTTAGATAAATGGTTTCGTTGCGTAACGATCTAAGGATACGAGCTGATGAAACGCCCGATCTCTTTAATTAAATTTATTAATAAGCGGTTTTTTTTCTTGTGTTTGTTCAGCGTTTTAGGGGGAAACGTTTCAACGAATTGTTCAAGTAATTTATTAGAAACTTGCCTAATATTTTCAATTTTTTAAAATCTTTCTGTATAGTCTTTTTCACTTTTTTTTGTAAAAATAATTTTAAATATAGGTATAACCGAAAACCTTTGTGAGTAATATTAACATTATGTAGAATTAACTGTTTAAATAATTAGTAAATTTCAGATATTCCGACTAGTTTTCATGAAGAAGGCCGCTTCAACCTGAAAAACGGCGCCCAGTTATGCTATTAAATCGTGTTAAGCTGTTTAGAATCCTAAAAAAAAATCACTCAAAAACAGCGTGTTTATTGGACAAGAGATCGCAATTTTAGCTCATAGAAGTTCTAATAATCGGATACCAGACGACAGATTTCACCTCTCCAACTAATATTTATCACAATAAAAGATCCACAGATCTTCCGACGTAGATATAATACAAGATACCTCCGACCATACATCACTTCCGCAATAATTGCACGAATATGTAGGTTATTAATCAAAAAAGTTGCCAGCACAATTTATTGTCGCCACAGATTACCGACAGAGCTCAATGTCCTCGCAATAAATATCATACGGACAAAGCCGAATCGAATGTGGACCAAAAATGGCGGTTTTATTAAAATTTACTGCCTAAATGAGTCGTTACGGACAATTAAACACGCTATAGAATTTAGACTTTAAGTGACTACATATAAAATTCAAAATGAAACGGTAATGTTTCCATGTAATACATATATGTATATGTTAAAATTGTTTGAAAAGTAATTTACATAATTTAACTCGCTATTCAAATACTAAATTTTTAATCGATACTATTATTAGGCAAACCTTTCCACAAAAAAGGGTCTTAAACCTTTGAAATCGCCATAGTACATTCCTTTGTTTTGTGATCGCCATCATCGTAGTCTTAACATGTACGAAAAAAAACATACAGTGAAACATAGAACCTCTTTCTTGAAGTAGGTTAAAAAACCCCTAAAAACTATAAAAAAATTTTTTTTTAACAAATCTAAATTTTCCTAATCTTATTTGTATGGTTATGTTAAGGACAACGAAATACATTTGTATGGTTTCGGCACACATAACAACAGAATAGGAACAAAACAATAAATATAGCAAGTTTATTTTTTGTTTATCCTTACTAGGTACATTCGCGCTAAATTGTATGTCTAATAAAAATATGGGACCAATACTTTGAAAGGATTAACAAAAAAAATAATGTTTGGTCTATTTAAGTCGCTATATGAACCAAACTAAATCGCGATTCAGAAATTGTGCGATACGCCATCTATTGATCGATCGACAAACTAAATTAATGTTGCTTCCAAAAATCAAGCGAATAATAAACATTTCTCTTCTTGTCCACAGAACCACGTTATGAAACTGCGTACGCGTGCGAGGGGAAAACCTTGAAAATCGGTTGCAGAGAAGGTTCTGTCATCCACCTCATCAGAGCTAACTATGGAAGATTCTCAATCACAATATGCAATGACCATGGCAACACTGACTGGAGTGTCAACTGTATGTCGACGAAGAGCCTCAGAGTTCTACATAGCAGGTATGTAATATAATGAAATTTTCCATAGAGTAACTTGTAAAATATAATAAAACTAGCTGACCCACGCAACTTCGTTTGCGCCTTATATTGCCCGTAGCGTGAAAATTTCCCCCGTTTTTGAAACATTTTTCATTGGTGCTCCTCTCCTATTAGTAGTAGCTTGATTATAAATACCCTATAGCCTTCCTCGATAAATGGGCTATCTAACATTGAAATATTTTTTTACCAGTAATTTCTGAGATTAGCGTGTTCAAACAAACAAATAAAATCTTTAGCTTTATATATTAGTATAGATTTGTTTTCTAGCCGGTGATTCCCCGCGGTCTCATTTGCGCTTATAATCACTGATTTTCCTACTATATTGTTTTATTACACAACCTATATTCTTGTTTCATTCTAAACCTAAATGTTCTTGAAATTATCATTTTATAACAAACAAACATAAAACTCTTCAGTTTTGTTCAATAGTATAGATTTAGTAAGACCGGACTCATGATCGATTAATCTGTAACCCTGAACAACAAGTAAACGTTAGTTTTAGTGATTCGGATTTCATAGTTTAAACACACATATAATACTTAACTAAATAGCCAGTTTCAACTACTACAAGATTTTTTACTAGTTCACTTAAATACTGAATTCACCAGGCACGGTTGCGAAACAGCAGAATCCAAGAGTGGTGGTCACCATACTGCGAATGCATACAATTCAACAATGCAGCATGGTGAACCACACCATGGTGGGCTAGTGATGCTTCTACATCATTAGGCCTCTGGTCTCGCACTCACCAACGAAACACGACAGCACGATCACTGTCATTTTACGTCGATTTTCAATTCCTAATTGAATATATGTATATACATTTTGAATAAGTTTTAAATCATCCTTCCAATCCTTCTTACATTACACACCAATGGTTACATAGATTTATAAAAAAAATATTATCGTATAAGCCTAAAATGCCTTATGGGTTTTTCTTCTTCCCCTTATAATATTTGACATGCATCAATGCCCTATTCGATAGATGTCTTCCTTGTTAAAACCCTATTATATCTGATAGACTGCGTTTGAACATAATCTAAAATCTCATGCGATTTTCAAAGTCATTTTTATATGTCTTACTAGTTCCATTTATAAAAAATTCGCATTCGAAATTTGAATTACGAAAATCAATTTAAATCTATATGGGTTCTATTTATGAATTGTTTTTTTTTAACTGATCATTGACAAGCTTTAGTGTTGCCATTAAAGAAAATTATGTTTTCTTTACATCCGATGGAGCTATATTTCCATAACTTTATGAATTTAATGTTGAAATCTGGTATTCAAGTGACTAGAGTCAGTACATTGTATTGGTAAATAGAATTTATTATTAAGATTCCATACACATATTATGTTGTTAAATTCTCAGTAAACCTAAACAATTGTGGTATTTTTAACCAAAATCAGTTTATAGATCAGCTCAATTCAGTTATCGCGTAATTTGATTCTGCGGTTTTATATTAAGCTGGTTAAGCATTGAATGCTTTTGTCAAAGATATTTCTGCAGAATAACAGGCCTTAGTGCGGTTTTGGTTGCTATTTTGACTTCAAATTTAAAGTCTACTATAACTCTCGTAATACAATATAAGTATTGAATAAATACTTCTGTATTTTGTGTAGTTTGTAAAGTAAAATAATACAAAAGCCACCAATACATATATATATGTATGTATAAGTAAAAGGAGCTTTGGAAATATATCAGCAGTCTGACAGACAGTTTTGTGCCTTACATAAATAATTATTGTTTCACCTTGAATAATTAAGATCTAAACCCGCCAAAAGAGGCGTTCACAAGATCTATTTGTTTGTTTAAAAAAACACCTAAAAAAAACTTTGCATGTAATAAAATAATCACGCCTATAGCGTTAATTAATTTAATAAATTGCCGTACTCATATAAGACGACTGATATAAAAAACATTTTTTTTTGAAAATACTTACATATTACACCTACATGGAAAACACCCAAACTCCGAATAAAATTGGCAGATCATACAAACATTTGGTCGTACCAAGGAATCGAACTCAAGACCTCTTGCTCGGCAGTCGCATGCGCTAATTCGTAGACCATCGAGGCAGTCAATTTTGTGAACGAAGTGTGACAGCATAAAGAGCTTTTTTTCTAACGTTTTTGCGCATGTTTTAAAATAAAAATTCAATTTCTAAAGTAATTTAACCAACGATACCTAACATAAACACGAGGATAATCACAAATCGTTATCCCGAGGCTGTCCGGAAAGTGTCGAAAATTGCCGAAAATTAAATATTCTCTCGCGTTCATCTCGTTACCCGCGAGATTGCCAATAAAGTGCACGGACGGACCCCTCTAACTCACGCAAATGATCGCCAAATTGATTGTAGCGTCATGTACAAAACTTAGTCAAATTGTTTATCATAAATTATTTTTGCTCAGTTTAGCGGCCGCTTTGGTAGTCAAGCAAAATTTGTTACATGGCAACATTACGCAGCTAACACAGAGTAAACATGTTATTTATAGTTTTTGTGAATGCTTTATACGAATGCAATGCTTTTTACCACTATTGGTAAGGATCTTATTATTATTTAAATTTAAGTCTACTAATTATTAAAATCTAGGTAGATTTTCTTAACTAAACATGAAACCAAACTTAAGAAAAGGAGGGCTCATTTGATTTTTATTATTTCAAAGACTATCTTTTAGAATGTGATATAATTAATCTTATTCCACGTCGCCATGAGTGTGGAACTTTGAATGTTTTTAGCTGTAACGTGTAATAAATAAAGGAAATTTGTGGTATAAATATAATTTAGAAACATAAAATTCAGGAACATGATTCAAAGAAAAAGTCTTTAATAACGTTAAATCTAATTCCGAATAAGCTCT
Organism: Spilosoma lubricipeda; assembly: GCA_905220595.1. NCBI lineage: Eukaryota > Metazoa > Arthropoda > Insecta > Lepidoptera > Erebidae > Spilosoma > Spilosoma lubricipeda. The sequence continues at coordinate 8,547,710 of HG992299.1, forward strand.
ATTAAAATCTGCAAAACAAGGGCCCTATAAAATGGCATACTGCATGGTCTTCGTAGTTCCAATTAGATACTTTTTTCTGCCCACTAAAAGAAAGAAATACTTACGAAAAAATATTCATTCCTAAAATGTGGTAAGGAATTCGCAGATCCTTAAATCTTCCAATTTAGTTCCAATCTTTTCACTGCTGACGTGAGAAGCAAATGAGCAGAAACGCCGCCACAACAGCTTATATGGATTTCCAAATGTATTCAAAAGTCACTTCACGGTTGCCTTAACGGGTTGTGTTAAAACTATATTTTATATTTTCAGATGTAGCATGCACCAGAACTGCAGTATATTGGCGAGTACGAACATGTTCGGCGATCCATGTCCTAACACACTGAAATATCTCGAAGCGCATTACCAGTGTGTGCCAGGTAAGTTTTTAATACTGAATCTAACCGGCTTATTTATGTAACTTCAAGGAACGGTTCTGTGCTGTTTTCAACTTGATGCTAACAGTCTTAAAGTTGAAAATAGTACAGAACCGTTGCCTTAAGTTAAATTACGTTTACGAATAAGAAGGTAGGTAATTGTTTTATAAAGTTTTCTATTATATTAATTATTAACCATATCATAAAAACCTATATACATAAACATAATTAAAAAATTAAATAACAATATTTACATACAAGCGTCAAAAAATTCTTCCGCAATATCGTCTACTGGAAGCGTTCCCAAAAGGCTGGCAGCTTTGCCACGTTGAATGGCAATACTGATTGTCTATGCTAGAAGAAGGCCGACCTTCTGGTCACGAGAAGCGTCGATCAGTTGCGTAGCTAGTTGTTTAAACATAGCGCGAGCACTCGGACCCCATGAACAGGTTATCCTGGTTTGGACATGTAATGCATAGAGATGAGCAAAATGTAGTTAAGAAAGTTTCAAGTATGGAAGTCGGCTAATATAAGTGTAGAAGACGACCAAGGCTTTCTAAGATGTTTAAGATTTTTTATAAACCTTGAAATATTAAGAATTATTTGGAATAACAATATGTTCATAATAAAAGTTTATGACCTGATAAACATTAATAACATTGTAATTTAAACTTTAAATCTCACTTTGCTTAACCTAAATTTAGGTGGAAAATAGGGTTCACTGTAACATTAAGAAATAACTATGTAACTAATGAACCATGAATTTTTTAAACACTTTTTAGTTTACTATTATGCGAAAATTATATTTGCAGTTTTCTAGAATTAAGGAAAAATCCTTTAATTGTTTCCTATAAGCGCAAGCTATGTTCTACTAATACTGTTTGATGAATTAATGATGTATGTATGATTCCAGCGTCAACAACGAGTACCACCAACCGGCCATCACCGCCATGGCTCATCACCTCACAACCAACAGTCTGGAGGTCCACAATTCCGCCAGTACCTAAAAATCCTGTTCAGACTCAACAGAACGAAAGGAAGAAACCGACTGTAATCACACCACCCACGTTCAGGCCACATATTACTTTACCACCTGAAGTGCGATTAGGAGATGTTGTAATCAAGGTACAGTTTCCAAGAGTTTCTGCTAATATAACTTTAGAAGGATTTGTACGTAATATAATCGTTATTATGTGTAGCCATATGTTACCATATTTAGTTTACGACTTCGTTATAGTAAAAAAGAATAATTAAATTGCCTACTTTTAGTTACTGTAAATATAGATTAACACCTTTACCAGATATATTTAGTGCAACTATTCAAAGCTTAACAGGAATGCAGTCAATGCGACAAAGGAATTCATCATAAAAATATGTGAAAACAAATCAGGATGGAATTTCCATTATGGTTGAAATAATTTCACAATCTCGAAATTACAAAATGTGATATATGACAAAGCGGATTCATTTGATACATAAATTTAAATTAAATATTCAATATAAATCAAATATACAATTCATATTATCTCACGGAGAAACACAGAACAGTTTTCTAATCTAAATTTTTTTCAGAAGATCACGACTCGACAACCGGACACGTCATCAGAAAGAGGATTGCCTCAGATCCCAAGAGAAACTGTACCCGAAGTTAAAGAAGAAGCCCCGAAGGTTGTGGAGCCAGTGCAAAGTCCAAAAAGTGAAAAACCAAAAGAAGAAGAACCAGGTAAGGAAGGTTCAAATTGTCCAGTATTTTATAAAAATAAAGCTTATGTTTGATAGGTTTATTAAAGGTCTATATGGAAGTAAATTGTGGAAAATGATTTCAGTAATAACAGAAGGCACCTTAGAATGGCCAGCGAAAGATGAAGACATGCATCCTACACCATCACCACCAAAAGACATCAGACCAGATACAGACATCGTGGACGATTTTGATAGAACTTTTTGTAAGTTTCTTTATAATTTTCGTTTTATTTTTGGTAAATATAGAACGCCTCATTAAACAAGAGGTAATGGGTAACAAGACAAGACAAAGAGTAGAGAAGGAAAACTTCAAACAAATCCGTTTACTGGCGTTTAGTAGTAGGAAAAACTCTCCTTGCCAAAAAGGGACGTATGTCTGTAGTGAATGGACAATTTCTCGTTTGTGAAACAGGAAACCATTTCACTTTGTAATTGAAGCCTAAATCAAAATTTTTGATATTTCATTTTACAGCAACCAGTTCAATACCGAATATAGGCCGCAGAGCCTTCTGTCCGCAAGTGACTGCAAGAGGTCTCAATTGGAACTGGACACTGGCCAATACTTATGCTGTACAGCCTTGTCCTGGAGGAGCTACTGGCTTGGCTAGATGGAAGTAAGTTTTAGCATTCAGTATTTGAAACTTAACATCTTCGAAATGCAACTCTAAAGTAAATCAACTTCTATACTGTTATTGGCATTGTATTGTGACACATAACTACCTTAATCAAAGTGAAAAGTGTCATCCAGATTTTCATTAGCGCAAAGTAAAAGTAGATTTAGTGAATTGTGTTAAAGTGGATAATTGAGTGTTCCGATTACCCACCTATTTGAATTGTATTTGACAAGACTTTGGTCATTACGGCATTTACGAAATACCTTCATGTATTGAATACTATGATCTATCATCGCCTGTAAGAGACTGCCTTCGACTGATAAGGCAACTTATACCTCGTAGTTTTAAGAGATTGTACAATAAAGTGATACATTATTATTATTACAATGAGGTTCATCAAATTTGTTTTAATTTAGCAATTGGATACAAATAAACATTAAAAACTAGACATTTTATCTATTGTAATACTGACTTTAAATGTCGATTTGTTTTGAAAACCCAGTGCTAATACTAATATTTTCTATATCAAAATTCCCTTTACAGGTGTATCCTAACAGTTCACCAATACATAGAAGAAGAACGTCCCAGAAGACGTGGCACGGGTTTACCTTCAGGGGAGAACTACCATGACCTTGGTTTGGAACCAACTGATAAGCAAATCGAACTTATTAGAAGACTAGGATCTGAAGCTTTGCTTAAAGGTAAGGGAAAATATAAGGGCACTAGATTTGATGTCATATTAAGTCATTACTGTAGTATATCCAAATATATTGTCGGCTCTTAGACGCACGCGCCTACCATAATCCGCTGCTCACAGTTGACTGAAATGTGTCACGACCACACGTGCACTAGAGATGACATAATTCTACTTTCTCATTCGTTCACAGATGGTGCAATGAGTGAGCGAATTAATTATTTATTCATTCGCTAGTGACTGAAGTAAAATAAAATAAAAATAGTTTATTGACACAAATAAAACATATGAAGTGACTGAATAGATGCATACAATACAGTTATTATACTATTGAATGGGCTGTTAGCGGTTAATGATCCTAATTACTAAGCCAGAGGTTGTGGGTTTAATTCCCAACCAGGACAACTGTTTGTGTGATGACCACTATATTTCGTCCTGTGTCTGGGTGTAATTTAACTATGTTATGTATGTATTTATAAATATATAAGTAGGTGCATAAACAGTTTGATTAGGTTTTGCTTAGTTTGGGACTAAACTTCCGTGTGTGAGATTTTTAAATGTACCACATCAGTACTGTATTGTAGAAATTGACATTCAAATCACAATCGCAATTGGTTTTCACTGATATTGCTAGTTCTAATTTAATGGTGATTTATAGGTCGTGATGGCGATTTTATGGATCACATAATCGATTATCGAGGCTCTATGGGCTCTTCAGACTCACCGAACAACCACAATCAACTCAATAGTGAATTTATTTATAGTAAGTGACATAGTATGCATGATGACAAAATAGTTGTGTGATCCATAATTAATATTTTAAATTCGAAAATAACTCTACTAACTAAGTAGTCTGTTATGCTTTACCGATTTGGATAAAGTTTTTTCAATTGCGCTTATTTTTATCGGTAATATTAAATATTTTAGGAAGCACAAGAAGTATGTTTTAGATTATCGATGAAATATTCTGAGTATACGATATTTTTTCTATGTTTTAATTATTTTTTCAGCTGACTCAGTGCCAGAATGGCATGGCGAAACTCCTGACTTGAGCGAGTGTCGGTCCGTGTGGCTGAACAGTTTAGAAGCCAGGGTCCGAGAAGGAGAATCATTACTCAGTATCAGCAACGACTTGGCACAGGTAAGATTAACGACTAAAAAAATAAATATCTCCTCTTTATTCACTGATTTTACTTGTACTTCAAGACCTGGTTCAACGGAGTATATTACAATACTGTTATCTGTCAAAATTTTGCTGATTTTAGACCTTTAAATGAGTTGTTTATAAGTCACGGTAGGCGTTTACCATCAGATGGTCCACGAGCTAGTTTACCCTTTCTATCATAAAAATCGTCACGGTTGCTAGACGTCAATGCAGTGCCTATTAAAAAGAGGAATACGTCTTCCCTTCTTACTGATCATTTTTTCTTCGTAGGTAACATCGTCCAAGACTCTATACGGCGGCGATATGATGACCACGACCAGTATAATGAAGAAGCTCGCTCAGCGCATGTCGCAGAACGTCAGGACCTTCGAGGATCCAAAGCACAGGGAGGCTTTAGTCACTGATATGCTCCTCGGCGTTATTAAGACTGGTAAGTATTATTTTATTTAGAAATTACTTGATAACATTTGTCATGATCTCTTTTTTGGTTTCAAGTCATCAGATCCATTTTAGGTGATTTTACTACTAGTAGACTTTGTTAAGTCCGGAATCCTTAGAATTTTGTCACAAACATAATATTGCTTTTAGTTGAGAGGATTAGGAAATACAGTTAATGTATATGTATTGAAAATTTGTGTATTTTTAAATATAATTAAATTAGATATCGATTTTTTAATCATTAAGATGTACAAATTAAAACCTTGTGGGATACTCTTATAAAGGCACTTGGCTACTCCTGCCGTATGTATAGATAGCAACTAAACAAACCACTGACTTAAATTATCCGGATTTTAAAGTAAATAAAATGATGAAACGCTAACCAAATGTTTTAATTAAGCTTACCAGGCACATTTATCATGCCGAACCGCTTTTATCGATTGCCTAGAGTTGAATTTAAATTCCAAGTACTACTTTAATAATAATTACTTGTTTCTGAACACTTCCCTGTTAAATTAATTACTGCTTGTTCCAGGATCGAACCTTTTAGAAGAATCCCAACGTTCTTCGTGGGCAGATCTGAATGTAGACGCGCAGTCCCGCGCCGCAAGCGCTCTGCTGACTCAACTCGAAGAGAATGCCTTCCTTCTAGCTGATGCCATCACCAAGGAGAAGACTATCCTACAAATCGTTAAAAATATTTGTAAGTATTACCTAAAACTCATATCGAATTTAACTGCAAAGTAGGAGTAGCGGGTTTAATTCCCACTTAGTGCATATATTTGTATACTAAATCATGTTTGTTTGCATTGACTCCTTGGCAGAGCTATAATAAATTAGGACCCAGACAAGAATTAAATACTTTTGGTTTTCATTGATCTTCAACTCTACTCCACAGAGTTTTTAGACCTCTAAAAGTAGAAGAATTTTTCAATTCAAACCAGTAATTTCTGAGATTAACACATTTAACCCCTTATTAAAAGAGATATTGAACTTAAAGTAACGTAAATTCTCTTTTTTCCCAGGTCTGTCAGTAAGAGTGTTGGAAGTAAAGAACGTAGAAGACGAGACTTTTCCCTCAATTATTGCCCAGGAACAGTGGAAGGGGTCTGAAGATACCATCACCATACCCAAAGCTGCTTTACTTGGTACGTATTTTTATTGAACTAGCCTTGAACCAATAAACTGGAGTTTCCGTTCTTTAACTTCACAGAGTGTATGATCTAGAGACGAATGGTTTCCAAACTTTTTCTCTTTCACCACTTTTCCACCATCTTGCTAAGGAGATACATCTGTTCAGTAGTGGACTATTAAACTGCCTTGGTGGCGTAGTGTATGCGACTGCTGTACTTGAGGTCTCGGGTTCGAGTCCCGGATCGGACCAAATGTTTGTATGATCTGCAAATATTTGTTTCCGAGTTTGGGTATTTTCTATGTAGGTATATTATATATGTATTTACAAAAAAAATGTACATATTATTTATATCAGTTGTCTAGTACTCATAACTCAAGCTCTGCTTAGTTTGGGACTAGATGGCGTTGTGTGTTAGATGTAAAAAAAAAATAAAGACTGCTAAAGATGACCATTTTTGAAAATTTTCTGATCTGTGAAAAGTACCAGTTTCTACATTAATACCATATTCCCAAAGCATATTCCCATATCATAACTGGTATGGTAAAACAGAAAAATATCTGACTTAAGACAAAACTTAAATCAATATTTATTGCATTTCAACAGAAGAAATTTTTGAATATTCACAAATATTAATTCGAAAGAAATATTCAGCTTTAATTTTAGAAAATGTTTAAATGCTTGTTCACAGAAAATCGACAAAACGAGTTAGTTCGAATAGTTTTCTTCGCCTTTGATCGCCTTGAAGAAATCTTGCCACCGGCTTTCGGCAAAAGTCCCAGGTTCATTCAGTTCACGGTCGATTCCGGTACCTCGTCATCAACTAGCATCAATTCGGAAAGAGAAAAGAAGAATGTCACAAAGGTTATCAACTCTAAGGTGAGAATTATACTTTTACCATTTTAATATTTTTAAAAGTTTATTATGTTCCGTAGAGGAGTTGGACCTGTTGAACTTCTTTACGAACTTGTTAAAGTAGTAAGTTATTTAGTTACACAAAACTTAGATCCCACATAGCGATCCCAGATGATAACTAGACTACCGAAGCTTCTAGGCATACTAGCATGCCTAGTAGTTTCGGCATACATCTTTTAAAATTATTCCAAAAGATTTAAAACCTTTGCAGTTCACCATTTCCAATAGTATAAGATTTATGATATTCTTATAGGTAATCTCAGCGAGTTTAGGCAACGGTCGCCATATCGAGCTGTCACAGACAGTACGGATCACGATGAAGCATCTCATGACTGAAAACGTCACTAATCCCGCTTGCGTCTTCTGGGACTACACATTACAGTAAGTTAGATTTTTTAAACCATGTACATAATTGTAACTCTAACTACATAGTTATAAAGTTCAATGTTGATCGGAGAAGTTTTTCAGTTACTAGAAAAGCTTACGAGTTCTACAGTAAGGCGTGGATATATTTTTAGCACTAACAAACCTCTTGTGATAAGCGAATTAGCACCTTACACTGTATTCTTAAAGTTCAATATCAGATACTGTCGTGTCAGAGTCACTTATTTAGTTGTTCTTTCCACAGTGGCTGGTCCCCAGAAGGTTGCAACGTGGAATGGTCGAACGCCACTCATACAGGTTGTGCATGCTCTCACCTCACCAACTTCGCGATACTCATGGACGTCCATGGAGTACCCCTAAGCGCCATGCACGAGCTGGCCTTACAGACCCTCACATACATCGGTTGTGGAATATCCACCGTGGCCTTAGCTGCCGCTATCATCGTCTTCATGTGCTTCAGGAATGGAAAGGTAACATAACTATTAACATGCCGAAATATATGTAACACGTAAGTTACTGAAGGGTACTGAAGGGAGCTGAAGGGTAAATTATTATCCTATCTTAAATATTATTTGTTTACGTTAACATACGACTCTTTAATATGCATTCCGATGTCCATCCCCATAATTAAGTTGAATTAATTAAAATAAGTTCTAAATTTCTATTCCTTTTATGAAGCAATAATCTCTACAAATAGAACGCGAAGACTCGTGTAACTTCCCACAACACATATGTGAATAGATTTTTCTTTACAATTTTTATTCACTCCTTTTCATATTCGCATTCGGAACTATGTTACTTTTTATCTAAATACTATTTACGTGTTTTATTTCTTTATACAACAATCAAATTGCGCATTAATCCACAAAAAAACTTGATATACATATTTCTTCATCATTTTAATTCACTTCTATTCATATTCGCATTCGTAACTATATTACTTATAGTATCATCCGAATGCTATTACTAACTGTTTATTAATTAATCTTTCCAGCAAACAGATCGCGCGTTAATCCACAAAAACCTCTGCTTCTGCCTGCTTGTCGCCGAGATAGTCTTCTTAGCTGGAATAGACAAGACCTATAACAGGATATTCTGCGGTCTCATCGCTGGTGTACTCCATTACTTCTTCTTAGCGGCTTTTGCCTGGATGTTTCTTGAAGGTATGATATACGATTGTAATTTTACGTCTATTAACATGCTATAATTAATGTTTTCTGTTGAGATTTTGAGAGAGAAAGAAAAAGGAGGGAGGGTAAGAGAGTGAGAGAGATAATCAAAACTGAGATCCCCTAAATATTCAGAAACAAAATGAAGTGAAGTCTCTTTCTTCCTTAATATGTATTAAACAGTCGTATACATTATGTTAAAAGAAATGCGGTCTAATTTCCAGGTTTACATCTCTACGCGATGCTAGTGGAAGTCTTCGAGCCTGAACATCCTCGTGCTCGGTGGTACTGCACGTTCGCGTACCTGGCGCCAGCCCTGGTGGTGCTGGTCTCCGCAGCGATATACCCTGGGGGCTACGGCACAGACCGCCACTGTTGGCTCACCACGGACAGATGGTTCATGATGAGCTTCGTGGGACCGGCCTGCTTGGTTCTTGTGGTAAGTACATTAGATTTAGCCTAGGAAAACCACATTCTTCTATTAGAGTCCTTGAAGTCTAGTGTCATTTTAGAATTTACGGGGTACATTTTAAAGTTACTTCGTCATAACATAAAGCTATATTTTAAGGACTGTAGATTTGAGGCTAAATGACGTTGTACAAATATAAATATCGTTAATTGTACAAAAACTGAATATTTTCATTACAGTTTAACTGGATCTGCTTGGGTATGGTGGTCTACATGATGTGTACTCATTCCACGGTGTCATTGAAAGCGAAGGATGACGCCAAGCTGTATAAAATGAAGTAAGTTTATAATTTGTTAATGTCCTATTATTCTTCTATAATTGAAAAAAAACTTAATACTAATACTCAAAGCCCATTTTAAATTGCTATATACATTTTCTAAGTTTGCATAAATGTTTAAAAATAAATAATAATAGATATACTAAGGTCTAGTAGTAGTCGCCAGTGATCCTGAGTGCTAACCCATGAGCTGTTACAATTAAATTACTCTGCATTAAATTGAATTTTATTGTAATCAATATGACTTTATAGACATTACATACCCTTGAACTAATCTGACTACGTGGATTTTGCCATGGATACAAATCCTACTAATATTATAAACGCAAAAGTTTGTAAGTATGAATGGATGGATGGATGTTTGTTACTCTTTCAAGCAAAAACTACTAAACGGATTTGGATGAAACTTTACAATAATATAGTTTATACAGCAGAATAACACAGGCTATAAATTTGCCGTGATAACCGACATACACGCGAGCGGACAACTAGTATTTACATAATTCATTAGTCAATAGTCGGTTTTCTTTTGCCTTCAGTTGCCAGGCTTCTTTTAATATTTATAGATCACTCAATCTAATGTTTACATTTTTACAGAGTGTGGCTAAAAAGCTCTCTAGTCCTGGCATTCCTCTTGGGTTTGACGTGGACCTTCGGTCTCCTGTACCTCAGCGAGCAGACAGTGGTCATGGCATACGCCTTCACCATACTCAACTCGTTGCAAGGGCTTGTGATATTCATATTTACTTGTCTCCAGAATGATAAGGTAAGGCTTCGAACTCTTCACCATATTCATAAACACATATCGGTCACTTTAACTGCACGCCACTTCGTTCGATCCTCAGCTTTCAGCTAATCATATTGTTATCTACTTAATTAGTCATATATATAACAAACTATTAAGATAAACAGCTCTAGTACGCTTATTATTAGGGATAGTTTTCTCGCGACCAAAATGACATAAGTGCAGAGAATTTCATTATTTACGCGTTTCTCAAATGGCCAGCCATTTTGGCCGCGAGTTGCGTGACGTAAACTTGTGTCATGCGTCGGAACTGACACACACACTTCTGATGGTAAATCACTCTAAAAGTCGGTGGTTTTAAATGTTGTGAACTCGAAATAAGAAAGAATTATACGAGCGTACCTTTTCCGTGTGGTGACGGATAAAGAATACATAGTATCACAGCTCCCATTTCATCCTATGGGTGTTGTAGAGGCGACTAGGAAGCAAATTATAAAGGACAACATCTTTGCAAAGGGAACTTGATACAAACCCTCATAAAAACTCGTCAGGCCAGGTAGCCAAAGCATCCTTTCTAAGGCCTATGGCCAGTAGAAGGCTATTAAAGGCTCTTGATATAATATGACGCGAGCGTAGCCTCGTACTATTGCTAGTTTTCTATATGTCGTTAAAAAATGTGGCGAGCCACACAATGGCTCTTAGACTAGTTCCTAATTTCTTTTTAATTTATTTAAATTTATTTTGGCACTCCAACTTACTTCCATTACAGTTCCGCAACGAATGCGCCCGCATCGGCCGCCGACATCCCTGGCTCTCCTGCTGTCTCCACTTCACTGGACAACCCTCAGAGACACTTCAGCATAACAATGGTCCCACGGCCTCGTCATCCAACCACATGGACACCCGCCAGGGCTCCGTCAAGAGTCGGAGGTACCACCAGAGCAATGCCGACGTTGATGATGTAGTGGACCCGAGGGATGTTACGGTACGTTTGAAGAGTTGATTGAAATTTCATTTTATGTGGTGACAAGGCCTTTGATATATGTGATAACCAAAATTTTGTTAAGACCAAGTGTAAGTCAGTTCTTGGCATATGCTAAGATTGCCGTGCTGATGTCAGCAAATTTTAATATGTTTAGTTTTGTTTCCAATTTATACCACTTTGATTTTGGTTGTCACAAGCGGGATTTAAATGCTTGAAGGTGTGGGATAAAAAGATTTTTTCAGAGATTTTTGTTCTCCGACCTTTTTGGTATTACCAGAATGTTTTTTTTAAAGAAATTAACGTTATGTCAAAGAGGTAGTACTACGTAACTAAATTTATTTTATTTATTTAAATATGTGTTAAATGAAATGGTGGTGGTATTACTAATATTAAACACATTTACACAGATACATATATTAGCACCACTAATACTATCCTCCAAAAATATATGATAATAATTATAAAAAAAGGAAATAAAAATTAATTACAACTTATGACAGAACACAGCAAGCACGTCCGGTTTATCCGCGGCATCAGCGTCAACAACCAACAACTTAATCATCAAGACTCTAAATGTCGTTGTCAACAACAACAACCATAACAACAACAATGTTGTCAACAACGCCACTGTGGCATCGTTAGCTACCGCAGCTGCAGCCCACAGCTACCACTCCAACAGAAATAGACGAACGTCCCAAGAAAACCAAAATTTCGGCCCATCGACTAACTTTGGGCCAAGTTTAAATGCCACAGGGTCTAACTTTGGTCATAATATGGCAGAAAGAGAACCACCAACACCAATGACACAACTCAGAAGTCCTATAAATCCCGGCAGTGGCAGATATCCCCATGGATACCGACAGAACGGCCAACAAGGTGCGTACGCATATTTATAAAGAGATAGGATATTTCCAAAATTCATTAAAAATAAATAAAAGCGCCACCAGACACCACGGCTTTTGTAACTAATTGGTTAAAGACAGCTCAATTTTATGTTTGTGTTATTTGTAATTAACTTTTTTAATGTGGCAACACTAACCATGTTTTTTGTCTGTATGTTTTTTTTTCGACGGTAAGTTCGTTATTTTTTTAATCCTGTCTCTAAGCCCCCTTTTTAACGCTTCACTAACAATTACTTCAAAACTGTATTAACACTGTTTTCTTTTAGTGGTGTCATGGTTATACTTACCGCATCTCTAAATGGTATCTGAAACTCTAATATTTAGTATACCATTTAGTTTGGAAATATGAACATCCTATCTCTAAATGCGTATCACAGAGTTAGTCATTCTATCGTCTATCCTTCGTATCTATGTATTATTATATATTATATGTGTAATATATGTAATCTTTAATATATAGAGCTACAGTTTGCAACCTGAGGGAGCGAGATGGAACATTCGCCCGACCGCGCCGATATACGTACCGGCTGACGACGCAAGATCAATGCGTGTCCCTACTCCTCAGAATATACCTCATTCAACTTCGCACACTCAAAGTATCGCATCAATGCATAGCTACCGAAATAATATCGAAGTACCGAACGATTACCAGAACCTTCGTTCGCGGTCGCCATCTTGTTTTTCGAACAAGATGGCCGCGTCGATTGGCGCAAACGACTGGGCTGTCATGGCGAATGCAACCGTTTGGAAGGTGAGGGGTGGGCTGTACAATCGCTTTAGTTGATACACCTTTTGGTATTGTTCGTTTTTTAGTAGATTTTTTCTGCGATTTGGTAAGATCTATGTACTTTTTGGTCTATCGCTGCCGCCATTGAGAGTTAAAAAGAGTTGCCAGATTCATTCGAGCAGCTGTTATCAAGTTATATTCTAACTTAAAGTAAGTAAAGATTGCAAGACCAGACAATCTCAGCAGTAGAAATTAATTAAATATCAAGACACATAATTGTTTTTTTTCTGGATATTAATGTATATAATTGTTAATTATATTTGTATGCTATTTTAAAACATTTAGTGTTTCTGTCATCATAAATCTACAAACAGAGAAATAGTATTTTTGGAATAATTTTATCAAATGGGATTCGACTTCACAGGACCAGGTATCCAACCTTTGTGGACACGTGAAAACCACCAAAGGTTCAATAATTTTTTTCAGATAAATTACCTATTATATTTATTTATGTATCCATTATTTGGTGGCGGTGTTTCTGGCTAGAGATCTTACTAAATTTAAGAAAATTCATATCTAATTGCATGAAGTTTAACCGTAGCGGACATTGCATGACGTCATCCAAGTCTGCCCACCTCCTTCCATAACATATCATGGCACTTATAGATAAGTTTTCTAACACTAATATGCAAGTTTGTTCATCTCTTTCTTACAAATGAAATTGAAAATATATAGACCATTCATCATAGTGTGTAGTTCCTAAGACGTGTAATTTAATTCTTTACTTATTAATTATTGAAATCTTCACGAAGTGAGGATTCGGTAAAGAATAAAAAGACGTCTGATTTAGCGAGATTGCGCGCGCCTAAGAAAGTTTCCCTTAGACCGGAATCCAGATTCCGATAGATTTTACGACTTTATGGTTCGACGATTCGTAACCAATAAATTTTGTAAAGAGAAAAAGAAAATCTGGCTCGAAGCGTCTTTTGTATAAAGATTTTTTTTTTCTTCTTCATAACTGGCTACGAATCAATAGTTTCGATCGCAGCCTAATACAGTTTAGTTAGACTTACTTTTTGATGATTTCTTTAATTAATGCTCTTTAGTTTCAGCCTATAACTTTCTGTGTATGATAAACGTTTTAAACAAACATAAAATGAGCTGTCTTTTATCTTCTTTGCAAACAATATTCTTACGATAAACTTACTTTACAGAACAATTCTTCTAAACACCACCCGGGCAATTCGGCCACCTTACAGCATCACGACACACTGTCGAGGCAATTGGCTCAACAGAACCACCTCCACAGTCCCTACGAATGTGACGTTCCACTCGCACCTGGATCTCCACGGCACGTCGTTAAAGATGAGGAAAGTCCTCTGCATCATCCTCAGGGCTATCAAACTACACGGAGCTACAACCACGACTTCAGAAACCCTCACGTCTACATGTCGCAGCATTCCCCTGGGAGCCAAGAGATGATCTTCCGCAAACATTATAAAGATGATCGCAGGAAACATCACCACCATCACGGAAGCCAAAACATAAATCATACGTACTCAGAAATTGCTGCCCAGAATGCGGGTAGACTGTATAGACGCGGTTCAGAGCAAGAGTTTCGCGTGATCCAAGACGATCCAGTCTATGAAGAAATCGAAAGAAATGAGACCTTAATGTCCGATATGTCGGATGATAATTCTGGACCTGACAATTGCCGGCAGAATTCAGGACATCACGGTTCTTCGAGCTCAAAGTTTTTTGGGGACCATCGTCCTTTGATCTCATATAGTCCGGGAGAGAGACACCATCATGAACAAGAGCATTATGGGAAATATGGGAAGTGGGATACGTTGGAGCGCTACGACCAGAGGCATTATGAAAGTGGCAGGTTGATGCATCCATACCACCAGCCACAAGAGAACAACATGAGGGCTTTGGCAGCTGTTCTTAATGGTGAAAACAACGTGGTGTGCCACTTGGAACCGCACAACTCGTACGACGTGTACCAACCGCAGAGCGGGAACCCTAGGACTGTTTCGCAACCCAGTTTTTAAACAGTGCAATTGAACTTGTGATTGTGTGGGTAGAACATAGACGTTGAAAATCTTGTACAGAAAATTAGTGAAAGAATTTTTCTATGGACATAGACTTAGAAGTCTTAGCGACATTTAAGAGTTATTTAGAAAAAAAACTTGCCATAACATGGACATTATAATATTATAGTATAGTGACTTAAATTTAAATCACTTTTTTCACTGTGATCCTATTTAAATATAATGGCTCAAAAATCTGTCGCAACCACATGTACTCATTGCGAATTGATAGTAATTTTGTAAATAATATGGTTAGCGTATAGTACTAGATTTCCAGCGTGACCTTACTGTTACTATTCGGTTACATTCATGGCATTCTGTCGCATTACGTGTTTCTTACTATAGATATGATGATATCTGTGATGTCTCGGTACGGTATTGTGTTCAGCTGATAACATTTTACATATAAATTCACTGCAAGGTGTATTTATTTTTAAATTGCATACATAGTAAAATATTTTTAATATTTTTGTATCCAGTGACATTTTAAACAATATGCTATCAACCAGTGACATTTTAAACAATTTTGCTGTCAAACCAGTAACATTATAAATGATATTCTCGCATTCTGTGATATTTGTAAATGTATTATGTGGTATTCAGAGACGATACATTTTTATTGGAATGTGACACTTTATGGGTAAGATGCCTGGGTTGCTGGAGGTATATCGAACAGTACTATTAATTTTGTTGAACACAATACCGCATTGTTAACTTTTAATTTTAAGGTTGCTTCTGCCATTATTGTATCACTACTGCCATTATGTACTGTTGTATGCTTATATACAATTTATAGCGCACTTTACTAAAATACAGTGTTTTTTTTATATTTTAGACGCCCAATGGATGCATTTTGGGGACTCCTCTTATTGTTCAATACATTCCTACTACTGACGCTATATCCTACACAATGAAATAGGAATTAAAAGTAAATACTGGATTTATCATAAAGTCCAGTGAAATATTTTATAAAATGTTCACTGTTTTTTCTTTGCACATTTGACACAAAAAAAAACATACTTTTGAGAAATTCATAAATCTTATAGATAAAAATCAATTGCTGTTAGCTTGTCTCGCTAAAACTCTAGAAACTGCTTTTTGTTTTGAAATGTTTGTCGTAGTCCAGGGAAGGTTTTAATGGTGAAAAATTAAAAGTAACTTGAAAATCCAAATATCACGCGTACGAAGTAGCGGGCTCAGCTAGTATTTAATTAGAACAATATGCTTATTCTAAAACTTTTACTTGAAGATGCATTTATGTGACGGAACTATTTCATTTTATTAACGAAAAAATTGGTTTCTTACTAAATTAGACTGACTACAAAATCAAAGATAAAACAATTTTATATTATGCATTTTTTCCACTGCCTTGAGGAGTTTCTCAAAATAAATCCGTGCTTTTTAAAAAACATATGATTTTACAATATTTCAAAAAATCCATCCATTCAAAACCTATTATAGACTGACACCACTTGATGTTGTGCACTTCTCTGTACATTAGAATTTAGTGTAAACTCGTTTAAAAAAATAAATAAAAAATAACAAAAATAAAAATAATTTCTACGTAATGTAGAATTTTAATGCCATGACTATACCTGTTGTTTTAAAGACAATCCTGATTGACGGTTTTAGTACACATTTCTAGAGATATTAAGTACGGTACACACTGAGTTTACTAATGCAGCATAAGTCGTGAAATTGGATAAAAATATCTACTTCAAATATCGCCAGGGGTGTTTTCAGAAACCAAATTTTTAAGAAAAAAATATTATGTACTTCCACGACTACGCGCGCTTGTTACTCCTGAGTTCCAAGCGTCTATAGGCGACAATACTCACTATCTGCTAACCCCATCTGCTTATTTGGAACGCATATAAAATAAAACAATATAAAAAAAATGCTAAAATTAGTAACAAATTATGTTCAGTAATAAAAGCGTGTAAAAACGGTAATATCATGCAATAAACCTGTTATACATCTACGTCATAACTGTTTAATTGCATAGAGATACAATTTTTTTCTGAAGTTTTTCCTTCAACAGATATGTAGTAAAAGTTATATTTCTGACTCTCTTATTTAACTACGTCAGTAGTTAAATCAAATTTGTGATAAAAGCCAACGTTGTGAACTCAGTGTGTCCCAGACTTTATAAACGTCAAATGGGAATCCTATAATAAGGAATTGTTTGTTAATAGAATTGATATCATAACCCTTCTTTGGCTTTGCCGTAGTCGGGTAAAAAGTACAATAACAACATTAATTTCCATGTATATTTTGAATGTAAAGCAATATAATTAGACTGAAGTATTTGATAAATTTTCGACCCTTTTTACCTACAATACAATTAATTTATAAAACATTTATACTTGTTGGCGAAAATTTATAAAATACTTTTAATGGGAAAAAAATGATAAATTTTTTCTCGGGGGAACGATTATTTTTTCTAATTGGGTATACTAGTCCATCTATTTTTTCCCATGTCTGAGTATTAGTAAGTGTACATTGTCATGTATTTCTGTTATATATATATTTTATGTTTTTTTAATGTATTTTAAAAAGTTAACGTCATTAATGTAAAGTAGAAAAAGGAAATGTGTAAATAAATTAAAATTTATAAAAATAAAGAGGGCCGTTCTGAGAGAACGGTGCATATGAATTTTGACTTTTATTTTAAGGTAAGCTCCTATTGGTCAAAGCTTGATGTTAACTTTCTTATCTTAGGCACACTAGCGAAACACATTTAAAAAACGTGAAAATCGATTAGATAGTTTCTGAGTTCATTGAGAGCAACGTGACATGAGAATTAAATAAGCAATAATATTTTTAAAAATGTGATTGATTAAATCATACTCATCGTTAAAAACCCTGACTTGAATTGAATTACTTGAAAAAATCATCAACAGCTTTAAATAATCCACTGGACACATACCAGACGCGATTTGGTAAATGGTTTGTGTCAAGATTTTCTTCTCTTTTTAGTGCTTTTCTCATGTGTAGTTTGCCTAAGCCTTAGTCGGCTTTTCGTTCGTTTTCAATGGCACCAGTAGTTAACAGGGCAATCACAACCAATATTCATTTGTTTGTTTTTCAATTTTATAAATTGTTTCAGTTAATTTGAGTTTGGTGGAATTACAGTATATTATGTGTTCGGTATTTATTGAGGGTAGGAGTAAAAAAAACCTCCATAGCGACTCGCTTAGCCGCGTTACCTTGACGCCGCTCGACGATGACTCGCGTCGACGCCGGTATAGTCAGCTGGAGAATTTCAAACTAATCAAAGCGTAGGATAGAGTAACCAGAATGCTGATACATACTTATATATTTTTAAATACAACACCGTGCAAGAGCCACGCTTCGACATGCATGGGACGGTTCGACCGGATTGATACCACGGCCGCACAGAAAACCGGTGGGAAACAGCGCCTGTGTTTCACCGAGTGAGTGAGGATACCGGAGGCCCACACCCCAAACCTTCCCTAATCCCTCTCCTCG
Source organism: Spilosoma lubricipeda (assembly GCA_905220595.1). Taxonomy (NCBI): domain Eukaryota; kingdom Metazoa; phylum Arthropoda; class Insecta; order Lepidoptera; family Erebidae; genus Spilosoma; species Spilosoma lubricipeda. Next base: position 8,566,067 of record HG992299.1, read on the forward strand.
TTTCCCAAAGGCTGGCAACGCATTTGTGACGCCTCTGGTGTTGCGGGTGTCCGTGGGCGGCGGTAATTTATAGAAAATTTACACCATAACACTGAACATTTTTTAAATTGTCTTGGGTGGAAATTCAATCCGCGAACTCTAGTTTACCAGTCACTATCTATAACCACTACATCATCGTCAATTAGTTATACTAGGTTTTTTTCAAGTAGTCTAAAATTAAGTACTAGATACGGCATGTCAATAAAAATAAAACATTGACCTTAATTCCGCCAGTCACATGACGCTATTAAAACAATTTACGACTTGTTATAACAATATACTCTTAAAATAAATACACAGATAATGTTTATTACTTACCCAAATATGTTGTAGCTGCCTAGTGACTGAAACGGATAAGCATGAAATCTGCTATTGTAGGTACCTACTAAATGTAAAAATTACTACTATGCAACTTTGACTGAAGAGTTTGCCTAGTGGTTTAAACGGACGCCACGCTGTTTTCTACTGCACCAAGTGTTGTTGGTTCAAATCTCACGTTGGACAACTCTTTGTGTGTTCCACAATTTTTTTTAGTCATGCGGGAGTTGTATTAAAAAGAAAACTATCCAGTACTTTGAAAGTAATTCGTACTACGTTATCGTCTATTCGGGTGTGAATATTAATGGATTGATGTAGACCTCGCCAAAGACCCAACAAAGAAGGCTTCCGTAAGTTCCGTATGTCTACTCCTAGCCGATTCACGGCGGCCAATATCAACGGAGATCAGCCAACTATGCAGGAAATATTATACACAATCCAATGGAACGGCTATCCCACACGACGAGAGATCAGGCGCAAGACCGACGGCATCACGTGTTCTCCAAGGGAGCTGCTCTCTAAAGCTTTCTGATGGTCAGGTCATGGTGCTAACACCTAGGCACAGTTGCTTTAGAAGTTCTAAGACTTCCCACGTTTTGACTTCCGAAGAACATAAGATACAGGTGTTTCTGGTGTCACTGACACTGACTTAGCCACCATTACTGATTTTAATTTAGATAAAACAAAAAAGTCGCGCATTAGTCACAATATATCGCCAAATTTCAGTATTTTTGGCACTGGTTTAAAGTTATTAGGGTTTATAGGTGGCCGATGTGGGGTTAAGCTTTCCAGCTTAGCTACACTTAAGTACCTATATCTCAACAACTAGCGAAGGTCGGTTTTCTCCCAATTTTAGTTGGAGTTTATAGAAAAGTTTGAGATTAAGTTTTGGGCTTAGTTTAGAGTATAACATGAGTTCAGTTTAGCGATGGTTATTTTTTTATCCACCTCATTCGGATTCCCGGTATCCGTGGTAATTTTCCCGTCCGTGAAATTCCAGACTTAGTCGCAAGAGTTCGACATCAGAGCTATGTTGGGATTAAAGGTACATCCATGCCACCTCCACCGCTTCCCGTAACCACTATTTATAAATAAGTGAAAATATAAAGAAATCAAACAACAAAAGTTTCATATAGACATATATTTCTTAAAGACTTTACACCCACAAAATAATACGAGTCGGAAAGAATTGAAAATTTATTTTATAAAAACTTATCAACATGTGAAATGTTAGTGTTTTTTTGACAATAATCAAGTTACGTTGATAGATACCTACTAACACAAAATACACTTAACACTAAAATGCTCACAAAAAGCATTTAAATTTACTTTTCATTTTGTTATCCAACATTTTTGGGAGATCTTTATAAAGGCACACCGGGAGATGGATGCCTTAGAATGAGATCTAATTTTTTGAAAATTCCACGCCCGTTAAAATTTTTCTAAAACATACTTACATCACGAAAAATATATCAAAAATATCTGATCACTCCGAAATAATACGTCACAATAAAGGGTAGGTACCATTACAATAATATTTTTAATGTTTTTTTTTTATAAATAAAACAAATATTGTTTAAGCACCACCCGCTCGAACCTAAAAGAGACATTTTTCTTAAAAAATATAATTTTGAACGAGATCCAAACAATATCAAAGAAGAAATTTCAAAGTAAGTTTTACATTACATCGAATTACATATAGCTACCTACTTACAATTAAATTTTGATGGTAAAACGTGTTATGACTACACCAAAGACCTACTAAATGAAATGAAGGCACCTAGAGAATACAAATCTATTGGGAATTATAAAAATATTAAGTATATCACATCGCATCAGAATTTTAAACAATTCGATAGTATTATTTTACGAAAATCCCTCAAAATTAATTGAAACTTTATTTTATTCCGATTACTTAACATTATCTCAAAAAGAACTGAAAATTATCGTGTAATTTAATTTAATAAAATTATTTTGATATTTAATATTGACTAAAAATTTTGCTAGTGTAATGTAAAAAGTATTAAACTGCAACACAGAAGTTTAAGTTTAAATTAAGACATATTATTTACGTTGTAAGTGTAATTTTGTAAAAACATCGATAAACTACGTAGAAAAAGTTTCAATAATATTTATTATCATTTCAACTGTTATATACTTTTTATCAATCAAAAAAGTCAAAAGGTTACCTAAGGCGAAGAAAATTGAGATGATTAATTTAAAAAATGTATATAATTGAAACGGATGCTTTTCATTAAGAGTTCATTAATAAATAGCCACTCGAAGATAACTAATTAAACGATTAGTTATCTTTCAATGACAATGTTGTTAAGCAGGTCGAAAATGCCACGGATGGTTTAAAACTATTTGAAATGGTGATACTTACTTACACTTGATGTTACAAGACAGGAGTAGTACTTACGAGGCTAGATTAAAAAATAATAAAAATAAATATTTTCGGATTTCTGACATACAAGGTTATCTAGTCCCAAACTAAGCAGCTTGTAATAAGGGTACTAGATAACTGATATAAATACTTTTTTTTCGAAATGTGATCGCAAAATATGATTATCACGTACTTTATTTGAGATAGAAAGTACCTAAATTAATGTTAAACATCTAGCCTCGTAAGAACTAGACAATATATTGAGTACATTAAACTAAACGTAGGCACAAACGTAAAATAAAAAAATGTACATATTTCACACTCACGGCACACAACACAAAAAGGTTTGCAGTCTTCAACCGAATATCACATAGCTATAGAATCCACACTCAGGGCTCCAAAGATTTTTAATATTTTTTTACATGTATTTAAATGCAGATTGATAAACGCGGGTTCAAAAAAAAGTTGCAGACATCACATTAAAGTAGCAAATATTTTGTGTTAATTTGTCAACATTAAGAGTTCTAAATTGTGTTAAGATTATTAAAGAAATGTGTCATGTACATCGAAAGTTTGAAAAATTAAGTATGTTCTGTTAGTTTACTATGATAATGAAATAGTATTAGTACCTAATTATTGTCACTTGGAGCCCAAAACAATTCTAATGTGGCAGTTGCTATGAACAACCACAACTTTCGACCACCATACCGGGGATAGTCCCATATATAATATTATAGTCGTGATCAAAGTACAGCATAGTTATACTACTCATCTTTCGGGGGGCGCAGCAAGGACCCCCACTTCCTTGGGGAGCCGCTAGATGCACGAGATGTGTGTGGGGATATTTTTGAAGGAAGCTGTAAGGACATTCCCCGCTACAATAGTTCGCGTCGTATGTTTTGGGAGCTATGATCCAGTCCCATCCGAACTCTTCGAAGTTCACAATTAGGGGGTACCGGCAGCAGCGCGATTCCTTAGAGTTTTCTGTGCAGTCCATTCCCGTGGTACGCCTCGTGCGCTTGTGGGCGTTGTCCTTTAGACTTACTTCTAAGTATGGCATCTGTAAAGAAATACAAAGCTTTATATACAAGAAGCCGAGGGGGAAGACGACCTGGCTAAATAACGTCAAAAGCAAGAATATAATTTTTTTACTTTTTATATTAATATGTTTAAATAACTTAAATAATTAGCGACTAACGCTAAACATTTATTTGTTACTTTTGTTAATTACTCAAACTTTGTAGAAGCAAGAAATAAAAGGGTTATTTATTCATTTATGTAAAGAAAATATTTTTACAACGTCACTGTGAAACATAAAATATTTTAGAATTTGCGCTATTTTTAAATACATTCAGCTGCTTAAATGCAGGTTTAACTTAATGTACAGATCGAATACACTCCGGTTTAGTGGAAGTGATTGAATTAATTACTGTTCCAAAACTTTGAAGGAAATACTTAAATATCTATAAATTAAAGTGTTGAAATCACTCGCATTAAAAAATTTGGAACAGAATATATGGAAAAGGACTACTCACCAAACCGTTATTTGATTCTGAGCTTGGATGCGGCACAACCAAACTCATCCTATTCTTCGAGTCTTGTACTCTCACTACTATAGCTAAGTTTTCCCGCGGCAGCCGGCAGAACTCTGCCACCATCGTGGTTACATTAATCTTCAACCATTTTCCCGCTCTCAGTTCTCTTCTTGTCATCTTCAACGAGTTATTTGTATAAGGCACCGAGGCTTTTCCTGTCTGGTTATTCCTGGTGATCCTGCCGACCTGCAGCGTGATTGTGAAGTGCTCGTTAGGGTCCACGGTACTGTTCCGAGCCTCCAGCTCTTGAAGGTGAAGGTTGAGGACTGCCTCATCCAATTCGTTTTGCAGCACCTTGTTGGTGATTTTGAACTTGATGACTTTGAGCCCTTTGAAGTGACTATGACGCCCCGTCTCTGTTGATAAGAACATAATGTACAATAAGAATTAACGCATTCTGTTTTACAAATTTCATTAAATTCCTAACCAAAGTTCGTGCCCATAGCTTAAATTAAAACTTCTAAATAAAAATCTAGTCTACAAGTGACGTGAATGTACCTACCCTACCTACCTATAGAGCATCTTTGTATATCATAGGTTATGTTACAGATTGTTTTTCTAAATTGCACTTTAAGTATAATGCATCAAAGTTTATTAATATTTACAGCCAATTGTATACATCTATCAAACAAATGGTTTTTCAACAGTAAGTAACGTTTAGAGCCGCCACACTACCCGTTACCACCATTAAATCACCACACTATCATTCGTCATCACTCATGCTTGCCATGAATATTAATAAAAATTGATAAAACTACTTAATTCAGGTTAAAAAGTATTTAAGAAATAATTTATTATTTTTGAAATGTACAAATTATTTTTTTATTGAAATAGTTTAATTTATAAAAGGATGAAATCGACGTTTTATTATTAAATGACAGTAAAATTGTGCAAATTTATAATTATTTAGACTTATTTACTGTTTAATTATTTTAATTAATTATTTTAATTTAAAAAGATCGTTCGTCAGTTTTTAGGTCTGCCCACACGATCGACGGCCATATCTGAAAAAAAAAGAAACTTAATTTTAGTAAATTATTTTTAAAAAACAAAATTTCTATTTATGGACTAAGTAAAGCAGAATTTCGTCGATAGAACGTATTCTATATAATATTTATCAAATTTGCTTCCAAGTACAGCTAAATGTTAAAATAATATCTTTGATATTTTTTACTCAATTTTCTATATTTTAACTACATAGTCTGTAGGTTTAACATCGAGCATGCGCATATTATTGCGATAAAAAGACAATTCACATTTAAGCTCAAAATAGTTTTATTTTTTATTTTTAACACAAATTAATATCAAATAAAAAATTAACAAATTAAAATAATATATCAAAAATTAACATCTAATGCCTCATTCTAAACTTTTTTATTTATTGTATACATTTACGGGCACGCGTACGCAGCATATTAATGTAGTCGGTGCATGCGCACCTTCTTTTTACAGCTTCTATCTCTTTCATTCTATACAACATCAGGATTTTCTTGTGATAAGTTCTACAATTTGATCAGCTAAGACTGCAATGTCGTAAGATTACTAATAATTTAACATCTTTTGCGCAACATCTTTATTTCATTTAATTATAATTCGAACAATTAAATTACTTCTAACACAAAAATTATTTTTATTAAGATAATCAAAAATAACTTGACAAACCTACCTATCTCATACAAGACAATCTGATCTCAAACTAAACTTTTGATAATTTTGTTATTTTCTTATTATCTGACTTTTTTAAAACAGTTGATCTAGAAAAATGTTCAATCTCATAACATATTGGTTTAAAAATCTAATACGCCATAAATCAACACTCAACAAAACTCAATAAACAAAAATGGCGAACAAAGTACAAAGAAACATCTGTACTTTATATTGTTTGTTTTGTACACAAGCACACACACACAGTTAGATACGAACTGACCTACGCGCTGAACTTGAAATGGAGGATATCTTTCATTACTAATCAAGTTTGATCAGCACCCAAATACACACACTCACATTACTCATTGGTTAAACAAAGTAATAACTTCCTTGTTTTTTTTTTTAAATTAAAAAAAAGCAGTAACTGACACAAAATTAATACTTTTAAATGTAATTAAAATAATTCACATTTAATTAACATACTGGTGTAAGAAAATTAATCACTTAGTTAATGACTTAAGAAAAATGTAACAATTAAAAGAGAATATAATTATTGATTTTAAGAAAATAATTGCATTAATTGAAAAAAAAAACTTAGATTTTAAAATAAAAAGTGTTATTAAGTACGAAAAGTATATACAGCACTTTTTAGATACAAACAATCACTATAACTCCAAAATAAAAACATCACAAACAAATTGCAAATTGCAGGATATATAGCAATATTGTCGTGAGGTACCTGTTAGAGCCACTACCGCGTCCCCTCGCACTAGGCACTCAGTTAAAAGTTCGCGAACTGAACAGGTGCTAAAGAAAGATCTAAAAATAAAGAGTTCGTTCATCTAGATAAGAAGGCCAGCCCCTCCCACCTATGGATAGCATCATCGCAATGTTTCAACGATAATAATTTACCTACTATTCAACATTCGCTCTAAGAAACGGTTGAAATTTTGACAGCTTGTATATAAATCTGTTGTCGACTGTTTACCATTAAGTTTTTGCAATTTGTTGATACAGTGCAGGTGGTTCTGCGTTTTACCAACGTCAGAATGTATTAAATACCTAGAATACTTAGTAGATTTTTGGACTTTACACGAGGGAATTGATGGAAAATTTTATTTTAACATAAATATTTTCTCTTCTCTTCATCTCATTTCTCTTCCAATGTTAGAAAAAAGAGATTTGCTTCTATTAACATTTTGGCAAAATAAACAGTGCTTTTTTTTCATAAATATGCACATCCTTTAAGTTCAGACGTATAGCCAAGTTCAATCATAATTAATTACTTAATTAGATTGTATTATTTCAGAATACAAACTTTTGTAATATTATCGGTAGAGTGAGTTCAAAATATGTTAAAATATTTAGCCCTGCACTGTTACTTCCTCAGGAATTCAGGAATCCCAATTCCTATTACTCAGAAAATTTACGTGATTAAATGGAAGGCAAGAACGCTTGTGAGAAGAAGGATTTATCAAACAAACGCCATGTAAAATTTTAACATTGCTGTAGAACTTTTAAACTTTCGCGTTCCATGATATATTAACAATTATTTTTACGGGAATTAACGCGATCACTTATTAAAAGGTAGGTTGGTCCAGGTTGCACTGGCCGTGGTCACAGGCTGACTGAGCCTGTGACCACGGCCAGTGCAAATTGGTCGAAACGTCAGGCAAATCAGAGGTATGTGATACCTTTTAATAAGTGATCGCGTTAATTCCCGTAAAAATAATTGTTAATATATTGCTGTAGAATCTCGACAAGTTTTGCATATCAATACTGCCAAAGCAATAGAAAAATCCTGCCAAATAATTTAAAATTTTGACAAAAAAACCTGACTTCTAGAACTGGATCAAATTGAAATGGGACCACACGGGAAGCACCAGCTTTCAAATAAAAGAAGAATCATCAAAATCAGTTCACCCTGTCGAAAGTTATGAGGTAACAAACATAAAAAAAATGCAGGCGAATTGATAACCTCCTCCTTTTTTGCAGTCTGTTAAAAACAACTTTAAACTTTAAGCTACATATATGTCAAGAAATTTATGGATTTGACTTTCTGACCACAGCCAGTATAACCTACAGGTCATCAACTGTCTCTAGAAGTCCACTACTGAACACAGGCCTTTTATTCATAAGGAGAAAATTTGCCCCACTTTGTTGATTTTCAAGTTGATACAGAATGTGTGTAAATTTATTCCTATTATTTATAAAAATTATTCCTTTAACATATAATAATATTTTAAAGGAATAATAAGATAAATGACATTAAAACTGTAGTCATCAAAATGTTGGCACATATTAACCTCGGGAGAGTAGAGTTTTCCCCCACCAGGATTTTTATGTGTGAAAATCAATGTGTATACGTAGGTGCAGGTGAATTCATAATCAATCATCGTTCTCTTTGAAGTTCTATTATAATATTTAACGTTAATTATAAAATACAACTATGATAAATTATAAAATTTGGGCATGATAAATTGCAAGATCTTTCAAGATCCAGGTCGGCTAGAGGATCGACTAGCGCAAGTGTTCCCGGTGACACAATGATAGATGCGAATTAATTTCTCGATCATAATTTTATAGTTGAAAAACACTGTAATGAAATAGTACAAGACATGTTTAGGCCACACTTTGAGTGGGTTCAGCTTCCCTGTGATTAATTTGTAAACAGAATTTTCGTCTATAAGGGCAAAATAAATCGAAGTAAGGAATCGTTTCGCGTTTTGTTGCGGTGCAATGATAGGGTTTTAAAAAAGAAATGTTACTTTACGCCTTCCATATAGGTACACTCATACCTAAATCTTGGTACGAATAGGTAGAGGCACATTAAATACCGACATTTTATCAATTTATTAGACTTTAGAAAGAAGAATTAGAAAGAAAATAGTATTGTACTAAAAACGGCAGGTATTATCAGAAAAGAAATAACTAAAATACAAAAATAATACAATGGAATTGAAAACCTCCTTCTTTTTTTGAAATCCGTTAAAATTGTACCATTTATACGGATAGGTTCAGAAGTATTAAGACTTAGGTAACCCTTAGCGATATTTTTGTTTTCACCAACCTTTAGGGGCTACCTAAATGTTTAGGTGTCTCTTTTAATTTAGGGGTTCGAATGTTGACCATCTAACCAACCCTTAACAAGGTGATAAAGGAACTTGACGTACATTTCGTTTAAAATTTTTGAAATGGAGGAGTTATGGAATTTTTCCAAACTGTGGAGAATTTACAGATAATAAACAATCACAGTTTATTCAATACATCGAGAATTTATAACCTCAACGTCTCGCAACTTGGTGAAAACGGGTTGAGCTCTTTTGGTATGGGAATATATTTTGAGTTCGCGTCACCGACATGCTAATATTTGAAATTTCTAATTTTACTCACAAATTTTCAATTCAATCGGCTGTCCTTATGACTACCAATTTTTTTGCAGCCTGTGCACATTCTTTTTTTTTATGTATTTTGCCCTGCCATAATGATTCTACTCTGTCTAATGGAAAACATAAGCAGAATACAAGAGTGGTGGTCACCATACAGCGAATGCAGACAATGCTACAGTGCAGCATGGTGACCATCACCATGGCGGGCTAGTGGTGCTTCTGCATCGTTGGGCCTCCGGTCTCGCACTCACCAACGAAACACGACAGCACGATCGCTGTCATTTTACGTTGATTTTCTGTGCGAGGGTAGTACCGCCCCGGTCGAGCCGGCCCATTCGTGCTGAAATCAGCGTGGCTCTACTACCTTGATCATTTAGAACCGTAATTATTTAGAACACCTAAGAATTAGAAAAAAATAACCGTGGACGGGCCACGCTTCGGCATGAGTGGATCGGAATGTTACCACGGCCTCACAGAAAACCGGTTTGAAATACCGGAAGCCCATACCCCAACCCCTCGCCCCCATCCCTCTGGAGGACGGCCTTATGGAGGATAGAGATCCTCCATAAGGCCGGTAACGCGTTTGTGACACCTCTGGAGTTGCGGCTGTCCATGGGCGACGGTGATCGCTTACCATCAGGTGATACGTCTGCTCGTTTGCCCCCCATTTCATAAAAAATAAAAACACGCATAGAGAAACAATTAGGTTAAACTAGATGTTAAGTTTTTGTGGAGTGATTTTTTCAGTGCAGTTCAGACAGGACCGAGTGCCTTTAGTTATACTGTTATTCACCTACAGGAATTATAATATAGTACTTTTTACCTGAAAATTATTGTAATCATTAACGTTCGCTGTGGAGACGGACTAAAAATACAAAGTTTATTTAACATATGTAGTTTAGATTACAAGTAAATGAGGAGTTAAACTTGGAGTAATAGTAATTAATCGCGGTAAAATTATCTATGATCTTTTTCAACAATCTAAGTATTTCCTTGCCAACTTTCTTTAAAATCGGTTTAGCCGTGACTTCAAACACTTTAAAAATTATAATATTAATATAAATAATTAACCAGTTTGTACAGTGATACGAAATAATTATTGTCCTCACTCGTTTATTTTGCAGTTAAAATTATTTGCGAGATACCAGATAACAGAACGCATGTGATTTTCCCCAACTTTGTTCAAACATTAATTTTATCAATGAATATTGCTGTATGAGTAATATAATGACATCATCCTTGCACCTCTGCATTTTAGGAGCAAATTTTGTGTTGGCAAAATAAAGTAACAATTTGAAATATAGCTTGTTTCGTTTACTCGAACGATTACATCGCGGTCTAGATAGAGATGGCTCTCTTACTCTGAAATGTACAGTAGGTAAATGTTAAACGGATATTTGAGGGAATTTTTGACTTTTTTGTCGATTCTCTTCACTAGGAATGACATTTTGGAACCGCACAACTAAAGAGTTCAATGTAACGTTTCGAAAGTGTCTGAAAAACCTCACTACTACTGAAATAATAAAAAGAATATTTGATTTGATCGGTATTTGATTAAGTTAAATAGTACGCTTGTAAAAGATTATTGCTCGTAGCTTAATAATTTTCCCCCGCTTTTGTTACACTCTTCATCGGTGCTCCGCTACTAATGATCTTAGCGTGATATACGGCGTGATATAGCCTTTCTCTATATTTATCCAACACTGAAAGAATTTCTCAAATCGGACCAGTGGTTCCTGAGTTTAGCGCGTTCAAGCAAACAAGCAAACTCTTCAGCTATATATTAGTATGGATAATATTTAAAAATGTTCAATTTATTAAAGCTTTTGACCATCTAAGTTATATAAGAGCCTTACATCATCATCAAATCATTATTCTGATCATGATCTCAACCAAACTAACTTGGGGTCAGCTTTTATTTATCGTAACAGGTGTACTGCTTACGGGTGAGATTTTTACGTGGACCAGTAATAAGACTTCCACAGCCCAAGTATTAGACGAAAACGAAGTTCTACAGCTAGACTGCTGTCGGCCCTTTAGGGCTTCAACTACATGTAACGATTGCCAGATGTTTGAAAGGCGCGTGGTTGGATGGAAAACCTTTAAAACAAATTGTTGATGATGAAATTTGGTTTTATTCTAAATGTAGTAGGTAGTAGAGCCACGCTGATTTCTGCACAAACGGGCCGGCTCGACCGGGGAGGTACTACCCTCACACAGAAGATCAGCGTAAAATGACAGCGTTCACGCTGTCGTGTTTCGTTGGTGAGGCATCAGGCAGAGTAGAGTCATTTTGGCAGGCACGTAAAAAAAGGCAGGAAAGGACCGCATTCATCTTGACACCTTTCATCGTTCATTTAAAGACGATGGTAAAGAAGTTGCAACATGAGGCGTCGTAGAAGCCCTCACAGCGCAAACATTTAAATGCTCTAATACATCTCATCAATATCATCATCAGTCTTTAACAGTCTAGTTTTGGACTGTCAAAGTTTATGTCTAACTAGTCGACCCACGCAATCTCGTTTGCGTCTTCTATTGCCCGTAGCGTGATAATTTTCCCCCGTTTTTGTAACTTTTTCATTGATGCTCCGCTCTTATTGGTCTTAGCGTGATGATATATTGCCTATAGCCTTCCTCGATAAATGGGCTATCTTACACTGAAAAAAAATTTCAAATCGGATCCTACTGGTTCCTGAGATTAGCACGTTTAAACAAACAAACTCTTCAGCTTTATATATTAGTATATATATTATAGTATAGATATACCAGTACTACACTGGCTATACGGGTCGATATAGGGTTTGTTTTCAAGCTTTCCTTCTCTTTTTGTGCTTTCCTAGCTCTTAACGACACCCACTTGATGAAAAGGATGAAAAGGGGTGGTGACCCTGTGTTTTCTTAATCTGTGTATATCAATGTTTAACATTTCTATTTTCTTACACTACAGTGAAGGTATGTAAGTGGACTCCCACATATTCTAGAATCTATAGTAATTATTTAAAAATGGAAGCCTCTTATCAACAATTGATAAGAGTTAAAACAAGCATTCTAGCAAATAATAATATAAATAAACTATTTTTATAACATAAACAAGCATTTATCAAACAAGAAGATTATGTTATTATGAAAAGTATTGTTGATGTTTGTGCAGCTAATAATAAAACTACAAAAGGATATTAGAGCTCGTGGTTAAGTTGTAGTAGTGTACTAAGTAGGTTTACTTAAATAAAATAAAATAAATAAATATTTCGGACATCTAACACACAACGCCATCTAGTCCCAAACTAAGCAGAGCTTGTATTATGGGTACTAGACAACTGATATTAATACTTATATACTTTTTTTTTTTAACTGCAAAATTTAAACAATCCTTAGCTATGACAGGGAAGGAGAGAACATTTTTTAACTTATGCCTCCGTGCCTTAGAGAGCACGTCGTTAAGCCGTCAGAATCTTAAAAAGAGTAGGAAAAAGGTTTGCTGGTATGGGCAGATAGATAGATAGATAATAGATAGAAAACTCTTTATTGTACATTAACACAAAGATACAATTACAGTTTTTTTTTTTTTTTTTTTTTTTTATGTTTGATCCTGCCATGTTGACTCTACTCTGCCTGATGGAAAGCATAAGCAGAATCCAAGAGTGGTGGTCACCATACTGCGAACGCAGACAATGCAACAATGCAGCATGGTGATCCACACCATGGCGGGCTAGTGATGCTTTCGCATCATTGGGCCTCCGGTCTCGCACTCACCAACGAAACACGACAGCATGATCGCTGTCATTTTACGTTGATTTTCTGTGCGAGAGCAGTACCGCCCCGGTCGAGCCGGCCCGTTCGTGCTGAAATCAGCGTGGCTCTACTACCTTGAAGAAGTAAAATTTCACTAGAAAACAAAACAAAAAAGTTGTACAAATGGCGGCCTTATCGCGGTCTGCGATGTCTTCCAGGCAACTGATGGATGGATTAAGGGATAGAAACTATAGGAAAAGAGGAAGTTGCAAATTACAGTAAGGATCCTCCAGTAGTTTATGCTAATTACAAACTAATAGCAGAAAGGAGACAACAATAAAATTTGATTAAAACAAAAACACAGTGGCATATAATGCGTAGAGACGAGTTAAATGTAGTTTAGAAAAGTGTTATTATGAGGTAATTGATGAGTAGAGGACGACTAAGGTCGGAAAAAATAATTAATAAAAAAGGTAAGCTGAGTGATCAGCGATAGAGGAAAAGGGAAGGAGAAAACCTATTGCCCCAATCAACCAAATTGACAAAAAAATATTGATATAATTATACTTCATTTTGGACAGGGAGTTCGGTTAAATGAAACAGTTTCTAAAAAAACTAAAAGACATACTTTCTTGGCGCAAAGACACTACCGGTTGTAGGGAAACAAAAATCGCTAATCCCGATTATCCTAGTAATAATAATGGGTCTAAATGTTTAAAATATTGAATTGTCATTGGTCCTTGATAAGTAGGTATACCAAATTTCGAGTTAATTCTACGTTTTGAAAGGGGTCAAAATTATGTTCAAAGTTTTCGCTACATGAAGAACGAACGAACGAAAATGAACGAATGAAGATAATAAAAAACGGAAAAGTGCGAGTCGGCTTTGCACATGAAGGGTTCCGTAGCAGCAAGTAACATAATGTAACAGTTCTTGTAGTTCGTTGTAACTTTGATCGATAAATTGCAGTTTACGATTTATGACGTATTAAAAAAACTACTTACTAGATCTTTTCGGTTCAAACCAATTTTCGGTGGAAGTTTGCATGGTAATGCACATCATACTTTTTTTTTAGTTTTATCGTTCTCTTATTTTTAAAGTTACAAGGGGACATATTTTACCACTTTGGAAGTGTCTCTCGCGCAAGCTATTAAGTTTAGAAAAAAATCATACTAGAAATCTCAATATCATTTTTGAAGATCTATACATAATACCCCACACGTAGGAGATTGATGAAAAAAAGTCGTCAGTTCTAAGTATGGGGGACACCCAAAATTTTTAGATTTTTTATTTTTGTGTGAGTGAGAGTGTGAGAATCTTAATGCGGTTCACAGAATACATCTACTTACCAAGTTTCCACAGTATACTTCTTTTAGTTTCGAAAAAAAAGTGGCTGTGACATACGGACGGACGGACAGACAGACATGACAAATTTATAAGGGTGCCGTTCCCTTGCCTTTGGCACGGGAACCTAAAAACGAGTTAAAGAATAGTGTCTGTTAAATAACATAACGTTGCGCTCATAGCCTGTTTGCACTCGGTAATTAGAAACAATCACCGAGGGTAAGCAACGACTGCGCGGTCAATACCTGGATGAGTGACCACGAGCGTCTCCGTGATTCGGAGTACACGTTAAGCAGCGGTCCCGGCTATTATCGTAGAATAACAGTCCTGAAGTTTAGTTGGAGTAGTTTAGTAGCCGATTTTAATGAATGAGGTGTTAATAGATTCATAACAATAGCCAGGGTGATATAGGCTATATAAATTTTAACAAAAAGCTTTTATGTCGTCAGGTTATAGCTTTTAAAACTTTTACTTGTTACCTTAATACTAAAACTAATGTTGTAACTTGTGCCTTACAAAATCTAAAAGCGTATTCTACTTGTTTGAGTCTTGATTATCTATTTACTAGTGTGTGAGTGATATTTAACTACAGTTTTATAAATGACTAGCTGTTGCCCACGGCTTCGCCTGCATGAATGTCGATTATCGCGGCAAATGTTATATGTGTTATTCTGATGTCTAAGCTATATTTCTGTAAAGTTTCATCTAAATCTGTTTAGTAGTTTTTACAAATACACACATCTTTACAAACTTTTGTATCCTACTAATATTATAAATGTGAAAGTTTGTAAGGATGGATGGATGTTTGGATGGATGTTTGTTACTCTTTCATGCAAAAACTACTGAACGGATTTGGATGAAACTTTACAGTAATATAGCTTATACATCAGAATAACACATAGGCTACTATTTGCCGCGATAACCGACATATACGCGGGCGGAGCCGCGGGCAACAACTAGTTTAGAATATTAGTATGAAGATATGATTTGATTTGAAATTTCCCAGTCCGGTGACTTCTGAATGGAGGTTCAAGCTCTTCTATGTTTGATCTTAAAAATGCGTTTTTAAGTGCGTTAAAAGTCTTCCAAAGAATCTTAATAGTTTTTTAACACATCGGATTAAACGATAGAGACGTAGTAAGATAGAGACGTTCTCTTACTAAACCCTAATTTGAAGGTCTTTCACGCTGGGGGGCGAAGCTGGTCTAAAACAAGTAGCCTAAGTTACTCCTTATACCATCAGCTACCTATCAAAAGTCCCGTCAAAATCGCTCCAGCGGATCCAGAGATCAGCCGGAACAAACAGACAGACAGATAAAATTGTGATAAATGTTTTTTTTGTACCGTGTATACAAACATATGCATTTAAAAGAAACGGTTATTTTAATATTACAAACAGAAACCCCGTTTTTATTTATTTTTATAGTTTGTAAACGCTTTTTATTAAATGCATATGTATGTATACACGGTACACATACCAAAAATGTAGTTAAAAATTTTTTGTCTGTTTGTCAGTCTGTCTGCCTGTCTCTTGCGGGTAATCTCTGGAACGAATGGACCGATTTTGACAGGACTTTCACTGGCAGGTAACTGATGATCCAGGGAGTAACTTAGGCCACTTTTTTAGATTAACTTTGTCCCTCGGTAACCCCTTTGTAACCGCGGATACACCGCGGGGTTCAGCTACTTGTTTTAATATAATTTTCCGCCTCTTACCAACATTAAACTCAGTTCTACGCATTTGAGGAAATATGCTACGCGACATTTATTTAAATGTGATGCCTATGTGTTGTGAAGTTTCAAAATAATATGATAATTTTGTTTTTTTTTTCTATATAAGTACAATTTTGATAGATTCTTTAGCTTTAAATGAAAATATGATTGTATTTGATTTTATTTAATACTAGCTGAAAGCAGTGTTATTCGCGGTTATTTTCGTACGTACGCGGGGCGAAGCTAGTCTAAAAAGTAGCATAAGTTACTCCTTATGTCATCAGCTACCTATCAGCGAAAGCCCCTTCTAAATCGGTCCAGCCGTTCCAGATATTAGCCGGAACAAACAGACAGACAAAATTGTAAAAAATGCTATTTTGGTGTATGTGCGTGTATACATACATAATTATTTAGTAGAAAGCTGTTATTTTAAATAATATTAAAAACAGACACTCCAATTATATTTATATGTATAGATGAAAAATAAAGATCTCTTAAAAACCATCAGAAGCAAAATAGGAGGAGCGGCATATAAAATAAAGTATTATATTCAATCAATTAAAATTCTACTTTTAGACATGATAAGCCATGTTTTATTGCATTTTTAGACAAAGAAATCTTAAGTTGCAGCGAAGCGTAACCGGAATCAAACATGGGACAATGCTTAAGAATATGTGTTACAGTATCTAGTTATCGTCAAATTATGTAATGATCTAAGCTTACTATTTACAGTTTGAACTAAAGAATAACTTTTTTTAATTATTGAATTTCCCACAACATAAAAAAGTTTTTTTTTTGGGTTCATCAAATGTATATATGCGTCCAAATTTAATTATAATTGAAAAATAACTTATAAAATAAAATCCCGTAGATTAGGAAAACTTTTATCGTGTGCACAAACAATGTTTTATTCTGAACACACAATCAAAAATCTTAATGATATCGACTCACCTCCCTTCTCTACGAACAACTGACAACATACACTAAATATTAAAAGAACAAAATTCAAGTTATTTCGAAATTATTTTCGAAAAATTCGCATCTCGCGAAAACCATTTTTAGGACGGCGCGCGCACCCCAATACTGTCAGAAGCAAACTGACGCGGAGCCAAAGTATCGTGAACAAAACGCGTGGGTTTATTCGCTATAAGATTGAATCATATTTATCTACAAGTGAATTTTAAACTCTATTTTGTACACATTTAGGTGTAATTTACAGTATAATCAACGAATTTACCTTTTTAATTTATCAATTCGTTTAATTGTACGTACGATCAAAGTGGTGAAATGTAGTGCTTTCAACACTAAATACGCTTAAGGTTCGCGAATTATTTCTGCCTGTATGTCAAGAATGTATGCTGTAAATATAATTACTCACCCTGTGTGTAGTGAAAGCCAAGCCAAGCTAGCAAGCAAGCCACCTAGCCCCAAAGGGTAAGATAGGGCTTCCCTTCAATGGGTTTTAATTTCACTCTTCTAAATTGACTATTTCCTATATACGTAGGCTTCAATACATTTTTGACTCCGTTTGAATACTTGGTTTTTACAAAGGGTAATAGATATTTACAACAAGGTAAAACTACCGAATTGCCATTAGTAAAGTTTGTATATTGGTTTAGAAAGAAAAATTACTAAAAATAGTTAAATTCTTAGCAAAAACTAATTTTTTTTTATTTATTTATTTATTTATTTATTTGCAGAAATGTAGGTTAACAGAGATCTTAAATATATCATAATAGTAGTGACCCATTTACATTCTACCATTTTAAAATAGTGTGCAAATATATAGCATTGTATTATTATTATTTTTTTTACATAAGTTAACAATAAAAATAAAAAAATAAATTATGAAACAAACAAAATATCTTAAAGAAAAAAATTAAATAAAAAATGTCGGAAAATTCGCTAATTAAAATGTCAGAAAATTCGCTAATTAAATGTCATAATAATGCAAATTAAAATGTCAGATTCAAACATGTCTCTTTTTTTCCTCAAATCCTAGTGCCAGTCATATAATAGTATGCCATCGTCATCCAAATATTCTTGAAGAGAGTAATAGCACTTAGCAATGAGCAGTTTTTGAAGATGCTTCTTGAAAATTATCGTATTGTCAGCTTTTTTTATACAGTTTGGTAACCTATTGTAAACATGTGGAGCAATACAGAAAAAGCTTTTTTGCATTAATGTGGTTTTGCTCTTTACTACACACAACATGTCTGCGTGGCGGGCTCTTGTTCTTTTCTCAAATAATGACATATTTTTCCTCACAAACATGGCACACTCAATGATGTACATACATGGGAAAGTCAATAAATTATTTTCCATGAAGTAAGATTTACAACTATTTGGAATTCTAAC
Source organism: Spilosoma lubricipeda (assembly GCA_905220595.1). Classification (NCBI taxonomy): domain Eukaryota; kingdom Metazoa; phylum Arthropoda; class Insecta; order Lepidoptera; family Erebidae; genus Spilosoma; species Spilosoma lubricipeda. Next base: position 8,584,588 of record HG992299.1, read on the forward strand.
ATCAAACATAGTCCTTATACAACGTTTCTGAATTTTGAATGCCAAATGCCAATCAGTGGAGTTACCCCAAAATATGATACCATACCGCAACGTTGACGAAACAAGTCCATGATAGGCTGTTATCAGTGCTGATCTACTTGCTGTACTCTTTAACTTATAGAGTCCATATATCGATTGACTCACCTTAGTACATACATATTCTATATGAGCTTTCCAATTCAATTTACTATCAATCATTAAACCTAAAAATCGAAGGTTCTCTTTCTGTTCGAATTTATGACCATTGTAATTTACATTTAAGTTATTTTGTACAGTATTGGTTCTTTGCTTAAAATTTATAATTTTAGATTTATCTAGGTTAATTTTTAAATTGTTGTTTTGTAGCCATTGTATAATTATATTAATAGACGTATTTATTTTAGTTTCAATAGATGTCAAGGATTCATTAGCAAATAATACAGTGCTGTCATCAGCAAATAAAGTCATATTATATGTAGTTGTCAGCGGAAGGTCATTGATGTATACAATAAAAAGCAGAGGACCCAAAACGCTACCCTGTGGGACTCCAAATCTCACTGTCCTCTCATTCGACCTAAAAACTATTTCAGACTTTGATTTAGGACATATGTTTGAAATTTCTGTAATTTGTTTTCTATTGGAAAGATATGAGTTTAATAAATCATGAATATTGCCTCTTATGCCATATTGATAAAGTTTATCAAGAAGTATGTCATGTCTTACACGATCAAAAGCTTTGATCGTGTAAGACATGACACTTGTTGACATTTGTTGAATGGCAAAAGTTTTGCCATACTTATCTTCAAATAGGGGAATACTGTCCTCTCCCCATAGGGACTATGAATTAAAGTCTAAGTCTTTGCACCTTACGTAATTTTCTACTTACACCATTAAGTGCAAGGTTCATGGTTCAAATAAAATAGAAGTTAGAGACGCCCTGGGTGCAATAAGGACGGTTAATTCCAGGTGGACCTGATCATATGCAAGGGCAAATATACAAAATTTACAGCAACCCGTCAACATGAACTCATATGGTGGATAATCTCATCCAATATTCGAGTTTTGATGATTTTTCTGATAAGGATTATTTTCCCATTACATTTCACCAAAACTATTGTACTAATTGTCAAAATAATAAATAATGTATACTACTACCGCTTTGCATGAACATTTGTAATCCTAGAATCAGAAAATGTGTTGCTGCAACCACTCTTCTACCTCCACACTTCACACACGCTGTGAAAAGCTTTGCTTAACTCTGGTTTTCTGTAAATTCTGTGAGGCTGTGGTATCATTCTGATAGAGTTGGTCCATATGTTTCGAAGCATATGACTCACCTACAGATGTATCACATCAACAGCCTTCAACAGCCCACTGTTAGACATAGGCCTCTCCTTAGAAAGATAACTTTGGCCTTTTACACCACGCAGCTCAGGTGGGTTGGTAAAGATCACTATGTTTATTATTCTTCAGTGTAAGTATCACCTGTATGCTGATGATCTGCAGCTATATTCGGTGGAGGATATTGCACAGGCCGTTGACAAAGTCAATAAAGATCTAGAATCCATACATGACTCGTCGTTGAAATTCGGACTGTCAGTAAACTCCACCTAATGCCAGGTGATAATTGTCGGAATCAAACGCATGATTGAACACTGACTCAATTTTGGGGATTGTGTTCAACGGCTTAGTGGTTCCTTTCAGTACTGTTGTCAAGGACGTGAAGAAAGAGACCCAGAGGTCAACACATTGACTCAACTCTCGATTAGCGTGCACAAGTTACCCACGGGAGTCAGAAAGTAACTTGAAACCTACAAACACTATACCGCCTCAAGATATTCCTACCTCCTAAAACTAAAATTATGCTTATGCAGTCATTAATCAACTATGGTGATGTATGTTATTTTGGCCTGAATGCAGACCTCCTCAATAAGCTAGACCATCTTCCCAATAACTGCATTCGGTTCATTTTCAATCTTCGCACGTATGATCATGTCTCTGCCTTACCTTCTCAACTAAATTGGTTACCTATTCGCCTTCGCCACAATCACCGACCTCTCTATTTCCATTTCTTACCTCCCCATCCTCACCCACTTACTTCACTCCCTATCTTCCCTCCCTGTCTTCCAATCACGACGGAATTCTTGGCTCAGACAACAATCTGTTTCTCTCATGTCCCTCCCACAACTTAGACTTCGTGAACTCTTCGTTCTTCGTCCAAGCAGTACTACTCTGGAATGCGCTCCCGCTTGAAATCAGGAAGTCCAGTAGTCGTTTTGCATTTAAAAATAAGGTACATGAGCTCAAAAGGTCACCAACACACACGTCAATCAAATTTGTTAAGTCCATAGTGTATGAATATAATGTAAATTGATATGTACGTATGTATTTCATATGAAAATACATATATGTAAGATCATTATATTTTATATTTATGTATGTCTAATATATAATTTAGATACCAAGTTAAATAACCTATGTGCGCCCACCTCACAAGATTTCTACACCACCCTAAGGTTGACTGGTAGAGAATGCCCTGGGCATTAAGTCCGCCGATGTACAAAAGTGCATAAAGTTGTAATGTGAAATAAATAAAAATAAAGAAGGTTTGTTACAGGTTTTCCTTGTATTTGCAGTGATTTTATTCTGCGTTGTTAGCTCCCTTAATCGTCTCTTATTGATGTTACTCAGTATTCTGAATCACGCGGATGACAAAAACAATATTATTCTTCTATTCTCAACGATTTTTCTGTTTTAAGGGTCCTTCCCTATACAATAAATTAAATAAAATCCTAAAGATCTATCCTCTATTGAAAACAAAATGAAACGGTTACAAAATATCCTCACAACTTGGACTATCAGGCTACGGAGATCCTTTTGACTACCTACAGTTAGTTTGTGCCTATTGTGAGGTTCGCATCTCCCTTTCGCAGAGTTTCCAGTAGCTCTCACACAATAAACAAAAATACATATATACACCCAAACATACTAAAACACTTTCAAGAAGGTTTCCGATTTTTGCTTAAGAACACGTTTTTTCCTTTTTTTTTGTATTAACTTTCTTATTTGTACTATTCCTTTACATATATCATTGTCAATATATGATAGATAAGTTCTACTTAAAGACTCGTGGCTGCGGGAAGGCTCTGGTGACCTGTAACTACAGGTTTTTTCATACCTATTTCAGGCACCAGGCACTCACGAAGTTGCTCAAATATATGGCATTTTGTATATAATGTGTTAAGAAGTTTTTTGTGAGAGAAAATAAAGAAATTTATTATTATTATTATTTTCATATTCTTTCAGAATTACCAGCTAGGAAAGCTGTAGATAATAATTGTTATTACGTTACGGAATGTCACGTCTACCTGCAATGATGCAGTATATAGCTCGTGTTATCAAGCAAGGGTCAACAGGGCAAATAAACATTAAAAAAGTGCAGATAAGTTCTAAGTGATTGGACAGAAATATATAGAAGTAAAATCTCTTAAATTATTTGCGCGTTAATTTAATACTGCTTAGATAAGTGCTGGTCAAGTGAATATTGGAGCTTGCAGCGTAGAGTTTTGTAGTTTTTTATTACCTTTTCAAACTATTAACAGTATGATATTTTTTTTTTATATATGCTTGCAGAAATTTTCAAATAATTGCTGAATAAATGCTGAATGTAGACCTCACTAATGAAATGATTTAGAAGATTGTTACTCTTAAACTTATAGTCAACTGGTTACGATCAGGTAGAATTGAGAAAAGCAGCTGGTAAAAAAAAAAAAAAAAAAGCCTCTACTAACTTACTTGATACATACAACTCTCCCCAACAGTCAGTAAACAAAGTCAATAGCTTTTTGTTAATACGTGGGACACTCATAAAATTTAGCGAAAATAAGCCTCTATACACAGTTTTATGCGTCTGAACTAGTTTTCAAAACACCTTTTCCAGCCCGCCGCTGACACCTCGTTTACAGCCTGCTTGAACGCCGTAGTTTGACCGGCGCGTTGTTTAAGAAGTACCACGTTTTGATCGCGGTGTGCGCGGGCGCGTTGTCGTATTAGAACAGTAGCCCGCGAGCCCTGTATTTGGTCGCTTGCTGAGAAAACTTCTGCCAAGCGTTTGGTAGTATACCTACCATTCTGCGTTGATGCTTCTTTGGTTCCCTAAAGGGATTGGCACAAAGTAGCTAGTCAAATGAAAGAAGCTTGCGATCAAAATCTTCCCCCCGCTTCCAGATCGATCGATGTGGATTCGTTTTGAAATATCCAAACCGTCGATTGGCGTTTCGTTTCTTAATCGTATGATAAATCCAGGACTCTCACCTGTAATAATGTCGTAAACACGCCAAGACAGGTCTGCTTCAAATTTGTTTATCATATCACGGCACTATTCCACCCGGACTTGCTTCTGAGCATTGGTGAGGTTGTGCGGCACCCAGCACAACCTCACCAGCAAACTATCCTACTCACGCGAAGAAGCACGTGTAGAATCTCGTGAAAGTTTCCGATTCAATCTGCAGTATGTGATGTATCTCCTGATACGTAATTCGCTTATTGTTTTGGATTACATTTTTCACTGCTAGCACGTTTGCCTCCGTAACAGTCGTCAAAGGACGACCGCTTCTTTCTTCATCGCCTAAAGTTAGTCAACCACGTTTGAAATCCTACAATACACAGTTGCCTTGGAAGGGCCTTCATAAATGAATGCAATTTGAAGTCTATAGTATGATTTGTCCGGTTTCAGGCGACTCCTCAAATCGTAAAAAATCATAGCGCGAAAAATGTTCCTGGCACAAATCCATTTGTCGTTAACGTCTGATTTCTCGTGTGTCATTGGCTAATGATTAGACAATTCAGGCGTTAACGATTGCAGAAAGCAAAAGTAAAAAAATGCTTTCAACTTAGCTAGGGGGGCTGGTTTGACTCGTTAACATCCCAACATAATCCCAATGTTCAGTTGATGATTATATTGAAGTAAGCATTATAATTATTTATGAATCAATAAACTATTATTAAACTAAACTAAACTAGCTTTAGCCCGCGGCTACGCCCACGAGTATTTCAAATATCGCGATAAAAAGTAACCTATGTCCTTCTTCAGGAATCAAAGTATGTGCATGTCAAATTTTATTAAAATACAACACACAGACAGAGAGATTTACCTATCATATTATATATTTATAATATTAGTACAGCAGTACGAATAGAGCTATGAGCCCGTGACACTTTAATGCAAAATCCATTCCTCCTACAATCAAAACTTTTGACTCAAAATTTTTTTTGACTTTATGTCGATATAAATGTTTAGGAAGCGAGTCGATGAAAAGAAAAGTAGCCATGTCACATCTTTAATGTTTTGTAAAATGTTTAAGTACCTACCCCAAACTATCGTCTAATCTTATTAAAATATATCTGAATATGTTACCGTTATCAAAGTACGAGACAGACAGTCTGCGCGTACCTACGCACGCAACTTATATCACAGACTCATTAGCAAACACACCCACACACACGCACTCACACACACACGCACGCACACACATACGTACACACACTCTCATATCCATACATACATGCGTAGATAGGGTTGTACGTTGTTCGGTCGTTCACTACAGTAAACACTGTGGCAATGAACTTTTGTCAAAGATTTCTTCGACAATTGTATAGACAAGTGAACAACCACGTGCGAATTGCAGTTTATTTTATGGCTTTATTTTATGAGGTCACCTACTTCTGGACGGGTGTGCAAAACATAGGTCGTTTTCATTAACATATGGGACAACTGATTTAAGTATTTGTTTTTTCTTTATAACGACAACTCCAGCAATAGGAATATAAATCCTGTTTTTTTTTATAGAGACTAATCCCGCCCACACGCCCACCACTGTATCTCCTGTACACCAGGATCAACAGCAGTGACCCACGAACAAACTGAGTTATGACTCTCGGGAAGTGAGTTATATAAATCCTGTGTCGGGACTTTACAAACAAACACGAAACGAACACAAAGAACACCTAGACTCAGAACAACTATTTATGGCTCACACAAAGTGTTGCCCCGTCTAGGATTTGAAAACACAACACGTATTTCTAATGCGTCAAGCATTAGAAAGACACTTAAACTACCAGACCAACCGTGCAGTCAAAGTCATATCTTTCAACTAGTAGAGACGGTTGTTCCGGGTTCACGCAATCTCTGAAAATTACAGGCATGTGTGTGTTTTGTGTTTCTATGACGCCGCGGGGCGAAGCTTGTTTAAAAAGTAGCCTGAGTTACTCCCTGTATGATCAGGTAACTGTTACCCGTTCCAAAGATAACCCGGAATAGACAGACAGACAGACTGATAGATAGACAGACCGACAGACAGAAGGCAGACAAAAACTATAAAAAATACATTTTTGGTATATGTACCGTATATACATACATATGCATTTGATAAATATCGGTTCTTTTAATATTACAAACAGACACTCCAATTTAATTTATTTGTATAGATGTTTAGATAAAATATTATGTAACAAATTGTAATAAAAGTTATAAAATGTTACTGATTTTATACAACATCATGTAACAAATGAGCCTTTTTTTTGAAGAAACACAGCGTACGCGATATTTCATACCGGTTTTCTGTGAAACCGTGGTTTCACAGAAAACGAGTCGAGCCGGCCCATTCAAGCCGAAGCGTGGCTTTCCCACGGTAAAGTTTCCCTACAAAACTTTTAAATTGGTTTTTAAAAACAATATTTCTATACGCGGAAGGATATTTATTTTAATAACAAAAATGAAGACGAAAACATACTGCGCTCTAACCTAGACCGAGATAGCGAAGGTCGTTTCCACTATGAGTGGTCTAGTCACACGCCACCCCAGTTGATAGCTGTTACGATGTCCGTCAATTTGAGAGTTGTAGTTAGAGTATATCATTATCCTGCACCGTGTTGTGATGTTCTAGAGACGGTTTGTTGAGACAGGGGTCTTATTTACTACCTGCTTGGTACATTACTTCTAGTATTGAATGCATGAAATTGGAGGTTTAAGTAGTATCATGTTCTATTCCGTGACATCCTAGAGAATAATTGGTGACCCCTATTCATCCCGTGGGTTTCTTTAGAGCCGGCTTAGGGCAAACTACGCACAACAGAACTGAAAAGAGAAGAGTTCTTGACACAACCCCTATACCGATCGTCGAAAGGCTGTTAATAGATAATAATGATATTTTTATTTTAGTTATTAACACACTGGAATACACAGCTTTGCATTCACGAATTATGGGGTAAGTAGGCAAACCGTAATTAACCAAGCACATTGCCGATGATCAGTATTATGGGAACTGGGAATGAAAAAATAGGTATTCGTACATTAAAAAAAATATTAAAATAGTTCTGAGACGGGAAAACGCGTAAAACTAATTTGAGCTTAAATGGTGTGTTTTTACTTTAGTGCTTAGACAAGTCATACTGTCTTTTGTCCGAGAAATAAAATTGTTTACTTTAGAGCCTTACTGAGAGTTTTCTTAGGAGTACTGTACTTCCTACGAATGCTAGTTTTTATATTAAACATTGGTCACAAAGCTATTTTAAATAAAAGTGGGATACACATGGAGCTATGAAACCTCTTTTTTTTTAAATTAGAGTACCTAGGTACGTGCGTATAAAAGTTATATCGAGCGTTAATTGGTTTCAGAATGGTCGTAATCTAGGTCTTAAAATCTAGTATATATACTATACAGCTAAACAAAGTTTTTCAATTACTGATCTTAAGGTTTATAATGAAATCCACAAAAAAATTACAAGAAATGATATAAAACTTACAGTACAAAGTTCAAATTTTAGTTGTTCGCACAAATTTCGGGCAAAATTTCATATCTTAAAGAAGTCCTTTGTCCGCAAGATTAAACGGTACTGTGATTTTTGACCTAATATTTATCTTATCATTAAATGCGCAAATCTTAGTACTGCGTCATGTTAAAAAACGAGGTCATTCAATTGAGAGTTCTTTGCATAATGGTTTGGTAACTAAATGCATTGTTCTGGATCTGGAGAGACAGAAGTTACCGAGTAGAAACTACTTGATAACATTAGTAAATAATTTCCTGTGACAATCAAAGTGTCTATCTGAATAGCTAATAAAATATCCTTACAAATTGGCATTATATATATTATTAGTAGACGTAAATAACTTAAAAAAGACGTCTACTGCTTGATATAGACTCCCAAGATTCCTCACAACAACTGGTCCTGCACGCATGCAACCATGCTTTCCGCTACCTTCACCAGGATATCAACATAGAATATCTTATTAATGGCTGTTCAAAAACAGAAACTATTTTAAGTAACATACAAAGGATTATGATAGAAATAGGATGACAATGATCACTTGTGTGAAGTGTAATTAAATATCATTAACCTAATTGATAGTTCCGAATGACCTCACACATTATCACCCAACTTATGCATGGTTCAGAAAGACTTTATATCGAAGATCAATAAAAAATGGACCTCTGCCCCCAATCTAAACCAATTCCCAATCGATAAGAACTTGCGAAATTCGACCGTGTTCATGCGCATACGCCGAATAACCAGTACATTAAACAATTACGGCCAATATTGCGAACCGCACATATACTCACACGGCCAACCTTGACAAACATTTGGAGAAATATGTGTTTGTGCGAAATTAAACTTTATATATCCAGAAATAAGAGACGCTTGTTAAGATTTTTGGCAATTTGAGCAACATAAGATGATGATTGCATGTAAGTTCAAAGTCACCGCTGACGATAACGTAGTGAACGAATCTCTGTGAGTAATCAGAGCTCCATTTGTACCAGTTTGGTACAAAGGCCTAGTTAAGAAATTCTTTTCTAACAGTGATACAGTTCCGGGGCCTCTAAGAAGATGTGATGATGTGAAATAGTTGTTGGGAGTTTCCGCACCTAACTCACAATTTAAGAATCGATATTTATTCCAATGGTCAGTAAAAGATGATTTAAGACATATTACATAACTAAGTTAAATATTAACTAAAGTATCATATAAAAAAAAACAAGTATTTTTAATTTAAATTTACAATAAAACATCCAAGTTTATTCTATATAGAATACGGTAATCATTTACCTACACAGTTTTACTCATTATCAGATATATTCCGCGTGAATATAATAAAACGCCTTGTTAGTGTAATCACAACGAAGCTATCATAAAACTTATTATTCCAGAATTCCAATGTGTGGGGAGTGTTGCTTCTTCAGAAAATTCCAGGGGAACCAATTCTTAAAATTTGGAATCTCTTTTTTAAGACTCAAGAATTTCTCACGACATTTGAAGGAATTCTTAGATCCCAGAAGAGAATAGAAAATATTAAATGGTCCTGAAGAAAAAACTCACTTTCTTGACCCTGATAAATTTCCGAGTATTTACCACGCTGCAGCGCGCTGCATGAAACGTTTCGTGGTCAATTGTAAACTGTATTGTGAATGACGTGATCGTGTTTGGACCTCCGGCCATCGAGGTACAGTAATAATGTAATAACGTTCAAAATATCATCAGAGGCATTAACCCCTCCTGACCTGTGAGGTTCATCTGGATTTGATCGTACCTTTATTTTTTACTGCGGAGTGCTCGTGTGCAAGGTTCGTTATGCCCACTACAATTGCTTCTTATATTATCTTGGGTCGGGTCACTAACTTACCTCTGTAGAGGGGTGTGGTTGACTATTTATATAAGGTGTTCATTTTTGAGTACTATGCTTAAATTGAAAATTTGAAATCCATTATTTAAAATGGTAATGTACTCAATGTTTGTCTACAATTTCGCCTAAATGATAAATTGTGTTCTGTATAGGAGGTAGCAGTGATGACTTATAAATTTTTTTTTTATCGATTTTCAATTAGTGATCTCCAAAATTTCATGCTTACATTTCAGAAATTAGTGTTTTGAACGAACGTTTTTTTATGGAATAGGGGGCAAAAGAGCGGACGTATCGCCTGATAGTAAGCGAGTACCGCCGCCCATGGATGGCAACAGCAAACGAGTCACAAGTGCGTTGCCGGCCTTTTGATCTCCTAAGAAACCAGAACTAGAGACGCAACTTTTCAAGTGTTTCTAAAATACATATTGATGTGTCTAAATGTCTTTTTTGACAATTCGCCCCGAAGACAGGTCGTCATTTTTTGTTATAATCTATGTGCCCCATCCGTATCCAAGAGGACGGCATATGTCTAATTCTCGTGTCACGTTATTGTTCTCGAGGAATTCCGAAACTATCAAGGTTAAACATTATTTTTAATGTGTCTTACTGGCGGGCCTAACATCACGCTTAGACCAATAGGAGCCGAGCATGATTGACTAGTAAAGCAGATGAAGTTGCGTAGATCAGTATGTAATTATATATATTATTTAGATTATTGTAGATACATACAATATAGGTACCCTTGTGAACTTTTAATCTGTTTTGCGCAATGAAAATCTATCTCAACAATTAATTGTGGCAATGGAATAACATGAACTTCCTGAAGTTAGCGCTGAAGCTGTACGAAAAGGTCTTTAATCCTTGAGATCTAAAGTGTTGCAGTGAGGCCAGGACGTGGAGAGAAGCGGTTCCATTCCCACGGCGATGCCGGATGCTGCGGTCACTACCAGAGAACTTAATAGTGAGGTGAGGATTCGATAAAATAAAGTAAACATTATTTGCAAATTAAGGACACACAAACCTTATCGTTTGCGTGTCTTTAGATTATGTAAATGGACTGCAATATTTTTATATGTACTAGGACTTCAGAGAATTCAATCTGTACAAATGAATGAAATTTAAGTGTCTGTTTGTAATTTCAAATTTCCAGCTTATCACTAAATGCCTATGAAAGTTTATACAGTACTGAAATCAAATTTTTAAATATTTGTCTGTCTGTTTGTTCTAATTTCTGGGCCGCCTGCACCGATTTTGACGGGACTTTCACTGGCAGATAGCTGATGGTATAAGGCGTAACTTAGGCCACATTTTATTTGGACTAGCTCCGTGGATAACACTGTGGGGCTCCGCTATGGAATTTTTAAAAGTTCATAGTATTATTTTAAATGCATAAGTTGTTTGCAGGTGTCCATGGGCGGCGGAAATCGCTTACCATCAGGCGATACGTCTGTTCATTTACCCGCCTATTCCATAAAAAAAATAATACGTGATTTAACGTTTGCGACTGCTTTGCTAGGGATCTCGGGTTCGACTCTTAGGCCGGACTAAATGTTTGTATTATCTGCAAATGTTTCTTTTAGAGTTTTGGTGTTTTCTGTGTATAGTATGGATGTATGTATTTACAAAAAAGTTGAGATATAAGCTCGGAGTAAATAAGTATTTTATCAGTCAATCTAGCTGTTATAGAACACATTTTGGTTAGTCCGCTTTTAAATTTTATTTATTAATAAATATTATAAGGATCGTAAGGCGTAGATTATTTAATATCATTAAATTTATAGGTATTTACTTTCTGAACTAAAGATAAACCAATGAAAGTGGTCGACTGCCTCCATCTTCGGTGCTCATTGGGAAAATACTTCATCATCATTAGCCCGTTGCAGTCCACTGATCGACATAGCCCTCTCCCAAGGAACACCACTGAGCCCGGTCTGTTGCTTTTTGCATCCAGTCGCTGCCAACCCTCTTACGCAAGTCGGCCCCATCTGGCCCGAGAACATCCACATTACGTTTCCCAAGTGGCAAAAAAGCTTTGTGAAACACATACAACATAATATAATTGTATGTGTTTGAATGTGTGTATCACGAAATTGGCCTAAATATAAAACTTACAAGTATCTAAGCAACTATAACACTAATGACTCAAATGTGTATTTCTAACACCCAATCGGAGCAAAAACAGTAGACGCACCACGTAGGTCTCTTGTCAGTAGATTAGTACAAGTTTCAATCTAATTTTTTTTTTTAGTCTATAAAATTATCATTACGATGATCAAATTCACTCTTTTAATTAGTTTTATTTTGAGAAAAGTATGGTCTAATTTCATTTTTCATACATATTTTTTATTCACTTATTCACTGACTTATTTTGCATGCGAATATCGATCAGCAACCTAAAATATGTCTTGGCTTCTCTCATTAAATTGCACCATTCTTTTCTATTTACGAAATAAGACATATTTTTAAGTTTTATGCACGTGTGTCAGATCTACATATTTCATAACATGATTATTTTATAACTTATACAAATTCATATTAAAAGATAAAAATATGAAAAAATAAAACTGCAAGCCTCTGAATCTCATTTAAAGTTTTGCACACCGACTGCGGTGAAATATTCAAATAACATCGTTTATCTATGCTTGGCTTATATGTTTATTTAGGAATCGATCTTTAAAATAATAACATAGATATTTTAAACTTACTATGCCTACTCGAATTCAAAGCATTTTGTTTTAATTTATTATTTTATTTGGTAAAATTTCGATATAAACTTTTTATAAAATATTCATCTTGTTCCTTTTTGTTCTTTTTTTACAGAAAATTTGCATTTCTGTCAACGTGGCAGTGTTGCCAGTCAGAATATTTAAAGACTGTTTTTCAGCTTTCTTTGAAAGTTACCTGTAGACAATGATGTTAAAGAGTTATCCATGCAAATAAGTATGTGATTAAATTTACATAGCTAGTTTTTGAAATATTTTATGTGTTCTGTGATTATATATGTATCTTATAATAATATATTCTTCCGACATAAATGTAATAACATGACAATAAAATTTTGCGCAATAACAGTACTTCTTTGAAATTTACGCTTAGCAACACAACTTTAGTCATGCATGTCTGATCCCTCGCACTGATAAAATTCTTATAATGTATGTGTTGTATGTTGTATCAGAAATCTGACGTACTTTGTCTTTATCTATTCTAATGGATAGGTGGTGTGTGAGCGAGATGGGAGATGATGATGTCATCCCCTGTAGCGTATTGTCGCCAATGCGTCTAGTGTGTGTCGGCGTCTGCGACAGAATTTTAAGCGCGCTTTTGTATTTATATTTGAAGAATGACTTATGTGAATTAAAATGATGCTCCTCATAATGACGATCTGTGAGCTTGGTATAATTTGGAGATATTCAAGGCCAGCTTGCTCATGATTACAAGGATGAAATGCTCTGTAAGAAATTTTAAGTATATTCTAAAATGGTACTAGAATCTTTCTTGATATCTACCGTAGTAATTACTACAAAAAGTTTTTTTTAAATTACAAAACTTTGAAAAAATACAGATATGACATATATTTTTAAAGCACCTTTTAGATATTGTTAAAATTTTATTTGTATTAATTTTATTTCAGAACCTTAGCAAATATTTTACATAAATATAGTTTTAGTAGTCACAGTTCATTCATCAAAAACAAACCGTTATAAATTTGACTGAAATTGCACGGAAATAAAAAAATTTAAAAAACAATTTGCAACAGTCGATATAATAATCCCAGCACTATCAAGGAATAGGGTCATTCGCCCTCTCACAACAAATCATTTTTAATTGTGTGTGTATTCTTCAATTTTTTCCATTACGGATCAACGTTACATGTTGCCCTCACTACAATGGTCCTAGTGTGAGTTTGTTTCATATCAACTCACTTTCGACGTCGAGGGTTGTGATTGGTAGAGATTTTAGCGCGGGCCAATTGTAATGCCGAAAATGGCCTCCGTGACGATCAAGTTGATTTGAAATAAACTCGCACTTGGTTCTCAGGTCTTTGATCTTACTTTTTTTTTCTCAAGTCGTATTACGAGGCCCAAAAATGGGTCAAGCCTGATTCGCGACCACACCCGAATTTAGGTCGCAAACAATTGATTGATTTATATTCTTCATTTTATTCAAGGACTTACAGATTCGTCGTTTCCTCTTTTTGGGAGCAATTTAGTGATTAGGAGATCAAAAGTGAATCTCGTGAGATTTATTGAGTGTTTATTTTTGATATGGAACATCTATAGGCGAGGGGTAAACCGGGTGATTTTTGACGTGGCGAGTGGCGACGATTGGCCGCGAAGCACCGCGATTTCAAAATGTTATTTTATTTGTATTTGTTTTGTTAATTGTATTTTTATTATGTAATAAACAGTTATTTTATTTGATACAATTTATTTTCGATGTTTCACATCTGCCAGGCGTCCCGTGACCGCTCATGTTTTTTGTTTCATTTTAAGTTAGAGGTTCTGTTGTTCGGTTAATGTTTATAATAAAACAACTAGGTATAGATGGTTATTTATTATGTATTATTGTATTTCATGCAGATCGTCACAAACTATGAGTACTAGACAACTGATGTATATATACAAATGCAGTTTTTGTAAATACAAACATATATATATACATAGAAGACACCCAAACTCCGAAACAAATACTTGCAGATCATACAAACATATGGTCCGAACCAGGAATCGAACCCAAGACCTTATGCACAGCAGTCGCGTACGCTACCACTGCGCCAACGAGGCAGTCAAACTTGAAATAATTCAGTCACACGTAAAAATGACGTCATCAAAACCGTTACACTCATAAGGGGTGTGCTAAATTAAGCCCTCATAATCCACAAAGCGCCATAAATATCAATTGTGGATAGTGAAAGCTGTGAGGGACAGCCCTGATTGATTAGTTGTCGCGATAAAACGGAGCCAAGGCTAGCGAAGGACAATGTTCCCGTCCGGTGCAAGCAGCGCCCCTGTCAATGTACGATGCGCAAGCGCAGAGCGAGGGGGGAGGACAGTGGGGTGTGTTTATGTGCCAATTGTATTAGTGGGCCTCTTACCAAGTTGACATAGATTTTAAACTTGCAACTGAAATGGACAGGACCACTACCTTCGTTATTTAACTTTTTTTTAAATTGGTGGTAGAGATTACTTGGTTCCGAGGAAAAAGGCCAAACTAATTTAATAGAGCGCCAATACAACAGAATATTATAAAAAAGGACATAGGTATAAAATTATTGGTCATGACTGTTTGTTTCATCAACGCAGAGTCTAAACCGTTGGGGCTACAAACTTAAATAGGTAACCCGTTATAGAGAAATTCGGCAGTTTGTAAGTTAGAAATATACTTGTACTTATAAGTTAGACATATACTCTGTAAGCTTATCTTTTAAGTTTAGAGAGTATTTTTGTAATTTTATTTACAATCTGATGTAGTCAAATATTAACCATTTTTTTTGGCCTTCCCAAAATGACTCTACTCTGCCTGATGGAAAGCATGAGCCGAATCCAAGAGCGGTGGTCACCATACTGCGAATGCAGACAATGCAACAATGCAGCATGGTGTCCCACACCATGGCGGGCTAGTGATGCTTCTGTATCATTGGGCCTCCGGTCTCGCACTCACCAACGAAACACGACAGCTTGATCGCTGTCATTTTACGCTGATCTTCTGAGTAAATGACGTCTATCATACCTAAATGACAACGAAATTCTGATAAATATTTCGGAAATCTGACAAATAACGTTATTTAGATTCAAACTAAGCAAAGCTTATGCAATGATAGCTGGATTGACTGATAGAATATCTATATACTTTTTGTAAATACGAATAACAAAAATACACGAAACAAAAATTTGCTACAAACATTTGGTTTCCGGAATTAAACCCGAGCTTCGCATTCATCAGTCGCATACGCTACCACAGCGACATCGAGGCAGTCTTCACAAAGAAAATCATCCTTAGAAAATGATGAACCGTTTTCTGTAGTGTGAGTCAGTGATGATGACTTTGATTCCCCAACAGCACATAGGTAAGTATGATGACCACGATATCTTGTCTGGGTCTTAGATTTTACCTACATGTTCAACTTTGAAAAAAACTTTCCTGTTTTTGTGTTTTAGCTGGCAACATAACTCTATTCTGCCTGATGGAAAGTGTAAGTAGAATCCAAGAGTGGTGATCACCATCCTTCATGTGAACGCGGACAATGCAGCATGGTGACCTACTATGGCGGCCTAGTCAGATGTTTTTCGCGCCCCGCATATTATCCGGGAAGGGAAACATCATCATAACCATCAGCCACAGTCCACTGCTGGACATAGGCCTCTCCAATTGCGCGCCACTTGGTTCGATCCTCGGCTTCTCGCATCCAAGTGGGAAACACTTGCGCTGAAATCC
Organism: Spilosoma lubricipeda; assembly: GCA_905220595.1. Classification (NCBI taxonomy): domain Eukaryota; kingdom Metazoa; phylum Arthropoda; class Insecta; order Lepidoptera; family Erebidae; genus Spilosoma; species Spilosoma lubricipeda. Next base: position 8,600,723 of record HG992299.1, read on the forward strand.
TAATCTCTTTAACACTATATAATACACCATATTATATATATATAAATATACAATAGTAACTAAAAAAAATACTAAGAAATGTCATGGTTTTGCCCAAAATTAAACTGTATGTGACTTAGATATTTTAAAAAATAATTATTGCCACCGAAACCTTCTTTTCGTTTTTTTACAACTTACGTATTTGAAATATATCCTGTGTGCCAAACACATTCAGACCCAAAGCAACAATTTGTAAACCACACAAATAGTTGTCCCATTTGGGGTTAGAAGTTGAGTGAACCTACGACACTCAGCACAGTAGAAAGCTGCGTGGCCACCGTTCGTACCACTACGCCAGTACAGTCATCAATATATAATTTCGTGGTAATAATTTTCGTATCATTTCTAAAGTCATTATAAATTAATTTCCAAATGATAATTTTATTGTTGAGGAATAAACACGTGTGGGCATGCCCGCATCCGAGGAACATGGAATAGGGGTGTTGAGTACGACCACCCAGCAGACACTAACGGTGTGGGCGGTTCGATAATGCAAAAATAGTTTACTAAGAATCCGAAACCGATATCCTAATGAATTTCCGAATCACTTTAAGATTTCCTGTTCTTCATGTTAAAAGGCTTGTGGTTAAATATGCAGCCATTACTCGTAATAATGACTATAATCGTTTGACTGCCTCGTTGGTCTCGCGGTTGGCGTGTGCGACTGCTGATCAGGAGGTCTCGGGTTCGATTCCATTCCAGGTCGAACCAAATGTTTGTATGATCTAGAAATATTTGTTTCGGAGTTTGGGTGATTTCTGTGTATAATATGTATGTATTTACAAGAAAAAGTATATATGTATTTATACCAGTTGTCTAGTACCCATAACACAAGCACTGCTTAGCTTGGGACTAGATCGCGTTGTCTGTTAGATGTCCGAAATATTTATTTATTTATTTTATTTATTTAATATAAAGAAGTAAATAAAGAGACAAGATGACCCACGCTCGGCTCCTATTTGCCTATGCGTGATATTAACTATCCTATTTTAGGCACGCCAGGAAAATACACATTTAAAAATAACATGCATATCGATTAGGTAGTTTCAGAGTTCATAGTGAGCAAGAACGTGACACGTGTATTATATATAACAGATAACAAAGAAATTTTCATATTTGATAAGAAGACCTTTAGCAATTTAATATCTAACATAACATTGTATAAAAGGAACAAGCTCTCTCTAATAACATATTATATTAGTATGATAACAATACAATACACGTCATTGAAATATTATCTCGTATCTAAACCTAACTCAGATCATCGCGATCCTACATTTAAAGGTCACATATATATTGTCATATAGATTGCAATGATGGAATAGGATCACATTAAGGATCTTTATGTATTAATAAGCATAAGTCAGTAAAACAATGTGTTTATGTTACTTTCATATTGCGAGCAAGAGACAAGAACTCAAGCTCCGTTATCACAGTCTGTCATGGTTGCTGGGCAGAAATAGCAATATATATAATACTAGTTGTTGCCCGCGGCTCCGCCCGCGTATATGTCGGTTATCGCGGCAAATAGTAGCCTGTGTGTTATTCTGATGTATAAGCCATATTACTGTAAAGTTTCATCCAAATCCGTTCAGTAGTTTTTGCTTGAAAGAGTAACAAACATCCATCCAAACATCCATCCATCCTTACAAACTTTCGTATTTATAATATTAGTAGGATGTACAGGAGGAAATTGGAAAATGTATAGGGACATGTAAAGGAAGACTTGAAAAGCATCTCAATGCACTGGCTGCCCAGCTGACAACATGTACTTAGCTGTAGTAAACGGCTGAAGCGAACTTACTTATAAACATATTTTTAATCCAGTGGTATAAGCATGAGTAGAATCTTTACTTTACTGAAAGTTACACTTAAAGACAATAAAGCTGATTGCAGATTAAAAAAGAAAGATAAGATAAGTTATTTGCATAAAACATGTCATAGTATAAAATATAGTTCAATACTAAAAAACATGTTTTGTCATAGCTGGCGTACAATTTTTTTTATAATAATAATAATGTCACGTCGTCGTAATACCTCACTGACAAATATTAAATAACAATAATTAAAATTTAAACTAAAGAAAGGTAATAAAATTTGAACACATACACAAAACATTATGAGTTCAAAGTATCTGCCAAAAACTCCCCAATACTTTAGTAGGCTTTCTGTATCAATATTTCCTTGAGCTTATATTTGAATTTGCTTTTTTTGAAGTCCTATACTGTGACGGTATTTTACTAAAAATTTTAGGTGCCATGCCAAAAAAATGACATTCCGTAGTCTCAAAGTAAACGACACAAAACTTGGCAAATCTAGCCAGATAGTACTAGTAGTGCATTATGTATACTGACTAGAAAGTATTACAAAGAAATCATTATCACTTGTCGAGTCGTGACCCGGTCATAAAACTGCAGAACTTCCCTTGTGATTGAAAGTCCGGTGACCGTGACAAGAAAACATTTCTCTAGTAGGTATAATGAAGGATCATTTATTAAATAAAATGCTTACCAGCCGTTAACAGTACACTGCTGTATAGAAAGCTCTTATAGAAAGAAAGTTTCGTTCTAATGTATTGCGCTGGCCTTACGCCGTTTAAGGTTCGTGCCGTGTTTTCCTTCTCCTAGCAGTCCTGTTGTTCTGTATACTTTGCTCCCTTTGTCCCCTTTCATGACATTCGACAAATAGGAATGGTGATTTGGTGATGCTCTGTATTCTTCGTCTGTTACAACGCATTCTTAAACAAAATGCTCAATTGCTTTGCAGAGTGTGTATGTTTGTTACTTATTCACGCAAAAACTACAGAATGGATTTGAATGAAACCTTACAGTAATATAGCATCAGAATAACACATAGGCTACTATTTGCCGCGATAACCGAGGCGACGCGGGCGGAGCCGCAGGCAACAGCTAGTTAAGTAATAACCAAGAAAAATTTGTTTTGAGATTACATAAATACATGAAGAAGTAACAAACATACACACTCACAAACTTTCGCCTTTATATATTAGTGTGATTTTATTATATAGAGACAGTATATATAAATATATTATTATTATTTAATCATATAATTTAGATAGATAGGTAAATCAAGTCATAAAAGCATTTTTTACTAATATTATAACCTTGAAAGTTTGAATGGATGGACGGAGGGATGTTTGTTACTCTTTCACGCAAAAACTACTAAGGAATTTACATCAATAAATCAATTTTCGTCTGTCTGTTTATCAATCTTCTTGTTCTGACTGGACCGATTTTAAATTTTACTGACATATATCTGATTTTATTAGAATAACTTTGAATACTTTTATTTTAGAAAAAAAATGAGTTTCGCGAAAACAAAATTAAAACTAATGAAAAATCGCAATTCTGCACACTACTTTTTCTAATCATATAATAAAAAATCAGGTATTTAGCCTTACTGGCAGAATTGCTACTCCTCATTTCTAGAGTTCATCTATAATATGTCCTTTCTGCCAAATAGTCTATGCGTACTTAGAAGTCACGTTCCACGAGATGCAAATTCATGTCTCAAGGCTACCCACGTCTTATGCATGTATTCCTGTACATTGCAGACGATAGCCAGACGAGTCGCATAAAAAGAAAGCTTAAAGTTTAGGCAATACGTGATCTGAATTCATAAACTCGGTTCCTCATTATAAGACCAAAAGTTTTTACCAATGTTATTTTTTAGGTATATCTTTTAGATCAGTTTATGCAGGTAATTCTTATATTAAATTGTAAAAATTTGGTTGTCTTCAGAGAATGTTTGAAGTTTTCTCTTTAACTTGAGGTCATTGGGTCATCACAATAAGTATCTTGCAACAACTGATCCGCGCAGCTTCGTGTGTGTCTCTATCTCAAAAAGAATTTGCACCGTTCCTGAGACTATTTGCATTGATACTCGGTTCCTTTTAAATAATAAATAAATAAATATATCGGACATTTAACACAACGCTATCTTCTCCCAACAACTGTCTAGACAAGTGATATAAACATATTTAATACTTTTTTTGTAAATACATACATATTATACATAGAAAACACCGAAACAACCGAAAGACCGCAAGTACAGCGGTCACATACGCTACCACTGCGCCACCAAGGTAGTCAACTTAGTCAATAACTTACTTTTGATCGCAGTGTTATAGTAATGACTAGCAGACCCACGCAACCTCGTTTGCGTCTCGATTGCCCGTCGCGTGATAATTTTCCCCCGTTTTTGAAATATTTTTCATTGGTGCTCCTCTCCTATGGGTCTTAGCGTGATGATATATAGTCTATAGCCTTCCTCGATAAATGGGCTATCTAACACTGAAATAATTTTTCAAATCGGACCAGTGGTTCCTGAGATTAGTGTGTTCAAACAAACAAACAAACAAACACACAAACAAACAAACTCTTCAGCTTTATATATTAGTATAGATAGATATATTGTTTCCAGCTCTATGTTCCTGGTATAGATTCACATACCAAGTCTCTCTTCAAGTTTGGGTTATGGCCCTCCGGTAGCCTCACTCACTCGGTGAAACACAGTGCAAGCACTATTTCACTCTGGTTTTCTGTGAGGCCGTGGTATCACTCCGGTTGAGCCGGCCCATTCATGCCGAAGCGTGGCTCTCCCACGGTAACGGTTTTATTTATCAATCACGAATTGAATGCTCTTTACTTGTTTAAGAAACGAGTAACTAACTACAGAATAATAAATAAACAAATAAATTTACGTCAACTTTATATGCCAACTTCTAATTTTACTAATCGAAATTCTAAAATTTGGCATGGCAAAAAGTAGGTATACATGTCTTACTCTTTTGCAATTTTTAATACCTTTTTTCCCCTACCTACTAACTTTGAAACACTGTTTTAATACCAATTCATATCAGGTCTTATTACTTGGTAATACCAAGATATTAATAAAACAAAATAATGATATCTTTATAACCGATATAATAAATAATATGCACGCTAATAAATCATGAGTGACCGACAGATACGTGTCAAGCTCAGAAGGACAGACAGACAGACAGATAACAAACTAATTAATTATGTGTATGTTATTATATTCAATTTTCTGTTCACTTTCTGATAATAATGTTTTGTAGTTACATTTAAATGGAATTTAATCTAGAAACCATTATCTCTTGTTTTATAAATAGACTGTGAATTTATTTTAAGGGACGAATTTTGTTGATAATGTTTTCCTGTATTTGTGATATAAATTATAGAGGATGGCTTAAAACATTTAGTTGATAAATAAACTACCTATCTATACTAATATAATAAAGCTGAAGAGTTTGTTTGTTTCTTTGTTTGAATGAATCTCAGGAACCGCTGGTCCGATTTGAAAAATTCTTTCGGTGTTGGATAGTCCATTTATTGAGGAAGGCTATAGGGTATATATCATCAGGCTACTACTAATAGGAGCGGAGCAAGAATGAAGAATGTTTCAAAAACGGGGGAAATTTTCACGCTACGGGCAATATAAGGCGTAAACGAGGTTGCGTGGGTCAGCTAGCTATATATATATTGTGCACAAATATATGTGTGTACTAGCTTTTCATTGCGTATATGTGTGTGTAAGAGTTAAAGTATCTCCATGCCAAATTCATTTATATCGCATAGCATATCTGTGAAAATTTTACACTTTAGTGGTGTGCAATAATGTTGTACAAGTAAATATCGGTTCAGTAGTACAGTTAGTTGTAAAAGCATAACAGATAAATACAGACAGAGTTAATTTCGAATTTATAATATTACTAACTGTCCCTGCGAACTTCGTACCGCCATATTTACAAACTATCTATGTTCAGCAGTGTACAGTCGTGAACAGAAAAAATGGCTTTTCCCGTTATCTTTTATTTTTCCTTTACATAAACCTTGTCCTAACAAATACCAACACATAAACAAAAGAATTGTTTAATTTCGTGCAGCTGATCGGAAGTTATGCGCGTACATACATTTCGGCGCTTCATTTATATATTAGTTGTTGCTCGCGGCTCCGCCCGCGTATATGTCGGATATCGCGGCAAATAGTAGCCTATGTGTTATTCTGATGTATAAGCTATATTACTGTTAAGTTTCATCCAAATCCGTTCAGTAGTTTTTGCGTGAAAGAGTAACAAACATCCATCCAAACATCCATCCATCCTTACAAACTTTCGCATTTATAATATTAGTAGGATATATGTATATATATATAGATTACCTATACTCTAGTATGGATTCGCACCTTGACATTAAGAATACAGCGAATCACGTCTATTAATCCCGTGGATGTCGTAAGAAGCAAAGAAGCTACTGAGGGAGTGAACTGCGCAGAACAACATCGCGTCAAGGAGAAGGAAGCTCCGTCTTGCCAGAGTAGCTGAAATCTTCTTTCTAAGAAGCCTATGTCTAGCAGTAGACCAATGGAGGCAGTTTGATGTGATATACGTGTAGGAGACTGTAGGGCTTGCTCTATCGGAGTAATACCACGGCCTCACATAAAACCGTAAGTTTAACGTTGCCTTTCACAGAGGAAATGTTGACCTTAAAGTGCGTCAACATTTTGTGAATTTTTGGTTTCAGGTGCCCATGGGCAGCGGTAATCACTTACCATCAGGTAACCTGTCTGCTCATTTGCCCCCAATTTACGAAACAATTAAATAGTTAACTCGAGACTTGCTATAACCGATGTTATACTTTTGCTGCATTTTCTTTACCTTCAAATTACCTTTTTTCTTCCGTATAATGATATTTTGCGAAGTAGAGTTTCGTCAGATAGTCAGCTGGCTATAAAAGATACAATTTAAACTGTCATAACTCCAATGAATACGTTTAAACTAGCAATTCTTGTGCATTTATAATCTGAATCTGGAAAACTACTGTTTCGGGGACGATAAATTAATATAGATAGGATTCATTTAAAGAAAACTTACAAAAAGAATCATCGGTCATCCAGGTACTAGGTATGTTGAAAAGGTAGGAAAATTATGGCTACGACCCCATTCACATTGCAAAAATCGCTTAGTATTAGGTTTCAGTTCCCATTCGCCCCGCGAATCATTAGATGTACTCATAATCCCCGTGTCAAAAGCACAGCACAGCGATGATGTTGATAACGATGGCCAAAATACTAGCTCCTCAGTTGTTATTTAAAGTTCTACTAAATCTCTGTTTGCTGCACTACTAAGTTTCTATAATTTATGTATTATGTTGTGTGGGTATAATAAAATATTTTGTACAAACCAAAACACAAAGTAGAGAGGCGACCTGCGACATCTTTTGTCATAAAATTTAGAAATAGTATCATGACAAGTGCTGAACTGACGTTTACAAGTTTGTTACCCTCAGTGCGTGTGACGCGTCATAAACGTCAGATGTACCGGTTACGGGGAACACTTGTAGCGGGCAAGCTGCGGTTTAAATCATGAACTAGACGAGGATGGACTTTCCTTAGCTTACATATCACAATCCTTTTTTTCCTGAGCGGAAATTCCTTTGAACTGTCTACAGTTCGGCGTCCCCGACAAGACGGCATGCGGATTTAGTCCGACATAACCACATCAGGTGGTTATGTCGGACTAAATCCGCATGCCTTCTCGGGTACCAGTAGCCAACCAAGTAAATCCTAGAAAGGTAATCCCTGACGACGCATCACGAACCCCTGTAGACCTTGTCAAATTATATAAGCATTCCCGTATTTGAAACAGTATTGCCCGTTTGGTCCCATTCTAATTCCACCCCAAGAATAAAATCTAAGGAAAGAAGGATGATGTTCTTGTAAAATTCATCGTAATTCAGGCGTGTTACAATTGCTTTAAAAGTTAATCAATAAATTTGCACGTAAACAAGGAGTTTGGTAACTTGTACCACAACGACTTTGCAAAAGTGAAAGCAATTAAACTCAGGCCACATTTTACATCAGAAGAGATTTTACGAACTGCGGCTGAAACGATCGTTAAACGCGATCATATAATTAATTATATTCGCCTGTGTACACAATTCTATAGAAACAGTTTTTTTTTAATTCGGAAATAGCGCTGTACGCCGATGTGCTTCTTAATAAAGGATTCCTTTTAACCACGCTTGTCTTAGCTATCTCTATAACACATATAAGCAACAGGAACTTTCACGATATACACAAATGAAACAGAAAAGTTTAACCTTGAATTAAGAACCTGTGGCAGACCAATAGCCTATGCAAAAAGAAAGAGTATTTCTTTAAATGTATCACTCTATCAAAGTGACTCTACTCTGCCTGATGGAATACATGAGCAGAATCCAAGGTCATCATTCTCTTCGCGAATGCTGGTGTGGCGACCTCCACATACAGCGGCAACAAAATCATATGACAGCGCCATCTACCGCAGATACACTGAACTACGAAGTAACGCGCAACACGGAGTAACTACCAATCCTGAATCACGCAATAGAAGTTCTCGCGCCGCTAGCATATATACAACATCCCAACATCAACCGTTCGGCAGTGGCTCGCCAGGCATGATCACCTCGCCTGGTCGGAGGATCCTCCCTTGTGTTGGTGGGACATGACACCTATTCCCCACAGCTGGCAATGTAACAATGCAGCATAAGATGCTTCTGCTTTATTGGGCCTCCGGTCTCGAACTGAGCAACGAAACACGACAGTACGACATACATACTGTCATTTTAGGTTGCTTTTCTCTGAGAGGGCAGTACCGCTCCGGTAAGCCGGCTCGTTAGTGCTTAAATCATGACTCTGAGACGTTACTTACCTATTACTGATATATTTCCATAATATATGAATTTTGTAACTATTTTAGCTTAAAATTTGAGAAAATTTACCATATATTACAACTTAATATATCTACTGTTATATCAATATCAGCCTACCGGAGTTCACTATACAGTAGTGATAGGCCTCTCCAATTACACGCCACTGTGACTGTAATATACTGTTATGTACTGAACAGCACTTCTTTCTAATTGTTTATTTAATTAAAGTGTCTTTATCGCCTCGTCTTGTAAAATTATTTTATCAGTACTTTGTAAAACAGAAAGTATGAAGGAAGACCACAATTAGTTTAGATATAGGTAAATAGATGTTGATAGGAAGACATTTTGTACAATATAAACCACTATTGCCTGCGCCTACGCCCCTGTGTATGTCAGTCAGTGCGGTAAAGTGTAGAATATGGCCTTCCTCAATGATCAAAATATCTCCACGCTAAATTGTATTGAATCCGATGCAGCGGTATAGCCGTGAAAGCGTTACATACAGACAGATTTACTTTTGAATTCATATTAATAGTATAGTTATGGTTTCAGATCAATAGACATTTTTGATCTTTATTGAAATCAAAAGCTTGATATAAATATTATAAAGAAATTATTGATACAATGAAACACGTACATAAAGGTTTTATGTGTGGTTTAGGGCGACTTGCACGACATAGCTTAAATACATTTAAGATATACTGAATGCGTTTTAAAAGGTTAAATATAATTAGCATCTTGCAAATAGATATTTTTTTGCTAAACATGTTTTAGAACTGCCGAAGTTAAACATCGAAACGCGTCTATTTAGCGGCGCTAAACGTGTTTACCACGTAGATGAGCGCGAGTGCAACACTAGGATAGTGTCGTCTCGGCCACACTCGCAGAACGCGCCGGCGCGCGAAGCCTTATTATATTTAACTAAATATACATGCTGTCAGCATTGAGGGCTAGAGGGCGCATTTTTTTTTTAATTTAAACGTGTTTATGCGTTTATCTACATTTAACAAATTTTGTTTAGTAGCTACTTAAGTCGAAAGTTGTGCAAGTCGCCCAAGTGATTTTCGTTGTATAATTAATTTCATCGTTTATATTACAATTATAACTAATAATAACAACTTGAGTCATTGCACACCCGGCTGTCTGATCTCAAAGTACACAAAGTCTGTAATATAGTCACATGACTGCTGATAGACGAACATAAAATTACTGCAAACATAGTTATTTGAGATAAATTACACCTAAACAAGAAATAGTAGTCTCATCACAAAGTTATTTCGCTTAGATAACAAGCGTCCCACGATCGCGTAGATCATTAACAACTGGGTCCATTATGGACCCAGATTCCACACTTATCGATTACAATAATCGGCAAGTGCGGGGTGACAGATTGAAAATCACCACCCCTATTCATCAAACTATCATGTGGGTTACTAAGAACCTGCTTTTGGAGTGAACTACGTAGAACAACAGCGTCACTATGCCTCATTGTCCTTATTCGCAATGAGTATGGTGACCAACTCTCTTGGGTTCTGCTTATGCTTTTCATCAGATAAAGCAGAGTAATTTTGGCACAGCTAAAATATAAAAAAAAGACTATATTTCCAATCCCTGACCAGCATGGAGAAAAAAAACTCGTTTCTAAGGAAAAGTCTAGGTCACTGAATTATTAAAGGCCAAATTATGATAAACCGACTTTTGGTGGATATGTGGAATTCGTAAGCTTAAGTCATATCTAGAATTGATCTTAGATGCAGTGAATTTGATCGCTTTAGTCATATCTAGAACTTGTCCTTGATGATGTGAATTAGCACGTTAAGCCCTTTCTAGGACTGTTCTTGGATTCAGTGCATTTGAACCCTTCAATCGAATCTAAGACAAGTCGTAGATTTAGTGATGAAATCATCAAAGTCCATCGACCCACTGCATTATGCATCGATTAACAAAAGATGCATAGTCAAGGAGCGCTCGCGCATACAGTCCAAAACAGTCGCATGCGCATCACGTATAGTCTAGACAAAAGTTGTTGTATGCAAATTGACGATTGTCGTGCGATTTTCGGCAATCGATTCGTATTCGTCGTGTAAGGTACATTGTTAAGGTGAAGATATCAAAACCTTTGTGACTGATAAGCGTCAGGCGTACAAGAACAGCATTTCAACGACCGTGTGTTTGAAAAATACGAAAGTTCAAGTTTGACTGCACGGTTGGCCAGTGGTCTAGTGTTCTAAGCGGACGCCGCGCCGCTTTCTACTGCACCAAGTGTTGTCGGTTCAAATCCTAAATGAGACAACTTTAAGTGTGATATATAAATTGGTGTTCTAAGTCTGGGTGTTCTTTGTGTCCGTTTGTAAAGTCCACCGGTCCGAAAGTACGAAAGTTAAAAAATTACTTAAAGTTACAAGTTGCATTTAGATTGCGACTACAAAAAATGTGGTATTAGGAGCAATACTAGTATTAGAAGGTTTGGTAAAAGAATCTTTTGGTGAAAATTGGGGCTGATGCTAATAATGGGCATTTACATAAAAGTACAGAAAGGAAATCCAGTGTGCACACGCCGACAATGTAGTCAAATGCATTATGATCTCGTCTAAGTACGATGGTTATCTTGTATTTTCAAACATTAACAAAGTCTATTTTGATAAAAAAAATCGGTCGGCGTGTTTTGGAATCTATATCTATACTAATATATAAAGCTGAAGAGTTTGTTTGTTTGTTTGTTTCTTTGTTTGTTTGTTTGTTTGTTTGAACACGCTAATCTCAGGAACCGCTGGTCCGATTGGAAAAATTCTTTCGGTGTTGGATAGTCCATTTATCGAGGAAGGCTATAGGGTATATATCATCACGCTACTACTAATAGGAGCGGAGCAACAATGAAGAATGTTTCAAAAACGGGGGAAATTTTCACGCTACGGGCAATATAAGGCGCAAACGAGGTTGCGTGGGTCAGCTAGTTCTCTATATAGACGAAATAGAACCTTACGTGAATCTATAGATTATATTTATTACAGAGTAGGAGAGTAGAGTAATGCAATAGGTAGTAGAGCCACGCTAATTTTAACACGAACGAGCCGGCTCGACCGGGGTGGTACTACCCTCTCACAGAAGATCAACGTAAAATGACAGCAAGCGTACCATCGTGTTTCGTTGGTGAGTGCGAGACCGGAGGCCCAATAATGCAGAAGCATTACTAGCCCGCCATAGTGTGGGTCACCATGTTGCATTGTTGCATTCGCAATGAGTATGGGGACCACCACTCTTGGATTGCTTTCCATCAGGCAGAGTAGAGTCATTTTGTCAGGTTCATACACAAAAAAAAAGAGTATTCAGGTTATATTACCATAGTCCACATTACCTAGAAGTAAATGTACTGCTACGAACATTAAAAAGATCACAATAAACGCTGATTATGAGAAGTGATAAATGTGATAAGTGACATAGATGATATGAAATGAAAGAGATAAATTGTATCATTGAGAGTCTGTAACAAACAGTGGGTGAAACCACAACGTAATATTTTTTTATATTCACAATAATATTAATGAATCATTAACAGGTTTTAATATATAGTATCAGTTGTCTAATACCCATAACACAAGCTCTGCTTAGTTTGGGACTAGATGGCGTTGTGTGTTAGATGTCCGAAATATTGTTTTTTTTTTTAAAAAACAGCGACGGCGAATTCCCCCAAAACTCGAAGGTTGAACTAGTTTTAGAATGTTTCAGGGCACTGATTGATTAGATATTCATAACAATCAGAACTGACGGCCTAATCTCCGACACATGGGCGTAGACATTAAGAATTTCTGTAAGAAAAACCCAACGACAATTTTAACACGACCTGTGATTTCAACCCTAATCAGGATTTCGATTAGCAGATGCATTAATATACGACTAATTTACAGGGTAAGAGATTAACTGCCTCGGTGGCGCAATGGTAGCGTATGCGACTGTTGTGCTTGAGGTCTCGGGTTCGATTCCCGGGTCGGACCAAATGTTTGTATGATCTGCAAATATTTGTTTCGGAGTTTGGGTGTTTTCTATGTATAATATGTATGTATTTACAAAAAAAAAAGTATATAAGTATTAATATCAGTTGTCTAGTACCCATAATACAAGCTCTGCTTAGTTTGGGACTAGATGGCGTTGTGTGTTAGATGTCCGAAATATTTATTTATTATTATTATTATTTTATATGGGAAGAAAATAGATACTCGAAGTATTATGTAATTCCAAACGAAACTACTTCTCCTTAAGAAATCAGGACGATGCACAAAGAATGGTATGCGTGATTATTGTCTAGACTATTGTATGTCTAGGATGCCATTTTAGGTATCTATCCTGCAACCTGATGACGACAGACAGACGTGAATACTTCTGTCTGAGTTTGGAGCCAAATTTAAATATTTTATGTTACCTACATTTGTGTCTATGCATTTGATTGTTTATAATTTACGACTGTAACACGACATACTGTCTGAGCAAAAAGTAGTTGGAGAGTATTTTTCACTCATTTCTATCTTTGAAAGTAAAAAATATCAGGAGTTCTATACATTTTAAAGATTAATACAATTTATTCGAATCTCCAATTATTACATGACCAGATTTTGGCCACGGCTCTACCTGCCTGTTACAAAGTAACCTGCTCCTTTTCAAATAATCAAAGTATCTGATTCAAATTCAAATTCAAATTCAAAATCATTTATTCAATTAAGACACTAAGTGACATTTATGAACGTTAAATTGAAGCTGTAGTTAAGAATCATAGATCGACACAAACAGACGCCACAGCATGTGCTGTATTGTCGAGATACCTAATTCCATTGAAATCGGTTAAACCGGGAAATCATAACAAACAGAGTTACGAATTTATAATATTAATAGTATAGATGTATGGATACTGCAAACACTTGTATGATATGTAAATTCTTAACACACATCAATTCATACTTAATGCTTACCTTAACGTCAGATTCATTCATTTTTTTCTCGGGCTAAGTTTCCACTGTTAGGCAGATATCTCTTTCACATCTGTTTATTCTCCTTCCTATAGGCACCTCTTCCAATTCCTTGGACATGTTAATATTATTAATATAATCACTGACACAATATACTAAATATAATTATAATATAATATATATGACAAATGTATCTTTTTTTTCTCTACTTTCATACTAACACTAACATTTAAGTATCATTAAGTGTCCTAATATTGCCTGTTTTTTCTCAATTTTATTTTTATTAATTCGTGAACAATAGTTTGAGTAATAACTCAAACTATTGTTCACGAAGTAATGAACCTAATAAGGTTCATTACTTCGAATACTTAATTGTATCTAGTTAAGACATAAACACTTAACTGTGTTTTGTTACAGATAAGAAAATACCTATTTCACCTTTTGCCTCTGAATCTTGTCAACAAATCTATACAACTAAATAAAATTGGAGTGTCTGTTTGTAATATTAAAGTAACCGCTTTTTACTAAATGCATATGTATGTATACACGATACATATAACAAAAACGTAGTTGAAAAAATTTTTGTCTGTCTGTCTGTTTGTTCCGGGTAATCTCTGGAACGGCTGGACGGATTTTGACGGGACTTTCACTGGCAGGTAGCTGATAATCCGGGGAGTAACTTAGGCTACTTTGTTTAGACTAACTTTGTCCCGCGGCGTTACTCGCGGTACAACAATATCCGCGGGTAACACCGCGGTTATACAAATAAATAACATTGGAGTGTTTGTTTGTAATATTAAAATAACCGCTTTTTACTAATTGCATATGTATGTATACACGGTACATATAATAAAAATGTGGTTAAAAAAATTTTTGTCTGTCTGTCTGTTTGTTCCGGGTAATCTCTAGAACGGTTATACCGATTTTAACGGCACTTTCACTGGCAGGTAGCTGCTGATCCAGGGAGTAACTTAGGCTTTTTTTAGACTTACTTTGTCCCGCGGCGTTACTCGCGGTACAACAATAACCGCGGGGTTCAGCTAGTATTATTAGAATAATCACTGACACAATATCTATACAAATAAATAAAATTGGAGTGTCTGTTTGTAATATTAAAATAACAGCTTTTTAATCAATGCATATGTATATATACACGATACATATACCAAAAATGTAGTCAAAAAAATTTTTGTCTGTCTGTCTGTCTGTTTGTTCCGGGTAATCTCTGGAACGGCTGGACGGATTTTGACGGGACATTCACTGGCAGGTAGCTGATGATCCGGGGAGTAACTTAGGCTACTTTTTTTAGACTAACTTTGTCCCGCGGCGTTACTCGCGGTACAACAATGACCGCGGGTAACACCGCGGGGTTCAGCTAGTCTATATCTATATATCTATATACTTATAATAAAACTGTAGAGAGGTCAATTCTGTACATTGAATATATATTAAAAATTATTATTGGGGGATGAATGGTTATCGATACTGATGCCAAAAATGTAATCAGTAAGTTTTTTGTCTGTCTGTCTGTCTGTCTGTCTGTCTGTCTGTCTGTCTGTCTGTCTGTATGTGCACGCATGGATCAAAAACTACTGAAGGGATTTTAACCAAACTTGGTACGATTATAGTCCATACTCCTGGGCAGGTTATAGGCTATATAACATAACGCTAAGATGCATAGGAGCTGAGCAGTGACGATAAATTTGAAGCAAGTCGGATGAAAATTTTCGCTTTTGAGCTCTTATCCTCGCATACGTTGATCATACACCAAAAATATGTATTACAAAAATATGTATTACAAAGATGATGGTCTTCAAAAGATCTACAAAAAAGTCCTCAATAGTATATTTCTATCTTTTATAAATTAGCCACAATAACGTGTTTAAGCGTTAGGCATTTCTTCAAGATGTATTAAATACTTAAATATATTGTATTTCACATGGATATATCCTTATCACTATACACTTTAATATCTTTTTAAAATAAAATACAGAATTATAAAAGTATAATTAATAAACACACAAGATATAGATGAAATAAAACTTCCAAATCTCGCCGCACCAGTATTAGTATGCCATTATGGTTGATTTTTGTTTAACACGCGAAGCGGCGGGAAAAAAGCGGGAGCGCTCACGCGCTGACTTCACTCGAATTGTCACTGTTAATGCGAACGAACGTGGTTCTTATTGACTCTTCTCGGAATAAGCGCGCTTTAGATTTAAAAAATACATAGATACGTAGTTTTTAGATATCAGTTTATAGTAGGTATTAGATAATAATATAATTAGTTTGTTTAGTGTTTTTGTTTGTTTCTCCTTCTTTTCCTTATATTTATAGTTGTAAAATTAATAAGTATAATTTCAAATAAGTAAATTTATGCAATGACAATAAATAAATCTCATCATCAGACTTTCCGCGTTGCTGGAGTAGATCTTAGTCTCAGATGTTTTTCACATGGGCAGTTGTACGTCGCTTTTTCCTGGGTCAGTAGTTCCACAAATCTTTATGCATACGTACCGGAAGCGTCCACTTTGAACAAATGTAAACAAGTGTAGTGTGCAAAACAAAATTTATTCTTCGGTCTTAAATAGATTTTAAAGGGAGCGTCATATTTATCTATTAAATTGTAGTTTAATAGTCTATAGTTACAAAAAAAATACATTATTGTAAAAGGAGATCCACGCGGACGAAGTCGCGAGCACAGCTTTAAACAATAAGATATTATGTCGCATGTCTGGTCAAAGTACAGAATATTGCTTCATCCATCGGGTGGTGAAACGACTACTTACCGAATCAAATTTTTAAATTCGTTACTTTACTTACCACTTTTACCCAATAATAGGCTATTTGACTGATTATTGGAAATCGTTTTAAATTATTCTTTATTACATAATTAGCACACTCCGATATTTTGCAGAATTTCTACTGTATTATGAACTATTATAATAGTAGAATATTAATAATAGTATAATATTAATAAAATTGGGGAAAACTGATAAAATGAACTTAAATTTAAGATAAAGTTCAAGTTTGACAACCATTTCAAAAAACGATATTTCTGTAATGGCGCTGGTCACTTGAGACGCGTGACGTCACACTCTAGCCACAACAAAACAAAACAGCGCAGTTTAAGTTAATTTTATTAGTTTTCCCCAATTTTATTAATTAAAATGTCGAATAAATGGTGTGTAGTGCCACAGTGAACAAATCTATACATCTATACAAATAAATAAAATTGGAGTGTCTGTTTGTAATATCAAAATAACCGCTTTTTACTAAATGCATATGTGTGTATACACGGTACATATACCAAAAATGTAGTTAAAAATTTTTTTGTCTGTCTGTCTGTATGTTTGTATGTTTGTTCCGGGTATTCTCTGGAACAGCTGGGCCGATTTTGACGGGACTTCCACTGGCAGGTAGCTGATGATCCAGGGAGTAACTTAGGCCACTTTATTTAGACTAACTTAACTAACGAAATGTATGTATGCGCGTAACTTTCGATCGGCTACACAAAATTATATATTTTTTTTATGTGCTGGTTATTATTAGGACAAGGTTTGTGTACAAGAAACATTAAAAAATAAAAAATAAAGTTTTTTGTCCGTGACTACACCCTACCCATGGGTAGCTGTTAACGAAAGAAAAATATGGTGGTACGAAGTCCGTCGGGTCAGATAACATCTTTAAATACCACGCTTTGTACTATTTCAAAATGTAACCTAAAAGCATTGAGATATACCTACCTACATAAAGTAAATTAGATTTTACAAAAATAATGAATGGATTTTCCAGAGGTTATTACAGAAACAATTTTATGTTGTACTTATGCAAGTGCAACATAGCTGCTTTAACATTTTTCAGTTCTGCAGCATAGTTATCAGTGTTATTATTATGTACTAGCTCAAAGCCGCGGTGTTACCCGCAGTTATTGTTGTACCACAGGTAACGCCGCTGGACAAAGTTAGTCTAAAAAAAAGTAGCCCCAGTTACTTCCTGGATCATTAGCTACCTGCCAGTGAAAGTTCCGTCAAAATCCGTCCAGCCGTTCCAGAGATTACCCGGAAGAAACAAACAGACAGACAAAAACATTTTTAACTACATTTTTGGTATATGTACCGTGTATATATATACATAGGCATTTAGTAAAAATCGGTTATTTTAATATTGCAAACACACTCCAATTTTATTTATTTGTATAGATAGAAAAGTGCAAACATAAAAGCGTCTATCTTATGTAGGTTGCTGTTATCGGCACGCACAAAATTTGGTTCCTTTTTTTTCGAACCACTTATTAAATAGTTTATTAAAAAAAAGCACTGCAGAATTAGCTCACACATCGATTATTACCACTCCGAAAACATAAAACGCAAACAATATTCAATAGAGGAATCTTTCGTTTATTAGCATGTGACATCACCAGAGTTGCAACCAATCACAAGGCGTTTATGTCGCAGACAAAATTTCAAAAAAATTGATAGTTTTATTTCGTGCAATCTGCGAGAAACTTAAATTATTTTGTTTGATTTATGTTATATGTCTTTTTAGACTATTATCTTAAAGGATGACCCCAATCCATAGTTTATTTCCCTTTCTGCTTTAAACGCGTGCAGTGTCTGGTGAGTATGTGAGTCTATGCTTTGCGATGACGATAAACAAGACATAAGGTCAGACGTTGCGCACCGCAGGCATAGACCTCACCACAAACTGTTTCAGCAACGGAAAGCTCTATGTGGCAATGGCATTACACATAACATAGTATACAGTGAAGCTCTTTAAATAAAGGTAACACTGTCACAATATGTGGACATATCAGAGAAATTGCATGCTTATACAGGGTTAGGGAATACATACATATAAAAATCACGGTAATACTCATAACTATTACCGTGAGTTCGAGCCCTGAAATCGGGAGAAAAAAAAACCGCTACTAAAAAAATGATTTTTCAACCCCCTTTCGGTTAGCATGAACTTTCCTTTTATACATTTTTTGACATTTTGTTGCAATCTTGCTCAGTATTAATTATAGTTTTTATTCATGGGCATCTACGAAAAAATGTTAAAGTATTGGAATACTTTGAGATTTATCCGCTAAGTATCAACTAGAGACTACACAAATACCTATATGTATATTACGAGAGAGCCTCGGGAAAGAGACAACGTTTAACACATGAAATAATAAAGACTTGCACGAAGCACTTTGTTTCAGTATTTTATACGCACAATGAAGAAACTCCATACCTGATTTACTGTCTTCTGAGAAATACAAAGAAAGTCTTGCAAAGTGCAACGGATCATAGCGTTGCTTAATCCTACTAATATTATAAATGTGAAAGTTTGTAAGGATGTATGGTTGGATAGATGGATGGATGTTTGTTACTCTTTCACGCAAAAATTACTGAACGGATTTGAATGACACTACAGTAATTTAACATAAACTTCAGAATAACACATAGGCTACAAATAATAAAGATAGTGTGTGAATTCTCTAAAATATGACGATAAGTGTCAAGTAGGTAGTAGAAAAAATCTACCATCTGTGAGCTATACTGGCGTGCGCCGCCAAAATCGCTAAAGTTTTACATATGTAATGTTTGATGGAAATATTTATCTTAAAAGCCGTTATAGTTAAAATGTGTAAGCCATTAAAGCCAACATAGTGAACCATAACTACAATAAAAATTAATGATTTATTTCAAATGCACATTTGGTATGGTAGTAATAAGTTGATTCCTAAATGAAAATGGACACATTTATCGCTTCTGGTATTTAAAGTAAATAAAATATATCTTTTGCGCTACATCATTTGGACAAATAAATATTTATACAAATAAATACATACAAATAAAGACAAATAAATAAATATTAAAATTAATAGTTGCGATAATGACAAACCGAGTGCGTGATATTAGGATGGCGCATGGCGATTGGCGCGCCAGTAGGGGTCACACGGCGCGGCGCTCTTCCCGCTTTCCGCGGTGGGCTGTCGCTAAACTGGATAGGGACCTACTAGAGGAGGCGGCCATTATTCACTCTTGGCTGTCTCCGCAGGCCCCGACCGAGGAGGTCGGCGTGGACGTTGGGGCTGGCCGTTTTCGCGATGCGATTACGCAGATTTGTGATGCGGCCATGCCCCGCGTCCACGGTCGTCGTCCTCCTCGGAAGGAGGTCTACTGGTGGTCCCAGGAGTTGGCGGACCTCCGTGCGGCTTGTACTCGTGCCCGGAGGTCTTACACCCGCAGCCGGCGACGTAACCGCGGAGACGGTGGCGGGGACCAGCTTCATGAGGAGTACCGCGAAGCGCGGAAAACTCTGAAGCTGGCCATTTGCCGCGCCAAGGAGGTAAAGAGAAAGGAGATGCTGGAGAGTCTCGACCGTGACCCCTGGGGTCGCCCATATCGTGCGGTGCGACAGAAGCTCCGCACGGCGGGCCCCCCCCTTACCGAGACTCTCCAGCCCAGCTTCCTGCAGGAAGTGGTCGAGGGCCTTTTCCCGCAGCGGGCGGAGCACGCTCCCCCGTCGATGGCCTATCCGGTCAGAGACGATGGGGGCGATGTTCCGCCCGTCAGGGAATCGGAGGTTGGGGCGGCTGTTCTGCGAATCCGTTCCAAGAACACCGCCCCCGGGCCGGACGGGGTTCCAGCCCGAGTGATGGCCCGAGCCCTCGATCATATGTCGGACCGCCTCAGGGAGGTGTTGGACGCTAGCCTGGCGTCCAGACGCTTCCCTGAGTGCTGGAAATGCGGGAAGCTGGTCCTGTTGAGGAAGCCGGGACGGCCTGCCGATTCGGTCGCGGCCTATAGGCCCATCGTGTTGCTGGACGAGGCGGGCAAGTTGTTTGAGAGGATACTCTCTGCCCGCATCGTCCGGCACCTCTGCGAGGTGGGGCCCGACCTGTCGGACGCCCAATTCGGATTCCGAGAGGGGCGTTCGACGGTCGATGCCGTGATGCGCCTTAGGGCCGTGACCGAAGAGGCAGTGAGCTGTGGCGGCGTGGTGTTGGCGGTGTCTCTGGACATCGCCAACGCCTTTAATAGTCTGCCATTCAGCTGCATCAGGGAAGCACTCCAATACCACGGGGTGCCAGAGTACCTGAGGCGGCTAGTGGCAGACTATTTGGAGGAGCGTACCGTCGTGTACGAGGATCGAGAGGGCGCCTTGAGACGGCGACCCATGTCGTGCGGCGTTCCACAGGGGTCTGTCCTTGGACCACTCCTGTGGAACGTGGGATACGACTGGGTCCTACGAGGTCGTCTCCCCCCCGGGCTGGGCGTAATTTGTTACGCCGATGACACATTGGTCACGGCCCGGGGGGCGAACTTCCAGGAGGCGGCGCGCCTGGCCACCATTGGTGTCTCTCTGGTGGTCGGGCGCATCGAGGCGCTGGGCTTACGGGTGGCCCTGGACAAGACGGAGGCCCTGTTATTCCATGGGCCCCGTCGTGGGCCGCCCCCCGGCGCCTCCATAGTGGTCAACTCGATCCTCGTACCGGTTCGGGCCCAGATGAGGTATCTGGGCCTGATCCTCGACGGTAGGTGGCTCTTCGACGAGCACTTCCGACAGCTTGGTCCCAAGCTGGTCGACGCTGCCTCTGCCCTTGGGCGACTTTTGCCCAATTTGGGCGGAGCCAGCGTCGCAACGCGACACCTCTACACGGGGGTGGTCCGGTCGATGGCGCTGTATGGGGCACCGGTGTGGGTGGCGGCTCTGACTGCCCTCAATAAGGCCCGCCTCTGGCGGCCTCAGAGGGTATTGGCGGTCAGAGCCATCCGCGGATACCGCACGGTGTCTACCGAGGCGGCGTGTGCCTTGGCCGGAACACCTCCGTGGGATTTGGAGGCGGAAGTGCTCGCCGAAGTTTATCGACGGGTGGCTGAATTCTGGGCGGAGAGAGGCATTCGCCCTCCGCCCGAAGAGGTACGCGAGTGGCGTGAAGCCGCCCGTCGAGCCACGATGGCTCGCTGGTCGTTCCGGCTGGAGACTCCACGCGCTGGCTTTGCCGCCGTGGAGGCTCTCCAGCCGGTCATCCTCGAGTGGGCAGGGCGGCAGCACGGGACCCTTTCCTTCCGACTGACGCAGGTGCTTTCCGGGCACGGTTGCTTCGGGAAGTACCTGCACTCGGTCGCCAGGAGGGAATTGAGTCCCGCCTGCCACCACTGCGACTGCAGTGAGGACTCGGCCCAGCACACGCTGGCGGTTTGCCCCGCATGGGCGTCGCAGCGTCGGGCCCTCACTGCAGTCATCGGAGGAGATCTGTCGCTACCGGCCGTCATATGCTCCATGGCCGGTAGCGACAGCAGTTTTACCGCGGTCGCAGCCTTCTGCGAAGACGTTATTTCGCAGAAGGAGGCGGCGGAGAAGGCCCGGGAGGATGATATCCACTCGGACCCGATCCGTCGCCGGCGAACCGGGCGGCGGAGGCGCGCCTATCAGCGCCTCATGCCGCCCTGAGTGTGGCCGCGGATGGTCGGGATGGGTTTTCCCCACCATCCGCTTTAGTGGCCGCCCGCGAGGGGGCGACGTTACGCGTGTGCCGTACGTCGCCTATACTAAGAGGTTTACCAGCAGACGGTGCCCGCATCAGTGCGGGCAGGCGCTGGGAGGGGTCCGGATGTGTTAATAACAGCAGTTCCCGGATCCCTCCCGTCCCAGGCGCAGAGTGGCACACCGTGTGGTTTTAGTCGGTTCGATTCCGACACACCGCCCCGCCGCAAACCCCGGCGGGGTGACGGCCCGAGGGGGTTCCCACACGGTAAAAAAAAAAAAAAAAAAAATGGCGATTGGCGCGGGGAATAGGTTGCTCATCGCTGAGTGCGCTACCCGAACGCGGGTAGGTAGGTTGACGAGTGAGGGCAGACGACGATGTTGGTTGTGTCCGTTTTGCGAATTTTCAAGGCATTTACAATTAGCTAAAAACGCATTTTACTAAAAGTAATATAGGACTAAGGTTAAGGACAGTTTTTTTAGAAGTTACACGTACGAAATTCCACGTACAAACTTCGTTTTTATTTTAGTTACATTACATAGGTTGTAGGTAGGTAAGTTGTCAGTGTCAGGCTGTTATATTTTTCAAATGCGTCTAGCACCAAATATATTATATGTTAAATTATACATGGTATTATGTTTTTGTTTGTTTAACCGTTTTTATCATCAATTACACTAACATTATAAAGGTGAAAGTTTGTAAGTGTGTATGTTAGTTACTCTTTCACGCAAAAACTACTAAACGGATTTGGATGAAACTTTACAGTGAAATAGCTTATACATCAGAATAACACATAGACTACTATTTTCCACGATAACCGACATACACGCGGGCGGAGCCGCGGGCAGCAGCTAGTATTAAATATAATTATATATATGACAAATGTATCGTTTTTTTATCTACTTTTATACTAATACTCACATTTAAGTATCATTAAGTGTCCCAATATTGCCTGATTTTTCTCAATTTTATTTTTGTTAATTCGTAAACAATAGTTTGAGTTATTAGGTTCATTACTTCGTATACTTAATTGTATCTAGTTAAGACTTAAACACTTAACTGTGTTTTGTTACAGATAAGAAAGTACCTATTTCATCTTTTGCCTCTGAATCTTGTCAACAAATCTATACAAATAAATAAAATTGGAGTGTCTGTTTGTAATATTAAAATAACAGCTTTTTAATCAATTCACATGTATGTATACACGATACATATACCAAAAATTTAGTTTAAAAAATTTTTGTCTGTCTGTCTGTCTGTCTGTCTGTCTGTCTGTCTGTTTCTCTCTCTCTTCTCTGAATCTCTGTAACGGCTGGATGGATTTTGACGGGACTTTCACTGGCAGGTAGCTGATGATCCGGGGAGTAACTTAGGCTACTTTTTTAGACTAACTTTGTCCCGCGGCGTTACTCGCGGTACAACATTAACCGCGGGTAACACCGCGGGGTTCAGCTAGTATATAATATATATATATATTACATCTTTGGAAATTTGACTGTGAGTGAAAGTGCTGTTTGGATTTTATTCTCCAAAAGTGGACCTCACAGTATATAACAATATAAAAATCTTGCAGTTTTGAGTAATAACGGTGCATGATTGGTTAGCTCATGGCGGTGCAGCAATGAATCCAAACTTTTTGTTTTGTTTTCTTTGGTCGACTTCGTTCTCATTTAAGTCTCATAGTTAAGAGAAAGAAAATTGTAAATGCTATTTACTTTTTTTAAATGAGCATCAGTGGAGTTTCTGGCCAGATTCTTCTTCATTAAGGGTAGGCTGCACTTGGAACTGGCGACTAGAATCACTCGATCTATTAATATTATTTATTATATATTAATATATGTCCAAGCAGTTCGGTTGTGGAATGCCTTACCAGTCGCAATTAGACGTGCACAAACACTAACTGCATTCAAGAGACTTGTGAGGGAGCATTACCTGGGAGACATCAATGCCCCTTAACCTGCTATATTCTTTTTTCTTTTTTTTGTTTTGTCAATTTGGTCACACAGTCACACTTTCACATTTATATATGTAATTAACTGTATATTTATCTTATTTCTTGTTTGTATTTGTTTTATTTTTACCCACACTATGTATTACTATAATGATATTTAGAAATCCTTATTACTTTATTTATTTTTTCGTCTTACCTACTTCTACACCAGATACTACCCTACACTATCTCATACTCATGTTTTTCTCTCCATCCAACGGTTGCCTGTAAGAGATTGCCTCCGGGCGATAAGGCCGCCAATTGTACTTCTCTAATTTTAAGCTAACCTTGTAATGCATCTGGTGTACAATAAAGCGATATATTATTATTATTTCCTTTATTTCATTTATATACACATTATTTACATTTTTAAATATAAATATAAAAACAAATACATTTAAAAATATAAAAAATAGTAGACCACCGACTTCGGGTACAGGGACCAAGAAACCGGTGGTTAGGGCTCCAAAGACAGGAACCTCCTCACAATACGAGCCGTGTCAAGGAGGACTGCCTTCTGCATCAGACCCTTGATCCAGCCATCTAACGTGAGCCTCTTAAGGTGTTGGTCGAGGCTCCTGGCAATTAATCCGTGAGCAGATACGACTATCGGAACAATGATCGCCGAATCCACATTCCACATATCGACAATCTCGTGAGATAAATCCAAATATTTTATTTGTTTTTCTTTTTCGGCTTTCACGAGATTCTCGTCATGTGGAACGGCAATATCAACAATCATTGCGCGGCGCTCCAATCGATCTATCACCACAATATCAGGCTTATTGGCAACAATAGTCCTGTCTGTGATAATAGATCGATCCCAATATAACGTAGCACGACCATTCTCGAGAACTGGGTCGGGCACATACCTGTAGTATGGCACCTCTGAGTTCACAAGATGATATTTAAGGGCAAGTTGTTGATGTACAATCCTGGCTACTTGGTTGTGCCTGTGCAAATATTCGCCGTTAGCAAGACGAGAACAACCAGAAATAATATGCCTGATAGATTCTCCAGGACGGTGACAAGCCCGACAGATGTCGACCGTACCATCCTTCAGGATATATTTCCGATAGTTATTCGTCATGATAACTTCGTCCATAATCGCACAGACAAAACCTTCGGTTTCTCCGAAGAGATCACCATACCGTAGCCAGGACGTAGATGCTTTAAAGTCTATATCAGGCCCATTAAGGGCCCGATAAAATCGACCATGAAGTTCTTTGCCCTTCCATACCTCCCTGCGATCATTAGTACTAAGTACTACAGGTTTGCGCCAATTCTCTTTAGCCAAAGCGAGTGGAGTGAGTCCGGTATCCACTGCAACTACATTGCGATGCATTTCCACATCAGTATGTAGAAAATATTCTCTAAGATTGTATATCTCGCGATTGTGTAGGGTCTTGATATTTAATAGTCCACGACCCCCAAACTTTCGCGGGATATACAATCTCATAACCGATGAACGTGGGTGATGCATTCGGAATGCAGTTAGCAATGTACGGACTCTCCTGTCAAAAGCACCATTATTATTATTAATATTGACTATTCATAAGTGCCTGTAAAAAAGTGGCTATTTGAATAAAATATTTTTGACTTTGACTTTGACTAACGGGCACGAGCTTATTAAAAACAGATATATATTACTACAGTAAACCTTTTAATTGTAATTTTACTATTTAGCTTGTTTTGATCACAACTTTTTGTAAGTACAAGTACAATTTTAACAAAAATAAAAGCGACTTCAAGGTTCGACTCGATTTCTCTTGGATGCCATCATCAGATATTAATGTCCTTATCATGGTACCACCGTTGGGACATCTCCTTTCCATTAAAAAAAGAATCATAAAAATCGGATCATAAACGACGAAATTAGCCATGAACACACATAAAAAAAAAAAAATACATATATATATTTATTGAGAAACCTCCTTCTTTTTTTGAAGTCGGTTAAAAATAGCATTCAGTTTTAGTACGGTAATGCAAATCTAATGACCTTTCCAACGCCTTCCATCTTAGGTTTTACACGAACCCTAAAACATATAGTTAAATGTGTAGATTTGGTTAGTCGGGGATGAATCAATCTTGTCAATTCTAACAATTAGATTTATCAAGTACCTACTAGTCGTTCGTCGCAGCTCACAGCTCTCGAGGCGTAAGACCTTACTCAATATATATTGTATTGTATTAACACAAAAAAAAATATTCAAATATGTTATGTCCAGAGTTGAGCGCGTCCAAATCACCACCAAAAATTCACGTTATTCTGTTAGAACAATCTATACAAATAAATAAAATTGGAGTGTCTGTTTGTAATATTAAAATAACCGCTTTTTACTAAATGCATATCTATGTATACACGGTACATATACCAAAAATGTAGTTAAAAAAATTTTTGTCTGTCTGTTGTCGGTCTGTCTGTCTGTCTGTTTGTTCCGGGTAATCTCTGGAACGGCTGGACGGATTTTGACGGGACTTTCACTGGCAGGTAGCTGATGATCCAGGGAGTAACTTAGGATACTTTTTTTAGACTAACTTTGCCCCGTGGCGTTACTCGCGGTACAACAATAACCGCGGGTAACACCGCGGGGTTCAGCTAGTTTGAATATAAAATCTTAAGGATTAATTTAAATGATTACAAAAAAATGGCTGTGATGTTCTGATAAAAATTCAAAAGCATAAAGTTAACCAAATTATCTTTATTTTTAATACATATAGCCTGCCCAAGTGGCTCTACATTAACTGATGAACAGAATTCGAAATTTATTTTTACGCACGATCGTGCTTTTTTTTTGCTGCCAAAATGTGTTTAAATCAACGTGGCTCCACTACCTTAAGGAATGTATTAATAATATTTTTTTCAAATGGCACAGAATCTAAAACAGAGTCTAAACAGCAGTCTAACAGATACTCATGAAGACCACATTGCTTCAGTAACTTTGAAAGGCGTTTAGATTTCCGAGTTTGATAAAAGAAAGTCGCATTTTACAGACTTAAATGTTAATAGAAAACTAACAAACATATATAAAAAGATGCCTCTCAACACTAAGTCACGTGATTACAACAAAATATTGCAAGATTATTAAGCGACTAGCTGATCCACGCAACCTCGTTTGCGCCTTATATTGCCCGTAGTGTGAAAATTTCCCCCGTTTTTGACACATTTTTTATTGGTGCTCCTCTCCTATTAGTAGTAGCGTGATGATATATACCCTATAGCCTTTCTCGATAAATGGGCTATCTAACATTGAAAGATTTTTTCAAATCGGACCAGTAGTTCCTGACATTAGCGTGTTCAAACAAACAAACAAACTCTTCAGCTTTATATATTAGTACTAGCTGCCCCGGCAAACGTCGTTTTGCCATAAATTTTTTTTAAGGATGGGTGACCCTTTATACTGAGATTTAAACTATCCTATCTCTCAAGTTGGATCGAACTGCACATGGTGTGCGAATTTTATTATAATCGGTTAAGTGGTTTAGCAGTCCATTGAGGACAAACATTGTGACACGAGATTTATATATATTAAGATAGATTGTAAAAAGCAAATCGATTCGAAACACTTTTCTGAGGGGACTGGATAGATATATGAGGAGTCACCTGTCTGTGCTCAGTGCAGTCAGGTGGTCGGCTCTGCTATGACTATTAATTAAAGCTACCAAAATTATTTCTTTGTGTATAATATTAATTTGACAACGATGCAACATCTACATGTGTTGCAAATCAAGAAAATATTAAAATATAAAGATTTTTGTCATTAGGAAGTCTTTAAAAATGTATGTTAAAAATAAAGAAGAATAATCAAAGTCATCAAAACTGTTTTTTAAATAACTCAATCAGACGTTGACAAAGAAAATGGAAAAGTTACACTCTGGAATTGCGATTACAAAAAAACAGGCCAAGTGCGAGTCAGACTCGCACTGGGCCGGCTTGGTGTGGCCCGCCAGGCATGATCACCTCGCCTGGTCGTAGGATCCTCCCTTTGTGTTGGTGGGACATGACACACCTGTCTACCACAGCGGTGACGCCAACGTGATTGGAACCAGCCTTTGAAGCAGCATCAGCGTGCCACCATCATGTTCACTCCCACAGCAAGTCTCAGCCAGCCAGCAACTTCGGCCTCAATAGGGATACACCACACGCAGGAAGCGACTGGTCCAGCCTGGTACACCCCTACGGCCTCATCAGCGTCTAGGCACAGCACACTGCACCTACGATCCATGTAAGAAGAGCATTTGTCTCCCGTCTACGCAGCAGCCATCCACTACGCAGTAACTGCTCCGACTCACTGGGGACTTCACCGCAGCACCGCGCACCGCCTGTTATCCCGACTCACTGAGATCAGCGGACTTCCTTCGAGACTCATTGGGACTATCGGCATTCAGTTCCGACTCCTGGAACTACTCACTCCTGGCACTAGCAAGCTCCGCAACTGAGCATAGACAGCTGACTCCTCAGCCCTCTGATCTTGGAGGGAAGTGATGTGGTGACTTCCACATACAGCGCAACAGAAATATACTGCAGCGCCATCTACCGTAGTTACACTGAACTACGGAGTACCAAGTGTGTGGGAAGTGGGAAGTGGACTTATCATATTTCCAACTACTCCTGTTTTTTCTTCTGATTAATTTGGTTGCGGATTCCAAGACAGTTAATTTTTTTTCCTGGGACTTCCCGAGTGTCATAACTCGGTTTGTTCGTGGGTCACTGCTGTTGATCCTGGTGTACAGGAGTTACAGTGGTGGGCGTGTGGGTGGGATCAGTCCCAATAAAAATGTATAAATAACTATGTTTTTGTTATTATTGTTTTACAACAATTGTTTTACAAAGCTTAATAGGACAGGGCGCAGCGCAGCTAGTTAAGTCATTACTTAACTATAGTCTGTTTTTTTTAACAAACGAGTACCGAAAATTTTGACTGTGTTTCTATTGGTCCACGTAATCAACATAAAGTCCGTTCCACACAAACGCTGTAGTTACACCTACATTCAGTTGAGCCATCGACTACCTTATACCGTGCGCGTCGCACGTGTTTTAGTGAGTGAACCAGGCGAGTTTAAGTGTGAGTCATTACGGACATGTCTTCTGTAGTTAAGCGTACTTAGCGCCCTTTGCAATCTACAGAAAAACAATATATTATCCTATTTCAATCTGCTTTATAGAAATTATAACCGTAATTGACACAGAGCTTCCAGGAACTCTCACACAATAAACAAAAATACATATATTCACCCAAACACACTATAACACTTTCAAGAAGGCTCTGGTTTCCGACTTTTGCTTAAGAACACGTCTTCTTGCTTTATTGAATTTTTTTTTGTATTAACTTTCTTATTTGTCTTTTTACTATTCCTTTAAATATATAATTGTCACGACACTTTTTGCTACAGTAAGCGATTGTAAGCCGTGCGGCGTGCACATGTTTCTCTGTCTCTCTCTCTCTCTTACAGAAAGCAAGCCAGACATTTTCATTTCTATTTCGCATTGAACAGTGTGGTGTCGCGACGATTATTTTTGTTGAGTATATACAGGTTTTTTGTACATAATAAATAATAAAAAATAATAAAAATAATGAATCCTGACAGTGAACTTCGTTCCATCCGGGTGTCCCTTGACACCTCTCGAGTTTTTTATTATTATAACCGAGGCTTGGCCTGTTATCACACACATTTAATGTTACATCAAATGTCATATCTATGGGAAAGTGAATTTTACTGTTATCAGTTTTATTGACAATGAAATTTATATTGGTTAGCCGTAAGTCCAACGTTCTTTGATCAGGATTGTTTTTTTTTTTTATTTAGATAAATAAACAACAACACAATGCAAGGTTATAAATACAATTACATAAAGGTATGGATAATTGTGCTATCAGCGACATTTACCACATAGTAGTAATGTAACATTAACAGGGTTTCTTCCTTTGAGAACATTAGATACAACTATACAACATACATTAGCGATATTATGTGTTTGACAGTGATATAAAATTAGATATATATTTATGTATATATATAATATTGTAGGCTAACACTTGATTTAATTTGAATAAACATTAACATTTTTAAGTTATAACTTTTTAAAAGAGCTAGGACGCACTGCCATTAGATCAATAGTACAGAAATATTTGTTAAAACTATCAATCATTCTGTGCATTGGTGACCTTTTACCAGCATTAGTGCGGCATCGGGTAGTTGCAAAGATGCTACAAATATTACGGCAATGAGTTCTAGTGGGTACAACATAACCAGTCAGAGGATTTATAATGGTATTGGCCTGCTGTAAATCACTTAACGCTATAAAGTCTGAAAGGGTATATAGTAATCTATGGTGGTTATTGTTGTTAATATTCTTGTTTGAGTATAAATCTGCAATCAGATGTGACCGACCATTATCCATAGACCAGTTAATAAAATCCAAGTTAAAATCGCTGACTATTATCATCAACACTTTCCGACACCTTTAGTGCACTATCCAGAAATTCACTTAAGACACCAGATATCCTCACTATAACTTTCCCATTAGAAAATACGAGACGACGGAATACATTTGAATATCGCTATCAAAACGGCTTCACCATCAGATTTTGCCGATCTTTTATATTAGAATTACAATTATGCAAATTTAAATCATATAATTAATTTTTCTCTATAGTAATATAAATAAATAAATAAATACTTCGGACATCTATTACACAACGTCATCTAGTCCCAAGCTAAGCAGAGCTTGTGTTATGGGTACTAGACAACTGATACAAATACATATATACTTTTTTTTGTAAATACATACATATTATACATAGAAAACACCCAAACTCCGAAACAAATATTTGTTGGAAAAAGGAAATATCGGATACTCACAAACAAAAAGGTACATGGTAGCAATCCCGCAGATTCCCATTTTAAATATTTGTAGATCATACAAACATTTGGTCCGACCCGGGAATCGAACCCGAGACCTCACGATCAGCAGTCGCACACGCCAACCGCGAGACCAACGAGGCAGTCTTCGTAAATTTAGTCTTAGTAAATTTTAGAAGTATTCAATATGATCAGGCCTTAACAATTTCAAAACAAGAACGAAGGCGTTGGCCCCACACCACCAATGACCCATCTCACTCTGTCAATATCAGAAATGTGCGAGATATACTCAGTACTCTTTTGTTAAATAAAACAGACAATAGCTGCGCTGCGCCCCGTCCCATGTTATGTTTCAGTAAACAGAAATTAAACGAAATCCATACAAAAAATATATTTATTACAATTAATATCACAATCAAATCAACAAACTTTAAACATTATAATTTTAAATGTATTTTAAAATTTCAAACTTTAA
Organism: Spilosoma lubricipeda; assembly: GCA_905220595.1. Taxonomy (NCBI): domain Eukaryota; kingdom Metazoa; phylum Arthropoda; class Insecta; order Lepidoptera; family Erebidae; genus Spilosoma; species Spilosoma lubricipeda. Next base: position 8,632,269 of record HG992299.1, read on the forward strand.
TTACAAGGATTCAAATCTTATGATTCGTTTATTAAAAGACAAAAAAAATAATCGAACACTGAAACTACAAATATTTTCAAATAGAAAAAAAGAAACAAACATTATGAAAAAAATCCCTTATGCTATATACGCGGTATGTGACTGGCTAAAATAGGGAACCGCACTGGTTTAGGGTCAAACGGAGACCTAGGTCCTGGAAGCTGAGGCTTAAACGGAGGTAGAGTAGGAAGCCTACTTGGGCCTAAGCTTCTTGCATTACGACGATTGTATCCAGGATGTGTCGGTCCTGTGTCATGGCTTGAAGACTGCCGGGTACCACTTCCCCTTGTACCCTTAGGAGTACCCAAACTACGGGCTACTCTCCTATTAGGGTCTAGTTTGATATCATCGATATACTTCGGCAGGAACGGGTGATCGCCCGTCGCGGGTGCTTTGGGGAAATCATTACCTTGGTATAACCACTGAGGTTCATCGTTGGATCTTCTTAATCTTATGAGAACAGGTTTCCGTGGAGGCGGCCGGTATGTTGGCAGAATAAACCGTTGGCATGACGTCTCATAGACGAACACTGAAGCGAAAATAACGAGAAGTATTAATGGTTTATACATGTTGACTGAATTGAGGTTTGTCTTTGAATGATAACTCGTTTCTTATGCCCCGGTTTTTATACAATTTCTTGAGGAAATAGAGGTTCTTTACTGAAGATTAAATGGCGCGCTAAATGAGGGAAGAACCTTATTATTATTTGTTTACATTCAAGTTTCATCATGCGTCATCTTTAGAGATAAAGTGTCGAGATATCCTCATTACTATTATAAATGTGAAAGGTAATTAAATTGTGGTAATTAAAGAATTCTTTATTTTTCTTTTAAAGAATGTAGGTCACCTGCTATTTTATTTTTATTATCTTTTATAGATTTTACCATGGCAACGGAGAGTACAGTACCTATATCAAAAAGGCGGCGTAGAGCAAAGAAGCCGCTAGTTAGGGTTCTGTACCCAAAGGGTTAAACGGGACCGTTACCAAGACTGTCTGTCTGTCTGTCCGTCTGTCACCAGGCTGTATCTCATGAACCGTGATAGTTATATAGTTAAAATATTCAGAGGTGATGTATTTCTGTTGCTGCTATGACAACAAATACTAAAAAACAGAATAAAATAAATATTTCAGGGGGCGCCCATACAAGAAACGAGAATTATTTGCTCGTGTTTGCTCGATATTGATAACGGCAACAGGTAGACCCTTGAAATGTTCATAGAATGTTTAGATATATATTCATTTTAAAAATATATAATTAAATTCAAATAAAACAAATATTTTAAGTTAGCTGACAAACAAAATCGTGATATTTTTGCTCGGTTTTGTTAGTTAGTTAAATAATGGTACGAAACCCTTCGTGCGTAAGGCTTACTCGCAGTTGGCGGGTTTTTTCTTACTTCCAACTTTATCTTAATAAATTATGTCAACGTACTGCAACTTGGTAACATATATTACAATAACAAGAAAGAGTTTTTAAAAAGTATAACCAGAATAGTTACGTTAAAACTTTGGGTAAAATTTGAATAGCCTATATCACCCGACACATTATTTCGAATCTATTGATACCTCATTCTTAATAGTTAAAATTAAAAGTTAAAATCCGTTTAATAGTTTATACATTTAATAGTGACCATATTAACATATATAGCCTGCTAAATATTACCTTTCCTTATGGTTTCGGCATAGTGGGGTAAAAAATCTATACTTAATATTATAAAGCTGAAGAGTTTGTTTATTTATTAGGAAACGTGTTGGTCCGATTTGAAAAATTCCTTCAGTGTTGTATAGTACATTTATCGAGTAAGGCTATAGGCTATATATCATCACGCTAAGACCAATAGGAGCGGAGCACTAATGAAGAATGTTACAAAAACGGGGGCAAATTATCACGCTATTGCAAACATATTTACACATATTTATACAAAAATGTGTAAAAACAGTTTATTAGTAACAAAAATTACATATTATATAATTGTTTTCTAATACACTCAGATAATATAAAGCTTTGAATTTAGTTTGAACTTATTGTTTATATGTGTTTTTTTGTTCTGGAATTAAAATCATCAATTACTTTTAAACAACTTAACAGCTTCTTAAACAGGTAAATCAACATTATAAATTACATTTTAAGTTTCAAAAATATACTAGCAAGCATTATGCACTCAATGTTTTTGATCCGTTCTTTGCAGGTCATTGGACTTAGATGACGTAGCCTTCGGCTCTGGGGTACGATGAGATGGGTTCTTCCCCAGACAGTTGGTCTCGGAGTTGTATATTAAAACCCGTTATTAATTATCGCTCTCTAAAATCATTACTATCTTTTAAATCATTTTCGACACTTCAAAGTTTTGAATCTTCTGTTGCAGTTTCTTGATTACTATAACTGTTTTTTGTAAAATGAAACATGCATTTATACCTTCTATCTATTTTAAGTATTATACAAATATAAAACAAAAGAAAAACATTGAAATATATTCAATATTGTCCTGCTTATATTAAATTTTCCTTTAAGCTAAACTTCTTTATTATGAATGAATTTAAATGTAAGAGACATTTAATAACTTCATATCGTTATCATTGTATTCTATCCATACAAATACATTTATATTTATTGTATATAGTATTGTAAATAGAACATTGTATTTCATCTATACTATGTACAAGTAATCAAAATCGGTTCATAAACGACGAAGTTACCCGCGAACAAACATATAATAAATATATATATTTACAATCAATTCGACCAATTCGACCGACCGAATATTCGTATATTTGGCCATTCGACCGTATATATATATATATATATATATACGGTCGAATTGAGAAACCTCTTCCTTTTTTTGTAGTCGGTTAATGTTGGGAACAGATAAAAAAAAAATGTGATTTCGAAGTTCATATTCCCATATACTTATTAATTTTAATGTAAAGTTTTCCAAGTTTTGGTAAAATTTTAGGGTGTGTGTATATCTAATGCACTGCCCCTACTCTTGCCATGGGGATCGTTACAGCCGAATATAGGAGAAATCTGCGCAGGACAACATCACTGCAAAAAGATAAGGAAAATTACAGTTAACTTTAACATACATCAATCCGACTGACCAGCTACAACAAGGTGTAATAGTCCAAAACTTTCTTTCTACGAAGAAGCTTTTCTTAAGCAATTGGACTATTGAATTATATAAATATAATAATAACTAGCTGACCCACGCAACTTCGTTTACGTCTCTTATTGCCCGTAGCGTGATAATTTTCCCCCGTTTTTGAAACATTTTTCATTGGTGCTCCGCTCCTATTAGTCTTAGCGTGATGATATATAGCCTATAGCCTTCCTCGATAAATGGGCTATCTAACACTGAAAGAATTTTTCAAATCGGATCAGCGGTTCCAGAGATTAGCGTGTTCAAACAAACAAACAAACAAACTCTTCAGCTTTATATATTAGTATAGATAATTACTAGCTGATCCGCGCAACTTGTCTGCGTCTCTCCAAAACATTTTCGGTCCCTACCCGGCTCCTATTGGTCGAACCGTGATATTCTAAGGCTTAAAACCTTCCTCGCTAAATGGGCTATCCAACAAAAAAAGAGTTCGCAAAATCGGTTTAGCCGTTCACGCGTGATGTTGTGACCAAGGCAAATAGGGATTTATTTTTAAATATATAGATGACTAGCCGACCCACGCAACCCCGTTTGCGTCTCCTATTGCCCGTCGCGTGAAAATTTCCCCCGTTTTTGAAACCTTTTTCATTGTTGCTCCGCTCCTATTAGTAGTAGCGTGATGATATATACCTTATAGCCTTCCTCGATAAATGGACTATCCAACACCGAAGGAATTTTTCAAATCCGACCAGCGGTTCCTGAGATTAGCGTGTTCAAACAAACAAACAAACAAACAAACAAACAAACAAACAAACTCTTCAGCTTTATATATTAGTATAGATGAGTAAAAACAAAACGGATATATACATACGTACAGGAAAATATTGGCTTTTATACATCAGATCAAGTAGGTTGACGTCTATCGTAAAAGAGGTTCATTATATAGACAGGTTGGGAGATAACGTTTGTTGTTTCATAACTTAACCTAGAAAGTGTTAATCATACTTTTACTCTTTTTGATAACCTTTATTCAGAAATATACTCTGCATGGACTATTCTGCTACTAGAACAACTCTTAACAGACAATAGCAGTCACAGTCTTAACTAGTTTAGAAGCGAACACATGAATGAAAAGGTTTCAAATTAAAATGTGTTGAGGCATTTAGTTGAGTCACATAAGTTTTTTTAAGCATTGTAATGGTTGTGTATGCAAATTCTTTATAATTATGCTAGGGGATTGTTCTAGATTGATTTCTTAACCGACTTCAAAAAAAAGGAGGAGGTTTCTCAATTCGACCGTATTTATACATTTTTTTTGTTTTCGCGGATAACTTCGTCGTTTATGAACCGATTTTGATGATTCTTTTTTTTAATGGAAAGGAGATGGAATGGAAACCCAACGGTGGTACCATGATAAGGATATCAATATCTGATGATGGCTTCCAAGAGAAATCGAGTCAAACCTTGAAGTCGGTTTTATTTTTGTTAAAATTGTACTTGTGGGCTAAAATAGTTTAGTTTGTTTTAAAGGAATATCGAATAAAAAAACAAAAACAGGTATCTGTTTTTGCTCATCTTGTTAAAACATTTAGAAATCTGTGTCTGTTCATGATTTCAAATTAACAACTTTTCACTAAATGCATATGGAAATGTATGCGGTACTTACATCAAAAAAACATTTTATTCTTAATTTTTGTCCATATGTCTGTCTGTTGTATTGTATTGGAACGGCAGTACTGATTTTGACGGGACTTTTACTGGCAATGTTATATGGAGTAACTTACGCTCTAGCTTAAAATCAATGAAATAGTAAACAATATCCGATTCAAAAAAAATAAAAACCAAGTTCAATATGTAATAAAACAACAGAAATACGAAAAAATAATTTATTATGACAAATGGTTGCGTAGACTGCTACACAATGGTATACTAGTAAATACTAAGTACTACTACTAGTAATATATTCTTCTAAAATTATACATAAATAGGCAGGCGAACTGGCTTAGTGTCCCAAGGGTGCTTTGGGGCGGGAGCCCTAGGATTAAAAGGTGGTAATCTAGGAAACGGCATTTTCGGTAGAGACCTTGCGTTACGACGGTTATATCCTGGATGAGTCGGTCCCGTGTCGTGGCTCGAAGACTGACGGGTGCCACCTCCTCTTGAAGCCCTAGGAGTACTCAAGCTGCGGGCTACTCTTGTATTCGGGTCCAGTTTGATATCATCGATATACTTCGGCAGGAAAGGGTGATCGCCTGTCGCTGGTGCTTTGGGGAAATCGTCACCTTGAAACAGCCATCGAGGTTCATCATTTGATCTTCTTGCCCTCATGATGACTGGTTGCCTGGGTGTCGGAGGTGGTCGGTAAATAGGGAATATGAACTGGCATGATGTCTCGCAGAACAAGACTGCTGCGAAAACTCCCAAAATTAAAACAAGTTTATACATGTTGATGATTTGAAGAACTGTCTTCAACTGCTGTTGTGAATAAAGACGTAGTATTTATATAAGATTGTAAAGTAAAAATCGGTTATATACCTATTAAGATATGAGAGTTGTAAAAAGGGAAGAACCGCATATTTACGGCAGATGTTTCCTCGTTATCATCTTTATATATTTATCTTCTTTAATTAAGCAAAGATCGTGAACTTAATAACGATATAAATGATCACGAAAATAAATATAAATTACTAGGAATGAAAACATTTAGAACACCATTAATTACTAAACTAAACAATTTCCTTATCTTTATATATATAATTCTTCTGTGAGTGTGTATGTCACTGAACTACTCTCAAACGACTGGACCGATTTTGATGAAATTTTTTGTGTGTGTTCAAGGGGATCTGGGAATGGTTTAGATTCACAATTTTGTCCGCTGGACAATGTTTTTTTAATTAATTTTTAATTTAATAGTAGTTATGGCAAAACGACGTTTGCCGGGACAGCTAGTAATTTATAAATTTTCAAGAAGTTACAAGTGTTTTTTATATTGACTAGATTAATAGAAAAAAAAATGAATATGTGTATATGAATTTACTTGGGCAGTCTACTGTTATAAGAATGCGATCTCAAAATATGAAATGAAAATGGCTTAATATATAAAAAAAAACAATCTTCTTTTTAAATACTATTTTATTTCTTAACTTATAATCTTAGCCATACGGTATAACAATGGTAATGTAATGAGATTCTCTTAAATCATTTTGACAACAAGAGAACTTTACGGGCCTACTAAAATTGTTAAATCAAATCCAAACTTTGTTTTGACAGCCTCGTTGGTCTCGCGGTCGGCGAGTGCGACTGCTGATCATGAGGTCTCGGGTTTGATTCCCGGGTCGGACCAAATGTTTGTATGATCTACAAATATTTGTTTCGGAGTTTGGGTGTTTTCTATGTATAATATATATGTATTTACAAAAAAAATGTATTATGTATTTGTATCAGTTGTCTAGTACCCATAACACAAGCTCTGCTTAGCTTGGGACTAGATGGCATTGTGTGTTAGATGTCCGAAATATTTATTTATTTATTATTTAAACTGCTTTGTTCGGTTTCAATTATTTTTATCTGAAAATTTGGTACGAAGCAACATCTTATAGCACAGATAAAGGAAGAATTGCGAAAGGTATAAACTTTTAGTTACTTCATATAATAAGTCGTTTACGAGGCAAATTTTCGACACTCGCAAGGGAATCAAAACCTACTGGATACTTCCCGTGAACTCAGAATCTTGAAATTTGGTACGAAGTAAGGTCTTTAAGCTGTACCAAAACCAAACTTCTATGTCGACGCAATCAAAAGAAACAGCGATTTAAGCCGCATATTTTGAAACTCGCAACTACTCGCAACCTAAAAGATACTTTCAGACGCCCTCAAATCTTGAAATCTCTCTCTTTGGCAAGGTCTAATCGCCTTTAAGCTGTGAAAAAAGCTTATATGTACCGTTTTACGTTCCGTACAAACCTGTAAGCCTCGTTGGTCTAGTGGTTAGCGTAAGCGACTGCAGATCAAGAGGTCTCGGGTTCGATTCCCGAGTCGGAATGCTGTTGGGTTTTTCTTACAAGAAATTCTTAATGGCAGCCCAGAGTATGGAAGATGGCGGTGTTTCCCGCCCGTGCCTCGGAGAGCACGTTAAGCCGTCGGGTCCGGTTCTCATGAACATCTATGGCAATCGTTATTGGGAAGTCAGTGCCCTCAAATATACTGACAACTTTTTTTTTTATTTTTACGTGTGGAAAAACCCCCTCGGGCCGTCACCCCGCCGGGGTTTGCGGCGGGGCGGTGTGTCGGAATCGAACCGACTAAAACCACACGGTATGCCACTCTGCGCCTGAGAGAGGGAGAGATCCGGGAACTGCTGTAGTAAGACCTCCGGACCCCTCCCGGCGCCAGCCCGCACAGATGCGGGCACCCTCCTCCTCAAACTCTCCATTTAGGCGACGTACGGCACACACGTAACGTCGCCTCCTCGCGGGCGGCCACTAATGCGGATGCAAGGGAAAACCCGTCCCGACCATCCGCGGCCACACTCAGGGCGGCATGAGGCGCAGATAGGCGCGCCTCCGCCGCCCGGTTTGCCGGCGGCGGATCGGGTCCGAGTAGAGGTCGTCCTCCCGGGCCTTCTCCGCCACCTCCTTCTGCGAAATTACGTCTTCGCAGAAGGCTGCGACCGCGGTAAAACTGCTGTCGCTACCGGCCATGGAGCGTACGATGGCCGGTAGCGAGAGATCTTCTCCGATGACTGCAGTGAGGGCCCGGCGCTGCGACGCCCATGCGGGGCTAACCACCAGCGTGTGCTGGGCCGAGTCCTCACTGCAGTCGCAGTGGTGGCAGGCGGGACTCAGTTCCCTCCGGGCGACCGAGTGCAGGTACTTTCCGAAGCATCCGTGCCCGGAAAGCACCTGCGTAAGTCGGAAGGAAAGAGTCCCGTGCTAAAACTGATATTCAGGTAAAACCGGTTGAACTAGTAGCCAACCTCAAATCTTGGAAATAATAAAGGCTAGGAAAATGAAAATGAGTAAAATGTATGTTTCTAAGTTAATTAAAACAATCAATTTTATGAGGGTTTTTACACACTTAACTCGTCATTTCTGGCACAGTAATTTTTCAATAATATTGTATATTTCAATGCCCCGTGGCTAAACTTGCGAGTATTTAAAGATATTTTTCCATCTGTCTAGTCTGTGTTGGTCTAGAGATTTGGATACAATATATTGACAATACAGTACATCTGTGGCGTCTGTTTGTGTCGATCTATAATTTTTAACTGTAGCTTCAATTTAACGTTCTTAAATGTCACTTAGTATCTTAATTAAATAAATGGTTTTAAATATGAATTTGATTAGTCACAGATCTTAGTCTCGATTCTCATACTGTCAACATAAAGGCTAACTTTCCTGATAATCCCTTCTTTCAGACTTTATTTATCTTAAGATTATATAATCATTATTGGTTAAATTATTTTTACTCAATTTTAACAAACAAACAAACACATACTCCTTTCAATTTATAATACTTGTTAAGATTTGAAAACGCTTTTGCCGACTACCATATTGTGCTAATAGATTTGGTATCTATAAAGTCCAAATCATTTCCAGCGATTTTGGAAATAAAATACCTGGCTTCACAAGGTATTTATAATTATTCTATTCTTAGGCTATTCTTCTCATCACAAGAAAGTAGACCAGTAGACCACATTCAGTATAAAGAAGGAGAACGGGAAGAAAAATCTTGAGAAGCGGTCTATGTACACAGCTGTCTCACGTCCATTGCAGAAAGTGTCGTACTGAGGGATTGATGCGGAGGTACTGGCGCGAGGGTCCACTGGCGTAGGGAATATGTGCTAGAAGAAAGAACGAATGATTGACTTTAAATAGCAAGTGGTTAATACTTCAATGACCTATCTAATGGAATTGATAGGTTATTATAAACTGTGTGACTCTGCAAATTGATGAATTGCTTAAATACGTTATTCTGTATTCCTGAATTTTCGCTCTTAAGTTAAAAGTTAAGAACTAAAACAAAACATTTTGGTAATTAAATGACGGTGCTTGAGGCAACATAAAAATCCTATAGATAAATTGAGAACAGATTGAGAACGTTTCACACAGGATTTAACTTTAGTACAAAAGATAAAAAAAACACTTATGGACTTGGGTATCTTTTGTCCATAAAGGAAAATAAAAAGAAAGAAACAGATTGAAACAACACACACCTTAAAAGCATCCAAATCTCTTGAAAGATCCTCATCGGAATACCCTTTCATGGCTTTGGTAGCCACTGGACCCATATAGTTGTTCACAACAGCGAACTCAAAGAGTGACAGGAATACGAAGACAGAACAGGACGACATCCAAACGTCTATAGCCTTGACATATGAGACTGGTGGTAGACTTTGCTGGGATTGGGTATTTTGAGTAGCTGTGGAGATAAATTAAAATCTTAAATTCTCTGAAATATCATATACAACTACATGTTTAAGTATTTAATTTTCATAATTATCATCATCTCTGATCATATCATTATTTGATCTGCTTAAATAAGCCTTTGCCACCCTAGCCAATGGCATACTAACAACGTACACAATAATAGAAAACTTACGAATGTATGGGTATGACATCTCTCAACGTTAACTCACAACGGTCAAAACCAAATTTTAACAAAAAAAACGACTTTAAGAACTAGATCAAATTGAAATCGGACCTTAGGGTCACGTAGTGGCTTTAGGAGCCATGAGGTTCAGAGATGAAGATGGTGGTTAGGCCACGAGGTTGAGCAGGAGATAATTTAGACACGTACTACACTATATATATATGATATTTATTTGAAAGATATGCAAGTTGACAATGAAATTGGTTCGTGAACACAAAGTTATATAGATCCTACAGGGCGTAGGTTTGAGAGATTCGACCACAGCTGCACCTCCAATTAAGAGGCACTTAATAAGCACCAGCTTTAAAAAAAAAACATTAAAATCGATTCACTAAGTCGAAAGTTCTGAGGTAACAAACAAAAAAACAGTCGAATTGAGAACCTCCTAATTTTCTTGAAGTCGTTTTAAAATATTAGCCAATAATACAAGAGAATAGAAGGGTTGGTGGTTTTAGAAATAGAATCGACGCGAAACAGTTGCTCCTTGGCTATGGCAGCTGGTTAGAAGGGGTTTGGATCTACTATCTCACGCTGGCCTGATGGACTGGAGTAGGGTTTGCATCAAGATTTCCCTCTTTTTTGTGAACTGCCTATTGTAAAACTAATGAAGGTGTCCATCCATATCTGCACAACTAAATGCTGGACAGAAGATATATTATTTAAAGTACTTCTATTGTCTTATTCCTCACATGCCATGTAAAGTATTTTATTTATTTATTTTTCCCAATATTTAAGGATAAGCAATCTATTAGAACTTTAACCTTAGCTTATTCTCGGTAACTAGCATTTCACGTCTTATTGGGGTTCCCCGACGATAAACCTTTTGGTGATAGAAGATAAAGAGTTAAGTATTGAAGATTACATACTTATACTTTGTAAATTTATGCAAATTAATTAAGTAATAATTGAATCAGAAACATTTTAACAGTAAATTTTACATAATTCATATGAAGCTAATATATCTCCAAATGAATTTTTGTCCTAAGGGACGTACATAATCCGCTTATTGATCATAAATCCAGATAGTTCAACAGTAAATTTAATAATTCACCAGAAATTTCCAAAAAAAATACTACTCGTATATTGTTCATGTGTAAAAAATAGACAGAAAATGTATCTATTTTCAAGACACTATTTTATTATATTATACGTTACCTAAAGTCAATAAAGACGTAACACCAAGTGTGACCCTAGCAGGTATCGCTTCGGGCTTGATCCAAAAAGATATCCAGGACATGACGACGATTAGGGCTGATGGAATATACGTATGAAACAGATGGTACCCTAATCTTCGTCGGAGGTTGAACACTACAGCTAGGCAAGTGAAGTTACCTGGAAACAAGGATTACCAATAAAGTTAAGGATTGTTAACTATGTGAATATCAGGGTTTAATGTTGAAATAAGTTAAGGTTAAATCCAGCACTCTCTATTTCTCTGTCAATAGCAAGGCCAGTGAAGAATATTAGAACTCAATATATATTCCACTTTTATCAAGATAAAGGAAGAATACTAAGCAAAGGCAGAAAAAACAAATGCATCATGTACTGCGTCTTTCACCCAGGAAAATATGGCTTGAATATTCAACTATCTGTTAGAGATTCATGGACACTATGGCTTTTCATAGAAAGGTTTATAAACAAGAACTACTTACCCGTGGAATATTCTATTGTGCAATCAGATGTATAATTATTGGAGATATCTAGCTGAGGCAGCTCAATGTCAGGGTTCACTACCAAAGGATCTGTCACGTTCCAGATGAACACCAAGTCGTGGACTGTGTGGGATACTGAAAAAAAAACGACGATAATTACTTTTTATATGAAAACTAGTTTTTAAATTTAGAAAAGTTTTTTCTAGAAATACTTACAGCTTTCGATCATCATGGAACAGCTTTGAGTGTCGTGTGGATATGACTCGAATTTCATGGCGCACGAAAGAACTAATGTTAATCTGTAATCATTAATAATAATAATATATAATAATAATATTACTCAATTTAGAGCAAGTAAATTTTCCAAACGGAGAATTTGCTCAAGCAATCCATAAATCCATAAATATCCGTAGATAAAAAGTTTTTGGACTGAAAAGTTTGCTCTAACCAACCTTCTTTTATTTTCAATGTCAATTTTTGCACTAGGTATATATATGTTCCAAGTATATATGAAACGTACACTAAAAACGCTCAGACTAACATTGTATGGATAGCAAAAAGTGTTGTCCTATGAGGATCGAACACACAACACTCAATGCAGTAGGTTTTTTTTTTTTTTTTTTTTTTTTTTTTTTGTTTTTATTTATTTATTTATTTATTTGCAGAAATGTAGGTTAACAGAGATCTTAAATATATCATAATAGTAGTGACCCATTTACATTCTACCATTTTAAAATAGTGTGCAAATATATAGCATTGTATTATTATTATTTTTTTTACATAAGTTAACAATAAAAATAAAAAAATAAATCATGAAACAAACAAAATATCTTAAAGAAAAAAATTAAATAAAAAATGTCGGAAAATTCGCTAATTAAAATGTCAGAAAATTCGCTAATTAAATGTCATAATAATGCAAATTAAAATGTCAGATTCAAACATGTCTCTTTTTTTCCTCAAATCCTAGTGCCAGTCATATAATAGTATGCCATCGTCATCCAAATATTCTTGAAGAGAGTAATAGCACTTAGCAATGAGCAGTTTTTGAAGATGCTTCTTGAAAATTATCGTATTGTCAGCTTTTTTTATACAGTTTGGTAACCTATTGTAAACATGTGGAGCAATACAGAAAAAGCTTTTTTGCATTAATGTGGTTTTGCTCTTTACTACACACAACATGTCTGCGTGGCGGGCTCTTGTTCTTTTCTCAAATAATGACATATTTTTCCTCACAAACATGGCACACTCAATGATGTACATACATGGGAAAGTCAATAAATTATTTTCCATGAAGTAAGATTTACAACTATTTGGAATTCTAACATCAAACATAGTCCTTATACAACGTTTCTGAATTTTGAATGCCAAATGCCAATCAGTGGAGTTACCCCAAAATATGATACCATACCGCAACGTTGACGAAACAAGTCCATGATAGGCTGTTATCAGTGCTGATCTACTTGCTGTACTCTTTAACTTATAGAGTCCATATATCGATTGACTCACCTTAGTACATACATATTCTATATGAGCTTTCCAATTCAATTTACTATCAATCATTAAACCTAAAAATCGAAGGTTCTCTTTCTGTTCGAATTTATGACCATTGTAATTTACATTTAAGTTATTTTGTACAGTATTGGTTCTTTGCTTAAAATTTATAATTTTAGATTTATCTAGGTTAATTTTTAAATTGTTGTTTTGTAGCCATTGTATAATTATATTAATAGACGTATTTATTTTAGTTTCAATAGATGTCAAGGATTCATTAGCAAATAATACAGTGCTGTCATCAGCAAATAAAGTCATATTATATGTAGTTGTCAGCGGAAGGTCATTGATGTATACAATAAAAAGCAGAGGACCCAAAACGCTACCCTGTGGGACTCCAAATCTCACTGTCCTCTCATTCGACCTAAAAACTATTTCAGACTTTGATTTAGGACATATGTTTGAAATTTCTGTAATTTGTTTTCTATTGGAAAGATATGAGTTTAATAAATCATGAATATTGCCTCTTATGCCATATTGATAAAGTTTATCAAGAAGTATGTCATGTCTTACACGATCAAAAGCTTTGGACATATCCATAAACAAGCCAATTGTCGACTGTCCTTTGTCCATGCTAGTGATCACCGATTTTACGAATTTATAAACTGCCATGTTAATGTTTTTATTCTTTCGGAAACCATATTGTTCTGGTACTAAAATGGCCTCCCTATCCAAATACATACATATACTGTTATGAATAACTTTCTCAAATATTTTGGAAAATATTGTCAAAAGAACAATTGGCCTATAGTTACCAATACTAAGTTTGTCGCCTTTCTTGAAAACGGGTTTTACAATGGTCATTTTTAATGCATCTGGAAAGACACCCTGTTCGTTGCAGGAGTTAATTAAATGACATAGTATCGGAGAAACAACACTACCTACATCCTTGATCACCTCTGTAGTGATACCGTCATATCCAACACTGCTGGTAGTTTTAAGGGATTTGATGATATTCAATATATCCTTTGGTGTGACTGGTGCTAAAAACATCGAGTTGCTCTTTTTGTAATTTAATTTGCTTGCACTTTTATCTAAATATTGTTTGTCAATCATGTCTATATAATAATTATTGAATTCGTTACATATCATTTGTGGGTCATCTACAAATTTATTATTTACGTTAATACCAGGTATTTCCATTAAAGGTTTCTTTGTTTTCGTACTATTTATAATGTGCCAAATGGCTTTAGTTTTATTTTTTGAAGAATTTATGAAGTGCGCATTTCTGTGTTTTTGAGACAACCTAATTATTTTTTTAAGACGCGATGAATAAGTCTTAAACGTTGTCTTGTTAATTTCAGTAGGTAATCTTCTATATTGCCACATCATTTGACGTTTTTTCGAGCTACAAAGCTTTAATCCTTTTGAGATCCATTTTACTTTCTTGTTTGAGAAACGCTTAACTTTAACCACCGGAAAACACAAATTATATAAAAGTGTGAACATCTCATGAAAAGTGTTAAATGCTTTATTAGGATCTTGTTCTGATATTACGTCAGAGAAGCTTAGTTGAGACAAATAACACTTAAATTTGTTCCTGTTTTCAGTAGAAAAATCTCTTTTATTGACGTACCAATATTTTAATAAGCACTCCTTCTTTATAGGACATGATAATATCTGTGCCGTATGGTCTGATATAGACAAGTCATTTACTTGACCTCGGCATCCTCTAATATTATGCGCGAAGTTATCAATGCATGTATTACCTAAAAATCGAGTAATTTCTCTAAATACTAACTTTAGGTTAAAAGAGCACAATATCTGTTCAAATTCTAAAGATAACTTGTTTTTTTTCAATACATCTATATTAAAATCGCCGCATATTATTACTTTTTTGTTATTGTTATTACAAAGTTTCGTTAATAACGTATATAGTCTTTCACAAAATAATTGTATTGATAGCTGATCATATTTGGGCGGTCTATAGATACAAGCTACGTAAATTTTGTACTGAGTTAACTCCACCACCGAACATTCAAAGATATTAGTCAATGACAATTTTTTAATACAGTCCACAGTTTGATACAAGTAGCCCCGTTTTACTAAGATACAGGATCCTCCATGTCGATTTTTCCTCGTGAAAGAAGCAGCTAGATTAAAATTAGAGATCCTCAAATACTGCTCATCACCTTTTACCATGTTATGCTCAGTAATACAAATAACATCAATTAAATTGTTTAATTCATCCAAATGCAAGCTTAACAGATCTGATTTACTCAGTAATCCGTTTACATTTTGATGAAGTATATAAAACCTATCAGGCACGAAATAAATCATTAGAAGATATGCAAGATGTATAGAGGTTATGCAAGATGAATGTTTAAATCACTATATCATTCATCATCATCATCATCAGCCTATCTTAGTCCATTACTGGACATAGGCCTTTCACATTGCACCAATTGCACGCCACTTGGCTCGATCCTCGGCTTCCTGCTTGCTTCGATTGCTGGACTACCAGTCGAACTGACGCTTAATACAGTTACTAGCTTTTTTGTCGTTTATCGCAGCAATGAGTAGCCCATGTCCTCCCTCATGAGTTAAAGTATCTCCATGCCAAATTTCATTGAAATCGGTGCAGCGGTTTGGCTGTGAAACCAGGACAAACAGACAGACGGAGTTACTTTCGCATTTATAATATAAGTATGGATGACTCTTCACGTAGAAAGGTAGAAAAACAAACCAATGTTTCTGAGCCAAAAGAAAATATATAAAATTTCAAACTCACTTTGACATATAAAGCAACGTCTTATCATGATACAACCAGAGGTAATGATTGGGAATGCTCATTTCATGGAAGGTCACTTTCTTAGCATTCTTGAAGAAGCAATCGGGACGCCAGATTTTGTTCAGCCAGTCAACGTCCAGGATCCTGTATTCCTCGTGCATGTTCTCTGGTAATCGGAGTCTGGGGTCTCGCCAAGATTGTGCTAGAAAGATGTCTGCCACATACGTCTGAAAATTATAGTCTAACGTATTTAGAAAACTCATGTATTCAAAAATTAAATGAATTGAAAACAGCTTTAGACGGCTTACACACGTCTGTCTGACCCCAGACTGGGAATAGCCATGATAATAACAATACAGTAAATAATAATAAATAGATAAAAAAGACAAATTGTTCGTGTCGATTATAAAATTATTTTTTCAGTCCTAGTGTACTGTGGGGTCTGTTTAGTTCCTCAATTAGGAAATATCGATAGTAAATCTATATAAATAAATAAAATTGGAATGTCTGTTTGTAATATTAAAATAACTGCTTTTTACTAAATGCATATGTATGTATACACGATACATATACCAAAAATGTAGTTGAATAAATTTTTGTCTGTCTGTCTGTCTGTTTGTTCCGTGTAATCTCTGGAACGGCTGGACCGATTTTGACGGGACTTTCACTGGCAGGTAGCTGATGATCCAGGGAGTAACTTAGGCTACATTTTTTAGGCTAACTTTGTCCCGCGGCGTTACTCGCGGTACAACAATAACCGCGGGTAACACCGCGGGGTTCAGCTAGTAGTTTTATAATAATACCATGCTCTCTTCATTGATAGAATCAAGAGACAGTACAGTGACGTGGAAGTAGACTATCGTGGGTTGTCCCTGAAGTTTGGGTGCTCTGTTCTTATCGTAAAACTTCGCCTTCTCCGGGAGAATGTCTTGTAAAGATAGACTTGACTCTGACTTTAATTCTATTTCTTGATAGGTTGCATTTGTTCTGTAAAGAATGTAGGTAACTATTAAAACACCCTCAATTTTCAGAGGCATAATTCTACCGTAATAAATCTATACTAATATATAAAGCTGAAGAGTTTGTTTGTTTGTTTGAACACGCTAATCTCAGGAACCACTGGTCCGATTTGAAAAATTCTTTCAGTGCAATATATCATCACGCTAAGACCAATAGGAGAGGAGCAACAATGAAAAATGTTTCAAAAACGGGGGAAAATAATCACGCGACGGGCAATGGGAGACGCAAACGAGGTTGCGTGGGTCTGCTAGTTTTAAATAAAAGTTCAGAGTACACCAACTTATCGTTGTGTTATAAACATGAACGAGAGTCATATGACGTGACTCAATTAGATATAGGTTTTTGAGAAAATACTCTGTATGTTCAAACTGAAGTTTTACAAAACTTATAGGTTCAAATAGTTAATTTTAAACATGCATCTAAACATCTAAAAGTTAATGTCGTTTACGTGAACCTGGTATCTACCTAAAGGTTACATTCTCATTAAACTTTTACCGAAGAATCTATACTAATATAATAAAGCTGAAGAGTTGGTTTGTTTGAACGCGCTAATCTCAGAAAACGCTGGTCGGATTTGAAAAATACTTTGGGTGTAGGATAGTCCATTTATCGAGGAAGGCTATAGGGTATATATAATCACGCTACTAATAATAGGAGCGGAGCAACAATGAAGATTGTTTCAAAAACGGGGGAAATTTTCCCGCTACGGGCAATATAAGGCGCAAACGAGGTTGCGTGGGTCAGTTAGTGTATCATATTCTTCTGTCATCTCTTGGATGTGGGAATGTTCCTTATATATAGCATAATTTTTCAAGTATATCAAAAACAGATACCAACACAATACGACTAGAAGACTATTATATAATATTTTTTTACCGAAAGCGAGAATGTATCAAAGTATCTAATTTATTCGGCGAATAGTTTCTTTATATTTTAAGAGAATCTGAAAAATACTCACAAAAAACTAACAGCTGCTTGTACTCTGCTTGTTTCGATCACTCTCATGTTCACTAAAGTCACAATTACACACGTTATAATATTCACTACTGACTTCATTTTGTAAAGTTCACTTGTAACTAATCACCGCAAACTGTTCGTATAATGAACACCTATTTGAGCCGCATTTTGTGACAGGAGTGATAATCTGGAAAAGAGAATTTGAGCCAAGAAAAGAGATTAACACACTGGCAGAATCACTCGATCTGCCAGTGAGTGAATGTGGGTTAAGTACAATAGAAAACATTTCACAGTAGGGTTCACCTCAGCTTTTCGAACCTTTTCTTTTTGAATAAGAACATTTCCTTTTTGAAAGAAAAGTTTTCAAGTTAAATGTCATTTAAATCAATCTTCGCTTTTAGTTTAACTGAGACCAGTGAACTACGCAGGAGATATTACTATAGTGCAAAAGTGTATGCGCAAAGCACAGGTGCACTCTCTGTTCCCTCTCTCTCATAGTCCGATGGGACGGTTATATGACACGACCGAGAAGAGATCGGGCGCGACTGCTTTACTTGCTCTGAATGTATTTAATATAATTGGACAATAAGTGCAATCTAGATGAAAGCTATAAAAAATACTGAAGGATAGTTAAATCGAGAGATACAAAACTATATTTGGGAAATTATTTTCGAGTAATAACTAATAACATTATCGACAATGTCGTATGTAGATAAGCATATTCACGTGCGAACTAAAGCCCTAACCTTGATATTATAGAATAGTTACATGTTATTTTTATTAAAGTTGAAGACTTACGCCTTTACAACTTTAATCCGTTTATAAGAGTTAGTGTGCAACATTGCATTAGAAGGCTATATTTGTAACCACATTTCATCTACGTGTAAATGTGCAACCTTTGAAAGTCAACGCTATGACACTTGTGTAAAGGCAATATGGCGGCAATGCACAATAAATTGACTTTTCAAGAAAGTTTAGTGTTTCATAGGACCTTAAAACTTCTATAATTTTTTACAAACTTATAAACAGTTTATAGTATTTTTTAAATTAACTATTAATTAGTTTTATAGGGACGTCTGATGTTTATAAGGTACTTAGTGTCTTGTTAATGATCATGAACCGCGCCTAGGTTAAGCCTTTGCGCAAATCCCTAATATTACTCAACATAAATTGAGGATCCTCCCACCAAGCTAGGTACCTACGATCTGATCTAACGGAATTACATTAATAAACAAAAAATTTTATTGCCTGTGTCTATATGTAGCATCAGTTTATTAAATATTAATATTAACTCAGTCTGTCTAGCTGTTACGCTTTCATAGCTAATTTTAGCAGATTTTAATGAAATTTTGCTTTGAGATACTTTAATTCTTGAGGAAGGATAGGCTATTATTTACCGCGATTATTTACATACACGCGGGACGAGCCGCGGGCAAAAACTAGTATACCATGTATTATCTAAAACTAGTATACCGTGTATCGGACGTAGGCTTCACCGAATTCTAATGGCAGTTATTTTTATTCCAAATCAAGTTACAAACTGTTAATAAAAACGAGTGGATTTAAAATCAATAAGGTGTAGGTACATAGCAGATACATATACCTACAGTATTGTGGATCCCAAGGGGGGACGTGAACGTGGATAATAGAGATAGGGCTTCGCTAGATAATAATGTCACAATGTAGAGCTGTCTTTTCTTATTGTCTTATCTGTTTTATTGCATTGTAATGGCAAACAAGTCAAAAATAAACCTGTTAAAAATTGTATTAGTACGAACATTTGCACAAAAATTCCGACAACTATCTAAAATAACTAAATAGGCATTAATTTTTTTACTTAGAAAATTCTATGTATGACTTTCGTACGTTCGTTGAATGAATTAGTAGGTATGCAATTGCGGTCTGTGCGTTGTGCCACTCAAGAAATTGTAAAGAACAATTAACGGCACAGGTCATCTTTCTACAAGTTTTTTTACTGAACTTGTGTTAGAAACAATCCGACTATCCGATACCCTCCACTAGGATCCGTTCCTACTTAAATTCTCTGGGAGATTTCTTTGAATTTCTTATCCACGCCGATCCCTAGAGGTACCTTTTTGATTTTTTTTTCCATTTAGATCCCGAAGGATTCCTAATTCCTTAGGGGGTTTATTTGGATTTTTTGTCTACACTGATACCCATATAAAATGTGAAAACTTTTAACTTAAACTTTAAATAAACACGCGTTTATTCTAAAACCAATAATTATCCCCCTATTTCATTTAGTTCAACTAGATTAAATAGTCAATTAACGGAATAGAGGTACTTACTAAGCTATGTCTCGATAAGCATCAAACATCCAAAATATAGGTAGGTATGTACAAGCATCACTGTATACTGGTTATACGTTGTGTTATCGAAAAAGGTTTTCACTTTACTTAGAATAATGAATATGCAGAATGTTTATTTCGGAAAAATTAAAATCACCAAATTTTGTTACTAGTACCTAAATCAAATAAATATCAGGAGATCGACGTGGTTGTGTTTACAAAAAATTAGTTGTCAGCGTGTACAAAAATCCAAATAAGTCCTCCAGGGGATTTGATCAGGTGATTCAAGTGGACAGAAATCACTATACCTGCGTTAAGTGCGCTTGATATTTTACTTTTGTTCTGATGCAGTTTACAAGCAATAACTGTTCCCTAATTGTATTGACATGACAGTTTTCAGCGTGATTTTCTTGTCATAGGTAAGTGGTGTATTTACATTTGTGCTCTGCTGGTATCATGAACAAAATCTGATTTGAAAGAAAAGCCCAATGAGAAAATAAAGAGGCGAGTAAATTTTAAAAAGTTGTAAACAAAGCAACTCGGACCACCGATGAAAGTTGGAAATGAAGGCATTAAGTAAACATTTTCAAATTCGAATCAAATATCCTCTCCAAGTAGTATTGAAATCGGCAATGCGAAAGTAAACAAAACGTGTTGTTTCTATAAAAGACATTTATGTATAAATACCAATTATATTTGTTACAAATAATCCACGCAGTTATACAATAGTCCCGTGAAGCGATCTTAATGCGTCATTGAGATCGATCAGAAGATTAGTGGGTATAAAAACATAAGGAAATATTGGACTTACAAACCTACTTCACATTTATAGCATTAAAATTTACTTCGGAATGTATTTTACACTAAGATACAAAGAGAAAATACAATGAAAATCATAGAGGTGGGCGAGGTCGCCACAGATTGTAGCAGAAACAGCAAGATGCGTGATACCGCTACTTGAAACCTCAATAGTGTTTCTATCGCTCTATCATGTTTACCCTACGTCAGGGCAAAGTCTGCTGAATACAAGCAGACGGACCGACTCGGAAAACACCAAACAAAAATTTCAAATAAATCCCCCAGGGGATCTAAGCAGGGGAACCTAGTGGACGGAACGGAAAAAAAAACCTTGAGTAACATTTGCTTTGCTTTTTAGATCACAACACATGTACACCAAACTGAATTCAATAAGTACTTATGAAGAATAATTTGTAAACTTAGACAAGTAGGTTTTACACACTTATTTTCCAGCTCTTAATTCACTATCGAATAATATTGTCGTTTTTAAGACACAAATCCATTTTTCAGAAATGGCTAACATATTGACTCTACACTACTGTTCAACAGTATTGAGGCCTTACGTATTCTGTGATAGAGGCGTACTGAACTGGAAGTGTGAAAAAATGGAAGCACTTTTGGTAATAAGAGATAGCGAGAGCGGGAAGCGGATTATTTTAAGCCCTAATGCTTCAGCAGTAAGTTAGCAAGTGCAACGGTATTCACAAAAGTATGTTTCGTTCTTCTTCAATACCTGGAATTATTTCGTTAAAGTCCTCATAAACGTCAAAGGAATAGTGAAAAATGTGTCTTTCTAATTCCGATGACAGTATGGTGCCAGTGGTACTAGAACTACACCTTTTCACGGGAATAACTAGTACCACACGCCTACCACTGTAAGTCTAGAATTCCAGTATCAAAAGTAGTGACCCTCGAACAAACATGAGCTAAGATACTCGAAAAATCCCAGGAAAACCTACAACCATATTAACGTCAAACAGCCTTTAACAGTCCACTGCTGGACATAGGCCTCTCCATAAAATCATATACTTATTTAAAAACTCGCTGAACCCCGCGGTATTACCCGCGTTTATAGCGGATAAAGCTAGTCTAAAAAAAAGAAGCTTAAGTTAATCCCTGGATCATCAGCTAACCAATGAAAGTCCCACCAAAATCAGTCCAGCCGTTCCAATGATTCATTGTTTTACCGTATAAGTACCTACCTACTACCTACGGGTACGGGTACCTACCCGTCCACCCTTATACATGTGGGTTATCGTGATCAGGAATATCCTATGTCCATCCTCAAGCATTAACAGACGCTTAGATCTTTCGCTTTTCCTTGTTTAGTTTCTGTGTATATTTGTACAAATTGCTGTAATACTGAAATCAATACACTTTAGTCTATTCTATTCCTCAAGAATCAAAGTATCACCAAGTCAAATTTCATTGAAAGGCGGTTCAGCCGTGGAAGCGTACAAGACCGACATACAGAGTTACTTTCGAATTTATTAATTTTAAACACCATTCCACTATGTCCACACCCTATGTCCGGTCGGTATAACAAGATTACCGTCAGCGCGGGTAAACTGCCGAGACCTTGCGCCACTTACTGCAATTTAACATCCCCCTCCCCCTTCTAATTATTGATAAAATTTTAGTCTCTATCAAATGTTAAAACCTCGTCCTGATACAGGAGTATCATTATAAGACGAATGAGTAGATAGTTTAAAACTGTACCTAGATGTAATAATTACTAAGGATTTTTTTTTATTAAGGAGGACGAAAAGATTTAAGAGCTAGTGCAAAAAACTAAGCTTGAAGTGGTCATCACTAACTTTCAAGACGGTTATACCTGAAGGTGTTGGAGAATTTAACTTTTTATGTGACTATGTACTTCTAGTAGGTACACTTATGTTACAATCGCTCGTTCAAATCCGCAACAAAAGTTATTGTTATCTTATATCTTAAGAATGACTGTGCGGCTGGTTGGGATAGGGTCTCAAACAGGTTTTTGAAGGATTTTAGACATGTACTCGTTCCACCTTTGACCTATCTATTTAATTTGTGCTTCCATGTTGGAGTCTTTCCTGACGATTTAAAAAAATCCGTTGTTGTGCCAATTCATAAGTGTGGTGATAGAAGTCATGTCTCAAACTATAGGCCCATCTCATTACTACCCTCTATCTCTAAAGTTCTCGAAAAGCTTATAAATTCCCGATTGACCGCTTATTTAGAAACTAATAACATCTTGTCTGATAGTCAATATGGCTTTCGGAAGGCTAGATCTACGACGGATGCCGTGCACGCTGTTACTGACTACATAGCAACCAATTTAGATGATGGTAATAAATGTATTGCCATCTTCTTAGACCTCGCAAAGGCTTTCGACACGGTTTCTGTCCCACTACTGTTGCGCAAGCTCGAGGCCATAGGAATAAGAAGCACCCAACTAAGCTTGTTTGCGAGCTACCTCTCTGGACGTTATCAAACTACTGATATCGGTGGATACATAAGCGATGACTTGCTTATAACCTACGGTGTCCCACAGGGGAGCGTACTGGGACCAACTTTGTTCCTTATATACGTGAATGAGTTAACTTTGATCAACCCTCCAAGTGGTAAATTAATATCCTATGCTGACGATACCGTGATCTTACTTTCTGCTAATTCTTGGCAACGGGTATTTATGACTGCCCAAACTACTTTTAATAGTGTTTCTCAGTGGCTGAATAGTAATGTTTTAACTTTAAATAGTGAAAAAACTAAATATATGACTTTTTCAATCCGGAATATTCAAGAGTCTACGAGTAACCTTAATTTAGTTGCGCATAATTGCAAACTCTTCGAATTAAATAGGTGTACTTACCGCTATTTGGAACGAACTAACCACTTTAAATATCTAGGCATAACTTTGGATAGTCAATTGAACTTTTCAAAGCACGTGGAGTTACTGAGTGGTAGGATCCGTAAACTCATTTACGTGTTTAGGAACCTTAGAAAAGTAGCTACGCCTAAACTCCTCAAGCAGGCATACTTAGCCCTATGTCAGTCTTTAATTTCATACTGCATACTATCCTGGGGTGGAGCTCCAGCTACTATCATCAAACGTGTAGAAATCGCACAACGAGCCATTCTTAAAGTCAGCACTTTTCGACCTATTTTATTTCCAACAAAACAACTGTATGAACTATGTGAAGTTCTTACGGTTAGGCAATTATTTTTAGTTGATCTAATTATGAAACAGTATGATGAACTCCCTTATGATCCTCATAAGGACATAAACCGCCGCAGAGGCAGGGTCTGTGAGGCGGGAAGATCTTTTCGCACATCATTTATTGGGCGGTTCTACTGTTTTCTGGGTCCATTCATCTTTAACAGAGTAAATAGAGAAATTTCGATTTATAGCTTGAATAGAAATGAATGTAAAAAAAAGGTTACGTCTTGGTTGCAAGGCCTGGATTACCGTGAAACAGAGAATCTCCTGACGGTGTTGCGATGACGGATCTACTTTGCACATTTTGTTTTGTTAGGTAACCATAATTAAATATTCAGTTAAAAATTTCAAGTTTTCAACACACCCTCTCACACTCAGACTCGTACACTTTCACTATACACAAAGAGAGGATCATTTACACAAACTTAGCCTTAGAATACTTGTTTTCCCTAATCTTACTTAATAGACTAGTCTTGTAATAAATCCTAAGGGGAGTGGCGCCACATGCTGAAACACAGGTCTCACCTAGTTCGGTTGTGGATGCTGTTCGTAGCTTTTGGCCCTACAATGGGGTACGGTACCACAAATTATAGATTCTACTTATAACTTTCACATTGTTTAACAACATACACTTTAGGTATATTGATGTGTTATATAACTAATATTATAATATTGATTGTGCTATCGTATGGGTGATGTACCCTATTGTCTAGTCTGTACATACATGTGAACAACAATTTTGTAAAAAATTTTAAGAGAATAAATATTATTATTATTATATTATTATTATTTGTTACCAAAATTTTTTCATGGTACCCAATAATTTAAGTTCAAAGGAAGAACCACGCTTTGGCATGCATGGGCCGGTCCGACCGGAGTGATATCACGGCCTCACAGAAAACCAGTGTGAACCAACGCTTGCGCTATGTTTCACTGAGTGAGTGAAGATACCGGAGGCCCATACCCTTCCTCATCCCCTTTCCCATCCTCCAAAGCCCGGCAACGCACTTGTCACGCCTCTGGTATTGGTCCATGGGCGGCGGAATCACTTACCATCAGGCGATACGTCTGCTTGTTTGTCCAAAATTCCATAAAAAAATTGTTTTCTTAGATAATAAGGCAGGTCTCTAATAACTCAGTCTCATTTTTAAGATCAGAACAGTTCGTACATTTTATAAAAATAACAACTTCCATTCATTGATTTGTAACTGGAATGATTGAGAATTTCCGAAATAACAGTAGGCAACTAGTTACAATAGCTAACAAACAAAATACTTTATCTACTACGAGTAGTTATTCAATAATAAAGTCACACAAAATTCTAACAAAGCTTGTACATAACACAACAATACTGACAACACAAGTTTAAGTCAAGTACCTACCTAATATTCACAATCGTAAAACAATACGTACGAATATTTTAACGAGTAAATATTTTTTTAAGCATCGAGCTTGGGAATCCCTGAGAAAACGGTGACTTACAATATTGAATCATTTGTGTATACAGGGCCGTCTTTACCTAAGCTGGGGCCCCTGGGCACATAAGAATTTGGGGCCCTTTTGGAAATTAAAGAAAGTGTTAATACACTTTCTTTAATTTCCAAAAGGGCCAAATTATCACAGTAGAAAAAAGGTTGGCATAATTGCCAACCTTTTTTCTATTGTGATAATTTTTATTATGAGTAATCGTGTATGCTGTTAGTTTTTTGGTTACAATAACAGTAGTGGTTTCTTTCAGGTTCTATGTTAAACAAAACCATCTATTTAATATTACGTGTTCAGGTTCGACGAATTTGAAATTTAAACCTTCTGACATGTAAAAGAGACTTTATTATATAAACACTCTTAATACCACAGAATAAATCAAACTAAGAGTCCTTAATGCCTGCCGAGATCGCTTTGTTAATTACTTATATCACTCAGATATTTGTCTCTCTGTAGCTCAAACTAAACTGCCTTCTCATACTAGATTAAACTGTTACTAGATCATTAGGGAAAGTTCAACAGCCCAGTTCAGAAAAAACGCTATTGAATGTAAACAAGCCAACCAACAACAATCAGTCCATATTCGACGCTATGTGTGCCTCACGATGTAAATATTCTGTGCCTCATCAATCCAACTAGAAC
Organism: Spilosoma lubricipeda; assembly: GCA_905220595.1. Lineage (NCBI taxonomy): Eukaryota > Metazoa > Arthropoda > Insecta > Lepidoptera > Erebidae > Spilosoma > Spilosoma lubricipeda. Next base: position 8,658,399 of record HG992299.1, read on the forward strand.
TTTCTCGGCTAAACCGATCGACAAGTCTTTTTCAGGAATGTTCATTTTTCGTAAGGTCGCATCGCTATTGTTACCACGCCATATTTAGCCAGATGGTGGATATCCACTACTTTGAACTCAACTGTCGCTGAATCCTGTGGGTCACGTCGTTAATCCGGTTAATCACCTTGTACGGACCCTGTGAGTTTTAGGGCTTTTCTATGCATATGCATAGTCGGCTAGTGTCGGGCTCTCAGCCAAACTAGTGCACCTTTATCAAAACCGTTTGAGCGCCAGAAGTATCGGGTTTTCTCGTTCTGCTCGCGATGTCAACTGCAATTAGTTTCCATTCCGATTTACAGTTGCTGATTTTTTTGGTTTCGCACCTGTGGGCTTTTTGACAACAGCAGCAGTATACAAGTAGTAAATTTACGTGTGGAAACACCCACAGGCCGTCACTCCACCGGGGTTTGCGGCGGGGCGGTTGTTCGGAATCAGACCGACAAAAACCACACGGTGTGCCACTCTACGTCTGAGACGGGAGGGATCCGGGAACTGCTGTTATTAACACATCCGGACCCCTGCCAGCGATTGCCCGCACTGAAGCGGGCACCGTCTGGTGTTAACTCTTAATTTAAGCGACGTTCGGCACACGCTTCCGTCGTCGCCTCCTCGCAGTTGGCCACTAAAGCGCTGTGTAAAGCGGATGGAGGGGAAAATCTGTCCCGACCATCCGCGACCACACTCAGAGCGGCATGAGACGCTGATAGGCGCGCGTATCGGGCCCACTCAAACCTAATCCGCCGCCCGGTTCGCCGGCGCCGGATAAGTTTCAAGTGGAGGTTGTCCTCCCAGGCCTTCTCCGCCGCCTCCTTCTGCGAATTTGCCTCTTCGCAGAAGGTTGCTACCGCGGTAAATAAAACAGCTGCCCCTACCGGCCGTAGAGTGAATGACGGCCGGTAGCAAGAGATCTCGTGCGATGACTGCAGTGAGGGCCCGACGCTGCGATGCCCAAGCGGGACAAATTAGGGTATACTAGGAGCATAACAAATGTGAGTACGAATAGGAATGACTTCATTTCAAACCTTCACGTCACCAAAATAATAAATAAATAATCAATATTTCGGACATCTAACACACAACGCCATCTAGTCCCAAGCTAAGCAGAGCTTGTGTTATGGGTACTAGACAACTGATACAAATATATATATACTTTTTTTTTGTAAATACATACAAATTATACATAGAAAACACCCAAACTCCGAAACAAATATTTGTAGATCATACAAATATTTGGTCCGACCTGGGAATCGAACCCGAGACCTCATGATCAGCAGTCGCAGACGCCAACCGCGAGACCAACGAGGCAGTCGAGGCAAATAAAACATTAGTCAACAATACAAAAGAATAGATGATGCATTAACAATTATTTTTCGGACATAGCGACATCTAGAGCCAAACTAAGCAGAGCTTGTACTATGTGTACTGGAGAACTGATATAAATACATAATAACTAAACTTTTTTTGTAAATACACATTAATTATAAATAGAAAACACCAAAGCTCCGAAACAAATATTTGCAGATGTAACTGATTTAATAACTAAATAAGGACAGTCAGATCAGAAGCTCCTAACTTGCTTTTAAGTTGCTTCTGAATTTCGAAGACTAAATTCAGCCAAATGCAATAAGCGCTTTAGGATTCGCTTAATTGTAGTAGTTGAAAAATCTTTAAATCATTAAATATTCCACGTTGCGATTATGTGCTTTATGTATATAGAATTATGCTATATCACTAATCTAATGTTATTTTTATTAATATTATAAATTGTGTTAGGAAATAACTAAATTAAGTATTAGTGGGCGAGGCACATTGCTCGCAAAAACGAAAGCCGATGGGGTCATAAAGTTCTTAAGAGATGACCGAGATGACCAACCGCCGACCTACCAACCAACGCTGCAATAACATGTATAGTACATGTTATTGCAGCGTTGGTTGGTAGGTCCCCCACAGGGTGGGTCCGGATGTGTTAATAACAGCAGTTCCCGGATCCCTCCCGTCTCAGGCGCAGAGTGGCACACCGTGTGGTTTTAGTCGGTTCGATTCCGACACACCGCCCCACCGTAAACCCCGGCGGGGTGACGGCCCGAGGGGGTTTACAAACGTTAAAAAAAAAAAAAAAGTCCCCCACAGGGTAATGCAGTAGTGCACTCGACGACCGGCAACTGTACGCTCATGTCAACGTTGAAGATATAGCAACAGCAATCGACAAGATAAACACAGATCTTCTATCGAAAACTGGTCAGAGAAGTTTGGATTATCAGTTTATCCGACAAAATGCCAAACTAAAATAATCGGCAGCCACCATTCGATGAACAGTGTCGATCTCGAGATGTTACCGAAGAGAATCTTAAATTGTACCACTATCCCTATTTGTTCAACGGTAAAAGACCTAGGCTTACATCTCGACTGCAGTTTTATCTGGTGATCACGTTATATACGTCTGTCAGAGAGATACCAACATCCTGAGGACATTATACCTTTTAAAAAACTCCTGGTGTAAACTAAATCAATCGCTTGTGCAGTCTCTAGTCATCCCTTTAATTGACTATGGCGACGTGTGCTACTGGTGTCAAAAATAATCTACGAATAGATTCGAGATCGTTTGACATGTTATTAAGTCTTGTGACACCGTTTATTTAAAAGCAAGAACTATGCTACGAGACACTATAAGTGCAAAAGAAAGATTGGTAGTAACATTAAGATTTCTTGCAACAACTGAAAACTCGTATGAAAATTTATCATAATTCAGTTCTTTAATTTTCTAACCCTTGCTGACAAAAATATCCCTGAAACACGGACTATTTATTAAACACGGATTATTTAGAAGAGAGAAGTGTCTGGCACATAAATAAAAAGATGAGTGAGTGAGTACCAAACAAAAGAAAACGTCCTCACGCACGGACAGTTACGTGGCGATTGAAGTTAGTAACTAAATGCGATTACAGATTCCTAAATGCGTTTCTAGTTAGGTTTCTAAATGATTCAGTCCGTCAGAAACCATCCTAGCTTCTGAAGACGCTAGTTTGCTAACTGCAGATTACATTTGACTAAATTCATTAAAAACTAAACTGAACTAACTGAAATAAGATGACTAAATTCAGGTAAAGAGCTAAAGGCAGAGAAAATATAGAATTTAGGATTTAACGATCGTAACAAAGGTGAAAGAGTCACAACTTTGTACGCTTTCATTTTCCAAATTGAAAGCCTAGTAATTATGTTTATTATTACTTATTTTAATGTACCTACTACTTGTTTTTTTGTGAAAAAAGTTTAATATGTTCGAAAATTTATAACGAGAACATAATAATATGTCTGAGAAAAAAATGTCGGTTCCTCGGGGCCCCCTTGAGAATGGAGGCCCTGGGCCCGTGCCCCGAGTGCCCTTATGGTAAAGACGGCACTGTGTGTATATTTTTATTATCTATACTAATATAAAAAAGAAAAATTCTTTCAGTGTTGGATAGTACATTTATCGAGGAAGTTTATAGGCTATATGTCATCACGCTAAGACGAATAGGAGCGGAGCACCAATGAAGTATGTTACAAAAACGGGGTAAAATTATCACGCTAAGGGTAATAGGAGACGCAAATGAGGTTGCGTGGGTCAGCTAGTTTTATAATAATAGGTAGGTAGGTACGTGCTTAGAGAGCTATCGTTACTTTTATATTATTTTGAACTCAATTACAGGTTTCTGTGGCATGTACCTCTTCATCAGGATCTAAAAAAATCATTAACACCATATATGCGCTATGGCCAGGCAAACGTACTCTGCAGTCTATCGTATGCATAGGCCATGAAGATCTTTTATAGAATCTTAGCGCAAGTTGTTTTATGATTTTGAGGTGTGTCCCAGAGTAGATAAGGGTTATTCAGTTCTATGCTTGAAAAATATATTTTCTACTCTTTGTTCTGAGTTGCTATGAAAATTTCTTCATTAAAACTTTTTTTTAATACCTATAGTTCACTGATGCGTACACATGGTCAGTCGAAATGCGTGAGAAGGAAAACCACTTAGAAACACTTCAATAAATAAATAAAATAAATAAATATTTTTGGACATCTATCACACAGAGCCATCTAGTCCCAAGCTAAGCAGAGCTTGTGTTATGGGTACTAGACAACTGATACAAATACATATATACTTTTTTTTTTTTGTAAATACATACATATTATACATAGAAAAGACCCAAACTCCGAAACAAATATTTGTAGATCATACAAACATTTGGTCCGACCCGGGAATCGAACCCGAGACCTCACGATCAGCAGTCGCACATGCCAACCGCGAGACCAACGAGGCAGTTAGGACAAATATGTACACATAAGATACGGTGCGTATAGTTTTCACTTATTTCATTAGTCATGAATGTCATGATTAAATTGTACTTAACATCTACAAGACTAAAATCAAATAAAATAAAAAAGGCAAAGAAATAGAAGTAATTATTCACCCGGGTGATATCATCCAGGTGAACAAAGTGGAATATGTATTGTAGCATTGGGTGGCCTCATGATCGACATATGTTTTGAAAAACTTACTATTTAACCTAATTTTCTTTAATTTCCTGGAATAAAAGGCTTCCATAGCAATAATGAACAACAACTAATGCGTATATATTTTATTAAAATTCACAATTTACACATAACTAAAACAATACCTTATAGTTTACAGTAAAACATTTTATAGTGTTAACATAATTTTTAAAATATTTACAATCCACTTCTATTCTATAAAATACCTATCATTTTATCCAAGTATAATAAATGATTGTCCTAAAAATAACGACCAACTGAGGAAAATCCCTCTGAATTAGAAAGCTTTATCCTAAGCAAAACCAATATTATATTGGATAATGATGAAAAATTCATTGATGATTTGCCCGAAAAAAAAAATTTTAATGGTGCTGATTGGTTGAGTTTTTTTGACTGGAATATAATTCCCTCATAACACCAAAGTAAGATTCAATTTAGATTTAGAACGAATGTGTTTTTATTTGTTAACCGACTTCAATGCAATCAAATGATGAGGTTTCTTGAAGCCTCCCGCACTAGTAATATTCCTGTCACAGGGTACTTTACAAACATAGATAAAACGTACACTAAAAACACCCAGGTCCAGAATTCGCGTCAGATAAAAGGCAGACAACAAAACCCTCTACAATGACTGCCTCGTTGGTCTCGTGGTTGGCGTGTGCGACTGCTGATCATGAGGTCTCGGGTTCGATTCCCGGGTCGTACCAAATGCTTGTATGATCTACAAATATTTGTTTCGGAGTTTGGGTGTTTTCTATGCATAATATGTACGTATTTACAAAAAAAAAAGTATAATATGTATCAGTTGTCTAGTACCCATAACACAAGCTTTGCTTAGTTTGGGACTAGATGGCATTGTGTGTTAGATGTCGGAAATATTTATTGATTATTAAAATGTTGTACATTGCGATAAAAGGTTTGTGAAGAACATAATATGTATTAATGCTTATATTGAAAGGCGAACATACTATTTTCAGCTGTATTTCTATGGAATAAGATAAATTTTATTGTTAAAGTTGAACCTGTTCCTTCAGTCAGTCTTAATTTACATTTCATAACAAAGAAACACATTTAAATCTATAACATGTCTTATGAAAACGTGCGATATAATACATTTGAGTTTAAATTTCTAGAGATGAAACCTATTTTAATTACACGATACTAATAATAATATTCTCGAACATATTACTAGCTAGACTATCTAGTGGTTAGCTTAAGCAACTGCAAATAAGGAGGTTTTGGGTTCGATTCCAGTGTCGGACTGCTGTTGGGTTTTTCTTACAAAAAATTCTTAATAGCAGCCCGGAGTATGTAAGATGTGTTTCGTACCATTTAAAAGTTACGATGTGTTTATTATTTATCAAAAATTAAATTTAAAAGACTATGCTCAAGTGACTGAACTGACAGAAAACATATCTACCGTGCAACGCTGGGGCCGGCTGCTAGTAAACATGTATATACTGATACATAAAGGTGAAGAGTTTCGTTTGTTTGAACGCGCTAATCTCAGGAACTACTGTTTCGATTTTAAAAATTCTTTCAGTGTTAGATAGCCCATTTATCGAGGAAGGCTATAAGCTATATATCATCACACTAAGACTTACAGGAGCGAAGCACCAATGAAGAATGTTAAAAAAACGGGGGAAAATTATCACGGTACCGGCAATAGGAGACGCAAACGAGGTTGCGTGGGTCGGCTAGTATATAGGTAAAGCACTTTATGACGCAAAATGAACAACCTTTTTACGTGAGAAAACCCTCAAGGGCCATCACCCGAACGGGGTTTGCGGCGGGGTGGTGTGACGGAATCGGACCGACTACAACCACAATCAGCCACTCTGTGCATACAATAGGAGGGGTACGGGAACTGCTATTATTAAGTCCTCCGGACCCACCCATATTAACCCCTAGCTTATACTATAACCCCCTTCTTCAAAAACTTCAATTAACTTTAAGCAACGGTTCTATTTTCAACTTTACGGCTGTAAGTTTAAAGTTGAAAACAGAACAGTTGCTTAAAGTTAAATAACGTTTATGATAATAAGTGATAACTTATATTGCAGTTGAATGCATTAGTCTCACCATTTTTTTTCTTCATATTTTTTTTCTGCCTGTCCGGAGCTAGTTTATTAAATGTATAGATTACAAACCCACCTTAATTCTATAGGAACTACGGTCCTCTTGTGTGTTTCTCCTCGATTCTCTTTCTACAATCGCTAATGCCTCAATTCACTTTTGTTATTGGCTAATATATTGACAACGTGACTTAGCGTTGAGACGCCATTTCCATACATTTGTTCGTTTTCTATTAACGTTTACGTTTGTAGAATGCAATTTGGTTAAGGGGACTGGTTCGAATTTTATAATTATTTTAGTTTTAGATAAATACCCCATTTATCGAAGTCTATTTAACATCACGCTACGACTAATAGGGACGAAGCATCAATAAAATATGTTGCATAACGTACTTATTACAAGTACATTTCAGCTAGTATGAGATTTAAAATATCGCAATCACAATTTCGTAAGCCAATTTACGCATACAAACTTTCTCCGACTGGAAAGGTTTTTTAAGACTAGTTTACATTATACTATTGTGGTACATATGTAAATTTTCTAGGGACTATAAGACTATAGCTATTAGTTAGCTATATTCGTCAACAGTCTTAACTGTTCACTGCTAGTCATGGGCCTCTTTTGAAAAAGGGTTTGCCCTAAAACCACATAGGCCAGACTTGTTTCAACTTTTCTTTCTCTTAAGTGATATTGTCCTACACAGTTTGGCTCCATTCGTCGCCTTTTATAAGACCCATGAAATCAATATTGGCGGTGCCACTATTTATTCATGATTCGTCACCACAAAGAGAAGATTATTAATATTGTAGATGACACCTTAGTCAAATTAGTTACTGTCTGTTTATCATCTGTCCAAACAATCACTTTTTATGGAAAATGAACTAAATACAAACTTGTGACGTCATTGTTTAAGACTACTCAAATGGGCAACATTATTTCAATATTATTTGATTAAAATTTGTAATAGCAATGAAAGAAAGAGCAAGAGCAAAGAAAAGTAGACTTGGTATTTATTTACGATACAGTCATCTACCCTATTACTTCGTCGGATCAAAAGTTCGGCAACTACATAGCCTATGATACCTAAATTATCAAGTTCGGCATTTCTCGAAAGCAAATCTGATATGCATATAAATTAATATTAATTCTGGACCAAATTAACCATGAATGATTAGAGTCGAATAAGGGAGCAAACTTCATAAGAAAATGGCATTGCAAAGAAAAACAAAACTTGACACAAAATCTGCCCAACCTGGTTTAGTAGACAAAAACCTCCTTACTAAAGTGTGTTGATGATTAAAACTAATTCGTAACGAATGAATTGTAGAGATATTTTGATACACAACTGAAGAGAAACTCATTTTTCTGTTAGTTGATCACCTGTCAAGACTTCAACAGAAATAGTGTCTAACCAATTTTCCAGGTTAGACCAGTCGTAGTCTCAGGCAACCGTTGGATCCTGCGAAGGCTGGTTTCCCTTCTTGCCTGTCCCGTAAATTTTCTGGCACAATTCCAAGAATCTCCACCCGGCCAAATGATCAGGAGTTTCCCTCACCATATTTCTGTATTGAGTTCTAATTTCATACATTTTCTTTGAACAGGCAATCGCACTTTTATTTAATATACCCGAAACCTCCATCCATAAGTAACTCCTTACAAATTTGGGATTTTTAAATTTATCCAAATTACTTAGATACCATTCTAGAAGTTGTTCAGTTTCTTCATCGGTCCATGCTTCTTCAATATGGGTATCTTCTACCGTGGGTTTAGGTTCATTTTCCAACACCAATTTTATAGCTATTTCTTTTGCTAAAATTTCTTTCAGTAAGGGTGCAAAAGGGGTTTTCTGGCCAGCAACCTCATCAGTATCACTGTTGTAGAATTGTTTTAAATAATTCAGTTTGTTAAACACTTTTGTTATGGGTTCACTAACGGCGTTTGCCAGGCCTGTCCATAGATATTTCTTTTCGTATCTAGGGCTTACAAAGTCTTCAATATTTTCTAAATAGTATTGAAGGGCTTGCACAACTTTATCATCAGGTAAAACAACATCCTTGTATACTTTTCCATCTTTTAGAGTCTTGCTTTTCTCCGTTTTGACAAATTTAGGCTTTAAACGCATAACTTTCTGCATTAAAGTGTAGTGAGGTGGCTTTTGAATGCTAGCGTCATCAGTTTCAATTTGTCTATGATTTGCTTTTAACTTTGCAAAAAATTTTCTACAAGCCAATGGAGTTTTATCTGTTAATTTCGTTGCTATCTCTTTCCACATTTCTTTGGGTTCTATTTCTTTGCCTTTATGGGATCTTACATAGTTTATGTAATAAATAAGTAATAGTTTTTTAGTTCGTTTTGTCCATTTAACGAAAGTTTTCGGTACTTCGGCTGGTTCTGTAGCTTCTGCAGATTGAGTGGTTAGCTCAATTTCGAGTGGTAGCTCAGTTTGAGTGGATGGCTCAATTTGTGATGAAAGCTCAGCCGACTCGTCTTGCTCTTCTGGTATGTTAGAATGATCTTGAATGATTATTTGAGCGTTTTCTATATCTTCGCCTTCGGGTATAACTATTATGCATTGGTATTCGTCTTCTGTAATTAAAAAGTAAAAGGTTTAAGACTATATTCTAAGGAATAAGGGATACGTGGTTGGAGCCCTTGCTCTTGATGTACAAGAGAATAGCAAATTATAACAGTAGTTGAATAAATTATGAAATCAAGGTAAGATTTGAGGTAAGAGATGATATTGACTGGTGTCAATTAAGGCCCCAGATTTTTGTGTGAAAAAGGGCCTCAACCTAACCAAACACACCTTGAGAACTTTTAATGACCTGATTTTAAAAAGATGGAATTTACAAATTATTAGTCTTTTGATTTATAATAAATTATTCCTTTAAGTTTTAACACTACTGTGGAAAACATTATAACTCATTTATATTGTAGACTTAGTGCAAATTATGTTACTTTTATCAATATTAACATCATTTTTTTTTCTCCTAATCATTTTCAATACTGATATCAGTGTCAACTAGAGCTATTTAAAAATAAAAAAATACCTTCTTGATCATTCCTTTCATCAGATTCCATTTGAACTTCCACATACGTTCTCCCATCGTCCACTTCCATTGCTTCGTGTGAACCTTCTTCCCTCGCACTATAAATCTGTTCAAATGAGGCAAAGTACTTCCAAGATATCTTCACATCTGGGTTTCGAGACCTCATAGTCTTTAGTTTCCTATAAGACTTCCTAAGTTCTAAGAACTTGTCTTTACAAGAAGTTTCTCCTTTACCTATCTCTGCTGCTAACTCAGACCATTTAGTGCTATCATCAACATTCCTATTAATATTGTCAAAGTTTTGAGAGAAATAATTAATTAGTTGTTTAATTTCTTTAGCAGACCAGTCCTCGCTATCATCTGAATCTAGTTTGCCATTTTTTAATTTATTTTTAATTGCCCTGTATCCAAAAACTTTTTTACATAGAGCATAGTATGGCCAGAGGATTGGCATTTCGGGTTTATTAATTTCTCGCTGGACATAAGCTGTGTACACTTGTTTCAGATTTCTAAACCTGTGAGCACACTGAGTAGCTGATATCCCAATTTGTTTGGCGAGGATCTCCCACAAGGAATGTTTGTTTCTGTTTGTAGTTGAGAACTTTTCTTTATTTTTCTGGTAGTATTCGAGTATTTTGAAGGCTTTAGAATCTCCCGTTCGTTTCTTGGTGCGTTTAGTAAAGCCTCTCTCGTCGAATGATTCATCATCTTCGGAGAAATCTTCTTCTAAGTTGTCAGATTTTATTTTTATTTTTTTAACTAGAAGTAAAAATAAGGATCATTTTCAGGACTCACCAGAGTAAATATATGTGAAACTGCTATGTAATAACATTAAGATAAACATTTACTAATTAAAGTCAGTTTTAAATTAATTGTATGTACAGACAGATCAGAATTCCAGAAAAGAGACAAAAAATATAACAAGTTAAAAATTATTCTTACCACCAATTTTGCTGCTTTCTTGATTTGGTACCTTCAACTTTTCATACCCTGAAAGTAGATTGGTGTCCATGCCATAGTCAAATATTCTATCAAAAAGTTCAATATATCTCCAATCCATTTGCATATCAGGATTTTCTTTTTTGTCATTTAAAATAGTCTTGTAAAGAGACACCAGATCCTCCCATTGTCCCTTACAGCTTTGCAAATCCCGATTCAATTTTTTCACAACCGCTGCCCAGCATACATAGTGACAAATAAGATCTTTGTACAGTTCAACATTTGCATATAAGAATTGTACAAGTTCATCGAGGTCTCCCGTCTTCCAAATTTCTAACTCCTCTGGTTTATTTCTCATTTTAATTATCTGCAATTCAATTTCCTTTGATATTATGTTATCATATAATATTGCTATCGGTTTACGATTACGCATATCATATCCACCCTCTATATATTTATCCAAATGGGCATCTTTCATTTCTTCATATTTTTGTTTGCAATCTTCGGCAGGTTTGTCTAGGAGTCTGCCTATTTCATTCCAAAGGAACTTGTTTGGTATGGTTCTATCTTCAAACTCATCAAAACAGTCAAAACAATATTTAACTAAAACAGTCATTTCAGTATTATCCCAATCAAGTTTGGGTTCTTCTAAGGGAACCTGATTTTCTTGTAAATCCTGATTTGTATATTTGCGATTGAAATCTTCGTCACCTTCAAATATTTTATCAAATAACTCCATGTATGGCCAATTAATACTTTCAGGACCAGATATGCTTCTCTTTTCCAGCAACCGGGAGTAATGATGCTTGTAATTTAAAAACCGTTTCTGCCAATACTCTCCTAACATCCCATCATCTTCTCCCAACTCCATAGCAATAGTCTCCCACAATCCCTTTCTCCTATATTCTAGTTGGAAACTCTTCTTATATTTCAAGTACAAATTAAGCATCAATTCAACTTTTTCATCTGGAGAAGCTCGATTGTTAACTTTTTTCACAACCATGACATTTTCATGACTCGGTTTTGGCACTGATACATGTGCTATTTGCGGTTCAATTATATCATCATAGTCTTCACTGCTTTTGAACATTTCATCGTGAAACACTTGATGGCATAATTCAAAATATGGCCAATTTATGTACTGACCTTTTTGGATATGACCACACATTTCAAAGTATTTTTCTCGAAGACTGTTCAGTTGTGCATCACAAGCATTGGGATTTTTTCCAACCAACATTGTTTTGCATGCAACGGTCCATAGATGTTTCTTCTTTGTTGTGCCTGATATAAATGTTTGTTTGTTATCAGTGTAGAACACTAAAAGTCTTCTGATCTCATCATCAGTCCAGTTATCATTCTGTAAGCTGGTCTGGGGTACATTGATGTCATTGGGAAGGTCTGCAACATCTGGTAAGATATATGAATTATCTTGTTGCAGTTCTATTGCTTGGTCTTCTATGTTTTGTACTGTTGTCAGTACTCCTTCTTCATTACCACCATTTTCTGAAGAACAAATAAAAAAAAAATACTATCAATTCATGAAATTGAAAAAATCATACACAAAATTGCAATATTCTAGGTACATAATCTTAAGCGCTGGCGGCAAAGTCTATACATCTACACAAATAAATAAAATTGGAGTGTCTGTTTGTAATATTAAAATCATAGCTTTTTAATCAATGCATTTGTATGTATACATGATAGATATATCTTACAATAACCGCGGGTAACACCGTGGCGTTCAGCTAGTCTAAAATAAAACTAGCCTAAGTTACTCCGTATATCATCAGCTACCCGCCATTGAAAAGTCCCGTCAAAATCCCATCAAAAGTGATGATATTATTTTATGCAAGTTATTTTTACTTTCATGTGCATTTAGTTACAAGTTTTTTTTTTTTATACTAGCTGTACTTCGCGGTGTTACCTGCAGTTATTGTTGTACCGGGAGTAACGCTGCAGGACAAAGTTAGTAAAAAAAAAGTAGCCTTAGTTACTCCCTGGATCATCCGCTACCTGCCAGTGAAAGCCCCATCAAAATCATTCCAGCCATTCCAGAGATTAACCGGAACAGAAGATTAACCGGAACAAACAGACAACAATTTTTTAACTACATTTTGGGTCTAATTACCGTATACATACATAGTCATTAAGTCAAAAGCAGTTATTTTGATATAACAAACAGACACTCCAATTTTATTTATTTGTATAGATAAATAAAATCCTAACACATTTACACTTAGCCATCTAATCCCAAACTAGACAAAAACTATATTAAGGTAACCAGATTGCCAATAAGCATATTTATATTCATATTTATTTATATATACACATTTATTTCTCAATACATACATACAAAAGGTAAATTACATTTCTATAAATAATAATAAATAAATATTTCGACATCTAACACATTACGCCATCTAGTTCCAAGTTAAGGAGAGCTTGTGTTATGGGTACTAGACAACTGATATAAATACATATAACTTTTTTTTGGAAATTGTATTGTACATACATCCACTGCTGGACGCAAGCCTCTCTGATTTTACATACATATTATACATAAAAAACATCCAAACTCCGGAACTAATATTTGTAGATCATGCAAACATTTGGTCAGACCCAGGAATAGAACCACAGACCTCAGGCACAGCAGTCGCATACGCTACCACTATGCCACCGAAGCAGTTGCAAAGCAACAATATTCATGCTCATCATACAATATTTGCTTTTGGTAGGAATCAAACCTACTACCTGTGATTTAGCAATTACTTTCGTTAGCTACTGGATCAATAGACCAGTAAATTTTATTACTTTTTAAGAATGTACACTCACCATCTACATAGAACAAGAGAATTTCCCCATTAGATTGCATCTCAGTCTTCACCACTACTGCATGATCCATTGTCTTCTAATAGTATACTTTTTGTCACTAAAAGCAAAAATTCCATTACAAGTTTAATTAGTTTATCAATTTAACAGCTGCTATTGACTCTAGTTTCATTAGCAGCTGTTAAATTGATACACAAATCGATTGATAGACCCAAACAATCCCTAGTTAAATTCAAATTTATTATTCAAATTAAATTCAATCTCTAGTTCTAACTAGAGATTGTTTGGGTGTCAAAATTGCAGTAATTTGAAATGTTTTATTACACTGACCATTTACATGAGGTGTCATTGAACAGGTTTTATACCATACAGAGATCAAAATTTATGCAAAATTAATTTATCTTTATGTTGCAGTTTTTATTTCATTCAAATGATAACCTTTCCATTAGTTTAAAAGTACAGAATAGGAATATATATTTTTTTTTTTCTCATTTATTTCATGCTAGTGACCTGACCTGGCTTCACATGGAAGTCTTTGAAATTCACATTGAAACCTTCCTATTGAATCACTCTATATATTATTGCTGAAAGCTACATTAAAATCCATTGAGTAATCAGAAGCTTTGAAAAATCTAAGCTAATAGACAGCGGAAGCAACTTCATTTACTACCTACTATGAGATTTTCTGAGACAAGAACAAGCTGTGAAAGTTTAGTCTTTTTAACCACAATAAGTAACTTTTTTTTTAAATCCAAGACACTGAGTATTTAAAAATATATATAATTTAAGATGAAATTTTTATCAAATGTATTTACAGAACTGATGTCAAAAGTTCAGGGTACGCTATTAGCGATAGGCAAACTGCAGTCTTGCTTGCAGTTTGTCAATTAACCTATGCTTCCATAATGCCCAGCGAAAAAAAGAAATGTAAACTTCACAACATTTATATACTTTACTGAATGAAGTTCTATATGTCAGAAGTAACAGGATTTAAACATTTATTATTTGTCGACGGTTATTTCTAGAGAAAACTTTGGGCTACGGACAAAAAGACATTACGTAGTTTAAAAACCTTATACATAACACTTCTTCATAACTTACCAAAAAAAATACACTACGATTATTTATTTTGATACAATTTGACATTGGCGGCCAAAATATTGAAAGTTGATCGGAAATCGAAACAAATTAAGCGACAACAAGCGCAGCAATGCGGTAATACAAAGCGTTTTTCACCGCCATTTTGATTTCTGAACTGCTGTCACTGAAGTCAGTAATGTCATTTTGATGAGCCAACTGGAGCCAACAGCCAACCAGCCAACCAATGCATGATCTACTTGAAATTACACAGATTAAAAATCTTGTAGCAGGGATGTAAGCCTGTTCCATTTATTTAAATATTTATTATTAAGTACTGTTTTATCACTTTTATCAGTATAAAAAACAGTTTTTAACCGACTTCAAAAAAAGGAGGAGGTTTCTCAATTCGACCGTATATATATATATATATATATATTTTTTTTTTATCAGTACAATATAGTAAACACGTCATCCAGTTTGAAGGACGGTATTCACTTAAATTAGTGCGAGTGCAGGTGATTAGTAATAGGCTATTTGACAAAATTGAAAATAAACTATGGATTGTGGTCATTCTATAAGATAATAGTCTAAAAAGACATATTTCACTATAAATCAAACAAAATAATGTAAGTTTCTCGCAGATTGCACGAAATAAACTAACATTATTTTTAAATTTTGTCTGCGACATGAACGCCTTGTGATTCGTTGCAACTCTGGTGACGTCACATGCTAATAAACGAAAGATTCCTCTATTGAGTATTGTTTGCGTTTTAAGTTTTCAGAGTGGTAATAATCGATCTGTGAGCATTTTCTGCAGTACTTTTTTTAATAAACTATTTAATAAGAGGTTCGAAACAAAAAGGAACCAAATTTTGTGCGTGCCGATAACAGCAACTTACATAAGATAGACGCTTTGATGGTTGCACTTTTCTATCTATGTAAATAAATAAAATTGGAGTGTCTGTTTGTAATATTAAATTAACCGCTTTTTACTAAATGCATATGTATACATACACGGTACATATACCAAAAATGTAGTCAAAAAAATTTTTGTCTGTTTCCGCAAAATATTAACGCAGTGTGCTAATCTTTATATATATAATTCTTCTGTGAGTGTGTATGTCACTGAACTACTCTCAAACGACTGGACCGATTTTGATGAAATTTTTTGTGTGTGTTCAAGGGGATCTGGGAATGGTTTAGATTCACAATTTTGTCCGCTGGACAATGTTTTTTTAATTATTTTTTAATTTATTAGTAGTTATGGCAAAACGACGTTTGCCGGGACAGCTAGTTATGTAATAAAGAATAATTTAAAACGATTTCCGAGATGAGTCAAATAGCCTATTGAGGAGTGTGTAGTGCGAATAGTGTCCAATTCAATTCTTGTTTAGTGTCTCTGTTTAGTGAATTCATTTGTTAGCCGTCGACCATCAAGTATGGACGAACATCGAGAAGCGTGCTTGCAATTGGAAGAAGTACTGAAAGAAGTATTAAATGCGATGGTGTCTGAAACCGAAGAACTTTTGAAGAAACTGGAAGCTGAACTTGCAAGATCAAGAAAGTATGGATGCGAAAATGGATCAATAGAAGACCCATTTATGGCGCAATCTACCAACACTTTAAATAATGGGCTGCTGAAGATTAGATGGAATATTACTTTAAATAGGTACTAAAACAAAAATGGTCCCGGCTGTCATGGCACCTGCCAGTGAAAGTCCCGTCAAAATCGGACCAGCCGTTCCAGAGATTACCGGGTACAAAAAGACAGACAGACAATTTTTTTTAAAATGTTATTTTGGTGTGTGTTCAAGCATTTATTTAAAAGCGGTTATTTTTATATAACAAACAGACACTCCAATTTTATTTATATATATATATAGCCACTTGTTCTTATACAATTTAATAACTTTGAAACTGTAGAGAGGGCAACTTGAATTATCGATATACAATTTATAAAGATAGGCAAGTTCTAAGTTCATCCAAACCGCTGCTACATAATAAGATTGTATTGGTCTCGCGGTTGGCGTGTGCGACTGCTGATCATGAGGTCTCGGGTTCGATTCCCGGGTCGGGAAAATGTTTGTATGATCTACAAATATTTGTTTCGGAGTTTGGGTGTTTTCTATGTATAATATGTATGTATTTACAAAAAAAAAGTATAATATGTATTTGTATCAGTTGTCTAGTACCCATAACACAAGCTCTGCTTAGCTTGGGACTAGATGGCGTTGTGTGTTAGATGTCCGAAATATTTATATGTGGGATTATAATCGTAATGAAACGTATTTGTTAATTTAACTTCTTCTTTATTGTAAATTATAACAATCACCGTAACAATACATCTGCCGCCTACTTTAATACTCCCCGCCATCTTCCTTCCTTTCTTTTTTAATATTAGTTTGGATGCGTTCAGAAATCAACAATAGTAAACAGACAAAAAAAATATTCCTACAGCTCGGCCATTCTGCCTTCAGTCTGTCCCCAGACTGATCATTATACAACAATGCAAAATAAATACAAGTAGGTTACATACTAATACACTTTTATACTTTATACAATGTATTCATAGAATGGAATGGTAAGTCGGTTGTTTTCAAGTGCAAGGTAAGTACTAACATTACATTATTTGACAACTAAAACAAAATTAAACTATAGTGTCATTAAGTGTACCATTCAATTAATGCCATCTTTTCATATAATCTACACCTGTAGTTGTTAACTTTGGACCTTCTTTACTGTTATCTACTTTCTCTAATCCGTACCTATCCTTCCCTAATTCTTTAATAACCCTATATGGACCAAAAAATTTCTCTTTTAATTTCAAACTTGTACCAAATTGTGTTCTCTGTATGGCGACTAAGTCTCCTAATTTGTAAACCTGTCCTTCCTTCCTTCGTTTATTAAATTGCCTTCTATTTTCTTCTTGTATTCTCAAGATTTGAGACTTTGCTTCCTTTCTTAATTCTTCTCTTTTTTCAATGAATCCTTTTCTATTCTCTTCTTCTAATAATTCTACTATTTTTAAATTATTTTTCAGTTTTAACTCGACTCCAGTCAACAATTCGAAAGGTGAGGTATTTATAGATCTTTGATAAGTACTGTTTATCACACGTTGCAGCTCGCTGACGTGTTTGTACCATTGGGTAGGTTCTTCTATGCACATCTTGGCTAGGACTGAAATTATGATCTGATTCATACGTTCCACTTGTCCATTCCCCCGCGGAATACCAGTTGTCACCTTTATGTGCTCAATGCCTTCTTCACTGCAGTAGTCTTCAAACTCCTTTCCAGTAAATGCTGTTCCCCTATCTGTTATCATTCTATTAGGGTTTCCGTAATCCTTCTGGTGTAATTTAATTTTGTCTACAGTTTCTTTAGAGGTCAATGTTTTGACTGGATAAATCCACACAAACTTAGTGTATGCATCAATGATAGTTAGAATATAATTGTACATCTTTTTGGTAGCATCTAACGGTCCCAAATGATCGCAGTGTAAGGTGTCCAAGGGAAGTTCTCCTTTATCAATGGGGTTCAGCAGTCCTTCTTTCTTTCCTGCTTTACGGCTTGCTAGTATACATGGTATGCATGTTGAAATCACTTTTTCAATTTTAGAATCTATTTTACTAATATGATAGTCTTTTTCAATAAGGTCTTTCATTTTTTTCTTTCCAAAGTGACCCCTTCTATGAGCCCTTTGTATTATCTCTATATCCATAACTTCTGGTATTACCAATTTTTTCTCAATTCCTTTGTATATAATGTCGTTTTCTAAGAAATAGTCTTCATACTCCTTCTGTTTTAAAATTTCTTTTATTGTCTTAAGTACTTCATCTTCTTCTTGAGCTTTCTGAACCCGATAGTGTAACTCTGTGTTGATCACACATATGTTTCGACTTAAAGAGTCCACATGCTGCATACGTTCACCTTTTCTATGAATAATGCTGTAGGTAAAGTCTTGCAAGTACATAATCCAACGAGCCACTTTCGCTGATACCTCCTTCTTAGATAATGTCTTTTGAAAAGCTTCACAATCAGTAACTATCTTAAATGGTATTCCTATAAGATATTTCCGGAATTTCTTAACGCCTTCCACTACCGCAAGAGCTTCCAACTCATAACTACTGCACTTTTGCTGTGCATCACTTGTCTTTCTGCTCATGTAGTGAACAGGGTGCATGCTGCCATCTGAGGAATCCTTCTGCATCAAGACTGCGGCATAACCATACTTAGAGGCATCAGTATGGAGTTCAGTTTCCAACTGTGGATCAAAGATCTTTAAAACAGGATCACAACATAAGAGTTGTTTAAGTTTCTCAAATGCACTCCTCTGGGCTTCACCAAAATAAAATTCTTTAGTCTTCAGTAAGTCACTCAAGGGTCTAGCTATAACAGCATAATCACAAATAAATTTTCTAAAGTATGACGTTAATCCAATAAAACTATGCACCTCCTTGAGACTTCTTGGCTCTGGGAACTTAAATACCGCTTCTGTCTTATCTTTTGAAGGCATCACTGTACCATTAGAAACTGTGTGGCCCAAGTATTCCACTGATCTTTGTAACAGCTGTGATTTCTTCCAGTTTATTTCGAGACCATAATCTGCTGCTACTTTCAATACCTCCTTAAGTCTTCTTAATGCTTCTTTTTCATCTTCAGCCAGAATTATGATATCGTCAATAAATATTAGAACAACTCCACTTCTTAATAAATCTGCAAAAATGCTGTTAATAAAGCGTGTAAAATACTTTGGACAAATAGAAAGACCGAAAGGTGCCCTCAAAAACTCGTATTGACCTTCAGGGTTACTTGTAACAAACGCTGTATACTTCACAGATTCTTCTTCTATCGGTAAATGGAAAAAGCCATTTTTCAGGTCGAGGGTGCTAAACACCTTCACTTGAGATAGCCTGTCTATGTGATCCTCAATCACGGGTAATGGGTACTCATCTTTCACCATTTTCTGATTAAGCTTTCTGTAGTCGACACAGACACGCATGCTTCCATCTTTCTTCTTAACCAAGACTAGGGGACTTGCATATTCAGAGTAACTGGGTCGTATGATGTTCCCAGCCAACCACTCCTCTATCTGGCATCTTACTGCAACTTCTTCTTTTAACGCAAACCTACGAGGACGATGCACAACTGGGATATCATCCTTTAAAATAATTTTCAATTTGATAGGAGCCTCTTTAATTTTTAAGGGTTTATAATGAGAAATGATATTTTGAATCTGAGGTGACACATCACTATAATCAACACAAGAAACTAAACTTAAATAAGAACTATCATAACTATGTGGCTTTATTTGAATGACACCCTTATCAATAACAGTTACTGTATTCTCCATAAATGTTTGTCCCAAAATAACATTGTAAGGGATTGCACCTTTTGGCACGATATAGAAAGATTCGTTGTAGCAATGACCATCAATAACAATATTGTAAACACACTTACGAACTGAAATTACCCTACTTGACCCTAAGCCCGTCATAGATAATTTGACTGGTTCATAATTTACATCTTTCAGCTTATAAAATAAATCACTCGACATTAAATTAACATCACTGCCTGTATCCACTAAACATTTTACCGAAAAGCCTCCGAGTTTAACCATTTTAATAGACTTATTCACTACGCCATCGCGATTGTTTACATTTAATACTTCGAGGTTAGAATATTCACAATTACACTGACAGTGACACTGTTTGACCGACATCACGTTTGATACTTCACATCGATCTGTAGTGTCATTCACTTCTTCCGTCTCGCTTGCGCCTACAAACATCGACGCTTGTCGTGACCGGACATTCCTGCCCTCTCGCTCGCTCACGGCGGCACCACTACTGCCAACATTGCGGAATCTACGCGCTCCGCTGGACGCATCTTTCGTTATGTTGTCGACACTGGAACTGCACTCAGTGGCAATGTGTCCGAAGTTATTGCATTTAAAACACTTAATGCCTCTCGAACATGATGTTGCTAAATGACCCCTTTCACCACACTTGTAACAGCGATGATAAGACTTATCACTTGCATGATCCA
Source organism: Spilosoma lubricipeda (assembly GCA_905220595.1). Taxonomy (NCBI): domain Eukaryota; kingdom Metazoa; phylum Arthropoda; class Insecta; order Lepidoptera; family Erebidae; genus Spilosoma; species Spilosoma lubricipeda. The sequence continues at coordinate 8,678,994 of HG992299.1, forward strand.
CTTTACTATCACTCACTTTAGCCGGCTTTCCTGATTCTCGCGACTTATTTGAACAGCTCGGGTTGCTTCTTGGTTTCATCTTCTGCTTCATATATTCATACTGATTAAGCCTTTCTTTTAGAACGGAATAGGTCGTAACACCATACAGACACATCTTATTTTGTTCATAGTCCGTAATCCCGTCAACTATGTATTGTATTGCTACGTAATCAGCAATTTTAGCCCTCTTTCCTAGCTCCTTCATTATAAGCATGTATTGATAGCAGGTTTCATTACTAAGTTTTTTCCTTGCAGCCATAATTTCATGCATTTGCTTGCTGTTGACAGCCTCCGGGAATTCCTTCTGTAGGGCAGCTTTTAAATCCTCATAGGATCGGAATGGTTTCTCAGTTTTCACCCACAGTTCAGCAGTACCTGTCAATGTCCGTCGGGCTATTATTAATTTTTGTTGCGCGGTCCAACTGAAGATTTCGGCATTGTCTTCGATTTCCTGTGCCCACTGCACCGAAGAGTAGGTCATCTCCTCGCCTGAGAATTTTGATACAGACTCCGCCATATTGGGATACAATAGCGATTGCGGCCTAAAATCACTATCTTTTTCCGTCATCTTCTTTGATAATAATAATCCAATAAGCCGATAATCGTCTTAAAAATCCTGGCAAACACCTTAACAACTAGCAGCCCACGCGTGATGTTCGCCACGTGCCGGCGCCGGTCGGAACTTCTTTTTTACACTTGCAAATCTTCTTGGCAACGTTCATTCGATCTATCCCGGACGAGATTGTGGGATTATAATCGTAATGAAACGTATTTGTTAATTTAACTTCTTCTTTATTGTAAATTATAACAATCACCGTAACAATACATCTGCCGCCTACTTTAATACTCCCCGCCATCTTCCTTCCTTTCTTTTTTAATATTAGTTTGGATGCGTTCAGAAATCAACAATAGTAAACAGACAAAAAAAATATTCCTACATATATTTATATTATATTAATAAGTTTTGAGTAATTTTTTTGTTACTTTTTCTTAGAGCGTTTTCTTTTTAATTCCTCTGGCATCGTATCGGCGCCCGACACCGATATCGGATCGGATACTGTAAAAACGCTCTTGGACTGCAAACTAATCGAATCGAAACTAACTGAGATGGAACTTAAATAAATTCGGTTCTGCTCTGATGCCTAGTTCATCATCATCACCTTATTAGTCCATTGCTGAGCAAACACCTCTCCAAGGTGGTTACAATAACATAACATTAAAAAAAACACATTTCTGGAAAGTTTTAAAACATAACTTTATTTTCAAGGACATTTAACAAAGTAAAATAAATCAGTCATTAACAGATTTAAACACACTTAAACGCAGTTGTTGTAGGAAACTTTAATGTCACAAATTTAAGTAAATTAAAACTTCAGCTGTCGGAATACATATTTTGGCACACACACATAGTAAAAACTGAAAACTGTTACATATTACGTTTCTATGTTTCTAATACTGATGAAATATTAAATAATTTCGGCTTTCTTCATAAACTTTATTTAACAACGGTTCTCTGTTATCAAATTAAAATTATTTTCAACTTTTAACTTTAGTTAATCATATCCCTAAAGTTGAAAATAACACAAAAGCATGTTTTTTAACGTTTATGAATAAGGCTTTATTTAAAAAGTTTTAGAAATTTTGTTGTCAATATTGTCACCAGTACTACAACTCTTAAAAAAATCTTATTCGTTTATTGATAATTTTACCCATATTTTTACTAGGTATTTAAACGTAATTAGGTACTTAGTTTGTTGTAGGAAGTTTTAATGATATGGTATGGTTTAGACTAGATGATGTTATAAAGGTGATGAATTGAACTGTCTACGAATTAAAAAAAAAATCCCAATAGCATCTTGCTTATACTTGTCCAAAAGTAATTAATATATTATTTGACGAGGATTATGTTTTTTGTTTTGATAGGTACTTTGAATTTTTAGCTTTCGACACTTTAAGGCTCTAAGCCAATTAATTTATTTACTCGGCATTATATTTATACTTTTATATAAAAATGTTAGAAGAAGCGTTATCCCGAACAACAGTAAATTGAATTATTTTTTCTAAATATTACAAGTTTACGCGATTCTATGACACACAAGTCGACAATCAGCTGTTTATAGCATTAATACCTAAAATTTGGATAAATGAGTAGGCATGTAATTTAATGTTTTCTAATGTTTTGTCTATGAAATTTGTTACAACGTATTAGTATAAATCTTAATCAAATAAATCTGAAGATATCAAAAATTGGAAATCGTGTAGTCTGTAACTGAGCGCATCACCCGCCTCGTAGCCAACGAGATCCAATTCCAAAGGAAGTCCAATTTACGCCAGTCTATAGACAAACTGTTTGACAATTTATGTAGGTAGAAATATTGTACAATTTATACGTTATTTTAATGTATATATGACAACGAGATAAGTTTATTGTCATATTTATGTCGCTGGCTACCGACACTGGCTACTTTAACACCACCTTAGTAAATATATTTTCTTTAATTAGCAATTCAAAAGCATTTGTAATATAATAATGATTTTATTTTAATAATTTTGCACTGATATTCATAGAATATTTAAATGCTCTATGTTTTATGAAATGACTAAAAAGATAAGTTATAAATTGATAAATACACTTTACTAACACAAATATAGTATATTTTTGATACCAGATTAAACTTAAGTTTACTGTCAACATTCACCATGCTATTATTTTGTACTCCTGCTCTTAAAATATACACAAACAACTATTTACCTAATGGTTACATACATTTCAAAGAAAACACCGATAAAACATTATTCAATTATCTATGTAAAATATACAAAAACTATTTATTTTGTACAGTTGGTCTAAACAACTGTGTACACACACATCAAATGTTACAAAAAAAAAAGGATAAGAAATATATTTTGATAAATATAACGTACACATTTTTGATGCTGACTGTACCCTAGGAAACACTGACACACATTTTACAATTACATAAATATATCTAGAATAATGAAATAAGCATGTTATTACATCAAAAATGACCAGCATCTTTAACCAATGGACCACAAAACTATATTTTGTGACAGTTGGAACTCAATGATGGCACTAGTATGAATAATCTTACTTAAAATAAGTACACTATTTCTAAACATTGCACATTTTAATACATTTAACTTAAAATTAAGGTATAAATATTTTTTACTACAGTTGTTGTGAGTCACTATCGACCGACTTCTTTAAAGACTGAAAATCTTAACGATAAAATAATTGACAAACCCGCCGACTTTACTTTTTGTGATTTCAAGCTGTAGGTATTCTAACTCGAAAAAGCGCTCTAAAGTCCTTTGTAACCATTTTTCAAGCGAATCAATCAATAACTAAGTTATATTATTGTGTAAAAACAATTATATAATCCGAGATTTAGTTTAAACAATGACAATTGAAGGCAAGCTTAACTGGTCAATGCTTCTAGATACTACATTTTTGTCTTCACAATATTTTCTATTCGGGTTCGCTTTAAAAATACATAGTAATTCTCGCCAAATATTAATTTAATATGTATAAATTACAGCGATTTTAAAAGTTATTTATAGTACACCGGGTACAGTCAACGAGAAATAATAAAAAGTTTTAAATAAACCCTGAACTACTAAAAAGTTAGTCAGGTTTGCCAATTAATTATCAATATCTGTCATTACTGTCATCATTCGTAGATATTCTATTAGAGTCATATTTTACATAATTATTATAAATATTCCCTATTTGCCTATTCGAGTTAAAAGGAAGCTCCATTTGTATTTCAACTAATATGTAAAAAAAAAATTATCGTATGTGGGTAGTTTGTCCGACTATTTTCAATGAAGTTAGTTCCATATTTTCAAGCTTCATTATATCGATGATTAAGGTTTTATATTAGGAACGTTATGTATGAAATATCAATGTAAAATGTTGATTTTTATTATTTTACACAGAAAGCAAAAGCAATGTTACTTATCGAACATTATAAGTATTAATTATATTTTAGTAGTGATAAAGGGAAAGGTACCTAAAAATGACGAGTGAGATACATTTTAAAAATACTTAATATTTTTTAAGTATCAAATCACAACCGACTTCAATGCAAATAAGATATAATTTGCATTGAAGTCGGTGATGGTAAATTATTGAAATTGGAACATATTATGCAGTCGAATTGAAAACTGATTTTATTTAGTTTTCAACTTAGGTAAGTATATGGGAAGTTAGCGTCACTACACATTTGGTTGTAAATCCGTCAGACAACATGTTTGCCGGATAATGGCCCTCCAATCTTGCAAGAAGATTTAATTTTCAAGAGGTTTCATCAATAATATTTGTTCTCATCTATTATAGTATTAACAAAAAGAAAATTGTCATGTGTTTTACAGTTTGTAAATATAAACTTCATTAATACCAGTGTCTATTTATTCCACTAAGTATTCTTTTATAAAATATACGTGTTTATTTATTCTGTATTCTACTCCCTTACTCTTGCGTAATTTCCTATTAACTCATATACCCGTTTTCTAAACCACAGCTAAGCTCATATATACACACAATATAAATATCAAATTTTTTTGAGTTGCGGCAACCCAACAAACGCACCTATTTGGTGATTGGAATAGACAATTCGCTTGCATTAATGACAGGTGTTATTGAATAGTGTCCACCGCTCCAAAAAATAATTTGAATATAAGTAAGTTCTTTCTTCAAATTACATGAAAATTTCATGATCTACTTCATAAGTAGTTTTTATACTATGTATTTATGTTTGTACAACAGCAGGCTGCCGTTTTGAAAACTAAAAACCATAAAGATTAAAAGTCTATTCCTATTACCAAGCAGGTCTTTGTACACCTATAGCGCTGAAGCTCAGTAGCAAATTTACCAGACCTCACACTTGTCAGTAGGATTCATCTTCGATCCTAGGTCGCAGTGGAACTCTTCAGAAAATTCTCGAAGGTTTGTCAAAGGACCTATGACTCTATACTTAGCTATCGTGTGATCATCCTTTTCTATTTGCATTTTAGTTGATTCTTTGGTCATTGCTGAGCACCATACCTAAAACAATCCAAAATTTAGTTGTAACGAACTTTTCTGTCATCATCATCAGCGATGATTTAGTCATCAAACATGACTAAATCATCACTGAGTTCACTTCATCATAGTCTATCGTAACATTATTGTTGAGTAAGATCGCAACAAAGACGTAAAAAAATCATTGAGAGATTTTTACTACAGTAAAATCATTTCTAATTTCGATGCACGACTGACAATTATTAAATTGCCGCCAATTTGTAAAAACAAACGATAAAAGAAATCGTATAAAACCACGGATCAAATTCCAAAGGAGTTCCTAATTCAAAATTGTTTTTTTTTCGTCCGCTGCTTTACTTTCTGGCCTGTTCTAAAAATATCAGTGCGACTCATATGGACAATACCATTTTCGACACAAACTTCATAGTTGCATGCAAATTTATTTCGATGGTGATATGTATAAAACAAAGCCTAAATTCTTTAATCTTAAAGTTGCAATTTCAAGTTAGTGCTGACCTGCGCAAACGATATGAAAAACAGCTGTCTATCATTGTACTTTAACCCTGGGAGAGTCAGGTTCTCCTTGGTATTCTTGCTGTAGTCCAGGTACGCGTGGAAGGACGCCTTCAAACCACCATTATCTGCTATGTTTTCACCTGCAATTGATACATGGTCATGAAGAAACTATTTCATTTTTTTTTATCTTTTCAGTCAAATTTAAGAGTCAATCAAAATGGTTTCAAATTATCACGTCAAATAAAAATAATGATATTAATATCAATATCGAAAAATCCTAAATATTATATTAAATTAGATACAGAGCCTCATTAGAGTCCCTACACCATCCATAGATAATGAGTTTAATAAAAAAAAGAAACTTGACATGGCGTCTATTTTGAACCATTTTCAGAAGTAATAAAACAGTCGCGCATGTCTATATACAAAATAACAACTAAGTTTTTTTTGTACGAATATAATATAGTTTAGAAGAATTTAGAAAATAATCAAAGTAAGTACTAAGACAATACTTAACGCATATATAAATTCTTACCAAGCGTCTGTTTTCCATTGAGGTGCTGTCCCTCAACGCCATAATTTGAGTACTGTTTTCGAATACATTCTGCACGCTTTTTAAATGAAGCTATCGTTTTATTATTCCACCATTGGTTTAAATTGCCAAACCTGAAAGATCAGATATTTAAAATAATATTTTTTTTTGTTAGTTTTTTATTACAATTATAACTACATTTAACAAAAAGAACAGGTAACAAATGTTATAGGTCATTTAACCCATTCCTGATCGCCTCCGGTGGAAAGGTGCCCATTAAACTTGCAGCATTGCCGCGTTGAATTTCAATGGCCATCCTTTGCACCAGGAACGAGCCGGAACGGGAGTCATAAGGGTGACTCAGCTCTCTAATTTGGGCAGACATGAGTTTTTGATCCGACATAATTAGAATTATCGTCCTATTCTGACTGAATAGTGTCAGTACCACCTAATCGAAACATTCTACACATACACACATACATTCTAACACATAACACATACACTACACGCATACATTCTAAACATACCTATCGTGAGCGCTTATATAATGCTTTATAATACCTAGTATCTTATTCATTTGTACATCACTTAAAGTGTACACACTAAGTCGAGAGGCATTAGACGAGATACGTTATAGTATCTCTTCTAATAATAAAGGTATCCTCACCTGTCGTACTCCCTGCCCTGGTCATCAAACGCATGCGTCAATTCATGTCCCATTACCACTCCCATAGCCCCATAGTTTACGCACTTAGGGTTGTCCCCATCATAAAAGGGAAGCTGCAAAATTCCTGCTGGGAAGACAATTTGGTTTTTCGTTGGTGTGTAGTAAGCATTGACGGTTGAGGGAGTCATACCTGAAAAATAACATTCCTATGTAAAATAATTACTTATAACTGGGATAGTACATTCAAAACTAAATACTTTCCTGTATGCCGACTTAATCTATCTATCAAGTCATAACCTATGTTTCACTTTCCTTGATAAAGGGCTTCCTTGGGCCAAATAATAGTTGGAAATATCCAAAGTATACACGTGAGTAAAAGAATTATACCATATCCACTGTTGGACTAAAACCTCATCAAAAGAGAAGGACTACCTATATCTTTAACTTAGTAACAATAAAACTATATATTCTAAACTAGCTTTTGCGCGTCAAAGATCACAGCAAAGAATAGCCTGTCGATAAGGTCAATAAGGTTGCCTGGAAGAGATTGCTTATGGCAATAAGGCCGCCCTTTGTACACTACACTTCGGATATTTTATCTTATTTAACTCTGTAATAAGGTGTGCAAAATAAAGAGTTTTCTATTCTATTCTAGCCTATTAGTCCGGGAAATTTTAGAAGTTATTACTATCAAGCAAATTTTTCATGAGTGGCTTTACTTTGAAGCGATTGTGGTAACAGGGCTAGCAGGGAAAAAAAAACTTGAGCATACGACCGGGATAAAGTAGTACCACGCAATTTGTGACTGTTAAGAATGTAACTACGTATGTAAGTACTTTCTTAGATCGTTTTTTTATACAAAGGAATACTTAAACTTTATGCGAATACTTCAAACTTTTTGATTCCAACTTACCCCATTTGGTTTTGTTGACGGGTTTATAAAGCTTCTTGAGATCATTCTTCAAGCTGTACACGTTGAAAGCAATGTTATTGTCAAAGTATTCATTAGGCTTCACTTCAAGCCCTTCGTATTGTTTGTCCAGCTCATCTTTGTGAAGAATGTAATCGGGGAAACCTGAAAGACGAAGGTTAAATACCTTAAAAGATTTTCCACTTACTCAGGATATTGCAAAATTATTTACTGGGGGCACGGCAGAGTCCCTGCCAAGTTGAGTAAAAAGCGGCACGGCCGTATTATCCTTTTCTCGAAGGAGTTCAGGCCATTTTCGAGCACTATAAATTCGTTGTGAATAAAATTAGAAGCCAGAATTTTCAGTAACCAAACAGACGTTGTATTAACATAATATATTTCAAATGATATTCGATTGAAACCAACAGGTTAAGAATTATAACTAGCAAAAGTTTCTTAATTTTGTGTGTACAAAAATGTAATAATGCATCTACAATGCATTGACAAAAAATATTACACACTTAATGTACACTTTTTTTAATTAATATCTCCACGTACTTTAAGGAAGTGACTATAAACGCAGATGATACTAAGAGAAATGATTGGATATATAAATGACTAGTTATTTTAACCTCAATATTCATTTTGTCAAAACTGATCCGAACTTCGCTACCATACGAATACCATTGTAATCAATAAAATATCAAAAAAACTAATCATATCTTACCAATCATATCAGTGATGGCATCGGCCTTCACTTCTGCAGCTTTCCTGGTTTCTGAGTCCATCCAATCTAAATTCTTCAGATTGTTCTTGAACGCGTTGCGTATGTTGTTGATCATGATCTCTCCTTGGGTCTTTGCTTCTCCATGGAAGACTTCGCGGACAAACATGGCTCCCACCGCGAAGCCTGATGGTAGTCGATGAAAGATTAGTGGAAATCTCAATTAAATTCTTCTAAAACTGTTAAACAGAAAGGGACAAAATAGGCTTAAGGGCTTAAAGTATTTTTGAAATACTAGGCTAGAATACTATTATGAGTTCAACAAATTAATAATCGTTTAAAATGTTATCATTTATTTATTGCCTTTAATGCCTGAACTGCCTCTCAATCAACCTTTATGAAATTTGCATAGCGATTCTCAAGCCTTGGGAATCCGCCTATATGATTCCTGAATTTTCAAGAAAAGTAACTGTTTATGAGAGATAAAAAGAAAAGTGGTTAACGAAGACGAATAACAAAAGCATTAAGGATTATTCAACTCAAAGGATTAAAGTTAATTGGCCAATGGAGTACCTATTTGGCATACTTTGAAAATTTCTGTCTAGACTTACCAATAGCATTATTAGTGTCAGTAACACAGTATCGCCATGACTCCTCGGTACCTTCAGAGCCGAAGAGCGCCTTCCTTAAGATCTTAGTCGCGTCTCTGAAGGACTTGGACAAATACGTTGATAAGGATCGAGATACTTGCCACATCATGTAGCTAGTTAGGGTCCTGGAATTAACATCAGGAGAGTTGGTAAATATTACTACACAGGTTCCAAATTCTGATAGTACAAAAGACGTCCTGGACGTTTCCACCTGGTTGTTTGATGCATGTTAGATGGCTTAGGGCGATTTAAATCTAGATCTCATCCTATTTTTTTATGAGCCTGACACAGTGCCTCTACTCTGCCTGATGGAAAGCGTGAGCAGAATTCAAGAGTAGCTCTCCCCAAACTCATTGCGAATGCAGAAAATGCAACAATGCAGCATGATGACCCACACTATGGGCTCCGGTCTCAACAACGAAACACGATGGCACGCATGGCATGAAATGTTAAACCATAATAAGTGATTTAAATAATTTAATAGTCTTACTTTTCAGACTTTATGTTCCTCTAGACTTCAATATTTTTAGAAGTTATCCTATATTAGTAAGGTGAGTATTATAAATTTACCTTTTGTCCTCTTCAGTCTTGCTGAACTTCCTGATAACTTTGGTAAGATTCTTGAAGTACTCTGGCGCGTATACCACTATTCGTTCTGTGTTCGGTATCTGATGATGAAATCATTAAAAATAAGTATAAATATATACAAGTACCTAAAAGATCAAAATGTAAAACTTGGTATAAATAAAAAAAAAACATTTAAAATGTGACAATGTTTATCTTAAAGTTACGGAATACGACTCTGAAAATTTTAAATAACACTTTTCTCTTTTTTATTCTTCTGAATCCTAGATAGTGAATTCTTTTAGACAAAGGGTCCCGTCCTCTAGCTTTTCTCAAAAAGTTAGAGCATGAGCCCCCCTATACAGCAACGTGGTTTACGCAGGTGGAGATATAAGTGAAGCACGGGTCCATACCTAATTCTTCGCTCGTTTCACTCCAGAAAACTTAATTATTGTTACACATAGTCAGGATAGTCAATATTTGACATAGCACATATATAGATACACAGAAACTATAATACACTACGATTTGCGAGAGAAAAGGTGAAAGTGTAAAGATGACATTGAAGGTCGGTCTGGTACGATTTTCAATAATGTGAAAATTCTACAGGGACACAGAACCTTTTCACCAATACTCAGAAGATTTTACTTCAACATATAAGGCAGGGGTTAAGGTAACCTCAGCATATGGCTTGGCGCAATGATGGTAGTTGTAGTTGTTGAGCCATATTCGAACCTTGCATTAATTCCGGATAGCGTGCCATTTTTACATGGATTTTGAGGATGGAGGATTTTGGACATTATACTAAAATACGATATTATAATAGATATACAGATATTTTAAATGGTAACCTTGAAGGTACTATTTACCAACACATTAACTTGAAACAAGCAAAAATTAAAAACGAAAATATGTAGGAACTCAAAAAATTAAGGAAAAATAGAAATCTGAAAGTTCAGTTAAATCCTATTCCTATTCATGGCCTATTCACTATTGGTAAACTGTTAGTAAAAAACTTCATAGTATGCATACTAATGTTATAAATTCGAAAGTAACTGTGTCTGTCTGTCTGTCCAATTTCAATGAAATTTGTCACGTAGATATTCTTGAGGAAGGACATAGACTATAGACCACAGGCCCGTGTCAAACCTTAATGGGTCATTTGAACCACCAAGAGACCTGTTTAGAAAGATACAAGACCATAAAATAATAAGATTTAGCACTATGCGGTCACTTGTAAGCTATCTAACTGAGTGCAAAAGAGAATATTCAAAAGCACAGGTAGAGGGAGTACATTTTGGTCATATATTTTTGTACGGCATGCTTACCATAGATAGATCCATGAAATATAATCATTTTAGATCTATCGATGGTTGTACATCTTTTTATTGATAGGTCATTTGAACCACTAGGAGACCCATCTCCTGGTGGTGAGCCTCCAGGATATGGGTCTCACAGTGGCCCATCACTTTTGACACGGGTATGTAATCTACTGCTATTTACCGCGATAACCGACATACACGAATAAAAGTTAGTAAAATCTGTAAAAGGTATAGATTTAACAGAAATTTACTTCTGTTCAAGTACGTTTTGTTAAATTTTTAAGGAATATTTCATACTTACAGTTTTATTAACCAGTTTAAAAGCATCATTGAAGAACATACTCCAATTTAAGAAAGGCGCTTGTTTCTGCCATGTTTCTATCGTGTAAGGGTTGTACAACCCTTCTTCATCTCTCCTATCTTCAGAAGGTGTAGTTATATTTGCTAGTTCTGTTTCAAAGAGAATTACTCTGTTCATTTGTGCTCTTGCCTCAGTTTTATTTGCGCCTAACAATACGCATATGCGCGTCATATAATCCAAATAGGCATCTAGGACTTTTTTGTGAGCTGTTCTGTTCAGGTAGTTATCTCGTGTAGGTAGATTCAACCCCCCTTGATCCAGCTAAAAAGAAAAAGAAAATACAGTTTTTTTTTGTTCTTGATCAAGTTGCATGTCTGTATTTGATGGTGTTCAAGAAGTTAAGTTAAAAACTACCAGTATTAAAAAGGTGAAATCTTACCACAATAACATGTTGAGAAGAATTTCGGTCGTCTTCTGTCACCGCCCAGTTGAATAAACCACCTAGATTATATCTGCAAATGTTAAGAGAAATAAAAAACTTAGATTCGAAGTGCTCGTTGATACAACCCCAAGACCCTGTTGAGATAAAAACTAGCAAAAGGCTACTTACGAGGAGAGTTTACACACTCCAGCTTGACTCATGTTTGGGACTACCCCCTTTACCTCCAAATTTACTAGGAAACCATCCTCGTGTCTTGACTTGAACAGAAGCGTACTTACGTATTTTGAACATCTTGCACAAGTTTCTGAAGATTCCACTCCTGTTTTCCCACGGTGCTGGGCAGAAGGTGCCATCCTCCTAGCTTTTTGATAACACCTACTAAGGGTTTCTCTCCTAATTTCTCTATGGTTTCATTGGTGTCTATACAAGCATCGTAGTAAATACGGGCTTTGGCTTCCGCATCTGGAGGTTTCGAGATGTTTACTTTTTCTGTAAATAATTGAAAACATTTTTAAGTAAATTGTATCACTAAAACTAAATAGAGATACGGCTACCTACTGTATTACATACTTTATAATTTTTATTTATTATAGTGCCTAGTGATTTAACATTTTTTTCAAAATTATAGTCACTAGATGCATGGATCAACTGACCATAGTTTTTTTTTTATGGAATAGGGGGTAAACGAGCAGACGTATCACCATGGGCGGCGGTAATTGCTTAAAATCAGGTGATACGTCTGCTCCTTTGGCCTCCTATTCTATAATTAGTCAATTTATGATAAATAAATGGATATTTTTTTTTACTAATTGAAAATATCATCATCAATTGATACTGATTAAAATTAGTCAACTTTAATCTATACTGATATTATAAAGCTGGAGAGTTTGTTTGTTTGTTTTAACGCGCTAATCTCAGGAACTGCAGGTCCGATTTGAAAAACTATTTCAGTGTTGGATAGTACATTTATCTAGGAAGGCTACAGGCTATATATCATCACGCTAAGACCAATAGGAGCGGAGTGCCAATGGAGAATGATTCAAAAAGTGGGGAAAATTATCACGCTACGGGCAACAGGAGACGCAAACAAGGTTGCGTAGGTCAGCTAGTTATTAATATGATAAATATTGAAACCTAGGAACAATAGTTATCGATACTGACAGACATACAGACACCTAATGGATATACGGAGTATTAAGGTGGATGGATGAATTTATTACTAAGGTGTTAGAGCCACGCTTCGGCATGCATGGGTCGGCTCGATCGGAGTGATTGATCCTGGGCCTCACAAAAAACCGGTGTGAAATAGCGCATGCGCTGTGTTTCACCAAGTGAGTAAGGATACCGGAGGTCCATACCCCAACCCCTCCCCCATCCCTCTCCCCATTACCCAAAGGCCGGCAACGCACTTGTGACGCCTCTGGTGTTGCGGGTGTCCATGGCCGGCGGTAATTACATACCATCAGGTGATACGCCTGCTCATTTGCCTCCTACTACATAAAAAAAAGTATTCGCCCAGACAGAAACTGTTAAATAAATTTGACGACAAACAAAATTGATTCGATTCCTTTGTTAATCCAGTCATATTCTCGTTCAGTTATCCTCTTGAAGATACTTTTTCCTATGCTTTGTAGTCGATATTCATGACAAATAACAACAAAATAAGTACCAGGTAGCAGAACTAATTCGCACAAACGTAATCATAAAAATCACGTTTTGATATATTTATTGAAATAATACAAAAAGTTCTAATATATTGTACATATACAATGATGAAGTGGAACGATAAACGATAGTTCTCGATTGTAATTCACAATGAGACTCTAATATCGTCCTTATATGGTTTGAATACTTCAATCAACAAGTGCCGAAACTGGGTACAGTCAAGTACAGAATATTTTCAAAATACTTTAATATTTTAGTCTCGGAATTGCCACATCCCATTTGAGTTACAGATATGCAACCTTGAACCTACCTTTCTGTTTCAATACTCTAAACAGTCCATCTTTAATTTTGAAAATATTTGACTGGCGACAGTAAGTGTGGCGTCAAAAACCGTCTGTCCAGTTAAAAAGTGTTCTTACTTAATGTATAGGCTTAAGAAAATTCATGACATGTACCTAGGTATGTATAAGGTATATGTCAAGATTTAACAAAATATTTATGTTAACAAAGAACGTAACATAGAGTATAATAGGTATTCAGTTTTCTTCTTCTTTTATTCAAAGTGTAAGTGATTTTCTCAATAAGAATCCTTATTCATACTACGAGTTATATTAAAAATCCGAGAGTAACTGTGTCTGTCTGTTACGCGTTCAGGGCTAAACCGCTTTACCAATTTCAATGAAATTTGGCTAGTAGAGACTGTGATTCTTGAGGAATGAGATAGGCTACCTATCTCCTTCCTCAAGTACCTATAGATCTGAACCGCGATAATCAACATACACGTGGGCAGGAACCGCGGGCAAAAGCTAATAGTACATCGATTAGAAATATCGTGATCACAAACTACCCCATGAACATGTACAATTCTTCGCTTCACTTATTCCACCAAAAAAATACATAATTTTCTCGACAAAACACTTACGAATGTAACTGTACCTTGGCTTAAATCCAAACACATACTAGTTAACACGTCTCAAAGTAAATATCCTAATATCATGATTGTACTGTGTCACTCAGGACACAAGTCCTGAAAAACCAGTGTTTTGTGGTCTACATTATTACATCGACGATAATTTTACTTAGAAGTTTTCTTACACTTATTTGTTTTTACGTAGAGTTTACCATAAAAGGTTATTTTGACTGACGTCATTTAGCTAGTCAAAGTATACAATAACATAAAAGATATACCGTGTAGTCTCGAAATTCAACCTTATGACTTTCAATTTTAAATTCTGAATTTGCTTTATAACTTAACTAAACGCGAAATAGTCACTTCATGAAAATCCACATAATATTATGTACACATAGGCAAGTTAAGAATTATTTACCTATGTTATTCTTATTGTTATTTTGTTTATCAGTTAATGAACCCAATGATGCGGAAGTATAACTACGCCGCCATAGTGTGGGTCACCATGCTGCATTATTGCATTCGCAATGAGTATGGTGACCATCACTCTTGGAATCTGCTTATGCTTTGCATCAGGCTGAGTAGATTCATTTTGGCAGGCCCGTATGTAGGATAACAAAAAACAACCGAATTTTGATGGTATTTATATTTTTCTTTAATTCTGTTGTATCTGTACTAATATATAAAGCTGAAGAGTTTGTTTGTTTGAACACGCTAATCTCAGGAACTGCTGTTCCGGTTTGAACAATTCTTTCAATGTTAGATAGCCCATTTACCGAGGAAGGCTATAGGCTATATATCATCACGCTAAGGCCTACAGGAGCGGAGCAACAATGAAGAATGTTACAAAAACGGTAGAAAATTATCACGCTACGGGCAACAGGAGACGCAAACGAGGTTGCACGGGTCGGCTAGTTTATTATATGGTAGTAATTGTATTGTAATTGTATTTACTATAATATTACACTGAAAATTTTAAACCAAAAACAATGTGGCGACTTCCATTTACAGTGCAATAAAAACATCACCAGATTGATGTTGAGATATTGAATATTATAATGTGCTAATCGGCTCGTGAATTTGTATATCGCGATTCAGGATAAGTGGCGTCGTAGTTCGTTACTTTATAGTTCAGTGTATCTTCAGTAGATGGCACTTTTAGTACGGTTCTGCTGCGCTGTGTGTCGCCACAATAATATAATAACATTCTCTCTCTCCTAAGTGCACTCACCTAACGCGTATCTAATGGTCAATTGGTTCTGCAGTTCAATCTTGCTGAAGATCCCCCAGCTAGACTTGCCCTCTGGTATAGGGTTGTTCCTGATCCAGCCTCCGCAGGCAAACTCATAAAAGTCCTTACACGGATCCTGTGTCTCATCTAATGCTCGTATAACTTCGCTTGCCGTGTATATGCAGGAACCTTTTAAGCAGACATCTGGTTCTGTAAGAATAATAAGGAATGTTAGGTAGAAACTTAATATACCTTTGGAATTTCGTAAAGGTATATATGTATGGTGACAGGTTCATGCCGTGGGTTCCGTAAGAGACTACTAAGGGAGCATACTCTTCAGCAACATCACAGTAAAAAGAAGGAAAACTTGAAACAAAATATTTAAGAATCCGTTTGGCTGGAGTTGTGTTGTAGGCTAAAAACTCCTCTCCAAGGAGATTTATATCCAGCAGTGGACTTCCAAACGCTGTTAATGATTGATGATGATGATGATGATTCTATAGAGGTTTACCTATGAGCATATAGTTTATTTATATGTTATCAGACTTATTCCTCGGTTATGGTATTTATTAACACGATAAATAGGTTTGCCTTTCAAATCTATTGTTTTCTATCGGAAAACTATATTTACTTATTAATAATCAAATAATAATAGTACCTACATGGGGCTATTAAATTATTTTTAAATCCCTGGGAGAAACTCTTACGTAGGTTATCTGATAAGGGGTTTTTTTAGAAGGAGGGGAGAAGAATTTGTGTACCTTAAGTTGCATGTGTCAATAGCAACAAACAAGCATATTTTATCTTTGTATTTAAATGACGTGCATTTCTAATGATATGACCTAGTTACACTGTAGCCGATCCATTATGAACAGTTTTGTTTTCTGTATAAATTCCTTTGTTTTACGATTTTTTCAATCACGACGTCACGACCATGTTTGTTTTATATATTAACATCACAATAACATACATTGCTACAATGAAGTAGTTTATTAAATGAATAACCAATACTAAACTAATACTTGTCATAATATCTATGTTAAAAAGAATTAAAATACCAATGTTAACATACAAGCGTCAAAATTTTTTTCAAAATCATCGCCTACCTACTGGTAGCGTTCCCAAAATGCTGGCAGCATTGCCACTTTTAATGGCAATACTAATTCTCCAACTTCTAAACTAATTCTACAAAATTCTTATTTGTGATATCACACATCGGTATCATACAAAATTGATTTAAGGTTCAATTAAAGTATGTAAAAAAAAAACATCGATCAATACCTAATATCTATACTAATATATAAAGCTGAAGAGTTTGATTGTTTGTTTGAACACGCTAATCTCAGGAACCGCTGGTCCGATTTGAAAAATTCTTTCGGTGTTGGATAGTCCATTTATCGAGGAAGGCTATAGGGTATATATCATCACGCTACTACTAATAGGAGCGGAGCAACAATGAAGAATGTTTCAAAAACGGGGGAAATTTTCACGCTACGGGCAATATAAGGCGCAAACGAGGTTGCGTGGGTTTTTCAAATCGGACCAGCGGTTCTTGAGATTAGCGTGTTCAAACAAACAAACAAACTCTTCAGCTTTATATATTAGTATAGATATATCTGCATACTCTAACTATCCCGAGATGCACAACACAACTTTTTTTAACCGACTTCAAAAAAGGTGGAGGTTAACAATTCGACTGTTTTTTATGTTTGTTACCTCATAACTTTCGATTGGGTGAACCTATTTTGATGGTTTTTGTTTATTTGAAATCTAGTGCTTCCCATGTGGTCCAATTTTAATGTGGTCTGGTTCTTGAAGTCAGTTTTTTTTTTTATTTGAGATTGGTTTAGCCCATAATGTGAATATAATAAAAAACTAACCTGAAGTATCTGGCTGATAGCACGGTGGAACAGGCAGATCCGTCGGTCCTCTAATAGTCAGAACTAGTATGACAGTTAAGAGTAATGCTATGAAGAGTATGGCGCTGATCACCAATAAGACTCGCTCCAGCATAGTACGCTGATGCCAACCGATGAAGGACACGCCCTGTAGAGGAAGAAATAGAAAAATTACAATAGATGGAAACATATGAACGTGTAAACTGGAATCAATGGAGGAGAAAGTGTAAGACGGTAGGTATTAATCTCGTTATAAGGAATGTTAGAGAAGGAAAAGAGAAGAATATTATTTTTGACTAACTCCATTAAACGAGGATTAGGCAATAGACAAGCCTTCAATAAGGCTCCTATTATCCTCTTAACTATCCTATACATTACACTGAAAAAGAATCTATTAAAATCATGTAGGTTTACCGCTGAAACACAACGCTTATTGTTCCATTAACATCGTGGTATATGTTGAACAGCTGGAATCTAATTGGTGTCAGGCGCCTTTGGATGACTTCGAAATAAGTTAAATATCATAAAGGAGTAAAATTACCACGTATAAAGATTAAGATACAAATTATAAATAGTTATGTTTAGAAATAAACCAAACTACAAAATCTTTTAAGATTTGAAACTAATGGTATACTCGTAATGTTTTCCTGGTTACTGATACTCTGTAGGTATATTTTTATGTATTGTTTACCTCCTACCATCTGCGATTAACCGCCATTAATTTAAAAACAAACACTTCTTGATAAAATTGTCCATGAAAAATATTTATTATGTTTCGCTAGTCGTTACTCTCAGTTTCACCTGCACATATGATCGGGTGCCTACATAACTTGAGTTACGGTATGATCTTGAGTCCTTTAGGCCGCTATAGTCTTGGTGACCATCTTGCATTGTCCTAATTCGCATTGAGGATGGTAACCACCAATCTTGGATTCTGCTCATGCTTTCCATCAGGCCGAGCAGAGTCATTTCGGCATAAAAACTGTACGTGGCGTGATAATTTAAAGCCAATATTAATCCTTAATAAAAACTCAATTTAAAGTAAAAAGAATGACTTACTTTCGCTGATAGTTTCAGAGATTGTGTAGTTTAAAACAAACTCTTCATTTGGTAAAAACAGATTTACATCTTATCTGGTGTTTGATGACAGGCCTGACGTCAACAGGTCCGAGGTGTTTTCTAATGACGTAAGCCATTGTCTCACTGATAAATACAGTTAGTTACAGATTTACTACATTATAATATATATATGTAAATATATAATTGTCCGTTTCCGATATTCTGAGTGTATATAATATATACTCAGAATCTCGCTGGGCAAATCTACTGGGCAGCCGGTGGGACGGTTATTTCAGATTGCCATCCTGGTCCAAATCCCTACAGACAAATTCTCTTTCATTAAATTGAATGGTGGCGTCTGAAACGTTAAACCACCGATGATTACAAAATGTGATGAAGGCAAAATCTTGTTATGTTATAAGCATAGCCGGTGCTACGTGACTGTATATAAATTCCTAATCGACAAATATTGAAGAAAGCGGGTTTGCCATGTAGAATATTTGATGAGATTCTGACCTCTTGATAGATTTAATAACAATTTTATTTCTTTAGTTGCGGGGCATATTTTCTTATGTTAGTAGAGGATATTAAACCCACCCTAAAACTTTAAATTTTTATTCAGTCGATAAGAATCTACTACTGGAATACTTGTAAATTTAAGAGCAAACTACACTCATTTAAATTAGTCGATTCACCATTGTGTCAATGCTCAACACCCGATACTAGCTGTGAACAGTCGGCTCATCATGTTCTCTGGGAGTGTAGTCTTTGGTACAATGAACGTAACACAATGCTAAATAGCTTACAAATGACATCTGGGGCGGTATACTATGGGGATCTTGTGTCAACTGCGGTGAATTTCCGTGCGTTTAGGCGATTCTGCCATACATACTATAGTAACCAAATTTAGCTCACTTAGGACCCCTAATACTTTATCCGTGGTGCTTCCCGGTTTAAAAAAAGGTGTCTGCCTATTTTGACTTCATTTTGTCTCCCGCTTTGCTAAGGAGGGAAGTGGACTTATCATATTTCCAACTCCTCCTGTTTTTCTTCTGATTAATTTCGTTGCGGGTTCCAAGACAGTTAATATTTTTTCCTGGGACTTCCCGAGTGTCATAACTCGGTGTGTTCGTGGGTCACTCCTGTTGATCCTGGTGTACAGGAGTTACAGCGGTGGGCGCGTGGGTGGGATTAGTCCCATACTTGTAAATTTTATAAAATAGGTAGAAATAAATACTTCCAAGAATATTCAGCTGTAAAAGTATGATTTATGTTTGTATATGTGATACTAGTTTTGATACATTCCAGATGTTATTCTCTCATCAGTTAGTCACGATTTACACTATCTATACTTTATTTAATACTAGCTGACCCATGCAACCTAGTTTGCGTCTCCTATTGCCCGTAGCGTGATAATTTTCCCCAGTTTTTTAAACATTCTCCATTGGTACTCTGCTCCTGTAGGTCTTAGCGTGATGATAGGCCTATAGCCTTCCTCGATAAACGGGCTATCTAACACTGAAAAAATTTTTCAAATCGGACCAGTAGTTCCAGAGATTAGTACAGATATGGGTCGGCTAGTTCTACCATAAAAGTATATAATGGTGGGGTTCTCGTATAATCTAATCGATAAGAGTGGCCGACTCGGCCACTATTAAGCTGATAGTGAGAATAAAAATATACAATAGGAACTCATAAAATCCAAAGGAAAAGTTAAGCACTTGTTTGTGTTTCTAAAAACTACTGTTATGCCTTAGATATTGAGAGATAGATTTGTCCTTTTTCTCAGGTGACACATGTATACCTAGACGATGAAATAGTGGTAGTGGAAGGTGGGACGTCTTTGTTGCGGAAAATGTGGAACTAGACCGCGACCTTGTTCAAACCACCGCTGCTAAGGAATTCTGCAATACTCTATTATCTACTACTATTCGCTTATATGATGTAAGAATAAAAGTACTATAGTAATGTAATTTTAATAGACAAGTAAAGGTATACCATACATACAATAGTAGAAATAAACGATATTGACTGGCAATTTTAGAATATGATAAATAGACCAAGCGTGGTACGAACGTTTATCGTACGTAATCGTGAGCGATTACACTTTGCTCTCTCCGCTCGCTTAAAAAGTGTTTTATGTATAGGAATTGAGTGAGTACAACTACATAAGAGAAACAGATGCCCAATAAAAAGAAATGACATGAGTTAAAACGACATGATTAGAAAGGGACAGAATATTGATAACTTAAATTTAAACATTATGAAATTTCTAATTTAACACATTAATTTTACAAATAACATTTTAGGTTTTTTAATTATATCGGCAGTCCTTATGACTGGCAATGTTTTATAATTGTCTAAAGCTTTTGTCGATAAATGGCGTATCTAACTCTAAAATAATTGTTTAAATTAGTCGACCCGATCACGTATGAAGCCGTAACAAAAGGAAATAGAGAATTATTTATATGTCTACATTATGTAAATTTTATTTCAAGTTCATAGTGTAGACCGTTTAATTTTTGTATTAAGAATAGTCTTATATATTTACTAGTTGTTGCCCGCGGCGCCGCCCGCGTGTATATCGGTTATCGTGGCAAATAGTAGCCTATGTGTTATTCTGATGTATAAGCTATATTACTGTTAAGTTTCATCCAAATCCGTTGAGTACTTTTTGCGTGAAAGAGTAACAAACATCCATCCATCCGTCTATACTTACAAACTTTCGCGTTTTTTATAATATTAGTATAGTTTTTTCGATTGTGGTAGCTAACATGACAAGCAGGGAAAAAAAACTTTTGAGCGTAGGGCCGGGATAACGTACCAAGCAATTTGTAGGACAATATGGATGTTAAGTTACATAAATATTAACTAAGCAACTGTTAAAAAATCAGCTATTTAGATTAATTATCGATATACTCTGGTACTACTGGTAATACTGGTGTCCCTATGTTCTATCGTATTGTATTTTGGTATTTTTATCTCAAGTCCTATCAGTGAGAGCCATCCTTTACGGCTTGAGAGGTGTATGAGGATACATACATAGGGATACATTCGGCTCGACTAGAGTGATACTAGAACGATACTGAAAACCATAAAAATGTTGAATTTTACCCAAATAAAAGGAACTTCCGAGTCACCGGTTATCTTTTATAGGACATAAAAAACGTTCATTTCATTTTTATAGCAGCTTTGTAATCAAATTCGCATCTTGGGAACGATCAAAGCATAATATCTTGAGCTTACTCCGACGTCAGTTTATTAATACATGGTTATTGTTGCGGAATAGAAAACAATATGTTTTTAAATTGGTGTTGTTGATGCCACCCACTATTTATAGGTGGTCCACTCCTTTGTAGGAACCCTAACACTTCAATTCTATTCAGAATAGGACGCGCGAATAGAGTTCGCGCCGCCGTCTACTACTACTAGGGTCTACTAGGGTGACTGGTGGCCTCACCTGTCACCCTCAGGCATACGCTTATGGGAGATGGAGTTCGTTTTGCGGTCTCCGGCGCCTGATTCGTTTGCTGTACCTGGCCCGTTCCCGAGCCTGGTAGACAGGGAGGGTTCTAAACTTCTCCCGGTCCTGCTCCGCCATCTCCTTCGCAAGCATAACTTGCTCGTAGAACGAGACGGCAGAGTGCCACACGAGACGGCAGAGTTCCACGCGCTCTCGCTCCGCAACATGGCCGCAATCATCTTACCGAACGAGAGAACCTCCACTCCGATGGCCGCCACGAGAGACATCTGGATTATAATTTGGACCTACGAAACCTTAACTATAGTAGTACATCCGCGTAATGGATTTACTTACATGAGTAATACTTTGGTTGGGATTCGTGCCAGCAACTATATACTGAATCAGAAATCAGATGCATACGCTTTAGAAGGAGACATTTTTTAATATTTCAACTCAATTTTACTTAATACAATTTGCCACACTCACAATAAGTTTCATCAAAGTCATAAATCTTTTACTACACAGTATCGTACGGAACGAGTCTAAGATTTGCTCGTAAAATACTTTAACGAAATAATTCGATCATCCGGAATGGGACGAAGCCAATGGCCGGCTCTCTGAGGTCTTTGGTACTTGTATCTTAAAGGTTACCAATATTACTACTTGCGTAAATACTTAAAAACTAATATAGTAGGACGTCTCATAAAATTTATTGTAAAAAACTACAAAAAAGTGCTATGTGTGCTGTTGCGTACTAATGATTAGGTCAAGATCTTCATCTTTAGTAAAAAAAAAGTTGTATCTATTCTGGTGTTATCAATACATTCTGTTAATCTGAAAAAGTAGCCTAAGCTACTCTTTATATTATCAGCTATCTGCCAGTGAAAGTCCCGTCAAAATCGGACTACCCCTATAAAACAGACAGACAGCCAAAAAATTTAAAAATTGACATTTTAATGTAAGAACCGTATATACTTGTATATGCATTTGGTGAAAACCTGTTAGTTTGGAATTACAAACATACACTTCAATTTTATTTATTTGTATATTACTCACAGTGTACGCCATGTCTCTTCGGGCCACTAGTACATACTAACTCAGTCCTCCTAGACCTCATCATCTCACAATGAACACTCTGCATTGTACCGCAATCATTGCACTATTGTGCTATAAAAGTTACACGCAATTTAAGTGTTACCTGTCGTAAATTAATTAACACGAAAAGAATGTGTGGAGGAACGGGTTTCATGCCTCCGACCAGGCGGGGTGATCATGCTTGGCGGGTTGCGTGCCAACGGTTGATGTTAGGATTTTGTATTTAAGTTAATCGGCGCGAGAACTTCAATTGCGCGATGCAGGATTGGAAGTTTCTTCGTATTGTGTGTTACTCTGTCATTTGGTGTATATCCGGTTGATGGCGCCGTAGTGTTTTCTTGTTTCGCTGTATGTGGAAGTCACCACAAATGCACTGATTTTGTATGTAACTTTTGCGATCAGATCCCAAAGCAGAATCTGAGCTGCAACAACCAGGCTTCTGATTGACAAAGTTAGATACTACTTGCGTATCGTTAGCTTCATTACTTCGTTAGAGGTATGTTTTGTCCCTTGCAAAGAGTATGGAAAAATTGACTGTTGGACCAAAGTTTTTTAATTAGGTATTTATTACTGTACACACCAAACACACAAATCTATATCTTTACAGCTAAAGAGTTGGTTTGTTAGACCTCGCTAATCTCAGGAACGACTGGTTCGATTTGCAAAATTTTTTCAGTGTTAGATTGTCCATTTATCCAGGAAGGCTATAGGTTATTATTATCACGCTAAGACCAATAGGAGCGGAGCCACAATGAAGAATTTTTAAGAAATGAGGGAAAATTATCACGCTACGGTCCAAAATGAGACGTAAACGAGGTCGCATGGGTCAGATAGTAATAGTATAAGATACAAGAAAATATCATGTACAAACGCCAATTGTCTTCCAGCAAACCCTGAGTTAATAGGAGATATCAGAGAAATGTAAGAGTGCAGTAGAAATCGGTAGGGAAACGTAGGAACCTACACACAATTTATACATATATTAATACACACTTTCAACACTTGTACTTAAATAGCTTTTTCGCGCTATTTTAGTGTGATTAAACATGTTTTACGTAATAAATTGAAGGTCGTCTATTCCTTCAGAACAGGATAGATGCCACGATTTCTGCGAGTGTAGATGCCCTTAGAGGCATTTATCCTTTTCATCTATCATCTACTTAGATATTCCAAAGATGTTAAAACGATGTGAAAATGTTATTATGTTGACGCTAATATTTTTAAAATAGAAACTGGGATTAAAAATGGGACCAGTTTAGGTCCCATTTTTAAATAAACCAAAGAGATTTGTGAATATGTAACAGTTAATGTTAATTAAAATTGGTAAACGCAAAATAATGTTTAATTATTTACATAAAGAAACTATCCTACAGTTCAAAATATTATGGTGGCATCTGACCCACACAGAAGGCATCTTGAATTATAAGACTTTTGTATTTCGTTTTTACTAAATGAACAATAGATTAATGTAAAATAATTTTAATTACTTTTTTCCTTAATAGATACACAACTGGTTACAAACATTTATAATTTTAAAATACTCATAGTCAAAAAAATAAGCCGGTATTTTAAAAAAGGGTGTCAACCATCCCACATTTACACTACAGTAATTTTCGAAATTTTAATAACATAAGAAAATATGAATACATACATACACAAATGTATACTATATACCTATTAGTCCGACGTACTAATCTGTTTTCTACATCTCAAATGATTCTAAAGTGTCGATAAATGCCTGTTTACTGCAGTCAGTCCGGAGACCGCTACTCATTGCTATGCGAAGTACTTGCCATATCCTGTCTGAGCCTAGGCTAAAAATAGAAGGACTGTCCACATAAGTGCAAGCATGCTTGACAGAAGACATATCCTGGGTAATAAAGATTGAGTGTCTTGTCTTATCCACAAGAAGGATGTAGTACAGTACGACTAAACTTATTTTTTATGTAGAGAATCATGTCTAGCAGAGGACTGATAGATGTTGTTGATTCTGATGAAGTTCACTATGTTCTTAACGCTATTGTATTTACAGAGAACACTGCGACAGCGGGCTATGTATAATATTGTACTTATATAAGTATATAGCTACCTTTTATATTATTATAATATTGCACACGCGTCTTTAGTTCATAACTCTAGGTACCGTATCTCTTACCGTGGGAGAGCAAAGCTTCGGCATAAATGGGCCGGCTCGACCGGAGTTATACCGCGACCTCATAGAAATCCGGTGTAAGATAGTGCTTACGCTGTGTATCACCGAGTGAGTGAGGACACCGGAGGCCAATTCCCCAACCCCTCCCATATCTCCCACCCCAATTCCCAATTTGGTAAGTTTTATTCAGCAGGCAATTATGGCAAGCAGGAAGTATGCCATCCTGATTTAGCTCCATTCAGATTTAAAAGAAGAAACCAACTATTTAGTAAAGAGATGATGATGACTCAATGATCGGCTCACTGAGTCAGTGATACTGTTTTCAAAGTTACTTTTTTAAATCATGATATTAAATGAGCCTGGTTTTAATAAAGAGCGAAGTGAGGTTATGCACTGCACGGTTGACCAAGTGGTTTCAACGGTTCAACGTGGGTTCAAATCCCACGCGGTAGAAAACATTGTGTGATCCACAAATTGTTGTTTTGAGTCTGGATGTTCTTTGTCCGTTTTATGTATGTTTGTAAAGTCCCCCGCGACACAGAATGTTTATTCCTAACGCGGTAGTCGTCTTTTAAAAAAAAAACAAGAAAAAAATTGCTCTTAGTCATGAATTTAATGAAGTTTAGTGAAATTATGTGAAGTGATTTCGTAAACAGAAGAATTTATCACATTATTATAGACGTAATGATGAGAATATTTCAAGTCTTCTTGTCACGCGTTTCCGCATCGAACCACAATGCGTTTAACATTCACCAGATGTACAATCTGTACACCCATTAATATAACTACGTCGTGTTCCTGATACGCCTATTATTGACTCGTTGTTTCTAAACACTGTTTATTGAAAACATGACGAGAAAACATTGTAAAGAAAAAATGCTATTGCGTATGTCATCTTTTGTGACTATTTGAAT
Source organism: Spilosoma lubricipeda (assembly GCA_905220595.1). NCBI lineage: Eukaryota > Metazoa > Arthropoda > Insecta > Lepidoptera > Erebidae > Spilosoma > Spilosoma lubricipeda. The sequence continues at coordinate 8,705,092 of HG992299.1, forward strand.
AGGAAACTAGAAAGAGGCTGTACTGTGGTAAGTAGATCGCAGTCTACTGCTAAACATAGGCCTCTACAATTGCAGGCCTTTGGTTTGATCCTCGGCTTCTCGCCTGGCTCTCCTGCCAGTCGTCTTGCGCAAATCATCACTCCATCTGACTTGTAGACGATGTACACTTTGCCGATACGCGGTCTCCATCAAGAACCCGTGTACCACAACGTTTATCGGTTCTAAAACAGTTTTCTAATCCTATGGGCTATATCGATGATCCTGGTTCTCTGCCGGATCATTAGACTGCTAATAAACATCCTAATGTATTACTATAAATGTGAATGTAAGTTTGTTTGTTACGCTTTCACGCGAAAACTACTTAACCAATCATCATAAAACCTTGTACACATATTCTTGAAAATTTGGTTTCACATACAATGTAATCATACCTCATCAAACCAAAAACAAAAATTATTATTATTATATATCTATACAAATAAATAAAATTGGAGTGTCTGTTTGTAATATTAAAATAACAGCTTTTTAATCAATGCATATATATGTATACACGACACACATACCAAAAATGTAGTTCAAAAAATTTTTGTCTGTCTGTCTGTCTGTTTGTTCCGGGTAATCTCTGGAACGGCAGGACAGATTTTGAGGGGACTTTTACTGGCAGGTAGCTGATGATCCAGGGAGTAACTTAGGCTACTTTTTTCAAACTAATTTTGTCCCGCGGCGTTACTCGCGGTACAATAATAACCGCGGGTAACACCGCGGGGTTCAGCTAGTTATTAAATAAACTTATTATAATTTAATATGGGAGTGTAACAGGTGTACAATATATACTATAGTACACCTGGAACCGAAGAATCGGTGTGGCCAAGACAGCGATGATCCTAATCAGATAAATATAAAACATTTTAGATGGAACTAAGATGTACATAACTTCCACGTCGTTTTTTGATGATATAGCGTCTTATAAATCGATGAACGCCGGCTGCACGCTCGAAAAGGCATGACTCATTGTCACGTTCTACCTAAACCGAGCGTGCAAGCGAGAACGCGGAACTAGCGATAAAGGCGCGATCGCCCTTAGCATTCGGTTTGCGACGCATATTTTTCATCAATGGTTTCTTATGACATTGTCACGTCAAATTATTGCCCGTAAACAGACTTTACAGACAACCAACTATTTTGCTTCAGCAGCTTTCAGCGTTCAGATTGAGATCCAGATAAAAAACCACCAATGTGCAGCGTATTGCTAATAAATACGTTAAAAGCTATCTAAATTATTTTAACAGAAACCTTACTAGTTTGTAATTTGTTTCAAAAAGAATAGAAAAGCCTTGTCCTCAGTGTTCAGGACTTGTTCACGTGCAATTGAACACGTGAGTAAAAGCCCAAACGCCCACGCGACTTGCATGGATGTCACCAACATATTTTTATAAGCGTACCAAAAATTTACCTCTAGAACACTAGATTTTTATGAACATACCTAGAATGTCTACTACGAAAAAGTCTTTAATTACAGACTTCTATTAAATTTTATTAAAATAATGATTTTTACCCAGTAGCAGGCTCAAGCTAAGGAAACAATTTTAAGTTCGTTGACTGCTATTTTACCAGGAAGGTAGATCATAGCATTTATACGCTTAAATGAAGACTATAGGAGAGGAAAAACATTCATATTTTAGCAGTATATGGTCAGACAGTAGTTATGGACTTCCTCTGTTCCGTGCTCTCGACAGATCTCACTAAAAAGTGATTTTAAGCGATTCCTCAGGTACTTTTCATCATGTCCCCTTTTTTTTCTCTTTTTTCTGTGCCGAAATTGCACCTTATACAACCCGCTGGTGATTATGTTGTACTTAAACCGACCAAAAACCGAATGCACTCTCAGAAAGGAAATCCCTGAAAACCCAACGTACCTAGATGGCCCCCTCATGTGTTGGAACTCCGATTTTCCTCTGCTGCCCCCAATCACGCGGGATCTCCATAACGCTCAAGCCCCCACCCGGCCTTCTTCTGCTAGGGTGACAGATGGCCTCACCTGTCACCCTCAGGCTTGCTCCTATGGAGTACGGAGATCATAATGTCCCCTTATTCTTGCACTTAAAAGGCGGTAAACCATTTCTATTATGTTGCAAGAGTTATCGCTGTCTATAAGCGGCGATAGTTATCTTTTGTGTAACCTGTCTGTTGTTTTAAAGTGTTACTGAAAGAAAACGATAATTTAAAATTAAACAATCTTTAGGATATGAAAGTGCACCTTGTTACAAAAAAACAATTAATATGTAAATAAACTGCTAGATATGTTATTTAATCCACCACTCAAGGCGAAGAAAATCGTGTCATTTATCAAGTCACTTGAAGGACCTTGCTTATCCTAACCACATACGTACAGATGATCATTCTAATTCTGGATTTTAGTAAATAATCTGTTCTAAAACTTAAAGATTTCAATACAGACTTTTGAAAAATATTGAATCTGATGTTTCGAATATCGAGTCGAAACGCATATAGTGAAAACATTACATTAATAATATCCAATATAAGTAAATAGATGTACTTACGACAAATAAAATCCGTGATCCGAATGTAGTCGTATCTATTTTACTTATTTTATAATAACTTTATTGTAAAAATACTCGGTTGACTAAATTTCATACGGATATTTCTGTAGGTATATCTTTTGTTTCCACTTATTTTATTATTAATAGAAAGCTATGTTCCTGCAGTATTTTTAAGGACAACCCTATTAGGCACGCTTTTCCAAAACTCTAGCGGCTGTTGAAAATTGTGTACCTTATTGAAAATCCAACAATGATTTAGGTAACGATGCAAACACAACCATAGTGATTGCCTGCAAATAATATATACCACGGGAATACAAGGGTGTTTATTACTAAATTTTCACCGATTCACATTGATTTAACTGCTGTCTAGTTCCAAACTAAGCAGCAACTAAAGCTGAAGAGTTTGTTTGCTTGAACGCGTTGATCTCAGCAACTACTGATCCGATTTGAATATCCTCTTTCAGTGTTAGGTTAAAGCCCATTTATCGAGGAAGGCTATAGGCTATATACTGTCAGGAGGATTATGACGTGTCACGCTAAGACCAATGGGAGCGGAGCACAAATACAAAAACGGGGGATAATTGTTACGCTACGGACAATAGGAACGAAACCGAGGTTGCGTGGGTTAGTTATAACCCTATAACCATAACTATATTAATATTATCAGCATTTCCAAAATACTCGAAGCTGTAATAGAAACTTTGTATAACCATCATACGATGAGCTACTAATTCAGAATCTATTAATCTTGGGTGGGCCAAGGCCTGTATCGGTTTCAATTTGTAAACAATTTTACTGTTTTTTCAACTAAATATAGAACTGTTTACAAAACCATAGCTGGGTCTAGCCTTGCTAATAATACCGTGGGACTTATTGGACTATATTCTTGGTTTCTCTTGAGAAATCCGTTATACGATAGTCTATACAACGTCTTCTGGATCAAACATTTCAGTAAAAGATAGGTGATAGTTATGAGTTACTGTTTAATGATCGTTTTTAATAACCTATTTACAGTTTATACTAGATGTAAATGATTTAAAATGGTCTGAATTAACCCTAAAAAGAATATTAGTTCTTTTCTTTTAACAACTAAATATCATCCACAAAAAGAAAAAATAAGATCCTGCATTTCAATGAAAGTATTAAATCAATCATAATGAAAAAAATTAGAAAAAAATGTAGTCTGTTCATAGTTTTACCTAGAGATAGGAAAACAGCTGTAAATGTACCAGCCGCAGAACATATTATTTAATTTCTCTATACTACAAGCAAATAAGGATGTGTTTTCGGTACCATACGATTATAATCTTTTTTTTATATTATACGGGGCGAAACGAGTACGTGGTTCCCCAGAAGGTCAACTAAATTGTAAAACAATCTGTTCAATATTTAGTTTCCATCTACTATCAATTCCACATATACCACAAAAGAGGTATTCTCGTGGTAAACACCAGCAGAACCCTAATGTAACTAGTAACTGATTTCCAATATGGGGAATTACTAACGCTTAATTCCAAGCAGGGCCCCTAATCAAGTTGGCGTTTAGAATTTAGGCGTTAACGAGGCAGACCTATCATTCTCTTAGCCAAGATGCAAATGTTTCGCGTCGAATCTTTTTCTACATTCGCTAACGCCTCTACTATGTTTTATTATTCGATAATATTTTGTTTTGACCAGGTGACTCGGCGCTGAGAGACGTCATTTACATATAATATTTGTTTTATAGAATGTCACATTGGCTAAGGAAGCTAATGTGGTCGAATCTTAACTTTTTATAGTAATACTATCAATAAGTGCATGATACAAGAAATACTTTACTAAGTCAAATTAGCATCACTCCTAGAATTGCCTAATGAATACATATATGTTTATCTAGAATTTAGAAGAAATTGGCACAAAGTCTCATTCTCTCTCCTTCTCACAGCACACTGACAAAATAGATTACATAGCAACCACAACCAACACGCTGCGATATATATAAGGTCTATATAAAATGGCTGATCTTAGAGTCTCCTCTGCAGATCAAACAACGCCTAAACTGTTAAATTTACATATTAAGTACTCTTATCTTTTGTATCCACTTACTTGTAGGCAAGTAATTCCCTTTTAGAAGCCTTTGGCCTCGTAATCATAGCTCCCGAAACGATACCTAAGCAGTTAAGTTGTAAGAAAAAATAACAGGAATAAAAAAAAACGCAATTTAACTGATGCAATATGTACAATTAAGTACAACAGATGTTAGAATATTATCTTAGTTTTACGTAATTTATTAATATGTGTTTCTAATTTGTCACTCTGATGACGGCTTCATGAACGTAATGTTTTATACTGACACCAGCTCACTAGAGTAATATATAATTTTACTAAGTACACAAAATGACTGCGTGTCGGCATTTCATTCAGAAATTGTCATTTTTGTTTTATCACTTTTAAATGAAATAATATGCATTATTTTCTTGTTTTTCATGTATTATTCGTAGTATTCCCCATGCAGGTAGTTTTCCGTTTCAAGTTCCACCTTTCAACTAAAATCAAGTTTGCGCGATCCTCGGTAAGGAAAACCTGCAGATGGTATCGTTAGGGAGCTAGGTTAAGATATACCTTCTACCATCTCCCTCCGAGGCATAAAAAATAACTTGGAGTTTACATTGTTTTTGGGATATGTGGAAAAAAGATCTAAAAAAGATATCCATAGAAGTTTACCCCACCCATGACATGACTATAATATAAATTAGCCCAAACTCTTTACTATGTTGTAATTATTATAATGTTGGGTTTTCGTATCCGAAAACCTTGTTCACTGATAAAGTTTTCGGGTACGAAAACTATTGCGAAATACTTTTGCAAAACAAAGTGGTTATACGTGTTCTTATGCCATTGCTACTAGAAGTTTCTTAGTTACAAATAGTTGTTACAATACTTACCTTATTTAACTTAACAATGTAAGCAGATAACATTGTTAGCGCATAAATTAATCGAATAACATCATGTGTATTTTGTTTGTTCGTTCTTCTGTTGCGTAGTGTACAGCGTATAGCCTCATCAATGTTGCATAATGAAAGACCTTTAGTGTGCTATCTTTATAAATACCGTCATTGTCATTAAATTTGTATGATAAGTTTATAATTAGCGTGACAAAAACAATAATCTCACATGGCTGTTTGGTTACAGTCTAGGCCGAGCCTGTGTTAAACAAATTAATTAAAAAAATTCTACCAACTTTCAACAGATATGGTTTTGATGAATTGAAATTAGCCAGAATTTTCTTTAATGTAAAATATTCAATATGTATTATCGTACGTTGACAAACATTTAAACTGTATTTTACTTAGGAGGTAATGTCTACATAAAGTACGTATATAATGCTGATAATGGGTATTGTGTATAGACAATGTAAGTCTGTGACCAACACTATACATATATATTTAAAATCAATACAAATAAATAAAATTGGAGTGTCTGTTTGTAATATTAAAACAACCGTTTTTTACTAAGTGCATAGATATGTATACACGGTACATACACCAAAAATGTATTTAAAAAAGTTTTTGTCTGTCTGTCTGTTTGTTCCGGGTAATCTTTGGAACGGCTGGACCGATTTTGACCGGAATTTCACTGGTAGGTAGCTGATGATCCAAGGAGTAACTTAGCATAGCTAACAACTACCTTTTTAGACTAACTTTGTCCCGCGGCGTTACTCGCGGTACAACAATAACCACGGGTAACATTGCGGGGTTCAGCTAGTTTATATATATTTTCAGTCAAATTACTGCTGAAAAGAACATTTAAAACTCTCATTATCTAGAAAATGGAACTAAACCGAATGTAATTAACGAATTAATTAAAGTTAACTAGATCAGAATGTTGTTTGATCAATATATGTTTAGTTTACTTAAACGATTGTTACACAAGCAATATTCCTGTGTCGCGGAGTATTTTCAGACATACATGAAACGTATACAAACAACACCCCGACTCACAACAACAATTAGTAGATTATACATTGTAGATTACAGATATTACAAGTTGTACCCCATGGGGCTTGAACCACAACCCTCAGCGTAGTAGAAAAAGACAAGGCAAGACTCAACCCCTACGCCATACGTTCAGTCAATGGAATGTGAGAGTAGAACATGACGTGTTTCAACAGAGCAAATTTCCAGAATCAAATAAAACTACAAATAAAATACGTTAGCGTGATCTCGACTTGTCTGATAGTCGCCATAATTATTCAAATAAGTCGATCTAAATTCATATAAAAACTAACTTTGCATCCCTAAACACGATATAAATCTTAATAGTTTTAGAATTATGTAAATTGTCGCTTCCCTTCAGATAGATCAATTTCAATTTGAATGCTTGTCACGTAAACTTGATTTCTCACTCAGCAATACTACTTGGAATTTTTTATGTAGAACACATATCGTTTTTAACCGACTTCAAAAAATGAGGAGGTTTCTCAATTCGACCGTATATTTTTTATATTTTTTTTTTATGTGTGTTCGCGGATAACTTTGTCATTTATGAACCGATTTTGATGATTCTTTTTTTAATGGAAAGGAGATACCGTGATAACCATACCACCGTTGGGATATCTCCGGTGGTGGTGGTACCATTACCACCAGGTAATGGTACCAAGATAAGGACACTAAAATCTGATGATAGCAACTAAGAGAAATCGAGTCGAACCTTGAAGTCGGTTTATTTTTGTTAAAATTGTACTTGTTTTTTCAGGCAACGTCACACACGTCAGACTAATCAGAGGTATGTAATACCTTTTGATAAATGATCGCGTTAATTCCCGTATTAGGTTTAGCCATAGATATTTAGCAAAAGATTACAGTCTTTAAAATATTCAGCTTTAAGCTCATTCAATCCTTCATCCAATTACCGGCTTAGAAAAATGAGAGCTAAATAAATAAATAAATATTTCGGACATCTAAACACACAACGCCATCTAGTCCCAAGATAAGCAGAGCTTGTGTTATGGGGTACTAGACAACTGATACAAATACATATATACTTTTTTTTTTGTAAATCCATACATATTATAGATAGAACACACCCAAACTCCGAAACAAATATTTGTAGATCATACAAACATTTGGTCCGACCCGGGAATCGAACCCGAGACCTCATGATCAGCAGTCGCTCACGCCAACCGCGAGACCAACGAGGCAGTTAGAAGCTAAGCTAGCTAAGAAATATGATCGCAACGTTCTCATTTTACAGAAAACTAAAAGTAACATGTCGATTTTAAACATATTTTAAATAACAATTTGTCTTCAGAAAGAAGAAACAGTATATTATACGCAAGGTACAATTTAGATTATAATGTTTGATTGAACCACTATTTCACTGTATAAAATTTAAGAGGTCCTGAAAACTAGGAATAGGCAAATAAATACTAAACTAGGTGAGAGTTTTCTGGAAAATGAGAAAAACTCTACGTAGACCACCACAAATTTAACCAAATACTCACATGCACGATAACGAATTGAGAACTTAATATTACTAGATTGGATGCAATAAATCGACTAATTTGCTTTGGTGTTTCCCTTTTACAGAAAGCAACGTATATGAAGCGGCTAATAATTCAAAATCCAGGAAGCTATAAATCATGGAACTATAATAAACACAGTACAAAACGGTACGCTATAAACAACAGTGTTCTTTTATTAGTACAAAGTCTATTGAATGACATTGAGTAACCTTGAACTTGGGACGACGCCATGGCCTTAATCACGTCAGAAAGAGTACACAGACTATTAATTATCTGTTTAACAATAGATTAAATTAAACGTTTTGTTTACGTTACGTTCAAGACTATATAGGCAACTAGTCGCTACGGCTATCGGTCCCCGGCAGAAGATCCAGCGACAGACCGAGAACATGATGGGAAGACATGCCGCTGAGGGATATGAAAGAGATTCAGGTTTGCGAGAAAGATGCAAAGGGATAGAGCCAAGTGGAGCAGGCAAACGCAGCATGGCCAGCTTCTGACCCCACCACCATGTGGGATTAAATGAGTGAGAGAGAAAGAGAGTTAAAGTTACGTTTACGTTACGTTCGAATTTACTTTTATTTTAAACTTAAAATAGTATAGACAATTCGTGTTGTATTAAGAATATTTGAATACAGATAATTCTCATTTGTAGTGACGATTCATTATGAAAGAGCAATTTAAAGAAAGTAGCTCTGTCTGTCTTTCACGTTTTCACGGCAAAACCGCTACAGCGATATCAATGAAAATTTTCAAGGTAGCAGAGCCATGCTGATTTCAGCACGAACGGGCCGACTCGACCGGGGCGGTACTAACCTCGCACAGAAGATTAGCGTAAAATGACAGCGATCATGCTGTCGTGTTTCGTTGGTGAGTGCGAGACCGGAGGCCCAATGATGCAGAAACATCACTAGCCCGCCATGGTGTGGGTCACCATGCTGCATTGTTGAATTGTCTGCCTTCGCAGTATGGTGACCACCACTCTTGGATTCTGCTCATGCTTTCCATCAGGCAGAGTAGAGTCATTTTGGCAGGGAAAAACATTAAAAATAAAATAAAAAATTGGCATAGAGATACTTTGATTCTCGAGGAAAGACATAGACTTCTTTGTCGACGTGGGAAAAAGTTAGAATTTCTATAAAGCCTTGCGTAAAGACACTCGGGAGCAGAGCATGGAACATAAATTCGGGCAAAAATGTAACAAATAACTACTAACAGATAAATCAAAATCGTGATCTTCCAAAATATCATAGAAAATGTTTAACAAAGATTATATACCCACTTCTAACTTGCCCAAATGATGTTAATGTGTTCTCCAAACAGTCTTGATATCAAGAGTTTGGGTATAATCTTATATGCTACGAGCAAATAGGGATACTTATCTATTAGCTAAATGTGTTATATGGTGTTTTATACGATGTTAACATAGTTGTAATAAAACAATATATTTAATGTACAAATGGCGTAATGTTTTTAGCGGTCGCTACGCCGCGGAGTATAGTGCGTTCAACCCCACATGGGACGATACTTTGTGTGATCCACAAATTGATGTTCAGAGTCTAGGTGTTTTTTGTGTCCGTTTTATATATGTTTGTAAAGTCAACCGCGACACAGGGTTGATTAATAAATGCGGAATTTGTCTTATTAAAAGAAAAAAGTACTTCTTTTTTCAACAATCTTTTATTAGCTGTATGTATGTAATAAAATCTTTTAACTTCATGTTCACCTACTTCTAGGAGTCTGTTTAACTTGCACAGGGGTCAAGGGCCGATTACAATACAATAATATGAAAAAAAAACTAAAAAAGGAAAGGTTTTCTAAAAAAAAAATATTGTAAAAACTAAACAAACACGCTTTTGTAAATGTAACAAACTAAAAATAATTTTAATGTTAAAAGCATAGGGCGACATTATTGAAATATTTTTAGAAAGCACCGCACGCTTTTAAAATTAAAATTATTTTCTACTTTTTAATTCCATTGCTATTGAAGCGTGTTTCTTAATTTTTTTAAACTATCATGTATTTACAGTTATTTAAGCGCTCACTATGGGTGAATGTCACTGATCATGAATGTAATTTTATTAAAATGCTATATTGTAAGTATGTACTTACAATATATCATTTTTTATATTTTTATTTATTTTGTATAGTTGCAATCGATTTTGGGCTTCTATCTACTGACTGAACTGAAATATGCTGATGATGGTGTCAGACTGACGCAGTAGATAAATAAATGGGATGTAATGTTTTAAAATTAACCATTTATCTATAGTTAATTTAACCATAGTTGATAAGGTTTTTTTTTCCGATGAAGGTACAAAAATCCTTGTGAAATTCACTGAAATAAACACGCTAATAGAAGAGTTATTGGAAAATGTTTCGAGTTTAAAAACACAGATAAAAATGACGAGGAACCACCGAACATGCATCCAAGGAATAATGAACATTCATTAGGACGAAGTAAAACAAGTGTGTCAGGACTATAGTAAGTGGACATCATCTGTCTCTTCATCTACCTCTCTGGGAAATAGGCGTTACGTTTTTATATATATTATTATTGCACACCAAATTAATTACAAAGTTCACTTAAAACTAAGGAAGCACAAATGGCGGCAGGCCGGACCGGCAACCATGGTATATTGTACGTATTAAAAATTTAAAAAAGAAAAAGAAAAAAGTGATCAGAAAAAAGTTAAGAGTTGTTGCAATGTTGTCAATCGTGGGAGAGTCACGCTTCAGCATGAATGCGCCGGCTCGACCGGAGTGATATCACGGCCTCACAGAAAACCGGTGTGAAATAACGCTTGCGCTATGTTTCACCGTGTGAGTGAGGAGGCCCATACCCAAACCCCTCACCCATTCCCCTCCGCATCCCCTAAAGGCACGTTATGACGCCTCTGTTGTTGCGGGTGTCCATGGGCCGCGCTTAACGCTTTTCACCAGGCGATACGCACGCTCGTTTGTCGTGCCTATTCCATGAAAAAAAATCTTTAACAGAGTTTACATCTAAAAAGTAATGACTAAAGTTTATTAAGTAAGAGGAGCGAGTTTATTTAGTAATATTACGAGCTTGCCGCAACTCGTCTTCATATATTCTGTTCATAAATTTGATGAATCACGTAATTTACTTTATGATGATTAATTTTCTGAAAATATCAACCCCTAGTAACGTGAGATGAATATTAAAAACTTGATTTAATGCATTTTACTTACGGCTTGGTAACTTCGAAAAGACGTTGAGACCACTAGACTTTAGTGGATTCGACTCCCATTCAGGACAAATATTTCACTATATTTGTCCTGTATGGGAGTCAACCCGAACTGAGCAGAGTTGAAGGTATATTCTGTGTCTAGATGTGATTTTTCTATTTACTAGAAATATATAGTATTTTTGTCAGAGGCGTTCATAGCCAGTTACACTCGGTGATTAGATCACCAAAGATAAGCAACGAAGTGCGGTCAATACCTGGATGGGTGACAACTTGTGGCATAATACCAGTCTTCGTGATTCAGAGGTCACGTTACGCAGTCGGTTCCGGTTGTTATCATAGGCTAACAGTCGTGAAGCTTAGTTAGGCCTTTGGGCGGCTTGAAAACTTCCAACGGCAAGATTACGTAGCCACACATACTCTCATAATTTGTATTCGCCCTAAACAATTTAAGTGTTCAAAATTGGGTCATGTTGAACTATCACACAGTCGCAATAAATAGTTCAGCACCAGATGGCTAGTAGAACACTGATAACAATTGCTATGATGTCACACAACAATAACACGTGTTTCATAATGTCTTTTTAAAACTTCATCATTATCAACCAGGCAATTAACGCGGCAATTAAATATAAAATTCGAAACCCTTCCTCCTATAATAATGATGTGAAAATAACAGATCTCGTCAGTAGACACCAAATGATTAGTTAACGCTATTTTAACCGACTTGTAAAAAGTGAAGATTATAAATTCGATTGTATTTTTGAAGTGAAAACTTATTTTGCGGTGTTTTGTACTTTAGCAAAATTCATTTTGGGATTGGTCAAAAATGTTAAGCTCGCGACGACAACGCAGGGCACTTGGTGACAGCTGATGGCTCGGATCATGTGGCGGTTCACTCTCCACGAGCCTGCGCGGTACCTACACTGGACGTGTTGGCGACGAGTCAACAAGGCCTTCACTTTCATTAAAAACATTATTGTTTCTTAACGAAGACGTAGATTAGATAAATATAAATCCGTTTTGTATGTTCAATATATTTGTAAATTAATAAGCCAAATTTAAATACAGTGTTTCTTAAACTACTAAATACTCTACAACTGTTTATTTATAGTTTTGAGTTTTCACTTCTGTCGGCAGTCCTCATGACTGCTTTGCATTTTTTTTTAATGTTTGTAACCTCATAACTTTCGACAGGGTGAACCGATTATGATGATTATTTTTTGATTTGAAAGCTGGTGGTCCCGTTTCGATTTGGTTCAGTTCTTGAAGTCGGATTTTTCTTTTAAATTTGTGATTATGTTTGGTACAGATATGTCAATAGTCGGACAAGAGTACAAAATCACTTCATAAAAAGTCTAAATTAGTTATATGTATCAAATTTTGTGTGTTTTACTGGCATACCTAAGATAAGATAGTTTACATCACGCTTAGACCAACAGAAAGCGAGCAAGATTGAAAAGAAATGCAGCATGATCAGCTAATATGTATATTAGATAACCAGACTTAGAAAAAAGGACAGCACATCTTCTTGCCCTAACAGTCAGGCAGAATCAAGTACAACAGAGTCCGGCTATCAAATCAGGCAGAAATAAACAACTCCAATTGAAAGGATTCCCGCGCATTGTTACTTGTGCAATCAGTACCGCATCCTGCTCCTGCCTATTCTTACTATATTCGTTCTAACAACGATATATGTATGTATAAGCTGAAAGGTCCTTTTTCCTTCTCTTTTGTCGCGGTGACTCTACAAACATATTTTAAGCGAGTACATAGAACACCCAGACTCAGTACATAAAATGTGTTTCACAAAAAGTGCCTCTAGTTAGCATTTGTAGAAAGAAAATAGACACCGAACACTTGGTTAAGGAGGCAGAAGTATTTGGCTGGATCCGATTAAATTTTAATCCTTAATGAACGAAGTTTCTTATCGCGCGTTGCGAAAGGGGGCTAGACGGAAAAAATTAAGACCAAAAGTTGTAACGACACTTTTTGCTATAGTTGTAAACCGTGCGGCGTGCGCGTGTTTCTCTGTCTGTCTCTCTCTCTCTCTCTTATGGAAAGCAAGCCACTTATTTTGGTTTTGTCTTTCTATTTCGCATTGAACAGTGTGGTATCGCGATGATTATTTTTGTTGGGTGTATACAGGTTTTTTGTACATAATAAATAATAAAAAATAATAACAATAATGAATCCTGACAGTGAACTTCGTTTCATCTGGGTGTCTCTCGAGTATATACATATGAATATATAAATACTTTTCCTAATACTGTTGGATCTATTGAGAAAACCGAAGAATGCCAATACCATTACGACCTTTGTGGCGCATCAGTAATGCATCCTACTGCCTCACCTTGAGTCGCGAATTCGATCCCGGCTCATTGTAAATAGTTGCAGGCATGATTATGCCTACCTACTTAATTGGACTGGATGTTGCTGCATGTAAGAAGTTGTATATTTATATAAAAATGTATGTATGTTTAAAAATAATCCAAAGCTCATAGACATGTTCTGCTTTGTTTCAGTCTAGACAGCGAAATCCAACCAACATGTTTTAGAATATTAATTTTATTTTTGCTGCAGGCAATTCCCCTAAGTGTTGTTCAGATAATTGTATAATGTGTATGACGTTCTAATGTATTAGTATATTTTCAGGATTATATTCATTCAGAATATTACGAAGACTTTAATTTCAACACATGTTATAAATATACTCTGCCTGATGGAAAGCATAAGCAGAATCCAAGAGTGGTGGTCACCATACTGCGAATACAGACAATGCAACAATGCAGCATGGTGACCCACACCATGATGGGCTAGTGTTGCTTTTGCATCATTGGGCCTCCGGTCTCGCACTCACCAACGAAACACGACAGCACGATCGCTGTCATTTTACGTTGATTTTCAACTTTTATAATGATTGTAGATTAGTGACAGTTGCGTTTAAAAGATGAAAAAAGAATGTAAATATTGTTGTAGAAAGTTATTTTTGTTGGCTGTATGCTTCATTGTGAATCACCTACTATAGAAATACCTTTTTCCTGAAGAAGCTTTATCTCTATAAGCTAATAGAGTCTATACACTAGAAGGAGTGTTATAGTACCTAGGGCAAAAAGCTTAAATTATAAATATTACCTTGTTGTACGAATCGGCCTTTATTTCAGGTTTCGGGGCAGTATCGAAGAGATTCAACCTGGAACTTTGAAATAGATCAGCACTTGAATTCTCTCTAGTGAACAATTCTGCCGTGGAACTCTCTCTATTTAATGTCGGTCTTGCTTTCACGAAAGGGTTGTTTCTTGCTGCATGTGATTTCTTCAGCCAGTTAAACTTGGTCACGGCTTCAGGGCCTGGTGAAGGTGTAGGGGTGTCTGTTGGAGTATCATCGGGGGTTCCTGATGCTGTATCAGAAGAGATGGACGCCATAATTATTTCTTCTACCAAACTTGATTTGAAGAAGTTCAGATATCGTTAATTTTCAGTTTTTTCACTTCTTAACGTTTGATATCACAGAATTTATTAACACTTATTTATTTACCGAGAATAAACTACTAATTATAGTTTACATTTCACAGACTATGTTAGTAATACTTAAATTTAGAACATTATTACACAAATAGGCACGTCTATATCCGTTAGGGCGCCGCGCTAGACTAATAGGTCTGTATTTTGATCGGCGCACGCGCATACGACTCAGTAAGACATACAACACCGTTTGTTATATATCTCACTCGACTTTGATATTGGCCTATCATAGGTTTTAGTTTATTATGTTTACATTAGATCATTCAAAATAGTGACTTTGTTTTCAGTGATGTAAATTGCTCTTTTTTGTAGTTACGTTGTAAATATAAAGTATTTTTACTAAACTAGCATAACTGAAACAAATACATTTTTGCCGAATGTTTTTTTTCTTTTTATTGCAAGCAGTAATGAGGTGTAGCGTCAATGATGTTATTTAACACACGATATTTTAGGAAACTCCTATAACTAAAAATTTAAAATTGATATAAATTGGTTGGGAATAGGTTAATAATGCCTTACATAATTACGTAAACATTTCGTGTCTTTAGGCGTACTGATTATATATGATATATCGGCATATGTGCTACGGTAGAGACCGCTCGGGGTTCCAGGGAGTATGAGTCCGACATAAACCACCAGTCAGTGGTATCCGAGTAGATTTTTCAACAAACATAATAACTTGAGATGATAACTTGAGAAAAGTGGCTGGCAGCGGATAATGAGGACTGCCAAACACCAGGATAGTTGGAGCTTATAGAGAACGGCTTCCCCTATAGGCACGCTACAAATATTGTTACATTATCATCAGCCCATGGCAGTCCACTGCTGGACATAGGTTTCTCCAATTTCACGCCACTTGGTTCATTCCTCGGCTTATCGCATCCAGCTCCTGCCAGTCGTCTTGCGCAGATCGTCAATCCACCTACCTGTGGACGTCCCACGCTGCGTTTGCAGAGACGCGGTCTTCACTTAAGAACCCGCTTACCCCAACGGTAATCAGTTCTGCGGTTAATGTGGCCAGCCCACTGCCACTTCAGCTTGCTAACCCTTTGGGCTATGTCGATGACATTGTTTCTCTGCCGGATCACCTCATTCCTGATGCGATCCCTCAGAGAAACGCCGAGCGACTTTAAACTTGTGGAACCTCTAGTTTACATATTATTACAATCGACACTAATCCTATTTACGTTCATAGTTAAATAACAACTAAGTCCTTTTAGTCAGACTAAAAGTACTTAATTGTGGGTGAAATATATGCTTCTCAACTGAACAACAAAACAAAAAAGGAAGATCGCCGTCGTCTTAAAATACAACTATTTAGTTAATATTTATCTAAAAATGTTGTATTCTAGATATTAGAATTTATTGATTAAACAAATTACTATTATTAATAATTTTGTACCTACTACACAGTTGTAGACATAGTTAACAACAAATACATTACAAATAGAAAATTCATTCAGGGCTGTTTGTTATTCAATGTCACTAACTAATTTAAAATTATTAACTGCCTCGTTGGTCTCGCGGTTGGCGTGTGCGACTGCTGATCATGACCAAATGTTTATATGATCTACAAATATTTGTTTCGGAGTTTGGGTGTTTTCTATGTAGGTATAATATGTAAGTATTTCCAAAAAAAAAGTATATATGTATTTGTATCAGTTGTCTAATGCCCATAACACAAGCTTTGCTTAGCTTGGGACTGGATGGCGTTATGTGGTAGATGTCCGAAATATGTATTTATTGGAACGAAGTTCCTTATATATATATGTGTGTGTGTGTGTGCGTGTGTGTGTGTGTAATATATGTACAATTTTTTGCTTTTCTTATTTAAATAGCGTATCAACTATAATGAGGTACAAACAATAACTTCGTTCCATCCGGTTGTACCTTGTCCCACCTCTCAAGTTTTTTTATTTATTTTATTATTCTGCGACCATCATCGCTCGAACGACGGTAGTTAATTATTCGTAGTGTAATTTAAAATGATATGTAAATAATTGCAATATACCTATCAGCATGAACTAGAATACTTTGCATTTTTTATGCTATAGGGAAGAAAACGAGCAGACGGTTCACAAGATGGTAAGTGGTTACCGCTAATAAAACCACTCTCAAAAAGATTGTGATCCAGTAAATTCGGTCACTGGGTGAAAAGAAAAGATTTTTTTTATCAATAGCGGTTCTCTATGAAGCCATGAAGACTCCTGCGTCGGTGGCTTCGCGGGTTCGATTCGCAGGTCAACAAAATGTTTGTTCAATGTGCAAATTTTGCTTCGATTTAGATGTTTTCTTTGTATAATATGAAGGTGTTTACAATAAAAATATATAGGTAGCCTATTAGACAATCTAGCCTTTATAGTAAAAGTTCTGATTTCTTTAGGCCTAAAAGGCATTTAGGACCAGATATCAAAAAAAGATTTACTCCGCTCGAGTTCAATTCATATTCAGTAGCAATTCTTCATTTTTTAATTTTTCACTTTTAATAGTGGTATTTTTTCCTTAAATTAGAATGAAACCAAAAAGAAAGTAGGTACCTATTACGTTCCCAAATAAAATTGTTTTAAAATTAATTTAAAACTTTTCTAGTCCATGCAATCTATTCATTGCAGGAGTCATTACTCTTACTTCACCAATACAGTGCTCGATGCTAAACAAATTCAAATGAGGATGTGACACGGATCTTATTTCGATTTGTTACAATGAACATCGATTTATATTACGAACCTACTTCTAAAGGAAGAAAGCTCTCAATTCTGAGTGAATTTATTATTTTATTCATTAAGTTGAGGTTGCATATGTGTCCAGAGGAAATAAAACCAGGCTTAGGGTCACAAAATAACAATAAAATTACAGTAATTTAGCGATTGAAATATATGTTTCACCCGACAAATAACAATATAATAAATTAGGCTAAAATGTAAAGGAAATAAAATAATATATTTGGTAAGCTAACAGGCATTACAGATATTAGGAAATTTTTATGTAAATAAATATCAATACCCATTTAAATCGGTCGCGGCATCGCGCGTGAACGACTGCACTACTTTCACTCTCTTAATATTGGATTGTCCATTTATCATGAAAGGTTATGGGCTATAACCATCCATGCAGAGTATGTGGCTTTCATAATAATAAACTATTTCGGACATCACACTGCGCCATCTAGTCCCAAGCTAAGCAGAGCTTGTCTTACGGGTACTAGATAACTGATACAAATACATATATGCTTTTTGTAAATACATACATATTATACATAGAAAGTACTGAAACTCCAAAACAAATATTGGTATATCATAGAAACATTGGTCTGACCCAGGAATTGAACCCAAGACCTCATGATCAGTAGTCGCACACGCCAACCGCGAGACCAACGAGGCAGTCAAAATGAAAAATAATGAATGTCACTGTATGTTTCTTTTAAGAATTTTCGTACAAATTAATGCTCTGTGTCAAAGAATTAAAGAGGGTGGTCATCTCCATGATGATGTATGTAAAGGTCTACCAGCGAAAACTAGTTACAGAATCTAAAATTGATACCGTACGGCAATTACGCTGATGTCAGCAAAAACGGGCCGGCTCGACCGCAGCGGTCCTACCCTCTCACTGAAGATTATAATTCAAATTCAAAATAAAATATTCAATTAAGGCACTAAGTGACATTTATGAACGTTAAATTGAAGCTACAGTTAAAAATCATAGATCGACACAAACAGAGGCCACAGCATGTACTGTATTGTCGTAGTAACACCAAATTAGTCGAAAACACCAAAATCTACTGCCTGCCTGTGTTGATCCATAACTTCCAGTTTCCAGATTTTCAGGTACAATAGCGTTAGTTATTACATTTAAGGTAAACAGTATGCAAGCTGTTGCCACCTGAATTTCCTTTTATTAAAATACTCTAAAATCTAACGTACAAACAAAAAAAAATACTCAGTGATAACGTTGAAGTTTGAGTTTATTAAACATAGAAATCATTTAAGGTGCACATCTACTTACATTCAGTTGCAAAATCTATTGTTCAAAATAATTCGTGACTGGATTAAGAGGCTAGAGTTGCAGTTGAACGAACCAAAATTATAGTATTGTCTAAAGCATCGCTGCCGACCATTCACCCCTAAGATCAACCTGAAATAACAGCATTCATGCTATTGTGTTTCGATGGTGAATGCGAGACCGGAGGCCCGATGGTGCAGAAGTATCTCAATAGGCCGCCATGGTGTGGGTCACCATGCTGCATTATTGTATTGTCTGCATTCCCAATGGTGCTCACCACACTTGGATTCTGCTCATGTTGTCCCCTAAGAAGAGTAGAGTCACTCATATACAGGGTGTCCCAGAACTCAACGTCAAGCCGAAACGGGGTGACAGGATTGATTGTAACCATCATGAGAAAAATCATATCTTGGGTATTTTGAACTTGGACTCCGGGTTACCTATTAGTAGCAGGGAGTTTAACTTTGATAATTCTCTGTCGACCGTTATCCTTTCACTTTAACTTTAAATTCCACAAGGAGTCACACATGACGCGTAACTAGATAAGAAGCACATTCCTTTATTATCTACAACAGATTAAGTACTTAAAGCCATGAGAATAGCTTTTTTTCACTTTACATATTATTTTTATATATAATTTCCAACTTCTGTTTTTAGGTTAAATAACGAGTACTGCCAGCATGATCTGATACTTCAGATACTTCTATTTCATCCTTCCGTTTAGCAGAGTTCTGGTCGTCAACGTAGAGGACATATCAGATCTCGTTGACACTCAGTATTAAAGTCACAATATGTGGCTCCTACCGAGCACATATGGAATGGCTATGCTTCGCCAGAAAGTATACAACAGACTCACAGAAAAATCAAATTTTTCGATTGTTTCCCATGGATCATCAAACTTCTGGATATCCTAATAATCTATTGACACCTCACTTAGTTTAGGCACTACGGTGGACAATACAAACATACATACACTGCCAATAAACCCCCTAACCTTTCTTTTGGATTCGCTGTAGTCGTGTAAAAGTTACGTAACGCAATTTCTAGTACTAATTATTATTACATAACGAATTTACAAACACAAATACATTGCAACATCACAGTCGTCACTACATTGTGATGAGCTTATTACTATTTACAAATATTACACGCAACAAGAACAATGATTGTAATACATTACAAATTACACCTCATGACAAACATGGCTCACGTAATATTCTGACAAAATAAAGGGTTTTCTTTAATGCTATCTTTTTTATGTTTGGGCCTGCCAAAATGACTCTACTCTGCCTGATGGAAAGTAAAAGCAGAATCCAAGAGTGGTGGTCACCATACTCATTGCGAATGCAGACAATGCAGCATGGTGACCCACACCATAGCGGCCTTGTGATGCTTATGCATCGTTGGATCTCCGGTCTCGCACTCCCCAACGAAACACGACAGCACGATCGTTTTATGTTGATCTTCTGTGCTAGGGTAGTACCACCCCGGTCGAGCCGGCTCGTTCGTGCTGAAATCAGCGTGACTCTACTACCTTCAATCATTTTTCAATTCTTTGGAAAGCCATCATGACGATGCAGAACTTAGAAGTATATGATATTTCCACTTCCACCACTAAGCACAATCTTGATCGTCCTACTCTGGAAAAGTTCCAGACCACATGATATTAGTAGGATCCAGCGGCGATCAATCAACATTCCCTTATTCCTATCCAGGGAGAAACCGTAAGTTTTTCCCAGCAAAATGGCTGCCAAATACCAGGCTAAAATATTAATTCTTTAGAACGAGAAGCTATGCTAGGACTTTCTCTAAAGTTACTTGTTTATATTTGTTGGCGTCAACAACATCATCAACAACCGATAACGTCCCACTGCTCGGGTCTCCTCTCAGAAGAGGGTTTAGGCCATACGTCCCCACGCTGGCCAAGTGCTGGTTGGGGACTTTGGCGTGATCAATATCAATTTAAATCATAGCTAACACGCTTTTCTGAAATTCCAATGGATGTCCATTTTCATATTCATTTTACATACAAATTTTTATTTTTATTCATTTATTTATTATAAACTTTATGCACTTTTGTACATCGGCGAGCTTAATTCCCAAGGCAATATGTATCCGTTAATCTGTTTTACACATAAATGGATATCATTGCTTATTAAGTAAGCATAGTGGTAAGCCATCAGCCAGTAAAATCCATTAAAATCCATTTTCACTGCTGCAACTTAATGCATGTTTTATTATCATCCAGAAAGTGCATTTTACAGAAGTACATCAAAGTGCTAAGTCGTTAACCCTCTTGAAATGTACTAGTGCAGTAGCGCAATACACGAGACAAATCATCTAAAGCACTCAATTAGCTGCTGAGGTGGTCTATTGTACTTCTGAGTATTAAAAGAACGAAGGCAATAAAACATTATACTGTAGCTTAGTAATATAACTGACCTGTTATCTATTGTAGTGATAAAATAATCTCCTCTAATATACTATACTGCAATGATTCTCTTTGTATTTGTTTATTTGAAAACACTTATATCTGAAAATATCGGTGAGATTCAATTGATTCCCGGTTGTCGCAATTTTGTCTGCGTCTCTTTTCAATCAAACTCGGATCTATTGGGCAAAACGTGAAGTTAATAAGCCAATCTTAGGCGGGCTATCAAATCACGCAAATAAAAGAAACGTGAAAGCGGTTAGATAGTTTAGGACTTCATCGTGAGCAACAAAGTGACACAAGAATAATAATAGATTTTTGTATAGGATAGTCTATTCATTGCAATTGGACATAATATCTAAAGTAAATATCATAACACCTATTACCACTTCGTCCAGTTTTTCTTCTGATTAATTTCGTTGCGGGTTCCAAGACTGTTTAATTTTTCCTGGGACTTCCCAAGTGTCATAACTCGGTGTGTTCGTAGGTCACTGCTGTTGATCCTGGTGTACAGGTGTTACAGTGGTGGGCGTGAAGGCGGGATTAGTCTCAAACAAGAAAATATCTGAAGAAGACCTTCTGATTACATTAGAGTATCATGCATTAGATAGAGAATACACAGTAGAGTAGACAAAATGAATGGGTATGTTCGTAGAAAAACATGAAGGTTCCCATTATTGATTTTATTAAAAAACGATTTAAGGATAATGAAATACAGATATATCATGTGTAAAGGCATAATACTCGTAGTTGGCGTTCATGTTACTCAAGTGAGATCTCCTCTAGAAAAGAGCGTTTTCACATCGGATCGGATAATGTAAAAAAACGCTCTAACATTTATATGATTTTTTACAGATCTTGTTGCGAGAAGTGTGTGGTGGAATTAAATAGTTAAGGACAGATGTTTTAATGTCAATACTGTATTTTATCTAATATATAAAATTCTCGTGTCACAGTTTTCGTTGCCATACTCCTCCGAAACGGCTTGACCGATTCTCATGAAACTTTGTGAGTATATTGAGTAGGTCTGAGAATCGGCCAACATCTATTTTTCATCCCCCTAAATGGTAAGAAAAAAAATTATTGGCAAAACGACGTTTGCCGGGGCAGCTAGTAATCTATATATTCCAGGTTTTAATAATAATACGTTTCCCTTTTTAATAATATAATAATAATAATAAAGCCTTTTTATTTCCCATAAACCTTATAAGTATGTAGTACAATATGTTTTAAAAATGCTTAATGCTATGTTAGTAACTTAAAGCTAAATAGATTTAATGTTAGTATGGTTTTATTTTGTGTTACGGGAACCCCTTAATAGGGTATAGGCCTCCTCCAATTTCTTCCAGTTCTCTCGGTTCTTCGCTAGATTCATCCAGTTTTTCCCTGCCACCGATACTATGTCATCCGCCCAACGTTTCTGTGGTCTGCCCACATTTCTTTTTCCTCGTGGGCCGGTCCATTTTGTGCTTTTAAGAGTCCATCGCTGCTCATCACTTCTCGCTACATGGCCGGCCCAGCTCCACTTTAGTTTTAATGTTTGGTGTAACGCATCTGTCAGTTTTGTCTTTTTCCTTATTTCTTCACTTCTAGTTTTTGTAATTTTCCTTAAGTGTAGCATGCTTCTCTCCATTGCTCGCTGACAAGTTCTGATTTTATTTATTATTTTGGTGTATTGATCTGGTCACCGCGAGATTCTAGCTTCACTCTGCTAACACTATTCTTATAGATGTTTTTCATAGTTTTGTTGATCATCGGATGTATGTTACAGTTATGTAGAGCTTGCCAGATAGAGTTATGATAGAGACTATCGAATGCTTTTGCGATGAACCCTATATACAAGTTTTTGTTGAATTCAGAATATTTTTCTATGACTTGTTCACGTTTCCTTTTTTATGGTTCTAATATTATATGAGCGTACATTGTTCATCATAACAGTAATAGTAGAACACAAAATCAATCAATATATTATATACTCAATAACAAAGTATGTACTTCATTAAATTTTAATAAACTGACGTGACGTGCGAACTCCATAGACGTCATAAGTGCTATCACTGACAGAGTCACATACTTTTGATTTTTATAATAAACTATCTGTACTATTTATGATCGAAGATCTGCCCTCACAAATCCTTCTGTTTTTCTCAAAAGAAATAAATTTTCTTGTTTATAATGTACTCCTATTAATTGTAGCATGATGTTTTAGCCGATATAAGTAGTACATTGTTTCTAAAACATAGATAGATCGGAACTCACCAATCTTATGTATTTTATTTAGTTTTGGAGGTTTATCATCATCAAGGAAGCTTGCCATTAAAAAGTAGCCAAGATTCTAAACATTCTTAACAATGTGTATTTTCCAAATAAAATTGACTTGACCAAATACCATTTGAATGAGAACGTCACGGTGGAGCTTGGCTTAAATCTAGTATGTTAGAAATTTAGATTTAATTGTCGGTAGAAGTACATAGTACACACAAAAACCATGACCCTGTTTGTGTCTCCAGTCAAATGGTTTAAATCGATCATCATTATCGTGAACTTCTTTGATTTCCAAACCTGTCGGACTAAAGCACTGTCTTTAAGGAACCATGTATGTTAATGTAAGTATGTTTAAAATAGGGAGGGAGGGAACTCGACCCTCTCAAATATTCTCTTATAATGTATAATGTATAAATACATGCATGTAAATTAGAGCTATGAGATCACCAGCCACGAACAAAAACCTATGAAACAAAATACAATATAGTGAAGAAAGGGTAAATTCTATTATACCAATAAAAGTTTGAGCTTTTGGTCAAAGTATTATTGCGCAATCTATTTAGATACGTATATATACTTCATAAAACAAAAAATCGTACCTGAAAGTGTACCTACATTGCGATTTCTATAGGTCTAAAATTTACTTGCTGTATAACTATACAGAATTATGATTTAAAAAAACTTGATCTAAGTTGGTTTTGTAGGTAGGATTTTGTTTACGAACTTAAACGAATAGTAGGGTATTAATTAATAAATCGCTCTTAACAAGCTCAAATTTTCGCTTTTTATATAAAATATGTATATAGGAAAGTTAAGCTTGAACAAATTTATAACTTTATTACTCCTTTGAAGAGTCAAAATGGTATGGTACGGTGTAAGTATGTTTATAGTACCTATCTTCCGAGCAAACGGAATTGATTGTGATTATCAAGCAACTCAAAATGCATATCTATATGTAATAAGTATGTATTTACAAAAAAAAAGTATATTTGTATTTGTATCTGTTGTCTAGTACCCATAACACAAGCTCTGCTTAGCTTGGGATTAGACGGCGTTGTGTGTTAGATGTCCGAAATATTTATTTATTTATTTATCTTCATAAACAAGTTGACTGACTATCATTGTGGCGTCTTCTACATACAACATAAACAGAAACACACTATAGCGCCATCTACCGGATATACATCAAACAACGGAGTAATGTAGTGTACGAAGGAACTACCAATCTTACATCGCGTAATAGAAGTTGTCACGAAGATTTATTTAATTATATATCAACCGTTGGGTCAGTGGCCCGCCAGGTATGATCACCTCGCCTGGTAAGAGGATCCTCCCTTTGTGTTTGAGGGACACAACACCCGTTTTTTCACAATCATTAACATCTCATCTTTGTCCACTTCTGAAAGCAAACTTTTTTTAAGGAGCACCGACGAATCCGGTTTTGGGCAGAACGTATCCATTCGCTGTCACCCGTTTTCGGTCCATCATACCACAGTCCTACGACTACATATGCCCAATTTCCATTTCAGCGTGCGATGCTCTGTGCGATGTCTAGTTCTCTATCGAATAATTTCGTTTCGATTTTTATCAACTAGACATATATAATACCCAGCATTGCTCGCTACATGTAACGTTCATGATATATAGATACTTAGAAATAAGTACACATTATAGCATAGTCACCAGTACGCGTTTTTCTCCTTCCCATTTCTAATGGGTATATACGTGTACCTACCAAGTTCAAGACACGTGTAATGAAAATGTACGAATACATACATTTACTTATGTTCACATAACGAGTTCATATTCGTATTTGGATTTCCTAAACGTATCGCGGATGTAAAGTAAATTAGCATTAATTTTCGTTTGTTATGGTTCCACGGAAGCGAGATAGCGCCAAACTACTCATAGATGTGAATATAAGGATAGATTGTAAGTTTTTGTCTGTTGCAAATGTATAATAATAAAATTGTTTTTAGACTTTCGTGACCTTTATCCGTAGTTTTTATTGTAAAAGTGACCTTATTCACAATAAAATTTGTGTTTGGAAGAACTTTACATTTTTGCAATGTGGTGATAGTCCGGTGAATGGATAATTTAATTCTTAAGTTCCCCAAAGACCAATTCGTTTTGTTAGTGCTAAGTGGGACGCTATAAAGAAAATGCTGTTTCTTAAGAGCTTTTTTTTTGAGAAAATGCCATTGCTATAACAATTCAAAACTTTCACAATTTATTTATCACTTATAATAAAATTATTATAATATTTTTTCTATGTTTTTGCAAACGCATTGTAGGAATTGAAAACGCTCATAAGCTACTAATACATTACTTTAGAAATGTTCCTGAGACAATGACTTTAAAACCTTACTTTCATCGTCATCATGTAGAGTTTGCTCTTTACAACACTCACGGGATGCGGGATAACGGGTGGAGACACTCGACATTCTTCATCCATCATAACACGGATAGAGACAAATGACTCTACTCTAGTAAAATGCATCTCGATATACTTATACAACAATGTAATATAATTAGGTCCTCAATGGAAATCTACTGTAAAACAATATGGTGTGCTCTAAATGTAAAACAAACGAATCCTGCTAATGGAACGGTTGCGAATCTGTCTGTATGTTCGTCATTGTTACAGTCAACATTTGCTCGACAGTTTAATATTTTGTAAGTAAATAATGTTATTGGAGAGCTGTACATTCCGGCAGCTGTAAGACTGATCTGAGCAAGAAGTCACCTATGCGTTGGTTGGCGTTTTCATCATGCCATAATTTTTTTATCTACTCTATGCGCTGCTTTATAAAGGTATCACCCATTGCAACCCCCTCTGATTGAACTTGATCTTTTCATATTCAGCTCGTGCCAGCAATCTTTCCATTCTTGTCTGCAATAGGATGATGATTGATTTCAAAATAATAAACGTTCAAATGTATAAACGTTTTCGGATAATGAAAATCAATAATAATATATTACTTATTACAGATATGTTTCTATACAATTATAAATTAAAACAATTATAAAGTGAAAAGATCAGATTTTTTGTTTGTTTGTATGTTTATTTGTTTGTTTGTAACGATTTAACTCGAAAAGTACATGACCGATTTGAAAAATTCTTTCACCATTTGCAATAAAGTTGGGGATCCGTATGACAACTTCGATAATTTAGTCAAAGATGTAAAAAAAACCCTAAAAATCCATTAATCGCGTGCACTGCGGAAAGTATTGACAATAGAGCAAAATGATGTACTACAGTTTTAAAGAGGACATCAATATCCACAAAAAAGTCCGCGGTACCATATTACGTGTAACTTTAATTACAGGCAGCTTACTACAACTAATTTTTCGTATTAAAATTTGTGAGAGTTACATCAATACAAACCATGCCTCATTATTCGTACCTTGGTATTAATCCTTCTCCAAATAAATCACTGTATATTTAAGGCTAAATCAGTATCTATAAATTACTTCTTGAATTATTCAAATCGGACATACCATTTAAAAGTTACAATGAGTATAATTTTTATCAAAAATAAAATTTAAAAAACTGTGCTCAAGTGATTGTATCTACTGTCAGAAAACTGAGAGAGGTATTATCTAAACTAATATTATAAAGAGAAACGATTTGATTTTTTTGTTTGTTTGTAACGATTTAACTTTAAAAGTAAGTAACATAGGCGAAGAAGTTAGGGGTCCGTATGAAAACTTCGAAATACCTATGTCTACGGGGCCGGATGCTAGTAAAATATACAAACGTAAACACCATAAGATAAAACGTAGCAGTGCGCCTGATAGTTTAGCGGTATATCTGTTTAATCAAAATGTGCTTTTAAGTCAAAACATTAGAATGACTTCGTCTAATACCTATTGCAAAAGCAGTATCTATACTTATATATATTGCAAATTGGAAAGTAACTATCTGTCACGTTTTCATTGCTAACCAGTTGCATCGATTTCAAAGAAATTTCGCTATTTCACACCGGTTTTCTGTGAGGCCGCGCTATCACTCCGATCGAGCCAAAGCGTGGCTCTCTAATTTCAAAAAAGAAAATAAAACAATATTAGTCAATTTTAACGCCGTACGAGCTATTCTCGAGGAGTTTCTCCCTGTTCAAAATTTAAAGAAAAATTTTCTGTCTGTAATTTCACAATATATATTTGAAAAATTAATGTATGTCCAAAGAAATATATCAAAGTTTAGTAAAATCAGTGTATTAATTTAATTTCATAGATACGAGTTTACTCACACTAATAGTTATCGGTCGATATTAATAACAATAATTTAATCCGACAGACAAAGAAATCCTTCTACTCGATTCTCACGGATCTAACGATCTACGCTATAACCTACATTGAATAGGTAATCTAATTAATATCGCCTACAACTCATTGGAAACCTAACAAGTGACCGAACCCAGTTATATAGCGCTATTAATTCTATTGAATGTTCTTTCCTGAATTTAATCTATAACTCCACAGAATGGCGACTATTAATTGATTCTATATCAATATAAAGTATTGCAAATCTATACAAATAAATAAAATTGGAGTGTCTGTTTGTAATATTAAAATAACCGCTTTTTACTAAATGCATATGTATGTATACACGGTACACATGCCAAAAATATAGTTAAAAAAATTTTGTCTGTCTGTCTGTCTGTCGGTCTGTCTGTCTGTCTGTCTGTCTGTTTGTTCCGGGTAATCTCTGGAACGGCTGGACGGATTTTGACGGGACTTACACTGGCAGGTAGCTGATGATCCGGGGAGTAACTTAGGAGTAAATACTTTTTTTTAGACTAACTTTGTCCCGCGGCGTCACTCGCGGTACAACAATAACCGCGGGTAACACCGCGGGGTTCAGCTAGTATTCAATATATATAGATATGGAACTATGGACGTGGTTTTTGTATCAGTAAGAAACAAGACTTAATTTAGGACCTAAAACTATTCAATTCGGAATTTAATCGATTAAAACCACACAGTGTCTATCCCATGTGGGTTTATTACAAAAAATTCAAGTATACCCTAGGAAGGTAATGTTCTAGATCCCCTGCAGACTTTGACTGTTTGATATTTCTTTGGATGATGAAAAAAAATTAACACAGACATAAATTATAATCTTGGACACAGTCAATGGAAAGTGACCATTACATCTACCTAAATTATATCTAAAATAGTCGTTATAATCTGTAAAGACTAAAATATTTCATAATTGTAAATCATTTTTGTTAAAAAACCTTTACTGCTAAATTTTAAGTTAACTATAAGTGTTCTTAAACTGAGTGTCCTTGCTTTTATGAAAGACAGCGTCTGTCGTCAACTTAAGTGTTCTCTAGAAACTTGAACGAAATTTCTTCAGGTAACTTGTTAGTAACTGCTGAACTTTGAGATATAAATTATTGGCAAATTTCTACTAGAAAATTCTTTGTAATTTGTAACATTATATAGACTTGAAATTCTATCTGCATTCTTAAAGAAGAATTTAAGATAGAGAATGGCGAAAAGTTAAATAAAACATGTCTGTGAAGAATTCCTTCACTGTTTTTACTCGGTATCAAATGTTTTTGACGAGACTTTCACTAGCAGATAGCTGACGTTATAAGGCAAAACTAAGGTTACTATTATTTAAGAAAGAAAATGAAAAAAAGGTGTTTTTAAACAAAGTTAAAGCTAATGACATAGTAAACAATATCCGATTCAAAAGCAAGAAAACCCGCGGGTAATGCCGTTGGACACATAGTAACAAATATATCCCTTTCGATTTCGAAAATGAAATATTAGTAAAAAGTTCGTTACAGAGTTTCAAAATCTTTTTATCTTGGAACATGTTCTAGAAGGTACTGATTATGAATTATTTATCTAGGGCCATTGTTCGGACGTACATACGTTAGAAGACCCGTTCACAATTCTACTTGAATAAATCAACATAATAATTTCAGTACATATTGGTAAATGACGCACGCAATGTATGATCTCGATAAGAGCAATGAGATGAGTATCCGGCTATTATCCGGTATTCGGCCTCTCCAATAGACTATCCGGATGGATATCGTACGATAATAAATTAAAGCTTGTTAAAGTGATCTAGTGATCTTTAATCTGTAATCCCCACATTTTAATATTTAATGAAAAAGATGATAAGAAATTACTTAATGTACTACAATTTAAGTATGAATTAACAAATAATTTCAATTTTTATATAGTAATTATCATTTAAATAGTATGGTATTAAATCATTGAGTTTCAGTTTTTACATATTAAAAATAAATACTACAACCCTACTACAACAAAAACGACGCTGAAAAAGTATGAATGAAGTTTGAAAAGTCGTAGTCACATATTGTTAAAGTGTTCTGCTTTTTAAATCTATTAACATAAAGAAACAAACTGCGTGCTTGATGGTATTTATTAGTATTAATGAAAAAGTAAAATTTATTTCACCTTTGTGTATTATTAAACTAAATTACACGTTACAAAAACGACTTGAGTTTCTATTGTATCCAAACGCCTACAATAAAACAAACTATGTTTTGCCATCACCACTGTATAGGCGCTTTATTGTTCCTGTATCCGTACGATAGCATCCATCACTATCAAATAGGATGAGAATTACTTGTCTTCGTCTCTCAAATAACTTAAGGTTTATGAAGAAAAGAGAGAGTAACTGAAGAGACCATTTCGTTAGTTCGATAGGGTTGTCACGTACGACTGGGCGCGGCCCAATTTCCGATACGTTTGCATGTGTCAAGGGTGTGCGGGTTAAAATTCAATGAGCTGAATATTAACACCGATTTGCATGGTTTATATTATAATAATTTTCTTACACATTACACACACGGCTGCCTGTTACCAAACTAGGGAGAGCCAATACTGTGGAAACCAAAGTCCTGATAAATTTATACTTATAAAATAACAAGTCCTGACTGACTGACTGATTCATCATCGCCGAGCGTAAACTATAAGGGGGTGAAATAGGGGTAGAAAGTTTGTATGGAAGTCCGTCATTTTTTTAAGTTACAAATTTGAAACTTTACTTTCAGGCTGCTGATTAAAAATGAATAAAAACGTATTTTAGCGTTTCTGAATATTAAGGCGTGAAATAGGGGTTGACATTTCACATTTAGGTTAGTCTGGAAGTCCGTCCTTTTTGAAGTTCGAAACATGAAACTTTGTTTTTGAGCTACTGACTTAAAATGAGTAGAAACGTATTTAAGCGTATCTGGATATTCTACCCCTAAGGGGTGAAATAGGGGTGCAAAGTTAGTATAAAAGTTCGTCATTCTTCAAGTTAGAAACCTGAAACTTTGCTTTTGGGCTACTGATTCAAAATGAATAAACACGTATTTCAGCGTTTCTGAATATTCTACCCCTAAGGGGTGAAATAGGGGTTGACATTTCGTATTTAGGTTAGTCTTGAAGTCCGTCATTTTTGAAGTTCGAAACATGAAACTTTGTTTTTAGGCTATTGATTAAAAATGAGTAGATACGTATTAAAATGTTTTTGGATATTCTACCCTTAAGGGGATGAAATAGGGGTTAAAAGTTTGTATGGAAGTGCGTCATTTTTTAAGTTAGAAACATGAAACTTTATTCATGTACTACTGATTAAAAAAGAGTAGATACCTATTTAAGCGTTTTTAGATATTCTACCCCTAAGGGGGTGAAATAGGGGTTGAAAGTTTGTATGAAAGTTTGTCATTTTTTATGTTAGAAACACAAATCTTTATTTTTGGGCTACTATTTGAAAATGAGTAGACATCTATTTAAGCGTTTCTGGATATTCTACCCCTAAGGGGTGAAGTAGGGGTTGACATTTCGCATTTAGGTTAGTCTGGAAGTCCGTCATTTTAGAGTTCGAAACATGAAACTTTGTTTTTGGGCTACTGACTTAAAATGAGTAGAAACGTATTTAAGCGTTTCTGGATATTCTACCCCTAAAGGGAAATAGGTATTGGCATTTTATATATTGGTTAGTTTGGAAGTCCGTGACTTTTTAATTTAGCAGCCTAAAAGCTTTCGTCTTTATGTTTTTGATTACAAATAGATGAATACTTATATCAGCATTTATGTGAATTCTGTTTTTAAAGGGTATGAAATATGGGTCGAATGTTTGTATGAAAGTTCTATTAATGGGGGTGTGGATTAAAAAAAAAATAGGTACGTTTAAAAACATGAATTAATTACTCATACATACTTTTACACAGTTTTAATTAAATACATATAATCAACTGCCACGCGAGCAAAGCCGCGGGCAACAGCTAGTATACTTATATATTTCAAATACATACATATCGTAGATAACGGCCGTCGACACACGAGGTACGTCTTATTAAATATAAAATCTCAATCCTAACCCTCGTTATCCTGCCCGCCATGACCGCATAATACATATAAACATTTGTCCTGTTTGGGAATAGAACACACAGACAACAACACCTTGTGTTGATTTAGAAAACTTTGTTCCCTGATGTGTCTTTTTCCCTCAGAGAAAATGTTTGATTATTATTTACTAATCAGGTCAACAACGGCTCTTACACTATTTAAATATAATAACTAAAATATAGTTATTAAAACTAAGCATCTCGCCACTTACAGGTAGACACAGCTAGGACATGCTAACTACGTGGTTGTTTTTAAAGATTTTTAAAATCGATTTAACAGTAGTCGTGAAATTGTAAGAAATAAACAAACTCACATTCGCATTTATAATGCTAACTTTAGGCCTCAGCTCCGTCGCAGTGTATGTCGGTTATCGAAGTAAAGATTAGCTTATGAGTTATGACTTTCCTCAAGAATCAAAGTATCTACATGTGCAAATTTCATCGAAATCGGTTTAGGTGTGAAAGTGTAACTGACTGTGTTCTTTTATTAGACCAAGTATTTATTAGTTAGGATTGAAATGAAATAATTAATTCTGCAATTAGGTCACAAGGACACGGTTCTTTAAGCAGATGAGTTCGGCCTTTCTGAACTGGACTAGTCCTGACTGGTAGTTTGGTAAGGCCAACAGGGCTAGCCCTGAAAGAAATGGACGAAACAAACTCAGGGATGCTCATCTATTTCTTCTTTTGTTAAAATTTACTTACTTAGGAATCTTATAAAATAAATAAATAAATAAAAAAAAAAAAAAAAAAAAAAAGCCTGTATTTCCTTATCCTTAATTTCCATTTCAAATGTGTTTGTTAGTGTTTATTAAGTTATTTATGTTTTGCTTATTATCTAAATGTTAGTAACTTAGTTTTTACTATTGGATATGGACCCCTCCTCGGGTGAAGGCCTCCTCCAGTCTTTTCCACTCATCTCTGTTCTTACTGATAGTTTGCCAGTCCCTTCCCACTAGTTCGGTTATATCGTCAGCCCATCGTCTTTTCGGTCTCCCTACCCTTCTTTTGCCGATTGGCCCTTTCCAGCTTGTAGTAGTATTAGAATAACTTAAATTAGAATACTTAGGAATCTTAGGAATAGTAAATTACATGCCTATATTTACGCATGCGTATTACACGAAAGACGCGTTACTGTCGGCCCTGGGCCTCTTAGTTTACATGGAATATTTTGGTAGCGCATGTTTTCACGCTTCATGGCTTTTATCTACGTAAATCCACGTATATACAAGACAGCTTACAGTTATTACGCACCCGTGTTATCGCTTGTTCTAGATCTCCGCGGTAATCTTAAGACACGGGGGAAATTTGTAGATGTTGGATGAAATTCAACGATATCTTACATATATATTGGTAAAACATTTCTATATAGAGATATCTGGGAGGGAGTTGAAGGTCTCACATATCAGTTTCATCATTTCCTGATAAATATAATTCGAACATCTTACACACAACGCTATCTAGTCCCAAGCTAAACAGAGCTAATGTTATGGGCGACAACTGATGTAAATACATACTTTTTTTGTCAATTTTAGTTTAAGTTTTCTATTTTGTGAATTTACCTTTGTGAAAGAGTAAATAAAGGAATTTGAATTAAATTTGAAGTTGAATGTATAATATGTATGTACATATTATACATAGAAAACACTTAAGCTCCGAAAAAATATTGCAGATCACACAAACATTTGTCGGACCCTGGCATCGAACCCGCGACCTCAAGCACAGCAGTCGCATACGTTACCACTGCGCCACAGAGGCAGTTTTGCATAGTTTTCTGCCATATTACTCTGGAAACTTTGTAAGATAACAGAAGTTTTATTTATTTAACAATTTAATCTAAAATTTAAA
Source organism: Spilosoma lubricipeda (assembly GCA_905220595.1). Taxonomy (NCBI): domain Eukaryota; kingdom Metazoa; phylum Arthropoda; class Insecta; order Lepidoptera; family Erebidae; genus Spilosoma; species Spilosoma lubricipeda. Next base: position 8,738,823 of record HG992299.1, read on the forward strand.
GGACAGTGCCAAACAGCCAAGACGGTAACGTATCTTTAACGTTTCGTCGTATCTACGTCATATACCTATTATTACGCGTGTACTTGTAGGGTTCACACATCTTCCCTTGTTCAGTTAGAAACCCGATTCACTCGAACGCAAGTAATCAATCCTACCCTCTGCAGAGTAGACAGTTTTCCGACACATATATCTGGGACGATGTCTTATTGCCTTATAATAAACTCTAATTGCTTTTATCTCGATTCATTTAGAAAATGGATCAGGATAAACACATTTTTTTTTCTTCTAAAGGAAATACCCGCTTTAGGAATATACGCTTTACAAACATACATGTAACGGACACAAAGAACACCCAGACTTAGAACAACAATTTCTGGATGTCACAAAGTGTTGTCCCATGTGGGTTTGGATCTACAAAACTCAACCACACCCCTTTGCCAAGATACAATTGTTCCACGTCGATTTTCTTTCTATACAATCACTGATACCTCTATTGTATTTTAGTTTGTTTGGACCACGTGACTTAGCTTTAAGAGATGTTATTCCCATACATTCTTAATTTACTACCATTACCGTATGCGTTTGTAAACTGTCAACTTGACCTAAGAGTTTGGAGGAGTTAGTATTTTTTTACGGGATAGTGGGCAAACGAGCAGACGGATCACTTTATGGTAGGTGATTACCGCCACCCATGGATACAATACCAGAGGCGTCACACTTGCGTTGCCGTCCTTTTATAAAAGAGTAGGCTCCTTTCTGAAGGATTGAAGATCGTATTGGTCCTGGATTATCGCAGACGTTAGTTCTCATGAAAACCTAGAGAAACTATAATAAAAACTTACCATGTGATACCGAATGTGGGTTCCTCCAGATCTAACGCCCTCGTTCAGCTGTATGGAGCTTACACTGCCCGCGTCGTCATCCATGAAACCAGTTTTCTTGTAACGAGCCATCTGAAACAATGATAAAATAACGGAATTATATTGTGGTATGGTAGGCCAATTCTTACGTCTGCGAAGTAGACTTACTCTACCCGTATTAACAGCCTGAAAGTACCTACTTAAACTAGCATCCCGTTAATTCTATAGCTGTTTTTATAACAGTACCGACAGTGACCGTGTTTAGCTCGGTACATTTAGATCGATTTATCTCTCCCGAAACCCCCTGTATATTTAATTTCATGAAAATCGTTAGAAACGTTTACGAGAATCAGATTTATATTTACATATATACTAGCTGACACGCGCAACTTCTTCTGCGTCTCTCTAAAAGAAATATTTTGTCCCATTTCCCCAACATTTTCGGTCATAATCGACTCCTGTTGGTCGTAGCGTGATTTATATAACCTAAAACCTTCCTCGCTAAATGGGCTATCTAATAAAAAAATAATTAACAAAATAGATTCAGCCGTTCACGCGTGATGTCCTGACCAAGGCAAATAGGGATTCACATTTATAAATATAGACAAAAATTGCTTGTTTCAAAGTATCAGATACTATGGAACAGATTTTATCTTTTGTCAGCACCTTATAATATTTTTTCCTTTTCTATAAATCAATATCAATTCAAAATATTTATACAGTTTATTGTTTTATTTATAATGCAAACTTTAGTCAAGACCTAACACAAATAACACAACCAAGAAATCCGAAAGTACTAGATACATTTCATGATAGTCTTTCAGGTAAACGTGTTTAACACACCTAAACCTTTTCCAAGAGTGTCTGTAACTTTTTTTTATAAAATTTTCGGCGTCCTAAAGGTTTAGCACAGCTCTATAAACCACAAGCGGCGATTTCGTAGCAAACCAAACGGCTATATAAATGTAAATTTTATCGACCTCAAGCAACAGTACCTATTACTTTCAGTCAGTACGCCGGGCTGTAAATAAATAGCCTTTTAAAAAAATACTCCAAGAAGAGTTTAATGAGATACTAAATTACTCCTATGTGCGACAGTTTCAGACAGTTAGAATCTCTCGGTCTCGATGTTAGAGATAGCACTGAGTAAACTTCTTTGAGGGTTATTTTAAAGAAAACTTGACAATATTCCAACCCGTCTGTCAGGGTGGTAGGCCCAAATCTTTTTTTAGCCTATGTCCAGTCTCACAGTCCAGTATCAATTTACATAAGAATTGCTTGTTTAAAAGTATTAGATAGATAAGTAGACATAACAAAGAAAGAGTAGGGCACACAGAACACATTTAACAATTAAGAAGAATGCTATTTAAATTTCATTCCATAGTATTCACAATTATGATCTTCGTAAATTTAGCATGATACTTAAATATTTTTCGTTTTTTTCTCTTCCATTTTTGAAGCTTCCAAACATGCAATAGACAATCTGTTATTCCAGAAACGTACCACTTTGTATTTAAAGTTACGGCAGCAACATTTATTTACTCAAAAGTTTCCAAGAAGACTGCTGGACCTGAAATTCATCTGTCATTTTCATAAAAGGAAATTTTAATTTGATGGACTTTGGAATATAATTATACTAAACTGTACGAACTTGAAATTGTTAGTAGAGCTACACTGTATTTTACCTATTTAATAATTTATTAGCCATCAAAATATTGTTTGAAATACTTTACCATATACCATGACATTGCAACTTTTACTGATACAAAATGTTGATCAAAACGGAGGAATAAAGACAGCTTCTTTGAATTTAGCCACTAGGTTTTCTCTGGAACAGAGTATTTAAACAAGTCACATACTACTCTGTCTAGAAGTTAACTATAAGAAAATATATTCGTAGCCTTATTAAACTCAAAACCATTTGGGGTCGGCTACAAGTTCAAACAGCGGCGCAAAAAGAGGGGTGTTATAAGTTTGACGTCGATGTCTGTCTGTCTGCGAGTGTGTGTGTGTCTGTCTGTGTCATCGTAGCTCTCAAACGGATGGACCGATTTCAATGCTGTTTTTTTTTTTCATTTGAAAGCCAGTTTCCTGGCTGTGTACTGCTGTTTAGATGGTTTGTTATAGGGCTTGTAACGAGTTTTTCTTCTCTTTCTCGTTTTAGCTATGTTTGGTTAATATCGGTCCAGCAGTGTATGAGTATCAGCTCTTTTCTAAAATGATGAATGGCATTTTTGGCGTATGATTACTCGATTTAGTGCTTAGCCTATATAATCGTTAAATGATAATTACTTGGTAACTTCAACCTGATGCGGCGTACGGGTTTTTTTTAAAATTATTTTAATGTTATTCTACTAGCATTGGACATCCGCAACCTAACAAAATAGCTTTTTTCCGCTTCTCCGTCTGCGTGTATGTCTGTTAGAGGCCTATGTCGTTCCTGAAGACTTAAAAGATTTTCATTGTAAATTTCATTCAATTCGGTTCAGAGGTTAATCCCTGAAAGCGTTACAGACAGACCATTCAATAAATATTACCTATGTCGTTCCTCAATAATCAAAAGATTTTCATTATCTGTTCAGCGGTTTATTCCTGAAAGCGTAACAGACAGACAATTAAACAGAGTTACTTTAGAGTTTATTATATTAGTTTGGAAGTATGTGTAAAAATACTATTTGTTTGTTCAAGTCTATAGCTGGTATTTATTCATTTATTTATTACTATCCAATAGAATACACTGCTATCCATTGATGTTCCACTAATATTCCAATGTTAAGGAACATGCTCGTCGACTTGCTCCCAAATCACTATAATTAAAATAATGAATCTAACGGCAACAGTTTAAAAAATATATACATATATCGTCACTGCTTAATTTATGCCTGACCGTCAATTTTAATCATCCATACTTATCATCAGGGGTTCGGTTCTCGTGACAGTCAAGAGTCTCTCAAACTGTCTACTTAACATAAATTAAAATCTACGTAGCTTGTGAATATTAATCGTTAAGTACCTGGATGACCGAAATTTTCTAATATAATTAATCCGTGATCGATTCATCGCGCTAAAAATCTTCATTTTTTTTTTTTTTTTTTATATTTGGCCCTGCCAAAATGACTCTACTCTGCCTGATGGAAAACATACGCAGAACCCAAGAGTGGTGGTCACCATACTGCGAATGCAGACAATGCAGCATGGTGACCCACACCATGGCGGGCTAGTGATGCTTCTGCATCATTGGGCCTCCGGTCTCGCACTCACCAACGAAACACAACAGCATGATGGCTGTCATTTTACGTTGATTTTCTGTGCGACGGTAGTACCGCCCCGTTCGAGCCGGCCCGTTCGTGCTGAAATCAGCGTGGTTCTACTACCTTGAGATACCTTCTGCATACTACATTTCATGAAAATCGTTGGAACTGTTTCCGAAATTCTGATTATATAAATACAAGAATTGCTCGTTTAAAAGTACCTACCTATTAGAAAATTTATTTTTGAAAAGTGTCACGATTTTCATGCAAGTATAGTTGTTTTGTAGACAACGTGTTTCACAGAACTTTTTGTTAATGGATTTAACAAATTATTGCTGTCTTTCTCAAATTATCTTGAGGAATCTAAATATTCGAGTTACTGTTTTATAGTTTTTGTTTGTTGAAAGTTTGTTTTTCTTGTTTAATATAATGATCGTACTTTCACTACAAATTATAATTAAAAACATCCGTTAGAAACAACATTTAATGAATTCATCCGTTGGGCCTATGTATGCGATATTAATGACTGGGCTTGTTTTGATAGTTATTAGTAGAACAATAACCCACACATATTTTAAGCGTGTTGTGTAGGTACTTGTATACCATTAACTAATTGTTACTCTACTGAAACAGTGAATAAATACAAGATAATTTTGACGGTCTTGTATTTTCTTTATGTTTATCTAGTGGGCGCTCAGTGGTCGAATTTCGATCATAATTCATATAATTATTTATAGTATTCTGCACTACATTATTTGTGTCAAATTTTAAACTCATCCGTTCGCGTAATTTATGTAAAAAAGGGAGACAAAGTTTATACTTTAAGTATTAAATATATAGATAATCCGGAGCCAGTCTTTTTTAGTTAGATTCCTAGCCCAGATTTTGTTTTTTTGTTAAAAATAAGATATTTTTGTGACTCCAGACACTGGTCTTAATGCGACGGCCATCTTTGAGGTTCTGGAATAGTAATTATTTTTTCATCCCCCCATCTCGGAAAGAGTATTTTTCCCCTTCGATATCTGAATGCAAAAACAGTTTTTATCCACTAGAGGATACAGTAAATCGAATTTTGAACATCGTGTGCACTAAGTTCGTGAATTTAAAACATCATTAAACCCATTTACTTCTACCTCCATGGTACTGAATTTATCATAAAACCTTTTTTAATTTGTTAAAAACTCAGACTAGGAACCTTGCTTGGTGTACTTTTTTTAAATTGTTTTGCCCGCGCCAATTTCTTTTCATGTCATTTAGTCATTTCCTCACTGAGGTGGGATGAAAAGTTATGTGTTGCACTCGAGTGCAAAGATTTTTTACCTCGTGCTCGTTTGATTCCCTCGCCAACGCTCAGGATTCTAAGTTTTTTCCTAAGAATCCTTCGCTAGCTCGGTCATCAAAATCGAGCACGTGGTTTAAAAGCAACTTTGCACTGCACTCTTGCATAACAAATAACTATTGTTCTACATTTTAAATGATTTATATTAAAAAGTTCTTGTAAGAATGACTTTCAAAACGTATTATACAGAATAATATCAATAAGAGATATTTAAATATGGTTTTGCCATATGTATCTAAGAAAAACAGATGCTCTCCATCAAAGTTTTCTAGAATTAAATACAATATAACTTCAAACGAGCCTCATTCAATACCACTGTAAACAGATCTTGACCGATACGTCGTAAACAAGTAAGTCCTTATTTATCTTACGTACATGATTATGAGAAATATCCTGTTTAAATATAACTTACTAAAATAGAATTATATACTGTACAAATATTAATCTATACTTCTATACTAATATATAAAGCTGAAGAGTTTGTTTCTTTGTTTGTTTGTTTGTTTGAACACGCTAATCTCAGGAACCGCTGGTCCGATTTGAAAAATTCTTTCGGTGTTGGATAGTCCATTTATCGAGGAAGGCTATAGGGTATATATCATCACGCTACTACTAATAGGAGCGGAGCAACAATGAAGAATGTTTCAAAAACGGGGAAAATTTTCACGCTACGGGCAATATAAGGCGCAAACGACGTTGCGTGGGTCGGCTAGTAGCTTAATATTATGATAGCTATTACCATAGAGCAACACGGTAAGGAGAAGCTATACGCAGGCGTTCTCCTACGTTAAAGTATAAACCCAAATGCGTCTACGCATAAGCATTACGCTGTTATGAGACAAATTACATTTACGAGTATGTGTGTGTAAAAAAGTAAATGTTTTGTTTGAATTGGTATGTGTGAGGTCGTAGTGACAGGCGTTTGTTTTCGTATGTGAGTCTAAAATGTGTGCGTGTGATTACCACCCGAAAAATATATGACAAACTGTTTTGTATCGAAAAAAGACGCTACGGCTCCTCCTCTCCAGTCCGCTAGCCTGTGTTGCCAGTACTGTAGGAGAGCAATGTCTTGGCACAAAAAGGCAAACTCACCTCACAGAAACCGGTGATAAGCAACTCGCTGCTTTGACAAAACTGAGTGAGGTTACAGTTGCCTAAAATACTATTAACTGGGAAAAAGCGCATGTCAGACAAAAACCATAACAATACCGCTCATACCCTTCATATCACCGCACCGTATGGTGTACTTAATTCAAATATCTTCACAACGACTATATATCTTCACGACTTTAAAAACTAATCTTGCTTGCCAACGTGATGTATGGATTAAGTGAATATAGGTTTTGCCTGTTGATTTTTTGTACCATCATCGTCAGCGTATAGCTGAACTGTCTGTCTGTTAACTGCTGAACGAAAATCTGCCGTCACAAACGTCGAGAATCCGCTTGAAGAAGCCAAAGGGCAATCTACAGTACCTTTGCCTAGTTGTGTTACCATATGGTAAGTGAATATTAAATTTATTAGCTACTTAAGGAGTCGAATATAAGCTACTTTTTACTGCGATAACCGACAAACACCCGAGCGGAGTTGCGGACTAAAGCCAGTAAATCAATAAAATTTAATACTTATTGACATAATGTTGAAGTATCTATACACTAAATTATATTTACCATTTAAAATCATAAAAACGTAATTTAATAAGACCAATAATCGGATCGATAAGTAATTTTGATACACTTCTCCTTGGGGATATACGCAGAATTGAAAATTTCAGAAACAATTACCGAGAACGCACTTTAAGTCTACTGAAACAAATATGGCCGCCTGGATTGGAACTTTCCATTCATGACGTAAATGTACAGTTTTTTTTATGTATGGCCTGCCAAAATGACTCTACTCTGCCTGATGGAAAGCATTAGCAGAGTCCAAGAGTGGTAGTGACCATACTCATTGCTCGTACAGACAATGCAACAATGCAGCATGGTGACCCACACCATGGCGGCCTGGTGATGCTTCTGCATCTTTGGGCCTCCGGTCTCGCACTCACCAACGAAACACGACAGCGCGATAGCTGTCATTTTACGTTGATATTCTATACGAGGGTAGTACCGCCCCGGTCGAGCCGGTTCAATCGTGCTGAAATCAGCGTGGCTCCACTGCTACTACTCGTTAATATATTTTTTTTTTTACAATATTACGGCGCTATAATCTATCATATAAAAATAAATCGCCAAAATGTATGTACGCATATAACTTCCGATCCTCTGCACCAAATTAAATACATCTTTTATAATGTATTCATTATTGTTAGGACAAGGGTACAAGAAAAATAAAAGATAACGAGAATGGTCAATTATGTTTTGTTCGCAACTGTACACTGCCTGTGGGAAGCTAATATAAAAAAAAAAACAGTGTCTTACTACTACACTACATGACAAATGTTACTTATACACTCTTTGTTACATTGAAAGCTACAAAGAGTGTAGTAATTATATGAATCTTTATGAAAACCTCTTCTCTTCACACACGAAAATCTCAGCCTCGAAGGCATTTACTTTTCCAAATAAACTATTACAGTGTTAATAATTATGCTGTAATTAATTTTATCAAAAACATTTTACAACAAAGTTTTATATAAATCATTTAGGTAAGACTACGTTAATTTCTTTAAAAATATTTTAGTATTGTACTTATACTGTGTTAACTAAGTAAGTCTGTCTAATAATGTGACTTAAAAGCGTTAATTTAAATTAATACTGTTTTAAAACTGCGTGAAAAATTTCTAGTGAGCTAGTGAAATCTCCCGCGACACAGGATGTATATTCCAGTTGCGAAAGTTGTGGTTTAAAAAAAAAAAAAATGGGTCGCATAATATTTACTTCAACTTTTGAAGCTGACTGTACCTGTCATACGGAGAGAAACTACAATTGTAAGTACATTTCAAGTGGAGCATAGTACCCATCTTAAATGAATACAGTATTCCTTTGTGTATCTATGATATTTGTGTTCAATTTACTGTTGCAATTTCTTGAATTGCTACTACTTCAACTAGTTTTGCAAGTTCTTTTCTATAGGAATTACATTTTATATCGCGCTACTAGATTTAAAATATCGTGTCACTAAAATAAAAGGTAGTAGAGTCTCATAGGACTACCACGCAGGAGCCACGCTGATTTCAGCACGAACGGGCCGGCTCGACCGGGGCGGTACTACCCTCGCACAGAAAATCAACGTTAAATGACAGCGTTCGTGCTGTCGTGTTTCGTTGGTGAGTGCGAGACCGGACGTCCGATGATGCAGAATCATCACTAGCCCGCCATGGTGTGGGTCACCATGCTGCATTGTTGCAATGTCTGCATCCGCAATGAGTATGGTGACCACCGCTCTTGGATTCTGCCTATACTTTCCATCAGGCAGAGTAGAGTTATTCTGGCGCGGAATACATAAAAAAGAATACTGTCGTACGTGTGGTGATGGACTAGAAGATAGAGTGGTAGTAGGTGTCGTAAGAGGACTAAGGGAACAAATTAAGCACGGCAGCAGCACTACAATAAGAGAAGAAGGCCTGATACAAACCCTATACCAACCTGTCTGGGCAGCGTGGCATACTAGACAAAAACTCCTTTCAGGACAGGAACCATAGGACCTTTAAGAATAGGGATATATCTAGCAATGGGGTAGTAAAGACTGATGATGATGATGATTATTATAAAAAAGATGGCATCCTGAATAGTATTTATAATGTCCGTAAAACCAAGATAAACTAAGGATTTAAATAGCACACGGCACCAAGCAAGAAATGGATATCATTCTTAGAAGAATTAGATCTTACGAGAACATGATATACATAAACTTTAAGTAAACAGTTTTAGAAAATAACAAACCATATTTCAATTTGCAAACATTAATTTAGGTACTTCAGGTTTTGGCAAATCTAATACCTTCAAACGAGCAATTCTTATATATAAAATCTTAAAAATTTAGTATGCAATGGATTTCAGAGGCGATAAATGGATCTGGCTATGAAAAAAAAGAACGAGCAAAGCTTGGTCATTCAAGTGCTAGGTATTTTACATAAAAAAGGAACGATCAAAAGCGACCTGTTCCCTTTAGACAGCAAATGGTTACCATCATCGGGTTACAGACACTTCATGACACCATTCGGTTATAAATGTTACGGGTTAAGTGTGTAATCGTTCCTTTTTTGTACGTACACATGTTATTGTTCAATTCCTAAATGGAAACACCGGATTGGAGCGAACTAAAATGTACCTACTGACAGTCACAATACCTAAGCTGGAGATTCTCTTTTGTTGTCAAGTGTTCTATTCAAAAGGAAGAATAGTTTTAGTACTTACAATAGAAACTTTAACTTTCTTCTGGTTTACATTCAACTTTATACAGAATTACCAACTTTTGTAGACTTGAATTTAAAGAAATATCTGCTAGCTGATAAAAAAAATTGTGAATAGTTTATGGCAGTAAGGTTGATTAAATACCACTAGTATTTCCTTGGAATCTTAATCTGAAATCTAGGAATATTTCCTTTTAATATTGTTAATTACATCACATTTCTTTAGATAATGTGATAACCATGGAATAGATACAACTAAGTTTTCATTACATAAAATAAAAATTTTAAGATCTTCATTTCTTTTGACAGCAATAAAAAAAAAATGTAGTGTCACTAGCGTCTTTTTGGAACTTAAAAGTACATTTTACGTGTGAAAATTTTATACCTATATCAAACGTATTGCACTTCATTCGTGACAAAACTGGTTCGTAAAGAATAAAAATATAGGTGATTCAAAATGGAATTGTAAACATAACCCTTGTTTATCTGGTTGCCATCTGTAGTTTTGTGTTTTTTCTATTTCTTTTGACTGTCTTAAAAGGTTTCAGGCTTTAAATATTTCCATTAAAAGTAATAGAATAAGAACACTCACAATCTCTTACAATAAATATTTACAGAGACGCGATGTTTTTTTACTACGCTTCGTAAGCCCTCGTAATCGCATCTACCCAGGATTTATCTTAGGATTGTGAATGAACTGAGCGTATAGTTTGCATAAAGAACTATTAGTATATTATTTAACAAACATTCGATTAAGTTCATTCATTCAAAAGTATAAAAGGGAAGAGCCCAAGAGTCGGATATGTCAAGTAAAATATTTAAAAACATTAATTGATTTTTCAGCAAAGTAGCTATTAACTATTTCTTCAAGTAGATTTCTCTCTGTTTAGTGGAAAGTTTGTTATATTGGTAATGTATGTATTCTTTTAAACTTTAAACATGGTAGGTGTGTGAACTTTGATGGTCCTGAACCGTAAACAAAGCAAAAACAATCAACAAAAGACCTGACAAAGTTTTTGACACTATTACAACAAGCTTTTTTCAAAGAAAATTATACGCTACAAACTATAAGACTAGTCCGATCTCGTCCTTACCCGAATTTTATCTTTAAGCAGAAGTGAGCACAAGGTCAACGGGCCCTGTTTCCACTGGGTCGTGTAATATCGTTGTCTGCTCTACGAAGGTTAGCACGAGGCAGCTGATGATATGCTGTAATGGTTATTTTTTATGGAATGAGAAAAAGGTATTGGTACTAAGTTTAAATTTTATATTGTACTGTGTAGGGATGAAAGACATTTATTATGTACCTTTTAGTATTTTCAGTTAATTGTAATATTTAGCACTAGTTTATCATTCGGAAGGGTACTTTAGTAAAATGTTCTTTTTTTAATTTACAATTGAAATTTAAAGGTAACTCTGTCTATTTGTTACGCTTTCACGCCATATACTGTGAGCGCAAAATAAGATGTATAAATAAGAATAAGTAGTATAAGTATATAAGAGAGTATATAAGTATGTAAGAGTTATATTATGTAAGTCTGTTGTAATTGTAGAACAAGAACTGTATACAAAAAACAATGTAAAGTATAATAAGACTAGAATTTAAGTTTTTTAAGCTGTTTGAGTTCTGGTATAAGAATAGGACTTAAAAATATATATAAGTATGTAATAAAGTATATAATAAGATAACATTGTAAGTAGTAGTAAGTTATAATTTATAAATAAAAACATATCGTGTATTTCAAATCCCCCTAACAAAAATAAAGAAACCAACTAGCAAAGAGAATAGGTAGATGTGGGAATCCCACCCACCACGAGAATGAAATATGAATGAACTAGAAACATAGTATGATACAGAATGAAAGTGCGAGAGGAATAAGATACAGAACTGGAGTGACACAGAAAACTAATGAGAATAGGCTCTAATTATGATGGAGGTAGGTAAAAATGTCGGACATCTAACACACAACGCCATCTAGTCCCAAGCTAAGCAGAGCTTGATTTATGGGTACTAGATAACTGATACTAAATATATACTTTTTTTTGTAAATACATACATATTATACATAGAAAACACCCAGACTCCGAAACAAATATTTGTAGATCATACAAACATTTGATCCGACCCGGGAATCGAACCCGAGACCTCATGATCAGCAGTCGCACACGCCAACCGCGAGACCAACGAGGCAGTCGAACGAAAGTCCTAACGAAAGTGTTGTTCACTGTCACAGTCATTTCCACACAAGCCAACGGTAGACTGGTAGAGAATGCCTTTGGCATTAAGTTCGTCATTGTACTTTTTCTGCATACCTAAAGTTAAATAAATAAAATAATACAGTAAAAAAATAAATTCGATGATACGAGTATAAAGAATGAGGGCGAGAAAGAGTTGGTTTAATTTCGTTGCGTCAAATACAGTTTACTGAAGATCTTTAGGTTGAAATTTTAAATTGTTAGTTAATTAGTCTTTTGGGCGCCACTCCGTCCATGGGTGCTGACTCTAATGGTGATACTAAGTATCATTACATACATACATATGTATGCGATGAAATGGGGGGATATTATATCGGAGGCAAGACGGCCCCCATTTTTTCTCATCCACATTTTTAAATTTTTATCATTAATTTCATCACGTCGAAGACTTGAAGATTCGAATATCAACGACTGGCTTAAAAGGGCTGGAACCCACAGCCGTACAACTTTGTAAAAAAAATTAAATAAAATGAAGATGTATTGAGGCTCTATTTTTCTCTACACCTTTTAAATATGTTATACAACAATACGATTTCCTGGTTAGGCGTTATTTATGAACAGTAAAACGCAGTACCCGTAAGTTTTTATGGTGTACATTGTTTATTGCCAGCTTTACGTATCGGACCTTTACGGACCAGGCAATAAATTTAACTACATCATTTTAATATTTGAAGGTCATAGGCCTTAATAGAAAAGCATACCCTATGCCTATTACACACACATTTTAAGCTACCCAAACTTTTTTCCTTGCAGAACTATCTGCGACACGAATTGTCACTTGCGGAAATACCGAACCGATACCAATATGAAAATTTCAACGGACCTTCAACTAACTGTTATATTTTGATTATTGTTTGAAATAATTTTGGATGAGATCCCGGATACTAGCCGCTTTCATAATAGCAATGCCACAATATTTCAAAGCATCTATTAGTTTTTTTTAATGATATAGGGGGGTAAACGAGCAGACGTATCACCTGATGGTAAGCGATTATCGCCGCCCATAGACACCAGCAGCACCACAGGCGTCACAAGTGCGTTGCCAACGGGTGCGGTACGGGCCTCCGGTATCCTCACTCACTCGGTGAAACACAGCGCAGGCGGTATTTCACACCGGTTTTATGTGAGACCGTGGTATCACTCCAGTCGAGCCGGTCCACTCATGCTGATGCGTGGCTCTCCCACGGTAAATCATACTTGTCTATCTGTCCGTCCGTATATCACAGCCACTTTTATCCGAAAGTATATGAACTATATTATTGAAACTTGGTAAGTAGATGTATTCTGTGAACCTTATTAAGATTTTCACACAAAAATAGAAAATAAACAATTTTGGGGGTTCCCCATGCATAGAACTGAAACTCAAAATTTTTTTTTATCAAACCTATACCTGTGGGGTATCTATGGATAGGTCTTCAAAATAATATCAAATTGAGGTTTCTAATATATTTTTTTCTTAACTGAATATTTTGCGCGACAGACACTTTCAAAGTGGTAAAATGTCCGTCCCCCTGTAACTTCTAAAATAAGAAAACGATTAAACTAAAAAATATAATATGTACATTACCATGCAAACTACCAGCGAAAATTGGTTTGAATGGGATCTAATAAGTAGTTTTTTTTTAATACGTCATAAATCGTAAACCGCAATTTACCTTTCATTCTATCAACTCAAATATAAAAAAAAAATACATCATGTTACTTGCTGCTACGGAACTCGTTTATGAAGGGCGAGTCCGACTCGCACTTGGCCGCTATTTTAATATTATAAAGAAAGTAACTCTGTATGTGTATCACGCTTTTATTCCTAAATTGCTGCACCGATTTCAATGAAATTTAAAATGGAGATACTTTGATTCTTGAGGAAGCACATAGGCTACTCTTTACGGCGATAACCGGCATACACGTGGGCAAAAGTTAGTAAAAATATATTTTCATTCCACTCTTAGAAACCGAATTCACGAAGATAATTCTATAAAAGCAATAAATACATACCTATATGTAACTTTTGCCAATAAAACCGTCACTTTCAATAAACCCGCAAGTAGGTCAAACGCGTACTTCCGATTTTATGCGGAAATAAAATCCGGTGAAGTATACGTTATCTCACGGATATTACACGGAAATGACGCGCGATCTCAACAAAGGGAGATGAAGGACTGCGATTATTATAAAGGGCACCGGATGATGCTACGACCTAGAAAATTATAGAACATTTTTCTACTTGTTTTGCTTTGAATGTTTATCTATTATTTATAATTCTCGTGTCAAGATGTTCACGATGAACTCCGAAATTAACTTAACGATTTTCACGTTTTGTTAAAAAGATTTGTGTACTCGCGTAATCAGCAACTTTAAGTATCTAGGCCCAGGACATAAACTATTCTCAATTGATACACGCAATTCGGCCAAACAAGACGCATCGTGGAAGCTACTGCATTAGTTAGATGCTACTGCAGTATCTACCTCAAGAAGAGGCGGACGTCGCGGGTAAGTTTCTTTCTTTGGTGGCGGATTTCTTGAGCGTTGGAGCCCATTCGATCAAGTCACCTACCGAATTGCTGCCCCCAAAATAGCAGGAGATGTCTTTCTGCCATATTTCTACGGTACACACAGATATGGTAGACATCACGCTTAGACTATTGGAGCCGAGTGTAATTAAAAAGAGATGCAAAGTTGCGTGGGTGAGTCTAGTTACTACTTTAACTACTTATAATTACGAGACATTACTACGGTTTCTCTTGCGCTTTTAAAAACTGCTTCGTTCTTAAGACCTGTGTAAATAATTGAGCTACGTAAAAAAACTATGATTATAAATACAGAAAACTTCAAAATCATCATCTCTGCCGAAAGACATCCACTGTTGGACAAAGGCCTCCTCCAAAGCTATCTTAAACGGAGTAATTCGACGGCGTCACTTAACACCAATGCTAAGCAATGCTTTCGCAGCTTTTCAGGTACTAAAGACGGTAACGTACTTTTGTCTCTTCATAATGCTGTTGTCAATGAGGGTTTCCGATAGCTTTTCTACCATCAGATGGCGCTTTGTATCATCAGGTCTAAACAGCTGTCAGATAGCCCAGATTCCTACCGAAAGTATTTTTTTTGTTTGTAAAATTCTACGTGTGTTATTGAGATTTATTTGGATTTTATTATGGACTAGCTTTTGCACGCGGCTTCGCTCACGCATACTTTCATCCCTTGATTTACCCACCTAGGGGTGGTATTTCCAAAATTCCTTTCTTAGTTCTCTCTTTGATTGAGCTCAAAAACGGAGGCGCAAAAGTCACTGGTACTTTTTTTTTTTTTATACAGGGAATATAGGGAGGGAGTAGGGAACACACATAGGCAACAACAGTGTGGCAATTTAGAAACCAATATTCGTTTTGTAACGTTTTTATTAAGTACTAGCTGAACCCCGCGGTGTTACCCGCGGTTATTGTTGCACAGCGAGTAACGCCGCGGGACAAAATTAATCTAAGTAAAAAAAAGTAAAAACTAAAACCCAACTACGACAGTTACGAAAGTTACACTTTAATAACGGCTTTTGAAACTTGTTTCATACTTTTTCAGCGTCGTTTTTTGTCGTAGTTGGGTTTTAGTTTTTACTTTTTTTATTTAAAATGTTTTGGTGCCTCTATAATATTTATTGTTGTGCAAAGTTTATTTTAAATAGGTAGGGTAGAAATATCACACTTATCGAATAAATACGGTCAAAGTTACGAACAAATGCTAATAATATATATATATTTTTGAAATGTACAAGTAACGCCCTTTCCAATGATACCAAACACGGCATAGTTATCTCAAATTTACTTTTTAATACAGTACTTTATGTCGGCTAGAGGGCGCCACATTAGATTCAGTGACACGTCATATAGCCTATAACCAGCAGACGATCAAGACGCTTCTAACGATACCCCATTTGTCCAGTTCTAATAAGTAGTTGAGGAGCTATAATGGAACAAATGAACACACATACATACATACATATATACATACATACATATATACATACATACATAGCCTGTCAAAATCATAACCCTCCTTTGGCTTTGCCGTAGTCGGGTAAAATAACCGCTTTTAAATAAGAGCATAAGTATGTATACACAATACATGTACCAAAATAACATTTTTTAAAGTTTTGTCTGTCTGTCTGTCTATCGGTCTGTCTGTCTGTATGTTTGTTCTAGGTAATCTCTAGAACGGCTGGACCGATTTTTACGGGAGTTTCACAGGCAGGTAGCTGATGATTCAGCGAGTAACTTAGGCTACTTTTTAGACTAGCTCTGTCCCGCGGCGTTTATCGTTGTACCGCGGGTAGCAACGCGGGGTTCAGCTAGTTAATCATATAACCTTTAATATTTTTCACATGAAAATGTACAGAAACCTAAACATAGACAGTGCCATTTGTATGGCTATAGTACAATGAGCGATTTTATCTCTGTAAGCAATTACTACGAGGTTCAGTGAAGCTTTACTCTATAGTAGACAGTTTAAAAGCTGCCAGGAAAAAGTCATTAAGGCAGGCAAGACTACACAGTCTATATAGAATTATAGAGGTTCAGTAATTAAATTCAAGAGGGATCCGTATAATGAACTTACACACTTGAGAGTCTGAATAACAAAAAATACTGAATTAAATAATGTTAAAGAACCTGTAAGTCGTCAAATTAAAACACAGTAGAATCTTTCAGATGTATTAGGAATTATTTTGTAAAATAATATATTTCTGTGGTCATCTACTTATTCCTAACCTTGTAATTCTTCAAAACTACCGCACCGTCAACTACTGTCTCTCCGATACATTTTTATCCATCCTAAGGTTGCCTGGAAGAGATTGCTTTTGGCAATAAGGCCGCCCTTTGTACATTACATTTGTGCATTTGTCATTTTCTGTATTCTATTTTAAATATGTTGTATGGTGTACAAATAAAGAGTTTTCTATCTATCTATCTATCTTGTCCAGTGTGGTTACAGTAAAATTGTCATCCTAGCCATTTCGACTACATGTCTTTCATCCACTGCGTTAACCGATATTAAGCTCCTTGAAAAACAGCAGATCTGTTTTCGTCTTATAAATATGCTCTTTCAGTCAACTAATATAACATCATCTTTCAAGCTTTTATTATTTCCAAGATTATATGGGGTCGGCTACTAGTTCAACCGGGTTTACCTGAATATTAGTTTTTTCACGGAGCAACTGGCACGAAGCGGATCATCGGATCTCCGCAACTTTTGAACTATAACGGAGGCTAACACGATATGAAATACGGTGCGGCGCGGCGTTCGTTGATAATGGTCGACTTTTTTAATAACACTGCATTTTATTAAACAAAGGTTTAATAAATATAAGGCTAGAGATAATTAAAATGTGGTTAATACTACTAGGACTTATTAAAAAAATAAGGTAAAAAGTTATTGCTGCGCGCCACAAGGCCGATAAGAAAAAGTAACATTTGTTTTTTTATTATTTACGTTAATTTACTGTGGTATGGTAGACCATGAAGCATTTAATTATACTCGTATGTACTTATAAACACATGTTATGTTATGTTTATACATATATATAAAGGGTTATCCCTATATAAAGAAATGAGTTTCACGATCAATAATAACTTGTAACTCTCGCTGTCTTAAAGAGCTCTCTCACAATCTCTGAGCCAGGCAGTTAATTCTTTATAAAGTAGTTCTACGAAGAGTTTTCAATAATTTAAGTCTTCAACGAACACGTCATCAATTATTGCTGATGCTGATATTAGAACATTACTGAAAATCCGTGAATGCTGATATATGCAACAACCCTAATAGATACATTCAGTAGAATAGTTCACAGACAGTATACGTCTGAAAAAATATTCTAAATCGGTCCACAACTGACGGAGTAATCAGTGAACATACATAAAAAGATACATACAGAAAACATAGAACCTTCTCCTTTATTGAAGTCGGTAAAAAAACGATGATTGAAATAAATAGTCCGTGACAGCTACATGCTGGATATACAGGAAATATAATTAACTGTCATGTTTTAATTTTTCAATTTAGAATACTAAGAATAATCACATTGCGCTAGTATGGGACATTGAACTATTTACCAAAAATACGCACTTGGTTATGGTTAATACAGTGATAAAGATGAAGTTGTTATTCATATCGTGATTATTATTATTATCTGTAAGATATATTTTTTTTAATCCTACTATCCTACTAATATTATAAATGCGAAAGTTTGTAAGGATGGCTGGATGTTTGGATGGATGTTTGTTACTCTTTCACGCAAAAACTACTGAACGGATTTTGATGAAACTTTACAGTAATATAGCTTATACATCAGAATAACACATAGGCTACTATTTGCCGCGAAAACCAACATATACGCGGGCGAAGCCGCGGGCAACAACTAATTATTTATATATTGTAAATTATTTGTAATTTGCAAAAATATTCGCATACAATGTAAAAAAATATTTCTGAATAAATAAATGAAATGAAATTTATGAAGATTATAAGTAGGTCTCCTTTAAAGAACCTCATTCATATTGTTTGCGGCAATGTATAAAGATTAAAGTACTTAATTTACTTAAACATCAATTATTTTGTTTGAACTGTTTGAATAAAGTATTAAGTGCTAGCCTACTGGTTAAACACTCAATCCTGCTTACTCTTCCAGTTTTTAAAAGAAGTATATATAAAATAGTGGAGCCACGCTGATTTCAGCACAAACAGACCAGCTTAACCGGAGCGGTACTACCCTCTCCCAGAAGACAAACTTAAAATGACTGCATTCCTGCTGTCGTGTTTCATTGGTGAGTGCGAGATCGGAGACTCAGTGATACACAAGAATCGCAATAGGCCGCCATAGTACGGTTACAATGCTGCATTTTTGCATTGTCTGCTTTCGTAGTGAGTATGACGACCACTGTTCTTGGATTCTGCTTATGCTTTCCATTAGGCATATTAGAGTCACTTTGGCAGGCTCATATGAATATTAAAAATATATACCTACTGTTCGTTTCCTATAGTAGCAAAACGTCAACAAAGTAATAGGTACCAATAACAAAAACAATATTGCCCAAAACACATCTAAGTTCATTATGAGAAATGACGCTAAAACAAATGGCCCATAAAGTGCGATGCCAACGGCCTGTCCTCCATCACAAGAATTGATGGTAATTGAAGTGCCGACAATATACTCATAAACTTGGAGTATTTTGGCGAGTATCGCAAATTAAAAATGTTTAGTAAATTATTTACAAAATAATAATGAAAATTGTAAACAAACTAGCGTAGGTAAACGAAATAATAGAAATTATGTGTCAAAATGTTTCTGGTATATTAGACATTATATTTTGCCTGTGGCTCTCCCGCGTCTATGTCGTCAACAAGTAGTCTATGTATTTTAAATACTGAAAGTATTATAATGGTAAATGTCATTAAAATCGATTCAGTGGTTAAGAAAACAACATTCTGCATATTTAATACTAGTTGTTGCCCGCGGCTCCGCCCGCGTGTAAGTCGGTTATCGTGGCAAATAGTAGCCTATATGTTATTCTGATGTATAAGCTATATTACTTTAAAGTTTCATCGAAATCCGTTCAGTAGTTTTTGCGTGAAAGAGTAACAAACATCCATCCATCCATACTTACAAACTTTCGTGTTTATAATATTAATATACATATAGATTGTTAAAGATTTGAATATCATCAATCAAGAGTGTAGAAGGTCATGGATTCTGTAAATGATCTAAAAGAGAGATCTTGAGATTCAGTCATTTCGACATTGGAGTACCTGACTGTATTCCAGTACCGGAATCATCAAATATTAATTAAATTCATTAACTTCTATCTCAAGCTACCCAGAGGCAATATTTATTTACTCTAAATAATACCAAAATTCAGGGAATAGAAAAAAACCTAGTATCGAATTATCTAGTCATGTCAGTTTAACGATCATGTCTAAATTAGGATTTTATGCGATTAATTTAATATCTCAAAAGGAGTCGTTTGTTTGTAGAAGCCTGTTTACCGTACATAGGTAGTAGTTTTAATATATTTTAACTGTACTACAGGTACTAGGTAATACACCTCAGGCACTTTTAATGAACCTGCGCGCTTACTAATAGGCGCTACGCTTATTAAAAGGCGCTGGAGTAATTAATGACTGCTCACGGGCGCTTCACGAGCTAGAGACACCTCTAAATACATACATATTATACATAGAAAATATGATGAGTATGAGTGCTTTAAGTTATTAATACTAATAATATCTATACAAATATATGTTTGTAATATTAAAATAACCGCTTTTTACTAATTGCATATGTATGTATACACGGTACATATATGTGGTTGAAAAAATTTTTGTCTGTCTGTCTGTCAGTTTGTTCCGGGGAATCTCTGGAACGGCTGGACGGATTTTGACGGGACTTTCACTGGTAGGTAGTTGATGATTCAGGGAGTAACTAAGGCTACTTTTTTTAGACTAACTTTGCCCCGCGGCGTTACGCGCGGTAAAACAATAACCGCGGGTAACACCGCGGGGTTCAGCTAGTTAGTAATAATATTAGAGTGTGCTATAATAAAGCAGACTTATTTTTTATGGAATAAACAAACTGACAGCGGAACGACTTTCTTCTATGCAAATCTTTTCTTTCTTCAGTATATGGAAATTTAAAATAGAGTATAATATGAGTGCTTTACGTTATTACTAATAATATTAATAATAATATTAGTGTGTGCTAGAATAAACCAGATTCTTTTTATAGGCGGCAAACGATGGACACTCGCAACACCAGAGGCGTCACAAGTGCGTTGCCAGCCTTTGGGGGATGGGGAGAGGGATGGGGTGAGGGGTTGGAGTGTAGGCCTCCGGTATTTAAGCAAATATTGATATATTAATGTGCATACAAGTGCTATTATTTTCAAACCACAACTATGTTTAAGCACTTAGTTGTGGTTTGAAAATAATAGCACTTGGGGTTTAACTTTATTGAAGTTTATAATGTAACTCCGTTTCGTCGTTGAAAAATTGTTGTGGTAAAAATGAAGTTACAATGTTATGTCAAGTTATTAAGTTATAGATGGCGTTGTGTGTTAGATGTCCGAAATATATTCGTATCTACACATATAAATAAAACTGAATTCTCTGTTAGTAATTCAGTTTACTAATATTAAATATAATATTTTAACTTTGGTTAAGGTAATTTCAAATTAAGAACTTTTCACTAAATACACGTTAATTTCTAGAAATGCTGGACCAATTTTAGTGGTACTATCACTGGCATATAGCTGTTGTTATAAGGAGCAACTTAGGCAATATTGATTATTTTTTAATGAGATTATTTTTGTAATTTATACTCTCGAAAACGTAACCTTTGAGGATTCCATAAGACGAAACCGGTTAGGTGTAAGCAAAATAAAAAAGCGGTATATATAAGTAATTTTAATTCTAAAATATATTAGAGAATATTTTTTTAGAGCAAAATTAAAACCAATGGAATAGTGAACAACATAAAATTCAAAAGCAACAAATCCCGCGGGACACAGCTATTGAGATAAGTAGCGCTCAGTAATAACGAGTAAATTTACACTCTAAAACAGAAAACCATATCGTTACTTAGCAACACGCAAGTTAGAAGCATTCTAGAATATATTTTATTAATATATCAATATTTGGTAATGGCACCGGGCGAAACCTGTCTGGCTTAACGTTAATGAAAATAGTGTAATAAGTACAAGTAAGTTTAATTCTAGAGTGTATTCCAACGCGTTGTATCAAGTACCGACAATCGAGAGTATAAATTATACAAGTTAGATTTTATTTATAAATAAGACTAACCTTTAGTCCTACTCCTATGTCCTACAATCTCTCGACAGTCACTTTCAATCCTTCTTTATTAGAAAGAACGTTTACATAAGCATTTGCTTATATAAAAGCTCTTAGCTAGCCTTTACCTTAAATTAAGATTACACAAATAATTCCACTCTCAATAAACGTACGACATAAATAAACACACTCCGCTCATATCACGAATAACTGCAAGTTTAGTTGAGACCATATTGGGTAAATAAATGAGAAATCAATCGGCTCTGAAAGCTTTTTCCAATAGAGATACGAGAAGTGATAACAGATCGATCGATACACCGAATGGATGTGGAATAATAGTGTTTTTATGGCCTGAATTGGCTATCATTTGTTTATAGTAAAAGCTTTGTTTACTAGTCTTCCTGGGTTATCGTCTGAGTTCCAAAATAGATGAATGTTTCTAGATAATATTTGTGAAGTTGATATGCAGTTACCTTCAAGTTAAAAGGGACTAGTTAGTCTAGGATGGGTTAAAGGCATTTTTTAATATATGAGCCTGCCAAAGTTATTCTATTCTGCCTGATGGAAAGCATGAGCAGAAGCCAAGAGTGGGTAAAGCCAGGCCACAGGTGACACACACCCAGGCTGGTGATGCAGAAGCATCACCAGCCCGCCATGGTGTGGGTCACCATGTTGCATTGTCTGCATTCGCACTATGGTGACCACCATCCTTGGATTCTGCTCATGCTTTTCATCAGTCAGAGTAGTCATTTTGGTAGGGCCAAACATAAGTAAAAAAAAACTCGTTTCTACGTTTCTACTTTAACCAAAGTCTCAGAGTGAACGGGTAACCGATATAACAAAATGTAACTTGGGCAACTTTTATTTCGTAAAAATATTTTAGAGTTCAATGCAAACACACTCACGACTAAAGCCGGACATACCTACGTGTACTTATTTTAAAAAAGATGTCAATTTATAAATCTATTTACACGACAATGTAACAAATATGTATCTAAGCATTATATTTCTACAATAGATATCTATACTAATATATAATGCTGAAGAGTTTGTTTGTTTGTTTGTTTGTTTGAACACGCTAATCTCAGGAACCGCTGGTCCGATTTGAAAAATTCTTTCGGTGTTGGATAATCCATTTATCGAGGAAGGCTATAGGGTACGGGTACGGTACGGTATCATCACGCTACTACTAATAGGAGCGGAGCAACAATGAAAAATGTTTCAAAAACGGGGGAAATTTTCACGCTACGGGCAATATAAGTCGCAAACGAGGTTGCGTGGGTCAGCTAGTTAATGACATAATTAATGACTGCCGTTAACTGCCTTTTTTTATTCCTGCTTTTGTGGAACATATCTACTACAATTACCTATTTTCGTTCAATAAATTTGACGTTGAAAATGTATTGAACCATTATACTATGCACTAGTTGTATTTATGACAGAGTTTTCAAATTTTTTATCGCTTCTATTAAGTTATCTTATCATAGGAGATTTACGCTTTGTCACAAAGGGGCAGGTTAATCGGATCATCGGAGTACTTATCACTACATGGGTCTCACAGAAAACCAACGTTGTTACTATTATTTTATTGCATTTCATCGAGCGAATGACGTTACCATAGCTCATACCTGACCCCCATTTGCAATTACTTAACGTTACGTTAATTACTTTCAACAGGTAACACATTAGTAAATTTGTCTCATTAAATATAATGAAATATATATATGTAATAAAATTGTAAGAGGTCGATGTCTGTAGATTCAAAACATTGAAGAAAAACTAATAGAAGGGGTATTTATTTACGCAAAAGAACTCAAAACAATAGTTCAAAAGTGCTAAAGAAGTATTAACTAAAAAAAAAATTACAAAAACTATACTGTAGCAAAACAACTAGAACTGAAGTAGAAATTTATCAGAAACCTCTATCGTTCCATCTAGTCTAGTCGCTATCAAAAGTACAGTAATATCGATTATTTATAACTAGCAGACCCACGCAAGCTCGTCCGTAGCGTGATAATTTTCCCCCGTTTTTGAAGCATTTTTGAATGGTGCTCCGATCCTATTGGTGTTAGCGTGATGATATATAGCCTATAGCTTTCCTCGATAAATGTACTATCCATCACTGAAATAATTTTTCAAATCGGACCAACAGTTCCCGAGATTAGCGCGTTCAAACAAACAAACTCTTCAGTTTTATATATTAATATAGATTGACATTGCGAGAAGGTCATTAACAATGGCGCAACACAAATAGACATAAGGGCACACCCTTGTGTAACTCAGTAGGTTGTCTGCTATAAATACAACTCGTAATGAGCTTTCGATAATAAAGTTTTATAGAATTTAAATCGTCGTGGGTGTTTTGCTTATAATTTGGCTCTCGTTACGAAATCAGGCGGAACCCCATCACATAAGATTTACTCTTAACCATTTATGGGAATAATGTAATATAAAGTTATGACAAGAATATTTTTAATTAAGCCTCTGACTATAAATATAAGTTAATATTAAATTTATGTTTTTTATATAACCAACCCTTCCTACTTTTGACTTACGAATGGAGAGAAGACAACAACAACAACAAATTTTGAGGTAGCAAAAATTTCTTATTTCACTAACTTTTGAAACCCAGCCCATTGAAATAAAACTAATATTAAATAAAATTATATTAAGTATAGTTTACCACATACATAAGAGAAAATCGCATGGAAATCGGTTAAGCCACTTCTGATTAGACATACAGGCAACAATTCTAAGAACTGTGGTTTTGCGTTATGTTACTTTAATAAAGAGCCCCCTTGATTCGTTTTTCTTCAATATCTTTAAGGTACAAACATCGACTTCTTACAATTTTATTATAATAATACCAGCTGAGACGCGCAGTGTAGCCCGCGGTTATTGTCGGACCGCGGGTAACGCCGCAGGGCGAAGCCAGTCTTAAAAAAGTAGCCCTTATATCAAGCTATCTATCAGTGAAAGTCCCGTCAAGACCGCTCCAACCGTTCCGGAACAAACAGACAGACAGACAGACAAAAATTGTTTAAAATGATAATTTGGTACATGTACCGTGTATATATGCATTTAATGTAACAAACAGACACTCCAAGATCATCACCTCGCTCCATATAAGGCTTATCACTCTAAACAGAACAATAGGACAGGTTAACTAAACAATCGTTATTATTTAGATGCCCATCTTTAAATATATCAATTACTAGCTGACCCACGCAACCTCGTTTGCGCCTTATATTGCCCGTAGCGTGAAAATTTCCCCCGTTTTTGTAACATTCTTCATTGTTGCTCCGCTCCTATTAGTAGTAGCGTGATGATATATACCCTATAGCCTTCCTCGATAAATGGACTATCCAACACCGAAAGATTTTTTCAAATCGGACCAGCGGTTCCTGAGATTAGCGTGTTCAAACAAACAAACTTCAGCTTTATATATTAGTATAGATTTTTCAATAGCTTTTGCCCGCGGCTCCGTCCTCATGTACGTCATTTATCGGCAAAACGTAGCTTATATCCTTCCTCAAGAATTAAATAATCTCCTTTGCAAATTTCATCCAAATCGGTTTAACCGTAACAGACGACAGACAGACAAGGGTAGAATTACTTTCGAATTTATTAATTACTAGCTTTCGCCCGCGGCTTCGACCGCATTTAATAAAAAGTATCCTTTGTTACTTCTAATACCTCCAAGAATATGTGTACAAAGTTTCATGATGATCGGTTAAGTAGTTTTCGCGTGAAAGCGTAACAAACAAACATAATTTCACCATTATAATATTAGTGTAATTTTAGTATGGATTTAATCATAATTCTAATAATATTTTATATGGATAGCATTTTTTAAGGTGAGTACGAAATTTTATAATGTGTGCTAAGGTTTAGTCTAGACCGATATCACACTAATCTCATGAAGGGGAAAGTATGTGAGTGTGTATGTTTGTTACTTCTTCACGCAAAAACTACAGATCGAATTTGAATGAAACTTTACAGTAATATCGCTTATACATGAGAATAACACAAAGCTATTATTTGTCGCAATAATCGACATATGCGAGCGAAGCCGCGGGCAAGAGGTAGTAAGAAAAAAAATCATGACATTTAAGACTCATCTAGAAAAAGAAAACACTGAGAAAGGGAAAATAACTTTTAAGCACTTGTGAATATTGTAAAAGGTAAAAAAGTGTAAAAAAATAAAAAAGGGTAAATTGACATGACTGAAAGAGTGCAGAAATAGAATGAGTCAATAGAACATAAGAGTGTAAATATGGCTTCAGAGCCATGCCGAACTGCATTTTACTTTAGAAAAATATTGTGGAAATGTTTTAAATAATTGATAACAAATCTATACTATATTTATTATTAATATAAAGCTGAAGAGTTTGTTTGTTTGTTTGTTTGAACACGCTAATCTCAGGAACCGCTGGTCCGATTTGAAAAGTTCTTTCGGTGTTGGATAGTCCATTTATCGAGGAAGGCTATAGGGTGTATATCATCACGCTACTACTAATAGGAGCGGAGCAACAATGAAGAATGTTTCAAAAACGGGGGAAATTTTCACGCTACGGGCAATATAAGGCGCAAACGAGGTTGCGTGGGTCAGGTGCATTCGGTGCATCTATATAGGTATATAACTAGCCGACCCACGCAACCTCATTTGCGTCTCCTATCGCCTGTAGCGTGATAATTTTTTGTAACATTCTTCATTGGTGCTCTGCTCCTGTAGGTCTTAGCGTTATGATATATAGCCTATAGCCTTCCTCGATAAATGGGCTATCTAACACTGAAATATTTTTTCTAATCGGACCATTAGTTCCTTATATTAGCGCGTTCAAACAAACATACAAACCAACTCTTCAGCTTTATAAATTAGTATAGATTTTCGTGTCAAACTCCGAAACTATTTAATCGATTATCACGTTTTTTTAATGTCAAAACTTGGATGACCGTGCTTAGCTCGGTACTTTTGTTTTTTTTTTTTGATAAATTTACTAGAAATGAATTCTAACTATATCGGTTTATCGCCCCTGAAACCTCCTGCATACTCATGAAAATTTATATATGTAAGAATTACTCGATGAATTCAAGATAATTATTTTGACGATTCATGCATACCTATATATAAGACTAGTTGTTGCCCACGGCTTCGCCCGCGTATATATCGGTTACCGCGGCAAATAGTACGAGTACCCTATGTGTTATTCTGATGTTTAAGCTATATTTCTGTAAAGTTTCATGCAAATCAGTTTTTGCGTGAAAGAGTAACAAACATCCATCCATTTATAATATTAGTCTAGATTATTTGAAAAGAGAAAAGAAATGCAATCGAACATTGTCTCAATGAAAACAGTTCTGTCTCTCACTAACGAATGCAGTCAGTCATCCAGAGAAGTAATTAATTCCTGATTGGATTTAACTGTTCTTTTAAAAGAGTAGCAATGAGCTTAGCTTTTAGCAATAAAGCTGCCCGTTGTACCTAAATCTTATAGGTCTGAGTTTTTTACCCGAATCGCGAAACCAAAAGGAAGGGAAAGAGTTTTGGCAATCTATGTATGTTTGAATGAAATGTTATTGAATGAAGTGTCAATATAATATAGGTTGCTTATAGGTTATTGTAAGTTTTCGCGTAAGTAGTTGGTTTATAGTTTTTTTTTTAACTTTTCTGTTTCATCGTAGTAATGTCTAGAATGGTGTACAAATAAAGGGTTTTAATTCAATCTATTTATCTAGCATAAAAAAGTATACAACTGACGTTTCAAATTATTATTCGTTAATTAAACAAGCCCAACAACATAGTTAAATGTTGAGATTTAATAAAAAAATAAAACAATTCTTAACTAAATATTTTTTTAAGAATTCCCGAAAGGTATTGCTTTTAGCAGTTAGACCTTGACATATTATTTGTTGACAACAGACGACAACGTGTTTCACAGATAGTAAAAATAAACTATTGTCGTATTTGTCAGTTACTGGGATAGTAAGTAGTGCGTGAAACTCCGTCGTTTCTTTCTGCGAGCAAGTTATGTTTGCCAAGGAGACGGCGGAGCGGGATCGAGAGAGGTTTAGAAATCTCCTGGTCCGCCAGGCCCGGGTACGGACCAGATACCGCGGACGACTCAGGCGCCGGAGGTCACAAAATGATCTTCGTCCTTCATAAGCGCAAGCCGGGTAACTTAATTCAAAAACAGTAAGATTGTAGCATAAGAATTTAAAACATTGTCAATTTGATGGCAATAAGATGACCTCATCTGTAACCCGGCTTGCTTGTGAAAGATGAGGCCATCGGTCACCCTAGCAAAAGCAGATCCGGGTGGGGGTGCTGGCAATCAACAACATTTTTGGGGACAGCAACGGAGAAATGGGGTTTTCCAAACAGGAGGGAGCAATCTACAAACCGAAGGTGGCCCGAGGTGCGTTGGGGTTCCAGAGTTTTCCTTTCTAGGGTGCACCTGGTTCCCCGGCTCCTAGTACCCGAGACGGCGTGCGGTTTTAGTCGGTTCAAGTCCGACATGCCACCATGAATTTCCGCAAGGGTGGTCCGATCCGAGGGGATTTCCGCACAGGAAAAAAGAGACAATAAGTAGTGTATGTATTATTCTGATATATAATCTATGTTACTCTAAAGTTTCATATAAATCCCTCTAGTACTTTTTTTTAGTAACAAATATCTACATATCCTCAAAAACTTTCAACATTATAATACCTACTAGTTGTTACCCGCGGCTCCGCCCGCGTGTATGTCGGTTACCGCGGCAAAAAGTAGCCTATGTGTTATTCTGATGTATAAGCTATAATAATGTAAAGTATCATCCAAATCCATTCAGTAGTTTTTGCGTGAAGAAGTAACAAACATACACACTCACAAACTTTCGCCTTTATATATTAGTGCGATTAGTATAATTTTTATTCTATTAATTTTTAAGAGAAACATAGACAATCATTATTACCCTACGATTCTTAAGAGAGGAAGAGTAGAAGTGAGCATAATGCAGGTTTATATTTCTTAAAATCTAAATAAATTTATTCCCAAGACACCATTATCTATGCGAAGATAACGACGTCAAAGGCCTGTAACCATGTAGTAAATACATTTTATCAAAATAGTTCAATTTGCTAAAAGATAACAGTACACAATAATATTATGTTTTCTATTCACAGACTTGTCTCACGTTAGAGACCAAGGTTCTAGTCAAGGCCATGAGTTTCATGAAGATGTTGTTTGCTAAACTTTTGAAGTATCAGATTTGGTTGGAGCTGATTTGATGATAGAGCCTTTAATTATTATTTTTCAGTTCTCCTACGTTGGGAATCAGAAGCCGGTTGTTTGTGGGGTGTAGGGTTTCCATTAAAAAGCACAAGACGGACGTTATCCCTACTCTGGGAAGACCTAAACGACACGGACCATGTTATTTCAAGTCTGCTACGAAATGAAACTACGCCTAATCAGGTGATATCTATATGTACTAATATATAAAGCTGAAGAGTTTGTTTGTTTGAACACGCTAATCTCAGAAACTACTGGTCCGATTTGAAAAATGCTTTCAGTGTTAGCTAGCCCATTTATATAGGAAAGCTATAGGCTATATATCATCACGCTAAGACCAATAGGAGAGGAGCACCAATGAAAAATGTTTCAAAAACGGGGGAAAATTATCACGCGACGGGCAATAGGAGACGCAAACGAGGTTGCGTGGGTCTGCTAGTCCTGTGTAAAAGACTTTCCCTCTAAATGTTGATGAAAGGTCCTATATACATATACTAGACGTGTAACTTTGTGAAATCCCTAGGTTTGGATTCATATGGTTCGTTTTGAATAGTCGGAACGATTCGAATTAGTCGAGTAGTGGATCTGTCAATTTTTTACTTTTTATTCGAATTCGAAAGGGTTTTTTGTGGGTTTTTTTTTTGTATTTTTAAAGATAAGGTGGTGAAGCGAGAGACAAAAGATGAAGGCCACCTGATGAAATGAAGTTACTAAGGAACTCTCTCTACTACCTGACTTTAAGACTTACAATTTCGTTCATAGCGTTTACGTTGAAGGTATGGTATAAAGTAATATTTAGAATGTTTATTCTATACTCTTTCTAAAAAAAATGGAATGACCATTGTTTTTACTATTTCTAGTGTTTTTCATCTTATCTTTGTCGTTAATCTGTTATGGCTAGGGTAAATACATCTTCTTACGATGTTGTTGTCTAAATATAAACAGGATATTCAAACGTTGGGGCTAGTAGTTTTAAGGATTTGGTAACAAATACAAAATTTTCAATGTAAAGTTAAAGATGCTGACAAGTTGGTTCGCACCGCTGTTCTAGAATCTTATTATTAGGGTATCATTATAATGGAATTTGAGAAATAAAATACATTGCATAATATATTTGCAGTGTAGTTTTTTCGGGTGAACAAAAAAACAGAATATTTTCACACCGGTTCTCTATAAGACAGCAAAAGCATAGACGTATAAGTAAATCTATTACATAACTAAAAAGGTAGCATACACATGAAATTAGACCTTATCGTCCTTATGGATAACACCCCCACTTAATCCCATATGTCTTGAACAAAAACAATGTTTCTGACGAGGGGTTGCCTTATAAACCATCTAAATCTTCTTGAAGATCGCCATTCAGGAAAGCCGTGGTTACATCTATGTGATGTACCTATGTGAAGATTTATTTTAGCTGCAAGTGCCACTAGCATACGAATGGAAATTCTCACCACAGGAGCATAAGTTTCAAAATAGTCTACTACTCCCGGCTTTTGGGAATGGCATTTAGCTACTAATCTCGCTTTGTGATACTGCTCGCTGCCATCTGCACCAATCTTGAGTTTAAATACCCATTTTGACTTCACCACATTAATGTCTCACATTTTCTTTACCGAATTCGCTGTCCACACGTATTTTCTACCAATCATCGATTACCTGCACTTCACACCTGCACTCGCACTAGTCAAAGTGAATACGGACCTTAATTCATCAAAAAATACTTTTGTACTTGGTTTTTGCTGTACTTTTGACTAACAGAAATATTAAAGGCATTAATATTAGGCTACTGGCTGACCCACGCAACCTCGTTTGCGCCTTATATTGCCCGTAGCGTGAAAATTTCCCCCGTTTTTGAAACATTCTTCATTGTTGCTCCGCTCCTATTAGTAGTAGCGTGATGATATATAGCCTATAGCCTTCCTCGATAAATGGACTATCCAACACCGAAATAATTTTTCAAATCGGACCAGCGGTTCCTGAGATTAGCGTGTTCAAACAAACAAACTCTTCAGCTTTATATATTAGTATAGATTTAAAAAACCAATATTCTAGCTTGAAATAAAATAACACCAAATAGATTCCATATTTTGGAAGACATTACATACATACAAATACCTCTATGCTCTTAATTTAACAAAAAAAATGTCTATAACCGCCGAATTTGGGAAAATGACGCTTGTTTCGAGTTTCTAAGCTAAGAGTCTGTTTAGATCACTTAAAAAATATATAGAACATAGATAGCTAGTAAAAACTTATCGCTAGGATTTGACCCAAGATCAATCTTATAATAAATCTCATAATTACTATCTTAATTATAATTATTTATCACTAATTATTTATGTAATAGGTTTGAGTAAGGTGTTGTAAACATTTGTATTGGCGTTTGGCGGATATTCTTGTTATTTAGTTTCTATTACTTTTAAAGAAATGTATCTTTACGAAATAGTCTGTTATAGATATTAGTTCTGAAAAATGTAACTGTGTACAATACAATAATAGTTGAAATAGTTACAAAAATACGTATTATTATTGTCATTCAGTTTATGTATTTTTTCCGTACTTATAAGCCGACCCTATCCTAATTTAGGATAAGGCCAGGAGGAAAAAAGATTTTAAAAAATATTAAAATATTTTTTTCTATGGATAAAGTAAGAAAAAATATTTTATATATTTTTTTCTAATTTTAATGGCACTGATTGCGCATCGGAAATCCTCACACGATTAAATGTGAATACGACGAAACAAAAATTTTAGACTTCTAGTAAATTTAAAGAAAAGCAAGTGAGCTCATACAAAATTTTTCTTTTTAGACTTAAGACCTAGCACAAAACAGAGTGAGACCTAGATACCAACTACGAACATTGATATAAATTAATAGAACAAATTTTGTGCCTTTGTAACTACGTATTATTTTTAGTTCGTATTTATGTAAATTGTAGTATAGTAGACTTATGTGCAACCTTATATGAATTAATTTTGTGTTAAAATTTTATCTACTGTAGGGTTTTTCATATAAATCAATAAAGATAAAGTTATAACTTAACAACTTGTAAATGAGATTGAAAAGAGTACCATGGTATAAAAATTATAATTTATGTAGGTAACCTGGCCGTCCTCGGGTTTATTCAATTATGAAAAAAATAAACACCATATGGAGGATAAGAGCGATAGTAAAATAGCACCTTAAACTGAAAAAAAAAGTTATCGGTTAAAACCTATGAAGGGTTTGGAATTAAAATGAATGGCGAAGTAACACGCAATTATCGTTTCTTTTACAGATATTTTTAACAAAGTAGAATACTACGGGGCTATTTATACGGCAAAGCTTAAACACGTTGTAATTTTCATGCGCTTAAAATATTTTACCGTTATTCCGGACTTCAGATGTAGTGAGGGCATGTGTCCAAATATTGCAATTTAAAATACCACTTCACTCCACATTTAGTATTTCAAAAATAATGTTACTGTTCCCTAAAAACCGCGAATATTTCGGTCGCGAAATATTACTGGCTCCCGACTCATGGTTCGATTGAATGTTTTGGTCGCAAACGCGACGACGGGAGCACTTCACGTAATGATCGCCTTGGCATTATTGTTGACAGCGCCATCTTCTAGTACAAACGAGACATTGATCCAAAATCCTAGTCAAGTTTGCGTACATTAGTTATTTAACTGTAAATAAAACATTATTGTAATGTTATTGGCTTTACTTTATCAAATTCTACTACTTTGTACGTAAATGGTTAATAGGTTCTTCTATTTATAAATTATTTTTACAATGACAGGGTATAGGTTATTATTTAGTGGTGCCATCTTTGTATTTTGCCGTATACTAAGATGAGGCTTAGCGAATGGTTTCACAAGAAACTTATCAACCAACCAAAATGAAGAGAACAATTTTACGCATGCGCAGTGGTGGGGTGAGTAGTAAATCCACTCAATGAAAATAATCAGTAGGCATTCGATAGTGAATATCGCTGAGCCAGGTCGTTCGTCCACAGATTTGCGAAAATTTGTAACCGCGGTTCCGCCTACACTCGTTTTAAAAATAAACTTTGTGTTAGTGTATAGTGTTTGGATTTCGTGAAAATGACCAACGCACCAGTAAAGAAAGTACCTATACATTTGCAGGTAAGAATTAACTATTATCACCTGTTGTTTTAGCGTCAAAATTGCATTAAAAGGTACAGAGAGTAACTCGATATGTATTTATATATAAATTAAATTCCAATATTATTTTGTACTTCATTCTATTGCTAAATTGTACAGGTTTATATTAGACTGACCTATTTTTTCTTGTAAAATAGAGGTTGCCGGTTACCGGTGATCATTGCGAAAAGGTTAGAAGATAAAACCGTTTATATTCATCGCATCGATCTCAGAGTGACGAACATTTAAAATTTTACTGGCTGATAGATAGGTTTACTTCAATTTTCAAATATTTTAGAATTTTATAGTAGAATCAATAACGGCTTATGGCGGGGTAGAAATGTAAAAGAAATCTGAAGCTTTTATGTAGGGTAGGCTAATCTACAATGAAAAAACTTCGTGTTGTATTTAAAGAATAAGATATGATTTTAATTTTACATAACACAATGTTTCATCCCTTTTCTAATACTAGAATCAAGATTTATTCATTTGTATTTGCGTAGTAGTTGTTATAATAATGATGATAATCAAATTGTCAAAATGTGAGTTACATCCTAAATGAGATTGCAATGTTTGTGTCCTTGATCTCGGGTTAGTGACCCCAAATATGGACCCGAGCCACAGCCCTTCGTGTTACGGGCCTTACAGTTGGCAATACTTCGTGACATGCGCACAAAGGCAAGGATTTGAGATGTAAAGGTGTTGCCCCTTGTATAGATGATTTCCTGATCTATTAAACCCCTCCATTGTCCGACTTTTTATCTAAGGAGCCAGAGATTAATTCTATTTGCCCTATGTTTCGATCGCGTAGAATAAATTATAATGAAAAGGTGAGGTGTTTCGCTCTCAGGTAAAATCCGGAGGCCTTCGATACGAGATACCGTTTATTTATAGTTTTAAAATTTATTCCACTTATCTGTTCGGTTATTTATCGGACTTATTCTGTGAGGCATGCTTCCCAGTCGACCTTCGGATGATGTAAAAATATGATGCATTCAGTTCAAAGATGAACTTGATTGATACAAGGGAACCCACACAGGATATACCTAAAAAACGGACCTATTAGGTGCGTATATTGTTGGGATAAATGTAGGAATCGAAATAGTTTCCATCTTTTACCAAGGTAGTCATAGTTAATTTTGCATTTTGCGTAGTTAATCACGCAGAAGTGAGAATTCTTTTTTGTTTTACTTTTTATGTAAGTATAACCCTGCCAAAATGACTCTACTCTGTCTGATGGAAAGAATAGGAAAAATCTAAGCATGATGATGATGACACACAATGGTGGTCCACTGCTGCTTCTGCATCATTGGGCCTTCGGTCTCGCACTCACCAACGAAACACGACAATTGTGTCATTTTACGTTGATCTTCTGTTACTCTTTTGAAATTCGCAAAAACTTGCAACGTTTAAAAATCGTGGCTTGTTCGTGTATGCGCTACGTACTTCCCTACCATTACGTAGGTATCATTAACCTAATTAAACAATCGTTCAATTAGTCTATGAGATGTTGTTGCGGTTCGGAGTACATTCGAAGACGACCTAAGAGTGACAATAGTCGCCACAATTATTCGGCTGGAAACACATGACCATCAGTTTACCAGAATTTCTTTTCATTTGGTTTGTGGGGTCTGTAACCGGTCTGTAAATGGATAGGATAATTGAAGAATTATCCTATCCATTTACAGACCGGTCGGAGACCTAACAATTTTATTTAGTTTATAGGAGTGCGTTATTAAAAGTAATAACGCCCTCCTGTAAGCTAAATAAACTTGTTAGCGTTATATTAAGAACAGTACATGTAATTGCGAATGAAAATTTATAATTTTAAATTTTCATTTCATTTTAGGAAATGTAACCTAAAAATTATATTATATAAGCCTATAAAAGCCTAGTATAGATATAAAGTAAATAAAATTGGAGTGTCTGTTTGTAATATTAAAATAACCGCTTTTAAATAAATGCATATGTATGTATACACGATACATGTACCAAACTAATATTTTTTTAAATTTTGTCTGTCTGTCTATTCCGGGTAAACTCTGGAATGGCTGGACCGATTTTGACGGAATTTCAGCTGATGATTCAGGCAGTATCTTAGGCTACTTCTTTTTAGACTAGCTTTGTCCCGCGGCGTTACCCGCAGCTGTTGTTGTAACGCTCTTAACACGACGGGGCTCAGCTAGTCATAAAATAAATCGGTCAACAACGAAAAAATAAATTATTTGTACCACGATAAAATCGGCATACACGCAGGCCGAACCTCGGGGAGAACTACATCTATACAAATAAATAAAATTGGAGTGTCTGTTTGTAATATTAAAATAACCACTTTTTACTAAATGCATATG
The DNA here is from genome assembly GCA_905220595.1 of Spilosoma lubricipeda. NCBI lineage: Eukaryota > Metazoa > Arthropoda > Insecta > Lepidoptera > Erebidae > Spilosoma > Spilosoma lubricipeda. The sequence continues at coordinate 8,774,487 of HG992299.1, forward strand.
TATGTATACACGATATTGGACAAATAAATAAAATTGGAGTGTCTGTTTGTAATATTAAAATAACCACTTTTTACTAAATGCATATGTATGTATACACGATACATATACCAAAAATGTAGCTAGAAAAATTTTTATCTGTCTGTCTGTCTGTCTGTCTGTTCCGGGTAATCTCTGGAACGGCTGGACGGATTTTGACGGGACTTTCATTAGCAGGTAGCTGATGACCTGGGGAGTAACTTAGGCTACTTTTTTAGACTAACTTTGTCCCGCGGCGTTACTCGCGGTACAACAATCAGCGCGGGTAACACCGCGGGGTTCAGCTAGTATGTATATAAGAGAGAAAAAAACGTGTCAATCACAAATGTGAATATTAGAGGTTCCCTTACGTTAGTTTACACACAACATCCAAGACCCTAAAACAAATCAAATACACTTCGTCCTCTACAAAATTTCTTCAATTTCTACATTTTTGCTTTGCCTGAACTATTCACGGCGTTCTTGTCATCTCAATTATGCATGCTTATTGTGGTAATAACTCAATTTCAGTACAAAAACTGGTAGCGTGACGACTTTTTTAATTCAAGGCTCATTTCGTTAGTGAATTTACTCATGGACCGCGCCCCGAGTCGAATTCAAAAACTAGACTTTAGAAGAACATCCCCGTTTACTGAGATTGTTTGCTCTTTTTTTGCTAAATTGGGAAAAGGTCACCTTCCGTTTGGGTACTTTTCTTGCCAGTTTTTTTTCCACTAAAAAGTTCTTATTACTAACTAGCTGAACCCCGCGGTGTTACCCGCGGGTATTATCGCACCGCGGGTATTATCGCACCGCGGGACAAAGCTAGTCTAAAAAAAGTAGCCTTATTTACTCCTTAGATCATCAGCTATTTGCTTGTGAAATGCTAAATCGATTTGGTCGTTCCAGACATAACCCGGAACTGACAGACAGACAAAAATTGTAAAAAATAATATTTTGGTAGTTACATTGTATGTACCGTGTAAACATACAGATGCATTTATTAAAAAGCGGTTATTTTAATATTACAAACAGACACTCCAATTTTATTTATTTGTATAGATTGTACAGATGTAAGCTGTTTCTTCCATATTCTTGTGGTGTTAAGTTGTCTTGTAAAGCAACATTATGAAAAATACTACTTTTAAAAGCAAATGTAAAAGAAACCAAATCTATTAAACGCTTTTGTTAGCTTCGCTCGATTTAGTAAACTATGTAAACAAATCTTAAAGGTTAATGTGCTACCTATCAGAGAAGGTCCAGTCAAAATTAAGGGGGCGCCCATACAACAAACGTGATTTATTGCTCGATATTGATAACGGCTACAGGTAGATGCTTGAAGATAACGGCACGGAACCCTTCCTGCGCGAGATTGACTCGCACTTAGCCGATTTTTTAATAGTTTTTATCTTAAAAAATACTTATAGGCTAATAAATCAATTAAATAAACATAACAGATTAGTAAACGTAATTACGTATCACAATAGGGGTCTCAAATTGGACTTAAATTTAATATTCTTTTAAATTTCATCATATTAACCTTGATCTATAAAGCGTTTCGTTAATTAGGTACATTTTTGTAATCAAACCGGACACCATTTGTAACTTAACATAAATATATTTACATCTATGTATCTATATATAATAAGAGAGAAAGGTGACGTGACATATCCAGAGATCAACGCACAGCCCAAACCGCTGAACCTAGAATCCGGATATTTTGCATGTAGGTTATTTAAATAACGTAAGTGATCACTAAGAAAGGAAGTTTTGAAAATCTACCCCAATCGGGAGAAAAGATTGCGTGAGCGAAGCCGCGTGCAAAAGCTAGTACGTATATATTCAGATGCGAGGCAGACAGACAGACTGGAAATACGGCGACATTAGTATTTAATCCGATTTTTTTCCGTTATTTCGATATTTAATCCGATCTTACTAACAAACAAATAATCGGTATTCCTGATAACACGAGGTTAAGGTCAATGCGTGTTTTTAGTACCGATATCCTACTATCATACCAATATATAAAGGCGAAAGTTTGTGGGTATGGATGGAAGTTTGTTACTCTTTCACGCAATAACTACTGAACGGATTTGAATAAAACTTTACAGTAATATAGTTTATACATCAGAATAACACATAGGCTACTGTTTGCCACGATAACCGAAACACACGCGGGCCAAGCTGCGGGCAACTACTAGTTAGGGTCATAATCGCATTTCAGTAACAAAGTCATAGTAACAGATTTTCGTAAAAAATACAATAAAGTCTATTTCGATTCACGCGAGTGGCAAAGTCGATTGCCTAGGGATTTACCACAAAATAACTAACTTTACATGACCTGTGGGATTTGCCCTTCAAATTTAGGGACTAATCGTGACTAAATTGTATTTAGGGTTCAACTATAAATTCGACAGGCGATATTTCTTGTATGTAATGAAGTTATTCTGGGTCAAGGTTTATAGGTTTAAACATAACGAGGGGTAGTAATTACAGTCAAGGTCAAGGGTTGTTACATATTTGTTGTAAGTAAACATTTTCTAAAGAAGAAATGTTGTTGCTCTACAATCGTAATCAAAACAAATATTTGCGATATTTCTAATAGTGCGTAAGAACAATGGATTGAATCGGTAATGCATTCGTAAACACTAGTAAAACGTAAACGATAAATCGATTGTAGTTTTTACTCGATTATGAGTGATACGAACTGTAAAGATAAAAAAAAGTGCTGATAAGGCGTGCCGTCTTTTCTTATGAGATTGTTTTACGGCTACCATTATTTGAAATACTTTATTCTTTGAAATAATAATAAAAATAATCTACTACCTTTTATAACACATTATTTACAAGCTAAGCCGGATTGCCACAGAGACAAAAAAAGAGGAGCGCAACCTACTTTACGTTTTCTGTTCCATTCTAAATAAGTAAAATTCCCATTTTTTTTTTAATTCAATAAATGTTATTGGAACGAAATTCCTTATGGGGCGTAAGGTTAAATTATAAAAGCGTAAGATTTGAAAAAATTGTATAGTATCTCTATATATCCTAGCCGTCAGTAACGTTAAATAAAGAAGCGTAAGTATTTAAAAATGTAGTATAGCGCCATCTGTAAGTTGCATATATTATTATATTTTATGACTAGCTGAACCCCGCGGTTTTACCCGCGGTTATTGTTGTACCGCGAGTAACGCCGCGGGACAAAGTTAGTCTAAAAAAAGTAGCCTAAGTTACTCCCCGGATCATCAGCTACCTGCCAATGAAAGTCCCGTCAAAATCCGTCCAGCCGTTCCAGAGATTACCCGGAACAAACAGACAGACAGACAGACAGACGGACAGACAGACAGACAAAAAATTTTTTAGCTACATTTTTGGTATATGTACCGTATATACATACATATGCATTTAGTAAAAAGCGGTTATTTTAATATTACAAACAGACACTCCAATTTTATTTATTTGTATAGATAAGGAACTTCTATTTCCTATCTGGTGTCCCACGACACCACACACTTTTTTATATCATGTTTATATTTCTACCACTAGAAAACGTACACTTTTTATATTATTGCAATTTTTTACTACAATTATTACTTTTTTCATTTTTATTTTTTCTTTATATATATTTATGGGGTAGGGTGCAAACGAGCAGAGTTATCGCCTGATGGTAAGTGATTACCGTCACCCATGGACACCCGTTTTTAGGATTTTCTTTCGGTATTATTTTTACTATTTTTTTTAACGTTCGGTCTAGGATCGAATCAAATGGCATGCAATTGGAGAGGCCTATCTCTAGCAGTAGATTACATAGGCTGATAATGATTACAATCTAAGTGTAAGAAATTATGCATTACATAAAACATGTGTGCATTCGCAGTGAGTATGGTGACCACCACTTTTGAATTCTGCTTATGCTTTCCATCAGGCAGAGTAGTCATTTTGGCAGGGCGAACCATATGATATCGTATCAGTACCTATATTTTGTAGTGTGAAACAATCAAAAAGTTCGTAAAAACTACTCCCCTAACATGTTTACTAGACACAGTGAGTGAACACCACAAACGACCTTGAAGACTTCCATTTTGTTATTATAATTTGTTTAAATTTATATATATAACTAGTTGTTGCCCGCGGCTCCGCGCGCGTATATGTCCATTATCGCGGCAAATAGTAGCCTATGTGTTATTCTGATGTATAAGCTATATTACTGTAAAGTTTCATCCAAATCCGTTCAGTAGTTTTTGCGTGAAAGAGTAACAAACATCCATCCATCCTTACAAACTTTCGCATTTATAATATTAGTAGGATTGATTGCCCTGAATAATTTACTAACGCTTAACCTATGCCGCTGCTATAAACGCGAAATTTTGGCGTTGCCGGGTCGGGTTGATAGTATAACTAGCAACTCGCTCCGACTTCACACGGGTTTCTTACGGATAATATAATATAACATATGCTACTCTCGAGAAGATGAGCGGCTTAATTTTTTTCGACATCCTCGTTATATTTTAGTAGTTTTGAAGAATCACTATATCTATTTTAAAAAACCCAATGGAAATCCGTACAGTACATTTTGAGTTTATCGCGAACAGACCGACAAACAGAAGCGGCGGGAACTTTATTTTTATAATATGTAGTGATAGTGATTATGATTAGATATCTACTTCGATAAGATTTTTTGATAATTCAGCCCTGAAAGAGGAAAACGATGAATGGACGATTACTTGGTAACTCGTAATTTTCTTATAAACACGACTCGCTCCAACGAAGTCGTCCGCAATAGGTAGTAAATAAAATGTATCAATTTTATAATCTTTCATATGTGCAAGAAATTTGAAATTACAAATTACAGTTTTATCCTATCCTACTAATATTATAAATGCGAAAGTTTGTAAGGATGGATGGATGTTTGGATGTTTGTTACTCTTTCACACAAAAACTACTGAACGGATTTGGATGAAACTTTACAGTAATATAGCTTATACATCAGAATAACACATAGGCTACTATTTGCCGCGATAACCGACATATACGCGGGCGGAGTCGCGGGCTACAACTAGTTATCTATATTTGTATATGTATTTACAAAAAAGTATACATTTATTTATATCAGTTGTCTAGTACCTCTGCTTAGTTAAGGAATAGATGACGTTGTGTTTTAGATTGCCGTAATATTAATATATTTCATTATTTTATTATTATTTATTTGTATAGATTATCCATCTTTAAGGATGGAAAATGAAGTAATGAAAAATGCAGCTGTTCTTTCTGAACTTTAGTTGTGTATGAATTAATCAACATTGCCTTCATTTTACCGTTTTAAGTATCTATCTAATTAACATGTAAATATTCAAAATGAAAGCACAAGTACAGTTAGCGATATAAATGGCGTTCACATCCGGTATATTTCATTTTCTATGCAAAAGATAGTTTCCGACACCACAACATACAGAAAGACACCTTAAACTTGATACTTAGGGTTAAAAATCCCTTAAAATATTCCATGGGATATCTTCGTTACCGAAGTTCAAGACGTCTATTCTTGCCATGCCATAGGGGACCCTCCCCTCCTTCATACAAAGGGTCATAAAGATTGATTTACGCATGCGTTAAACTCCATTCCTTATTTAAAACGTGTGGTGAAAACATTAAACGGTTTGGAGAAACGGTTTTACATGTTCGGAGAAATAGCGTAACGATAATTAAAATTCGTACGAAAATTATTTGCTGTTCGTCAGAATGTCGTAATTCTTAGTATTGCGCGTTGAAACCGACGATTTCAAGAATTTTCTTTGTTTGATCAATCGATCACATATTTTTATAAATTTCAGAAATTGCTCTTAAACTGTATCGTTAACTTATGTTGACTGTAACGACACATTGTAATGAATCGACAGATTCTATAGATTCCATTTCCTTTAAACGATCCTAGATCGATAGTTAAATCGCAAAGACTCAGTGTCCAAGAAATGAAAAATATGCTATACTACCCGCATGTATTTTGTCGCCAATTGATAATGGAGCTTTCCATTGATAATTTTTTTTTAAATCCGTTTCCTGGTTTAGACCTCCAAGCACAACAAACAGACTCACATTCGCATTTATAGTATTAGTTAGGGTATACAAATTAGATAAGTATAAATAATATTCTATAGTAATTTGAAATAAAGAATTCCTGGCGCAATTTTAAAATTTATTTACTGTTTGTGTGTTGTATTACTGTTTTATATGATAACAGTTTCTATTTTTGAAGTGAAATCTTTTTTAGCGGCGCACTTTTAGGGATGGGTAAAAAATGTTTAACTCGCGTCAGGACACGTGACGTAAGACGAAGGCGTAGAAGAGGAAGTAATATCCCTCTCTATTTCTACCGCGCAAAATGTATTCCTACTCTTGTTATTACGTTTAAGCGGCGTAGGACGATTGCGCGAGTGTGCGTATCTGTGAACCCGGCTTCGCTCAGGTAATACTATATAGCATTAACCCATATTTTAATAACATCACAATAGGCATTTCTGTAGTTATCGGTTCTGAAGGAATATTAAACGCAAAGATTTACTATACAAATCTATATTTATATAGCATCTTTCATTGTATTTGATAAATATCGGAAATTAAAATGAAATTTAATAACTCAAAAATGCATAACGTCAATGTTCAAGGTTTCCCTTCTGCCGGCACTCCCGGAGTGCAAGTAAAACCCATTGCTTTTTTTCTAAAATAGACTTTAACGCATTATGTCACACCAATTGATCTAAAACATTAATAGTACCGCAACATGCAAACGAACCAATCACGGCATATTAGGCAGTTTTATTTAATTTGGTTCATTAGGCCTAAATTGGTCCAGTATGGCACGCCGCGCCGCATAGTCAAGGTACTATTAGTAATTCTGTGGTCAAGGTCTATTGTATTAAATAACAAACGTCAATTAACATTTTCATACATAAATTTGTGACTGAGATAACTTACACAGTTTTACACCGTAAGTAAACTGCAGACGGGTTAAGAATGCAAACTGTCAGTACCCCTATCATCTCGTGAGTGTCGTAAGAAGCAGGAAAGGAAGCAAACTACGCGGGACAACGAGTGTCCTGCGTAGTTGGCTTCTTTTGTCCTGCGTAGTTTTCATTCTTAAAATACTTGAAACAATTCTTATACTAACCCGTGTGGCCAGCGTGGTAAAGTGGGCCAAAACCTCTTTTCAAAGGAGATTATTTTTCAAGGTAGTAGAGCCACGCTGATTTCAGCACGAACGGGCCGGCTCGACCGGGGCGGTACTACCCTCGCACAGAAAATCAACGTAAAATGACAGCGATCATGCTGTCGTGTTTCGTTGGTGAGTGCGAGACCGGAGGCCCAATGATGCGAAAGCATCACTAGCCCGCCATGGTGTGGGTCACCATGCTGCATTGTTGCATTGTCTGCGTTCGCAGTATGGTGACCATCACTCTTGGATTCTGCTTATGCTTTCCATCAGGCAGAGTAGAGTCATTATGGCAGGGTCAAACATAAAAAAAAAAGAGGCTTATGTCCAGCAGTGGACTTTTAAATGCTGTTGCATCACATCGATAATTTGAACTTTCGTACACTTATTACACATGTTTTCTAACTCAATATAGTGTAATACAATTTTATTCGAATAAAACTACTGATATTTAAACAGTTTCTTACACAAGAATTTAAAATATGAATATATTTTTTTTTTTTTTCGTTCGTTTTTTTTTTAATAATTAGAAACTTTTCTCTAAACCCAATTATAATTATTACATGTATCAGCTATTTACATATCACATATATAAAAATAGTCTTTTACGTATTGATTGTCAATTAGCATTTTTATCATCTTAGTAGTTTACTAACTTAAATTAAGAAGGAAATAAGTATAAATGTGATATGACACCATATAATACTAGCTGATCCACGGAACCTCGTTTGCGTCTCCTATTGCCCGTAGCGTGATAATTTTTCCTCGTTTTTGTTACATTCTTCATTGGTGCTCCGCTCCTATTGGTCTTAGCGTGATGATATATAGCCTATAGTCTTCCTCGATAAATGTACTATCCAACACTGAAAGAATTTTTTAAATCAGATCAGTGGTTCCTGAGATTAGCGCAATCAAACAAACAAACAAACTCTTCAGCTTTATAATATTACGAGTAGTATAGGTATATTCATACAAAGGAAGCACATTTGTCGCAGAAACTTATATTTAATGCGGATTCTGCCCTTTTTGTATAAGGTCAAAAACCCCATAGCTGATTTCCTTGTAATGGCTGTCTGACTTTCCTTCCTGGCCATTTAGCATGGCTGCAGTTTGTATTACTAAAACCGTTTGTTAAAAGGCTAAAAGTATTTGCCAAACAATTTACTCTGTTAGATTTGTAAGGTCACGTTCACTCATTGCCTCGGTGGCGCAGTGGTAGCGTACGCAACTGCTGTTATTGAGGTCTCGGGTTCGATTCCCGGGTCGGAACAAATGTTTGTGTGATCTGCAAATATTTGTTTCGGAGTTTGGGTGTTTTCTATGTATAATATGTATGTATTTACAAAAAAAAAAGTATGTAAGTATTCATATCAGCTGTCTAGTACCCATAATACAAGCTCTGCTTAGTTTGGGACTAGATGGCGTTCTGTGTCAGATGTCTGAAATATTTATTTATTTATTTATTATTGTAAGAGTACTTTAAACTCTTTTTTGAAATATTTCTGATACTAGAAAACGCATGCAACATCCTCTACGTCTCTTAAAGTATTCCTATATCACGGAGGCATTTACAAACATATATATAACGTACACGAAGAACACCCAGACTCAGTACAACAATTGGTAGTACACACAAGTGTTGTCCCTTCTGGGTTATTGAACCTGCAAGACAGTAGAAAGGTGAGGTAATATAAATGTAGCGAAAACCATAACGGTTTTCGCTACATTTATATTGAGTCACATGCATGCTTATCTCCTATTGGTCGCAGCGTGATGGTTTATTTGCCACTATCTGAACCCCGCAGTGTTACCCGCGGTTATCGTCATATCGAGGGTGACGCCGTGGGGCGAAGTTGGTCTAAAAAAAGTAGCCTAAGTTACTCCTTGAATCATCAGCAATCTGCCAGTGGAAGTCCCGTCAAAATCGGTTCAGCCGTTCCAGAGATTACTCGTAACAAACAGACGGACAAAAATTGAAAAAAATGTTATTTTGGTACCTGTACCGTGTATACATAGTATACATACATATGCACTTATTAAAAAGGGTTTAATAAGATTAAAGGATATTTCAATATTACAAACAGACACTCCAATTTTATTTATTTGTATAGTTTGTATACATTAGATGTATAGATTTTATTTCAGGCTATAATTCTTAGAAGTCCGTTGGCGGGGTCAAGCTGCGAAAACCATGAAATAACTTCGTCTGGATAGTGCGATTACAGAATATGAAAGAAGTTAATATCAACTTACTGAGCTACAGACTACTAATTTCTAGGAATACACATTCAATCGAATTGAGTTACTGCGTATCCCAGTTGGTCGACTGGCAGAGAATGCCTTAGGCATTAAGTCCACGGATGTATATATTGCATGTAGCTGTAAAAATACCTAAAATACAAAAAAGTATTCTATGCCTTTATCGTTAGCTGCACCACTTCATATTTATCTCTAGTCGATGTAGCGTATCACCAAAGTATATTAATAAAACACTCCATCAACACGACCGTCAGTAGGGTATTAAAGAGAAATTGATATGGCTTGTCACTAGATTTTCTATTTATGTAGCGTGTTTATGAACTTGTTCGGTCCCTATTGATGCACCAATTTTTTCAACAAAATGTATATAAAATTGAAAAACATTTCACAGTCATCGATTTTAATCTTTTTTAGAATTCCGTAATATGTAGAAGTAGGAACTCGATTAGTTTGACCTGTCCGCCCGTCCCCTGCTTAGTGACGATTAGCAAAAAATAAAAAACACTAAACCATACATTGACCCGCCACGCATTTGGCCAGCTTTATTAACCGACTTTAAAAAAAAGGAGAAGGTTTCTCAATTCGATCGTATGTGTATTAGCGGATAACTTCGTCGTTTATGAACCGATTTTGATGATTCTTTTTATAATGGAAAGAAGATGTCCCAACGGTGGTACCATATTAATATCTGATGATGGCATCCAAGAGAAGTCGAGTCGAACCTTGAAGTCGGTTTTATTTTTGTTAAAATTATATTTGTATCTTTTATTTTAACTTAGAGCTTATTTCATTGTCCAGTATAGCTAAAAGCTACTCACTTAAGTTCGAACTGTGTAACGAACTGTATATTGTACCTCAACCCCTCCCTTCATCCCTTTCCCCATCCCCCAAAGCCCGGCAACGCACTTGTGACACCTCTGGTGTTGCGGGTGTCTATGGTAATTGCTTACCATCAGGTGATACGTCTGCTTGTTTGCCCCCTATACCTTTGCAGGTTAATAACTGTAAAACATAGTTTAATAAACTTAAATTATTTCCATTTTAAGCTTCTTTGTTTTTAAAATTGTCTTAAAAATGCATACTAAGAATCTTTTACAGCCTCTAAGAAGTTAACGTATATGTTCACATTTTGGACTGACAAATCACAATATTCTTTTTCTGCAAAAGCCCCTGTCATGTTTTTTATGTGTTTACACTTGCCTCCATATAAACCAGACCTACAGATTTTACAACATACACACGTAGGTACTTTTTTTAACCGCCTCCTAATATCTATATTCTTTGATATTGGCAAGAACTGTCTAGAAAACGAATGGAGATATATTACTTTCGTTTTCGATGAAACTATACGTTGTAAAACGTGATTTTGAAGCTAAGCATATTCTGTCTTAATATCAATCGGGTTCCTTTCACCGTATAATCTACTACTTTTCTCATTTGCAAGCATAAAGTTTGAGTGTTAATCTATACATCTAATCTATACATCTAAACAAATAAATAAAATTGGAGTGTCTGTTTTTAATATTAAAATAACCGCTTTTTACTAAATGCTTTTGTATGTATACACTGTACATATACCAAAAATGTAGTTATAAATAATTTTGTCTTCACCTTATTATATTTTTTTTTTAATTCCAGTTTTCAATTTTTTTGTTGTTAAATGTTCAGAGAACTTTTAATTAAATGTATCATGTCCTTAGTTTTAATCTTCCAAATAAACCATTATTTAAATAAATAACGACTATAAACACAGATATATTATATACTTAAATATGTTAAAAGTTACTACGTGTTACCAACACGTAACAGTTAATATTACAGTAATGACTTTTGTCCAAAAATATTTACTTTTAATTATAGAACTATTCCAAATACACAAAAATATTTCAGAATTAGTTATAATCAACTAAGTTCATCGATTTGTTTACGATATCTTTCATGAATAGAAACCGTCAAACATCGACACCAGTTTATAAACATTTCTTAACCATCAATTATGCGTACATATGACACAATCAACACGATTATAACAATATTTACATGGCTATCCAACATAACTGACATAGCATACTTAATAAATATACACATTTTTTCAGTCTTTTACAAAACCAAGAAAGACTTCGCTGGTTTCTTTGATGCGATCGTCTACTTCTCGCCAACCCTGAATTGGAAAATGGGATGGAAGGAGCAGCGGTGTCCTACCCTTAGGGCCATGTCAGCCAAACCTCTTTGCAATGTTTGACATTGCCCTCTAATATAGACAAGTATAATATCTGCATGGCAGTTGATTTAAGAGACTTAACACAAAAACTTTCCAAATCAGACTTCGAGGTATGTAGTGATTGTAGTGTTCACTTAAGGTGCTCTAGACATCTTTAACAGAGCAAAAACAATGCTTAACTTCACTCTGCAAAAGTTTTTTAGCATCCATAACTTTCTTTGCATTGAGACAAACATCTAAATCAAATAAAATGTATCCAAAGAGAAAGTGTAACCATTGTTATAATCTTATCTATTAACACGTACCAAAATAACAGTTTCTTTCCACAAGCCTTACAATAGAAATATTTGATTTTCCCATAAAGTAAGTACAGACTATGTTTAAAAGTGTTTTCGTCTATTGTAAACGAATTTGATAATGAAATAGGTAAACAGTGTCTAATTAGTACACTTATTACAGTCGGACAATTATTATTATCTTCGGAATAGTGGTGTGTATCGCTTTGAATGTAAGATAAAAATTGAAAATCATTTTTGTGCAGTCAGATGAACTTTTCTTTAGGTGAGGTAGTCTTAATATAAACGTGCTCAGAATAGGACGAAACAGGTCCCTGTTAAGGTCAACTTTGCCAGAATGTTTCCTTCTAGAACACGTTTCATTTCCCGTCAAAGGCCCATGACGGAACATTTTTTATAGATTTGTCACTGACGTATTTGACTACTTGGCTTTCTAAGTTAATAACCGGGCTTAAATAGACGAACGAACTTGTTGATTATTTGATAATATAGGATAATATAGGTATATGTCAAAATAGCCATTGTTTTTACGCGTTGAAACTACGCGAACAAAGAATGTTAATGATTATTGTTTACGAAATGAATATCCTCTTGTTTTCATGTCATGTCGGAATGTACGGACATGTTGGAAGTTACCAAAAACAACAGCGAATTTTTTACCCCACTGCACCAGAATACGGGTTTTGGTTTATAGTGTATTTATGTAGGTAAGTGTATTTATTTAACCACGCTCTGTACGCTTGATAGGTTTTTGCTTTTTAACCGACTTCAAAAAAAGGAGGAGGTTTCTCAATTCGTCCGTATTTATATATATATATATTTGTGTGTGTTCGCGGATTATCGTCGTTTATAAACCGATTTTGATGATTATTTTTTTAATGGAAGTCGGATAGGGTACGGTTTTAAATAGTCGGGTAAAACATTAAAATATTTTCATGTATGTATTTTTTTAACTTGTTAAAGTATCTTTTTCTATTGGGTTTCAACATATCTGTGACCTAAGCAAGTAAATACAAAAAAAAATAGAATTAAAACTAAAAAGTGATATGGTCTGCCTAAATTTGGATTTGATGGTATTGCCATTGCTTTTAAACAAAGATGTCAGTTCAATAACTCTGCGCCAACGTGACGGACATAATTCATATCTACCATAAATGGTTTAAACTCCCCTTCAATAAGATTTATGAGCAGACAGATGATGGTTATGGAGTAAATGGAATACTGCCATTGAAATGACTGAAGACGAGATGAGAGACTTTTTACGGCATATGATCTATGGTAGTAAATAATAAATTCTTATCAAAGAGCAGCTGTTTATTATTACCTAATTTCTCCGATGCATTATGTCTATGAATAAACAAATTCCGTATTTGCTCTACATTAGCTCCAAAGTTCCTCCAAGGCCACTGCATTAAAGTCTATTAACTCCTTTTAAAAAAAATCCGTTTATGAATAACTCTGACAGTCGGAAAACCAGTAAACTTTACAAGCTGCTCACGACAGATTCGTAATCTATACATTTATACAAATAAATAAAATTGGAGTGTCTGTTTGTAATATTAAAATAACCGCTTTTTACTAAATGCATATGTATGTATACACTGTACATATACCAGAAATGTAGTTAAAAATTGTTTTGTCTGTCTTTCTGTCTGTCTGTTTGTTCCGGGTAATCTCTGGAACGGCTGGACGGATTTTGACGGGAGTTTCACAAGCAGGTAGCTGATGATCCAGGGAGTAACTTAGGCTACTTTTTTTAGACTAACTTTGTCGCCCGGCGTTACTCGCGGTACGACAATAAGCGCGGGTAATACCGCGGGGTTCAGCTAGTTAAACATAATATTTGCCTATCATAAAGAAAGTCGTAAGTGAAATACACATTTGCCTAAAAGTAAGTCAAGTAGTTTACTATTAAATTTGACGCATTTGAGACAATTTGTTAACTTTATTTAGATTCGAATCGCCATGCAGAATGATTTTCAACTGTACATAGCTCTGCATTGTTTAGAATTCAGTAATTTATTGACAAATCTACTACATATTTCTGTTGTGGCGGTTATACTTTTCTAAATACAGCAAATGCTATACGATACCAAATTTTAATATAATTAAACAAAAATACAATCAAACACAGAAACTCTCCTACATTATGTATGACAGGATAGATATTGCATTTATGAAGGAACATTAGAATAGAATACTGAAAAGTAACCATTTACAAAAGAAAACTATGTCATATTTACAATGATTAGATTAAAGTCTCCAATACATATAGCTCCTCACGCGATAAAAACTATCTCAACCTAAGTATTGCATTCCCAACAAACAAATACAGATGTTTCTTTAAAAGACTGTCAAGTTAGGATAACCGATTTCCTTTATTGAAGATACCGTTTACCAGTGTTAACTTTGAAAGCGTCCAGTGTCAGAGATAATAAGACTAATCGATTAAAAAAAATAGGACGATTATGCTTCTCTGGATGAAAAATCGATTTACTGTACAATATATACGAATATGAAAAAGATATAAAAGTGGTAACAGTTTTAAAACATTAAACTTTTGTCTACAAAAAAATACATCTTTACAAGCCAGTCACATCGTGTTACAAGTACAATCTAAAGAAAACATAGAAAATTGTTATGCAAGTGTAAATTACATAGAAACACTCACCTTTACTTTAAACGGTAAATTTTAAAAAGCCACTCGTACCCAAACAGATATGAAAATCACTTAGAAACTTCATACATATTAATAAGTAATAGGAAAATGTAACTTAATTACTTGAAGTACAACGTAGTACACCCAAGATCATGATCGTAGGAAAGTAATAGAAACTCGATTAGGAATCCAGATATCGATAACTCGATACTGAACGACATGCCGTATATCGATAAAAACAACGATGGATTACGTGTCTAGTATCGTTTAAAGAAAGTGAAATGTTTAAGAATTTCTACACTAGTTTTGATGTGAATTGAATAAGTACTTTGTAATTAAATTTGGTGAATGGTAATCAGGTTGTGGAAAGCAGAACGTGGGTAGGTCGGCGGATGTGAAATGGTAAATTACTAAAAACTTTTGGTGTCCTGATAAAAAAATAAAGTTAAATGTGACGTCTTTTGTGCCCGAAGTATGAATAAAAAACCGATTAGCAAAATTAAGAGTAGGTATAACTTCAGGAGCTGTCAGAATTTCGTCAAAGAACAGTACATATGGTTCCATTGATATTAATAAGTTCTATCACTTTCTGTGAATCTTTACTACTTATTTATATAAAAATAGTAAAGACACATCGCCAACGCATATAATAACCCTAAGTTGTATGTCTCAGGTCAAGCCAAAGAAACCAAAGAAATGGTAGTTCCTCATCATAACTAAATATTACTTCCCTAGACACGTATAACACATGAGACTTTATAATTACAAAACTTGTTATTTATAAATAGGAAAAATCATTTAAACAGTTACATCTTTTTTTATAAATACAAACAAAAATATACAGTGCTATGATGTTGATGATAAGCTAAAACACACACTCACACACACCTTTAGCACTTTAGTTTTGTTTTTTGGATCATAGATGGCGTTGTTAAAAATTATAAATCGCGCTATAGTTTGACCATATAGTCAGTTATCTATACAAATAAATAAAATTGGAGTGTCTGTTTGTAATATTAAAATAACCGCTTTTTAGTAAATGCATATGTATGTATACACGATACATATACCAAAAATGTAGATAAAAAAATATTTTGTCTGTCTGTCTGTCTGTTTGTTCCGGGTAATCTCTGGAACGGCTGGACGGATTTTGACGGGACTTTCACTGGCAGGTAGCTGATGACCCGGGGGGTAATTTAGGCTATTTTTTTAGACTAACTTTGTCCCGCGGTGTTACTCGCGGTACAACAATAACCGCGGGTAACACCGCGGGGTTCAGCTAGTATTGTATAAAAAGGTACAAGGCATTTTTTGTGTGTCGTTTTCCGAGAGTATACACTTCATACATAACTGAGTTATTCATCGTCTACGGTTCTTCCTCGTTCAGAATCTTGTCCAAAATTACAATGGAAAAGTGAAATTTGTGTTAAGTAGCCTTACTTACTCGTTACTTTCCACTACTTACCATTTATATGACATGTTAACTTAATGTTAGTGCCATTGTCTTGTTTATTTAAAATACACATCCAATTGAGGTAAGACTGTATTCTTCCGGTTGCTAACAAATTCGATGATCATTTTTGAAGGTATCTTCGTCGTATCGAAAGACTAAGGATTTTAATAATAATAATAATAATAATAATATCACATATCTATATCTATACTTATAATAAAACTGTAGAGAGGTCAATTCTGTACATTGAATATATATTAAAAATTATTATTGGGGGATGAATGGTTATCGATACTGATGCCAAAAATGTAATCAGTAAGTTTTTTGTCTGTCTGTCTGTCTGTCTGTCTGTCTGTCTGTCTGTCTGTCTGTCTGTCTGTATGTGCACGCATGGATCAAAAACTACTGAAGGTATTTTAACCAAACTTGGTACGATTATAGTCCATACTCCTGGGCAGGTTATAGGCTATATAACATAACGCTAAGATGCATAGGAGCTGAGCAGTGACGATAAATTTGAAGCAAGTCGGATGAAAATTTTCTCTTTCGAGCTCTTATCCTCGCATACGTTGATCATACACCAAAAATATGTATTACAAAGATGATGGTCTTCAAAAGATCTACAAAAAAGTCCTCAATAGTATATTTCTATCTTTTATAAATTAGCCACAATAACGTGTTTAGGCGTTAGGCATTTCTTCAAGGTGTATTAAATACTTAAATATATTGTATTTCACATGGATATATCCTTATCACTATACACTTTAATATCTTTTTTAATAAAATATAGAATTATAAAATTATAATTAATAAACACACAAGATATAGATGAAATAAAACTTCCAAATCTCGCCGCACCAGTATAAGTACGACATTACGGTTGATTTTTCTTTAACACGCGAAACGCCCATCCGCTGGATCTACAAAAAGGCGGGAGCGCTCACGCGCTGACTTCACTCGAATTGTCACTGTTAATGCGAACGAACGTGGCTCTTATTGACTGGGAATAAGCGCGTTTTAGATTTAAAAAATACATGAGACATAGTTTTTAGATATCAGTTTAAAGTAGGTATTAGATAATAATATAATTAGTTTGTTTAGTGTTTTTGTTTGTTTCTCCTTCTTTTCTTTATATTTATAGTTGTAAAATTAATAAGTATAATTTGAAATAAGTAAATTTATGCAATGACAATTAATAAATCTCATTGTCAGACTTTCCGTGTTGCTGGAGTAGATCTTAGTCTCAGATGTTTTTCACATGGGCAGTTGTACGTCGCTTTTTCCTGGGTCAGTAGTTCCACAAATCTTTATGCATACGTACCGGAAGCGTCCACTTTGAACAAATGTAAACAAGTGTATAGTGTGCAGCGACATATTTATTTATTAAATTGTAGTTTAATAGTCTATAGTTAAAAAGAAAAACATTATTGTAAAAGGAGATCCACGCGGACGAAGTCGCGGGCACAGCTTTAAACAATAAGATATTATGTCGCATGCCTGCATGGTCAAAGTACAGAATATTGCTCATTCATCGGGTGGTGAAACGACTACTTACCGAATCAAATTTTTTGCAGAATTTCTACTGTATTATGATTAATTATAAATTTAAATTTAAGATAAAGTTCAAGCTTGACAACCAAAACGATATTTCTGTAATGGCGCTGGTCACATGAGACGCGTGACGTCACACTCTAGCCACAACAAAACAAAACAGCGCGGTTAAGTTAATTTTATCAGTTTTCTCCAATTTTATATTAATTAAAATGTCGAATAAATGGTTTGTAGTGCCACAGTGAACAAATCTATACATCTATAGGTACAAATAAATAAAATTGGAGTGTCTCTTTGTAATATCAAAATAACCGCTTTTTACTAAATGCATATGTATGTATACACGGTACATATACCAAAAATGTAGTTAAAATTTTTTTTGTCAGTCTGTCTGTCTGTTTGTCTGTTTGTTCCGGGTATTCTCGGGAACGGCTGGACCGATTTTGACGGGACTTTCCCTGGCAGGTAGCTGATGATCCAGGGAGTAACTTAGGCCACTTTATTAAGACTAACTTTGTCCCGCGGCGTTACGCCTAAATGTATGTATGCGCGTAACTTTCGATCGGCTACACCAAATTTTTTTTTTTTATGTGTTAGTTATTCTTAGGACAAGGTTTGTGTACAAGAAAAAATAAAAATAAAGGAAAAAGTTTTTTAGTCCGTGACTACACCCTACTCATGGGTAGCTGGTAACGAAAGAAAAATATGGTGGTACGAAGTTCGTCGGGTCAGATAACTTCTTTAAATACCACGCTTTGTACTTTTTCAAAATGTAACCTAAAAGCATTGAGATATACCTACGTACATAAAGTAAATTAGATTTTACAAAAATAATGAATGAAACTACAGAAACAATTTTTATGTTGTACTTATGCAAGTGCAACATAGCTGCTTTAACATTTTTCAGTTCTGCAGCATAGTTATCAATGTTATTGTTATGTACTAGCTGAACCCCGCGGTGTTACCCGCAGTTATTGTTGTACCACGAGTAACGCCGCGGGACAAAGTTAGTCTAAAAAAAGTAGCCTAAGTTACTTCCTGGATCATCAGCTACCTGCCAGTGAAAGTTCCGTCAAAATCCGTCCAGCCGTTCCAGAGATTACCCGGAAGAAACAAACAGACAGACAAAAACATTTTTAACTACATTTTTATTATATACATGTGTATATATATACATAGGCATTTAGTAAAAAGCAGTTATTTTAATCACACACACTTTCAAACACACTCCAATTTTATTAATTTGTATAGATAGAAAAGTGCAACCATAAAAGCGTCATCTTATGTAGGTTGCTGTTATCGGCACGCACAAAATTTGGTTCCTTTTTGTTTCGAACCACTTATTAAATAGTTTATTAAAAAAAGTCCTGCAGAAATAGCTCACAGATCGATTATTACCACTCCGAAAACATAAAACGCAAACAATATTCAATAGAGGAATCTTTCGTTTATTAGCATGTGACGTCACCAGAGTTGCAACCAATCACAAGACGTTTATGTCGCAGACAAAATTTCAAAAAAATTGTTAGTTTTATTTCGTGCAATCTGCGAGAAACTTAAATTATTTTGTTTGATTTATAGTGAAATATGTCTTTTTAGACTATTATCTTAAAGGATGACCCCAATCCATAGTTTATTTCCCTTTCCGCTTTAAACGCGTGCAGTTTTTGGTGAGTCTGTGAGTCTATGCTTTGCCATGACGATAAACAAGACATAAGGTCAGACGTTGCGCACCGCAGGCATAGACGAACTGTTTCAGCAACGGAAAGCTCTAT
Organism: Spilosoma lubricipeda; assembly: GCA_905220595.1. Lineage (NCBI taxonomy): Eukaryota > Metazoa > Arthropoda > Insecta > Lepidoptera > Erebidae > Spilosoma > Spilosoma lubricipeda. Next base: position 8,793,920 of record HG992299.1, read on the forward strand.
GTGGCTCTGTCGAGGGTGAGCGACAATGCTAATATGTTCGTATATTGTTCCAATGGCATTACACATAACATAGTATACAGCGAAACTCTTTAAATAAAGGTAACACTGTCACAATATGAGGACATATCAGTGAAATTGCACGCAAAAACTACTGAACGGATTTGAATGACACTACAGGAATTTAACTTATACATCAGAATAACACATAGGCTACAAATAATAAAGATATTGTGTGAATTCTCTAAAATATGACGATAAGTGTCAAGTAGGTAGTAGAAAAAATCTACCATCTATACTGAGCTATACAGGCGTGCGCCGCCAAAATCGCTAAAGTTTTACATATGTAATGTTTGATGGAAATGTTTAGCTTAAAAGCTGTTATAGTTAAAATGTGTAGGCCATTAAAGCCAACATAGTGAACCATAACTACAATAAAAATTAATGATTTATTTCAAATGCACATTTGGTATGGTAGTATTAAGTTGATTCCTAAATGAAAATGGACACATTTATCGCTTCTGGTATTTAAAGTAGATAAAATATATCTTTCGCGCTACATTTGGACAAATAAATATTTATGCAAATAAATATTAATACAAATAAATACAAATAAATAAATATTAAAATAATAGTTGCGATAATGACAAACCGAGTGCGCGATATTACGATGGCGCATGGCGGTTGGCGCGGGGAATAGGTTGCTCATCGCTGAGTGTACGACCCGAACGCGGGTAGGTAGGTAGACGCGTGAGGGCAGACGTCGATGATGGTTGTTTCCGTTTTGCGAATTTTCAAGACATTTACGATTAGCTAAAAACGCATTTTACTTAAAGTAATAAAGGACTAAGGTTAAGTATTGACAGTTTTTTTTTAGAAGTTACACGTACAAAATTCCACGAACAAACTTCATTTTTATTTTAATTATTATAGATTATTATAGATTACGTAGCTGTAATTATACCGAATTACTTCGTTTTTATTTTAATTACATTACATAGGTTGTACGTAGGTAAGTTGTCATTGTCAGGCTGTTATATTTTTCAAATGCGACTAGCACCAAATATATTATATGTTAAATTATACATTGTATTGTTTTTGTTTGTTTAACCGTTTTTATCATCAATTACACTAACATTATAAAGGTGAAAGTTTGTAAGTGTGTATGTTAGTTACTCTTTCACGCAAAAACTACTAAACGGACTTGGATGAAACTTTACAGTGAAATAGCTTAAACATCAGAATAACACATAGACTACTATTTGCCACGATAACCGACATACACGCGGGCGGAGCCGCGGGCAGCAGCTAGTTAATAATAATTTGATAATGTCCGTTTCTCAGAATGGATGTAGAAGTGGGTCCCGTGGCACTAAAGAGCTCCTTATCATAGACATGACCATTAGCCAACAAGTGCGTCGTAATCGTAAGAGTCTGGCGACATGTTGGATAGATTACAAGAAGGCTTATGACTCTGTTCCACATACATGGCTTTTGAGGGTGCTGGAGTTGTATAAAATTGATACAACTCTGTGCACGTTCTTAAAGTCGTGTATGGGGCAATGGAGAACAGTACTTCGCTATCCTGGATGTCGGCAGACTGCGGTAAACGACGTACTTATAAACATCGAGCGGGGCATCTTTCAAGGTGACAGTCTGAGTCCCTTGTGGTTTTGTCTAGCTTTGAACCCTCTAAGTGCTCTGTTGGAGGATTCAGGGTTAGGCTATAGGTTGCAGAAAGATGATCAAGTTATATCTCACCTTTTTTATATGGATGATTTAAAACTACTTGCCCCCACTAAATTACAATTGACAGCGTTACTAAAAGTCACTGAAAACTTTAGTAATTCTATCAAGATGGAATTTGGTGTAGACAAGTGTGCAGTCATGTATGTAAAGAAGGGAGTGATTGTGGAATCTGAAGGAACAGAGCTTTCAGATTCTACAAGACTTAGATCTCTGTCTGCAACCGAAACCTACAAGTATCTAGGTTTTTCACAGTCCTTAGGAATACCAGAACCTGACATGAAACAGTCGTTGCGGGAACGCTTCTTTGGCCGCCTGAAAAAAGTACTTAAAAGTCTTTTATCAGGCGGTAACAAGGTGCGAGCCTACAATGGTTGGGTCATGCCGGTTCTGATGTATTCCTTTGGTATACTTAGATGGACTCAGACCGAATTAGATGCCTTAGACAGGAGAGTCCGTACACTGCTAACTGCATTTCGAATGCATCACCCACGGTCATCGGTTATGAGATTGTATATCCCGCGAAAGTTTGGGGGTCGTGGTCTATTAAATGCCAAGACCCTACACAATCGCGAGATATACAATCTTAGAGAATATTTCCTTCATACTGATGTGGGAGTGCATCGCAGTGTAGTTACAGTGGATACCGGAATTGGCGCAAACCTGTAGTACTTAGTACTAATGATCGCAGGGAGGTATGGAAGGGCAAAGAACTTCATGGCCGATTTTATCGGGCCCTTAATGGGCCTGATATAGATTTTAAAGCATCAACATCCTGGCTACGGTATGGTGATCTCTTCGGAGAATCCGAAGGTTTTGTTTGTGCGATTATGGACGAAGTTATCATGACGAATAACTATCGGAAATATATCCTGAAGGATGGTACGGTTGACATCTGTCGGGCATGTCACCGTCCTGGAGAATCTATCAGGCATATTATTTCTGGTTGTTCTCGTCTTGCTAACGGCGAATATTTGCACAGGCACAACCAAGTAGCCAGGATTGTACATCAACAACTTGCCCTTAAATACCATCTTGTGAGTTCAGAGGTGCCATACTACAGATATGTGCCCGACCCAGTTCTCGAGAATGGTCGTGCTACGTTATATTGGGATCGATCTATTATCACAGACAGGACTATTGTTGCCAATAAGCCTGATATTGTGGTGATAGATCGATTGGAGCGCCGCGCAATGATTGTCGATATCGCCGTTCCTCATGACGAGAATCTCGTGAAAGTCGAAAAAGAAAAACAAATAAAATATTTGGATCTATCTCACGAGATTGTCGATATGTGGAATGTGGATTCGGCGATCATTGTTCCGATAGTCGTTTCTGCTCACGGATTGATAGCCAAGAGCCTCGACCAACACCTTAAGAGGCTCACGTTAGAGGGCTGGATCAAGGGTCTGATGCAGAAGGCAGTCCTCCTTGACACGGCACGTATAGTGAGGAGGTTCCTGTCTTTGGAGCCCTAACCACCGGTTTCTTGGTCCCTGTACCCGAAGTCGGTGGTCTACTATTTTTTATATTTTTAAATGTATTTGTTTTTTATATTTATATTTAAAAATGTAATTAATATGTATTTATAACTGTAATAAAGGAAATAATAATAAATCTCTTTATTGTACACCAGCTTATAGAAAATATAAGATAAACTTAAAACTAGGTACAAAAAAGTATGTACAAGTGGCGGCCTTATCGCTCCAAGGCAATATCTTACAGGCAACCATGGGATGGAGAGAAGAGTAGGAATGAAAAGTATATGGTAGTGTCTGGTGTATTATTGGTGGAAAGGAAAGTAAAATAGAGTTTATACATTACATAAAATAATAGCAACACGTAGTGTGAGTGACCAAGTTAATCCATATATTTATTTATTTATACAAAAGAGATGAGTAAAACATACCTACAAACCTTCCATGCAGTATAGCAAGCTATGGGACATTGATGTCTCTCAGGTAATATTCTTTTACTAGTCCCCTAAAGCTAGTTACTGTTTTCGCACGTCTTATTACGACTGGTAGGGCGTTCCATAGGCGAACTGCTTGTACAGAGAAGGAATGGTCGAGGAATTTAGTTTTATGTCCTGGCATTTTCAATTTCAAATTCTCTGACGATCTCAAGGATTTAGGATGTGAGTCGAGTAAGAAGTTAAACCGAGATTTCAGGTAGCGTGGAGTAAGTGGATTGAAGAGAATATTGTACAGAAGAGAAAGAATGTGTGCATTCCGGCGAAGGCGGATGGGTAACCATTTAAGCTGTTTACGATAATTAGAGACATGATCATATTTGCGTAATCCAAATATGAATCTTATACATTGTACTTTGATACATTTTACATTTACATTTGTACATACATACATGATTTTACACATTGTACTTTGATACATTGTGATTGTAATGATCTATGATTATGACTGCCTCGTTGGAACAGTGGTTGCGTATTGGACTTCTGTGTGAGCGGTCTCAGTTTCGATTCTCAAGTCGGACTAAGTGTATGTATGGTCTGTCTTTACAAATCAGTTGCCTAGTACCTCTAGTATAATATCGGCTTAGTATAGAGCTAGATGATGTTGCGTGTGAGATGTCCGTAAATATTTTAAGTATTAAACTAATTTTAGACTAAAAGCTATCGCGCTACAATATTTACAAACACATACTTTATACGTCGCAAGAAATCATTTTTTTCCTTCCTTGAAAATTCATATAGCTTAGTAATTTATTATCGGCGTAAAACAACGTATTTAATATGTAGTTAAGACTTCCTTGAAATTTCATATAGGTCAGCAAAATTCCAATAACTCTTCGGCAAACCGTAAACATCTTAAAATAAAGACCATGTCTATACTCTTACCAAATTTTATGATATACAAAAAATAACATCGTGACTCTCAATCCATTAATAGATAGAAAACAAAACATCAAACTAAAACCTCGTTTAATACGGATGGTCATTTAATCTTATCTAATCCTAAAGTCAACAAAACGGCGAAGATGACTTGAGAAGTGTGTCAACCATCTGCGCTTGCGCCTATGACACAATATCTATGTTATCTTTAGAAGCATTCGTTTTAACGATTATGCAAGATTACGTAGTCGATGTTGACTTTTTGTCGGCTGTTATTTAATTAGCAGTTGTCCATTGTAAATAAATATTACAAAAGTCATACTAACATGTATTTGTTAAGCAGAAAAATAGGGTTAAATGATTTTTTGTTTGCATATGACATTTATAAAGAGAGGAATCGAAATGATAATTTTTAACACGCTTTTATAACCTTAATTTAAATTATAAAACAAACTTTGGAAGTATATTTCAACATACTTTCAAATGTCTGTTTATTTATTACTATCGTTAATAGTGAGAATAGAAGTCAATATTTTCTTAACACGATTTTTATCGATTGATAGCTCCCCTTGTGATTATTTAAACAACGTTTTTGTATTTAGTAGTTGAATGACTGAGCTTTGCTAGGTTATTTTTTTTGTAGATTTCTAAAAATGAATCCTAGTTAGATTGACTTATCGCCCTCGAAACCCCTTCACACTAAATGTCATGAAAATCGTTGGGAGCCGTTTTCGAGATTCAGATCGTGTATATATACAAAAACTGCTTGCTTGAAGGTTTTAGATACACAAATATAGGTAGGTAATTCTTTATATCTCATTTTTAAACTAGCTGAACCTCGCGGTGTTACCCGCGGCTATTGTTGTACCGCGAGTAACGCCGCGGAACAAAGTTAGTCTAAAAAAAAGTAGCCTAAGTTACTCCCCGGATCATTAGCTACCTGCCAGTGAAAGTCCCGTCAAAATCCGTCCAGCCATTCCAGAGATTACCCGGAACAAACAGACAGACAGACAGACAAACAAATTTTTTTTTAACTACGTTTTTGGTATATGCACCATGTATACATACATATGCATTTAGTAAAAAGCGGTTATTTTAATATTACAAACATACACTCAAATTTTATTTATTTGTAGAAAATTTGTATAGACAATATTTTGCATGGAAACACATCATATCGGAAGTACTTCATGATATGTAGAAAGCTATTATGTACACGTAAACATGGCTACATTAGACTTTTTTGTCTTGACTTGTTATGGTACCAAAATTGACAACTTCTCCTTTTTTAAGTCTATTAAAAATTCTGTATGATGAGAGTTCAAGTTATCTGATAAGGAAAACGAACAACCATTACTTAAAAATTTTAACAAAATAAAAACCGACAAACGAACGACCAAATCGATCGATTTCTCTTGGATACCATCATCAGATCTTAGTGTACTTATCATGGTACCACCAGTGGGTTTGATATCCCCTTTCCATTAAAAAAAGGATCATCAAAAGCGGTTCATAAACGACGAAGTACACATAAAAAACATATACGGTCAAATTGAGAACCTTTTTTTTTGTATGGCCTGCCAAAATGACTCTGCTCTGCCTGATGGAAAGCATAAGCAGAATTAAAGAGTGGTAGTCACTATACTCATTGCTCGTGCAGACAATGCAACAATGCAGCATGGCGACCCACACCATGGCAGCCTAGTGATGCTTCTGCATCTTTGGTTCTCCGGTCTCGCGCTTACCAACGAAACACGACAGCACGAACGCTGTCATTTTACGTTGATTTTCTGTGTTAGGGTAGTACCGCCCCGGTCGAGCCGGCCCAACAGTGCTGAAATCAGCGTGGCTTTACTACCTCCTCATTTCTTGAAGTCGATTAAAAACCATAAAACAAATAGAGATCACCTAGCATACGCAAGCAGTCTCTAGTATTTATAAATCGATCATCATTATCCACCACTATCGGCAGCTGGACCAAGGCATAAGTAATTCTTCTTCTTCAAATGCCAAGGTTGGCAATCGTCAAGGCTTTTTGATCTGCAGTATTCGAAACTCAGGTAAACTGAATAGTAGAACTATTCTAATATCTTTATGCTGCTACATTTAAATTTGTGTATCCCGTTATGTTTCCTACAAACGTCTATCAAGACATCCCTTTCTCCACGGGTTGCCGAGTGTCTTTCTCACTATTTTAGTCACATTGTGGTGGCGCCGGTAAGGCGAGGTTCTTAAGTTTTTAAATTTATATGTATACCAAACAAACTAGGTGTTTCGCCAAGGGCAGGAGTTAGGATATGATCGTGCACCTACCTCAATGTAGACCGTCAGTCGATGATGAAGGTAGATCTTCTCCAGGGGCCCCCGGTGACGTCAGCAGTTCAATCCTGTAGATGGCGAGCTGCTTTGTTGGGACACTCACTTTGTTGTTTAATACATTTACCGACGACACTTCTTATTTGGCGCGGCGTTAAGACTTATAACCACGGGTTATATCGTCCAATTCTTAATTAGTTCAAGGCTGATACTCTCACGAGCGAGGCAAAAAGCACCAGACCAAGGCGGGGCGTTTAATGTAACTGTTTTTCTGTAGTTCATTGTTTTCCTTACACGTTAAAACAAGGCGCCACTTGCAGTCTACTTATCGATGCACGATTGTTATCGGGAAGGGATGGGAAGCGAGCTTAACACCTTGTAAATTAATTATAGATGCATTACATAGATGGCGTCACCATTTCCTCCCCACCTTAAAGGGTCACCTTTAAAACATTCATAAGAGCTATATCAAAGCCCCACAAAATTTATCGCGCAATACTAATTAAAGCGGTAAATTAACATAATCTTAAGCGGGACTTAATAACAAATAAAGCGGCAAACTAACATAATCTTAAGCGGAACTTAATACTAAATAACTGGTAACCTTAATGGTGTGCAGACTACTGAGTAGGAAGCGGGCATAGGCGCACTACAGGGCGAAGATACGTGCCCTTGGTGGTTTTTACTGAAACCACGCGTACAATACCGTCCTTTGAAGGATGAATTTTATCTACAATCGCTAATGGCCACGACAAGGGAGGTAAATTATCCGTGATAACGACCACTACGGTACCCGATGTAATCGGTAGAGAAGGAGTATTCCATTTCTCTCTGGTCTGCAAACTGTGCAGATACTCTACACTCCATCTCTTCCAAAAGGACTGCACGAGTTTGTCTAACAGTGAATGTCTGTGAAGCAAACTTAAATTTTTAGAATTAACTTCAGACGCGGGTAGCGAGAGTAAAGGAGCAGTGTGTAAAAAGTGGCTAGGAGTCAAGGCGGTTGGTTCAGCGGGGTCCGAGCTGAGTACGGTAAGAGGCCGCGAATTCAATAAACATTCTATCTGAGTGAGCATAGTAACCAGCTCCTCGTAAGACAACAGCTGTTGACCAATTACCTTAAACAAATGATTTTTAACTACTTTGACCATGCTCTCCCAGCATCCGCCAAAGTGTCCTGCGGCTGGACAATTAAATTTCCAGGTAATGCGATTTTCTGTCAACTCCTCCTCGAAGCGACAGCGGTACTCGTTACTATTAAGGAACTTGTATAAATCGCGTAAATAAGAGTTCGCGCCGACAAAATTCGTTCCTCTATCGGAATGCATGAATTGAACTGGACCTCTACGAGACAAGAAACGTTTTAAGGCAGCCAAAAAACTGACGGTACTTAAATCCGTGGCCACTTCTAGATGTAACGCACGAGTCGTTAAGCATGTGAAAACGCATATATAGGCTTTGAGAGCTTTCGTACCTCTACGGCGTATCGGAGTGTAAGCTATAGGTCCTGCGTAATCACAACCCGTGTGAGTAAATGGTTTAACAACTTGTCTCGTGCGACAGTCAGGCAAGTCAGCCATGAGCGGATATGTCGAACGCGGGCGAGCACGAAAACAAATATTACATTTGTGAATCATGTGACGTATAGTACGACGAGCGGACAAGATCCAATACCTTTGTCGAAGTAGGGACATGAGCAATTCAGGCCCTGCATGTAAATATTTTTTATGATAATAATCAATAAGTAAATTGATTACGTGATCCTGCCGAGGCAAGAGTACTGGATGTTGCTGTGAGAAATTCAAATCAGCATTGGTGAGACGGCCTCCAACTCTAAGTAGGCCATCACATAAGAACGGCCTTAGTTTATTAAGAGCCGGAGAGAGCGATGTGTCACCCTTTAAATTCAAAATTTCCTTTTTAAAATGCCTTTCTTGGAGAATTTGAAGCAATTTATTTTCTGCAAATTCCAAGTCAGTCGCGGTGATAACAGCCGATTCACGGCGATTTAATAATTTTGCAAATCTACAAATATAAACTATAACACGTAAAAGTTTATTCCATGAGGACATACGACAAGCAGCTTCATAAATAACAGAGTCATCGCTAGGTGCTGAAATCACGTATAAAAGTGTTTTCTGTTCAGGAACATCCACGTCGTTCATACCGTCGTTGAGGCCTCAATGGGCCACTGTGAAGAATTTAAATTAAGCCATGAGGGCCCTTGAAACCACAAGGGATGGTCCTTCAACTTGGAGGGGGTAACTCCGCGTGACAAACAGTCGGCTGGATTTTCAGACCCCGCGACGTGATGAAACCTTTCAGCGGGAATACTTTCTGTAACTTTAATGACTCGATTGGCCACAAAGGTTTGCCATCGATGTGGCGAACTCTTGATCCAATAAAGAGCGACCTTGGAATCACTGAAAGCGTAGACGCTTATTGGAAAGCGGGTTTGATAATTATCTAATACAGTGCGTAGTAACTTTGCCAGTAGGACTACCGCACAGAGCTCCAGGCGAGCAACCGTATGAGGCGTAGAAGGTGCGACCTTTGATTTAGCGCATAATAGGCGTACCATATTACCAGCAGCAGAGCTAACGTGAATGTATATTACTCCACCGTAAGCTCGTTCGCTTGCATCAGCGAACCCGACCAAGGTCACCACACAGCCATCCATCACTCCTACATAGCGCGGAATATTTATATCATTGAGCAGTGGGAGCTCTGAGCAAAACTGACGCCACACCTTTACTAGATGCACAGGCGGTGTATCATCCCAATCCATTTTAAGCTGCCATAGCTGTTTGATAAGCAGCTTTGCATACAAAATGGTTGGCGCTACGAAGCCCATTATGTCCCAAAGTCTAGCAATAGTGGACAGGATGGTGCGTTTAGTACATCTAGCATCAGAGTCCATTGGTTCAATTTTGAAATAAAAGTTATCTTGGTCTGTGGACCAGCGAAAACCCAAGATCTTATGCTGCGTAGCCTTATCAAACTCAACCTCAGCAGGAAGCCTGTGCGATTCGGGAAGTTCATTGAGAACTGCTTGTGAACTGCTGTTCCACTTTACAAGGTCCCATTGTGCACCTTTGAAAAGGGCAATCAATTCCTTCGCAGTGTCCACCGCCTCCCTCTCGCTATTTGAAGAGTATGCGATATCATCCATATACAGACATGATGATGCGACTTCACTGGCACGAGGATACTTAGCACCGTCATCAGCTATTAGCTGTTGCACAGTGCGGAGTGCTTGAAAGGGACTTGATTTTAAGCCGAAACAGACTCTGTTAAAATGAAATAACAAGAGCGGTTCGTCTGGGGAAAAGCGGTAAAGAATTCTTTGATAACGTCTATCAGATTCGCGAATCATGATTTCTAAGAACATTTGTTTACAATCAGCGGTCATCGCTACAGCGTGTAGGCGGAAATTTAAAATTATTTTAAATAAATCCCCTTGTAGATTCGGCCCACTGTGCAACACCTCATTAAGCGAGATGCCAGAGGTAGTCTTACAGCTTGCGTCGAGCACCGGGCGTAGCTTAGTGCTAGTCTTATCTTCGCGGAGAACCCCATGGTGCGGGATCACATAAGTTGGTAATAAACCATTGGATTCTCGTTGAGTATCAGGTACGATCGATAAAATGTCCTTAGATATGTAATCATTCATGACGTCATCGTAAGCGGAGCGTAATTTGGGAGAAGCTTCAAGCTTCTTCTCTAAGCAAAGGAACCGTTTGCGTGCAATATTAAAGGAATCACCAAGTAGCCACACGTCTTTATCAAACGGAAGAGCGACGGTATAACGGCCAGACGACGCGTTACGTTCCGTAGTCGAGCGGTAAAATTCTTCACATTCAACATCAGCGGGATGCTGAACGGGCGAACCGGGTACCTCTTCCAGGTCCCAGAAGCGAGTAATTAAGTTATCCATAGGTTCTTGAACTATGGCACAGCAAGACGTAATGCATGCCGGGCGGTTGCTTAGTGTAGGTACAGTCCCCATAAGGACGTAGCCTAACACGGTATTAATAGCGGGGGGTGCCGACGGTTCACCAGAAACTACATCAGGCAAAATAAGATGCGGGAATAGAGAAGCGCCGATCAAAACATCGATTTTATCGGGCTCAGCGAAGCGTTCGTCTGCCAACTGTATTTTATTTAAGTATGGCAGCGCGGACACATTTACAAATGCGGTAGGTAAGTCGTCGGTAATTCGATCGACTACCAAAGAATTTATATTATATTTAACGTTATTATTAAAGCGAGAAAATATATCTAAAGTGACTGTCCCGTCAGATGTCCTCTCCGTCCCCCCAAAACCTCTCACAGTAGTACGCCGAATGTTATTCGGGCGCAATTCCAAACGATCACAACATTCTCTTGTAATGAAGTGACTTTGCGAAGCGGAATCAAGCAATACTCTCACTATCTGCTTATCACCTCGACTATCGTACGTTACTACCTGCGCGGTAGCGAGCAAAACAGTAGTGGGTGTTTTACATTGCGGCGTATCACTGCGAGTGGTGTCCGAGACGCTAGGACGCGGAGCGGCAATGAACGTCGAACACAACGCGATGTCCATTTGCGTGAGCGCAGTCGAGTTTTGTTTAGTAGGAGCCGACACGAATGCAGGCGCTATCACTGACGTCATCGGCTCGCCTGCAGACAGTGCGACCCCGGCGTTGTGTGTTGGCACAGCAGCGTACGTTCTCGCAGCATTAGCGCTGGGTACGAGGTTTACTTCCCGCGTAAAGTGTAAAAGCGAATGATGTCTTTGTTTACAAACACGGCAGCTTGACGTGGATTGACAGTTACTTATTTTGTGTTTATTACTTAGACAATTTATGCAACCATTAATATTTTTAACGGTTTGATAACGTGCATGGGGAGTCATTTTATTAAAATCTGGACATTTAAACAAATGTTGATGCGTACTATTAGTGCAGAGGCACTTGTTGGCGGTAGGAGTTTCGACCGTACTAACGTATGCGTTATATTGCGGGGGCGATTTTTTATTAATATTATTGATGCGTGCAATCTCAACTGGTCTCTTCGCGCTGCTAGGAGCGACAGCAGGCGCACGCTGCAATATTTTACTTTGATTATTTATAAAATGAACTAAATTATCAAAGGTGGGTATCTCTGGCTGGTTACTGTTTTCGAAAGTGTAAACAGTATCAGAATCTAATTTTGTCAAAGCGATTTGTAAAAAGATTAAATCCAACAAGTTATTTATTTTTAAAGTATGTAAGGCACGAACAGCATTCACAAACTTGTCGTTGAAAATATCAAAATTATTCGCAGTAGCGGAATTTATCGGTTTAAAATCAAGTATTTGTTGTAAATAGGTAGCCGCGAGTGTGCGTTTATCCTCATACCTATTCACGAGCGTGTTAAGTAATATTTTATAATTTTCTGCAGAAGGCACAATGCTTGAACAGGCAGCTCGAGCTTTGCCAGTCAGTGTGCCTAACAAATAATGAAGCTTTTCATAGTCCGAAAGAGATGGATTATCATGTATAGTACATTTAAAATTTGCGAAGAACAGTGGCCATGCGCGAATGTCACCGTTAAAACTCATCAACTCAATCGGCGGTAATTTTATTTTACTTTTCGGCGTCATATTTGCGGTTGGTTTCCCTACAAGAGTACAAGATGCAATTACTTGTTTGACTCGACAGTATAGCGTTTCAAAGGAGACAAGAGATTTATAATCGGGTTTAGCGGTTGGAGACGCCGACAATAAGCATATGTTATATTCATCTAAGACCTTATTGAATTCCGTGCGAATTACATCAATATTACTACTCGAGGAGAGAAACTTCTCTGTCGAGGCTTCGTCGGTCACTCCCGCAGACAAATCATAAACGTTTTGTAGGCATTCGAATAAAGCATTACGTTTAGCTTCCAACGTTAGTAGTGAAATTTTGTTTACGTTTGTATCGGGGCCCGAGTTCGCTTTCGACATCTTTGCATACAGCCAAAATGTATATAAATATATATAAATGCAAAATAAACGCAAAAGAATACCTTGAAAATAAATTACAATATATATATGTAGGTAGTAGGCAAAACCTTATCTACGCGGGCTGTGGCTGAATGTTCTTATTCTACCTTATATTATTTATAAAAATGGACTTTATAAAATGGAATAATAGATTAATTATTTTGCTTTTAAATAATTTGAAGTATGCTGCGGATGATAAATGAGGATAGAGTGAATCTACCTTTTATATGTTATTTATTTAGCAAAACTGGATTATTTAAATTACCGAAGTATGTACGTGACGCGCTGCGTAGGCGACGCCGTACCTACCTAAGTACTCTTTTTTGGGTTAATATATCCTAAAAAGGGCGGGTTTTCTCCTACTAGGTGACCCTGTAGGGGCGAAATGGATTCGCATCCAGGACTGAATAACCAAAAGAATGGTTTCATCCGTCTCGAAGGACCACAATTAATGGTGGCGCCGGTAAGGCGAGGTTCTTAAGTTTTTAAATTTATATGTATACCAAACAAACTAGGTGTTTCGCCAAGGGCAGGAGTTAGGATATGATCGTGCACCTACCTCAATGTAGACCGTCAGTCGATGATGAAGGTAGATCTTCTCCAGGGGCCCCCGGTGACGTCAGCAGTTCAATCCTGTAGATGGCGAGCTGCTTTGTTGGGACACTCACTTTGTTGTTTAATACATTTACCGACGACACTTCTTATTTGGCGCGGCGTTAAGACTTATAACCACGGGTTATATCGTCCAATTCTTAATTAGTTCAAGGCTGATACTCTCACGAGCGAGGCAAAAAGCACCAGACCAAGGCGGGGCGTTTAATGTAACTGTTTTTCTGTAGTTCATTGTTTTCCTTACACGTTAAAACAAGGCGCCACTTGCAGTCTACTTATCGATGCACGATTGTTATCGGGAAGGGATGGGAAGCGAGCTTAACACCTTGTAAATTAATTATAGATGCATTACATAGATGGCGTCACCACATTGTTTATCCTAAAGTTCCTGTACGCTAGGATAAACAGTCACATCTAAGGACATGAAGATAGAATATCAATAAATTAAATCTCTTACTATGCTTTAGGATAAAACGTGATTTTCAATGTTTATTGATTTCAAATTTGTAATAGAAATGAAAATCAGTAATATATAAATTTGCGGAGATGTTTTGTAATATTCCTATTAACAAAGGCGACATCGGTATTTATTTACGAATAGATGAACCCCGCGGTGTTACCCGCTGTTATCGTCATACCGCGGGACAAAGTAAGTCTAAAACAGTAGCCTAAATTACTCCCTGGATCATCAGCTACCTACCTGTGAAAGTCCCGTCAAAATCGGTCCAGCCATTCGAGAGATTACCAGACACCAGACAGACGGAACAAACAGACAGACGGAACAAACAGACAGACGGAACAAACAGACAGACGGAACAAACAGACAGACAAAAATTTTTTTAACTTCATTTTGATATACATATGTAGCGTGTGTACATGCATTTGCATTCAGTAAAAAGCAGTTATTTTAATATTACAAACAGACACTCCAATTCTATTTATTTGTATAGATACAGTCATCTACCCTATTGTGATCTTCATATAAATAAATAAACACGAACTGACAAGTTTTAATTTAATATATCTACGTTAAAAGATATCATCACATAGCATTCAAAATAAATTAATATATATGCTCTCTGGCTTAAACAAAGCCTATGAAAAAGCCTTTCTTTTATACGAATTATATCTAACATAAATTCCTAGTAATAATAGAGGAAGAAAAGAAACGTGATATGGGTACAGACGAACGTATATATAAATAAGGGAAATGCGCAATTTCATGAATATTTTTTGTGCTGGTATTATGTAAATGCCATTTGTATCTAAGGCAAATACTCCTGAACCAGCGCCAATTTCTTAGGGTCTAGGAACTCTCTAGTACTAAATATTGATCTTGTAAAACCCGTAGCGTACCCGTACGTTTTATTGTTTAATTATTATTATTACATTATTAGTTAAATTTCAATGTTTAATACGAGTATTATTATCTGGGTGGATTACCAAGAAATACTCTAGTTCTCTTGATAACCTATCTATATCATCCATCCCGTTTTATCCGCAAAAAACTTCTACCGTCTCTGTCTAGTAAGAAAACATAGCATGTCGCTTTGTTCGTGGCTCCGTCAGCGTGTATATCCCCGTTTGTATGTCGTGTCGGTTCTTTCCTCAAGAATCAAAAGATCTCCATACTTTTCGTTGAAATCGGTGCAGCGGTTTAGCCGTGACCACGTAACAGACAAACAGAGTTACTTTCGAATTTGTAATATTACCAGCTTTTTCCCGCGGCTCCGTCCGCGTCCGGTTATCGCGACAAAAAGAAGCCAAGGTGCAAAACTATCTCTTCACGGCAACCCATTGAAATTGGTTCAGCAATTTAGCCGTGAAAACGTAACAGACAAACAGATTGAAAGACAGACAGAGTTATTTTCGAATTTGTTATATTAGTATGGATTAGTATAATTAGTACCTATATTAATATGGCTGATGTAACCAATAATATTCATATAAATAATATATATTAATGTCTAAAAATCATAGAAATGTATCTTTTGTTATTAAACTATTTTATGTAGCTTTGATAGCAACTGTCGAAAGAAATCTATACATCTATACAAATAAATTAAATTGAAGTGTCTGTTTGTAATATTAAAATAACCGCTTTTTACTAAATGCATATGTATGTATACACGGTACATATACCAAAAATGTAGTTTAAAAATTTTTGTCTGTCTTTCTGTCTGACGGTCTGTCTGTCTGTCTGTTTGTTCCGGGTAATCTCTGGAACGGCTGGACGGATTTTGACGGGACATTCACTGGCAGGTAGCTGATGATCCGGGGAGTAACTTAGGCTACTTTTTTTAGACTAACTTTGTCCCGCGGCGTTACTCGCGGCACAACAATAACCGCGGGGTTCAGCTAGTAGGTACATATAAAACTTTCCAGACAAGAAGGCGGGGCTTCCCTCTTCACAAGCCGCGTTTCGACAATGTTCAGTTGGCAACTTTTGTTCTTCTACTTTTTTATAATATTTATATCTGGGTAGGTATTGTTCATACAAGCTATAACCATTTATCTTGGGGCTATAAATGATAACTTGTACAGTTGTATTTCTTTTCGCAACGA
Organism: Spilosoma lubricipeda; assembly: GCA_905220595.1. Taxonomy (NCBI): domain Eukaryota; kingdom Metazoa; phylum Arthropoda; class Insecta; order Lepidoptera; family Erebidae; genus Spilosoma; species Spilosoma lubricipeda. The sequence goes on from HG992299.1 coordinate 8,810,020, forward strand.
TAATACTATCAGTAGTAGGAGTAAGAAGTTGGAGGTTGGTTGTGTCTGTACTGTGAATTGTGAAAATAAATTATTGCAATGGAAGACTTGGTGAGTATTACTGATTTATTTCTTTTCTTCGATAGCCTTTAACAAACCACTGTTCGATATAGGCCTTTTCTTAGTTAGTTTGCCTAATGTACGGTGCAACTGTACATTGCGAAATTGTAAACATCGCGTCAGCAAATCCGTCAATATTCATTATTAATTTCCATTTAAAAGTTAGTTCGCTATCGGTCATTGAACTCACCGTGTGTTCTCAACTGTCAATGTCATTAAGCATTAATCGTATATTACTAGCTGACCCGGCGAACTTCGTATAGCCAGATTTACATAAATATCTCAGCTTCCCACAGGCAGTGTACCGTTTATTTCTTAATTTTCCTTGTACACACACCTTATCGTAACAACAACTTATCACATAAAAAGAAGAATTATTTAATTTGGTGCAGCCGATCGGAAGTTATGCGTGTTACATTTCGGCGATTCATTTGTATAAATATATTTTTTAGGTCAATTTATTAAGACTCGTATCGTTTTACCATATAATATCATAGCATTGAAATTTGTGTGGTAACAAACCATATATTTAAATAAATATAAGTTAAAACGTTATAAATAAATATAAGTAAACTTAATATCATATAACAATAAAAAAATTATCACAATCATCGAATAAGTCTATTGGTACGCTGTGATATTCATAAATTTTCTAATTTTTTGTATATTATATACTACAACACACAAATTATGAATAATTCAAGTTTTTTTTGCAAAAATTATTTCAATTATACTCTTCCTTGAAAACATTTAGATAGGTTTTTTGGTAATTAATATGTCTTAACTATAGATATTGATCTTGCACATCGATGCAACTCAGTATAACATTTTTCATCCTAAACAAACAGGAAAGGTATGTCAACAAAAATATTTAGGACATCTAACACACAGCATCAAAATTTATTTAAATGTGCCATCTTCTTGGTTAGATGTGTATATTCTAAGCTGTTTTGTCTTTTTAAGTAGCAAGATAATAAGTGCATTAAGTAGCAGTAGCCACGCTTCGGCATAAATGTGCCGGCTCGACCGGAGTGATACCACGGCCGCACAAAAAAACCGATGTGAAATAACGCTTGCGCTGTGTTTTACCGAGTGAGTGAGGATACCCGAGGCCGACACCCATTCCTCATCCCCTCTCCTTCCTCACCCCCCAAAGGTCGGCAACGCTCTTGTGACGCCTCTGGTGTTGCAGGTGTCCATGGGCAGCATGAATCGCGTACCATCAGGTAATACGTCTGCTCGTTTGCCCCCATTCAAAAAAGAGAAAAAAAAGTATGTGCAATTGATATATCAGAATATATGCCTTTTTAAAGACGTTGTTTTACTACATCACAGAAGGAAAAACTCTGAAAATAATCATTCAATACAACAAGTGTTTAATTATCTACTTTATGACTACAGCTTTTAGGTCGATTTTCTGGTTTTTATTATGTTTCTATCAATCATGCATTTATATTAGCCACAATACTGGTGACCTCTTCCATTATGCTCTGCGACCTTCGCTTCCCGGCACTTATTTTACATGTAGAATACTAAATTAACTACATACAAACTTGACTTGCTATTCAAAATTCCTACAATACATATAACAATTGATGTTCCACATACTATTATAGTCTGAGCGAATAAAATAGGTCTTATGCAATTTTCCTAATAGCCAACCCATCTGCGCAACTTTATCTTTTAATTTTTTCCCGTTCTTGCAATATGTTTCATTGTTACTAGTCAAATATTACTAGTGCCGTATGTAATATAGGTTTCCTCGGTTCAGGCCATCAGCTATCCGGGGTTTTCTTTCTAGCGGTTAATCAGAAAGAAACCAACTAAAATCGCATGCTGCACCATTCCTCGCGTGTGATGTAAGGAATCTGGGTACATCTTTTATTAAGAACATATATAAATGATGCATAAGCACAATGATGATGTTAATTACTTAACCTTTAAACAAAGTAAAACAGTCATGAATACATTTCTTTTACACATTGGTCACACATGCATTAAATTATATTCTCGTAAATGTATTTAAATTTTATTTATGTACTTTCCTGACAAGTCATTTAAAATAAATGAATTGCAAAGAGGTATAATAGAGAGGGAGACAAGGCGAGATTGATTTTGGCTATATAACACTGCCGTTTGTACATTTATATATCTAACATTTTATATCCTCTTTCATAACTCTATTATACGAAATACAAATAAACAAACTGTCTATTTTGTCTTAAGACAGACAAACTATATAGAAATAAAATTTAAAAAAGTATTAGTTTTATAATCATACCTTTATTTATACTAGCTATCCCGTGCCCAATTCGTTGGGCGGTACGCATATTTTCTCCGCCTTGCTTTGCAAATCCGGCTACCATGAAAAAGTCTTTCCACTTTTCGGCTTATTATAATTATATCCTATGTCACTCACAAATAACGTAGCCTTCTATTCGTAAAATAATTATCAAAATCGTCACCAGAGGTTACCCCCTACAACGTCACAAACTCACAAACTTTACCTCTTAAATAATAGTATAGATTAATATATACGACAATTACTCATTCTTACGGCTCTCTTTTTCCCTTTACCCATTAAAGTATTTGTTAGCAAGGCAACGTAGAACAATATTTACGCTCTTAAGGCTTTGTAATCTGATATTTTCCTTTTAGTTCTACAAACAAACAAACAACAAAATAAAAAGTACTTAACACTGTAAGGAAAAGTTCGAGGTCATACTTACATTCTTTGGTAATAATAGATTTTTTATTTCATATAACTTTGATAGCCTTGATAACTTTTGTACCTATATTGTTTTCTTTCTCCATTTGAAGGTTGTCTATAAGAAATTAAGTACTTTTGGCGATAAGGCCACCCTTTGTACACATTTATATGTGTGATACATTCCTTGTTCAAATTCTTTTCGTGTACAATAAACGGTTTATTTCTATTTAATACTATTGGAAATATCTATATTTACATATACTAGATTTTGTCCGCGACTCCGCCCTCGTGTATATCGGTTATTGCGGCAAATAGCATCCTATGTTGTCCATCAAGAATCAAAGCATCTCCATGCCAAATTACATTAAAATCGGTACAACGATTTAGCAGTGAAAGCGTAACAAAAAGTCAGCTACACAGAATTACTTTCGAATTTATAATATTAGTTTAATGTATGGATTACAAAGGGTCGACTCGACCTGAGTGGATATCAAAGCCTCGCAAAAAACCTTGCGTTGCTTTTCATAGTAGGTCAAGTTAATGAAACCCTTATTTCTGAGGGAGAGTGGGCAGACTTGTGACTCTTGTAATCTGTCTATTTGCACTGGTAGTCACTGTTCATGGTAATCCGAATGCTAGATTGCACCCAAAATGGTATTATTTAAGCTCTCAACAATTCCCCTTCTCCTTTTTAAAAGATAACTCTTGTAGATACTAGGTGTCGCTTGGGACTTGATTAAACTTCATCCTTCATCATAATACCCAGACTCGGAACAATATTTTGAGACTACTATACATGGAAATTGCTTGTCACATGAGAACATGTGTACATAATATTCTTATATACCTACTTTGCAGCTTGTTCTTAAATTGAAATCATTTAATAATATATCCTATCTAATCTCGATAGTGTATATATTATTAGAATTACAAAAAAGCACTTGCAACGGAACAAGTATTTGACTAAAAATTAAAAACTTTTATATTTTTATCATAAAAACTTTAATCAATGTATCAATCACCAAGTTTTTAACAATCTCCTCCTTTTTGAAACTTAGTTAAACTACGTAAAATAAAACGTAAAACGCTTATCTGCCGCTACTGTTACGGGAATTTAAATTTAACTCGCAACATACTATGACAGTATACCTACACAATACGTATAAGTGTCTTCATCAAAAAATCATTTCTTTAAAAGTTTTGGCTGCCTGTCTGTTAATCTCTGGAACGGCTTAACCGATTTTGACGGGACTTTCACTGGCAGATAGCTGATATTATATAGAGTAACTTAGGCTAAATTACATCACACTAATTCCAAAACTAAGAACTTATTACTTTCCTTTGAAAGCCACAGGCGATGGTCAGGTCAATTAGTAAATTATACAGACACAAACAACACGATTAAATTATATTATTCATCTAGAACGCTCTAAAAGCATCCTAAAATTTATTAAGTCTAGAAATAACCTGATACTTTATTTAAAACAAGTATAGATGTGCTTTTATTAGCATGGTAACACGTAAATGTGTTTATTGGCCTTGAACCGTAGTAATACCAATACTCTATTCCCATGTGTTAATGAGGCCACAGACATTATGCCACTAGAATAAGCAACATGTGTTGTTCTCGTTTGGAATATTGAAATTCATATATTTATCTATATTCATATTTTAAGCTGAACAGTTTATCTGAACGTGCAATTCTCGGGAAGTACTGGTACGAATTGAAAGTTTATTTTTGTGTTTTATAGCCCACTAGCTTTTGTATGCGTCTCTGCCCGCGTGTATGTCGGTAATCGGGGTAAAGATCAAAGTATCTTCAGACCAAATTTCGTTAAAATCGGTACAGTAGTTTAGCTATGAAAGCGTGACAGACAGACAGTAACTTTTGAATTTATAATATTAGTGCTTATTGACATATCGATCATATAAATAATATCACACTACGATTAAAAAACGAGATAAATTGAGTTCTTTTGAGAGACGCAAATATTTATAGTGGCATGACAGTGACACTATATCCGTGGGTCACGATGTTTAAAAAACACCAATCAGGAAAGCTGTCATAATCATGCACATTTTGACAGCTGAATAACCAAGTAACTGTCAAAATGTCTGTTTTGTTTTAAGTTGGTGTGCAAAGAGAAATGATAATTTGGTGCAGTTACGTGACATGAGTTTGAGGGAAAATTGTTGCCCACAATATTTGGTTTGGTTTCATGTAGGTACTTCTGAATACAGAAACCTTACCTGTGCAGGGACGGAATTAAAAAAGGAAGTGTTACCACTCATATTAATCCAGCCGACTTAGGGAGGAAACTGTGGGAGGAGGAAGGGTGTAACTGAGAAGATTATGTATGTATTTATGAAAAAGGTGTATAGAAGTATTCTATCAGTCAATCTAGCTTTTATAATACAAGCTCTGCTTAGTTTGCAGCTAGTGGGCGTAGTGTGTGAGATGTCTGAAATATTATAATTATAAAACTACACAGGATGACAGTAGGTAAATAAAAATAAAAATAAAATAAAATAAACTTTATTGTACACCAATTGATACAGTTATATTTAAAAACTAAACAATATAATAACCATGTACAAATGGCGGCCTTATCGCTAAAAAGCAATTTCTTACAGGCAACCTTTGGATGGACAAATCAACTCTAGAAACACAAATTCATGGGTAGTTTGGTGTTTAAAATAAATAAGGAAACAAATGAACTTCTTTCAGATAAAATATCATAAATAGAAATATAGAGATTTTAATACAAACAAATAAAACATATAAATAGTGCACAATATCCACACTTTTATAATAAAGAATAGTGAGTGATGAAATATCTTTAACAGGTAATAAATTACGGAGATAAGAAATGTTCTTTGACCATTTTTTTAAATATAGGCAGAGATTTGGCACGCTTTACAGCTATTGGCAAAGCATTTCATAGTCGGACAGCCTGTACAGTAAACGACAATGCCAGAGATTCGGATGACCTCAAGGATCTTGAATGTGTGTCACTGAGAAAAACAAAGCGTTTTTTTAAATAAGGTGGAGTGCACGGATGAAATAGAATACCATAAAGTATGGAAAGAATATGAGCATCCCGTCGAAGGCGAATTGGGAGCCACTTAAGCTGGTTGCGATATTCAGATACATGGTCATATTTGCTAGGTATAGGTACTGTAAAGAAAAGGAAAACCAACCAACTAAACAACCTAAGTTCTAACCGGTCTAGCACGAGTAGTATAGAATATCAAAACCACCTTTCCAAGACGAGTTCTATGTCCACCTGTAAGATTATATAAGACGGTTAATACACCTATTTGCGTCTACGGGTCCACCCTGAGGTGGTACCCAGCGTTCAACGACCTTGACCTACCGGTCCGGATTCACCCGACATACGTGTCCGGCCCAATCCCACTTTAATCTGGCAGTCTTCTTGCCTACATCCGTAACTTTAGTTTTGGAACGCACCTCTGTTTCTAATTTGATCCTGTCGCTTGACACCCAACTTGCTTGTACGTGTACATACATATATGTATAAATATAACACTATCAGAATTAATATTCGGACTAACAACTTTTTGAATGATAAAATAGATAAAGTGAAAAAAAAATTTAAGAGATGAAATGAAAGATTAAATCTAGTTATATCGTGTCATTGTATGAATTGTTTTTAAATACTCTTATCTGATAACATAGATAAGAATAATAATGTCTTGTAATGTTATGGCAGATTATATACATATATATATATATGTATTCTTTTACAATTTATGGGTGCTAAATAACCGGTTTACCACCCTTTCTTTCGGTGTAGCACATATGACTATATCCAATGTATGGCCATTTATTTCGACCAATATAATGTAAACTAACTTTACCTTTGAAAAGTATATTATTAAAATGAACGTCTTTCGGTACATTTAAATCTTCTAATATTTTGTAAACATCAGAGGATTTAAATGTACCGGAGACCTATTCCAACCGTGCGAAGTCAAGGCGGATCGCTAGTGTGTTAATAAAGATTTTGTGTACGCTTGTGACCGTTTAATTCTCATTTCACTATCAAGAATTCCCTGAAGAGTATCCTTGGTCTGTTCTAGTTGTTTGTTCCTTTAGTAGTAAGAAACTTTTTGAATGGTTAGTTTAGTAAAAGGTATTTTATCGCTAGTTTTAACAACATTTTATTAGATAAGCTCTTGTGTGGGTATTTATGTCCATGGTAGTAAGGTGGGAGGGGGGGCTGATTTCTGAAGAATTGAAGAATAGTACACCAATTATAATAGGCTATCCAATAAAATCTGCAACCATATCCAAATACTCCTGCGATCCATTGCCTACATTGCCACCAGATTATAACGTTATTTTTTGTTTCTTAAAGAAAACTTCTGCATTAGGAATCAATATCCTGTGTCACGGGGGACACACAGAACACCCAAACTCAGTACACAATTTGTGAATCGCGCAAAGTGTTCGTTGTGTTTATCAAAGTCTTGTTTATTATACCCGTACCGTGCCTGTACATCCGCGACAGTTAAAAAAAAAAACATAATGTAATGCGAAAAATCTCATGTGTAATGGATACCCATTACGTTACATTAAGTATACAGTTAGTGCATTAGTGCTCACAGAGAGCAGAACATGACATGCGCTAGTAGCTATGTTGATCTAGCTAAATTAATCACAAATCACTTACAAAATATACTTTTGTGTCTTAAGAACCACTATTTTTGTAGAAAAATAACCATAAAACGAAACATTTAGCGAGGGAAAGGAGTCAAAGATAGTTTGATTATTATATTTCATCGAAAAGGTTAATAAGACACTAAAAATTTGCTTAGCCCCGCGGTGTTACCTGCGGTACAACAAAAACCGCGATTAACGCCGCAGGTCAAAGCTAGTCAAAAAAAGTAGCCTAAGTTACTCCTTAGATCATTAGCTATTTGCCAGTGAAACTCCCGTCTAAATCGATTTAGCCGTTCCAGAGATTACCCGGAACAAACAGACAGACAAAAATTGTAAAAAATGTAATTTTGGTATATGTACCGTGTATACTGTATGTATGCATTTAGTAAAAAGCAGTAATTTTAATATTACAAACAGACACTCCAATTTTATTTATTTGTAGGTATAGTTAATCCCAATTGGTTTAGTTAACAATAAGAAACACACATCGGTAACTAGCATGGCATGTTCGACTAAACAAAAAATAATAAAAACAAACACTACACAATACGAGTAGAATCAAAATAAGCAATTCAAATTATTTATAACAACGACAATTATAACCGTGCAATGTCGTTGAAAGAGAGTGAGACTGTTTTACCGACAGAGAAAGTATTTAAAAAATGGCGGCTCGTGTTTTTCCCGCGCTGCAACTTCATAGACTTTTAACTGGTTAAAGTAATGGGAAATGTTATTTTTCTAACACATTGTTTATTGATGACATGCGTGATTGACATATTGATTGTAAAAACGAGAAAGTCATGACTAATGGCTTTAGATCCACGAGTATTTTCACCATTATATTAGAAATAGATAGCTGAACCCCGCGGTGTTACACGCGGTTATTGTTGTACCGCGAGTGACGCCGCGGAGCAAAGTTAGTTTACAAAAAGCTTTGCCCCGCGGTGTTACCTGCGGTACAACAAAAACCGCGGTTAACGCCGCAGGTCAAAGCTAGTAAAAAAAAGTAGCCTAAGTTACTCCTTAGATCATCAGCTACCTGCCAGTGAAAGTCCCGTCAAAATCGGTTCAGCCGTTCCAGAGATTACCTGGAATAAACAGACGGACAGACAGACAAAATTGTAAATGGTATATGCACCGTGTAGTAAAAAGCGGTTATTTTAATATTACAAACAAACACTCTTTGCTGGTCTCCTTTATGATCGTTTTCATGACACCGTTTCTCAACAGTCAAGGCAAAGTATGATAGTAAATAGGCAAAGTTAGGGTAAGCGGTACCACAAGACTTGAATAGCAAAATATGACTAAGACGACAGAAAACCAAAGAAAACGAGATTCCGTATCGCAATCAACAGGCCAAATATTTATATTTTCTTTCTTTTCTTTTTGTAAAAACCAAAGAACTAAATAGTTAGATAAGTATAATAATACAAATCAGTCAAACACCTTAATAAATAATACATAGATATAAACAATAATCCCGAGCCTATTTATGAAATATTTAAAATAATATTTATTATAATAATACTATTAATAATACTAAGATCTTGTCCATATTGCGACTAGGTATAGATATCAATTACAATCCTAAAATGCACTTACATACTTAATCTTTACTCCCATCTACCCTAAAATACTAATAACGACCCATTACCCCAACCTCATCATTATTTCAACTACAGCTATTACCATAAAACTTTTTTACATACTGTATTTACAAAAGGTATTTCATAAGTTTTTAAACAGCGCATTCCCAACTCTAAAGTACATTTTTGCTAATCACTACCGTGGTGTTCCTGGTATTATCGACTCAGATGTGCTATATTTGCGCATCCTCTATAACTTTCTATTTGGTGTAAAACACTGTGCTATACGCATCGAGGCGAGGGGGACGCACCCTTCTATTTTCGGTATCACATTTTCAGTTTCAGTCGGTCTCGTGCTCCGCGCCGGACGCCATACGGCGCCATTTTACTTAAAACGCGAATTTATTATTGTGTATTTTTCGCTGGTCGATTTGAAGTTCGATTTTTGAAAAATGACAGTTGATGTTACTCCGACTTCGGTATCCGGAATTAATATAAAAGTGAGTTCCATATTTAACTCGAATAAGGAATTTCTGCACATCACTATTTTAGGTCCGGGTTGAATGTGTCCTGTTGTCAAGCTACTTAAGTTAGTGTTCATACAACTTGGCTTGGTTTTTTTTTAACAGTCCTGTGTTATACTGTATTAAATTCGGTAGCATTTTAAAGTGTAAAAAAACCTAATATTCATTGCTTTCTTGATTAAAAGTCAACTAAACTAAAACAAAACTCGACTAATTTAGAAGTATTTTCCAAATCACGCAATCGAAACTTCGCTGTATTACATAAAACAGTTTTCTTACATTATATTTTTTTATCTAGATGCAAGTATAAAATAGTTTTGACCTTGACAGAAATGTTTCAGTAATATTTACTGAAGATAATTTCTGTAGTGTTTACTGTAACAATCAGATAAAGGGTTTATTTTTAATTTGTTTGTTTGTTTTGTTTTTCAGAGCTCGCAGAATCGTCTGCTCATCAAGAATGGAAAGGTCGTCAACGATGATGGAATGGAAGACTTGGATGTCTATATTGAGGATGGAATTATTAAGTAAGTATATACATAACATAAAGCAAACCAACCCGTTTGGCAAGCGTTGTATATTCCAAAACCTCCTTACAAAAGGAAGGCGTTTGTCCAACAGTGGGATATGTAAGAATGATATACTTAACCTATTTTGAAAAGAATACATTCGACAATCACTTTAACTTGACAGACAGAAAATTTTTTAACTACTTTTTTGGTATATGTATCGTGTATACATACATATGCATTGGTTAAAAAGCTGTTATTTTAATATTACAAACAGACACTCCAATTTTATTTATTTGTATAGAGTATAGATAATGCGAAGGATAAAAGAAATCACTATATATTTACACAAAACAAATGATTTATTAAGATAACAAGGACCAGGGATTTAGTCAATAAGAAAAACGCAACCGGTTTGTTCCTTCTGGATCAAGTTATCTCCTGTCTTAGTTTGGCAGTTTTCGAACAAGTAGACGAACGAACAATAGTTTGCATATTCATCACTAGCTTTTGCATGCGGCTTCGCTCACGCAGACTTTCATCCCCTGATTTGACCGCTTAGGGGTGGAATTTCAAAAAATCCTTTCTTAGTGCTCACTTACGTTATATACAGAACCTACAGGCAAACTTTCAGGATTCTAGGTTCAGCGGTTTGGGCTGTGCGTTGATCTCTGGATATGTCAGTCACCTTCCTCTTTTATATCTATAGAAGATTAAAGTTCGCAAACGTTCAACTTATATTGTTGTTATATACTCTCTTCGTTCAGTCGTTCAAAATCAATAAGCTTTTATTTCAACTAAGCCTTTTTGGACACTTTTGAAATGTTACATTAGGCAATAACTCTAGTTGCTAGGTCAAAATGTTATTCTTATGGAGAAAACCGGTAAGAAACTCCATAAGTTACTCTTTAAAAACACAGATATTCAATATTTTTGTGTTATTACATTAATATTTATATTTATGTATGCTACAACAACTTAAAATAGCAAAAAAATTGTTTGATTTGCATGTATTGGTTTTATTTGATTCCTATAGTTTTATCACTTACTAGCAGACCCACGCAACCTCGTTTGCGTCTCATATTGCCCGTAGCGTAATAATTTCCCCCGTTTTTGTAACATTCTTCAGTGGTGCTCCGCTCCTGCAGGTCTTAGCGTGATGATATATAGCCTATAGCCTTCCTGGATAAATGGGCTATATAACACTGAAATAATTTGTCAAATCGGACCAGTAGTTTCTGAGATTACAACAAACAAACACTTCAGCTTTATATCGATTTACTTATATATAGATTTACTTAACTAATATAATCTTTGTCGAATTCAGTACTTTGTCTTTGCACCTCCCGTATAATATTTCTACATCTCCTGAATGGTGACTGGGAGAGAATGCATCATGGCCGTTAAGTCCGCCTTTGTGGGTCATGTGCAACTAGTTTTAAATAAATAAATTAAGAAAATCGTCATCATCAATCATTTACACTTTAAAGATAGAGTCTTAAGTTATAGCACATAATATGTAACATCTTAAATTCCACTTATCATCTCAAATAAAGCACTGGTGTATTTCGGAGAAATCCGACCACGTGCATCCCACACATTAGTAAAACCGTACATCTTTGATAAAAGTAATTACCGCTCACGCATGTTTTTATTTACTGCATTCTTGTCAAACTTACCGTTTTAATCTTATTGCCAAGAGAATATACATCGAAAGTCCTGTGCATACAATCAGAACACAAAACCTCTTCATGAAAAGTCCGACGCCAAATTTTTTGTTAGAAACGACTTTTAATTAGAATAAGTTGTATTTATAAGAAGTGTATTTTAAGATGTTTTATAAAATCTAATATGCACTTTGTCTTACTTTTGATTAAGCAAATATCTGCTGTATTATAGCTTTAAGGACATACCTAATTTCATGGATGAAATTAAATATAGACATATATTAAGACTTTCAGGGTGTTCTGGAATCGACAAACCTTTTGCTGCTGTTAATACGACTTTCACAGACCTTGTGGCATAAGGGACCCTGCTTAGTACATATAAAAGTTTCTTTTTAACCGACTTCAAAAAAGGAGGTTTCTCAATTCGACCGCATACATTTTTTTCTTTTTTTTTGTGTGTTCGCGGATAACTTCGTCGTTTATGCACCGATCTTGATGATTATTTTTTTAATAAAACGGTGGTACCATGATAAATACACTAAGATCTGATGATGGCCTCAAGAGAAATCGAGTCAAACCTTGAAGTCGGTTTCATTTTTGTTAATTTTTTTCATAGTTTATATCTAGTATACATATACAACTTGAGCCTAGCACAGACAAATTTAAAAAACCGTAACGTATACGCAAAGGTGGATTTTACATCAGTTTATGAGACTATCTCTAATACTAATTTCGAATCAGTGTTGGCCATATTTGATCCAAACTTAGCTGCAGATAATTTTGTGGCAATTATCAAATCTATAATCAATACACATACTGCAACAAAGCGCATTCCTTCCAAACACAGAACGTGCAAACCATGGATAACTAAAGGTTTGTTACGCTGTATCCGAAATCGGGATAATATGTATCGCAAGTTAAAAAATGAACCAGAAAATGTGTGCCTTAAACTGACCTATATACGATATCGCAACTTTTGCAATAAATTACTAAAAAGACTGAAACATGCCTATGAGAAATGTGAGTTTTTGAAAGCACGGAATAACCCAAAAGCAACATGGAAAGTCATAAAGAATATTACTCATAAAAACATACTTTTGCTCAAAAAACTCCCCTAGAGAGCTGCTTAGTGTAGATACTGGTACGGAGACATCTGTAAATAAAGTTAACGAATATTTCTCAAGTATTGGTAAAGATTTAGCACTTAACATCAACGCATCTAGTGCTAATGATAATTTAACATTAACTGATAGCAGTCCATACAGTTCCTTAGTTTTGCTACCCACAGATGACGCGGAAGTTAATAGAATTATTCGAAGTTTACGCCCAAATAGTGCTATTGGATGGGATGAAATCCCAACCAAATTACTTCAACAGTGCGCGCCCATACTAGCTCCCATCGTCACGCATATTTGTAATGTTTCAATGCAGCTCGGTATATTCCCGAGATCGTTTAAAAGAGCTGTAGTGCATCCTATCTATAAGAGCGGTGATAGAGGGAGTGTCAATAACTACAGACCAATATCTATACTGCCCGTACTGTCAAAAATTCTGGAGAAGCTACTTAACTCCCGTCTTACTAATTTTCTTAATAAATATAACATTCTTGCACCGAACCAGTTTGGTTTCAGATATGGAAAGTCTACGCAAGATGCAGTAACATCGCTTGTTGATCAAGTAGTCGACAGTTTTGAGGCCGGTCAAAAATGTATAGGTATTTTCTTAGATATAAAAAAAGGTTTTGACACTGTCTCTATTCCACACTTATTATCAAAGATGGAGGGCTACGGAATACGTGGCTTAGCTTTACGTTTATTTTCTAACTATTTATCTGAACGAACACAATGCGTTAAAATTGATTCCCACATTAGTGGTTGTGTGTCATTGGATTACGGTGTACCTCAGGGCTCAGTACTCGGCCCAACTCTCTTTCTACTGTACATAAACTCATTGTGTAAGCTTTCCATCCCTAATTGCAGTATTGTCACTTACGCGGATGACACAGTGTTACTAGTCCGTGCTAGTAACTGGCGTGATGCATTTGACTATGCTGAGCTGTCTCTCGGTCGGGTAATGCAGTGGCTTAGTAACAACTTTTTAACACCTAATCTTGACAAAACCACCTACTTAACGTTTTCGAAATCAAGCATATCTCAGCCCTCATTAGATACCTACTTTCTTAAGGCACATATCTGTGAATTATATCCCAATAACCATTCTTGTGACTGTGTAATTTTAAACAGAACCAAAGAAGTGAAATATCTAGGTGTCATAATTGATAATTTACTTAAGCGGAAATATCATCTAATTAATTTAACAGCATGGGTACGTAAAATCATTAACATTTTTAAAAAATTGCGTCACTCTGCTGACTTGGATACTCTACGGACAGTCTACTTCTCTTTAGGCCAATCAATAATAGGTTACTGTATTGGAGTGTGGGGTGGAGCGGCTAAGACACTCATCTTACCGTTGGAGCGTGCACAGAGGTCTATTTTGAAGGTGATGACCTTTAAGCCTTTTAGATACCCTACCTCGCAGCTATACAAGGACTGTAAAGTACTTACTGTCCGACAGCTTTTCGTGCTTGATACTGTCTCCAGAAAACATGGTTCACTTGTTTATGATCCAACATTAACAAAAAAACGTCGTTCGTACAAAGTTTGCCAAACTAAAAAACATAGTACCTCAACAGCTGCAAGGCATTACGGTGTGCTTAGCAGTCATTTGTATAACACTGTAAATAGATACTGCAATATATATACACTACTTAGATCTAAATGCCAAAGAAAAGTAAGCGAATGGCTTATGTCTAAAACATATGAGGAAACTGAAGAACTCTTTAAAAATATCTATTCTGTAATCTTCTCTTACACACACACAAACACTCACTCACACACACACACACACACACACACACACACACACACACACACACACACACACACACACACACACACACACAAACACACAAACACACACAAACACACACACACACACACACACACACACACACACACACACACAAACACACACACAAACACACGCACACATGCTATTAGTAGTTTAATTTTATTCTTTAAAACTTTATTATGATTCATTCATGTTATAGATTCTTGCTGTACCCTGATACCCATAACACAAGTTAGATCTTACCATGGGTATCAGTGTTGCAAAATCATTTCGTTACATATATCTTGTAAAACCAGTTTGATGCATTGTTGTTGTAATTTTATGGATAAATAAACATTTATTATTATTATTTCCTTTATTTCATGTATATACACATTATTTACATTTTTAAATATAAATATAAAAACAAATACATTTAAAAATATAAAAATAGTAGACCACCGACTTCGGGTACAGGGACCGAGAAACCGGTGGTTAGGGCTCCAGAGACAGGAACCTCCTCACAATACGAGCCGTGTCAAGGAGGACTGCCTTCTGCATCAGACCCTTGATCCAGCCATCTAACGTGAGCCTCTTAAGGTGTTCGTCGAGGCTCCTGGCAATTAATCCGTGAGCAGATACGACTATCGGAACAATGATCGCCGAATCCACATTCCACATATCGACAATCTCGTGAGATAAATCCAAATATTTTATTTGTTTTTCTTTTTCGGCTTTCACGAGATTCTCGTCATGTTATTATTATTATTATTAGTATAAACTGTAGATAGGTTATTAAAAACGATCATTAAACAGTAACTAATAACTATTACCTATCTTTTACTGAAATGTTTGATCCAGAAGACGTTGTATAGACTATCGTATAACGGATTTTTTTAAATTTTTTTTACTTACTTTAAATATATAAATCAGACAATCGGTAAAGTGACATATTAGTCGGTACCACTGATCTGTGGTCGGTACGATAAAACACACTGAGAGCTTACAAGGTGTAAGCTGTCCCGATTGTGATGTAACCTACTTTCCCGATTTAGATTTTACTTATCCGGAAACGTGAATCGACTTTACTATGTACTTACATATTTAGTTAGAGACAATTTCATTTATTGCCTAAGGACGATTTATTGGCCAATTTTGACTGTCTTATCCTTATGTAAGGAGAAGAATTATTCTATGCTGCCCTCCTATTTATTATGTGATAATCTTGTCTAGCTGGCTCATTCATATATACCTCTCTCTTATCTCTTGATTTCGTTGCGACTCTCAAAAGAAAATCACTGTTTTGGCAATATTTTTCATTGATGTTCAACTCCTATTCCTATATACTCTACGACCTTTAGCCTGCGTCAATTAACGGGCCATTTAATACTTTTTTTTTTTAACTTCAATTCAGTAGTTCCCAAGAATGCAAATGAATGATACATGAACCATGAACCATACCAAACCCACAGCCACAAAATATTATTATAGATAAAGTAGAAAGCGACATAACTAGTAAAGTTAGTATTTTTATGTAAACTTAGATAAAAATCGTCACTTAATCAAGGTACGATGACCGTTTACCTCCACCCCGTCATATACCAATCACGTCTTAAAGCGACTTCCGATGTTAACGTGAAAGCCTTAACAGTTTTCTCTAGGTAGTAAAATAGAAACACAAGTTTACTATTAGTATTTTTTTATGGAATAGGGGGCAAACTAGCAGACGTATCACCCGATGGAAAGCGATTACCGCCGCGCTAGTACACCCGCAATAACAGAGACGGTGCGTTGCCGGCCTTTGGGGGATGGGGGGAGGGGTTGGGGTACAGGACTCCGTTACCCTCACTCACTCGGTGAAACACAGCGCAGTGCTATTTCACACCGATTTTCTGTGAGGCTGTGGTATCACTCCGATCGAGCCAGCCCATTCATGCCGAAGCATGGCTCTCCCAAGGTAAGTATAATAGGAGACTTTTCGAATTACTTATCTATCTTTAATAAATGAAAGAAAGCAGAAGTGGTCCTTTCTTTATTGCTTAAGGTTCCTATAGCAATTAGGTACTGAAAGGTAACTAACCTTTCAAGCCTGGCAACACATTGGTGACTCTCAGTTGCAAGCATTCATTGACGGGGTAGTCACTTTCTATTAGGTGATTCGTCTACTCGGTTGGCCCCTATCTATACATCTCTACAAATAAATAAAATTGAACTATCTGAGTGTAGTTTCGAATTCACAGCTTTTCACTATTTTTATATAACTGTACAACCAACAAGAACATACTCCTTAAAAGCTAAGAGCCACAACAACAGTATAATACAAGCATTGGAGCTGCCATAATTACAGGTTACCACGGAAAGCAAAATTAAATAATAACAGATAGTTGGGAGCATAAGGCATCCGTTAACGTACTAAAAGGTACTTACATAAAAAAAAATTTGAAAATTTTTCTTTGTCTGTTTATTTCAGATAAGCTCTCGAAAGGCGGGACTGATTTTGACAGGATTTTCACCTGCAGATAGTTGATGATGAGGAATAACTTAAATGACTCATTTTAGACTAGTGGCCACCGCAGTGTACCTCGCGGGGCGTAGCTAGTCATAAGGGAAACCATAAATACATATACATATTTTAAAAATACTTAGGATTATTCGTTATGTACCATTAATGCGATTAACTTCTTTAAGTTTTCCATGAAGTGTTTAACTACCGTTTCATATTGTGTTTTTTTCTTTAGAATATTTATTCCGCATACGATAATAATAGCCTACAGTAGTTCAAAAGAAGAAAGAAAATGCTACCAATCATTTTAATTATTTACTTTTTATACACCGTAAAATCAATACCATATCAAAAGTTGTCTAAAAAAGTAACACGTATAGTACTTATGTATTAAATGTACGTATATCCAGCACTGGACTGCGATAGGCTCATGATAGTGCTGATGATGATTTATTCACATAAAATGGTTGTATGTATGTCATGCTACAGTATAAAACAAAAAAAACTTGAGGTGTCAAGGGACACCCGGAGGGAACGAATTAATAGTTTTAAATTGTAACGTGATTCGCAATTGAAATAAAAAAAACCAAAAACATTGTACATATACATACACACACACATATCTATATACATATATTTATAGCAAAAAGATAAGATTGTGTTATCACACAAAGATTTGTCTTAGGTGGGAATCGAACCCAATACCTCTGGCTTAGCAGTATAGATCAAAAACCACTAGACCAACGGGTCATACCACAGAACAAAGGAATATATACTCTCTTTTTCTGTGGGCCATACAATCTCAAAATTTAAAGAAGTAAAGAAAAATCTGTACTAATATTTTAAATTCGTAAGCAACTTTGTCTGTTACGCTTTCATATATATTTTTTAAATTAACTTTTAATTGCACGTAACATGCAAATAAGAATCACAAGAAATAGTAAAAGTTAGACGTAATCGGAAACAGATTATTTTTCACTTTCATTACTACACAGTTGAATAGATTACTAGTAACAAACACGCAAACACGGAGACGGAGACTCGATCAATCGTATCTTGATAACTATTTTCTTTTCTTTCATTTCAGACTATTAAAGTTTTGATTAGATTTTACTGCTTAGTTGGTTTCGCGTGTGCTAATGTTTAGATTACAAAATCCGGGGTGAAATTACCTTGTTATACATTTTTCAAGTGAAAACTTATTTTGAGCACTTTTTGGGTAGACAGAAGTAATGGAATTCCCGAGCGTCACCGAACTCTTTCCATTTCTACTTCTTTTTAGAGCAAAGAAGTTCATTTAAAGTGAGCATATACAACTGTTTGTTTTTGAGTTTTCACTTCTGTCCACAGTCTTCATGACTGCTTTGTGTATTTTTTTTTTGTAGAAATATATCTGATAATGTTGTCACACGTAGTTCAGTCTTTAGGTATTCATATTTTAAACTGTTCTGAGAGATCTCTTTCAACCAACAAATTTTATTCATAACGGTAATTTTATTATCGAAACATAAAGTTTTACTGCATAATATATGCACATATGTAAAACGAAATCTGTCTATGAAATTATAATTAGTTCACACGAAAATTTGTATCCGAGTACCTAACCTAGAACTAAAATCGTTTGTGTAGTCTCTTAATATAGAACAACGAGTCACGTCCCGACGGGATGGCAGATAATTTAGAAGAAAATTATGCAGCAATTTAGTCATGTAATCCTGACTTTCAACGCTTTAATTGTAGCTAATAAACCTCCTTTATAAAAAGGGCTTATGTGACCAGTAAACGGACCACTAATAGTAGGTTAGTAGCCAAGGGCTGTAAGGCATCAATTGCAGCCCGAGACCTTATAGTTTGAGGGTGCAATTGGTTATTACACCTACTACACTACACATGTTACTGGTCATGACACGCTTTAACGGCTGGCACTTGAAATGGAATATACTTTTAAATATGCAGTGACTGTGGTATGTATTAAAACACAAATTCGTCACAATAATGCATGATATGATAAGAAAAAAGCCTTTTTCGAAAAGTTTCTATGAATGTATTTTTTTGGATCATCATAATACTGTTGATTGTAACATAAAAGCCAAGCCTCTGTAAGGAACTAAATGATTATTTACACTAGACCGTTGAGTGTTGAGTGAAATGAAGCTGGTAAAGAGTTCTTTATGGTATACTTCAATTTGTCGTGCACACAATAAACGTAACTGTTAAACAGTACAGGCGAAGATGTATTTTATTAACCTATGCGCCAATAATTCCAAGTAACAGCTTTTAAAGGTCCACTAATGGACATAGACCTCTGCTCAGAAAGCAAGTCGTAGTCTACCACGCTGGTCACCTCAAAAAACGCATACCATTCCATCTTTTTGGAACTTACATGAAAGTTGTGTTTATAAATAAAACTGAAATATAAATAGAGTATGAAACAACGCTCGGTCAAGCATCTTTCGAACAAAAAATGAAAACATTTATTTTCAAGATTGTCACAAGAAGTTGATAAAACTTCGAAACGGATGTGATAAATAGACTTGTTCACTGTGTTTGGCTGGGTTCCAGTTCCGAGCCGATACAAAGCAATTTATTTTATCGGGGAAGTGCTTCCGCAACTTTAACCGTACTGTCACTTGTCTCCAAACGGAGTGCCTAATCTAACTTCATAGGGGATAAGACAAAGATGGAATATAGGAGATAGAATAGGAGCAATCAGAATGGAAAGATATTCTGGTTTTAACTAGTGAGTTATTGTTGAGATTTATATATATTTCCTTTGTAGCCTAGTTATTGTAGATACTGGCCTTACAAGGCATTGGCTCTTAAAAGTTCAAGCTGAAAAACTGGCTTTTCCCGGGGCTCCGCCCGCACATTTCGGTTATCGCGTTTAAGAGTAGCTTATGTACATCATTTCTCAAGAATCAAGGTATCTCCATGCCAAATTTCATTGAAATTGATGCAGCGGTTTAGGGGTGAAAGCGTAAAAGACAGATTTACTTTGAAATTCATAATATTAGTATGAATGTTTCTAAAGATTTAATAAGACTCTAATCTACGATGACCTAACCTCGGTAAAACAAAATTGTATTTGGGGTATCACTAGTATCAGGTCAATATGCCAAGATCAATAAAATATCAAGAAGTTCTTCCAAAGAATGTGAGTAGCGTTTTTAAAAATTTCCTTATCATGCTAGCTGCATGAGAAAAATGAAATTAAAAGAAAGATACCAAAGATAAAGGCTTCAAAAGAAATGTGTGTCGTGATTCTCTTTGCTATCTCAACATCTCAAGACTTAATTATTTAATGGTGCACAAATACTATCTGGAAATTGCTATTAAACATATTAAATACGTAATAAAAAATACTTTTCATATTAACTTGCTTTCTGCTTGTATTTGATGATGCAGAGGCGGGCGCATACCCACACACACATACAGACAAGCTGATCTGTTCTGTATCAGTAAACATGTTAGCAAATAACAGTTAAAATAAGACGAACGCTTAAAATTTCTTCATTATCATCATCATAGTATTTTAAAACATAACACACATACAATTATACATTCAAAACCCAAGTAAATCATAGTTACTCACACGCTTTTTCCTAATAATTTTCACTTCCTACGCTCATTAATAACAGTAATAAATCTGTTACGACTAGAGGGCCTAATGTGAGTTCATTTTAAATATACTCGATCGTCACGGTGACCGCGTTCTTCGTTGTGATTGACCTACAATGCAATTTCTACCAATCGTAACCCTAGAACCACTTGCCGTCAAGAGTTAGTTGATGTAAAATAACCTCACACTAGGCCGAACATCTCCCACACGAGCTGCAGGGCCGCCCACTACATTGGTGATCAGCGAACCGGGTCAATACAACAGTTATGTTTGCTACATATGAGTAACAAAGTGGAAAAGTTGCGTAGTAATGTAAAGAAAATGAATTCATTAATAAATCCTTTGTTTTGAGAAGAACAGCATTTCTTGGAGTGGACTTGGCTATAGGAGAACTTTTGAAGAATTCTCGACAATGCAACCTGAAAAGTAACGTTTTTTAAAATACTTTTCAAGCAGAAGAAGTTTAAGTCCTTGTGTTAAATAGTGTATACATAGTTTTAAATACAACCAAAAATTCAAACCTCCAAGAAAAAATCGTATTCTCATCTCTAAGTCAAAGTATTCATAATTCTTTCGTCCCAGGTCTGCGGCACTATTCATTTATAGATTACCATTAGCTCGTTTTCCTTCTGTCATAAAAAAAAACTTATGCTATTAATATTACTTATAAAATAGAGAAACTTCTCAGTCGATTAGGTAAAATTTTCACCATAACTCTTATGTGAAATATCAAAAAAAGTTTCTATAGTGAGCACACGCGCGCCGTGCACTTTTTGCGCATTAGAAATCACAACACGCATTGTGTAACAGTCTCGGTCACTCCCGGGCGAAGACGCTGTATATTCACACAGATTGCACAATAGTGACAACGGGGTCAAGCACCTGTGCGCCCTAATTAGTGACATCTTTATCACTGACTAGGGCTGCCACTGAAAACCAGAAGTTATTTGTATTACTATCCTTTTTTGTTGGTGCAAATCGAAATTTACCTTGAACTACATATACACGATGTCTATTCTATAATAGTGATAACGGGGTCAAGCTCCTGTACGCCCTAATCAGTAACGTCTTTATCACTAACTAGGTCTGCCACTGAAAACCAGAGGTTATTTGTATTACTTTCCTCTTTTGTTGATGCAAATGTATATTTAACTTTGAACTAAATATGCGACGACTGTACAACACTGACAACAGAGTCAAGCACCTGAACGCCTTAATTAGTAACGTCTTTATCACTAATTTGGGCTGCCACTGAGAACCAGAAGTTATTTGTATTACTTTCCTCTTTTGTTGATGCAAATGTATATTTAACTTTGAACTAAATATGCGACGACTGTACAACAGTGACAACAGAGTCAAGCACCTGTACGCCTTAATTAGTAACGTCTTTATCACTAACTAGGGCTGCCACTAAGAATCATAAGTGCTTTGTATTTTCTTCTCTTGTTACATATCGTTAATTAACTTTGAACTATATATACACACCGACTGCACATAGTGACATCGGGGTCAAGCACCTCTGCGCCCTAATTAGTGACGTCTTTATCACTAGCTAGGGCTGTCAATTAGAATCAGAAGTTCTCTCCTCTTTTGTTGGAGCAAATTTTAAATCTTCAACAAAAGATATAGTATATGTAGGAAAATCTTAGGCATTCCTGCTGAATAGTTATACTAAATATTGCCAATTTACTATCAAGTCTCCATCATTGTTTGTGTATCCCAAAAAAGAAAGTATTTTAATGGCGTCTTTTGTTACTAAGGTATAAAGACTACTAATAGAAAGATATAAAGAAAATCTCGTAGACAACAGAACGTAGACCACACAATATCTATGTTGTGTGTGCGTGTGGTCTTTATTATATTCAAATGATGACAGTTAACAGTTCTTTGACATTGCATTGCAGTATAAAATTGCATGAACTGTCTGGCTTTTTATTGGAAAATGCTTGCTTGCTTGATTGATGCACTCCTTTAGTAGTTGGACATGGGCCTCTCCTTAAAAAGAGGATTGGGCCACTGTATCAAAGAGTATACAAAACACTACACTATACTAGACGAAAGTCAATTCCTGTTGCTGTCAATCAAGTACCCAAGCCATCAAAAGAGAGAATCTGCGATATATTGAAATGAAAGACATTAAAAAAGGAATCCAAAAGTGGAAAGAGAATATTGCTTATTCTAGCATGTTAGGGCCCCGTATTTGTAAGGTCTGCGTCTATAACAATGTTACCTAATACACATTAATACTAATTACCATTACTGAAGCAATATTTTTTAAATATCTACGCACATATAGGTGATACAATAAAAGACTTTCAATTCCCACAACGATAGAAGAAAAGAACCCAAGTTAATCCCATTGACCTACATATCTGAAACACATAAACCAAATAAATTCGATCAACGTATATAAACTCGTTAATCTGATTTCCTCAATATTACGCAATTGGATCATATTTTTAGGAGTATATTCGTGCCAGGAGTGATGTAACCACACGTCTAGTAGGATACTACTTTAAGCAAATACACCCTGAATATGTAAGTATACATGCAGCGTTTAATACTTACTGGCGTCAGATGGAGATAAAAGTTTTTTAGCATCAGATATGTAGAACCTTGTGCAAACTGAACGAAACCTAACATCATTCTTATAACTTGTAAGGGTCACAATATAATGTAATCAAATTAACCTGACGCATTCGTGCACTTCCTTACTAAGAATACACAAACGTTTAAGAAGCTTTAACCAAACCACCGATGAGATGGCCAATGAACAATTAATGAACTATGAACAATTCACAAGAATAAGATTTTCTTCATTCGTTTTTTTTTGCGCAATTATTTTTTTATGACTGTAATATCGTTGAAAATAAGATTAATTCTCTGAGACAACATGTACAGTCAATAAGTAACACCAAGTTAATCACTTAGACTTAATAGACAGCCGTTACGAGATACATAAAAAAATCACGTTATATATCCCGCTATAACAAAACATAATGGTGATGCTATTCTCGCGAATAAGCCTATCGTGACCGAGCATTGCATGGCTCTTGCTATTCAAAAGTTATTCGTTTATTACACGCAAGAAAGCACGCACAATCATTCTGGAGATGCCTGATACGGACTGATATTACTTTGTTTTGATTTCAAGGTCAAGTTTCAGCATAAAAGTAATTTAAGTTAACTGTCTAAAGAACTAACTGAGTGCATGTCGATTGATTTTATGTTAAAACGCGGAAAATAGCTTCAAAATCATTGAAAAAGTTTGTATTGTTCGTATAGCAAACGGGTCTACTGACGGCTTAACGTGCTCTCCAACCCATCCATAGACTGACCTGCATAGGATTCTTTAACTTTGTAATGTGTTAGCCTACACGATAACCACTTAGCCATGGGCACCTGTATAACGGTTATTTATTTCATTATTGTATGTATTTGCAACTAGACCAGGATACGGATGTACAGTAGAATTGAACCGATGTTCAGAGGTTAACGCTCCTCTCTCCCCTCGCCAGGAATTACCGTCCTTACCCTTAAACAACAAATCAATTAATACTTCACAACTGCTGACGTTCCGCTAATAAATGTAGAACTTTAGTTCCTGCTTATATCATCAGCTATCTGCCTGTAAAAGTCCCGTCAAAATCGGTCTATCCAGATTGTTTTCTTGATATAAGTATCGTATATACTGTACTTTCTGCATTAATTGAACTTAAAATTTGAGATGATATGTAACCCGCTTCAGAAATTATTGTCATCTAATTTTTGCTCTTAATTTTATTCTCTTTCTCATCAATCCATTATAATGTGTCAAAGCGAAGCGTGATCTGGCAGAGGGCACAGACGCCTTGTTTCATTATCATCAACAGCTTTTAAATGTCCACACACACAGACTAAGGGCGACTTGCACAACGTTCGACTTGAATAGATATTAAACAAAATTAGTTAAACGTATAAACCCGTTTACCTTAAACAAATTTAGCGCCCTCTACCTACAACCTACCTCTAACTAAATATAATACGGGGTCGCGCGCCGGCACGCTCTGCGTGTGTGGACAAGACGGCAGTACCCTAGTGTTGCACTCGCGCACACGCACACGTTAAACACGATTTTAACTTTCAGTATTTCTTAAACATGTTTAGCAAAAAAATTATTATTGTGCAAGATGCCAATTGTGTTTTATCTTTTATAACGCATTTAGTGTGTCTTAGATGTATTTAAGCTATGTCGTGCAAGTGGCCCTAAGACCTCTCCTTAGAAAGGAAGTTTTGGTCTATACACGTAGTTTGTTATATGTTTATTTTCTTATTATAAGTATTTATTTCTAACATACCTATTAAGTAAGTAGTAATAATATACTTATAAGAATAACTGTACGTTTTGGATATAGAACATTGACACAATCTAATCTTTGCTTGCATTTGAATTGATAAAAATTTTATTTGCAGTAAACCAGTGATAGACAAAGATCAAATATTATTATATTGTTTATATGACGACACTTCGACTCCAAATTATTGTGAAAACTGTTATGATAATAGTCATCACTTAACAACACCTTATCTTTTTATTTAAAATTCTAAAACTAACGAATTAGAAGAATTATGGCATATTTTTATCACATTAAGATTTGAAATAAAAGTAAAACGTGAGCGTGAGCGTGAACAATATAAAGACAATAGTTTTGGTTATGTTGTGTGAGAATGTCATGAACTAATTATTAATTTTTGACACTATACACGTCCTATCATAAACCTGTTTAACCAATCACCAAATGTCTGCAATGGTAGACGTAAGTGCGCTTTAGAAAATAAAGAAATAATACTATACACTTCGTAATTTCTATTGAACCAATCACCAACAATTCAATTGAGAATGGCTGGTGATTCAATAGAAACGAAGTATGAAATCCACTGAAACAGAATCGAAGAAAACAAGTACTTTCCTGTCATGCAAAGAATAAAAAAGATGTCCGAGATAATTTTTTACGAGTATTCTCCCAAGGACACATTGGATACACCTTATTTATTATACTTTAAACAAATAATTCACACGGGCATCCAATGCTATATAATATATCATCGTACTATATCCGATAACTACGCCCCGTGGAGACCATTGAATTACTACGCCTATAACTATATAGCTATCTAGGTATAAATAAGTATATCAGGTCTCTTCATACAGAGTTCTCAGTTCATAATGGCTAGCCCTAAGTACCCGTAACGGTAACTGCTCGTGGACAATAGATTAAGTACTGTGTTAATCTAGTTCGCCATCTTCCAACACTAAATATAGTATCCGTAGCAAGATATAAAACAAAAGCTATGTATGTATATGCATTTATGCATACATGTGCATGAATCTACAGCTTATTTAATAGGCACGTTTACTTATCTAATGAGTTTAGTTAAGGACATTTACAGCTAATCATAACTTCTAGAGATCCAGATAAACACATGATTGTAAGATCAAATCAGATTAAAGTAATTCTAAAACATACGGAATCAAATTATTTTAATAACTAGTCAAAAAGGTAAGTATGTATAGATTATGTAAGAAACACAGACAAATTTTTGCGATGTTTGAGAAAGTACTGAGTTTAATACATAGGTGCTAGTAGACATTAGACAATACATCCAATATGACATATTGATATTTCTTTGGTGCAATACCGTAATACTGTTGGCCTGGTGGTTTAAACGTTATACTGCGCCCACTGTTGTGGGTTGAAACCTAACATGGAGGGACAACACTTAGTGTGATCTGCAAATTCTTATTCTCTTAAAACACCCCCGTAATAGATCGTCAACACTCGTCAAAGCTCATTTACCTATTTTGTCTCTATATGATGATGTTCTCCTAGCCGATAACGGCCACGGCGGCTAGTCTCGACGGAGACCACCCAACTACGCAGGAGATATTATAGTGCACAAGTGTGTGCGCAAACACAGGTGCACTCTTTGTTCTCTCACTCTAATAATCCAATGGGATGGTTAACCGACACGATCGGGGAGAGATCAGGCGCAGGACTGACAGCTTTACGTGCTCTTCGAGGCACGGGGGTTGAGACCCAACCTCCAAACTCCGAGCTGTTGTTAAGTACTTCTACAATCAGAAAAACTCGACAACACTTTTGGCCCGACCCGGGATTTGAACCCGAGACATCTTCAACCGTCAACCGCAAGACCAACGAGGCAGTCTCTACCATGTGTCCCAAAATTCAACGATAAGCGGGCGCCACAAGGTACACCATACACAGGAAAAATTGTCATCGTGGTCGTTCAAAATATCATGAAAAGTATAAATTTTCAAAGAAATTCTAAATTTTTCTTGTAACTAAAAAAAAAACTAGGTATATTTTTTTATTATTTTTCCTTATGTACTCATTAGCAGGTCTACCTTTAGGCGCCCACTTATCGTTGAATTTTGGGACACCCTGTATATAGTAAGTCACTTAAACCTGCATAATCAATACCGCGTAGGAAGACAACTAAGTAAATATTGAAAACAAAACTCAAATAAATTCTGATGCAGTCATAATGTAGTCATGGTTCGACCTTATTACGTCATCTTCAACTGTAAATGGTCTGCTGGTTGCATTTGTATTTTATCAGATCGTTTTTTTTCCACGGACTATTATTTGTATTTTATTGTTATTTAGAGCATAAAGTTTGAAATACCTGGATGACTGGATGGTTAAATAGCTTTAGTCGGAATTTTTTTGGTTAATTTTCTAAAAATGCATCCTAGCTAGATCGATTTATCACCCCCGAAACCCTCTGCGTACAAAATTTCATGAAAATTGCCTTTTCGAGATTTATACACAAATTGCTCGTTTTAAGGTATGAGATAGATAGCTATGAATTAAGTTTCACTTACTCTATGGTCGGTCTTTTATCACTAGTCATTTCATCACATCCTTGGAAGGGAATTTTTGGACCACTTCACCACACTGACCATTGACCATACGGATGGATATAGGGCTTGTTTCAAGTTATCCTACTCTTTGCAGTTTCCTGCGCAGTTTGTTTCCTTACGGGATTTATTAATGGCATTCCATGATGACGGGGTTTTACTGCTTACTGGAGTCTCATTAATTGGGGTGGGGATACTACGTATTAGTGTATTGGTGCTTACGTATGCTACGTATGTAAAATTTCAACAAAATAAAAATCCGACTTCAGGAACGACCAAATCAATCGATTTCTCATGGCTGCCATCATCAAATCTTAGTGTCCTTACCATGGTACCACCGTTGGGATATCTGCTTTCCATTAAAGAAAGATTCAACAAAATCGGTTCCTAAACAAAGTCGGTTAAAAAGTAGACTTAGTGCTATTACAGACTGTATTTTTTTTTTATTTACAACTTCATGCACTTGGGTACATCAGCGGACTTATTGGCTTTGGCATTTTCTGCTAGCCCACCCACAGAACAAAGGAATATACTCTCCTTTTCTGTGAGCCCACCTTTGAAAGGTTTTGAGATTTAGTAAGGCAGGTACATCGAGACTATAGTTGTCCAGAATAAGGTGCAATTGACATAAGTAAGAATAACTTTATGTAAACATTACAAACACACAATAATCGCACCCTGTACATAATAACTAAATAAAGAGGTATATGCACAAATGTGTATCGATTAGTTGATATCCTGACTGCAATCTATCTGTGTGCCGGATTTAACCTTATCCGTTCAACTGTTTTCCGTGAAAGAGTGATTAACATTCATCCTCACAAACCTCGCATAAAGACCTAGCTTTAAATGGTACTTGAACCTAACAGCCCACTGTAACCGACCAATGTACAAATAATATTCTTCAATATATTATAATATTACGATTGTTATCTAAATACGGTATCTGCGCGCTATGTGCCATATAAATTGAACCCATGACACCATAATGGATCAGCGCAGACAGATGCGGGGCGTGATGGACATGCATCATCGAGGTAGGTAGTTATTGACGTCATCAGTCAACGCTAAGAGTACCAACCTAATAGGATTGAACTAAGTTTGACAGTTGACATATTGTATGTAAATAGGAATATAATCTATTGCTATAGATAAGCACTATAAGCATGATCAGTGGTCATATTCTATTTAAAAAATAATTATTAATATTTTTTTTAAATTATCAATAATTTAAGCTAAAGTTTATTTAAGAAAATCACTGTGTTTTCTGACTTGATTTCCGCAACGGTTGTATTTCACTAAACTTTCACTGTCGGATGGCGGGTGTTACAATGGGGTTTCGGGAATGGACTTCCGGTATTCTCACTCACTCGGTGAAACACACCGCAAGCGCTGTTTCACATCGGTTTTCCATGAGGCCGTGGTATCACTCTGGTCAAGCCGGCCCATTCATTCCTAAGCGTGGCTCTCCCACGGTTAAATTTCTCACACTTTTACTAGTTGTATTCGTCTATTCATATTGTGCGTCCGTATTACGACACTTTTATTTTTCTTTACATGCAATGCTTTTCAGTAAGAAGAATTGACAGACAGACAGACAGACTGTTATTTCGGCAAAAACCATTTCGAGAAATAGTGCATTAACAATTCACCGATTATTCAAACTTTGTAGTTTTATCAATTTGGATATTACTATAAATTTTATACAATAGGCATCGACAATAGCCTGTGAGACTTTACAGTTGGAGATAGACCTCTCCTAGAAGGCAGGTTAGTACCTACACTATGACGAAGAGACAAGCGCCGGATCATGAGTCTGGAATACTATGGAGAATGCGCATGCGCAACTGCGCTGCGTGTGAGTCCGAGCGTCGAGTCCTGGTCGGACAGATCGGACGAAATCTGTCACCGCTAGCATTGATCGCGCATTGCTGGCGAGTGATGAGGGATGGGAAGCCGCGATCTCCTTCCGTAACGACGCAATGCTCCAGAAGGAGTCCGCAGAGCGTGATCGGGAAAGGGCCGATTCCGTTGGGAGGAGGCGGCGAAGGGGACGCGACAGAGGTCGGGTCTTGGGGAAATGTGACCGCTGCAAACGACCCGGGACAGGGGACACCCCGGTGCGGCCGGAGATTTCGTCTGGGGCGCGTCGGTGTTTTCGTCTCTTACTGTCTACTGTGTAGAACGGTGTGAGGCGTGACAGCTTCCCGCCTCGGGGGTGACTCTAGTCACCCCGGGATGTACCTCAGTCGTAAGGTACGGCAGGGACGACTTCAGAAGCCGCCGATGCGTTCCTGGAACTCCTCCCGACTCTCGAGGTAGGCCGCCGCGGGGTTTAGTGGGTATACCGGTCCTCCGGGAGTCCCACACACGCCCTTCGTGCCCTGCGCTTTCATTGGTGCAGAATAAACAGTACCATTAAAATGGGAATCTGCGGGATTGCTACCATGTACCTTTTTGTTTATGAGTATCCGATATTTCGGCGCTGTTGCAAGTGCCATGATCACGGAGTAACTGAAGATCTTGCGGGTGGGCTGTTATTGGCAGACATATCGGTCTACCCTCTTTCGTAGTCTTTTATTACGATTGTCCCCGGTACCACTGTTCACTAACTCACTGTTTACTCGTAACTGTTCTCGACACACAACACTAACAGTATCCGATCGCGAAACTATGTTTTGTTGATTACGCCGGTTTTTGCACATTCGAATTACTGGATTCCAGACATTTGACAATTTAAACCCATCCTCACGATTGAAATTTTTGTATTTCGTAATTTCAATCGCTCCCCTGACCAATCTAGGTATGTAGTGGCGTTCTGTCGCAATTATCTGTGGGTTATGAAACTCAATCCAGTGATTGGGGCCCGAGTCAATCAAATGCTTCGCGATTGCCGATTTCTGCTTGTCATTGTTTTTGACCGCTTTTATGTGTTCGTTCATGCGGCACGCGATAGTACGTTTAGTTTGGCCGATATATGAACTCCCACAGCTGCAGTCAATCTTGTAGACACCAGGCCTCTCCAAGGGGAAACTGTCTTTTGGGGATCGGAGACATTGTGCCACTTTTCTGAATGGAGTGAGGACAGTATTAAGTGAAAACTTTTTAAGTACGTTTGAGATCTTGTCTGTCACTCCTTTTATATAGGGCAGAAATGCTGGTTGTCTGTCCACCTTGTCCTTTCTCTGGTGTTTGACTTTGTGTCTAGATGGGAACTTCACCCTATATCCATTGCTCCGCAGGACGCACCGAACATGCTCGAGCTCTTGGTTTAGGTGTTGCTCGTCACATAAATCATATGCACGATTTATCAATGAGGTAACCACGGAAACAATGTATCTCGGGTGATGATGAGAGCTTGCCTTGAGATAGCGGTCAGTATGAGTTGACTTTCTGAAGACAGAGTGACTCAGTGAACCGTCGCTCCGCACCCCGATTTTTACGTCCAAAAACGCCAGGCTTCTGTCTTCCTCTATCTCGTAAGTGAAGTTAATCTTCGGATGGATGCTATTTAAATTAGTCAGATGGGATTCCACATCATGTCTGTTACCTCGCAACACACAGAATACGTCATCAGCGTACCTTTTCCACAATTTAATCTCAGTGGGTGCCGTGGCGAGTGCCCTCTCTTCAAAATACTCCATCCAAATGTTTGCAACCACTGGAGCCACTGGACTACCCATAGCTACTCCATCTATTTGAAGATAGTATTGGCCTCGGTATATGAAAAAGTTAGTTGACAAACAATGATGCAGCAGTGTGACATATTCCATCGGGATGTTATTAGCTTGTAGCTTCACCTTAACCACTTCCAGACAATCTGCAACTGGTACATTTGTAAAGAGTGATTCTACGTCAAAACTGACCATCAACTCATTTACAGCAACCTTATGTTGGTGCAAGATATCAACGAAGTGACGAGAGTCCTTGACAAAGGACGACGTCCGGCCTACTAATGGCTGCAATACCCTTGCTACGTGCTTCGCTAATTCGTATGTAGGTGAGCCTATCTGACTCACAATTGGTCTTAAGGGCACATTCTGCTTGTGTATTTTGGGCAAACCATATAACTTCGGCGGCTGGGCGCTTCTGGGGCGCAATAAACATTTGGACGCATCTTCACCGAGGGCGTCTGCGCATTGTTTTATAAGTGAGCGAGTGCTTCTATCCGTTCTCGCCGTCGGGTTGTACGTTACCTTCTTATATGTGTTCACATCACCAAGCAGACATTGGATCTTGCTATCATACTCACTGATGTCCATAATAACAGTCGCATTACCTTTATCAGCTTTCAGCACTATTATGTTTTCCTCATTTCGGAGCTCCTTTAGTGCGGCTAATTCGGAAGAAGTAACGTTCGGTCTCGGTGGTGATGCATGGCGCAATATCACGGCAACGTCTTGTCTTAAAGTATCTGCATCGACTGAAGGTATTTTATTACGTCTAATACACTCTTCAACGGACCCAATTACTTCCTCATAGGGAATAAGCTTTGGTGTTATGGCAAAATTCATACCTTTTTCAAGAACCGACTGTGCAGCATCCGACAACTCGACACTTGACATGTTGACTACAGTTCGAGTTGCAATCGAGTTCTTGTGGTTTGATACGGGCTTTTGTTTTTGTAACAGCGACTCAAACTTACGATCATGTTTCATAGCACAAGTTCCCTTGTACGTTGTGCTTGCAGGTAGGTAACCCGATCGCAGGTATCAAAGTCATTTTTGGAAAGCATCTCACTGCACCTATGGTGTAATTTGTATAAATCACTCTGACTTTGGTCCAGTTGGTACCTACAATTACGTATCGACTTTCGCAATAATTTAACACTCGCACTTCGTAGAACACTCGCGGAACCGTGAATGTCTGGCCGAGGTTTTATGCGAACACACACTGGGATAATATCCGCATCACGACACCTGACTAGGAATGACAGGGATTCCTTTAAACACTCACATTTTCTCCGCGCGCGTTCTAGGTGTTTGATTGTTTTTGATGTCTCCGGCCCGTACCGGTTAACAATATATTGTTTTAAACTTTCATGGTCAGTAACATTAAAATGGGAATCTGCGGGATTGCTACCATGTACCTTTTTGTTTATGAGTATCCGATATTTCGGCGCTGTTGCAAGTGCCATGATCACGGAGTAACTGAAGATCTTGCGGGTGGGCTGTTATTGGCAGACATATCGGTCTACCCTCTTTCGTAGTCTTTTATTACGATTGTCCCCGGTACCACTGTTCACTAACTCACTGTTTACTCGTAACTGTTCTCGACACACAACACTAACAGTATCCGATCGCGAAACTATGTTTTGTTGATTACGCCGGTTTTTGCACATTCGAATTACTGGATTCCAGACATTTGACAATTTAAACCCATCCTCACGATTGAAATTTTTGTATTTCGTAATTTCAATCGCTTCCCTGACCAATCTAGGTATGTAGTGGCGTTCTGTCGCAATTATCTGTGGGTTATGAAACTCAATCCAGTGATTGGGGCCCGAGTCAATCAAATGCTTCGCGATTGCCGATTTCTGCTTGTCATTGTTTTTGACCGCTTTTATGTGTTCGTTCATGCGGCACGCGATAGTACGTTTAGTTTGGCCGATATATGAACTCCCACAGCTGCAGTCAATCTTGTAGACACCAGGCCTCTCCAAGGGGAAACTGTCTTTTGGGGATCGGAGACATTGTGCCACTTTTCTGAATGGAGTGAGGACAGTATTAAGTGAAAACTTTTTAAGTACGTTTGAGATCTTGTCTGTCACTCCTTTTATATAGGGCAGAAATGCTGGTTGTCTGTCCACCTTGTCCTTTCTCTGGTGTTTGACTTTGTGTCTAGATGGGAACTTCACCCTATATCCATTGCTCCGCAGGACGCACCGAACATGCTCGAGCTCTTGGTTTAGGTGTTGCTCGTCACATAAATCATATGCACGATTTATCAATGAGGTAACCACGGAAACAATGTGTCTCGGGTGATGATGAGAGCTTGCCTTGAGATAGCGGTCAGTATGAGTTGACTTTCTGAAGACAGAGTGACTCAGTGAACCGTCGCTCCGCACCCCGATTTTTACGTCCAAAAACGCCAGGCTTCTGTCTTCCTCTATCTCGTAAGTGAAGTTAATCTTCGGATGGATGCTATTTAAATTAGTCAGATGGGATTCCACATCATGTCTGTTACCTCGCAACACACAGAATACGTCATCAGCGTACCTTTTCCACAATTTAATCTCAGTGGGTGCCGTGGCGAGTGCCCTCTCTTCAAAATACTCCATCCAAATGTTTGCAACCACTGGAGCCACTGGACTACCCATAGCTACTCCATCTATTTGAAGATAGTATTGGCCTCGGTATATGAAAAAGTTAGTTGACAAACAATGATGCAGCAGTGTGACATATTCCATCGGGATGTTATTAGCTTGTAGCTTCACCTTAACCACTTCCAGACAATCTGCAACTGGTACATTTGTAAAGAGTGATTCTACGTCAAAACTGACCATCAACTCATTTACAGCAACCTTATGTTGGTGCAAGATATCAACGAAGTGACGAGAGTCCTTGACAAAGGACGACGTCCGGCCTACTAATGGCTGCAATACCCTTGCTACGTGCTTCGCTAATTCGTATGTAGGTGAGCCTATCTGACTCACAATTGGTCTTAAGGGCACATTCTGCTTGTGTATTTTGGGCAAACCATATAACTTCGGCGGCTGGGCGCTTCTGGGGCGCAATAAACATTTGGACGCATCTTCACCGAGGGCGTCTGCGCATTGTTTTATAAGTGAGCGAGTGCTTCTATCCGTTCTCGCCGTCGGGTTGTACGTTACCTTCTTATATGTGTTCACATCACCAAGCAGACATTGGATCTTGCTATCATACTCACTGATGTCCATAATAACAGTCGCATTACCTTTATCAGCTTTCAGCACTATTATGTTTTCCTCATTTCGGAGCTCCTTTAGTGCGGCTAATTCGGAAGAAGTAACGTTCGGTCTCGGTGGTGATGCATGGCGCAATATCACGGCAACGTCTTGTCTTAAAGTATCTGCATCGACTGAAGGTATTTTATTACGTCTAATACACTCTTCAACGGACCCAATTACTTCCTCATAGGGAATAAGCTTTGGTGTTATGGCAAAATTCATACCTTTTTCAAGAACCGACTGTGCAGCATCCGACAACTCGACACTTGACATGTTGACTACAGTTCGAGTTGCAATCGAGTTCTTGTGGTTTGATACGGGCTTTTGTTTTTGTAACAGCGACTCAAACTTACGATCATGTTTCATAGCACTAAGTTCCCTTGTACGTTGTGCTTGCAGGTAGGTAACCCGATCGCAGGTATCAAAGTCATTTTTGGAAAGCATCTCACTGCACCTATGGTGTAATTTGTATAAATCACTCTGACTTTGGTCCAGTTGGTACCTACAATTACGTATCGACTTTCGCAATAATTTAACACTCGCACTTCGTAGAACACTCGCGGAACCGTGAATGTCTGGCCGAGGTTTTATGCGAACACACACTGGGATAATATCCGCATCACGACACCTGACTAGGAATGACAGGGATTCCTTTAAACACTCACATTTTCTCCGCGCGCGTTCTAGGTGTTTGATTGTTTTTGATGTCTCCGGCCCGTACCGGTTAACAATATATTGTTTTAAACTTTCATGGTCAGTAACATTAAAATGGGAATCTGCGGGATTGCTACCATGTACCTTTTTGTTTATGAGTATCCGATATTTCGGCGCTGTTGCAAGTGCCATGATCACGGAGTAACTGAAGATCTTGCGGGTGGGCTGTTATTGGCAGACATATCGGTCTACCCTCTTTCGTAGTCTTTTATTACGATTGTCCCCGGTACCACTGTTCACTAACTCACTGTTTACTCGTAACTGTTCTCGACACACAACACTAACAGTATCCGATCGCGAAACTATGTTTTGTTGATTACGCCGGTTTTTGCACATTCGAATTACTGGATTCCAGACATTTGACAATTTAAACCCATCCTCACGATTGAAATTTTTGTATTTCGTAATTTCAATCGCTTCCCTGACCAATCTAGGTATGTAGTGGCGTTCTGTCGCAATTATCTGTGGGTTATGAAACTCAATCCAGTGATTGGGGCCCGAGTCAATCAAATGCTTCGCGATTGCCGATTTCTGCTTGTCATTGTTTTTGACCGCTTTTATGTGTTCGTTCATGCGGCACGCGATAGTACGTTTAGTTTGGCCGATATATGAACTCCCACAGCTGCAGTCAATCTTGTAGACACCAGGCCTCTCCAAGGGGGAAACTGTCTTTTGGGGATCGGAGACATTGTGCCACTTTTCTGAATGGAGTGAGGACAGTATTAAGTGAAAACTTTTTAAGTACGTTTGAGATCTTGTCTGTCACTCCTTTTATATAGGGCAGAAATGCTGGTTGTCTGTCCACCTTGTCCTTTCTCTGGTGTTTGACTTTGTGTCTAGATGGGAACTTCACCCTATATCCATTGCTCCGCAGGACGCACCGAACATGCTCGAGCTCTTGGTTTAGGTGTTGCTCGTCACATAAATCATATGCACGATTTATCAATGAGGTAACCACGGAAACAATGTGTCTCGGGTGATGATGAGAGCTTGCCTTGAGATAGCGGTCAGTATGAGTTGACTTTCTGAAGACAGAGTGACTCAGTGAACCGTCGCTCCGCACCCCGATTTTTACGTCCAAAAACGCCAGGCTTCTGTCTTCCTCTATCTCGTAAGTGAAGTTAATCTTCGGATGGATGCTATTTAAATTAGTCAGATGGGATTCCACATCATGTCTGTTACCTCGCAACACACAGAATACGTCATCAGCGTACCTTTTCCACAATTTAATCTCAGTGGGTGCCGTGGCGAGTGCCCTCTCTTCAAAATACTCCATCCAAATGTTTGCAACCACTGGAGCCACTGGACTACCCATAGCTACTCCATCTATTTGAAGATAGTATTGGCCTCGGTATATGAAAAAGTTAGTTGACAAACAATGATGCAGCAGTGTGACATATTCCATCGGGATGTTATTAGCTTGTAGCTTCACCTTAACCACTTCCAGACAATCTGCAACTGGTACATTTGTAAAGAGTGATTCTACGTCAAAACTGACCATCAACTCATTTACAGCAACCTTATGTTGGTGCAAGATATCAACGAAGTGACGAGAGTCCTTGACAAAGGACGACGTCCGGCCTACTAATGGCTGCAATACCCTTGCTACGTGCTTCGCTAATTCGTATGTAGGTGAGCCTATCTGACTCACAATTGGTCTTAAGGGCACATTCTGCTTGTGTATTTTGGGCAAACCATATAACTTCGGCGGCTGGGCGCTTCTGGGGCGCAATAAACATTTGGACGCATCTTCACCGAGGGCGTCTGCGCATTGTTTTATAAGTGAGCGAGTGCTTCTATCCGTTCTCGCCGTCGGGTTGTACGTTACCTTCTTATATGTGTTCACATCACCAAGCAGACATTGGATCTTGCTATCATACTCACTGATGTCCATAATAACAGTCGCATTACCTTTATCAGCTTTCAGCACTATTATGTTTTCCTCATTTCGGAGCTCCTTTAGTGCGGCTAATTCGGAAGAAGTAACGTTCGGTCTCGGTGGTGATGCATGGCGCAATATCACGGCAACGTCTTGTCTTAAAGTATCTGCATCGACTGAAGGTATTTTATTACGTCTAATACACTCTTCAACGGACCCAATTACTTCCTCATAGGGAATAAGCTTTGGTGTTATGGCAAGACGTTGCCGTGATATTGCGCCATGCATCACCACCGAGACCGAACGTTACTTCTTCCGAATTAGCCGCACTAAAGGAGCTCCGAAATGAGGAAAACATAATAGTGCTGAAAGCTGATAAAGGTAATGCGACTGTTATTATGGACATCAGTGAGTATGATAGCAAGATCCAATGTCTGCTTGGTGATGTGAACACATATAAGAAGGTAACGTACAACCCGACGGCGAGAACGGATAGAAGCACTCGCTCACTTATAAAACAATGCGCAGACGCCCTCGGTGAAGATGCGTCCAAATGTTTATTGCGCCCCAGAAGCGCCCAGCCGCCGAAGTTATATGGTTTGCCCAAAATACACAAGCAGAATGTGCCCTTAAGACCAATTGTGAGTCAGATAGGCTCACCTACATACGAATTAGCGAAGCACGTAGCAAGGGTATTGCAGCCATTAGTAGGCCGGACGTCGTCCTTTGTCAAGGACTCTCGTCACTTCGTTGATATCTTGCACCAACATAAGGTTGCTGTAAATGAGTTGATGGTCAGTTTTGACGTAGAATCACTCTTTACAAATGTACCAGTTGCAGATTGTCTGGAAGTGGTTAAGGTGAAGCTACAAGCTAATAACATCCCGATGGAATATGTCACACTGCTGCATCATTGTTTGTCAACTAACTTTTTCATATACCGAGGCCAATACTATCTTCAAATAGATGGAGTAGCTATGGGTAGTCCAGTGGCTCCAGTGGTTGCAAACATTTGGATGGAGTATTTTGAAGAGAGGGCACTCGCCACGGCACCCACTGAGATTAAATTGTGGAAAAGGTACGCTGATGACGTATTCTGTGTGTTGCGAGGTAACAGACATGATGTGGAATCCCATCTGACTAATTTAAATAGCATCCATCCGAAGATTAACTTCACTTACGAGATAGAGGAAGACAGAAGCCTGGCGTTTTTGGACGTAAAAATCGGGGTGCGGAGCGACGGTTCACTGAGTCACTCTGTCTTCAGAAAGTCAACTCATACTGACCGCTATCTCAAGGCAAGCTCTCATCATCACCCGAGACACATTGTTTCCGTGGTTACCTCATTGATAAATCGTGCATATGATTTATGTGACGAGCAACACCTAAACCAAGAGCTCGAGCATGTTCGGTGCGTCCTGCGGAGCAATGGATATAGGGTGAAGTTCCCATCTAGACACAAAGTCAAACACCGGAGAAAGGACAAGGTGGACAGACAACCAGCATTTCTGCCCTATATAAAAGGAGTGACAGACAAGATCTCAAACGTACTTAAAAAGTTTTCACTTAATACTGTCCTCACTCCATTCAGAAAAGTGGCACAATGTCTCCGATCCCCAAAAGACAGTTTCCCCTTGGAGAGGCCTGGTGTCTACAAGATTGACTGCAGCTGTGGGAGTTCATATATCGGCCAAACTAAACGTACTATCGCGTGCCGCATGAACGAACACATAAAAGCGGTCAAAAACAATGACAAGCAGAAATCGGCAATCGCGAAGCATTTGATTGACTCGGGCCCCAATCACTGGATTGAGTTTCATAACCCACAGATAATTGCGACAGAACGCCACTACATACCTAGATTGGTCAGGGAAGCGATTGAAATTACGAAATACAAAAATTTCAATCGTGAGGATGGGTTTAAATTGTCAAATGTCTGGAATCCAGTAATTCGAATGTGCAAAAACCGGCGTAATCAACAAAACATAGTTTCGCGATCGGATACTGTTAGTGTTGTGTGTCGAGAACAGTTACGAGTAAACAGTGAGTTAGTGAACAGTGGTACCGGGGACAATCGTAATAAAAGACTACGAAAGAGGGTAGACCGATATGTCTGCCAATAACAGCCCACCCGCAAGATCTTCAGTTACTCCGTGATCATGGCACTTGCAACAGCGCCGAAATATCGGATACTCATAAACAAAAAGGTACATGGTAGCAATCCCGCAGATTCCCATTTTAATGTTACTGACCATGAAAGTTTAAAACAATATATTGTTAACCGGTACGGGCCGGAGACATCAAAAACAATCAAACACCTAGAACGCGCGCGGAGAAAATGTGAGTGTTTAAAGGAATCCCTGTCATTCCTAGTCAGGTGTCGTGATGCGGATATTATCCCAGTGTGTGTTCGCATAAAACCTCGGCCAGACATTCACGGTTCCGCGAGTGTTCTACGAAGTGCGAGTGTTAAATTATTGCGAAAGTCGATACGTAATTGTAGGTACCAACTGGACCAAAGTCAGAGTGATTTATACAAATTACACCATAGGTGCAGTGAGATGCTTTCCAAAAATGACTTTGATACCTGCGATCGGGTTACCTACCTGCAAGCACAACGTACAAGGGAACTTAGTGCTATGAAACATGATCGTAAGTTTGAGTCGCTGTTACAAAAACAAAAGCCCGTATCAAACCACAAGAACTCGATTGCAACTCGAACTGTAGTCAACATGTCAAGTGTCGAGTTGTCGGATGCTGCACAGTCGGTTCTTGAAAAAGGTATGAATTTTGCCATAACACCAAAGCTTATTCCCTATGAGGAAGTAATTGGGTCCGTTGAAGAGTGTATTAGACGTAATAAAATACCTTCAGTCGATGCAGATACTTTAAGACAAGACGTTGCCGTGATATTGCGCCATGCATCACCACCGAGACCGAACGTTACTTCTTCCGAATTAGCCGCACTAAAGGAGCTCCGAAATGAGGAAAACATAATAGTGCTGAAAGCTGATAAAGGTAATGCGACTGTTATTATGGACATCAGTGAGTATGATAGCAAGATCCAATGTCTGCTTGGTGATGTGAACACATATAAGAAGGTAACGTACAACCCGACGGCGAGAACGGATAGAAGCACTCGCTCACTTATAAAACAATGCGCAGACGCCCTCGGTGAAGATGCGTCCAAATGTTTATTGCGCCCCAGAAGCGCCCAGCCGCCGAAGTTATATGGTTTGCCCAAAATACACAAGCAGAATGTGCCCTTAAGACCAATTGTGAGTCAGATAGGCTCACCTACATACGAATTAGCGAAGCACGTAGCAAGGGTATTGCAGCCATTAGTAGGCCGGACGTCGTCCTTTGTCAAGGACTCTCGTCACTTCGTTGATATCTTGCACCAACATAAGGTTGCTGTAAATGAGTTGATGGTCAGTTTTGACGTAGAATCACTCTTTACAAATGTACCAGTTGCAGATTGTCTGGAAGTGGTTAAGGTGAAGCTACAAGCTAATAACATCCCGATGGAATATGTCACACTGCTGCATCATTGTTTGTCAACTAACTTTTTCATATACCGAGGCCAATACTATCTTCAAATAGATGGAGTAGCTATGGGTAGTCCAGTGGCTCCAGTGGTTGCAAACATTTGGATGGAGTATTTTGAAGAGAGGGCACTCGCCACGGCACCCACTGAGATTAAATTGTGGAAAAGGTACGCTGATGACGTATTCTGTGTGTTGCGAGGTAACAGACATGATGTGGAATCCCATCTGACTAATTTAAATAGCATCCATCCGAAGATTAACTTCACTTACGAGATAGAGGAAGACAGAAGCCTGGCGTTTTTGGACGTAAAAATCGGGGTGCGGAGCGACGGTTCACTGAGTCACTCTGTCTTCAGAAAGTCAACTCATACTGACCGCTATCTCAAGGCAAGCTCTCATCATCACCCGAGACACATTGTTTCCGTGGTTACCTCATTGATAAATCGTGCATATGATTTATGTGACGAGCAACACCTAAACCAAGAGCTCGAGCATGTTCGGTGCGTCCTGCGGAGCAATGGATATAGGGTGAAGTTCCCATCTAGACACAAAGTCAAACACCAGAGAAAGGACAAGGTGGACAGACAACCAGCATTTCTGCCCTATATAAAAGGAGTGACAGACAAGATCTCAAACGTACTTAAAAAGTTTTCACTTAATACTGTCCTCACTCCATTCAGAAAAGTGGCACAATGTCTCCGATCCCCAAAAGACAGTTTCCCCTTGGAGAGGCCCGGTGTCTACAAGATTGACTGCAGCTGTGGGAGTTCATATATCGGCCAAACTAAACGTACTATCGCGTGCCGCATGAACGAACACATAAAAGCGGTCAAAAACAATGACAAGCAGAAATCGGCAATCGCGAAGCATTTGATTGACTCGGGCCCCAATCACTGGATTGAGTTTCATAACCCACAGATAATTGCGACAGAACGCCACTACATACCTAGATTGGTCAGGGAAGCGATTGAAATTACGAAATACAAAAATTTCAATCGTGAGGATGGGTTTAAATTGTCAAATGTCTGGAATCCAGTAATTCGAATGTGCAAAAACCGGCGTAATCAACAAAACATAGTTTCGCGATCGGATACTGTTAGTGTTGTGTGTCGAGAACAGTTACGAGTAAACAGTGAGTTAGTGAACAGTG
Organism: Spilosoma lubricipeda; assembly: GCA_905220595.1. Classification (NCBI taxonomy): domain Eukaryota; kingdom Metazoa; phylum Arthropoda; class Insecta; order Lepidoptera; family Erebidae; genus Spilosoma; species Spilosoma lubricipeda. The sequence goes on from HG992299.1 coordinate 8,851,957, forward strand.
GTACCGGGGACAATCGTAATAAAAGACTACGAAAGAGGGTAGACCGATATGTCTGCCAATAACAGCCCACCCGCAAGATCTTCAGTTACTCCGTGATCATGGCACTTGCAACAGCGCCGAAATATCGGATACTCATAAACAAAAAGGTACATGGTAGCAATCCCGCAGATTCCCATTTTAATGTTACTGACCATGAAAGTTTAAAACAATCTATTGTTAACCGGTACGGGCCGGAGACATCAAAAACAATCAAACACCTAGAACGCGCGCGGAGAAAATGTGAGTGTTTAAAGGAATCCCTGTCATTCCTAGTCAGGTGTCGTGATGCGGATATTATCCCAGTGTGTGTTCGCATAAAACCTCGGCCAGACATTCACGGTTCCGCGAGTGTTCTACGAAGTGCGAGTGTTAAATTATTGCGAAAGTCGATACGTAATTGTAGGTACCAACTGGACCAAAGTCAGAGTGATTTATACAAATTACACCATAGGTGCAGTGAGATGCTTTCCAAAAATGACTTTGATACCTGCGATCGGGTTACCTACCTGCAAGCACAACGTACAAGGGAACTTAGTGCTATGAAACATGATCGTAAGTTTGAGTCGCTGTTACAAAAACAAAAGCCCGTATCAAACCACAAGAACTCGATTGCAACTCGAACTGTAGTCAACATGTCAAGTGTCGAGTTGTCGGATGCTGCACAGTCGGTTCCTGAAAAAGGTATGAATTTTGCCATAACACCAAAGCTTATTCCCTATGAGGAAGTAATTGGGTCCGTTGAAGAGTGTATTAGACGTAATAAAATACCTTCAGTCGATGCAGATACTTTAAGACAAGACGTTGCCGTGATATTGCGCCATGCATCACCACCGAGACCGAACGTTACTTCTTCCGAATTAGCCGCACTAAAGGAGCTCCGAAATGAGGAAAACATAATAGTGCTGAAAGCTGATAAAGGTAATGCGACTGTTATTATGGACATCAGTGAGTATGATAGCAAGATCCAATGTCTGCTTGGTGATGTGAACACATATAAGAAGGTAACGTACAACCCGACGGCGAGAACGGATAGAAGCACTCGCTCACTTATAAAACAATGCGCAGACGCCCTCGGTGAAGATGCGTCCAAATGTTTATTGCGCCCCAGAAGCGCCCAGCCGCCGAAGTTATATGGTTTGCCCAAAATACACAAGCAGAATGTGCCCTTAAGACCAATTGTGAGTCAGATAGGCTCACCTACATACGAATTAGCGAAGCACGTAGCAAGGGTATTGCAGCCATTAGTAGGCCGGACGTCGTCCTTTGTCAAGGACTCTCGTCACTTCGTTGATATCTTGCACCAACATAAGGTTGCTGTAAATGAGTTGATGGTCAGTTTTGACGTAGAATCACTCTTTACAAATGTACCAGTTGCAGATTGTCTGGAAGTGGTTAAGGTGAAGCTACAAGCTAATAACATCCCGATGGAATATGTCACACTGCTGCATCATTGTTTGTCAACTAACTTTTTCATATACCGAGGCCAATACTATCTTCAAATAGATGGAGTAGCTATGGGTAGTCCAGTGGCTCCAGTGGTTGCAAACATTTGGATGGAGTATTTTGAAGAGAGGGCACTCGCCACGGCACCCACTGAGATTAAATTGTGGAAAAGGTACGCTGATGACGTATTCTGTGTGTTGCGAGGTAACAGACATGATGTGGAATCCCATCTGACTAATTTAAATAGCATCCATCCGAAGATTAACTTCACTTACGAGATAGAGGAAGACAGAAGCCTGGCGTTTTTGGACGTAAAAATCGGGGTGCGGAGCGACGGTTCACTGAGTCACTCTGTCTTCAGAAAGTCAACTCATACTGACCGCTATCTCAAGGCAAGCTCTCATCATCACCCGAGACACATTGTTTCCGTGGTTACCTCATTGATAAATCGTGCATATGATTTATGTGACGAGCAACACCTAAACCAAGAGCTCGAGCATGTTCGGTGCGTCCTGCGGAGCAATGGATATAGGGTGAAGTTCCCATCTAGACACAAAGTCAAACACCAGAGAAAGGACAAGGTGGACAGACAACCAGCATTTCTGCCCTATATAAAAGGAGTGACAGACAAGATCTCAAACGTACTTAAAAAGTTTTCACTTAATACTGTCCTCACTCCATTCAGAAAAGTGGCACAATGTCTCCGATCCCCAAAAGACAGTTTCCCCTTGGAGAGGCCTGGTGTCTACAAGATTGACTGCAGCTGTGGGAGTTCATATATCGGCCAAACTAAACGTACTATCGCGTGCCGCATGAACGAACACATAAAAGCGGTCAAAAACAATGACAAGCAGAAATCGGCAATCGCGAAGCATTTGATTGACTCGGGCCCCAATCACTGGATTGAGTTTCATAACCCACAGATAATTGCGACAGAACGCCACTACATACCTAGATTGGTCAGGGAAGCGATTGAAATTACGAAATACAAAAATTTCAATCGTGAGGATGGGTTTAAATTGTCAAATGTCTGGAATCCAGTAATTCGAATGTGCAAAAACCGGCGTAATCAACAAAACATAGTTTCGCGATCGGATACTGTTAGTGTTGTGTGTCGAGAACAGTTACGAGTAAACAGTGAGTTAGTGAACAGTGGTACCGGGGACAATCGTAATAAAAGACTACGAAAGAGGGTAGACCGATATGTCTGCCAATAACAGCCCACCCGCAAGATCTTCAGTTACTCCGTGATCATGGCACTTGCAACAGCGCCGAAATATCGGATACTCATAAACAAAAAGGTACATGGTAGCAATCCCGCAGATTCCCATTTTAATGTTACTGACCATGAAAGTTTAAAACAATATATAAACAGTACCAGCGCGTACCAAGAGAGGGCGCTACTAAAGAAGGGCTAAAAAAACCGAGCAAAGCTCGTTCATCAAGGTACTTACTATTTATATATATATATATATATATATAAACCTGTATTTACACTAATGTCTTTTTGGACTTTGAAAGAACCGCAAAAGTAACAATACACTACGTCTTACTTTCTCAAATGTTTTTTGGAATTCGAGGGTAGTATTTATAGCAGCAATATGACTAATCTACTGGGGTGAATAATTTGGCACTGTCTACCGCTGACGTCACCAAACAACCCCATAGCACTTTATCAGATTTATGGCAGGGTTCTTTAGTGTCGCTACTGACGGAGCTAGACTAAGATTGTCAACCCTCGTTCGGTCAATGAACTTTCCAAGTTCTTATTATTACCCCTGTGGGTTATTATTACCTCTTTTACTATTACTAAAAATATATTGTATGCTTCTTTCACAAAAATATTTCAGTTGCATTATCTTTACATACTAATGAATGAAGTCGCTGTCTGTTCGCTTAGATTTTCGCTGTTTTCAGCAAAATATAGTGATTAAGTCCAGATTATAATAGAGGAAATCCGAGAATTTCAAAGACTTGTATAATATACGTTCAGAAGTACAGATTATTTACTTCATTTGAAGAATCCTACAATAGGTCATGCAAATTTATAAATTTGACTATAAACTATGAGAATGTTACTGATAACGTATTCCAGTAGAGACTATCTACGTGTGTGTGTATGTATGTGTGCAGTACCGCAATAGTATGCAGATGTTGTCCCCTACTTCCGGCAGCTACGTCCACACCTGCCGCCGGTAAAAACTCCCATGTCGCTTTATTGCCAATTTTAATTATAAATTAGCAATAACAGGTTAACAAACAAAACGTTCGCCTTTATAAATACACTTATGGTGTTACACCACGCAAACCAGACGGGTGTATTAAGTTTTCTTCTCTTTGCAGCGCAATTGTCATACGCTGTTTACTCCCTTAGGTTTCTGTCAGTTTTTTTTCTATATATTATATTGTGCCGCATATTATCTACAAATGTATGTATCTAAAACCTTTAAACGAGCAATTCTTGTGTATGTATAATCTAAATCTCGGAAACGGCTCTGATTTGGACGAAATTTAGTACGTATGCAGAGGGCGGGTGTGATAAATCGATCGCGTACACATACACACGCACACACATACACACGCACACACATACACACGCACACACATACACACGCACACACATACACACGCACACACATACACACGCACACACATACACACGCATACACACATACACACGCACACACATACACACGAACACGTCACACTGCGTTTTTTGAATCCATACATTAGTAATATGTCAAACTTTATACTTTTAGGAACATATCAAGTAAGTTCGTGTCTAAATAACCCCAAAAAAGCTAATTTACAATTGTCATGGTAATGATATAAGTAGGTTGACCTAGTCGGCACTCCCGTATCCCGTCCAGTTCATTTCACTAATTAAATTAAGTCCAATTAGTCTGACAATTCGTGTGAATCCTGTGACAAACACAGGTAGGGCTGGGTTTTTATGCCATTTGATTGATTGCTAGTGGGCTGGTTAATATGTCTTAACTGGTTATTGTGACTAAATTTTATCGCGATAATCCAGGAGTTAATCCAAGGTGTCAACAACTTTCATGCCTTTTATCAATATTGATCTAGCCTTTTGAGCAAGAAGATGCTATAAATATACACACACACTCACCCTTTTTTTCCTGGGATTTCCCGAGTGTCATAACTTGGTTTGTTCGTGGGTCACTGCTGTTGATCCTGGTGTACAGGAGTTACAGTGGTGGGCGTGTGGGCGGGATTAGTCCCAATAAAAAAAACACACAATCAGAAACTTGTTTGCGAATACACTAGTGTCGTGTTTAGTTATTTCTTCACGTCAGTGAACAGTGTTCTTTATATTCTTCATTAATTCAACCAAAGTCTGCCACAGCGAGGCGTAGCACGGTGAACTCTGCCAAGCTGTTAATTATAAAAATAACTCCAATAAAAAAGTTATAGGGCCTATTGAACGCTAGAGAGTATAAATACGTTAAAAAAGAACTACCCATATTCATCAATGCTATTTTACTTACTTACTTGAAGTTAAAATAACAAATAACCGTTCCTTAAACTAAATAACGTTTATTGATAAAGGGTAAAAGACCGGCAACGCACTTGTGACGCGTCTGTTGTTGCCGGTGTCTACGGGCGGTCACAATCGCTTACCATCAGGCGATCCGTCTCCTCGTTATCACATAATATCTGCTTTACATAACAATTTACAATTATGTAAACTCGTACGTGTAGTGAAGATTATATATACATGTACATTGTTAGCGTGCCGAATGATTTATCATTGAATAGCCTTGTCCTTGGCATTTGCATGAATGAAGTTCCCTTTACAATCTGTGAGATATATATAAACACGTTTTATTTTAAACACGACACTTTTAAAAACCAGTATTTAGAATTATAATTTGGAATTGGTTAACTAAGTAGTGTCTACAAGACTGCTCTTCCAATAGTCTTAAATACGATTTTTAATAACTTGAACAGGTCATTAATTATTACAAATACGTTATTTATTTTCATCCCACGGTCCTCGAAGAGATTGCCGTTGAGCACTAAGGCCGCAGTTGTACTACCGACCTACCTAACTACTCTGCCTGATGGAAAGCATAAGCAGAATCTAAGAGTGGTGGTCACCATACTGCGAATGCAGACAATTCAATAATGCAGCATGGTGACCCACACCATGGCGGGTTAGTGATATGCACTGCGCACTTGCACTCGCACTAATCAAAGTGAATAGGTATAGGCCTTAACACTGCTACGCACGTATGCACCGCACACCCTGCACTATATTGGTATAGAACGCCCCTGGCACGCAATAAAGTGCCTTATATTCAAGATTTTCAATTCCTTTTTAACCGACTTCAAAAAAGGAGGTGGTTATCAATTCGACTGTGTGTATGTTTGTTACCTCATAACTTTCGACTGGGTGAACCAATTTTGATGATTCTTTTTTTTCATTTGAAAGCTGGTGATTCGCGTGTGGTCTCATTTCAATTCGATCCAGATTGAAGTCAGTTTCTTTCCTTAAAATGTGTGATTATAATATAATGTTAATTGCCGCCTTTAGAAATTAGTTTACGCTCTTTTTCGACCAATTTATATTTGACTAGCTGACCCATGCACACTTCGTTGAGCAGTCAACATTTTTTTCTTCGATTTACTTTCCAAATCCGGCTACCACGAAATAGTTTTTCCACTTTTAGGGTTATTAAATAGCCTATGTCACTCACAAATAACGTAGCCTTCTATTGGTAAAAGAATTGTCAAAATCGGTTTAGTAGATCTCAATGCCTAAATCACAAACTCACAAACTTTATCTCTTTATATGTATATTGTAAGTAAATAAGTATAGAAGTATAGATTATTTAAAGTAAACGATGTTTCTCTTAACTTTTCAATGTAAGATTCTAGAAGATAGTAATAACAAATGTATAAGGTACTTCGTAAATGTTCACGTTGAAGTTTTACGGCATTTACATAACAAGTTGTCATATGCAACATAACACTGTGTTTGTGAAGAAACTGTTGACTTTATGAAATTTGGTTTCTAAATTATATAAGTTTAAAAGTCGGTAGAAACATGTGTCTGGCTGTTTTCCAAAACTAGTTTGTGCCGGTTTTAAGTTCACCACGACACGATTGAACTTCGATTTTTTACGTGGAAAGTCTACCATTAGACATTTACACCCATGTGCAAGGTGCTATCAATGTTCTATAGACAAACTTTTAAACTATTTAAACAAATAAAATTCAAGTGTCGCTATACAAATAACAAAATAAAACCGACTTCAAGGTTCTACTCGATTTCTCTTGGATGCCATCATCAGATATTAATGTCCTTATCATGGTACAACCGTTGGGATATCTCCTTTTCATTAAAAAAAGAATCATCGCAATCGGTTCATAAACGACGAAGTTATCCGCGAACACAAATAAAAAAAAGAAAATAATAATTATACGGTCGAATTGCGAAACCTCCTCTTTTTTGAAGTCGGTTAATAAAATTGAAGTGTCTGTTTGCAATTTCAAATTGACAACTTTTCACTAAATGTTATGGACTATGGTACATTACTTTGTTTCAAAAGCCGTAGTCCATGTAGTGTAATGTTGGTGCCTCTATAATATTAATTTCTTCGCAAAGTATATTTTAAATAGGTACCATAGAAATATCACAATTATCGAATAAATACGGACAAAGTCACGAGAAAATGCTAATAATATATATATTTTTGAAATGTACTAGTAACGCCCTTTCGTATGATACCAAACACGGCATATATATCTCAAATTTATTTTTTAAAACAGTACTGTACGTCGGCTAAAGGGCGCCATATTACATTCAGTGACACGTCATATAGCCTATAACCAGAGGACGATCAAGACGCTACTAACGACACCTCATTTGTTTAGTTCTAATGGATAGTTAAGGAGCTGAACTAATGAACATACATACATACATAGCCTGTCAAAATCTTCACCCTCCTTTGGCTTTGGCACCGCCCTTAAACTATATATTTATAGAAGGTATTTATATTGTTTATACAAAAAACGATGTTCATTTATATAATCAACTAGCTGATCCGTGCCCACTTCGTTGGGCGGTTAACATTTTTTCTCCGACTTACTTTGCAAATACAGCTACCACGAAAAAGTCTTTACACTTTTCGGGTAATAATATAGCCTATGACACTCACAAATAACATGACTTTCTATTGGTAAAAGACTTTTCAAAATCGGTTCAGTAGATCCAGAGATTACCGCCTACAACATCACAAACTCACAAATTCACAAACGCACAAACTTTACCTCATTATATAATAGTATAGCTAGAAGTATAGAAGATATAAATAATCTAACTTCCTATAAGTTAAGAACGGGTATTGAACTTTATGTGAAAAGTATATAATGTTGTCAACTTACAGTGTAATGGGAACCAGCAGTTAAGTAATTCATTCATTGAATGAATTGTTCTTTTCCGGCCCACTTGTAAACATATCTTTTATCGTACTAGCAAATATATTGAAGCTATTTGAACTAGATTATGAATAAATTTTTCCCCCTAGCCTTTTTCTCATATTAAGTGCAAGTCGGATTAATCCGTTACAATTATAATCTATACTAATATATAAAGCTGAAGAGTTTGTTTGTTTGTTTGAACACGGTAATCTCAGGAACCGTAGGTCCGATTTGAAAAATTCTTGGATGTTGGATAGTACATTTATCGAGGAAGGCTATATATCATCACACTCGGACCAATAGGAGCGGAGCAGCAATGAAAAACGGGGGGAAATTATCACGCTACGGGCAATAGGAGACACAAACGAGGTTGCGTGGGTCGGCTAGTGAAAAATAAAACACAAAGCAGTCATGAGGACTGCCGACAGAAGAAAAAACTCAAAACTATAAATAAACAGTTGTTTAAGCTCATCTGAAATGAACCTCTTTGCTCTTTAAATAAAATTCGCGATAAAAAGAACAAAAAATGCCATCAGATCTGCAGTTCTCCTTAATAATAATAATTCATCTTAAGTTTAGGAAAACGATGAACAATGATGGTTAACGAACCGCACATCGATGGAGTTGTCTGCCCTCGATTCACGTAATAGGATAGATGACACCTTAGTCAAATTAGTTACTATTTATCATCTGTCATAACGATCACTTTGTATGAAAAATGTACTAAATACACACTTGTGACGTCACTGATTTAGACTACTCAATTGAGCAATATATTTCTATGTTTGTTTGATTAAATCGAAATAAAAAGCTGTAATGATTATATTTTCTGAGATGTTTTGTTTGCTCGTTGATGCAATATAGACAGTCTGATATAAATAAATTCCTCTGCTTAAAATTATTTCTAAGTATGTGATACATATGACTGCCTCGGTGGCGCAGTGGTAGCGTACGCGACTGCTGTTCTTGAGGTCTCGGGTTCGATTCCCGGGTCGGATCAAATGTTTGTATGATCTGCAAATATTTGTTTCGGAGTTTGGATGTTTTCTATCTATAATATGTATGTATTTACAAAAAAAAAGTATATAAGTATTTATATCAGTTGTCTAGTACCCATAATACAAGCTCTGCTTAGTTTGGGACTCGATGGCGTTGTGTGTTAGATGTCCGAAAATATTTATATATTTATATATTCGTAGTTATCATATTCAACCTCATAAGTGATTTCAATTTAACAAACATGAGAACATTTTCAAGCATCTTAATTGAAATCTTTATTTCTGTGTGACCACATTACAAATTAGATCTCCTGGACATTTATTTAACAATTAAATTTCCCCAACAACTTTCAATTCATTTGCCACATTAATCGTTTCCCATAAAAAATAAAATCGACAAATCCATATGTCAATCCGTGAGTTTATCAATTTGCCTCAATATTACCAACTCACTACAGTCGCACACACAACATTACGTCATTTGCCGTTAATGTTAGTAAACATAAAATGGTGCCAGCGATTACGTTAACACAAACAAATACCAGCCATTTCATCTCGACCGATGATATCTTCAAACATTTTCAGTCGAGCATTTTTTCATTACAAATGACCAAAGAAACCAGTCGTACAACTTTTTATTCAAACCTTATAAAGTTAAAGTTGAAATTTCTCTACACCGAAAAAAGTATTTTTCGTATTGAACACTATAAAGACGTTTGTGTTTCACGTCTTTGTATTACAGTTCAAATTGGTTTAGCAAAAAAGTAGAGGTTTTTGATACCTATCATAACAATGGCAGCGAGAGTGTTCTAATTACTGAATAATAATATTTTCTAATCTGAATTCTCGTGTGAAGTACATTTTTTTGTCTATTGTCTAGCTAGATTATATTTTTTGGCCTTAAAAAAGATCGCAGTTACTTGCAAAAGGCCACAAGGGGATTCTCGTTAATTTTAACCTGGCCTGTGAGCGTCCCACACTACGTTTTCCGAGACATTGTCTTTACTCTGTTGAACTAGAACTCTTCTACCCCAACAAATATATGTATCACTAAATAGTAAATAGATAAGATACTTTTTACAGTAGGTAACCATTCTTTCTGAATTACTAATTCTAATTTAAAAACAGTTGAGAACCGTTAAGGAAATGTCAAATTCGAACATTTGAATTAGGAACGCAGACGCGTTCCGTTGTCCATTCGAATGCGTGCGCGCGCGCCGGAAGCAACTAATGCGGTAACGAGCCGGCATCCGCGACACCCATACTGGGTGGCAGTATGTATCTTAATTTGTCATGAAATATACGAGTATATATATAAGTACACATATTCTTAATAATCAGTGTACACTATATATTGTACTTGTTTTGACTACTTTCAGGTCAATAACCTTAACGATAAACATAATAGCTAAAATATCATAATGTGAATTCAGATTTGCTTATAAATTTTTCACGCCAAAATCGTATAGTAATATGGTACATGATTGTTTTTCTGGAAATCTCAAGAATCACATTGAATCCTTTTTTTCGTTTTATTTATTTAGATTGTCAAAATTTACACAAACACCAGCAAAATCGCCGAACAAGAATTACTAATATGATAAACTAATACTACAGGAACCTAATAAGAGAACATCATTAGCAGTGAAAGAATAACAAATTTATAACTAGAAAAGAAATATATTGTAAGGCAATGGGTAATGTCGGCCACACACGTCGAGACGGTCGAACTGATGGAAATCGAGATATTTCTCGTAAATTGAATCTTGATGTGTTTAAAATCGCTGTAAATGCTTAATTTACTATTAAAAGCCTATTTAATTATACCTATTAATTGAATTGCGAGTATTAAAATATTTTAGACTAGCTGAACCCCGCGGTGTTACCCGCGGTTTTTGTTGTACCCCAGGTAACAACTGGGCAACAAGGCGCCCGGTATACAACAATGACTTCTCGATTACGTAAACTAGACTAAATTAATAGTCGCAAGTGTTGTGTATATATATAACAATGCATTTTGTCGACTATTATTTTCTTCTTAAGTGTATTTACAAAATTGGAATCAACGTTCTTTTATAAATAATAGAGTGTCTTCACGTAAAGATTGAGTTCTTCTATTCTATATATACATGAAACAATCTCCTGTAATCTATCAAAATACGTAGAAAGTATGTGTGGACCGTGAATTCGTTGTCCACACGTATTTTCTTCCAATCATCGATTACCTGCACTCGCACTAATCAAAGTGAATACGGGCCTTTAGGGCGTGTAGTAGATCTTTTTCACAGGGTAAGCCCATATGCAGTTTTCTTGGCAACATTTTACATGAAAATGTTTTTGGTGGAATTGTGTTTTACGAATGTGGTCTTATAAGATCATGATATTTTGAGAATAAGATGTCATGACAATGTAAAATGTTTTACGAATGTATTTCAAGAATGTGGTTTTTTGAGAATATGATATTCACCGACGGATCGCAGTAGCTTATACCATTGTCACATTGACCTCTAACGGCACTGAACATAGACAGAATACTCATAAGCTCTGTACAATATAATCTGTACATACAATTCTCAATAGGTACCTCGCGAAAGGTTTCTGAGTCGAATTTCGAAACCGATCTTGAGTGTAATGTAATGTAATAATATAAGTTTATGTAGGCTTCAATCAGACTTTTGGCCGATTGAAACCCTTTCAAGATAAAGCTTGTTTCTATTAAACAGATAAGTCGTACTTTCTAAATGTTGCGGGCGCTTAAATACGTACGCCGTAACGAAACCATACCGTGATCTAAATTTTCGTCATAGCGACATCTATCGTGGTCGTAGGTAAACTTTGAATTTCCATTTTCTTTCTAAAGGAGTATATTATGTTCACAGTGTTACCAAAACGTTTTATATTTTCATAATATTGTTTAAACGATATTCGCTTTACAATGCTATAGGGTCTTTTTTAAAGAAATTACAGACTGATAGTCTGTATAAAGTGGATCGGTCTAAGCTACCACACATTGGTATAATTATTATCACAGAGATACTCGTTTATAATAAATAAATAAAGTTTTTTTAATTATTATACCAATTTATCTTAATTTTATTGCAATTTTTTTGTATTTTGTTTTGTATATTTTGTAGAAAATAACTATTATCAATTTATTTGCTATTGCTTAAGAAATGTACCTAACAAATAAACCATCCTACTAATATTATAAATGCGAAATTTGTAAGGATGGATGGATGTTTGGATGGATGTTTGTAACTCTTTCACGTAAAAACTACTGAACGGATTTGGATGAAACTTTACAGTAATATAGCTTATACATCAGAATAACACATAGGCTACAATTTGCCGCGATAACCGACATATACGCGGGCAGAGCCTCGGGCAACAACTAGTTTAATTATAAACGTCTATCAATATATGGAAAGACTGAACAATTTAGAACTTAAATAGTGTTTTAAATCTATAGAATTTATTTCAATTTAGATTTAAATGATTTTATGTTGCAGAAAAAACGTAGAAGTAATAAAAGAATCATGCCAAAATGCACTTTCCAAAAATATTGGAAAAAAAATATTAATTGTATTTACCCGGTTTTACTGTTCCATATGAAACAAATAAGCTATCCCTAACTAATGTTCTTCAAATTCCACCAAATCAAATTATACAATCGAAAAAAAAAAGTTGCAGACTCATTGGAACCCAGTGATTTAAGCCGATAAACCTCTTAACAATAGCACAAACCAATCCAATTTAAAAAGTTAACTAAATTGTGTTGATTGAGGTTAAGAATCTATTGACCTAATATTAAAATTGATACGGGAACGTAGGGAACTATTTTAGTTCGGGCCTTTTTAATTTAGATCTAATAAAAATATGTGTAACTTGATTTATGGTTTATGAGAAAACGGATAGCTATAAAAGAAGAGATTGTTATAGATTTCGTTTTATAAATGTAGATGGTATTATTATTGTCAGAGTTAAGAAAGATTTATGGAGTTTGGCGTTCGTCTTTGAATTTTGTGTGTTGATTACACCCGACTTAGAATTTCAAAGATGCGAAAGAAGTGTTGTAAAATGTAATTTATCATAGATTAATGAATTGAATTTAAAGTAGATCATACATGTATCTGCAGATACTTCAGGAGTTTTTTAGGTGAATTATTTTCAGAAAAATACGGCGTTCAGGAACGTACAATCAAGTTTATTAAACAACTAGCTGAACCCCGCGGTGTTACCCGCGGTTATTGTTGTACCGCGAGTAACGCCGCGGGATAAAGTTAGTCTAAAAAAAGTAGCCTAAGTTACTCCCCGGATCATCAGCTACCTTCCAGTGAAAGTCCCGTCAAAATCCGTCCAGCCGTTCCAGAGATTACCCGGAACAAACAGACAGACAGACAGACAAAAAATTTTTTAACTACATTTTTGGTATATGTACCGTGTATACATACATATGCATTTAGTAAAAAGCGGTTATTTTAATATTACAAACAGACACTCACTTGGTCACTATTAGCAACAATTAACAACATATAAAGACACTTCAGCTTGCTTACTTGCTACTTTATTTGTATAAAATACTTAAATCTACTTTTTTATCTATTACAGACAAGTGGGTCGCAACCTCATCATCCCTGGAGGCACCAGGACTATCGATGCAACTGGAAAACTGGTCATGCCGGGAGGCATTGACCCTCACACGCACTTTGAACTTGAGGCAATGGGAGCTAAGGCAGCTGATGACTTCTACAAGGGAACAAGGGCTGCGGTAGCCGGAGGCACCACAACTGTCAGTAAGTTATTTGTTATAACTTAGAAAATTTTATTCAATGGATAAAATAAATGAAGTGTTTGCTTTACATTAAATTTATAAGTCAATTTATATTTAATAAGTATTTATTCATTTAATTATGACAATGTAACTAAAAAAACTATTTCCAATCAAAAGGGGCTTTAAAATGCGATGTGTTTATTTCAATGAATGTTTATTTTTAGGACTTACTTGCTAGTAATAAATATACCAAATTGTAGTAATTACACACAATAAATATTTTAATAACATATTATTTACAAGTATTAATTTTAACTGGAATTTTGTCAACCTAGCGACATCTGGTATATAGTACCACAAAACTATATAAATTTACTTCGTTGGTTCGGTAGTGGTCTTGTTCCATCATGTTTTTAGTTTGTTTTTATGTTTTTTTTTTAAATTTTATGACTACACTAATAACGGCTGAAGATTAGGTTTTTTGACTGCACGTTAATCCTTAGAAGGAATTACAAAGTCTATTTTATACTAACTTTTAACAGAAGGACTCCGCCAATCCAGTGGTATTTCGGTTAACGCGATAAAAAGTAGACTGTGTCCTTCTTCAAAAATCGAAATATCTCCATGCCTAATTTCATTACAATCAGCAAAGCAGTTTAGCCGTGTAACAGACGGACAATTACTTTCGAATTTTATAATATTGGTATGGATGGTCGTAGATTGTTTAACAAAAGACTACAGTTCTTTAGAAAGGTGTCTCTAAATTAACATGCAGCTAGTCACTCAGAACTCAGAAACCTGTAGCAAGATGAATAAAAAAAAATTTAAAACTGTTTTGACAAACTATTTGCTGTCAAGCTGATACTCAACTATATAAATATCTCAGATTTCTTTATCTGAGATATATATATATATTGTCCTCCACACGGCAATTGTTGATCAGGCCGAGATACGCTATAATTGTTGATCCACCTTTTTGGCACTATTTCTAAGATAGTATCAAGTGTATCGTCTTATACACGCAATATAAGTATTATACGCCTTGCGACGCTGTGCTTGAGTCTACGGCAAATACTCTAGCTCGTCATCGATTTACACGGCAATTGTAGCTCTGATAACGGTCAACTTTATGATACTTGATGATGTTTTGTTGATCAATATACACAACGTTTTGATCAACATATGCCGCGTACACTAGGATTTTAAAACGCGGGGGCCGGAGCAGCAACCTCGGTAGAAAGGAACAGGTATATTATTGTTATAATAAAGCTCCTAAAAATAATGTGCGATAGCTCATTCGATTCGTAATGAGTGTCATGACGTCTAGAAAAATGTTTTTAAGAATTTATTAGCGCATAAAAAATTGCGATTGTTATTAACAAAATAAGAAAGGGGAAAAAAGGTATTTAGTTTTTCGTTAAAAACTTCTAAATTACTAATATTTAAGGAATTGCTGAAAGTAGATCTTGAAAAACAAGGAAATTTCCAATGAACAAGTCCTAACTCTTGAAACTATAGCACCAATTTTGAAAATTATTTTTGTGTTCGAACCTACTACTGTACTATGTTATTAGTGTATTTTCTATAGTTACACAGATATTTTCATTCATCATTATTCTGGTAGTCATCATTTCATGATCATGAGCTGATGATGTAAGGTACAGCTCCTTAACGGTTAGGAGTTGGAGGATATATCTTTGAATATCATATGTATGTTAACTTTAGTCGTATACTTTCAAATTATTTAGATAAGCTGATGATGAAAGGTATAACTCCTCAACGGTTAGGAGATGGAAGATAATCCTTCGATTTCATATGCATCTATAGACCTTTAGTTGTGTTGTTTCAAGTTATTTAGGTGAACTGATGGTAAAAGGTTAAAATCTTCAACAGTTAGGAATTAGAAGATTATTTTAATATTACACGTACGTATAGACCTTAACTTGTATTCTTTTGGAGTATGAGGCTGATTCTTTAAATCTATACTAATATATAAAGCTGAAGAGTTTATTTGTTTGTTTGTTTGTTTGAACACGCTAATCTCAGGAACCGCTGGTCCGAAAAATTCTTTCGGTGTAGGATAGTCCATTTATCGAGAAAGGCTATAGGGTATATATCATCACGCTACTACTAATAGGAGCGGAGCAACAATGAAGAATGTTTCAAAAACGGGGGAAATTTTCACGCTACGGGCAACATAAGGCGCAAACGAGGTTGCGTGGGTCAGCTAGTACCATATATGGAAATAGGAATTTTGGAATTTCTACTCCTAAGAGGGTGAAATAGGGTCTGAAAGTTTGTACGATAGTCCGTTATTTTTAAGTTAGAAACATGAATATTTATCTTAGAGCTACTGATTAAAAATTATTAGATACGTATTTAAGCGTATTCTGCCCCAAATGGGGTGAAATAGGGGTTGAAATTTGTATGTAAGTCCATCATTTTAAGTTGGGAATATGAAAGCTACTGATGAAATAAGTTAAAACGTATTTAAGAGTTTCCGGAGATTCTACCCCTAAGGGGTAATAGGGGTTCACATTTCGTATATAGGTTAGTCTCGAAGTAGACTTTTGATTACAAATAAATAAATACTGATATCACAGCATTTATGGGAATGAGCATTGATGGGAATCCCTCTCCTAAAGGGGTAATAAAAAGATCGAAAGTTTGTGTGAAAGTAATTTTTTTAAGGTATACAAATGAAACTTTATTTACTGGACCAACGAAACAGTTAAAAAAAACTTTTTCAAGTAGGTAGTTTTAAGAGGTTTTACAACGCGAAACTGCTTCCACGTTTAAAAAAAATCTTAACCAGAATGAATATTAAAATTCTGCTCTGACTACTTGGTGTATACCACGCCGTTTTTAAATATTAGTTATATGTTAATCAAACGTTGTGTATATTGATCAACAAAGTATCATCAAGTATGAAAAAAGTGATCAACAAAGTATCATATATGAAAAAGATTACGGTTATTAGAGCTGCAATTGCCGAGTCAATCGAGATAGAGATTTTGCCGTAAACTTAAGCACAGCATTGCAAACCGTATAATACTATAGCCTATAAGACTATACACTGGACACTTCCTTAGAAATAGTACCGAAAAGGTGGATCAACAATTATTGCAATCTCGGCCTGATCAACAATTGGCGAGTAGAGGACAATATATTCATATATATATGTTCAACTCCTGTTTCACGCTCTTAGAGGTAGAATATCCAGAAACGGTTAAATATGTCACCACTTATTTTTAATCAGCAGCCGTGAAATAAAGTTACCTCTTCTTAACTTAAAGAAGGACGTACTTACAACAACATACTAACTTTCAACCCCTATTTCACGCCCTTAGGGGTAGAATATCCTGAAACACTTAAATACGTATCCAGTTATTTTAGTCAATAGCCCAAAGATAAAGTTTCATGATCTAACTTAAAAAATGACAAACTTCCATACAATCTTTAACCCCCTATCTCACCCCCTTAGGGGTAGAATATCCAGACACGCTTAAATGCGTATCATGTCATTTCTAATTAGTAGCCCAAAGATAAAGTTTCATGTTCTAACTTAAAAAATGACAAACTTCCATATAATTTTTAAGCCCTTATCTCACCCCCTTAGGGTTAGAATATCCAGAAACGCTTAAATACGTATCTAGTAATTTTTAACCAGTAGCCCAAAGATAAAGTTTCATGTTCTAATTTAAAAAATGACAAACTTCCATACAATCTTTAAATCCCTATCTCACCCCTTAAGGGGTAGAATATCCAGACACGCTTAAATACGTATCTAGTCATTTTTAATCAGTACCCCAAAGATAAAGAATTATGTTCTAACTAAAAAAATTACAAACTTTCATACAATCTTTAAACCTCTATTTCACCCTCTTAAGGGTAGACTATCCAGAAAGGCTTAAATACGTATCAACTAATTTTTTTACTTTTGGTAAAGTTAAATAGTACCTAAATATATCTGATTACGTACCTTCTTTTGTTTGAAGGGTCCTTAGGCAATAATACGTTACGCATTAATTCGTTAATTAATTGTGAAGCAAAGTGGAAACAGTCTATCATAGAAAAGATCCAATCGTGGAGAAGGTGGTCTCTGATTGGTTCGTTTGAATCGGATCAACAATAGCTGGTGTGGATTTGTATAAAAATGATGTAAATAGTTCGTAATTCTGCCAGCAGAGGGGTTGCAATTGTTGATCCAGAGCGGAGCCACATTAGTTCGCCGGAATACACATTAGATCAACAAAACCTGTTGCTGATCAACAATCGCCAACAGATCAACAAGGGCCGAAAAGAGATATCTATATATATATATGTATATATAAATATATATATATATAGTATATAATAATATATATATATAGTATATAATAATATATATATAGTGTATAATAATATTTATTGTTATACATAAGTAATTTATTTGTAAACGAGTGACGTCTGGTATACCACGGATAAACTCTTGATGGTTTGTGTGGTATATAATGGATAACTGTATGCATGTATGAATTTTAGATTAGACAATAAATTAAAAAAAAAAAAACTTATTAATCATTTTCGCTTTTCAGTTGACTTCGTGCTACCGCTGAAGAATCAGTCTTTATTGGAAGCATACGCTAATTGGAGAGCGAAGGCCGATGGCAAGGTAATATTGCACTCACACACCACAGTAAAAAGAAATCTTTACTAGTTCTCTTATTTCTTTTTATATAACTATTATTATTTTACCATTATTTTAGTATACACTAGCTGAACCCCGCGGTGTTACCCGCGGTTATTGTTGTACCGCGAGTAACGCCGCGGGACAAAGTTAGTCTAAAAAAAAGTAGCCTAAGTTACTCCCTATAGCATCAGCTACCTGTCAGTGAAAGTCCCGTCAAAATCCGTCCAGCCGTTCCAGAGATTACCCGGAACAAACAGACAGACAGACAATCTTTTTTAACTATATTTTTGGTATATGTATCGTGTATATATACATATGCATTTAGTAAAAAGCGGTTATGTTAATATTACAAACAGACACTTCAATTTTATTTATTTGTATAGATTATATGATATTTTGCATGCCCACCTAAAACAACCGTTACTAACTGGTTACGAACGTTATAAACCCTAAGAATACCATTATTATCACTTGACGAAAACTCAAAAAGTCTAACCAAAAATAATGGTACACTGAATTTACCGGTTTAACGGTTCTCTGCGAAACAAATAACCCATCCTTAAATAACGATTTTTTTATAAAAGGAAAAGAGGGAAAATAAATACTTACTACTAAGCTCACTTCTTTTCTTGTGATAGATCTCAATATAAAGATAAATACAGCGACGAAGTATATCCTAATGCGATTTTTATTTTTGAAGTAAATAGACGAATGTTTCGTGTCCATGTGGTGACAAATTAAGAATAAGTACAGAGTGTTAATTACCTCCATTAATCCCGCGGGTGTCGTAAGAGAAACAACAACACCAACTCGAAGCAAACTAGCAGGATTACAGCACTGCGAAGGATAGCAGCAAACGAGCAGAAGTATCACCTGATGGTAAACGATTACCGCCTCCCATGGACACCCGCAACACCAGAGGCGTCACAAGTCCGTTGCCGACCTTTGCGGGATGGGGAAAGGGATGTGGGGAGGGGTTGGGGTATGGGCCTTCGGTATCCTCACTGACTCGATGAAACACAGCGCAAGCGCACACAGGTTTTCCAATTCATGCCGAAGCATGGCTCCCCACGGTTAATATGATGATGAAAATATAATTGTTCAATTCATTTTCAAGGTATGTTGCGACTACGGTCTCCACGTAGGCGTAACGTGGTGGTCACCTTCAGTGAAGAAAGAGATGCAGCAGTTGGTGACAGAGCAGTATGGCGTCAACTCCTTCAAGATGTTCATGGCTTACAAGGACGTATGGCAGTTGGACGATTATGATCTATACTGCGCTATGGAAACGTGTACGGAACTGAAAGCGCTAGCCCAGGTTTGTGAGAAATTCTTATGATAAGTCGCAAAACAATGTGTTTCTTTTGCTAAAACAAGTTTATTTCAAGAACAGTCGATTAAAATCAACATTTGTCTCCTTCATTCATTGAGAACTTTTTTATTCTTGAGAAAGAAATGTATATTTTGTAGATACTTGACAAGTTTTTTTTATGTATGGCCCTGCCAAAATGCCTTAACTCTGCCTGATGAAGAGCATAAGCAGGAATCCAAGAGTGGTGGTCACCATACTCATTGCGAATGCAGACAATGAAACAATGCAGCATGGTGACACACCAACCCATGGTGGTTTCGGGTCTAGCTTCAATTAGTCCTGTGTGATACCTCAATTAAATGGGGTAGCGTTTCATTATCGGCATTAAGAAATCGACACTTTTTACAGGTTCATGCGGAAAACGGCCATATCATAGCTCGTAACACTGAGAAGCTACTAGCAGCTGGAGTGACAGGCCCCGAGGGTCACGAGCTCTCCCGTGATGAAGAGGTTGAAGGCGAGGCCGTCAACAGGGCGTGTGTTATTGCCAACCAGGTCTGTTCCTTCTAATTATGTATGTGTTAGCAACTTTAGTAATATACATTTTATAAAGCCGAGATTTTCGTCATTCTTCAGGGTATCAAAGAAGTTAAATTCAAATTTTTGCAAACACTTAAATCCGTTACTTTCCTACGGTGCGTTCGAATAGTTTCCTTGATGTAGTCCATTAGTTTAGATGGTGTCGGTGCACCCGCACGCAATTGTGGTAGTTGCTGTGAAATACGAATATATTAATTCATACAACGGCGTAAACTGACAACTCGTATGATTGGTTGTGGGTGTACGCCGCAGGCGGCCCTTTGATTTTGTGGCGGCTTGCCGCACGTGCGACGGGTGGTGCATCCGCGTCTAAGCGAATGGACTACTTACAAAAAGATAAATTTATCAGTTGCACATGTCATACAGGACCAGTAGATTTAGCTGGATCCAATTAAATGAACAAAGCAAGCATATTTTTTACACTGGTCAGGTATTTAAAATATGATTCTTCTGTAAATATTGTTATGGATAGGGAACCCAGTTTTTTCACATTTATCTAATTTCTTTACATGAATTGCTCTCCTAGCTTTATTTTGTAAAAAAATATTTTTCTATTTTGCTCGACGTTTAGACTTATAGCTGATAGTTTTTCTCTTTCCCAGGCAAAGTCACCCTTGTACATTGTGCACATGATGTCAAAGAGTGCAGTCCGTATGTTACAACTGGCGCG
This sequence comes from Spilosoma lubricipeda, assembly GCA_905220595.1. NCBI lineage: Eukaryota > Metazoa > Arthropoda > Insecta > Lepidoptera > Erebidae > Spilosoma > Spilosoma lubricipeda. Next base: position 8,872,909 of record HG992299.1, read on the forward strand.
AACTCGCCAGCGCACCCCACTTTTTGGAGAGACCTTGGCTGCTACCGTTGGAACTGATGGTAAACAATACTTTTAAACTCTAGTTTAAAGTTCTTTAATTTGACATTTTTTCATAGTATAAACGACAGAGGGCTTACATTAGATCCCTGTAGAACTCCTTGTCTACTTGTGGAGAAAACATGGTTGATATAGTTAAGGTTATATTAATAAAAAGTTTTATAATACTGATTAAAATAATCAATTATTTTCTTCAAAGGGAAATTTAGATTACTATAAGTGCAAAATTGTTACAGTTAACTGTATCGAATGCTTTAGTGAATACATAAAAGAGTTGTTTGTGCCATACGTTTCGTAATCTAAACTATTTTACTGTTTTATTCAAAATGTGTTTTCCTTTCCTGATCGTATTATTATACTATTCTCAAGTCTATTATATTATTTTGATCAGATCATTACGATTACATAATTTTTGGCTACCCCTTTAGTGGTTATGTTAATTGCTTTTATCTCTATGTAATTCTTGAATATGCATACTGAAGTGTGGGGTTGATGGTTCCTTAGGCAGTCACCACGGCAACGCATGTTTCCGTCACGCTGCAGGACACGTGCTGAGTCCGCCGCTGAGACCGGACCCCTCCACGCCACAAGCCATGTGCGAGGCTCTCGCTGAGTAAGTCCTCGACACTTGCTCCTATGTATTTTATTAACCGATTACAAAAAAGAAGGAGAATCTCGATTTGATTCTATTTTTTTTTATGCTTCTTAGAACCTCAGAACTTTCGACTGGGTGAACCGATTTTGATAATATTTCTTTTTGTCTTGTTGTTCTGAGACGGGATCTCTCAGTATTTAAACGATATTATTTAAATTATTATTTAAACGATAACAATAATAATGAAAGTATCACATAAAAACAATAACAAATTTAAGTAAAGTAAAAAAAAATACATTTTACCAAAATTCAATTAGTAAAATAAAGTGATACACTATTAAAACTGGTGCAAATTTGTTTCAGTGACTACATCCAGGTGATCGGTAGTGACAACTGCACATTCCACGAGAAAGACAAGGCGCTCGGCAAGGATAACTTCTCCAAAATACCCAATGGAGTGAATGGCGTTGAAGACCGCATGGCCATCCTCTGGCAAAAGGCTGTCAACTCTGGTAAGAATAAACAAAAATATTTATATCCTAATTCATGAACGCTATTTAATTTTAAGATGTGTTATTTGGAGCTTTCTATTTCGGATAATCTGGATGCAAAATGCCGTTTTAAATAAATAACACATCATGGACATGACATATTAATTATTTAAGGTTGTAAATACATATCCAAGGCTATCTTATTCACCATAATCTCATCAAAGGTAATGTTATTTTTTTTAAATTTAAAAAGCTTAAAAGCTTAAAAGCTTAAATGAAATATATATATTTCTATTAACTACTATTTATGTTATCTACTATTCTTTTCTATTATACCATGTCAACACACTCATCAACGTATTAGTTTCATTCTTTTTAGCCTGGTCAATCTGAAAAGGGTCAATCTCAAAAAAAAACTTTGTATTTCACACGACTCTATTCTTTATAATATGTAATATGCATATAGGTTTACTTATAAAAAGGTTGGTTACTATAATATAACAAATATAGTATCTATCAAATTCGATAAGAAATGAAAAAAAAATTTTGGCTCACAGAACACAATGCAAAACTCAGTAAGAACAATATAGTTCTGAAAAAAGATCATTCCAGAACAAGACTCGACACGGGTTAACATCGAGAAAGTTCTTGTTGGTTTCTCGAGGCACAGAACAATGAACCTTACATCGATATTCATAGCGTCGACTATAGAGAATTCTTAGAACCGGTCAACGACCTTTCTCGAATGTACTAGTAATAACGGCATGTAATATGTAGAGCTACAGTGCGAGAAATATCAGAGTGATATCAGTGATTAACCTAACGACCTTGGCGACAATTAAATACTAGTATTCTGAGTTATACTGTGCTTTTAAGAGTGTTGTTTTTAGTCTAGTTTAATAAAAGTTATTTTACTCGTCAGAAGGTTTATTTCTCAAATTCATGGAACCTTACACGTAACAATATTATGTACATCAGACGATAGGAATTTACATAAAACTATGGACCAAAACTGGTCACCATCTCGGCTAAACGATGTACGGTGTCGGCGCAGCACTGGTTTTCAGATGTCACCCTTAAAATTGCAACACGTTCATGCGCTGTTGAGTGAGGGACGTGTAAAATTATAATTATTACCCCGAAATGACACGATATTCTAAAAGATAGAAAATAGGTTTAAATAAAATTTGAATCCATCAGGTATAATGGACCCGTGTCGGTTCGTGGCGGTGACGAGCTCGAACGCGGCCAAGATCTTCAACATCTGGCCGCAGAAGGGCCGCGTGGCCGTGAACAGCGACGCGGACCTCGTCGTGTGGGACCCGCGCCTGGCGCGGACCATCTCCGCCGCCACACACAAACACGCCGTCGACTTTAACATCTTTGAGGTGAACACCCTTTTCATTCATTCTCGGGTTCGATTCCCGAGCCGAATGATCTGTAAAAATTTGTTTCGGAGTTTGGGTGTTTTCTATGCATATATTTACAAAAAAAGTATGTTAATATTTATATCAGTTATCTAGTATCCTTGACACAAGCTCTGCTTTGCTTGGGACTAGATGGCGTTGTGTGTTAGATGTTTGTATATATTTATATTTATTAATTCTAACGGCTTTATCATACTAAAGCCTTAATCGTCTCTTATAAGACCCATGCACATAGGTTAAATGGGGATTTTAACATGCTGTATTCTTAATCTGTCACCATGCGGATATTTTTTTATATTTTGCCATAATATTTCCGACACTCATGAAATAACACGCATATATATATAAAACGCCTACATTATGACACTGTTATTTGGTCTCAATCAAGTTATTTATACGGAAAAGCGAATTGCCACCTACTATAACTCAAATTCAAAAGTTGTGGAGTGTCGGTCACGTCCTGTAAGACGGAGCGTGGGTAGGCCTCTCCACGGTAGTTTGAGGGCCTGGTGAAGGCCTCGGGAAACTCTTCATGCGGCAGCACAGAACCAGTTGTTAGGCCGAGGCCTAACAACTGGTTCTGGTCCAGCAGTGGACGTCTTTCGGCTGAGATGATGATGACAATGAGAACTCAAGTTGATTGTGACCCATGTTGATGTTCAAACGTTACAACAACTATAACCCTAATCTTTGCATTGCTCATGTGCTGTGCGCCAAGATTCCGAGCAATTGTCTATTGAATAAAATGTAGTTTAAAAATTTTTAACCAAAAAGAACCGACTTCAATCTGGACCAAATTTAAATTAGACCACACGAAAAAGAATCATCAAAATCGGTTAACCCAGTCGAAAGTTATGAGGTAAAAATTTAAAAAAAAAACTGTCGAATTGATAACCACCTCCTTCTTTGAAGTCGGTTAAAAAGCCGTGTTAAAGTTTATTTGTAAATCCTTACATTTCCTATAATATGACATATTGTTTTTACCTCAGGGTCAACACGTGATGGGCAGCCCGCAGTACGTGATCGTTAATGGACGCGTTTGTCTCGATGATGGAGAACTGAGGGTAGTTGAAGGTATACAAATATATTTTCATAATTATATAATATTATTAACTGACTAGTTTTTGTCTAGATTACTCTTAAAAAGCCTAAGTCACTCCTAATATTATCAGCTATTTGCCAGTGGAAGTTCCGTCAAAATCAATCCAGTCTTTCCATAGACTAGCCAGAATAAACAGACAACATTGTAAAAATGTTATTTTGGTATATGTACCATGTATACATACATATTTATTTAGTAAAAACCCTTTTTTTTAATATTATGAACAGACACTTCAGTTGTATTTTAGATTATTATCAAAGTTAACACAGTACTGATGAGTTAGTTGCTTGTTGGTATAGGATTCGGTCGCTTCCTGAAGACCCCAGTGAACAGCCCTCTAGTGTACAGCGCGATAGAAGAACGTTCAGCTCCTGAGCCAGAACTGCTCCACCTGGATATCCCGCATAAGGTCTCCAACGGGACACCCTCGCCTGGTAATATATTTAAATATACATACATAAATCACTCCCGTTTCCCCAAAGGAAGGCAGTGGCATATTAAATAATACCTATTTTTCGCCAATGTTTTAGTGCCACGTAATGGGTAGCGAGCCTATCTCTATACATAAAGCGATTCTCTAACTTTAATCTTGTTTATTAACTTTAGTATTGAATAAAGGTGTCCAATGATATGTGAGCTATATTACTGTAAAGTTTCATATAAATACATTCAGTATTTTTTGCGTGAAAGAGTAAATAACTTTCATACATTCTCACAACCTTACGCATTTGTAATATTAAGTAGAAAGTACGATGTGTAACGTCTTTTTTGTTATTGTAAAAAAGGACGGAACTTAGTAACAGAAAGTCAGGGAAAATACGGTATTTCATTGAGCCAATAGCCATATGCGATACTAATTGATCTTCAGATTACCATCTGATGGCATTCTGACATAGCCTATGTCACTCGGGCAGTACTTTGGGCGCTACGGTGGAACATTTATTATATACATACATATACTGTCAAAAGTATTACCCTTTTTTACCGTTTTATTTCCATGTATCTTATAAGTTTTAGTAGTCAGGCTAAAGGAGATTGAGGTGGTACGGACATAATATTATGAGAAGACCAGATCAGCACGTCGTGCAGACGGCAAAAGAGGCCAGGGACGACCCCCTTTGACATGGTGGACCAGTATAATCAAGCTCCTAAAGATGGAGAACTAACGGACTCGAAAACCCTTGACAGAATGTCTTGGCACTGTAAAACATGAAGAGCCGCCCCCACCTAAAGTGGGCAAAGACTAGGAAGAAGAAGAATCTAACTTTGATAGTACAAGCTCTGTTTAGTTTGAAACTAGATGGCGTTGTATGTCAGACTGAAAATATAAATTTTTGTTTATTGTTGAACAGATTTTGGCCTAGCCAGGAGCATGGACGGTATGTCGGTGTCGGGCTGTAGCACGCCCACTGGACGCAAGATGCGGGAGCCGGGACAGCGCAATATGCAGACCTCCACTTTCTCCATCAGCAGTGAGTACATCTCCCACAATCATTTCATACTCTCGAACATTCTACTTTATCTAGCATCTTTCCTCTCCTGAACATATATATAATCTATATATATAAAAGAGGAAGGTGACTGACTGACATACACAGAGATCAACGCACAGCCCAAACCGCTGAACCTAGAATCCCGAAATTTTGCCAGTAGGTTCTTTATATAACGTAAGTGAGCACTAAGAAAGGAATTTTGGAAATTCCATCCCTAAGGGGGTAAATCAGGGGATGCAAGTCTGCGTGAGCGAAGCCGTGTGTAAAAGCTAGTATATAATAATAATACAGACAAAAAATGTAATATTGTTGTTTATGTAGTAAGTATTGAATATGCTTTCTTAAGCATGAAGTGAAAAACTGTTAATTTTAAATAACACACAGACACTTCAATTTTATTTAATTATATTTGTAAAGAATATAGATGTATCTATCACGCATAGGTCACCCAAAGTGTCTATATTTATAATCTAAATACTAGCTGAACCCCGCGGTGTTACCCGCGGTTATTGTTGTACCGCGAGTAACGCCGCGGGACAAAGTTAGTCTAAGTTACTCCCTGGATTATCAGCTGCCTGTCAGTGAAAGTCCCGACAAAATTTTTTTAACTACATTTTTGGTATATGTACCGTGTACAACCAGACACTCTAATTTTATTTATTTGTATAGATAAAATTTTTGTTAAATTTATGAACCCTGTTTACTCGATAGTAAAACATCATGACAACAATATCTGTAGAACCTAAGAAGTATATTATCTAAAACAAACGTTTTCTATTTGCAGAAGAGGTGGAGGGCCTGGACACGAAGACGTCGGTCCGCGTGAGGAACCCTCCCGGCGGAAAGTCCTCCGGCCTCTGGTAAACGCATTGCAAGGACAAGAGAACCTCTACTTGTGAACATTGACAAGACGGCAACTGACTATTATAAGTATCAGCTTTTACCGTCATATTTCTGTACCAGATCATCAAAATAACAAAATTGTTGTAATTCAATTGATTTTATCACGTTTAAAAGTGCATTATTATAATTAAAATTGTTTATCTTTGTGAACTAAAATTTTGTTAATGTCTCGTAAACAAAATTTTGTTAACATATCAGGGCTGTATGTTTCATAAATATCTTTGCCACATTGAAATTATAACATATTTATGGAACTAAAGGGATTGCACATTACTTTTGTTAATTAAAACTGGGTATTAGTTAGCATAAACACTTATTATTAAAAAGAAATGAAGCTTGTTCACAAGTAGAAGTATCCAGGGCTTAGGGCGGCTGAAAACCATTTAAGCAAAATTAACCCAAAGCTTATAGCATAGTATGTTAGACTGTTTAGTTAATCATGACATAATAACATGGTTTATTATTAACTATATTGGGGTACTTGACAACTAGATTGGGGTACTTGACAACTAGATTGGGGTGGGGTACTATTGACTTTTGTATGAACATGTACAAGCATTTACAATATCAAAATAGACTATAGATTTATTTCTTACTCCTGCCACATAGTATTGTTATAGCAAAACAAGTCGACAATTTACTTTTTTACAAAAATTATAATTTTGTGCACCTCTGACACGACATCTACACCTACGAAACAAATAAAAAAAAGTTTCGCAGATGGACTATGTTGACTATGTGACTATGTTAAACGGCAGTAGTGAAATATTGACGTAACTTTGTGCCACAGTGTAGCTGTCAAGTAATACATTATTTATTGAATCAGTTAGCGATCAGTACGTGTATGGTTATAATGTTATGTATGCCTAGATAATATCATTATTAATTATCTAAAAGTTGTTTACGATGATTATGCTTGTATACTGATTGAATTAATAATTATATAAATATGCAATACGGTTATGAAAATACTAAAAAAAAAGGTTTAGTTCAAAAGGGTCAACATCAGATGGCGTTAAAATCAATAAAAAACATTGTCTTCAATTTGATATTTATATCGGCTTATTGCATATTTATGTAAAAATTTTAACTGTTAATGTTAACAATGGTTATAATAATTATTGATTTTGTAATTTTAATCGTACACTTTTTAGAACATTTTTCTAAGATCATGCCGGAATTGTATTCCTTGACATTTTATACAACTTAGGCTAACCTCGATAGAACTTCCAAAATATATTTTCCAATAAATTAGCCAAAAAAATGTTTATCAGTGCATTTATATTTGCGTAAATTGATATAGTTATCATTGGTATTGACTTAATGCAGATGTCGGCTGTATGTGTGACTGTTTGAATGATTAAGACAAAAATTGACGTATGCCACTTACATCAAAATTAACACATTTAGATTATGTACTTCATTTCATAACATGTCATAACATTGAAATTCGTAATTTTATTAAGTAAGTAGGTAAAGTGTGAGTGAAGCCAAGTTCGGCGGTTGTATGTAGCTTCTTGTGATGTCTGTTTATTGTAAGTTATGTTATAAGGTTTTTATTGTTTATAAGCACTATTGTATTTCACTTGTACTGTTCTCCTAATAGTCAAGTCAATGGGGTCGAGTTCAGAGATGTATAATTGTGGATAAGTTTTACTCACCTGAGTCGGTAACTGAGGTGAATAAAACTCAATACAGAAATGACATCAACTCATTGCTTCTATAGGCGCAGTTAACGGTAGCCAAGTTAATGCATTAAATAATTATAATTACACAATATTTTACTTTTTTGAAATCACTAGTCTTATAAATTTAATTGGGATCAGAATATATAAGAGCAATCGTGATTTTTTTAAACATTATTTTCCAACTACTATCTAATTCAATTACGACCCCATGGCAACAATTAAGCTGTTTCAGAATATCCATCTAAAGATAAAATATTTATAATTAAATTATTTAACTTAATTATAACATTAATATAAAAAAACAGCCTTAAAGCCGGTTGACCACATAATGAAAGCTTTTATTTGGGTATTCTGTTAACGCAAATAGCTTTTTATAAAAAAATGTCAAAATAAAAATGGCACGAAATTGGTCAATATCGGGGCCAAATGTTATTAACAACACAGTACAAAACCTTTGTGTAATTTCCTTCTTACCTAGTCTTGCAATTTGTGTCACAATTTTTATAGCGTTTTACATTATTTCTGAATGTATATTCTCTATTATGCATTGTCACAAATAAACAATGTAATCTTAACAATTGTTTTCTTTAACCTATGTTATGATCATCATCATCTCAGCCGAAAGTAGTCCACTGGAGGACAGACCTCACCCAAAACTCAACATAAAAACTAGCCCAGTGCCGCCATCTTCTTACTGCTACTCGCAACCTTCATTAGGTCGCCAGAACAGCTTGTACGTAGTCGCTACTTCAGTATTTTCTGGCCAGATCAGTGTTGATGATGTAAGTAATGCTGATGACGAATCTAGTATTTCTCAGTGATTGAATATATCAAACAAGAAAAAATAAAACAGCACAAATACAATTTCAAAGTTGTTTATTAAAATAATATTCGTTCAACTGAACACAAGACATGGGACCAGACCTAATAAACTGAGTTTTTTTTCCACTAATTTGACAATTTTCTCTACTAAAAAAAATATAACTGGCCATTACAGCCATCTGTCTTTACCCTCTTAACAATAAAAAAACAACCTATAAAATCTATCAACATAAAAGACAAGAGTAGTCGCGCTCCAACGCATGTTTCCACAAAATCCCGCAAAAAGATTGTAAACATGAAACAAAACATACACAAATTTGTGTAAACAATATTAAACCTCCTCGACTGTATGTAACATACTTGTGAAAAGTTTGGGTGAAACAGATGCTGAAGCGCGGCTTTTAGGTATTCTGTGACAATACCTAGAGCAGTTTGAAGATAAATTTGGCACAGACATTATGATGTATCGTCACAACTGTTCCTAATTCCCTGGCAATCTTTCAGTTCTAGATGGTTTTGGCACCAGACAAACAAAATTATTTTTCTGAACAAAAAAAATCAAATCCATCATTCTTTAAATAAAACTCAAAAATAAACCTTATCAATAAATTTAAGAAGAATCTAATTTAATATTTAGAAAACTAAACAGTACCCATTTTGTTTAGTATTGCACAAATTCTGATTTCATGCAAAATCGTACGAATGATCAATATTTAAGATTTCTACAGCTCCGCTCTAGTCAGAGAGTAAATATTAAAATCGATGGTTACCTTGATATTGTCAGTTGATAAAATAGAATTTTGTGTCGCCTATTAGAAAAATACCCGATTTTATTTGAAAATGTCCAATCACGTAAGTTCAATTTACAATCAATTAGATGTGGTGGTTCAACAACGTTAAAATTCTTAATAATAACAATAAAAAGTAATTAACAAAAAATCATTTGTTGGACAAAACAAACCATCCGAGAACATTCCGAGGGCACTAATCGCTTTTAATAATAACATAAATGCAATATTCTATACCAAAAATGTCCTATATATTTTCGAATTACAAATTTATTTACAAAATCGACTCATTGGGGGGTTGCCAATTATAAAACATCTCGTGTCTTCCTATGTACCAAACGTTTATCAGTATCGAGTCAGTATTTAACTAATATTTTTTCTTTTAAACTTCTTTTTATATAATAATAATAATGTATACATATGTAAGTAGCATAGTACACTTATATTCTAATATGACACAGTTACATTATAGCTATATTTTTACATCATGTATGTACTTACACATATACAGTTTTAGTGTTGTACCGATACGCCTTCAAAATAATTTCATACGACAAGGTGCGCCATCTTGTGGCAATAGATGTAGACATAAAAACTACAGTGTCAGTTACGTCAGTAACATATAGATGGCGTGTTTTTCAAAAATTCGATTAAATTTTAAAATCAGATGAATTTAAATCATGCTCATTCCATTTCGTACATTCTTACATACTTAGAGATGGTAAATCAATCCTTAATTAATTATATTCAAAAACTAAGAAGTGCATATAATAAAAACATTATTAGCTGTCGTTACCCTAATATAGGTTGCAATCAAACAAATAAATACATGATACAAGATCGCATGCGTTTCTTATGATCTGTGTGAGAACGGCGGCCGGCACAACACCTTATATATAATATACTTCACTCATACAACGTGCCTAGTCTATTCTACGACAGTCTAACAAGTTCCGTACAACGGAAAAACAAGTTCCCTTCGTTTCGCCTTAACATTTACTTTATACAGAGCTTTGTACGAAGGGAAAACACTTTATAACTAAGTTCAAAACCTTTAACGCTACATGGAACCTTTAATGTGGTGCAGGCCGTTGGTGAAATTTAGAAAACCAGGCCTTTTTGTAGCTAACGAGAAAGTTGAAAATAAGAACATCTTCATGCAACGAAAGCAAGGAACAGTTCATTTTAAACATTTTATATTGATATAGGATACCTAATCGATTCATCATAAGTAGCTTTAGAAAAAATGCATCAATACAAAATGATTTTTTTAATAAAAAGAATGACGTCATGGAGTGACATATGCTGAGTATGTCTTTTTTTTCACTAAATTGGTAAGTAAAAATAATACATTTTAATTCGACTGCTTTATCGCAAGCGAGAGGCCTGTTACCAACAAAAATATTTATTATTAAGAGAGCAATAGAAGTGATACTTGTTTGTCAACTTTATGAATTTTATTATATTTGTGGCAAAATTTGTCATTTTGCTTTTGTAATGAAATTTTTACGTTTAAAAAAAAGACTATTATAGAAATATGTAGGTAGGTGAATAGAAGCCCACACTTTTATCAACCAAATATTCTTCAAATAATGATAAGTTATGATTTTAGTCAGAATGTTTAAATTATAAAATGGTAATATCATATGGAATACAAATCTTATAATATGCAAATGACTGGATTATACGAGTAATGTGGTTGAGTTGCATTCCATTTAATATTTCTAAGTGCAGAAAATATCGTCTTTTTAATCGTATCATTAGAAGTGACAAAAAGTGGTTCAAAAGACATTTTACTGAAACATGGCACACGATGTTGCGACTAGTATGACTCTGTGTTCATATTTGGGCACTAAAAGCATGGGTTTAATATAAAATGCACTATAAATGACTCGATTTCGGCTCACAATTTTGAGATCATTTCGACCGAAGCGGGCTACTCCAGAATTTAGAATTAGGCTGTAGTATGTAGCCGCTCTTTCTTGACTCACGTCGTTTATAGACGTACCGCGCATTTGTTACTTTTATATGTATTATTATTTAGTTAAACATTAGGCCTTTTACTTGAAGAAAAATATTTAATTTTATGATTACATGTATAAGTATACTCGCTCTGAACGGCGACAGTTAAAACGCACACAAAAATGCCCGGTACTTCCATATACTGAGAGTAATCAAAAGCCGAACAGAGGTAGGTTGAGTCGCTAGTTTCGGTACCGAGACCGGCAGCGACGATCGGTAATTCGTAACGTTCATATCACAACCGACGCACCTCGCCTCGCGGCCGCGGGACCCACGTCCTCGCCCTCGGCGACGCGTCGGCGCGGCACAGACCACACTCAATCTAACCGCTCACCGTTTCGCCTGCAACGTCACTAGAACGAAACACTGAACGAGTACGTAGACAGCAAAGGTCCGGGTCCGGGGCGGCGACTACGAGACGGAGATGACCTCGTGCGGGGGTCGCGGCGCGGCGCGGGGCCAGCTCTGCGAGGTGAGCTGTCCCACGGACAGGGGGTTGTTGGCGTCACGGGGGTTGGTGCCCACGGGGTTGCGCGGCGCGGGCGGGGGGTCGGACGCGGGTGACGCCAGCGACGACAGCGCGCTGAGCCCGCCCGGGCTCGACGCAGAGTTGAGCGGGGTGTCGGCGTCGTCGTCCGACGCGTCCGACATCTCCTCCAGCTTCACGTCCTCCTCAGAGCAGGGCGACTGCGGCGTCGCCATCGCGAGGGGGACCGACCCCGACGCCGCCGCGAGGGCTTCCATGTAGCGTACGCACTTTTTCTTCCGCCTGGAAAGTTGATGATTAATTACGATTAAATAGTGGGCATTGTAACGTAGTGAGTCGGAAACTGCTTTGGAATTTTCATTTACGATTTACAGACTGCAAGAATAATTATAAGAGAGTTTAATAAAATGTTTTGATGAATCTTACGCCGAATTAAAATTCCGAAGCAATTTCCCAACAGAAAAACTAGGGTCATCTATCCTACTTAACATCGAACACATAAAATCATGTTAACATAGACATGCTGAAACACTGTTAAAATAAACTGAAAACACTCGAAGTCATCGTAACACTCATGCTGAAAAAAATGTTAAAAAAATTTGCTTAACGACAACTTAAAGAAGCAACACTACCTACGACAATAATAACGACATTCCGAACTAAAATATTAACAGTCAGGCTTCCTCTTAACTAAGACATTTAACATGTGATTATGCATTAAAGTAATTACATAAAGTGTAACAAGTAAATATAAACTGCTCATTAAAAAGTCACACGTTGCTAATATTTGTAAATTATTTGCAAATCATCATAGACGTAACTAGGAATGTTATAGGTCAGTGAACACAGACAACAATGCCAATTTTCCTGTCTTTTCCAAATAAAATAAATACAGACATTACTACAGTGAACTCTAGGAGAAAAAATTAAGAATAATATAATACAAAGAGAAATGGGTTTTAGATTTCTATATTCTGAGATAGACTTTAAGAGTAGTTTTGATATTCTTTCATCGAAGAAAATGTATCCAGCTATTAAGAGGCTATCAGCTCTTTTATAAGAGTCAAATAGATTTTTGAACGAGGAGTTATCGAGCAGAATACCTAGTTACGTCTACTACGCACACTGCAGTCAACATCCAACAGCGACTACTAGAGTGGTGACCAACCGTATCCGTGTTGCCGGCGGGCGCTGGCCGGCACTAGAGGTTGACGTACGTGGGCTCCTGCGGGCTGACCAGGCTCGCGGCCGGCAGCGACGTCGCCGGCTCCGGCCGCAGCAGGCCCAGCCCGCCGGATACCATCACGCTAGTTGACTCGGGACTGTCGCCCGGAATGGTCATGGACGGGAAGGTTATATTCACGAAACGAAAGGAATAAATATATATACATGTTAAATATAATATAGGGAATAAAAGGGAATGAAGTCAAATAAATGCGGTTTCGAGTCAAATGGCGTGTGGTTCCAATAAAAAAGTAAATAAACGAAAAAAAAGGTGATGAAAGACGTGACGGTCACCAATAGTGCCAGCGGTTCCGGGTCCGTGAGAAGCGGCAATCATGAGTGGAAAAAACATTTTTAAATAAGTAAACATGAACTTTAAACAACATAAATACGACGAAGCATATTCAGAAAATGTGTCAAGATTTTTTTGAAAGCTTTCGACTGATGATTGCCCTCTCTCTGACTCGTGTCCTCTACGCTCTCCTATGGTCGCTACTTCAAAACTTCGGCTACTTTCAAAAAAATCTATTCTGTGATATCTAAGTGATTTATTTCTTTGTGAAAAGACACATTTTCTGAATTATCTGCTTCGCCGTACACCCATAATCCTTAATTTACTAGAATGTAAATTAAATATAACATAAAAACAATAATACAACAACTACAATTTTTTAATTATTTATAAATAAATAATGGCAAAGTAAAATATCGACCGGGCTACTCTTGGTGTTCGAGGACAACCCAAGTCTTTCCACATAGAAACAATAGAACATGACCCGCAGTACGCCAGGTACTGGGGGTCAGTGACGCGGTAACTTTGTACAAGCGAAAAGAAAATAAACAAATAACAAATGAGTCCCACCTGCAAGGTTTGCACCATTGATTCTGTTGGTCGAGGCCGTATCTCGCTCGACATTTCTTCAAATTATTTCCTGAAAGTATACACACAAACGGTTTTAGAATATACATCCTCCCTATCCACACTAAAGTCACTCTACCACCAATTGTTGCAAATCATACGCAAAATAAACAGTCTACTATTGCAAATTAATTCATTCACAAAAATATGATGTCGAGTAAATTTTCTTTATGGTGTAAATTAACAGAAATATCGGCTAAGCCGAAATGCGGAAATAAATTTACCGGAAATCATATCTCAAGCTTTCTAAAACTATTCTACACTAGGCACTACCAAAAAGCACTTCATGCAATCTCTTTGTGTTAGTAGCATGCAGGGTAGGATAGGACAAATGAAAGGTAACAACGGAAAAAACATTGGTTTTAAAAAAATAACATACTACACGCATAAACGTTCAAAAATAAATATTTAAAAAAATCTACGCTTTTCGTAAAATAAACAACAAATAAACATGTCGACTATAAGCAAATTGAAGCAGAATAGGTTCTCCGGAATCAAAATAAATATTCGTGACTTTATTTGGCCAGTATCATTGCACTGCAGACACAAGAAGCATCGGCAGGTCTGTATATAGCGAGCCCTGGACGGGTCCTCGACGGGGGCGCTCGCCGCTCCCACGCTACTCCTGTGAGTACTGCCTACCGCCGAGGAAGGCTGTCCCAGCCTTGTCCGACTTTAACTACACTCCCTGCAAAGCAATTACTCAGGTATTCAAATATTGACTTGCGTTAACATGCACGCTCCCCGGATTTTCGGCACACAGGAGCAAAACGGAAAGCATAAAACCGGGACAACCTTCGAAGGACCACTGTGTCAGGGAACTCTCCATAATATAGCGTTTTAAATGAAATAAATAAATGCGATAAATATTAAATAAACAAAAATACTTGTATATGTCTACAACCTCGTACCCCTTCAACCAAGACAATATACTATGTCGGTCGATTCGCTCGGAGCGGAGTTCAAAGCAATTGAACTCTCGCGGGAGATGATGGCAGGAACCGGGAGGGGAGCGGGCAGCGGGTGAGGTGGGGGGAGGAGCGGAGCAACCAACGTCTCCATCTTAATCCTTCGTTAATTGACCTCATTTTTTTAATGAGCCGAAGCGCGTATTGCATTGATACGACGCCACATCGGTCGCCCCGGGACATGTGTGTGGCTCGTGACCGATTTATACGATTAATATTAAATATCGTGTCAGTTGCCACGGGTGGGTTAAGGACGTGTAAAAGGGGTAATTATGGTAGGACGGGACAGGGAGCTCGTCGACGGAGTGAAAGGCAGTACCTCCATCGGTTGTCTCCTGTTTTCGTTTCCTCTTCTTGCCCCTTTGCGTATTAGCCCTAGACGACCAATCGGGATACAGTTGCATGTGTAGCTGGCGTTCACGGCGCGCCAACTCGTAATACTTGGCTTGCTCCTCGCGGCCAAGCGCATGCCACTGTACCGTGTCAACAGACGCCGCAATATGGAAAGAAAAGAGAGAAATGCACTTCGACGGTGGACCAGGACCGGCTGGCGTAGGTTCGCGCGACCCTAACGCAGGTGCTAGAAAAACAGCCGGCTGCGAGCGGCACTACTCGGATACGTATAGAAAAATTTTGTTCCTACAGAATGAGAATGGCCAATTGTGATGTTCCTCACAGAACCTATTCTGCGCGTGTCTTCGCGTCTCGTCTAGACATATAACAAACCAATATAGTTTCCGGTCGGGGGTGTGGGGTGTACGGTACACGCTCACTGGACGACTACAGTACACAGAACACGTAACATGTAAGGGCGCGTGAGGGCGCGCGGGCGAGCCTTCGCCCGCGAGTCCTCACGCGCCTGGCACCCACTCGACTCGTTAGCACCGCTTTTCTAGCACAGGCACCGTCGTGTCGACGCGCACACACACACATACACGCGCACACACGCGGACACACACACAAGGACTCGGGGTCTGGGTCGGTTACGGATGCTGTCGTTAGTGGAGGTTCAAGCCGGTCTGTTAACACGGGGTCACCGACTAGCAAGCAAGTCTCCTGTGTTAGTGAGGGGTGCGGGACTCCAGGGACGGACGGTGGGGTGAAGCGAGTGTACAAGCGTCCATAGACAATGCCCAGCCCCTCGACGATGACGCTCTGCAGTACCTCCCAGTTCAGCGGGACTGCGGTCCTTTTTCCGCTTTTTCTTTTTGGACCCGTAACCGTAGTTGTCTCGCGCGCTCCAACCGGGGTACAGCTGCATATGAAGCTGTCTCTCCTGTCTCGCTTTCTCATAGTACTTTGCTTGTTCCTCGCGACTCAACGAATGCCACTGCGTATTATGATATGAGGATATCGGGTTACCAGTCGCAACATATGACCACGACTTAACTCTTTTAATATTATTGTTACTCTTGTTAGGAATGAGATTCGTGCGTTCTGGGAACTGCTAACCGTTTCGGTTCGGGGAGGCGCGGTACGGTAAACTATTTATTATTCGAAACATCTGTCAGATGGGCAATTGGACTGCAAATCGTATTCCTTACAAGTTTAACAAGGGTTGAATTTAATTATAGACACAGACTAATCAAGTATTACTTAATTTTGTCATTGTAGATACGTTCATAATTTTTTTGACTGGATAAATGTCTTCAAAGTGACAAAAGAGGGAACATGTAATACATTTACGAATTCAACAAGCATTTGTTTTCAAAGATTTTATTGACATGTAGTCCTATTCATATATATTAGTCAAGAATGTTAAATTAATATGGAAATATTTATCAATATTCTTAGAGTTTGTTAGAAACACGAAATAATTCACTCATATAAGGTCAGGAAATGTAAACACAAGTATTGAAGGTTTTGAATAGACTACGGCATTATTAGCTTCGATATCTAAGTAGTTGAGATTATTATTATTTATCGTAGATAAGCCCCATTATTATAGCGGTCACAATATTGCTCTGTCGCAGTTGTGTGGGAGGCCAAATTGCAATGCAAATTTCATTCGATTATACACAGTACTAAGATCTGATATTTGGCTATTATTAGAAATCAAATTTATTTTAAACTTCAAACAATTAAAACCTGTTTTAAATAAACTATGTATTGTCCCATTTTGTTTTTTTTTATAAACAAAATACATTATACGTTCCAAGTTTAAATATTTGAATTTTGTTCTGTACTTCAAAATAAATAAAAAAGAAGATTAAGGTTATGCATTTCTCTTTTCTTTTTAACGTTTAAATTCTTATTTTCTTAATGAATATTTGAAAATAGAACTAAGAAGAAACATGTAAGATATCTACTGGTAGAAGTCAAACTCACCCGTCTGCCCAGTATCTGGTTGATGGCAGCTGATTCCTTGAGGGTGCACTCTGCTACTACCTTAGCTCTCATCTCCTTCATGTACAACATGAATGCGTTTAATGGTTTCTTTATGTGAGGTTTTTTGTTTTGTTCTTTATTGTTCGAATTCGCTGAACCGTCAGCAGGTTTGTCACTTGAAGAGCTGCCGCTGCCTTTTTCAAGCGATCTGTAATTATTTAGCAAGTTTTTTTTTTATTGTAGAAATGCAAAGTGCGAGTGTCATACATTTATTACATATCTGTCACAAATACCTATGTATATATATCGAGGAGAAGAAAATACTTTTATTTATATGTTGAATGCATGTCATCTTAAAACCTATATAAAATTGATTCCAAAACATCCTGTATGTTTATATACCACCCAAATATAAAGATACTTGTTTTTAAAACTTAACGGCTCGTACAGTTGTCAACAAAAGCGTTATCATATAAATGTAATTACACAAATTTAATGTGACCACGCGTTGTCACAATAAAGCGTTCGTCAACATTTATCTATTTCTCGACTAGTGGGATCAATATGTTAATCCGAGTTTAGGTGTTAACGACACCAGAGAGACAGACGACAATAAACACAGTGCGTCCGGTTCGAAATAGACGCGCGTTTCCGGCGCGCGCGCATCGTACACATACATGCGCACACTCGTATGAGCTATGGACGTAATTATTGTAAGTAATTTTAGATTTGTATGTAGATATGAATTACTCTAAACAATCAGGGGTCTTGTGTTCTCAGAATATTGTCTGCTGTTAATAGAATATTGTTGTGAATTCATTTGATTTGAATAAGTATTCATTATTTTAAGATATCGAAATATTCGTATCGATACATACCGCGCCCAAAAAACCGAAGTTTTTGATTGCTAGAACTTATATTTTGAGGAGCAAAAAGATAATTTACGAATGAATTATTCAAGTAGGCAAAGTTGTTTAAACACACGATGTTTATATATAAGTATTAAGGGAGTAAGTGTGATATCTTATGTACTTATATAGACTCAGAAGTCAACGGCTACTCCTCCCTATCAGTAAGGTCAAGGGTTCAAGGTCAACAAGTCATCTTTTGATTACTTTTCTTTATTACCCGACACTATATCCACTGTAGTTTTGAATAAATTTATGTAAAGTCTAATAGTTTAGTATTTTTAGTGCGTAACTTCTTTAAAGAGCAAAACTAGAATAACTTTATCCTGTCGGTAGACTACTTTAATGTCAAAATACACAGATACAGACTTGCCTCCATAAAACTATCATAATGACATTGACCTTTGCAGAGCTCTACCGAAAACGGGCCCGTTATGCTAAAATATGGTTTCAGACGACGGAGTATACTACAGATATAGTAGGCAGAAAGAAGTCTATTATAACTACAGAAACATATTTGGACACAGACCATAGACATTTAGATGTTCAAAATATATTTTTCATCGTACAGGGGACAAATTAGTGATAGCCTAGTAGTAGTTAGCTACCACATCCACGGATATTTGCAATACAAGAAATAAATACCGCCCTCTAAAGTCCCATAAGATTTGGGTTTTCGATACTCTAGTAGTAACGACTATTTTTCCCAAAACCACATACTTAAAAAAACTTAATTCTAAACTAACATTTAAATAGTTCTTGGTAATGGCATTAAATACTAAAAGAAAAACAAAACTATAGTAAAAAATGACTTCCTGCAAACGGTTGTATTTTAAATCAGTATAAATAGAAACAATAAAATACATTGTCAGTGATACGTAAGTTGTTGGTTTAGATGTCCAATATAAAAGGTTTATGCACCAAATTAGTTCTGAATATAACCAAACTAGCTGGAAATATACGACTTCCTATGGACGTATAAAAATGGGGAAAGATAAAAAAAGAGAAAGAAAATCTGGGCACAATGCGCTTGCACCCAAACGAGGTATTCGGCGGCGCGCGCGCAATAATTATGTGTTATGTACAGTCGCAGCAAAAGCGTTTTGTTTTAGAATTACAATATTATATCAATTTATACTTTTCCTTTTATAATAGTTAATAAACAACACCATAACATGTACGAATACTTCGAAAGAGTATGTTTTAATAAACTTTTTAACCGACTTCAAAATAAGGAGGAGGTTTCTCAATTTGACCGACTATTTATGTGTTGTGTATTTTATGTGTGATATCACGGTGATATGACGGATAACTTCGACGTTTATGAACCGCTTTTGATGATACTTTTTTTAATGGAAAGGAGATATCACAACGGTGGTACCATGATAAGGACACTAAGATCTGATGATGGCATCCAAGAGAAATCGAGTCAAACCTTGAAGTCGGTTTTATTTTTGTTATTTTTTTTTTATAAAAATGATGGAAGGTTTTTTTCAATATTGTGGGTAAAAAAAATATTCTTCTCAAAAATAAATTTACATTTCACTTACATGAGTATTTATTGTGGTTCTTGATACATTATTAATACTACACACTACATCACTCGACAATAAACAATTAAACAGTCTAAAACTTATAATTTTAAAGGTCTCACATAATCATTTTGATACTAATAAAATAAAATCAATTTATATGGGTACTCAACTTGTCTACAAGTGAAGACGAAGATACGACTAGTGCCGTCGCACAGTTGCTAAGAATGTGAACTAGTGATCACGGTATAGTTAAGAAAACAGTAGTACTACTTTATTTTGCAAGATCGTATCAGTTAATATTATATAATATTTAGGTGAGTGAGATCTTTTCATATTTCTAATAACAAAAATATTTTAAATTAAATGAAAAGCGGTTATTAAATAACGATATCACCGGATTTGTGAAGGTGTGATGTTCAACTAAATACCCAGAATGTAATAAATCAATTAATTCGCAGTATATATAATAGTCGATTTACAGTATAATCACCGGAATACCGGTAGCATTTATCTTTTTTTCTAAATACTTAGCAAGGAGATTAATTAGAAAATCAAATTTCATGCAGAAGCGGATGCGCGCTTTGCTTAACATAATCAGTAAATAAAACCGTATAACAAGGTACAAAGATAAGATTAATTGGTACTTAGCTAAGTAATTACCATTATGTGTTAAATATTTATATGTATTCAAAACATGTTTCAAATGTTGCAACTTATAAGTTGTATTGAATTAGTTGTGTTTTTATAATAAATTACCACAATTTAATTAATTAAATTGTGGTAATTTATTTTAATATTTTTATGGTACGATATTTTTGTATGAAGTAAATTTTAACGCGATGAAGTTTTGATATACCTACTTGTATATTATGTCCGCATCGCTTGTACAATGTCTCGGGTGTTTTAGGTTAGATTTGGACACGAGACGCTACTTTCCATGATTCAAACTGAGAGTGGTCTGGATCACAGGTGATTTCTGTACCTATTTTCTGTTTTTTTGGAAACAGGCTGTTTTAATAATTTGTGTAAATGATCTGATTATTTAAATTTAAAAATATTTTCATTAAAGGCCTATATTGCTTGGTTTGACATATTTGTACCTTATTTTAATACTTACAAAGAAGTTATTACAGTGTTAAAATCGCCGCCAATCCTTTACTAACCAAACAATTTTGAATGTTTTGTCAGCGACTGTACTTCGGTGACGCGCCCGTTAGTCGCTCCACTCATATATCATCTTAATTAAATTTCTCCGCCACCGACTTATTTACATGATTATACCTGAACTTTTATGTGCATTGAGCTGTAGTCTTACTGCGAGCGATTAGACAGAGAAGCTGTTGACGAACTAATGACATGAATATGGGTTAATTGAAGACGAAGAGAAATTACATTACTCCGGGAAATCTATACACGGAACCTAAATAGGTTGTTTTAATAAACATTATGTCTATTCTATACCTCCATATAAAAAGAAGAAGAGAGAGACGTTTTCCCTTTGAACAGTGCGTAAACAGATTCATTGGACATAAGAGATCTTTTATAGTCTTATGGAAATATTTATTTAAGAAAATGATGACAAATAATAGTGCTTCTAACCGTCTATTTTTGCTACGGCTAGTTTGAATTTTACATATTTATTTAATACTTGCATAACGAAAAGAAATGAAGAATAAAGAATCTGGCTATTTTTCCAGTTTTTACTTTTGTTTGCAAATTAACTAAAAACGCACAAGTAGTTGTGAACAAATTGTAAATAGGGTTTACACAATAATATGAATGTTTTGAGAAAGTTTTATTAGCGTCACAGATTCTCTGGTACATTCATCGCTGCTCGCTAACATTGAGACCCAACATTAATTATGTATTTCGACTGATGTAAGTTTGTATTTAAACCCTGGTAACTGGCAATGCGCATACGCATCGGATTTCTTGTTACCAGTTCTTTAAGAGATCGATGGGATTTATGCAAAACAACTGATGTTTTTAAATACACTCATGATTAAGTGTGCCTTATCTTAAAAAATAAAGGATTTTAAGAGTTTTGTGAAAGTCAGCCGAACTTGTGCATTTGATTGATCGAGTAAATTTGTCTGAGCCTGTTTTGCTGCCGATTATGGTGTCGAAAACGTCGACATCATGGTGGCACATGACACTTTTAGCTTCTAGACAACTATAATAGTCTTCGTTAGTATATAAAACTGATTTGACTTTCGAACTCATTTGTTTAAAAAGTTTTCATGTTATTTCATTTCAAGATTTGAGTTGATTATGATTCGAAATTATTGTCTAAGTAACGACAATAACAACGCAACAAATGGTCACGGGTTCGCACCCCATACTTTGACGGAATCCAGATTCATCAAATCCAGATAACAGGATTAATATGTTACAGAATTAATAATAGTTGTACTATAGTTATCCCTTTTATTCATTATTATCTTATTTTTTGACAAAGCCTAAGTTTCTACTAAAATAGTAGCGTAGATTCGGCAGTATGCCTGTGTGTTTTTTTCAGATGTAGTTTTACATTTCCCTATTAAATAGTATAATATAATAATACAGTATAATCTTAAAACTACAAACCTCACTTTAAAATATAACGTTTTTTTATTCGTGGCACGCGCCCTACTCCATAATTACAACTGCATTCAAAATTATTATAATAAGCGAGTTACAAAACGTTTCAATTCCACCTATTGTAACAATCACACCCTTGCTGCTAATCTCTGAATATCATAGCGTGATGTTATCGCAGCTATTATACGTGCCACCCCCATTGTTGCGTAGATGGTAGATAAACCATACAAGGGTAACACATGTTGTGATAAGTGTTTACTTTAGAACTTAAATTGTTGCATTTTTCTGTTTGATTTTAGTTTCTTTTTTATAATAGATTTAGTAAAACGCTTATGAAATGAAATGAAAATAGAATAAAATATAAATAAAGGTTATTTGGGTTATCTGATCGTTTCGACTGAATCAACACTGAATAAAATAAGAACTTGCTAATCTAATAAATTTTTCATAAGCAATCTATCTAGTTGGACAAATCGACTAGAAATGATGGGTGGTTTTGTCGACAAAACATACGTATTTGTAAGCTTAAATATCATCATCATCTCATCCAAAAATATATTTAGTTTTTTTTTTACAATTGATGAAGAAATCTCCAATTTCTTTCAGTCGGTTCTCTATTACAGTAAATAATCAATAAAAATATGTTAGGAATATAGTCGTATAAGTAAAATAATAATGAAAGTATAAAACTAATGACTTACCTTGCATATCTGTGATGGGAGTCAAGGTCGGACTTGGAGGGAGGAGGAGGTACGAGCGCAGGTCCTAGTCCCAAGCCTAGGCCACCGCCCAGCGTTGGGGAGAACCGGTACAATTCGCTATCGAACAAAATTGGACTGGTAAAAATATTAGAGAGTATAGTTTCATTTCAAAAACTTAATATATACTATAAAATATTATAATATGTGTTGATAATTCATAACTCGCAACAAATCCATTTTTGATATAAATATCGTAATAAACAAAATAGCGAATTAATACATTAGTAAATTCCATCTTATTCTTCTTCTTATATATAAAAATCAATTACTGTTCGTTTGTCTCGCTAAAACTTGAGAACGTCTGGCCCGATTTAGCTGATTTTGATTTTGTAATGTATGTCGTAGTCCAGGGAAGGTTTAAACGGTGAAAAATTAAAAATAGCTTGAAAACTCAAATGTCACGTGTACGAAGTAGCGAGCACAGTTACTTCTAAATAATTATTAAATGGTTAATAGAAACATACATATTAAAACGATTGCAGACTGTATGCACAATATAGACGATTTTTTTTAAATGACACTTTTGGCAATGTATCAGATCATAGCTAACACCATCATAGCTTGAAATCACCTACACTACCCTTTATTCCGTTTATTTCTTTATACAGTCAATATATCCATCCAAAGGCCTAGAAGAGATTGCTTTTGGCAATAAGGCCGCCCATTGTACACATCTTCTTGAATTTTATAAGTGTAACAATTTGTAATTGGTGTACAATAAAGTATATTCTATTCTAGTTTGAAGAAGTATTTTTGTGTTGGTAATCGTTACTATATTGTTTCATCATCATCATCATCATCATCATCACCTTACCCGAAGGTTTAGTTCAATCACAGTTGGACATAGGCCTCCCAAGGCTTTCCACAACAACCGGACTGTCCGGTCGTTTAACTGTACATGGGTGACCGAGCATTGCTGAGTATTTTTTTTTAATTGTAAAATTAAGAATGAATTCTACCCAGATCGATTTATCGCCCACGAAGCACCGTGTTACTCCCTATAGTAGGATTTCTCTTTTAAAATACTGTACATTAAAATATCATATTATTTAAGGTTATATAATAATACTAGCTGTCCCGGCAAACGTCGTTTTGCCATAACTACTAATAAATTAAAAATTAATTAAAAAAACATTGTCCAACGGACAAAATTGTGAATCTAAACCATTCCCAGATCCCCTTGAACACACACAAAAAATTTCATCATAATCGGTCCAGTCGTTTGAGAGTAGTTCAGTGACATACACACTCACAGAAGAATTATATATATAATAAAAGTTAGCATACAATAATAATATTCAGTTCTACGCATTCGTTCTCGGCTCTGTTCGCATCATAAAGTACGAAATTCGTTTTTTATGCAAAACTGGATTTCCATGAAATAGCTTAGACTAAAATAGAAATCCATTCCACGAATTTTTTCAATCAATTTAGTCTAACTTGTAATTGAAAAGGTATGTGTCAGTTTTTTTTTTTTAAATTGAATTATAAATTCATCGATTATTATTTCCACACTGATAAAACGCCTCAAAGTAATAACACTTTTTGTTTCATTTTTTTAATGAATAATAAAAATCTACAACAAAATTAATCGAGTTGCCATTTAATTGATCTAAATAATGATAACCTTTTCATTTTAAAAAAAATCTGAATACAATGTAGTTAAATTCTGCGAATGTCGTACAAGTGGGTATTTTTTTATATTTTGCAACTAATATTATTATTTTATTAACGGGGCAAATAATCTCTCTAGGGAAGGTATATCTAAGACCCTGGAAAACCTCTTGACAATATAATTTTTGTCATTTCTAATCCGACATACAACTTTGCAGTTAAACACTAAGAACTGATGATCCGCACTACGCATCATAAATAAAATGCATATTTTTGTATTACACCACTGAGGGCAAGACTGAATTCAAAAAATTAGTTCGAATATTAAAAAATAATGCAGCTGAATGATCGTAATAATATAAAATACTTTTCTTACTTACCTCGATAGACTAGAACTAGAGATGGGCAGTGACGTAGGGTAAGGACTCCTGAAACCGCTCGCCGCTGACGATATGGGGTACATGCTTGGAGTATGCCTGTGCAGCATATAACTATTTGTATAAATATAATAAAACACTGACAATTATCTTTATATGAATAGTTTAAAAATAAACATAATAAGATATAGTCAGGTTTAAAGAATGACACATTGACTTGTATTAATGTTAACTTTTTGTTAGGATTTCGCTTGTCTAGTCTCAGTGGGGGTTGAACCCATAGGTAATTATTCGATACTAAGTTTAACGCTAGATTCGATAGACATTGTTGCAAAATGTTTACCCCTCCAAGGGAGTGGATTAAGGCTATTATAAGCTGTAGTCAAATAAATATTCTAAATTTAGGAACACTTCTTGTATTATTTAAAGTTTACCCAAAGGTAATGAGCAAAGCAATAATATCGGCTTTTTTCTATCTTGTATTCGGATAGTGTTGATTTATTTAAAAGTGAGATCTCTTATCTAACTCACATGTATACTCAAAAATAGTTTTTTCATTTTTTTAACTATTACTATATACCTGAATCCATAATAACTTCAATCAAAACAGCTGACTTTCATTTCAAGATTTATGAATACGGTATTAGTCTTCATAAAGTCGTGAAACTAAGATATAATATAATCAAAACAGTACATATTAGATTTATCTTGATACTCACCATGATGCTGCAACTTGCGACATCTCAGGACTGAGCATGGGGTAGGGGTACGTGCCCCCAGGGAACGGGTACATGGGCGTCCGCGCCAACCCCGCCGCTGCAACAAGCGCTATGTCAATATACTACATTATTTTTTTTATAACATTACAACCTTATAAGAAGAAAAAGTCAAAATCTAGTGTTGTTTAGTAGTCTAGATTTGTGTAGTTGTAGTAGAAGTCTGTTGTAAGTAAGGGTTGTATTTTTAACCGAATTCAAAATTGTGTGTTCGCTGATAACTTCGTCGTTTATGAACCGATTTTGATGATTTTTTCTTTAATGGAAATGAGATATCACAAACGTACTCTATA
This sequence comes from Spilosoma lubricipeda, assembly GCA_905220595.1. Taxonomy (NCBI): domain Eukaryota; kingdom Metazoa; phylum Arthropoda; class Insecta; order Lepidoptera; family Erebidae; genus Spilosoma; species Spilosoma lubricipeda. Next base: position 8,899,067 of record HG992299.1, read on the forward strand.
ATGATACCTTGGTGATGGTACCGTACCATGATAAGGACACTAAGATCTAATGATGGCATCAGATCTTAGTGTCCTCATACTTTCTTTACTAAAATGTTGCAGTTTCATTTTTTTTTTTTTATTAATAGAGAAACCTCTTTTAGAAAAGGATTTGTTGCTAAATGTTTAAACTGCTCATCACAAAAGCCTTATAATTTGCCACATTGAGCATAAAGAAGTTACGTTTACTGCATTATAATAGAATAAATAGAATATGACCATACTAATGTAGTAAAATAAACTCCACTCTTTATTCTGAGAAAATATATGCTTACCAAGTTTGGAGTCTAGCTGGTAGGGCGGAGGGATCCCCATATGGGCGGGCGGAGGCTGACCGAGCTCGCCACCCGGACAGAAGAGCGACAGGCTGCCACCTGCGGGGAGGCCCATCTTCCCCGTCTAAAACAAACAAAGGAAATTTATTAGATATTGGCAACTTTAATAAAACTTTGGTCACCCACAGGTCATAGAAAAAATAAGGTCATCGACATTAAAATCGATCTGTGTTCTATGATCCATAGAAAACGAAATAATTAATATAATTGGATACAAAAATAGTTCTAAAATTAAATAAATACACATCGCACCGGAAAAATCAGTATACTATTCTCTTCTTCCACAGTTGCTTTTTTGGTTTAGAAAACCTTGTTTCAGTGTTAGTTACGTATTCTTGCTAAATACTTTAAGTATTTTATAATGTTTAACATTCCATTAATATAATATAGATCCAAACTTCTATTAGACAGACCCATAACACCTCTAAACTAAATCAACAACTAGTAACAACAAACAATTTCGCCTCCTCATGAAAAGCCTGCCCAGAAATTTCCTAACAAAAAAACAAACAACCCGGCACACCAACCTAAAAAAACAAAGTTTTTTTTTTCAACAAAAACCCGACAACTACACTATAGCAAGACGACGCGTCATTAGCAAGTAAATTGCCGCCCAGAACGTATAAATTTCGTTCTACCCTCCGTCGCCCAATTATGCAAAATGGCGCCCGACGAGGGCCATTGAGGCGCGTCGCACTTCCGACCCAGAGTATCTCACCTCTAATTAAACTGGGAATTCTTTTCACCACTTTATTATACGATATAAAACGACAGTACACGCGGGTGTTATTTAATTTTGAGCTCTTTTCTTTGTTTTCAGGATTATTTCGGTAAGACGTTTAAAAATTGTTATTCTATCTATTTATTGGCAGTTGGAGTTCAAAGGCTTTAAAAATAAACTTTCTTACTAACGCTTTAACGGAAATAATGTATTAAGTAAATATTTACAAACACAAACAAATGGTTTACACCTATATGACACGAAAGAATCATACTACTGTTATGGTCAGTTTGCCCTTTGCAAAATTTAATAGTTATAATATAATGTAAAGCGGGTTAAGTTCAATAGTCTAAATATAAATATTATGAACAAATTTCAAGCTTTTTAAAATCATAAAAGCTCTTACTATACTTTAGCCACTCGTCTATATTCGAAGAGCAGGAACTGCTTATTAAGACAATAATTACCACGAACAAAAAAGCTCCACTAATTAATAATAAAACACGATCAAACAAAGAAGGCCATTCACGCTCGGGACAGTTTAAAAAAGAAAAATAACCGAAACGGTGGTCGAAAAACCTCGACATGCGAGCGATGAACAAAAAGAACCCATAGACAATGATGACAGCCGAGACGCATAATGCGGGAGCAGCGCGTTCTTAATTTGAAAATATTTCCATAATAAGATTTGTCTATGGCACGACCGGTAGAAACAAAAGAGTTGAGCCTCGCTTTGTTTGCCTGACAGACAGTGATCATTCAAAATTATATCCGAGCAATTAGATGCCCCTATTAAACATACATATTACGGGTCTAAGTGAGCGAGAACACAGGGCACACGCACTACGATATTAGCTAAACAACTTTTCTCGTTAAAATAAAGTTTCTCATTTATAAAATTAGTAGGCATCTTTTCAGTTTTACGTGATCATTGAGAAGGTCCCTAATGAAGGCCAGGTGGAGTGGACGACTATTGAAGAAATCGCTGAGTGGGTAGTTATTGAAAGCGCATGAAAGCTCGGCGTGACGTCACCGCACTTGAGCGACAAGCCGCAGTCGCTAATTGGAACTCGTGGCGATAGGACGCGAGAAATGTTGCCTCAATCGACTAATACTTCAAATTTGAATAGGTTTGTTAACGAGCGGACGGTGAATGTAGCAAATAAAGTTGAGTGCTCGGTTTGCATTCACAACATACGAGTTTTGCTAGTCAACTTTTCACTCCTTAATTCTATCGAAAATCTGGAACTAGAGATGTCAAATGGAATTGGCGAATTCCGTTAGGTCACGGTGTAGGCTAAATCACACACACACAAGCGCAATATACCTACACCCCTTTGGTTCACCAATGCGAACGAAGTAGGGCGTAATATCTTGAGAGTTCGGCCCCGGGGTTGTGGGCGTGGAAGTAGGATGCTGTGTTGCCATGGCAACCATGTGTAGGGGTGTCTGTACACGTATCCTGTAGATGTGTGGGTGAGGGGTGGCGGGCCTCTGTGTGTGTATTGGACCCGCGCACATTCGACCTTGGCAGTTTTGGTCTAGTTTTAGATCTCGGCAAATTAAACTTTTTTATCCTAGTTAGAATTGCTTCTCTTGAAAACAATGAAAAAATACCATTTGTTCTCTGGTTCAGATTAAAAAACATTATACAAAAGAGTCATATTAATATAAAAGTACCCTCACTCATGAAAAATCTTTAAGGAATTTAGCCTTTTTTATTTCCGGTATTGAAGGCTTAACCGGATGTTCGCTCAAACGGAAAGTTATAACGAGGATTAGAGTTATATATAAATGTATTAGAAATTTTGGTATACAATATTATTATATGAAAACTTACTGACATTACACAAAAAAAAATAGGTATATAATAACAACAGTACCACTTTATAATAAAACCGCTTTGAACTCACGTATAACAAGCTTAACTTTTTAAATAAACTATCCAATATAGTAAAAATTATTTCATTCAATATTTTTTTAGAATTTTGCAAGAAAAACCTTTTCTGCATTTTTCCTTCGGTAAACGAAATGGTTGCGAGAAGGCAACGTAATGGTAAAATTGGGGAGTGGAATATTCAAATCTGAATATCGGAGGAGGGTGTCTTTCGGGAGGCTGGGGGTTATTGACCTCTTCCGACGCGCTGCACTTATGTATAGAAAAAGCATAGAGATGCTAGATGGAACAAAGGGCTATTTGAATTTTTCTGTTTGCCATTTCATAGGTTTCAAACATGTTATCGATTTTTAAATTGATTGCAATTGTATTTTAAGATGTTCATGAAAACCCTAAAAGTTTTCTCCACTAAACGTGCTGATCGTAGGCTACCGTCGGAGTTAAATTATCATTTTTCTATGTAATAGCCCAATTCTTCAATTTTGTTGTTGACATGTAAGTATATGATGTATAATATAAGCCCTACAGTTTTTAGGTCCACAATTGCAGGTTTTGGCGTTTCTAGTCGTCTAGTCAGGCTACAGGCGTATCATAATTAAAATTAATATAAACAACTGCGAAAAAGGCATGATCCTTTTATAAAGTACATGAAGTGTTATAGTATGATAGTCAAACCACGCTCATGTGGCCCATCTAGAATAACTATATCAACGCTCATCGACGTTGAAGGGCATGCCAATTATGTTTTTGACGTACGCGGAGTAGGCTTTCGTCGGGAAATTGAAATAGCCGCTGTTTTCCCAGCGAAAATTTACAAGGGTGCTATGGGGGTAGCAGGGAGCTGACGGCTATGTATATTGGAGGGATGTCTAACTCCATGGGGTGTTTTGTTTAGAGGAAATGATTTTTATAACTTGTTTATTTATTTCATTACTTAAAATTGTATATGTACAACAAACGGTTAACATTTTGTTGAATAGCAGACAGACCCTTTTGAGATTATACAATATTTGGAACATTATGTTTTTTTATGTAGATACTTTTAATGTATAAATTTAATTATATAGATATTTTTTTACAATCCAATATTATACATAGACACATTCAGACCTATACAAATCACGGAATCATACCCGGGAACCAGGCGTAGCAATTACATATACTGGTAGTAATGGCGACTGCATTAGACGTAAAAAAATGAAAAATTCTTTTATAACTTTTGTACTAATTTTTCAGTAAAATATACATTTAAAGTTGTTTACTGGGATTGACACACCGATTTAAAATGTACCATAAAAACGCAAATAAACTGAATTTAAACAAAATTAGATGCATTGAAATGTTCCGAATCATTTGCAGACATTGCAATGTTCTCAAAATAAACAGGAGGTGGTGCTAAGTGGCCATTTTGTCACTGATTCCTCGAATAATTTCATTTAAGAATAAAACGTACCCCACACACATCAATCTCAATCTGGGAGCGACACTTACGCGCCGAGTCTCTGTGACTCACTTCACTCAAAGTAATGTATGGATTGAAATCTCGAAATATATTCTGCATCTCGATTGGGTTTAAGGGGACAAAGCTAGACAGACAAACGGATACAATATCGGTTATATCTAAATAGGTTTAGAACTCAATAGTATACTATATGAGGTAGTAACTGCCTCGTTGATCTAGCAGTTACCGGAAGCGACTGCTGATCAAGGGGTCTGGGTTCGATTCCCGGGTCGGACTGCTGTTGGGTTTTTCTTACAAGAAATTCTTAATAGCAGCTCAGAGTATGGAAGATGGCGGTGTTTCCCGCCCGTGTCTCGGAGAGCACGTTAAGCCTTCGGTCCCGGTTGTCATGAACACCTATGACAATCGTTATTGGCAAGTCAGTGCCCTCAAATATACTGTTGCTAAGTACTAAGTTGCATTTATGATCAGTTATCTTAGGACGGAATGCTGGCTATGGCTAATTGACTGATTGCTTCCTCAATACAGAGCCTACTGAAGCCACAAACTAAACATTTTGAAACCTGCTTTTTATGTTATAAGAAAGGATCATTTGAAATTTCAACCCTAAGGGAGATAAAATAGAGAAGAATGGTTGAATGGAAGGTCATCCTTTTTTTTACTTGTGGAAAACCCCTCGGGCTGTCACCCCACCGGGGTTTGCGGCGGGACGGTGTGTCGGAATCGAGGCGACTATAACCTGTGTGCCACTCTGCGCCTGAGAAGTGAGGGATCCGGGAACTGCAGTTACTAACACACCCGGACTTCTTCCAGCGCCTGCCCATGGAAGGACATCCTAGTTTGTCCTCCCCTTATTACTATACCAGAAGAACAGGAGAATCTATAATTATAAGGAATACTTAATTTATCAATTTCTAAGCAGCAGAAATGCACCTGCTTGGATTAACCAAGCTGCAATTGTTTTTCTACACAAATATACCATGGAAAATTTTTAAGATATATAAATCTTGATTTAGTGTGAATTATGATTAGGGAAAAATGACTGATAATGTTAGAATGTCACATGTCAAAAAAATAGTTCTAAGACGACTTTGTACCACCTTGCACCATGTCGTATAGAAGTGGTTAGTATAATTACCAAAAAAGCGCAGACTACAATGGTAGAACACATCTTATCAGAACAGTACGGTTAAATTAATTCTTGACATTTGAATGAATAAAACATCTAATACAAAAATGTACCGATTGACTTCATAAATGATAGAGTTTAAAGGTATGACACATAAATCCTTTTTCTGATGTCGATTAAATAGAAAGCAAGAGTACAATTAAGAGACGCCTCTATAACACTTCGTGTAGCGAAGAGACGACATTCATATAATGTCGTCTCTTGCAGATCTACCGGCACGACAAAAATGTCGTGCTAGGTCACAATGCGACATTCTCGCTTCCTTTATCTCTCAATGCGAGCTTTCACTATGTAAAACATTTCAGCTCTGCAGTCCTAAACTTTCAACATTTATCAATTGTTATAATGAACCATAAAATTAATGCAATAAAGTTTTAAATCCTTTAAAAGAGATTGAGTTTAAAATTAAATTCGATTCAACAATTGTCTCCCTGCTAATCGTAAAAATTCTAGTTGCTCCCGTTATTGTCGCTTCAATGTATGCTATAGTATTTGATTTCCTATATTTAGACTGAAGGAGTCTTTTTTGTGACAGTTAGAAATAACTGTCGCTCTGGTTAAGCGGCTATCGACGGCAATAAATTTAAACCGGTTAATTTGAGATCTCTGTTAGGTAACAATATTATGTACTGGCAAAGCGACTTGGCAGTTCGTCTAGCGGTAAGTGCACGTGATTGATGGCCAGAGGATGGTTGGGGTTCGATTCCCACTCAGGAAAAATCTTGTGATGATGATGAGTACAATCATTTGTTTTATATATATAGTATGTGTTTAAAGTTTTGTCGCTTCATTGTTAGTTTGAAGATAAAGTATTTGTTGTTATTTTATTTCTAATGTTGATAGAAAGTGTTTTTATATTTCTAAATTACTTATTTATAAATCAAGTATAAATTCAATTACAAACTTGTAAAAAAAGCTATCACATTTACATAACTTTCTCCGAAAGTTTTACTCACCATAAATGTTTTATTGTTTCATCCCTACAAAATTCTTAATAAAACACGTCTGTAGCATTCCATAAAATTAATCCACGCCGATCGTAATCTCGTTAATTATACCTCTGAATATTACAAGGTGTCCAATCACCTAACCATATCGGGAGTAACAAAACTGGAACGTGCTTGAGGAAAATGTGACACAATACTGTCATCTCTGTCTTTCCTCACAAAAGATCGTATTGCGATCTCTGTCGTAATGACCGAAGTATGTCGACCGTTTCCGTTTGCGAATTTTGGGTGTTAAGTGACGAACACCTTTTTTTAACCATATTTATGATGCTGATAATATTTGTAATACCTTTTGAGATGATACCTGGCTGTAGTAAATTACTGAGTAGTTTTATAAAGGTATGTGTTGAGTCAGCGATACAGTTATTTCAATCATATAGTATACAACTTGATATATTTTATACGCGGTCGTTTGCTCCCCAAGTAGACTGAGCCTATGGGCCTGTTGGGTAACTCAATTACTTATAAACATTTGTACTTATAGGTATATTTTTAGATATATACATAACTAGCCGACCCACGCAACCTCGTTTGCGTCTTCTATTGCACGTAGCGTGATAATTTTCCCCCGTTTTCGAAACATTTTTCATTGGTGCTCCGCTCCTATTGGTCCTAGCGTGATGATATATAGCCTATAGCCTTCCTCGATAAATGGGCTATCTAACACTGAAAGAATTTTTCAAATCGGACCAGCGGTTCCTGAGATTAGCGTGTTCAAACAAACAAACAAACAAACTCTTCAGCTTTATATATTAGTATAGATATAGTATCTACACCCGGAAAAGCAAAATCTCCGTGCTCATTACACCATATTTGCTTCAGCTTTAAAATCGAATCCACGATCTCTATTCTACCACCTACAAAACCTGTGTTAATCTATTTCTAGCTTAATAATCACCGAGGTTATCGTACGACAACCTTTAAACTTCCCTAATTCCTAATTCTGGGGAACGTTGGACAATTAAAATCATTAACTAGAATTGAAGGTCGCCATGTGCTGTGCTCTTCACCACCAGGTGAACCGCTTGTTCGTTTTTCCCTTATACTATATAAAAGTATTTTCATTCTTAATGGCAAATTATAAAATTACTAAGGAATAAAACGCTAATTAAAGACCTACTAAATACAATCCTTTTCTCTAAGAAAGTAACATAGTATCAATTCTTAGTACAGTAATTGTCTGACAATCAACCCTTAAATGGTCGATGCCTATTAGAATTAATCACCGTGAACGGTTAAACTGGGGAGCTTGACCTATCTAATAGTCGTGTATGATTATTAAAAATTGTCGTTATATTACTGTACCCTGAGTACTGGATTATTACTAGTAATTATTGGAACGTATGGTAAGGAATATTAATGGGTGGATCGTTGATATGTTTCTTTTGTTGAAGGACAAAGGAGTCGGCTACTCTAGACAACTAATGGTTAAATTATAGGACTGCAAGACTTTGTGTCATGAAAACATGTGTTGAAATGTTGTGGGAGTTTATAAGTTTTTCGATTATTCTTCAAAATATAACCTTACATTATCTTATGGTATTACACACAAATCTCCATACCTGAATATATTTAGATATAAATGTACCTATATAACAAGCAACCTAAGATATTATAATCATTTTTATCTTTCAATTAGTTAACATTAAATGAAAAGTAAAAAAAGGTATAAAAAAAGAAATATATAAATACACAGCTTAAGACGTCTATATTCGAATCTTGTTTCATAATGTATTTATCAGCTAATTACTAATTGAACTTACGAAGCTATAAATTCATTATAAAGGTAGTAAAAAATCTAATCATGTTTGTTTGGAATACGACCATGGGAAAACGATAACATGACAAATAGTGTTGTCCAAGACACCGTTTAATAAACACGACAAGGGGGCCAATTAAACCTCACGACACGTCAAAGGGTTAATACCGGGTTGTCGACTCGTTTGTCGAACGATTCGGACGGGGAGGGTTGAATTTTTAAGTGTAGCATTTTATAGATTTTGTGATGAACTAATTTGTTTGATTACATTATGCACATCTGTTCGCGTGATAGGGTAATTATCTTTAAAAAGCACGATTGATATGCTAAAACTTACAACAAATTTGAGAAACATTTTAAATTCTAAAAATTGCATAAAAGTTCGTCTTAAGTTTTTCAAGAACGTGTAGCTTATTGGTTTGAATTTTTCAGGAAAGAAGGAAAAAAACTGCGTCTTTTTATAGAAATCACTTAACAGGCAATCAAGTTATCTCAGTTTTAGTAGTATCTTGTTTGGATTTTGTTACTGTTTTATGAGCTTCTAAAGCGGATAAACCGATTTATAAAATACATCGTTTAAATATTTTACTTGTTTCTGACACAAGATTAAATAAGGTGTACGCGAGGACTTTTCGATATTCTTTACAAAGATCTTCAGCAAAATTTATATCAAGTACGAGATGCACATCTTCTACATTACTTTGACATAAATCTTTCTTTATGGTTCGATAAAATGAAGAAAACTTAATAAAAATCCTGAAAATTATACTTTAAAGTTCTTCATTATAATTAAACGTTGTCGTTTACCGCTAGTTTTTTAGTCCAGTCATAATAGATTTAGTTAAGATAGATGTGGGTTCAAAATGCACACTCAGACGAAAAAATGTGTGATTAGGAGTGGGTCTGTTTTTGATCTGAGTGTTACTTACCTACAACAGGAATATTATCAGGTGACTTATTACCATAGTGTAAGCTCTTCCTAACCGAGTATTGGATGTATTAAATTAACTTAACACATCCAATACACGGTTAGGAAGAACTGTACTCGCAAATCAGATAATAGTATTAAATTAATTTAACACTATTATCTGATTTGCGAGTACAGTTTCACATAACAGAAGACATAAAATTTATTAATCTAATATATAAATATATTAAAAAATCGGATTCAATTTTCCCCGTGTAATAAACAGGTTACCAGCTAACCCTGCGAATGACGAGGGCCCGCAGCGCCACTTCAAAGGAAATATAAATGTATGCATTGTTTAACGAAAATCCACGCAGGGGTATCTTAGACCTTAGGCGAAGTGGGGTGGGTTAGCTTCACCGTTCAATGTTATTTTACCCACGTCGTTTTAATTTATCTTAGAAAGTTTTTAGCAATTTAATAGGAGTTTAAAATATTTGTAAGAGGGTTTTAAGGATTCGGAGGTTTTTATAACCACTAGTATTCAAATGAGCATGTGATGACTACGACCCTACTCTATTAACAATATTTAAGAAAAGTTCACTTCATTATTTTGTCGTCTTCAGAGCTTGGTCCAAAACCCGTTTTGTAATAAAGCTATTTTTATTTTTTGTAAGTGTTTAATTATCATTTGCTTCCAGCTAAAATCAAAAGAAGATTCATTGAAAATAAGGTTGAAGTTTACAAAGATTAAATTTAGTAGCCAAATTTAATTTAAGATTGTTTCTAAGAGGGCGCCACGAGCGATAACACCGCCCACATTTGCAAATTGCAACTTCTATTTTTTTTCTATCTGTTATTTAGGTAAAACAAAGATAAGTTTTAATAAATAAAAATATAACGTTGCCTACCAAGTCTACAAAACCAGAAATACGTTCCCATAATTTTATTATCTGTAACCAAACCACGAAGCTTTAATATTGTAACAAGTTCGATAACTTGATAGCAAGCTGCCAAGTTGTTGGTAATTGACAAGTTATCATTGTATTGAGACCCAAGGCTCCAATAGTTTAAATACATTCAGGGTTGGTACTACTGCTAAATATAACTTTAGAATTATCAAGGATTCAAAGGCCGTAAACAAAAATTATAAAAAATATGAAATCATCCATACAATTTCAGAGATTGTTAGTACTGATAAAATATGTAATGATTTAGTTCTTACATATAAAACTACTTATTTGCTTAGTACGGACCTTCGTTACTGCAGACACCAAATTCTTGTAAAACATGAAGTCGTTAAAGAAAATGTCAACACGAGTTTATTAATAAAAATTCAGTGTCCCAATGATTTTACTTGATACCAACGAGCTATCAAAATAAAACAACATTCCCTTAAGGGCCCGCAACACCAATGAAAAAATAAAGCAGAGTAACGTCAAATCGAACCAGAAACCGCCCAGTTTAAATGGAAATAAACAAAATTATATTGCCTTTAGACATGAGCGAACATCAAAAGGAAAAAGTAATGCGCAGACCCGTTGGTTGACGATGTCATTTCCCTGTAAAATATTAACGTGGGGTCGACGGAACCGCGCCCTGTCATTTCAGGGTTAATACCGGTTAATACCTGTATTCTCTTTATACTAGTACGATTGTATGGAATTATCCGTCTTAACGAGCTCGCTGCCTTTTTCGATTCATAGGTATTTTGTTTTTTTTTTTTGCTTACTGTAAATTGTATTATCTTGGCCTAGTATGGTGGGTACAGCATTCAACGAAGTCGATTTCTGCTTTGTTGTCTAATTAAATTGTTGATCATATACAACGTGTCTAGAATTATTAAGATTTTATCGCGTCAGCGATGTTGAGGAATCTCGATTATCCATAAAAACAACGTAGGTACAAGTTATATTTAAAGTACTAAGGGCCCGTTTCCACAGTTCCTGATAATGTTTCAGTTTATTATCTATACATCTATTCAAATAAATAAAATTGGAGTGTCTGTTTGTAATATTAAAATAACCGCTTTTTACTTAATGCATATGTATGTATACACGATACATATACCAAAAATGTAGTTAAAAAAATGTTTGTCTGTCTGTCTGTTTGTTCCGGATAATCTCTGGAACGGCTGGACGGATTTTGACGGGACTTTCACTGGCAGGTAGCTGATGATCCGGGGAGTAACTTCGGCTACTTTTTTTTAGACTAACTTTGTCCCGCGGCGTTACTCGCGGTACAACAATAACCGCGGGTAACACCGCGGGGTTCAGCTAGTCTGTCATAATTATAACACGATGTGACGAACAAATGCATATATGGCTATCTGACATATTCTGAAACTGAAATCTGTAGTTATCTGGCAGATAGGTAAGTTCAAAATATTCTATCAGGGACCTAAGTATTTTTATGCAATAACATACAATAAAGCTCAGCGGTTTTTTAAGTACAATCACCGGATACGATTGCTACATGATAAAAGAGGCAGGTGATTACCTCACCTAAGCTTCTTCTAGTCTTATGAATGAACTCTAAGAGAGGTGCTTTTAATGACCTATGATATATATACACTTATTTACGTTTTCAATCACTATTTGATTTATGATTAATTTTGCTCTGAATTAATTTCCCATTAATACAAAATACTTAAAATCATACAGGTAACTGTACTCTCAGCAGGCACTCATAATATAAACCACAAAAATAATCCATTATTGAACAGACTGTGTAAGCTTTTCCCTATCCACGGATGTCTCATCTGCTTTTCCACGTCATGGAACCTGTCCCCCATAGACGTCTTATAGGACGAAATACGCCCATAGCGTTCGGTACACGGACGTAAGTCTATTTTAATTACTAGCATCGATATCGGCGGATCCCCGTCTTGCCTAGTAGCTGAGTTTTATTGGTCGTAGGGAAGGGACAATGTGCATGTCGATAAAGGGCGCTTTCTTAATATTTCGTTTATTTTTCAATCCGGAGACCGGACAGATGATATTTAAAATCAATAATTAATGTCTTTATTTTTAGATGTTTCGCGTACGACGATAAACCTTGATAAAAATAAATAAATACACCAGTAAAGTGTTTATATAACCATAGATATCTTAGTTATAATCACATTCTGTGGTGATCGGGGCTAAAAATTTTCACTTTTACTTTTTAGATTGGTAAGGATAAAACTAAGTTAAGTTTTTCATTAAGCTTTCATTTTTGTTCTTCTTTTCTTAAAAAGAAAATGAGTTGTTAGGATTAAAAGTAAGTTTTAACATTCTAGGTATAAAACTTTCATCATCTCCCTACCCCTTTCTCAACTTTATTTATTATTTACTTTATTTATTGCACCTACAATGAGTTTTCGTCCTCCATTCTCCTCTATCACTCGTCAGTTGACTGCTTACTCCCTTCCTCACCATAATCTCTTTTACGCGCTCCATCCATTTTTTCTTTGGTCGTTCTCTACTCTTATATCCGGCGACTTTCATACTTAAAACTTTCTTAACAATATTTTGCTCATCTCTACGCATCACATATCCATTCCAGGTTAACCTGTCGCTTCTCAACTTTTCATCCACTGGTGCTACTTTCAGACTTCCTCTAATGTAGTCATTCTTCACCTTATCTATTCTAGTCACACCACAAACGCATCTCAACATTCGCATTTCAGTTACAAGCAGGCGTCTCTCAGTTAAGTAAAACTTCTGTTACAATATTCTAAGAATAGGTTATAAGTCCGAGGTCACTCAGTTCCCTCCGTAAAGCTATTTACAAAACGAGCAAATTTATGACGTGTTCCAAACGTATAAGTAGTTTAAATATTATTTATTTCTTTTTTCTTCGCCTCGTAACAAAGCAAACAACGTCTAACCTATGATTATCGAAACACAAAATCAGCTGAGCACCTCACTATGTCTAACACAAACACGACTCGATAACGAGGTGAAATATTCACATTGCAAGCGTTGTAATCGGCTGCCGACCGTCCCTTTCGCACCCGCGACCTCTTACGCGATCTACCGGGCAGGGAAAAAGACGGCACGCGACAGCGGCGCCTACAAAGGGGTCGCGTTCTCTTTGATCTCGCCGAAGCGCGTGCGTATGGTACGTCGTGCGCCTGTGTGTGTATGCAGATGAGAATTTGATAATTGCAAAGATTTATGTGGGTGCCTCAGGACGATATGACGTTTTCGCATTAGTTAATTAATAGGAGTTATCTATTTTTGTGATGGTAGCAATTAATTTATTGCAATGTGTTTACAATGAACCGATTTATCGTCCACATGTGTGTGTGTGATCTTTTGAAATGTGGCAGCTGGCGATGGTTTCGTGACGTTTTTGTAAAGGATTATTATTCAAAGATTAGTAGAATCTGTAAATCATAACATCATTCGGACTGTTAAAATATATATATTACAAGATTACTTTTTGCAGAAATCGGAATTTAGATTTTTTATGATAATGTTTTCGTTTGTCATTTTTGAATTCGTTTTCATTTTTTACTTTAGATTTCGTCTTTTTTTAAATATTTTATGAATATAGATCCTTATTACGTGTGCAAACTTTGAATACAATCTAACTCTTGCAGTTTTTTACTTTACGATGACAGATTTTCTTCCATAAATATCGTGGACGGAAGCCAAACGACTCCTAATATGAATTTGTAAAAATCATACTAGGAATCCACGGCTGAACATAAGCTTCTCCCAAGGCACATCACGGAGCCTGGTGTACTGCTTTTTGTATCCAGTCGCCTCTGGCCCTCTTACGCAAAATGGTGCCGCCATCTGACAAGAGGGCGCCTCACACTTCTGCACTGCAACGAACTGATGATAGGGATGATGACATTGAAATCACTTCAGCATTATATCTTTATCCTTAACGATATATCGATATTGGCTGTATTGTAAAAAGTAGATTAATGGTGTTATACACTATAAATTTATAGCATATTTTTAGATATATATGTAATACAGTTTTTTAATAGTCTACAAATGTTATATATTAAGAATGGTCTGGAGGGAATGTCCAAAAAGGGGACATAAAGATCGTAGCAGGCGATGTAGGCTTTTGATCGGAGTAAACCTGCTCTTAACTACTTCTAAACCGTATTCTTATTATTCAAAACTTTACATCTTGGATTATAGAGCCGCGGATTTGCTGATTTCTATATCTTTATTACACGTGCTTTTCAGACTCGAAGGACCATGCTGAGGTAGGATTATTCAGCAAGATCATTTAATACACCTATAAATATGATTTGTTTTCAAATTCTTGCGAACTTTAAAGGCAAATGGCGATCAATAAATTACACTTTACAAGTTTAATTAGCATAACAGTGTAATAAAATGGATGGTCGGGGTCGTATTGGTGAATAGATAATCGTTCAGATAAGCACATGATTGTAAGTTCGGTGAGCGAGCTGACAGAACGAGAAATTTATAGCTTTTAGAGAAATCTTAAGAGTATTGTTGGTATTTTTACATGATGTTTAGGGCTTGTTCTTCTATTTTGGGGAGGACGATGACAAGTTACACCATGTTTTAACATGGCCCTAAGCTAATATTTGGGAATAGACGTGAATAGCGAGTGTGATCTCTTTGGCCTCCGCAAGGGCAGAGAGCTAAATGTCACGCTAGTCAGAAAGACGTTCAAGGAATAATCCATATTATTATATTTATAAAAACAATTTGATCAAACAGGATCCACTTTTCATCTAAGTGAAGGTTCAGATTTTCTTACTCAGCGATTGTTTATGCAGATTCAAGTCTTTAGGTTTACAGAATATCTTTAGTCTCATAAGAACTATTAAAATTCTAATATCAATTATGTTTTCAAACATTGGCACTCAATGATCGTAGTAAAAATTAGGTTTTTGAACTAAATTAGTCGACTTGCGTTTCTAATTGGCCATGCGGCTACTTTTGAAACAAAATGTGATGAAGCAAGCGAAACTAAAACACCGCAGTACAGGAATACATAATAAGTTTTTTTTTTGCAACTCCAATACAAAATTATTTTCATTTGAAAGTCTAAGTACAAGTAGAAGTCATAAAATTTTAGGTAAAATACATTGTAGCACATACAGGTAAATAAAGCGGATATCGTATTAAATGTTTGTCTTCATGTTTACTAGCTAAATCATTTATATCTGTAAGTACCTATTACTTGAATGACTAACAGAACCTTGAAGGAACGGACGCCGTTGACATAATAAATAGTGTTGTACGCTAAGTTCCCAAGTACAACATGATCGAAATTAGAATGTTTCTATTTTAGATTTGAACTTCTCCAAATTTGAAGTTCGCTTTTAACATGAGCTCTATGAATGAACACACAAATTAACGTAACAAAGAGAAAATGCGCTGTGTTTCACCGAGTGAGTGAGGATACTGGAGACCCATACCCCAATTCCTTCCCATATCCCTCAAAGATCGGCAACGCACTTGTGACGCCTTTGGTGTCCATGGGCGGCGGTAATCGCTTACCGTCAGGGGATACGTCTGCTCGTTTTCCCCCTATACTATAAAAAAAGGATGCTTTGACATTTGTCTTTCAGTCTTTAGGAGTCTCTGTGAAGTAAACAATGAAAGCCATAGAACTTCTCAAGAAATAGGTGCTTCTAAGTATAGATGTACAATAAAATGTGTATTATATGTCATGTTTTCTAGATAATGTTAGTATTAGTTGCGTATCATTCTGTACACAATATTGAACTATGTTTAATCATTGTAATAGAGTTTATTTTCACCTTGTTAATTTAACACCACTTTACATAGTATAAAGTCGATTCCGTTGTCTGTTCGCCTAGAGCTTTTTACCTTCTCAACAGATTTCAATGCAGTTTTCGGCAATAGATAGTGTTATATACGAGGAAGGTTCATATGAATAACTAGGTGGTGGTGTTTCCCGCGGTTATAGTTGTACCTTTACAATACCAACTGCAGTAACACCGCGGGGCGCAGCCAGTCTGTTAATAAAACAGTGACAGTTGATGCACGTATTACTAGTATGGCTTTAATGTACAATATTCGCCCTAACCTACTTCCTAAAAAACTTGATACGATAAATACACAAACACACATAATATTCTAAGAATATTACACATTACAGGTGTAATGAGAATGTCATAGCGTCGGATTAACTGATAACAGCTGATAACGAACGTAATCCGACAATGATGCTCGAGTGGCACTCTCGCGCAGGCGATACTGAACACATACTGCGACTAACGTATTTCGTAACTAGTACAATTTTAATTTGTTTTTAAATAAACTATTTAAATAAACTACAGGTCAGTAACCTGTTGTTTGGCAACATTAATTAGATAGCTATGTGTATAGACCATTGATAACAGATAACCACGAAACATGTTTGCCAATTCAATGGTGTACTGAAATCGTTTTAAAAAGATTCGGGTTCTGTAGAGACTTGTTATTTTTACTTTCTTTATAATTTACACAACGTCTTTGTTTTATGTACTTACAAAGAAAGCGAGTACATTATAAGTAACTAGTTGATGCCCGCGGTTTCGCCAGCGTGTATGTCGGTTATCGCGGCAAATAGTATCTTATGTGTTATTCTGATGTATAAGCTATATTACTGTAAAGTTTCATCCAAATCCGTTCAGTAGTTTTTGCGTGAAAGGATAACAAGCATCCATCCATCCATACTTACAAACTTTCGCGTTTCTAATATTAGTAGGATACCTTTTACTTTAATAATATATTTAATAATTAAAATAGCCAATTCAAAAGAATTCTTATCAATTGGCTATTTTAATTAAATCTTACGAAAAACAAAGAAAGGAATTCAAAAGTTCACGTATGAACAACAAAGATCGAAACGCGAACAACATGCATCAACTAAACGCAATTTTCCTCAAAAAACTAAAAGAAAAGCGCGAGAAATTTCTAAAGGCCCCGATTTCCCTGTTCATTGTCGTTTGTTTTTTTCTTTTCATCTTATTTAGCGCTTTGTCGGCAAGCCCTTTGAAGTCAGACCCCCTCCCCATACCCCCTTAGGGAGTTACAAATTTCGTCAAGCTCGTATTGTGTAGCGTAAACATGATTCGCCTGGTAGTATTTCTCGTTAGTACAATAATAAATAAAATTACCGATCTAAATATATAGTGATTTTGTGAGAACGGATAAGGTATTGGATCATTACTTGCTTGACGGAGCAAAATAACAAGACAACTGAAATAATATGCATCTAAATTCATATTGTCGTGGTTTCACAAAGATCTATCTAACAAGTTTTCACCAATTCCTGGGAACTTTCAAATATTTATCAGTCATATAACACTTACAGATAGATACATGCTTTTCTGACATATTCAAGACTTGTGAAACCAAAGTATGTGGTTTATTGGGCAGATCAGAATACTTTAACAGGTATTTTATTAATATAATATATTTAACTTTCTGTTACGTAATATTAATTCTTCTTCTTGTTGGTTTACTGGGAAATTACGAACACACTTCTTGGTTCCGTAGCAAGTTTGTTATTCACGAATACGGTAATAATATCGAATTAAATCAGATACACGCAATGACCAATAAAGCAAATCGAAGCAATGTTTAGTACTGCAAAATTTTGATATTTGCAATTGGGTCCCAATGTCCATATAAGGCACGAAGGCATTGCAAATGCACTGACTCATTGGAAATAACTCTTGCATCAGAGTAGCAACTATGCATAGATCATATCACTGTCAATGCTCATGGAAATACTTGAATAGGCATTGAAGAAATTCTTTTATAATTATATACATTTAAAAAAATTTAAAGTAAAGAAGGATGGCAATTAATCAAGCAATGCACGGATAATATAGTGCTTTAAGCGGTTGGTCGCCACGTCTTTTTCTAATGCGCTAAATGTTATAGGTTCGATCCCCGTAGGTATGGGTTAACACTTTGTATGATCCATAGATTGTTGTTCTGTGTGTACACGTCCTTTGTCACACAGTTATCTTTGAAAAAACATAATTTTAAAGCTTACATACGAAATACGCAGAATGGAAAATCTTATAAAACATACAATTTAGTAGCAGTCGGCGTGTCGAAAAACTTAACACCCAAATTCGCATATATAAAATGTTTTATTACCAATTCAATAGCAAAAATTACGTATAATTTAACTTAAAAGCAGTATTTCCCCAATATTTTCACCGTTAAGATCTTAAACTCATTGATAACCTCCAGCGTAACAGCTTTGGACCTCGGAGACGTATAAATTTTAAAGATAAGACTCCTTTGGGCTGTCAAAAAGTTAAATGAACAGAGTACTAACAACACTTAAGTTACGTGTCACAATGAAATATGGGAAAACGGAGAACATTATTGAAGAAAGTCATTTTTAATAAGATTTCTTTAGTAATTTATTATCTTTTAAAAAGTTTTATTGTTGGCGAATTAAGAATACGAGGTGTGCCCCTCCCTGTTCATGGTATGTGTGTCGTGAGAGTAGTCAATGCGAGCAAACTACACTAGAAAACATCAGTGAAAAGAAAAAGATAACTTGAAACAAACCTTATACCAAAATCCGTCAGGCCAGTATGGTACAGTAACGCAAAACCCTGATAAGGTGAGTTCGATGTCCAGTTGTAGACTGTTATGATGATTTTATGATGAAAGTTGATTAACAGTTTTATTTTTTATATTTGGTTTGGTTGATGGAAAGCATAAGCAGAATCCAAGAGTAGTGGTCACCATACTGCGAATGCAGACAATGCAACAATGCAGCATGGTGTCACACATCATTGTGTGCTAGTGATGCTTCTGCATCATTGGACCTCCGGTCTCGCATTTACCAACGAAACACGACAGCACGATCGCTGTCATTTTACGTTGATTTGATAACACAGTTTCTTTGAAATCATCTAAATATTGGTAAAGCCTCGTCTTCAAAATTCAGCCATTCTTTCTCTTATTAACTTTATGCCTTAAAGACAACGCTCAGCTTACCACAATAATTTCATTGATGAAAAAAAAAATGCTCTATCTCACTGATCTCACAAAACGACTCACATCCAAAGATCTATCAAATTAATGTCCACCATAAATAAATACAAAGAGAATTTATCGTATAAATCATTTATCTTCCGCTTCATAAACAATAATCTTTCAAATAAATGTGATTATTAGAAAGAATAAAAATAAGCTATATGCTATGCCAAATTGTGTCGCGGTCTAAATCATTGAGAGCACTCCAACATCTTATGAGACACAATCTTCTTCAACAACCAACAAAAACTTAGCTGATTAAAATTCAAAATACATCGCGATATAATAAAACATAAGAGTCTATTGTATGTTTAATTTAGTTACTTTAATATTATTCATTGCCCTTAAAATTTATAAATTAAAAATAACTGGATTTTGTCGTAACAGAGTAAAATATGACAACTTTAGTAATTAATTTTTGTTTTACGATTTTGAGGCTTTAGTTGAAAATAAAAATCAAATGATTGCTCAAAATTGGTTAAAATCCGAATTTGCCTTTAGAATTGTATAATAAAGTCAAAACTTATTTATGGGGTGAACGTAGGAATATTAATTCAACTGGATAAATTTAACGTCTCTATGTCTCGTATTATCATAAATTTAGAGCGAGCCTCTTCAAAGCAAATTTTTAAATATGTATAAAAATGTCAAACTATGAAATTGATGGCGCACTGCTACGCGGCACGGAATGTGTTTCAACGAATAATATTTAACTAAATGAAGCTGAAACGATTTATAAAAATAAAATGTGAGGACAGAACCCGTCGGTATTGGTTTCGACTCATTCCAGTAAATTACTGAGAAATGAGAGGCATATTAGACCGATTCCATGATAACAAATACTTATTTAATCACTTGCTTTTTAAATTACATAACATTCATCTCATGATTCGATCATATGAGATAAACGGAACTTATGATTAATAATGTTTACCGAGAAATCATTTGCACTTAAACTTTTATAAACAGATATTTAAATGGTGCAATCCGGCCTGGTTAAAAAGTTCAAAAACCAAATGGTTTAAGAGAACAAAGTCATTTCAGACAAGAAAAGATACGACCTCTCTGTTTTATAGGCGTATTAAAAAAATTAAAACTGAGTCGCTTCTTTTAGCACAAAGATTCATTTCGTAGATGATGGGGCCCTCACAATAAAGAGTTTTGAAGTTGTTTTATCAGTTTAGGCATTCGGTCACAATTTGCATTTTTTATAACAGAAATAAACTATGCAAACTTTTGTGAATCCTACTAATATTATAAATGCGAAAGTTTGTTATCAAAGTTATCAAATAATTACATCATACTAGTTGTTGCCCGCGGCTCCGCCCGCGTATATGTCGGTTAACGCGGCAAATAGTAGCCTATGTGTTATTCTGATGTATAAACTATATTACTGTAAAGTTTCATCCAAATCCGTTCAGTAGTTTTTGCGTGAAAGAGTAACAAACATCCATCCAAACATCTATCCATCCTTACAAACTTTCGCATTTATAGTATTAGTAGGATGTTTAATCATGTATAACAAATAACATATATCTTATAGATGCAATCATAAAACGAACTCTTTCTGTTATTACGTAAAGAAGTGTATCAGACCTCAGGGATCAATTCTAAGCCCACTATGCTCTACATTCAATCCTTTGAACAAATTAGACTAGTCGTAACCTTGTTTTTCGACCTCTACCCACTCGTTTAATTTACTAATTGGTCATTATTTTTCCACGTAACGACCCAATTATCTCCAATCAATCCCTGATATGGAATTAACGTTGTTGGTGCATAATATATTATAGTATATGACAGTACTCAGGAATTTATTACTAGACAATTTAATGGGAACGATAATCGTAAACTAGTTGAACGAGAACTGTTTTTTATTACAATCGATAAGGGAAATTAATAAAACATTTGTCTATCAATAGATCTGAGAATATACTGATTACAATTTAACTTTACTGTCTTAAGATGTTTTGATGTATGGTAAATTGTAATTAGAAAGCAATGAACACTAAATGTAAGCGCATAACATCATTTAGTATGTATTAAATATTCTCCATTAGATAACCTTAATTAATGAATAAGTATATAGAAGTAGCTAATAAAAGAGGAGAGATATTAGTAGTGGTAGATAGTAGTCACTGCAAATATTTAAGCGTGTAATATTTATATTACTTCTTGACTGTAACTTAGATTATGTTCCAATTTTCAATTTAAAAAAAATCTCGGTTCTGTATACATATATATTACGATAATATTGTAGTTTTTTTAGAGATAAGTAATATATTCGGTAGTGATAGTCTAGGTCTACTGTGCTCGTCTCTACTATGACTGCCTCGGTGGCGCATTGGCGTAAGCGACTGCTTTGCTTGAGGTCTCGGGTTTGATTCCCGGGCCGAACCAAATATTTGCAGATCATACAAACATTTGTTTCGGAGTTTGGGTGTTTTCTATGTGTATATGTATGTCTACAAAAAAAGTTATTAAAAGGGTTAAACTTTGACTACGATTTTGTAACATCAAATATTAGCACCAATAATATTACGTCACTAGAAATTGAAACTGCTCCTACATTGAATTCAGTCCGTACAGCTCCGCTAAAATGGCGATATGATAATAAAACGGCGCGTGCGTCGACACTAGCATAAATCTCTTCTTTCATGACCATTACGATTTCTGCTGCATTAGTATTAAGAATTGAATAGAAGCGGGTTTGAAAAAAATTTTTCAATGTAAAACATCAAAGGAAACGATGAATGCTATTGCAGTTATGGTACAGAAATTGGGATGGCAAAATGTAGAATGATGAACGGAAGGGAAAATTGACGGTAGGATAATTTTCGAAAGTGGGTCAAGATAAACTGGCCAATGAATAGATAGTCTTTGGTGGATTAAAATGCTGCGATCTGTTTTTCATACCCTGAAATATTTTTACTTCCATTCTAGACAATGTTAGTATTATAGATTTATTTAAAAGCACACAGCAGAGCACACACACACACAGCTTATTTTTACTTTTTTATTATTATAATTACAATTTATAAAAGTACTTTTGATACCTTATATATATATATAAAAGTTTATATAAAAGTACTCTTTTCATCAGGTGATTGTTTCGATTTATAATAATAAAAAATTAACAGCGCAATTTAGGTCACTTAATTACTATCAAGAAGGTGTTTTAGGATTGTGCGTTGCTATGGACAAGTGGATTATTTGAGGAGTTATTATTACAGTTCAGGAAGTGGTACTACAGGAAGTGTTGGTTATTCTTAGACGATACTAAAACAGGTTTATGAACATGTAACACACGGGTCGTAAAAAGAGGATGAAATATTTTACATAGAAATTCATTTTTTAAAGTACGTAAATGAAAGTGAATAAATTAAACGGAATAAGTGTGATTTTTTAGTGGCTGCCATTTCTTATCTTATCTTATATATTATAAAAAATAACCGCCGAAATGTATGTACGCGCATAAGTTCCGATCAGCTGCACCAATTTAAATAATTGTTTTTTTATGTGTTTCTTATTATAAGGACAAGGTTTGTGTACAAGAAAAATTAAAAGATAACGGGAAAAGTTTTTTTTTGTTCGCGACTGTACACTGCGTGTGGGAAGCTGTGACAGATATGTAAATATGGCGGTACGAAGTTCGCCGGCTCAGTTAGTTTTCTATGAAATTGAAACAGTTGAAATAGTACTGAAAATGGTACTTCATACAGTTTTCTACATTTATATACGCTATACACGAAATTTACAGTGTCCCATAAATTTATGAAACTTACTAAATATCGAAGTAGTTCTATAGTGCGAAGCTTAGTACACGTCGCTTCCCCTGAATTTTCACATTTTTATTTCAGTTTTATGTAACCACTCAATCTTCGTGTCTAAATGATCTCATAAAATTTTCAACAAATTAATTTCATTCACCGCACAATTTCCGTCAAGAAAATAAAAAAATACATGAAAAATATCCCTTCTCTAGGAGAGGAGTAAGTCTACGGCACGTGTATTTTGGACTCCTTTGATGTTGCCGCCGGCTTTAATGAGGCGGGGCATATAAACGGTAACTAGTTAGAATTGTTCTTAGCCCACTGTCCAGTTTTAGTGGAATAACGTTGTGTTAGCTTTTCATACTGCTCTTTTAAATTTCCTCGCTAAACTGTTTATATAGTTTAGTAATGGCTTCACCGCGAAAATGTTTGTTTATTGTTTCTTGTGTATTGCTCTAGTATAAAAGCTAACTATCCATATTAATCGAATTCGTTTAAGTTGCCTTTTTTTCAGAACCAAGTTCGAAAACCCAATGTTTATATTTATGACATCTTAAAAGATAGCTGGCATCTGATAATGTTACTTACTATTTATTTCCACAATAGATGACAAATGTGTTTCTCTATCTGAACTATTGTTGTTTTTTTTTTTATTTTTCCGAGTCACACAATTCAGTTACGCACAATCAAAATTCAAATTAAAGTCAATGTAGTGGGGATGCTAGCAAAATACAAATGTTGTTGAACCATACCATTTAAAAAAACAGTGGAACGCGACTTTTCATTTTGTAGCGCGGTAAAAAGCGAACAATAGGCGGGAAAATTGCGCGTCACTCTGGCGTTCCAATTTGTCAAACGGGCGCCGCAAGATGGCGTCTGCGGATGCGCTGCAACATGGCGGCATCCGGTGGCGTTTAATTAAAAATGCGTCTCACTTGAAGCTTGCAATACACCCGAGGAAGACGTGTACAGTGCGTTAGTAATACATAGCTAAACAGGTCAAACACTACTAAAATTAGTAAATTTTATATATTCGACGAATCACGCGATCTTTTAAATCGCCCAAACAAGTTACTTGGGATCGAGTGTTATCTGTCCCCGAGAAAAAGCTTAATGACCCAAAAACGCCAGATTTGAAACGGAAATGAGGGTAGAGTAAAGGCGACATTTTAGGAAATGACCCCTGGTCATCTCAGAACCTTTCATGCGGCCCACACTTCGCAAATATAGTAGGGAAACTAAGGGGAATAGTCGAGAGATCTAAGAAAGAACTTTAACTTTACAAATATAAAGTTCAATTCAGTTTGTTAGACGGGATTGTTTATATAAAACATAGGTGTTGAAGCGAGATATTGGTTCTTTAGATAGTGAGGGGCAAGACATCGGACTTATTAGATTTTATGAGTAAGTACGCTTTACTTTGATAAACGACTGTTTACAGAGACGTGCTTAATTAATATTGGAGTTGTTACGGCTATGTACAAGTTCTTAATTATTTACTTATTAGTATGTTGTTACTAACTAAACAAAATTTTAAGCAACATATCAGGAGAAAGGGGAGAGTAGAGTCGCCAAGATGCTCAAGTAACTTACAATAAAGAAATGGTTTCACATACATAACCTGTTAAGATAGTAAACATGAAAATAAATAAAATTAAAATAACATACATATTACAACTATTTAAATTCTGAAAGTGGTTATCACTGCTATAATGCACCTTATTATTTAAACAAATTATTAGAGAGACGTGTATGAATAATTCATGTTTAATATGAACATCACTTGACCTCCATAATAACACGGCGTATTAATAACTAAGGGAATACTCGGGATGTCCCGTGACTGTATGGAGTCAGCTATCCCCATACAAACCCGTACAATACACAATGCCCAAGTGGATGTCATGCTACGACAACACCAAGTGGGCACAATGGGAAATAATAGAAACTACCCTCGTTTTAAAAACAAGTGGGCCACGACAATGGGGATCGAACCTAGGCCCTCCACTCGAAACGACAGGGTTGTACGTGACTAGAATTCGTAATACATCAAATTTTATTTCTTTCTCGGAAACGTGTATAATTTTAATTATGAAGATTTTTATTTTTTAACAAAGTTTACGGTAGCATTAACTTTTATCCACGGCGTGCGCGTATATGTTGATTATCACGATAAACAGTAGTCTATGTCCTTTTCCAAAGTCCAATTTATGTCAATACCATTATGTCATTCATCCCAATCGGTTTAGCGATTTACCCGTCAAAGCGTTACAGACAGGGATACTCTCGAATTCATAAAAATATTGTGGATAATGTGGATTTATTTGTAAATCGGGTGTCAAGGTGCACAAGTGTCTAACGTTAAGGAAATCATATTTAGCAATTAAATGCGAGTTCCAAAGATATATTTAATGAATTTCATCATACAGTAATTATCATTGATTAATTCAATTTGTAAGTTTTCCGTTATGAAATTGCTTACGTATTTTAAATGTTAATTGAATTTATTGTATGTACCGCAACATAAGATTTATCTATGCTAATATTGTAAATTCTAATTAACTCTGTCTGTCTGTTACGCTGTCACGGCTAAACCGCTGCACTTATTTCAATGTAATTTGGCATGGAGGTACTTTGACGCTTGAGGAAGGACATAGGCAGCTTTTTGTCTCGATAATCGACAAAAACACGGATGAAGCCGCGGGCAAAAACTAGTTATTACATAAATTACGAAATACTGATTAGTTGGATTTTTGCTCGATTTATATGATTTTATATATATTTATATATTTATGTACATACGTACACACATAGCCTGTCCAAATCATAACCCTCCTTTGGCTTTGCCGTAGTCGGGTAAAAATAATATTTTCCTACAGGTTCAATTTTACTTGCAGAATCTTGGCATTCTAATGAACTGACAACCCTAGCACACATTCGCGTCCCTAAGCATTGAGTGTATCAATAATACTCAGATTTGTTTGAATTTGGTCTTATTAATTAACTGAATCAAAGAAGAGTATTACACTTACAACTACCCTCGTGATTTACAAATTGATTTTTATGTCCTTTTGCTACCGTTGTGAGTGATGGAAATTATACTTTATTTATTGCGCTTTCCAAAGTTTAAAAAACTATTTACTATTGATTTTATTACGATTTTAAACGCATCTTTTCTTCATGGAGTAGAAGATAGGATTGCGAGGCTGTTTCTATGGTGCCGTATTTTTTTATGACAAAGTTACACAACTCAACTAAGAAAAAATACACTTCTAAAACTTCTTACTACAGAACTAATTTTTCGCTCATTGTCAGTCCCTAATAAATTACACCCATCGTAACATCAGAATTATAAAAACTATAAAAGTAGTTGTGTTGTTCATATAACTACAATATCTCTCATCAGACACCACCATCCGGACTCAAACCCTTTGTTACATTCTCAGAGTCACAAAACCCCCAATAACGACAAAACGTTTTTCTTTTTATTATAACAATATTCGCATCATTAACCGGAGCAACCACACGCGTTCGTTGTAATTCTTTTGGTCGTCCAATTTGATCGCAACCAGCAACTTGGTCGCAACCGCCAATTAACAACCGTTGGCGCCCAGCGAGGGGCGAACGTGATATTGAATATTATGAACTAATTAATCGACGAAAAGCGTCGTGTTATTATAATTAAAAGAATGTTTTAGATGTTAAATATTTTTTAGGAATAAATGTGAACTATGTACACAAAGTGTATATAATACCATATTAAAGTGATGAAAATACCATATTTTGGGTATTTTGGATACCTACTATTGCTATTATTATTGACATCACCAAAGATGACGAGAGTAGATGAAGAGACTACTATGTCTGCCATCTAGCTGGAAAGAAGACTTCAAGGCAAAGAAAGGAAACACCTGCCTTATATCGTGAAAACTAGAACCACGTAATACTTAAAATTTCCTAATATTAGATATTCAATTTCTCTTATTTGTACTAGTGCAGACTTATATAAATATGATTTTGAGACCAGAAACCTATACAATTAAATAAATCTTTTCCTGGGAAGGTACTATAAAATATTCAAGACCTTCAAGATAACCGAGATTCCCGAGAAAATGCTTACTGTTTGAGAGCTTGTTTTGGTTTAGCCAAATAAAGTATTTCTATATATGACAGTTAAGGAGGTTTCTTTGTTGCAATTTAAACTATACTAGGGGTTTAAAAAAGAGAGATATACAGTTTTGTATTCTTAGTCATAAACACATCAATTTCAGAACGATCTCGTTGAGTCCCTGAGTGTCCCGACGGCATTTAAATTCGTATGCACGCGCCTTATTGTTTGTCCAGGATATTGTTATTTTCTATTCTTTTCTTCTATGTTTTCACTACGTGGGTGGGGTATAATTTGATTTAATGAGTTTACTATGCAATGTTCATACATTATTGTCTAAGACTAAGGTTATAACAACTTAACTGACGATTGTTTTTAAGTAGGGATATTACAAAGTTAACCGTGCCTTTTTATGGGCGACTAGCGGTTGACCCTGAGTTTTATACCATTTGATATTAAAACATTTTTGGAATATGTATCTGCTTTGAACATAAATATGGCTGTGAGTCTAAGACATTATTATCTGAAACGGAACCAGGATCTCACGACACATGCTGATATAGGCACTGTGCTATAAGGACCTCAATCATTGAGGATACTGCATTTACGCAATTTACTACTCCTACTACTAAGTATTATTCCGCTAAAAAAGGTTAAGTATCTTTTTTCCAAGTACCCGCTCTTCAAGAACCAACGAAAATATGAAAAGCCTGCGAAAAAATGTGATTACGTAAATTGTCACAGGCAGGCCTCCGAGTTTAAGGTTAACACACACTGATCCGTTTCCCAAATACATAGTGCCACCGCAATGAACAAACGTGGTCGTCAACAGAACGCCTGGGGCAGGGGTGGGTGCGCGACAGGGGGGAAGGGGTGCGGTTGGGATCCCTTTGAAGTTGCCGCCACCGGCGTCTGTAAGCGAAAGCTGGGTAACCGACGCTTAGCTTTGTTTTCTAGTTAGATGATAGACGTTTAGAAATTACTACTGTTCGAGACTTCTTAATTTAAATGGTGATTGTGAACGCCATTTTTGTATTTAAATTTTATTTCTTACTAGCTTTACCCACGACTTCGCTCACGTAATTGTCGGTTTTCGCGGTAAAGATTAGCCAATGTCCTTCCTTAAGAATAAACATCTCCATGCTAAATTTCATTGAAAGCGGTGCTGTGGTTTAGCCATGAAAACTCTCACTAATATTGTCACTCATGGTAGGGTACCATTAGTGACAAAAGTGTCATATCGGAAAGGGTTTGGGGCGGTCCTGGTCGTCCTTTGACATGTTAATGAATATCTAATATTTTGCCGGTTTTTTTGCTAAACACTGTTGATACAGTCGAGCACGGTGCTTGGAACTTGAATTTATAATACACTAGTCGTTAAATATTTAGCATATGCAAAGCTTTGCAAAATATATTTTATGTTTTTGTCAATATTGCGAGATAGATGTGTTCCCTCCAGAACAGAAACACAATACCATATATACATATATGCCAGCCTACATACCTCTCCCATATGAGAGTAAAGATAATTCTCCAGTTGTGAATACAATATCTGATTAGATCCCCTGATAAATCTACTGTATCCACTCAGTACCTTTTTTCACGTTTTTAATCATAACTATCCTCGACCATAAGCGTATTCCATGCGATAAAATAACATAACAATTTTTTTTTAATTAGCCCCTACGGTAACTAATAAGGAAATTGTAACAGCATTGCTGTCATAATGTCTCCATCAAAAAATGTTAAAGGACCACATATATGGTCTTTCGAGCCGGATATTCCCTCGAACAGTGCCTCTTTGTGCATAACATAGTTTGATAACAGTTATGCACTTTTAAGTTACAGTGTAACACGGTGTACATTATTGGAAAACGACCTTCCATTCCTGCGGGTCACGCATTAATTCGCTCGTTTCCCCTCGCAGTATAAATAAAACATTTGCGGCGGTCGTGTCATGTGAACCGACGTATTTCGTATTACAACATTATCTTGCAATTTACATATTAGTAATCTATTGAAAACAGTTTTCCTTTGATGTCTTTAGCGTTTAACCTTTGACCCTTTTTGATGTTTTTATTAACTTTCGCACGTGTATTTCTACAGTAACTTTTTGCTATTTGGTACGTATGTACATACATTTTAAAACCTCATCTTAACTAAAATATTTCATGCATTTTTCATATTTGCAATAGTTTGTCTCTTTATTAGCTAACAAGTTAGGATTAGTAGACGTGCCGTGAAATGCTTCATTTTTAATTCATTATTATTTTCAGTTCCCATGAAGTTTTCGACTACCACAACTGTCTATGTTCAATATTGCTGAAGAAATATAGATGAAAACTTTTTTCTAATTATAAATTAATTACGGAAAAATTATAAAGAACTATTAGTAAAGACAAAACATGTCTGGAGGACATTACATCCTTCTTGAGAAATAACGAATATGCTTACTAAAAATACAGAACAAATTTAGTTTTTGACTTTAATTCGAATAACATTGGTTCACAAATACAACTGTTATATTGGTTTTTATATACCATAGATGAATATATATGAAATGAAAATAGTAATAAAATCCATTCCAATATCATAAATTCGAAAATGTCCATCTGTAACGCGTTTACGGCTAAACTACTTCACCGAATTCATTGAAATTTGGCATGGAGATACCTTGATTCTTGAGGAAAGACGGCTAATATTTACCTCGATAATCAATATACACACGCAGAGCCGCAGACAAAAGCTAGTAATAAATAAATATTGAGTCTCTTTCAAATATAAACAA
This sequence comes from Spilosoma lubricipeda, assembly GCA_905220595.1. Lineage (NCBI taxonomy): Eukaryota > Metazoa > Arthropoda > Insecta > Lepidoptera > Erebidae > Spilosoma > Spilosoma lubricipeda. Next base: position 8,929,059 of record HG992299.1, read on the forward strand.
ACAAAATTATGACATAGAAGAATTGTATGTAGTTTTGCTCTTATTATTATTTCCATCGCGTTATACCTATTATGCATAAAAATATGGAATTATGGCATAAAACCAAGAAAGCGTGGGCGTTCCAAAAACCCCACTCGACATTTTACGATCTCGTCAATAGCCAGTATATCCTGTAAAACCAGAACTAAACCGTGGACTTCTCCGCCTACAAAACTGCGTGTTACGTCGACAATTAATGTAGTTTCTGACAACGCCAAATATATGTGGCGAATCTTTTGCTAACTTTGCTTTTTAAAATTAGCACCACAAACACCTTAAAATGTTTGTAAGTTGCAAGTTTATAATTTTATTAAGTATAAAGTAAATTAGCATTGACTTTAATGTCTTGAACATGTAATTTTCTACATTTTGTACAATAGTTGAAACAGAGAAACCAGGATTTGATAGTGAAGAATAAAAGTTGGTACTCTAAAACTAAATGACTAATGCATATGACAATTGTAGTCATAAACGTAAGGAAAAGAGAATTCTACCCGGTCTCAAAGACAAACGAAGCTATAGTAAATTAATGGCAGAGTGGTATGAGTTTAAAATATACGTCTGCCTATGTTCTGTGTTAGAAATTCCTAAATTTGTAACAAACATTTGACAAAAAATAACAAACTTCTAACAAAAAGTAACTGATAATGCGACACGAAGACTACACACAGACTGAATAAAATTTCAGCAAATAATCGGCCACAAATCATTTGCTTTTCTAAAACTAGTCCCGCAAATGTGACCCTATAAAAACTGCGCCCAACATTAGCAATTTGATTACATAGTCGAGATTACACACAAACGCCCTCTGTGGGCGAGAAAACGTCACGTAGTGCGAACGCGGGTAGAATAGCAATGCGAACGCATTAGTCGGTATATACTCTTTATAGTGGCCGGACTTGTCACATTACTTACAATCATGCACTTTAGCTACATACCTGAAACAAAATAAAATATTATAAATTACATGTATTACATATTCTTAGACATACATACTATAGATGAAAGCACTTTTAAGAAAACGTTCTAAGTAATCCATTTTTATAACAGGAAAAAGTAAAAGAAAATACTATAACCCGACTTCGTGAAAACGTTTGATAAAATTTGTATAGTCTATGTCACACGTGACATCACTGCGAATATATTGACAATTGATTTATTATAATTCGTTCAGTAATTTAAACGCTACGGTGGAAAACTATCACACTGTAGTCATGTAAAAATGTTGAGTTGTGTAAAAATTAAAAAAATTGGCACTGAACGAGCTTAAATGTTGACACGATATGCAACACACTGTAAAGATGTTTTTTATCTATTTTTTTGGCAACCTAAGTGTGCGACAGTGGATAACTAGTAAAACAATATATATATGTACATATTTTGTATATATATAGAGTAAATCATAGACGTATCCATAGCAGCAAAACGATAAGGAGGTTTTATATCAATACAAAATAGGTTCGTCGTAAGAAAACCAGTTATTGGTATAAGGCAGTAGTAGTATTCATTGCGTAAACCAGTATCTAAACTAAGTGATGACTAAAGAACTCGCATTTAATTCACCACCACAATTTATCTTAGTTTTACTATATTTTACGGTATCCGCTAATATTTTCTTCACAGGAAACGGTTCATTCACTCATAAAAGTCACTAAAAATATTAGTATCGGTATTTTTGTGTTTGGAATGTTAAAAGCATACATTAAAATATATTCCAAACTTAATGGTGAGAGAGAAATTGCTGCGTCATCGTCCTGATCAACTCAAGTAAATATGATTTGTGGTTTTAAAAGATTTTTTAAGGCTACGAAGCTTGGTAGGAATTTCGTGGACTGGTATGACAAGTAGCCTTTTAACTATCACGGTACTTATTGATAGAATTCGATTTAATAGAACGGTACATATACCAAAAATGTATTTAAAAAAAAATGTCTCTCTCTGTTTGTTTCGGATAATCTCTGGAACGGCTCGACCGATATTGACGGGACTTTCACTGGCAGGTAGCTGATGATCCAGGGAGTAACTAAGGCTACTTTTTTTAGACTAACTTTGTCCCGCGGCGTTACTCGCGATACAACAATAGCCGCGGGTAACACCGCGAGGTTCAGCTAGTCTGTAATAAATCCTGTGTGCAAACATACATTAAACGGCCTCAAAGAACACCCAGACTCAGGCCAACAATTTGTGGATCACATATAGTGGTGTTAAATATGGGGTTTGAACTCACAACCCCAATAGAAACGTGGCAAGAAAGAAATAGTATGAAGCATGAAAGTACGAGCAGTAGCGAGAAGTTGTATGAAAGGAATTAGATAGTAATAGGCTCCAACAAATACTGGAGGTGCGAGTATTAAAAAAAAAAAAAAAAAAAACGTGGCAGCCGCCTAACAACTAGGCAAACTGTGCAGTCAAATTAAGTTAAGATCCCATACAGTATAATCTAAGTTAAATCGTAAACACTACGAGACGAACCGCGATAAGCCCAAGCTGAACCGATACGATGAGACTCCAAGCCTCAAGTGAGCGCAGTATCTTAAAACAAAGATTGTTTATCTCGGTCGTACTCAAGAGTTACATAAATGGCGTTTGTTTTTCAACAATGACTTTAAAATCTGACTTTTATCTTGAATAATCTCTTTTTTTTTCTCGTGTCACTAAGCTGGGCCGTAAGCTATGTCGAGTGATAAGAGGCTCCCCGGGCTTTTTGCTATTAGCTTCTAAATGTACAAAGATAAATACTCCAGACTAGCTGAGCTCTGCTGTTTTACCAACAGTTGTTTTTATTCATCTTGGCTTTATGGCAACAAGCTAATCTAAAAAAAGTAGTATGCTAGTTACTCCTTATATCGTCAGCTATGTGGCAGTAAAAGCCATGTCAAAATCGGTTAAGCCGTTCCAGAGATTAGCCGGAACACACAGGCCAGATGTAAGTAACGTATTTATATACATACTTTTTGTATTAATTTGAAATACAAACACACTATAATTGTATATATTAGTATAGATGTATTATGATAGTTGTAACAAAATTAATTCACATACATTCCGTTTTGTGGTTTTGTTCTAGAAATATTCGAGCCGTTATACGTTTTATTACAACTTTTAATGCTCAATTATGAATTATGTAAATGATAATAATGAAGCAAAATTACTTCTCTGACAATTAATTTTTCTATATACAATTACACATGATATTTTTTGTATATAAAAAAATAGACCACCAGTAGAAAACAAGCTATAAACAAAATAAAATGCTCTCGGAGTCCAAACATTTACATAATAACTACATATATAATATTTTAATACATAATAAAGCTTTTTTTAAAAACCCAAATACCGCGTTCATCGTGAAAGATGTTATCTTGTTGGGTGCAATAACTTTTAAAGCATTCAAGTTATTTATTTATATAAATCTAGATTTTTATTGCCTATGTATCATTTCGTAACTTTGTAGCCATCCTAGTAAAGTAAGAAGAATGAACTTAACTTCAATGTATATTAAAAATAAAATTTATACCAGGCAGAGTTATATTTTCGATCTGGATTCTTTTTATATAGCATTTAAATTTTACGATTATGACATTTACGAGCTCAACCCAACCAGCTCAATAAACGTAAAAATAATTAATGATTATCTTGTTTCGATATTATTTTTTTCATTCACAATGTTAAGGTGTAAAAAGACCTGAACAAAATACGGATCAATAATTCGCAATGAATGAACTGTGAAGGCGGTGATCGGCTTTCGTGCAATTAGTAAACAAAACACTTATTTTTAAAGAAACCTTGAAAATTCTTATGACGAACAGAATAAAGGTTAGATTCCATTAGCGCGGAGATCAGTTCAAATGGTTCCAACGTACGTCCGTTACGGCGTCGGTTCTTGCGAATTAATATAATTCTAATATCAAAACTGGGCGGAGCGATGCTACTGCGATACGCAACATGGCCGCCGCCCGTGAATATTAATCGCGATAATTTTTCGCATAATGAGTTGTTATAACAGTTAGCTAAATGTAAAGGCATGTGTTGGATGAAAAAGCTTTAATCACGCGAATTTTTTTATGCTTGAGTTCTGCTATCTGTGACTGTGTGAGGGTGGGTACAGAATGGAAAGATTGCAAGGCTAATCGTGCGATAAACTTTTTTAGTTATAGTTAACTAATGAATATTACAGCGGTAGGTACGAAATTAAAAAAAAAACTTAGAAGGGTTATATTTACTGAATCAGATCGGTAAAGTATTGAATTTAAAGGCAGGCAATACTAAAAGCGACCTTATTCACAATTCACGTGTCTTGCCGTCGCTAAAACGTGAGCGTTTCTCGCTAAAAGCCGTCAACTGGAGTAGTCATCAAATATTCAGTTGTCTAGACGGAGTCTTAAATCTGGATGTAGGTAATAAGGCGCAAGGTAAAAAGAACCGACCGATTCTTTGACGCGAATGTAGGTAACTGGGAATATGTGTTTTTGTTTTAAGACGTACGCTCTCTGAAAAGGCTTTGTGGCTTTTGCTTGATAGAGTAAAAAGGAATTTTATTTTTGTTGATTAGCTTTTCGATATAGCTTTTATATTATAAAACATTGAAAGGGTCATACATATCAATATAAGTTTATTTACTCTTTAAGTATACTAAATTGAGGTATTAAATATTCAGAATTAATTTATTGATCTTTCGATCTAAGTGACGTGCAATTGGTATTTTTAGTATACACTTATATATATTTGTTTAAGTAGCCTGCCTTTGATTTATTCATATATATTATTTAGGTCATATTACATTTATATCGTTAACTATTCAATTGAATAATGTTGTTCTTTATCTAACTCCTGATAAGCAAACAATTAATAGATCCGATGATATTGCGCAATTGGAATTTAATTTCCATTAATCATTAATACTCGTAATACCAATAAAGGAGTTTGTAATTAATGTACAAACAAAAACCTTGTAAAACTAAAATCGTGGTTTTTTGTAGTGTGGAACACACCTTACTAAGTGACAACTATATTTATACTAGATTTTGTACGCGGCTTCGCTCACGCAGACTTTCATAACCTGAATTACACCCTTAGGGAGCAATTTCAGAAATTCCTTTCTGAGTTCTCACTTACGCTATATAAAGAACCTACATGCAAAATTTCAGGATTCTAGGTTCAGCGGTTTGAGCTGTGCGTTGATCTCTGGGTATGTCAGTCACCTTCCTCTTTTTATATATATATATATATATATATTACTAGCTGTGGCCCCACTACTTCGTACACGTGACATAGAGAGACAAACGAACAGCAATTGATTTTTATATACATATACTAGCTGTGCCCGCTACTTCGTACATATGACATTTAGATTTTTAAATTATTTTAAAATTTTGCCCGTTTAAACCTTTCCTGGGCTATGACAAACATTTTATAACCAAAATAAGTTAAATCGGCCCAGCCGTTCTCCAGTTTTAGCGAGACAAACGAACAGCAATTGATTTTTATATACATACTAGCTGTGCCCGCTACTTCGGACACGTGACATTTGGAGTTTCAAGTTATTTTAAATTTTTTACCGTTTAAACCTTCCCTGGACTACGACAATCATTTCAAAACCAAAATCAGCCAATTCGCCCCAGTTGTTCTCGAGTTTTAGCGAGACAAACGAACAGCAATAGATTTTTATACATAAGAAGATAAGACGATTATATTACTTAAATACGAGTGTGTAATACCCGTGGTTTTTACTGTTTTTGAATATGATATTGTTCAATATATTATTGCTTTTAATTTTGTTTCCGCGAAACCTTATTTCATTCAAAATAAAAGTAGCCTAAGTTCCTTCTTATAACCACAGTTATCTGTCAAATCAGTGAAAAGCTGATAATTTGAAATTGCAAAACAGACACTTCAATTTTATTATTTTCTATACATTTATTTGAATTCAATAGTAATCTCGATATGCCTTCGATTTTACGTTTTGTCAAAAGTCTATAGCAAAAGCCAGAACAGGTTACTTTAGATTAAATTAAATAATTAAATTAAGTTAATCTACCCTCGCACAGAAGATCAGCGTAAAATGACAGCGATCATGCTGTCGTGTTTCGTTGGTGAGTGCGAGACCGGATTCCCAATGATGCAGAAGCATTACTAGCCCGTCATGGTGTGGGTCACCATGCTGCATGTATGGTAACCACCACTCTTGGATTCTGCTCATGCTTTCCATCAGGCAGAGTAGAGTCATTTTGGCAGGGCCAAACATAAAAAAATATTTTTCACCTAAAACTCTCGTTGGCGTCGGTAAGTCTAACTTATTCATTTACTCGATATCAGCCGATACGTAACCAATGCCATGTATTTTATTACACCTAAAGTATGATAACTATAGAATATACGATAACAATCTTTTATCATTTTTTTGATATATTCCTAGAAAACCACGCCATTACGACAACGCTATATCAAAATACTAGTTGCCGTTTTGTAAAATTATAAGACCATGCACATTTTTACCAGTTAAAGAACTCGTTTAAATGAGACAGATATTAAGTTAAAATAATGTAGAAGATCTATTCTACCAAAAATACTGCTTGGTTTTTTAGTGAAAGTATCGATGTACAATCGAGATTTAATGAATGTACACAATTCTTTTTACCATGCCCTACTCTATGTTTAGTCTGCCTATACTATAAAGCTTTCTTGCTTGTGTTGTCGTGCTGTGTTACTACGTAATTAACTAGTGTCCGCCCAAAACTGTGTTTTAAGCCGAAACCGAGCTTTCGGCCTTGCTCTCAATTTCGGCCGAAACCGAAGAAAGACATTGAAAAAAAAACTGCGAACTACGGTCCATTTTTTTGTTCAGAATTTGGCTCGGATTTTAGATAACAGTACTTTATATTATAATCGCAAACATTAAAATGTTAAATCGCACATTCATAGAACATTACGTCCAAAATTACAAACTTACTAAATAGTATCTTCAAGTGCATACTAATCTGTGGATTAGCAACTTATAGTTCACAAAGTCAAAACGACCCATTGATAAAAAAATGATGCCAAAATAGTCGAAGTCAAAGGCGGAAGTGTTTAATATTCCAACAACGAAAGTCTAGTTTTGGATGGGCGGACGCGCATGTGTATTGTGCAATACTATGTACCACCTAGACGCAGTATTAGACTAGCTATACTTCCTTCCTATATCTATATATTTATGTAGGTATCTACCAAAAGGACATGATACTTACTACAATGATTGACTGTCGATGCTAAAAAGAAAAAAATCATGACAAAAACTTTAATTTAGTAACTTGGTTTCCAGGCCGAAGTTGGAAGTAGAGATTCACTAGTTACTTATGTTATTAAATTTATTTATAAAAAATAATTTACTGAAGTATATTTCACCTTCGATTGTATACAGAAATGTAATTATAGAGAATCGGGTAAAAGCAGCGTATCGTATCCAACCACCAAAGAATAACTTTTTTACAAAATCAAATTTTATGTCATAAATAAAAATGAAAATTATAAGAAGATACCTTGACAGAATATAGTGCTAAAATTGAGTCGTACTTTTAGTAATACCACTGCAAGTATGATTCAAATTCAAGACACGAGAGAAATCTGACAGAAAATAGACACTTCAAAAAATTTACAATGTAAAGTGATAGTTGAATAAAAAACAGAAATCTATACAAATAAATAAAATTGGAGCATCTGTTTGTAATATTAAAATAACCACTTTTTCTAAATGCATATGTATGTATACACGGTACATATACCGAAAACGTAGTTAAATAATTTTTTGTCTGTCTGTCTGTTTTTTCCGGGTAATCTCTGGAAGGCCTGGACCGATTTTGAATGGACTTTCACTGGCAGGTAGCTGATGATGATGGTGATGCAGGGAGTTACTTAGGCTACTTTTTTTTAGACTAACTTTGTCCCGCGGCGTTACTCGCGGTACAACAATAACCGCGGGTAACACCGCGGGGATCAGCTAATCTTATCTTACATATAATATAATCAGCTATAAATAAAAATAATTCGAAATATAAAGTCAAACAGGCTATAAATACCACAAGTACACCACGCAGCCACGAGAAAAACTAGTGCAAAAAAATAATTAAAGGTTTTGCCGATTATCGGAAGGTTAGCACGCCTGACTTCACTTCGGCCGGACGAAATTATTTCTTGCCCTAAGTATTTAAACTAATTAGAAGGGTACGGAGGAATGCGTTTGCGTTACATCACTAAAGGTAACGTTTTTATTATGATTATTATGCCTTATTTGAAGTCTGTCATTCTATCATGTACATAGATATATAGTTTTACAATTAACAATATGTTGTTGTCGTTATCCAATGAAGTTGTGATCTTCCCATTTTGCAACGATTTCACTGATACGAGGCAAACTCTTATTGATATTAGCGTAATGGTATTTAACCTGTATAATAAAAAAAAAGTAATTTTTGATATTAGTGCGTTCAACCTAACAAACTATAGTAAATATTCCTGCCATTCTTTAACTCTGTGGAGGAGCCAAGTTTTGAAGCAGAAATTTTCTGTGAGATAAGTCGCACGAATATTAACAATGAATGCTTCTCGTTAATAATAACTTTAACAAATAAATTCCGAATGCTGATGGGGATCGGTTGTGACGTGTGCGGTGTGTCGCGGGGGTACATCTAATCACGCCTATCACATCCGTCGGCAGCACGTGGCTGACAACAACGTGGTGAGCACAGACCTTTACGTTAGAGTTATTTTTAATTGCATATTAAAAATATCATATTTTTTTGCACATTAATCTTATTGTATTATGGACTATGGCTGTAACGTAAGTTTGAAAACACAAAGACTTTGAAATTTGAGTTCTTTTTATTTTTTTATGTTTGGTCCTACCAAAATGACTCTACTCTGCCTGATGGAAAGCATAAGCAGAATCCAAGAGTCGTGGTCACCATACTGCGAGTGCAGACAATGCAACAATGCAGCATAGTGACCCACACGGCGGGCTAGTGATGCTTCTGCATCATTGGGCCTCCGTTATATGCAATTAACAAATTTAAATTAAACAGTTTCGAGAAGATAAAAAAATAAATTGTTTGCACTAAATACTGCCAGCGAATTCCAATTATATAATAAGATATAAAGTAGCCTTCGTGCTATTCCAGATTATAAATCCGTGCCAAGTTGCATCCAGTTCCGTCCAGCCGTTCTGGCATGGCAAACAACAAATACCCATCGAATTTATAATGCACTAGTGGTTAGTCACAGCTCCGTTCGCGTATATGTTGGTTATCGTGGCAAATAGTAGCCTATTTATTATTCTGATATATAAGCTATATTACTGTAAAGTTTCATCCAAATACGTTCAGTAGTTTTTGCGTGAAAGAGAAACAAACGTCCATCCATTCATCCATACTTACAAATTTTCGCGTTTATAATATTAGTAGGATAGTAGAGTATGTTTGTCAATAAAATACAGTGCCCACCCCTGAATGAACGAATACAATTGACAAATTAGGGTGGATGGCTCAGTTAGTGTCACCTGAAGACGGCAGACGCGTGCCAACATTGAGTATCGAAATACATTTTTTATTACACACGCTACCCCCGACTGTCACTGTCATATGAATCGCTGAGTTTTCTGAATAAGACGTCAAAAAGGGCAATTTATTACCGCTTCAACGAAAAGGTATATGCGGATTTTATTAAGCGTCTCATATTTAGGGTATTATTACTGACTTGATAAGGGGTAACTTTATGGGTAATATATTGTACAGTGGATTATATGCGTGTAAATATGGGAGTTTAATGTGGAAATCTGAGAAGAACAATTTTAAGTTACTGTCGTTTGTCTATATACTCGTAATACTTGGGTTACGTATTCTTATTTTTTATGGATTATATTATTTATACTGTTATATACTGACCGTGACTATCTGACCGTGTATCTTCGTGTGCGTTTCTCAATAGGTATTAATTTTCTTGAACGTACATCACTACAGGATTTTTTAATCCCAACAGTAGTTGTTCAGAATTGTTCGTTCAACCAAACAAACGAATACTCTTCAGCTTTATAACATTAAAGAAAAGATAGGTCTACGACCTAATCTGTACACTACACGATGTAAAGCTAAAAATCTTGTGTGTTCAAAGGCTCTGCAGCCCAAGTGGTCAATTTCTCTGAAGTTCTTGTCCTTTGTTCATGCAATCAAGTGGTGTAATATACTCTCTAATAGCCCTAAATCAAATTGCGAGTATTGACGACAGATGGGCCCAGGCCCACCCGGCGAACCGATGACAAATTTGTGATATTACATGCGGATTAATGTCTATGCACCATTTTTTAGGGTTAAATTGTCTTTTCGGGATCACCCTTGTGAATTTATTGAACTCGTTGCAGACAATTTAGTACTTTAACTACTCAGATGTAGAGTTAAACTTCGCTCGTGTTATGAATTGCAGGTTCGTCGCTTTAGTAGTAGATTTGTTCTCGAGATCGCAAAGGGCGATTCCCCACGCTAGATGGCATCCGTACGATGGTTATCATAATCCCTGCATTGACATGATGTGATGACACATGTCGTGTAGTCGTGTTCTAAAATGTCGTTTTAAAAATCCGGGTACACACGGCGCGGATGGGAATTGGAGCATTCACCCTTATTTTGTACCAGATAAAGTTCTTTTTTTAAGTTAAGTACAGTGGTTGATTTTTGTTGCCTGGGAAGGTACCGTATGGGCAGTTCACAATGTACTTTTTTGTTTGAGTATGAAGATCAGTATTTGTTTTGAATGTCAAGAGCGGAATCTATTTGCTTTGTAATCAATTGTATTTTTTTCGTATTTATACATATTGATTTTCGCCAAAATGTATATAGTTGTTTATACATATATATGAACATGATCTGCCAATATTTGAAATGTGATGTATGTGTGTGTGAGATGTTTAATATATTATATTAAAAATATGTGTGGTGACGGTGATACTTCAAACGGACTAGGCAGGACACTTCACACCGAAAATAAGCTCCCATTTCTGGATGGGTTTTGATATATCCCCAAAAATCATATAACCTTAAAAAACTAGGCAATTTATGCTCGATAGGTTCAGTGTGATGTTCTGAGCAAGAGGAACAAGAATAGAAGATATATTATGCCTAAACTCGACGATAGCAAAGAATACAAAACTAGTGAACATGAATACTCCACTAATCATTTGTACAATCAAAGTCTAAATTAACGGAGATTAAAAAATATCTCACAAAGGAATACAAGGGAGTAATTCAGAATTAATATCTACCCCAGCAATTACACCAAACAGGCTAAACTGCAGAATCATAGAAAATTACTGAATTCCAAACATTGCACAAAAGGCACCCTCGTGTACGCGTGTACTATGGGACACGTAATGGGGACACAGTTTTTAATATGGGGTGGCGTTTTAAACAATTAGATGAAAAAAAGGAATGGAGTTGTCAATTTTGTGTTGACTTTTTCTTCTTGGGAACTATTTTTACAAACAAATAGTTCTAATGATATAATGTAACTAACAGAGTGCCTAAGACTCTTTCAAAATATCTCTTCAAGGTCTCACTTTAATTTGAGGACGTTTATAAGTATAGTTAAGGGGTTAAGCTCATTTATCATCGTCATTAGCTCATTGCAGTCCACGACGTGGCGACTATACGCAGCCGACTGCCGAGCCCTGTGGTTGCCTACATCAAATTTCAAAACATTGTTGTGAACAAAATACCTATTGTATTTTCAACATTATTTGAGCTTGTATTATTATTTTGTGACTTCGTAGGTATAAGGTTTTGGTATCTTTTGTTCACATTTCACGACAAATTTAACTCAAATATATTTTTAAGCTCTCCAGTGTTCAACACAGTGCTTCACTTTCCGATAGCTGCCGAGCAAAAAAAGAAAAAGTGAAATAATCATACGCAAAACCCTCGCGACAAATGAACATCGGGAGCTCGAGAGGTCATTAAAACGAGGCTCGATCTAAAAATGAGAGGGAAGGCTGAGGAGGGGGGGTACTTTTGAGAACTCTGTAATTGGACCAGGGAGGGTCTTAAATCGTATTCGAACCAGTAGAAGCGGAAAGACGGCTCAACCGACTATAATTAACAACAAATATGGGTGAATCGATTTTTTTCAATGCGTTCAAAGTACGCCTATTAGGTTATTTCACGAGGCGACCAATTACTCAAACAATACACTTGAAATATTAACGCGAAACCTACGTTTTGTGGGAAAACTTCGCTTGTTGAGCAACTGCGGCTAACGTAATGGTATGGTGTGTTTTCCTACGCTTACAATATTGTTGACTTACAATTTTTTCTTGGCTGTTTGCGGAATTGATTATGTTGTTCACAAACTACGTTCATATCGTCAGTAATCGTGTCTATAATTTGACTTTAAGTGGAAAAGTGTTTGCACCGGTGTCCTGTTTAACAAAAACAGCAATTTAACCAGCTATACTACAAATTAAATCAATATTGACGTTGGGAAAAGATGACTTCATATTGTAACTTGCATGACGTTAAATAATCCTTGAACACGAACGCTTACTAAGCCGGTCACGGCTTCTCAGAAATATGAAAGAAGCAAAATATCTATTAGACCACACAGTGTGTGACATGTGAGAAAAAATGTACACAAAAAACGTAAACAAGGGAATCACGTCACCACATTATGATAATAGGTTTTAGATATGACAACAGCAAAATAATCCGCTTTGTCCAGAGAATGGGCACATTAGAACGGCGGACTGTCCTTTGGGACTGCCCTGCCTTTGATTTTGGATTCGATGAAAATTAATACAGGGCTTACACAGAGTGGGTACATATTCAATGTGTGGACATAAAGCGACATATAACAGAGTGGAATTTCTATAAATATTCATGAAAACGAATAAAAGCATAACGTATCTTAGTTTACTTGGTAATTTTATTCAAATAAAATAAAGCTGTGCCGTAAAAATATATGAATAAAAGTCATGAAATAGAATCCGAAAGCCACATCCACCGACCATTTAATCATTTCACTGATGATTATAATCCACCTGTCACGAAAACAAATATTTATAAAAACAACTATAGTGGCAAGATGGATCATAATTGTGGGTTATCTCACGTTGAATGGCGCGCCGCGAACCGCACGCGATGCCAAAAGGCGTCAAATAGCTCGTTAAGTGCCCCTCATAAATAGAAATATTACTCATAACTTAATCCCCCTTAAATGTATTTAACCTGGCATAAAATCATATTCATACTTTTTTGTCTGCGCAAATAAGCGGGGTGGCCCACTGTGCGTATTTATAACGAATTGGCGATTAATACCGCACAATGGTTTTTGAGAGGTTATAATAGTCATAATTCATGTTTTTTTGTTGTTGTGGATAATCGAGGGGTTAGTAGAAGGGTAAGTTTGTAAATTGGATTTAATATTTTCATTTTAGTAACAGTCGGTGTGAAATTGGACGCTCACTTAAGAGTTATTAAGGGGTGGTATAGGGTTAATCCCACATAAGTGGTTATTGATAATGGATGTAAAAGTTGTATTGCATTTTCTTGTGTAATAAGTAACGTTAGGATTAGCAACCTGTTCTTTTATAGGGTACAAGGTCAGCAACAAACGTGTCACAGTAATTGTACGGTCACGGGTGATGGTAACTGACTACCGTCGCTTATGGACACCTGGTACTCAACAAATACAACGGCGTTGTTTCCTTTTGAGTGAAGAATATGGAGAGAGAGGGAGAGTGCTTCAGGAACCTCACTTAATCAGTGAAAAGAAACCATCCAATGAAACAGCACGAACGAACTGTCATTTGTTTCTGGTCGATTATCTTTCTACAATCGCTAACGCCCCTATTCTCTTGTACAACAGGCTTTACTAGTATTTTTATTTTTAAAAAAACATTAATTGGTTCGTTCGAGTCCAGATAGCACTATATAATAATAACAACAGTACCATATATATCCTCTTAGCCGTCTTCATGTAAGTGGCTAGGTAAATAAAAAAGAATTATAAACTCAACTAGAACCAATGTCGAACTGCCGATATTCCAACGCATGATGGTGTAAAACACCATCCATCTTGTTTTATAGCACACTGAGCAGCAAATCTGACAGTGATTGCACATCATAGCCTATGTTTATCCTTTTAACGGGTTCGATGCTTTGAAGTAGGTACTATTTAATATCAATGAAAATAATGTACTCGTATACTGGTTTCGTCGAAATACGAAAAAACAATGCGGTCGCAAAAGTTTATTTTGAATTGAACGAATTTTGTTTTTAACAGACAGTGGTAAACAAGTACAAGGCTTGACGATATAAAAACACATAAATTATGTATAATTTATTTTTATTTATGTATTTATTTATAATTACATATTAGTTAGCATATAACAATATTAGTTTGGGGACCTCCTTTTAAGCCAGGGTTGCTTGTGTCAGGAGATCCCAAAAATAATTACTATTACTTGACATTTGCCACACACAGACAAACTTAGACAAATGCATATCTATACAACTAAATAAAATTGGAGTGTCTGTTTGTAATATTAAAATAACAGCTTTTTAATCAATGCATATGTATGTATATGTGTGTGTGTGTGTGTGTGTATATGTATACACGATACATATACCAAAAATGTGCTTAAAAATTTTTTTGTCTGTCTGTCTGTTTGTTCCGGGTAATCTCTGGAACGGCTGGATGGATTTTGACGAGACTTTGACTGGCAGGTAACTGATGATCCGGGGAGTAACTTAGGCTACTTTTTTTAGACTGCGCGTTTAGTCCCGCGGCGTTACTCGCGGTACAACATTAACCGCGGGTAACACCGCGGGGTTCAGCTAGTATAAACATAATATTACGAATTCGATAACACTGATACAGAACAAAAGATCGTGTTACTTACACAGTTATATTTCCAGGTATCAAACCTACGACGTTACGGTCAGCAGCCAGGGTTTACTTACCACTGAACTAACAGGTCAGTCACTGAATGGAAAAAGCATTCAACATGTGATCTGTTAGTTACTTCAGCCTCTTTATACTTCTCATTTTTTCGATCATTATTAAATGTAAAAAACATAATACTAGTATGTAAATACATAATGCTGGTTAGAAATCTATACTAATATATAAAACTGTAGAGTTTGTTTGTTTCAACACGCTAATCTCAGGAACCGCTGGTCCGATTTGAAAAATTCTTTCAGTGTTAGATAGCCCATTTATCGAGGAAGGCTATATATCATCACGCTAAGACCTACAGGAGCGGAGCAACAATGAAGAATGTTACAAAAACGGGGGAAAATTATCACGCTACGGGCAATAAGACACGCAAACGAGGTTGCGTGGGTTGGCTAGTGTAGTTATAAGAGAACGTTGTGGGTAGAAAGAAGATGTAGTGACAAGGATTAAAAAGGGCATGTTTCGATGGTTTGGCCATTTAGAGAGGATGGATGATAGAAGATTTACGAAAGGCATTCATAGAGCAATTGTGTGTCGAAGTTTCCGAAGAGGTTGTCCGCGGCAAACATTTACCGACCAAATTGGTGACGTTCTGTAAAAGGGGAATGTGAAGACTACCAGAAACCGACGAGCATGCATGCAGAGATTGATGCATGTTGACGGAAGCAAAAGAGGTGTCAGGACCACAGTAAGTGGAGATCAATTATCTCTGCCTACCCCTTTGGGAAAAAGGCGTGACTGTATGTTATGTTAATGCTAGTTAAAGAAAAAAAATAGCTTCAAGGAATGTTTAAGTTAGTTTTACGAACAAAGTCGCAGGCAAAACCTAATACTACAATACTACATACAATAATGAAACCACACACATACCGGCGCTCTATTTGAAACGAGATTAGCTTTAGATCTGAAATCTGGACCCAACCGGGAGTGAACCCCATCCCAGCGGCACTACCACCCCGTGCAGGTGGGGTGGGGTGGTTGTGAATAGGACTTCCTAGGCAATTACCATCCGGTGAAGCTCGGATCCAGATCTTATTGAAAATATATTATAGCTATGCGTCTCCTTTGTATGGACAAGTATAATTGTGAATATTCGTGGTTAGTTTGTTTGTAAATGTTTCTAGTAGGTTGGAAAATTAATTGGAAATACTAGTTGTAGGTATTTTAATATAGAACGTCTTTACAACAATGCAGCAGCTCATCAGACAAACTCTCATGAGTTTTTATTTGGAATTGTTACTCGGATTTAAGTCTTACTTTCCGACTGATACAACTATACTGACTGAAAAACTGATAGTCAGGTAAAACCGGTTGTACTAGTAGTCGACCCCAATTAATCCTGGGTAAAATAAAGGCTAGGAAGAAGATTTGAACTGATGAAACTTAAGGATTGTCACGCCAAGAAGAGAAGCAGTGACTATGAGTGCAGGTGCGACTCCACATGAAGCACAAAAAAGCAGATAACCATATGCTGGTAGAACAGCTCTGTGCTATTGTTTTAATGCATACTAATATTATAAAGTCGTAAGTAACTCTGCCTGTCTGGTACGCTTTCACTGCTAAACCGCTGAACCTGGCTTTTCTTTACTGACTGAGGTAACCGATATGGTACTGGAATGTATCAAGGTAAATAACCTTAAAGAAATGCTACTTAAGACATATACGGCCTTTTCATCTTAGTGTTCTGGGGTCTATTGCGAAAAGAAGAGTGTCGTGGTCTTCGAAAAACTCTTTCTATATTTTTATTTAACCCCAGAAGAGTCCTTCCAATAGCACAATGAATACAATGAATCGGTACTACTGTATGCTCAAGGGATCGCTATTACCCCCCCAATGTATCCCTACGTTGTCGTCGTGGTGGGGCTTGCGTGGGTCGATGATTTCTGGGGCTACGCCGGTAGAGCCACTCATGCCGGATAGGCCCAGAAGGAGACCCCAGACTAAATGGGATACGAGACGGAGTCTGTAAAGACTGCCGCGTGGGGCACTCTAAACGTCCCTCTGCTCTAGCAGAGGGCGTATTAGAGTGCCAGTAGTTCCGAGAGGGACAGGGGGCGGATGGATCAGGTCTGGTGCAGACCCCGTCCGGCCCAGCCGTAATCCTGAACGGACAGGACCGGTGGCTCTTGAAGCCGCGAGGACGTAAACCTCTATAAAAATACCCTAAGCTTACGCTCTGACGCCTGGCAATGAGCTGAGTCGCTGGAGGGAGTCCAGTGCCAAGGGCGTCCTGTCGAAGGACACTAAACTAAAAAAACTCATGACATGGAACAAAATAGGAATATACCTACCCAGGAGGGTCCTAGACGCGACGCGTCTGGGGAATCCCTTCCGGAGCCAGTCGGCTCCGGCAGCCCCCAATCGTATTATGGGGGGGGCATTCAATGTCACACACGCCCGTTGCCGAGCGTCAAATCCGGCACCGAAAACAACGCGGAGGTCGCGAATACCATAATTAATTTTGACACGGAGCGGAAAAGGCCGACGCGGAACAGCAGAGGCCAATTCCGGAGGGCGGACGTCCACTCGTCCAACGAGGATGTCACTGCGGCTGGAGCGCCTATACCGGTTGGGCTCCCAGAAGTCGATCTGACTGCTGGGAGCCGAAGACGATCGGAGCGCTTGCGTTCAAGGTCCGCGGTTGATGTCGCGGGTAGCAGTTCCGGTGCGAGGACGCACGTACCGGAACCTATGGATACGGAGGTTGACGGCCGGAAGCGTGGTCGCCCCCAGGGTTGCGAGAGCGACATCTCCCAGGAGATGTTGCCTCCGCCTAAGGTTGCGAGCAGCCATAGGGGGCGTTCGCGAACTCCGGTGCCGGCCCATACGGGTTCCGCCTTTTGTAAGGCGGAATCCTACAGACGGGTCCGAGCGGACGGAGAACTGCAGGCGGAAGAGGAGATCGCTGGTCTCCTGCTTACAATCGGGACGCCGGTGGAAGGGGATTCAGTGCCCGAATCGCCGGCGTCTCTGCAGGAGAGGGCGCATGCCGCGGTGGCCATCATTCACAAGGTGGCCACCAAGTCGGTAAACCTAAAGGGCCCTTTTGTGAGGGCCCTCAAGGACTCCTCGACTGCCGTAGCCGAGGTCGTCGAGACCTTGGCTGGCGACGTGGCTCGCCTGCAGGCGGCGAACGGCCGACTGACGGAGCAGGTGGCGGACCTGAGCGCTCAGTTCGCCCAATTTCGGGCGGAGCGCCCTGAGTGTGAGGCCCCTGTCCCATCTGCGTCCCAGTTGGCCCCGAATACGTCCCAGCCGGCCCCGTCTGCGTCCCGGCCGGCCCCGTCTGCATCCCGGCCGGCCCCGTCTGCGTCCCGGCCGGTCCCGACTGCCTCCCAGCCGGCCCCGTCTGCGTCCCGGCCGGCCCCGTCTGCCTCCCAGCCGGCCCCGTCTACGTCCCAGCTGGCCCCTACCATCCCCGGGGTACCAGACGCCGTCCTGCAGCAGATGCTGCAGCAGATCCTCACCTCAGTGGGGAATCTGGTGGACGGTCGTCTGGCCGGCCTGGAGGCGAGGCTGCCTCCCGCCCCCATTATTCGGCCGCCTCTTGCGGCGCCGAGGCCGAAGGTCGCGTCGGCACCGACCCCGCTCCCCGTGGTGGGGGGTCACGTGTCGTACGCGGTGGCGACATCGGCGCCGGCCCCTGCTGCTGCTCGAAAGACGCAGCGGGGGACGAAGGCTCTAGCCAAGACGGCAGCGCCGAAAAAGACGGGGCCCAAGACGGCGGTGGGGGCAGGAGCGGAGTTTCCTCCGCTCCCCACTCCAACACCTCTGCCTGGCTCCTCCACCTCTGCCCCCTCGAATGAGGGTTGGCAGGTGGTTGGGGGGGCCAAGCAGTCGAAGAAGGCGAAGAAGCGGGCCAAGAAGGCTGCCCAAAAGGCGGCCTCTGGCCCGCAGTCGTCACCGGTGGCAGGGGCCACCCCAAAGAAGCCGCGGAAGTTGCAGCCGCCTAAGACCGCGGCTGTGGTGGTCACGGTGTCACCGGAGGCGGCAAGCGGCGGACTGTCCTACGCGGCCGTCTTTAAAACGGCCCGGGACAGTCTCGCCCCAGATTTTGGAGCGTCAGGTGTCCGCCTGCGCCTAGCCCAGACGGGAGCTCGAGTCCTCGAGTTCCCTGGGGCCGATGGCGCAAAGACGGCGGACACCTTCGCCGAGAAGCTTCGGGAAGTCTTCGCAGCCACGGATGGTGTGAGGATCTCCAGGCCCACTAAATGCGCAGAGCTGCGCGTTTCGGGCCTGGACGATTCCGTCACAGCCGATGATGTCCGCGTTGCAGTCCAGGAAAGGACGAAGTGCAACGCGGAGAACATCAGGGTCGGCACCATCCGTCCCGGTCCAGGGGGCCTTGGTGCAGTGTGGATGAGCTGTCCCGTGGCGTCGGCCAAAGTTTTGGGCGACGCCGGCAGGCTCCTCGTTGGCTTCGTCAGCGCCAGGATCACAATCCTGGCGGCGAGGCCAATGAGGTGCTACAAATGCCTGTCAGCGGGACACACACGCACCAAGTGTGAAAGCTGCTTCGACTGCAGCGGACTCTGTTTCCGCTGCGGTCGAACGGGGCACAAGGCGGCAGAATGTTCTGCCGCCCCTCACTGCCCTATGTGTGCGGCGGGCAATAAGCCCGCCAATCACCAGATGGGGCAGGGGGGCTGCAAGCCTTCCCGAGCTTCTCGGCAGACTTCGGGGGCTAGCCTGGCGACCCAGGCTGCCTCCGAAGTCATAAGTGCGTCTACATCGTCGCCCATGGAGGAGGTTGTAGAGACGGTTCAGTAATGGACCACGTCTCCAACCTCCTTGTCCAGACGAACCTCAACCACTGCGCCGCGGCGCAGGATCTCTTCCTGCAAAGCATGGCGCAGTGGTCGATCGGTGTTGCCGTAGTCGCGGAGCCCTATTACGTTCCTCCCCGTCCAAACTGGATGGGTGACTGGGACGGCTCCGTGGCAGTCGTCGGTTCCGGGGCGGCTCATTCCCCGCCCTTGTCGCTTAGAGACAAGGGTTCGGGATATGTGGCCGCCGAGTGGGGGGGGATCACCGTTTACGGTGTATACTTCTCCCCCAACCGGAGTTTGAGCGACTTCGAGGTCTTCCTTAACAGCTTGGAGACCTCGATGCGGCGTTTAGCGTCTGGGCACGTCCTCGTGCTGGGGGACTTCAACGCAAAGTCCATTGCGTGGGGGTCCCCAAGGACGGACGCCAAGGGCGAAGCCGTAGAGGAGTGGGCGGCTTCGGTGGGCCTCTGTTTGCTGAACAGAGGCGCCACCAACACGTGCGTGCGACAGCAGGGGGGGTCGATAGTGGACCTTTCGTTCGCTACCCCTGCTGTCGCCGCACGAGTAAGGAACTGGTGTGTCCTGGAAGAGGTCGAGACGCTCTCGGATCATTTGTACATCCGATTCGAGCTCTCCCGGTCCCAGGGCCCCAGTAGGGGTCACGTGGCGCGGCAAATGTCCCACTTTCCGCGGTGGGCTGTCGCCAAGCTCGACAGGGACCTACTAGAGGAGGCGGCCATTGTCCAATCTTGGCTGTCTCCGCAGGCCCCGACCGAGGAGGTCGGCGTGGACGTGGGGGCTGGCCGTTTTCGCGATGCGATTACGCAGATTTGTGATACGGCCATGCCCCGCGTCCAGGGTCGTCGGCCTCCTCGGAAGGAGGTCTACTGGTGGTCCCAGGAGTTGGCGGACCTCCGTGCGGCTTGTACTCGTGCCCGGAGGTCTTACACCCGCAGCCGGCGACGTCACCGCGGAGACGGTGGCGGGGACCAGCTTCATGAGGAGTACCGCGAAGCGCGGAAAACTCTGAAGCTGGCCATTTGCCGCGCCAAAGAGGTGAAGAAAAAGGAGATGCTGGAGAGTCTCGACCGTGACCTCTGGGGTCGCCCATATCGTGCGGTGCGACAGAAGCTCCGCACGGCGGGCCCCCCCCTTACCGAGACTCTCCAGCCCAGCTTCCTGCAGGAAGTGGTCGAGGGACTTTTCCCGCAGCGGGCGGAGCACACACCCCCGTCGATGGCCTATGCGGTCAGAGACGACGGGGGTCGAGAGGAAGACGTGCCGCCCGTTAGGGAATCGGAGGTTGGGGCGGCTGTTCTGCGGATTCGTTCCAAGAACACCGCCCCCGGGCCGGACGGGGTTCCAGCCCGAGTTCTGGCCCGAGCCCTCGACCATATGTCGGACCGCCTCAGGGAAGTGTTGGACGCTAGCCTGGCGTCCGGACGCTTTCCTGAGTGCTGGAAAGGCGGGAAGCTGGTCCTATTGAGGAAGCCGGGACGGCCTGCCGATTCGGTCGCGGCCTATAGGCCCATCGTGTTGCTGGACGAGGCGGGTAAACTTTTTGAGAGGATACTCTCTGCCCGCATCGTCCGGCAACTCCGCGAGGTGGGGCCCGACCTGTCGGACGCCCAATTCGGATTCCGAGAGGGGCGTTCGACGGTCGATGCCGTGATGCGCCTTAGGGCCGTGACCGAAGAGGCAGTGAGCTGTGGCGGCGTGGTGTTGGCGGTGTCTTTGGACATCGCCAACGCCTTTAATAGTCTGCCATTCAGCTGCATCGGGGAAGCACTCCAATACCACGGAGTGCCAGAGTACCTGAGGCGGCTGGTGGCAGACTATTTGCAGGAGCGTACCGTCGTGTACGAGGATCGAGATGGCGCCTTGAGACGGCGACCCATGTCGTGCGGCGTTCCGCAGGGGTCTGTCCTTGGACCACTCCTGTGGAACGTGGGATACGACTGGGTCCTACGAGGTCGTCTCCCCCCCGGGCTGGGCGTAATTTGTTACGCCGATGACACGCTTGTCACAGCCCGGGGGGCGAACTTCCAGGAGGCGGCGCGCCTGGCCACCATTGGTGTTTCTCTGGTGGTCGGGCGCATCGAGGCGCTGGGCTTACGGGTGGCCCTGGACAAGACGGAGGCCCTGTTATTCCATGGGCCCCGTCGTGGGCCGCCCCCCGGCGCCTCCATAGTGGTCAACTCGGTCCTCGTACCGGTTCGGGCCCAGATGAGGTATCTGGGCCTGATCCTCGACGGTAGGTGGCTCTTCGACGAGCACTTCCGACAGCTTGGTCCCAAGCTGGTCGGCGCTGCCTCTGCCCTTGGGCGACTTTTGCCCAACTTGGGCGGAGCCAGCGTCGCAACGCGACTCCTCTACACGGGGGTGGTCCGGTCGATGGCGCTGTATGGGGCACCGGTGTGGGTGGCGGCTCTGACCGCCCTCAATAAGGCCCGCCTCTGGCGGCCTCAGAGGGTATTGGCGGTCAGAGCCATCCGCGGATACCGCACGGTGTCCACCGAGGCGGCGTGCGCCTTGGCCGGAACACCTCCGTGGGATTTGGAGGCGGAAGTGCTCGCCGAAGTTTATCGACGGGTGGCTGAATTCCGGGCGGAGAGAGGCATTCGCCCTCCGCCCGAAGAGGTACGCGAGTGGCGTGAAGCCGCCCGTCGAGCCACGATGGCTCGCTGGTCGTTCCGGCTGGAGACTCCACGCGCTGGCTTTGCCGCCGTGGAGGCTCTCCAGCCGGTCATCCTCGAGTGGGCAGGGCGGCAGCACGGGACCCTTTCCTTCCGACTGACGCAGGTTCTTTCCGGGCACGGATGCTTCGGAAAGTACCTGCACTCGGTCGCCAGGAGGGAACTGAGTCCCGCCTGCCACCACTGCGACTGCAGTGAGGACTCGGCCCAGCATACGCTGGCGATTTGCCCCGCATGGGCGTCGCAGCGTCGGGCCCTCACTGCAGTCATCGGAGGAGATCTGTCGCTACCGGCCGTCATATGCTCCATGGCCGGTAGCGACAGCAGTTTTACCGCGGTCGCAGCCTTCTGCGAAGACGTAATTTCGCGGAAGGAGGCGGCGGAGAAGGCCCGGGAGGATGATATCCACTCGGACCCGATCCGTCGCCGGCGAACCGGGCGGCGGAGGCGCGCATACCAGCGCCTCATGCCGCCCTGAGTGTGGCCGCGGATGGTGGGGACGGGTTTTCCCCTCCATCCGCTTTAGTGGTCACCCGCGAGGGGGCGACGTTACGCGTGTGCCGTACGTCGCCCAAATTGAGAGTCTACCAGCAGACGGTGCCCGCTTCTGTGCGGGCAAGCGCTGGGAGGGGTCCGGATGTGTTAATAACAGCAGTTCCCGGATCCCTCCCGTCTCAGGCGCAGAGTGGCACACCGTGTGGTTTTAGTCGGTTCGATTCCGACACACCGCCCCGCCGCAAACCCCGGCGGGGTGACGGCCCGAGGGGGTTTCCACACGTTAAAAAAAAAAAAAAAAAAAAAAAAAAAAAAAAAAAAAAAAAAAAAAAAAAAAATCGCTATTACAACAGACAAACAGTATCTCATTCAACCCGCAATATTCAACTACCCACTATAAAATAATCAAACACTACACTAGGGGTGTCACCAGGGGGTGGACAGTAATACTTTTAAAAGCGTCACCCCTCTAGTCTTTGTCGGATATCTCATTGTACACACGAGCTGAAAAGTTGTTTCACGTCATCCAACTCTGAGAGATGCTGTTTTTTTTTTAATTTTCTTGTTACTTTTGAACATTATAAAACAAGAATCACGTATTTTTTTCTGGTTTTGTACTTAGACTAGTTGACCAATTTGTACGACAGCTACAGTTAAGAAATCACTACCTACTAATATTATAAATTTGGCATGGTATGATTCTTGAGGCACATTCACCGTGGGAGAGCCACGCTTCAGCATGAATGGGCCGGCTTGACCGGAGTGTTTTACCGAGTGAGTGAGGTACCGGAGATCCATACCCCAACCCCTTCCCACATCCCTTTCCTCATCCCCCAAAGGCCGGCAACACACTTGTGACGCCTCTGGTGTTGCGGGTGTCGAGACGTCTGCTCGTTTGCCCTCTATACCATTAAAAAACATAGGCTATTCTTTATCGCGACAATCGACATACACGCAGGCAGAGTCGCGGCAGAAGCTAGTATCAAGACTGATGACTGATAACAGAGCGTTTATGGCTGAGAAACCAATCCGCAAGGTTTAGTTTTATTCTGAGAAGCGTTGCTACTTCTAAACTTTGTTGAGTTTAAACTACATTGTCTCTCTGATTATCAGACTTAGCAATGAAACACTGTTGTGGTGTAGAGGGGAGCGAACAGATTTGTCAATGGTATCCTGCCTAGCTATAGATAGGAACAGTAGATAGCTTATGTCGTTGCGTTTTTAAATTATATGTAAGTTGCTTTTGTTTGCGGCTTCGCTAGCTTATTTATCGGTTATCGCGATTAAGAGCAACCTATGTTCTTCCTCAAGAATGAAATAATAGAGATATCTGTGCCAAATTTCATTGAAATCGGTGCATTGGTTTATCCGTGAAAGTGTTACAGATAGAGTTACTTGCAATTTATAATATTAGTATGGATACTGTTTTATAAAGTAATAGAAATTCGATCTGTCATTTGTTGTGTTAAACTACATCATCCGCGTCCCAGTGCAAGAAAAAATATATCAGATATTCACTGATTTTAATAGATATAGGCACTACGTTGTTTATAAACGTAATACATCTAAGTACTCAAGTCGTTCGCACTTCATCATAACAAACAATCATTGAAATGATAAGGATCTAGCGGCGCGTGCGCAAAGGAAACTGCGTCATACGAAGTGTAATAGTACTTCCGATTGAGTAGTTATATTTTTAAATTCAAAGGTCGCTTGTAATAGGATGGACATCGTTATGAATGAAATATGTGTATTTCCTCTATGGTAGAGACGCGAAGCCGAAAGTCTGTTTATTAAAACCAAATTTATAACAGCATTGAGTCCATAACTGCACGTTGTAAATGGCAAAAGTATAGATTGATTCAGTTTTCGTTATTTGATGACTTTACTTTTCTAAAAATGTATCCTAGTTAGATCGATTTATCACCACCAAAACCCCTTGCATACTAAATTTCATGAAAATCGTTGGACCGTTTCCGAGATTTAGATGGATATATATATATATATTGAAGTCTGTCAATTGTGTGGCAACGTTGAGTCATCCTATCAAGAAAACATTCTATTCGTTTTAAATGATTAGTACGATGGAGCCGTGTTGTCTAACTATTGAAGGCCCACATTGTACTTATAATTGAGTGTCAGTACATACGTATGTGTAGTACACGTATATGTACTACACATACGTATGTGTATATATAGTATACGTAGGTGATCATTCCTTTAAACAAGACGAAACATTCATTTTCTGCATAGTATAGGTTATAGTCTCAGTCGGACGATTCGAATGTTAATGGAAGTTTGCTAATACCTAGTTAGTTATAATGTAGGTTGTTGAGTATAAATGATTATTATTAAGTTTCAAGGGCAGGCAGAGCCGGGGAATGTGGACTAGCTTCCGGCACAGGCTTTGGACAGAATATATATTAGGAGTATGACAGTTTGATTGATTGGATGAGCTCGAGGATGTGTCGGCAGCCGCACAACATGCCTTTGTTAAACTTAACCTTTTTGGTGTGTATATTTTGCGTTCCTTAAGAGCGGCTAATTTAAATAACTAAAACTTCAAATCTATAAGTATATTCGTCATACCTATGTGAATGGTTTGGTAATAATATGGCCTCGTATAAGCCCTAGCGACATTATATAAGACAGTGTTGGAATCGATAAATTAAGTATAGTTATAGCAGTTTTAATTTTCCATCAAATTCATTTGTAACTTTTAATGAAACTTGTAGGTACATATACTACAGCTTCACATCGGTATTAACTTTAATAAAACGTATAATCCTCCCAAAACAATCCTCCGCCGAAACCGTAGTGTACGAAAAACATGCCGTCTGTTGAGAAACGACATTATAGACATAGCCTCGGTGTCCTCGGCTCAACTCATACAAAGTACTTTAAGCGGAAACCTCATACGCATCAAGACTCACAACAATAGGAATATATCTCACAATCTCAAGTAATAAAAGCGAAGCAGCCACATTAAAATCTTATCCCTTTCTTAAATAAAAAATTCACGAAAAAATAAGAGGAAATCTCCCCTCTATTATTCAGTGGAAAACGCTCCCCAACCCATCCGCCCAACTGGAACGAAAATCGTACGCGCTCACCGAAGAAAACAACAAAGAAATTCTAACTCTACAGCCTCGAATACAAAGTTACAATTGGCGTGACTACCTTATATTACGATTGTAAGGAAAGTGCACCTAAAAAGTCAGATATAAAGTTTATTTTCGTTCGGCTTGCAGTCGATAGGGTGTGCAGAAATCGCGCCTTAGTTAGTGTTGTATTTGAAAATGAGATGCAGCGCGTGGGTTAGGTAGGCAGGGGTGGATGGGGGTCGGGTGGCCCTCGAAACCCGAATAACCGGGGCGTATGTAATGATTTTCCCGGGTGGAATTATGCCCGGTATCGGAGACGAATTGGGGATAGGGATGTTCTTTTTAATGGTCTTATGAGTACATTGATTAGGGAAATCCGACGGAACTCTTAAGGTCGTTTCTTAGAAACGCTCCTTACAATACTGATGAAGCTTTTATTGTGATGTATTTTTTTTTCTTACTCTCACGACTACAATAAATAATTTTAATTCGTAATAGACCTGAAGGTCTATTACGAATTCAGAAACAGGTAGTATGAATACTACCTGTTTCTGATTTGGCATTACAAGTAGTTTTCTAGAGAATGGAAAATTTATGTTCAACAATTCTTCATTTCTGCTGTTGTAATGTAGAGTTACATCTAATATGTAAGTTTTCAAAGCTCGATAAAGGGATTTAATGTATTTTTTTATGGGCAAACGAACAGGATCACTGAATAGTTAGTAGTTACCGCAGCCTGTAACACCTGCAATTTGATAGTGATAAGTGGCAGCCTTTGACGTGAGAGTGCGCTTTTGGTTATACAGTTACCCACAGGCTTTGTAAACACACTATGAGAATAATAAGCTTATTTGCAAATGACATAAAATATATATTTGTATTGGTAATATGTATTACCTTTTATGATCCCTTCTTATCTATCTATCTCTATCTATCTATATAAAAAATAGTTGAAGAATAAGAATCTTGGTTACATAGACATGTCTTGGTCACAGTTGTAGGGTTTACAGGTTTTTGTTAATATATTCTTAAATAAGGCCTATTACTAAGACTATCGGATATCCATCCTATCGGACTATGAGAATGAGGGAACAGATAGAGCACCCGTGTTCGCGCACACACTTGTTAACTAAATTATCTCCAGCGTACTTGGCTGGTCTCCGTTAAAACGAAGCCGAAACATGATCACTATAACGTAAGTGAGACAAAATTTATAGTAGTAAATTCTTCATAAACCTAATTCTTCAAGTTAACGTGGAAATTTTTAAGGTAGTAGAGCCAAGCTGATTTCAGCACGAACGGGCCGGCTCGAGCGGAGCGGTTCTACCCTTGCACAGAAAATCAACGTAAAAAAACAGCGTTCGTGCTGTCTGATCTTTATATTTCTATTAAACCTGCTTTTAAATATTCGAACCCGCATCCACAAACCCAAAAACCACTGTCACCGTAACCGATAGTACATTTATAAAGTGTTGATTGCAATAGGCAAAGTTATTAACATTGGTGGATTTAATTGATAGGCGATTACGTTAATTAGTTGTTACTAGAGATAGTCTGATTTCGACCATTCTTTGTCAATTTTATATGTTTTGTTTTTATATTAATCACCAGTTTAACTTGAACTATCGCTCTATAGATTTGTCATATCATGACAGATCATCATATTCATGTACCGTATATTTGTAGCTGTTTTAAACAGATTACATTTTATAAGTTTCAAAACAACTTTTATACATATGAGCCGGCTAAAATGAATCTACTCTGCCTGATGGAAAGCATGAGCAGAATCCAAGAGTGGTGGTCAACATACTCATTGTAAATACAGACAATGCAACAATGCAGCATGGTGACCCACACTTAAATAAATCACATATTGATGTAACGATTTATCCTTCTTCATATTCATCTGTGTGCGAAATTTGCTTTGTGATCATCTCACAATATTTATCCTATTAATATTTATTATATATATATATATATATACTAAGAAAGAGACCGTAGGTCGGAACTGAAACTACGCCTAGAGCCTCTTCCTTCAAAATTAAAATGGCTAACCTCTGGACCAACAAGCTAGTGAAACACTTCCCGATATTTAAAACAAACTCTAAAGCGGACAAACCCACAGGGAAAGCTAACTTATAAGTACAAAATTAGGCAGTCACTGATAAGCTTGCAAAGAGACACGACAGCATCCCGTTAGTGATGCAGTATGATCTCTGTTGGGTGAGCATCGTCTACTCACGCGCACGTTGGGCCGACGTGCGCAAGATTCGCCGTGGAGATACCCCCGCCGACTATTACATTACCGAGATAAGGTTTAACAAACAATGTCTGCGGTTTTACTTATGACATCTTACATTCATAACTACTACTAAAACACATTTCTAATCAAATTAAAACGGCGATACGATAATGCTAGTTTAATCTACCCGTTCTTCTATAAAAAGCGCTTTTCTTTTTACGAGAAGCATCAGTGTGTTTTAAGGACTTCCTAAAAACTTAAATAACCAAACGATTTATTATAATATACATAACTCCTTAAAACTTCCAGAAAAAATATTCTCTATTTAAAAAAATGTAAAATACAATTGAATTTAAAAAATAAAATATTCGATTTTCAAATCCCGAGACGGAACGAACGCAAGCGACCCCGAAATTGCTGGCCGCATTCACCCAGACAAAAGCCCTAAAATACACCCCGCGAACAAAAAGAAAAGCATTTCCATCCCATCCCCTCCTTCATTTAAATTTCCCGCCCCAGAGCGGGGGCGGCGTCCGTAGGGGCGGCTTCCGTACAACAGAGACGAAACTTAAAACCTCATAGAAAAGAATGAGACGGTCGTATGTCCACCTGTTGCGTTGCGAGTTTCATATTTTCGCGGCGGATTCTTTTTTCGTTTCTTACCGCGTTCCAAAGGATTTGTATGGTGGTGCCTCGTGCATGCGTACTAGCCTTAGGTATTGAACGATATTGACGTACGACTGTACGACGCGACGCCGCGACGTTCTACGAACGATTTTTAAAGCTTTTCATCTGGAAATTTTAAATTTCGAATATAAATTCTTTTCTGTTTCAAATGCGAACGGGATTTTTGCATACAGAGCATAGAATTTACCTACTACTATTTGAATGTGTCTCAGAATGAACTGTACTCTTATAATACACTTTTGTATTTTTAGATTTGCTATTTTGTTTCTTGACTTGACTACATATAATATTGGCATAATTTATTATCTTACTATAAGAAAGTAACATCTAAGATTTTTTTTCATTCAAGATCCTTAAATACATTATAAAAAAATGTGTTCTGTATTATTTATAACTTCCCTATTATTATTAATAATTAATTCGTTTTAAGAAAGTTTAGTACTAGTATGGTGGCACAAGCAAAAGGATTTGTAGATGCGATAATAATCGTTATATATTTATAATAAATTTATTGGTCTTGGAGTCTTTTCAATTGCAAGGACAAGCATTCCTCAAGTAATTCCATAGTTTCTGACCGCTGCAAAAATACAAATACAGTTAATTTGAAATTCAAACCGTCATCCCTCCGATTGAATTAAAACAGCCGCTTCTGAATTATCAATTCTTGTCAGCTCTATGTAAAATTTGAGTGAAACGTATTTTTTTTTTTCAACAAACAAAGGAAACCAATAAAGTATCAAATGCGCAATACAGTATCCCTCCAATTGTAAATGTACATATCTCGGAGCAGGATGAAGACAGAAATAAAAACTGTTTGTGTTACCGTTTCCGGCGCGTCCCGGGTTCGATTCCGTGCACACGTGGTGTGGTTATTACGAGGAAATAATACAATAAAAATAGTATCACGGACGAATAAATGACGGTAGTAGAGCATCCATGATGTTTGTTATTATCAAATTGTATAAATAAAGTGAGATTCGGTTTTGTATTAGTGAAATACAACGGCTGAGGCCAACTTCTTAGTCAGTGAAAACAATTTGTCCGTATTTTTCTTGTTATTGCCAGTAAGATGATAAACAAGTTTGTGATTCTTCTAAATGAAAGTATTTTATTACGAGTACCTGCGATAATTTAGGAAACTTTTAAATACAAGGCTGTTAAGAGCAATACTTGCTTGAAATCATATATGTACTGATAAAATGTACTTTGCATTTTAAGAAAATTGTCTGGACTTTAAAAGAGAATATGATCCCTGAATTTCGTCTTTTTTTCTCAGGACTAGTCCAGTTAGGGAAGGCCGAACTCATCTGCTTAAAAATACTTGCAAAAGTGTTCTTGTAAATTGCAAAATGAAATATTTCATTTCAATTATTTTTTTCTTCTGGTTTTTAATCATGAAATGCTTCCTTTTTACCAGACTGATAGATTAATGACTTTGTATTGGATAATATCTTTTTTACATTATGATTCGGTTCGTAATTTTTTCTGTCATATAAATCAACTGACACGTAGGCGAAATAGCGTGTAAATATGAGGATTTAGTTCATTGTGTTTGATTTGAATGTGGTATAGTTTACATTCAACTGTAGTTATTGTTAGGACATATTTATTTTGGAATCAATGTCCAATTATGTTTATCAAATCATGCTTTCTTAAAAATTGCTGGCAGTGTGTTTGATACGCAGTATTTTTGGCGTTAAAAATATCCTTAACTCTATCTTGTCTATGACCTATGTGGATTCTTGATTGAGAATCTATGAATGTTTCAAATAAACAAGAAAAAGGAAAAACAAACCATAACCCGTGACCTGAAGCACCACAGCAGTCGCATATGCTACCACAGCGCCACCAAGGCAGTCACATAGATATATAGACTGTCAAAAATATTAACCCTACCATTTGGATTTGCCGTAGTCGGGTAAAAAGTAGTCATAGATCAAACGAATTCCCGTATTCTTAAAATCTAAGCGCTTAATCATGAAGCGATGGCTACTACTGAAATCCTGAAATATATAAAAGGGCTTGTTGAACAAACATAAAGCCGGCAGCGTTACAGCGCGATCGCAACTGTCAGGCGATAATGACGGTGATAAGAGCGAATTCTTAACTCCATATATCTATAGATCGTTTGCTATTTCCAAGCATGTACCTAACAATCGACTGATAAGGATTGATAAGATGCAGGCATATGTACGTATGTGTATACAAAACAGTTTAGTAATCCTATATCTTAGTCGATTTTGGGTACGAACTATACTTAACACTACCAATTAGCATTCATGTAATCCTGACAGAAACAGTAACGGAAAGTACTGTATCAAACTCTTCTCTAGTTCAGGAACTGAACGGCAAAATTGGGCTAAGGAATACTAGATAACTTTATTTTTACCATGTCACTAGGCCGCCATAGTGTAGGCCACCATACTGCATTGTCCACATTCGCATTGAGGATGGTGACCGGCACTCTATCCATCAGACAAAGAAGAGTAATTTTGGCAGCTATTACATAAAACAATAAATAAACTTGGATAACCTTTCGACGCAGTAGAATAGTTGTAATGTTTTAATATTATCTAACCAATCTAAAAGCGATTAGGACACAATAGAATATAGGAATGTACGTATTGATATCTGTTTAACCTTCTTTATAGTGTATTCAATGAATAATATTTACAAATTAAATAATAATACGTATTAAAAATGCACAAAATTTTAAAATCTTAAACCATAGACTATAAAAAACATCAAAAAGTTTAATACCGTGAAGTA
This sequence comes from Spilosoma lubricipeda, assembly GCA_905220595.1. Classification (NCBI taxonomy): domain Eukaryota; kingdom Metazoa; phylum Arthropoda; class Insecta; order Lepidoptera; family Erebidae; genus Spilosoma; species Spilosoma lubricipeda. Next base: position 8,960,833 of record HG992299.1, read on the forward strand.
TCCAGACTTAGCAATTAAAAAAAATGCATTAGATAAAATGAAAAAAAAATGGAATGTACAATGCGGTGATTTAAATTTTGAACGAAGGGTGACAACTCCTGTAGTCGTCTAAAGCGATTTTGATAATGCAAACTCACCATTGCGACGGGTAGGGGATGCGCCCCACCATTGGGGTAGGGGTAAGGCGCCATGAGGTAGCCCATGTTGAAACCGGCCGCAGGATGCGGTTCGAATTTACCTGAAAATATACGATAAAATTAAGATTAATAATGAAATAAAAAAATTTTTGTTATTAAATTAATAAAAAAATATACGATAAATATTATACTACTGATACTGTTAACTTTTTATTTACCTAGTTAATTATAATTATGTATTCTATCCGACTAAAAGTCTGAATGCAAATTTGTGAGAGTGAATCTATGGATCTTGAGAGTCTTTCACACAAAAACTACTGAACGAATCAAGATGATATTTTAGATTACTTTTCAAAGAAGCCTACGTCGGAGCCGCGCGCGATAAGTATAGAATAGAATAGAATAGAATATACTTTATTGTACACCAATTACAAATTGTTACACTTATAAAATTCAAGAAGATGTGTACAATGGGCGGCCTTATTGCCAAAAGCAATCTCTTCCAGGCAACCTTTGGATGGATATATTGACTGTAGAAAGAAATAAACGGAGTAAAGGGTAGTGTAGGTGTTTTCAAGCTATGATGGTGTTCAACTATAAAATACATACATAAACATACATACATACACATATACACAAACGCATACATAATACAAATAAACAAAATACATATCCATAAATAGACAGCATTTAGTCATGTACAGCCACTGAGATTAGGATTATGTCTCCAAGTAATGATCTTTAACCATATTTCTAAATGCCATCAGTGTTTGGGCCCGTCTAATGGATATCGGTAAGGAGTTCCATAATCTGACGGCATGTACCGTAAAAGATTTATCGTAGAACGTGGTAGAATGACTAGGTACCATTAGCTCCAAAGTTACCGACGACCTTAAGGATCTCAGATGTCTATCAGATCTAAGTAGTCATTTAACAAATCAAAATTTTAAATACCTAAATGTATAATTTGTATACGATTCTGTCATTAATCCCCGTCTACCATTCCCTTACTCATATCTTGGTCTATTCATTTATTATGTAGCTATACAAGGCAAACTTCCGTCGGTGGAAATCTGTTTCTGTGTGTTGCCAGCATTTGAAGAGAGAATAGGCTCCAAGATTGGCAGAAAGAAATTGCTGTTGCCAATAAGGTCGCCATTTGAACACTACATATCTGACACGTTATGTACTCTCTTGTAACTCTGTATCTGTTTTCCGTATTTTCCGTATTCCGTATATTCCGTATCCACAAGAAACAACTTGCTCTACTGGTAGGTTATGAGGTAAAAAAATTATTTACGAGATATTATAAAAAAAATATTTATTTTATGAGATATGTTTAGCTAATACAGCTAATACTGTGATACGGAAATGTGGCACCGCTCTAGTGGTTCCGATATCAACCGATTGTTCTACCATCCCACACCGATTAATTAATGTGTTACTCTGATAAACTTTATTATAACACGCACAAATTAAAACGTTATATGTTATGCAAAACGTTATTGAAACGGTTATTATCAAAGTGATTTGCTTTAATGAAATTCAGTTATCGTTGCCTTTAAGAATTTTAATATCATCAAGGACGCTTACCCTTTTGGCGTGGCTAATATTTGTTGTGTTACATTTCTTGTGTTACATTTGTTTTCCTGCAATCTGTCGGATTGATTTCATTAAAAGGGACGGAAGTATGAAACAGGAAGTTGGCGAATACGAAATCAAATAGATTTGACCGATGACCGCGGGCAATACTAGAGTTGACCGTCTCCTGAGGTGAGATACTACTAGACTTATGTGAGGCTCGTTTCTTTCATGCATTAATATAAAATGTAATAATAATATTGGTCAGCAATTCAATAAAATATATTCCAATTTCAGCCAATTTTCAAACCCATTCACACAATACGTAACTACACACACAATACGTAAGTACAGTCAGCCAGTAAAACATAACGCTAGACGCGGGGCGTGGTAGACGAACAAATTACATAGCGACGAGAAGTAATTTACTAACGTAATTGCGCACGCAGACGCCAGTGACGACGCTCGCTCCGATAAAGCTCTGATTTTGACTGCACTGTGAAATATATTGATGAGAGAAATTCAATCTTAAGATTGTATTGGGATATATACTGATGATATGGGTGTTTATTATTTATTAAGCTACCAAGTTATCTTTAACTGCATATATTCTAGATAAACGGGAACGCTTACAGTTGATGACAGCTTATTGCGTGTGAGTTTTGTAGAAGTCAGCAAGCACATCTAGCTTATTAATTGACTAGTTTATTTAACAGACTCCAAAAAGGCGGAGCTTAAATATCTTAATAAATAACTTGATACTGACTTACTGTAATGTGTTTTGAATGGATAGATCATTTGAAGGCTAGTGACTATAAATAACTTTGTATTCTTGTATCATCTATCTGTAAGCGATAATGAAATTGAAATATTCCTTTACTTTACTATACGAGTTTTATACTTAACCTGCTGCCGCTACAAATGCAATAGAATTCCGATGATTGGTTAGTGTGTTATTAATGTTCTTAAAAACAAAATCAAAATAGTCGAATAAGTTAGTTACATTATGCTCTCTCAGCTACTGTAACTGAGCTATCTGTAACGAAGTTCCAGTAAGTTAATCGCTTTAAGAAAGAGAACACGGCTGAGCCTTTGTTTCTGATTTCACAAAATCACCCCCAAATTTCTAGCATGCTTATTTACCAACCGATAATTTTATCACGATACTAAAAATCAGTCGGTATATTCGAAGAATCTCATAATGGTGCGAGAACAATTCTATAACAATTGTTTACCATAGCTTCTAAAACAATTATGCGAGCAATCAAAATTTTATTACTTTAGTGAGATTCTTGTTTCTCTGACTGTACTTTATGGTCATCGTGGCCGTATTCTGATTCTGTATTTGAAATGAATTTTTAAATGTCACAGATACGAATGAGAGAAAAGAGGATGGCTGAAAGTTTTTAACTGACTTTTCATGCTTGTTGCTTCAAAACTCCGTCATTTATATACCGACTAGGAAAATCCTTTTTTTTTTGTATACTTTCAGTTTGGACACCATCAAAGTGAAAGAAGAAACTATCAAAATGAAAGGTGGAATATGAAGGAAATAATATAGCTTACTGCATCAAAATGATGCAGCTTTAAAGTCGATGACCCTGTTTTGAAACTTTTTTTTTAATATGTAACAAGACTGTAGTACACATATTATACCGATAATCAACTACTTAATAAAACGCAAACCAGGCAGCTTGATGCCATCTCCAAACGTTTTAAACTCGACAAGGAATTCGTAATCTCCGATACATTTTTCCCTACCAAAGTAATACACAGTCAGAGTAAAACCAGTTTATTGTAGTTTTAGAACAATCTAAACCAATTAAGAATGTTTATGCACGTATTATAAAAAATGAATCCTATTCATTGCGTTTCTTGAATACCGTAACGGATTATTGTCCTTAGACCACGCGTAAGCGATAACTAGTTCAAATGATATAATTATTATCGTTTGTGAATACTGCTGTAATACGTTTAATGTATTACATCGTTTCCGGTCTAATGTATTAGTGATGTATGACCGTGTATGGAGTTCTTGAGTGGAGACCGCGATTCGGCAAACGTAGTGTAGGACGTCCACAGGCCAGGTGGAGTGATGATTTGCGCAAGACGGCTGGCAGGAGCTGGATGCGAGAAGCCGAGGATCGAACTAAGTGGCGTGCAATTGGAGAGGCCTATGTCCAGCAGTGGACTGCGATAGGCTGATGATGACCGTGTATGGATGTCGACTCTATTTTTTTACTTATTTTGTGCCCACACGCCCACCACTGTAACTCCTGTACACCAGGATCAACAGCGCTGCCCAACGAACACACCGAGTACACATACACACACACAACCTAATTGAAAAAAGAAATTAATCAGAAGAAAAACCAGGAGGAGTTGGAAATATGATAAGTCCACTTCCCTCCTCTATTTTTTACTTGTTGGAACTAAATAAGAATTATTATTAAACTAACGCGAGAGGTCTATGAGCCTAATTAAATACATTTTCAGGGCAAAATTGATGACCATTGCAAGATAGAAAGTCTTTTGAGGTTTTACAGATTAATGAAAATCACAATATGTTTTTATAATCCTTTTTTTAATATTTAGCGACGCATTGGCTTAGAAGCTTTAAAAGCAAATCAAACTTAAAACATTACTCACATTTATTTTTGTAATTTTTAAACATTTTATATAAAGTAAATAATAAAAGTCTTAGTAGCACAGATTTTTCCTTACTTGCGTTTAAAAAAAGTATTTTTTTCGGATATTCATTTCAGTAAAACTATTACCGAATAAACTCGGTACGCGGATACCTATATAACTATTACTCGGTGCATCTCTAGTATTTACTATCTTTCAAGTACGATAAATCAAGATTAACTTAATCCTCGGTATATGTTATAAGGCTAACCCTTCAATATCAATCCGTTTCCCATCCTCTGATAGTAATAGATATATCAAAAAATTTCAATCGATCAATCCGTACGTAGTGTAGACGGAATGGATTAAGGTGGCTAATATTAACTGAGATTTACACGAACCAATAGGTTTTAAACTAATTCACGTGATATCAGCATGTCAGGTAGGTACGTTCATGAGAAACTATATTTACAAAGCCACGTGGGAGAGCCACGCTTCGGCATGAATGGGCGGGCTCGACCGAAGTGATACCACGGCCTCACAGAAAACCGGTACGAAACAGTGCTTGCGCTGTGTTTCATACCGCTGTTATCCTCGTACCGCGAGTAACGCCGCGGGATTAAGTTAGTCTAAAAAAGTAGACTAAGTTACTCCCTGGTTAATCAGCTACCTGCCAGTGAAAGTCCCGTCAAAGCCGTTCCAGAGATTACCCGGAACAAACAGACAGACAGACATTTTGGTATAGGTATGTTCCGTGTATACATACATATGCATTTAGTAAAAAGCGGTTATTTTAATATTACAAACAGACACTCCAATTTTATTTATTTGTATCGATATTTAATAACTATAAAGGGTCTTTTTAAAACTGATTACTATTTTTATCGTTTAGAATTTTCTAGTAGTAAAAATAACAGACTAAACGTAACACGCGTTTTCCCAATTAGTCTTTACTTCTAAGGGCGGACCATGGACCTAACTCTCTATTTAACGTTTAAAGAAAAGCAACGGAAAATTGCTTCTGTCCGATAGCTCGCAAAAGTGACTAAGCAAGGCCCTTTTAAAGGCAGTGTCTAATCGAATGATTCAAGACTTTAATTCACAATCACCCTTTTATTTAATCGCTTACATAACCAAACAAGGAATACTATTCCAACTAATCAACTATTTAAAAAGTTCTAGTTAATAGTCCCGAAGATACTACAAGGAAGTCCCGACGGCCAACAAGCAATGACTTAACTTCGTACCTCCAGAATATGGCCGTCCAACGCCTTTTCAATTTGTGGGCAATTTACTCAGAATTACAGTGTACCGACTGCCAGAGATAATAGTTTGCACTCTGTTTTATATATTATCAGAAGATTAAAAAAGGGTAATTTGTTTTTAATCCAGGCTTTACAATTAATCACCTTATGTCCATATTGTACCTATACTTTTCAGTATTTTGTTTACGCGTGTTTGTGACTTATGTGATTGTTTGGTTTTAGATAGCGCTTCCTTTAGGTGAGAATTATCATCAATAATGTTTTGTTTAACAAGACTATTGCTAGAATAGGTAGAGACCTTGACTGCTAAGGAGAAAAGGGCTCGTTTCCCATACAGGATAAATAATCGTTTGTCCTATGTCTAGGTTTTAGTTGAATAAATAAATATATTTTGGACATCTAACACACAACGCCATCTAGTCCCAAACTAAGCAGAGCTTGTATTATGAGTACTAGACACAGTTTATTATTGATATTCATAAATACATATATACTTTTTTGTAAATATATAATCTTTATATATATAATTCTTGTGTGAGTGTGTATGTCACTGAACTACTCTCAAACGACTGGACCGATTTTGATGAAATTTTTTGTGTGTGTTCAAGGGGATCTGGGAATGGTTTAGATTCACAATTTTGTCCGCTGGACAATGTTTTTTTAATTAATTTTTAATTTATTAGTAGTTATGGCAAAACGACAGCTAGTATTATATATTATACAAAAAAAACACCCAAACGCCGAAACAAATATTTGCAGGTCATACAATCACTCGTGAATCGCACCCGAGACCTCAAGCACAGCAGTCTCATACGCTTCCACTGTGCCATCGAGACAGTTAATAATGTGTGTTTTAGAAATAGTTATATATGTTCATCAGCTGTCTCGTTATAGTACAGGCTCTGTATGATGATCAACATACTGCGAATGTAGACAATGCAGCATGGTGACCCACATCATGGTGGGCTAGTGATGCTACTGCATCATTGGGCCTCCGGTCTCGCACTCACCAACGAAACACGACAGCATGAACGCTGTCATTTTACGTTGATCTTCTGTGCGAGGGAAATACCGCCCCGATCCCAACCGTGCTGACAACAGCGTGGCTCTACTACCTTATTTTCTGTTTTTGAAAGAGGAAATCATCGCCGGTGTATTACGACTTTTACTACTACTACTCAATTATCGTTTCAAAATTTAATTAGTCCCTATCGACTCTATTCATAAATGTAAATGTAATAAAAATTTAAATAAAATACCAAGAACTCAGACATTACTCACAAACTTAATTATATTGAAACAAAAACAAAATTATTTAACCAATTTATTAAATGTCAATCATACTGTAGATATTTTTTATTCGAAACAAGGTGTTGTCTTAGATTAGATGTTGTTTATTTTTCGTTACGATGATCAATCATTTTCGTTACACAAGAATTGCATATATGCATATTATAATACCTTCAAATATGTTACGGCAGACTGTTCTCATTCGTCTATACAAATAAATAAAAATTGGAGTGTCTGTTTGTAATAATTAAATAACCGCTGTTTACTAAATGCATATGTATGTATGTACACGGTACATATACCAAAAGTAAAAAAAAAAAATTCTATCTCTCTGTCTGTTTGTTCCGGTAATTTTTCCGGTTTGAACGGCTGGACCGATTTTGACGGGACTTTCACTGGCAGGTAACTGATGATCCAGGGAGTAACTTAGGCTACTTTTTTTAGACTGACTTTATCCCGCGGCGTCACACCGAAACCTAATTAGCTGAACCGCGGGGTTCAGCTAATTTGTAACTATAATAATATGGAATAACTATCTAACTTTTAATCTTAACCGCCATTGGTTTAAGTGGTCGCATTTCCTTTTTTACTGCGATGAGTATGTGGGTTGGCAACTTCGAACCCTACATGGGACAACACGTTGTGTGATCCACAAATTGTTATTCAGAGTCTGGGTGTTCTTTGTGCCTATTATTTGACTGCCTCGTTGGTCTCGCGGTTGGCATGTGTGACTGCTGATCGTGAGGTCTCGGGTTCGATTCCCGGGTCGGACCAAATGTTTGTATGATCTGCAAATATTTGTTTCGGAGTTTGGGTGTTTTCTATGTATAATATGCATGTATTTACAAAAAAAGTATATATGTATTTGTATCTGTTATCTAGTACCCATAACACAAGCTCTGCTTAGCTTGGGACTAAATGGCGTTGTGTGATAGATGTCCAAAATATTTATTTATTTATTTATTATACTCTTTCCGATGTTAAGGTGTGCGATTTTACAATAAAATTCCAAGCAAATATCAAGAATTAAGTATTACCAAACGACAATAGCAGGTTTGTATGGGACTTTTGTACCGCTTACGACTTCTAATGATTGAGATTTTTGTTATATTTATTAGGTTGGTTATATCATCAACAACTACAATTTAAATTACCAGATTTTTAGTAGCTGTCATTCAAAAGATATTTCAGTTTTAAATTCACATAAATCATTCATTTAGGTTTTAAAATTCCCTACACAGCATTGAATTGTAATGCGAACGTTATTGTTTTATTTTTTAATATAACCAACTTAATTCTTTCTGTCGTTTCTTTTATGAATTATTTAATATTTGTTCAAAGCCTATGTATTTAAGCTGAAAGATCCTATATCACTATGTATCCGCCCTTTTATGACGTTATGCAAAAATAAAATTGCTTGCCGTTTATAAGTAAAAGTAATCACTTTCCATCAGGATCTTATAATTGTCACTACTTGATCTAAATTATCGTCATTTTTAACAAGATATCTAGAGTGAATTGACTGCCTCGGTGGCGCAGTGGTAGCGTACGCGACTGCTGTTCTTGAGGTCTCGGGTTCGATTCCCGGGTCGTATCAAATGTTTGTATGATCTGCAAATATTTGTTTCGGAGTTTGGGTGTTTTCTATCTATAACATGTATGTATTTACAAAAAATGTATATAAGTATTTATATCAGTTGTCTAGTACCCATAACACAAGCTTTGCTTAGTTTGGGACTAACTGGCGTTGTGTGTTAGATGTCCGAAATATTTATTTATTTATTTACCAACTCTCTATACTATTGAGTGGTTGAGCGTCGTCAGGACCTAAGACTCCAGCCGTTTAATCCAAAGAATGGCTCAACAGCCTGCATCTAAAGTTTATTAATTTTACTTTTCCAAAGGTACAAACCAGTAGCTCGTCCAACTTTCTCAACATGTTTAATATATAAAAAGTGTGTATTTTTGTCGTTACGACACATTATACAGGGTTTGGGCGTCTTCCGTCAATATTGGTATAGGTCAGACCCACCGCGGGTTCCGAGAAACGTGCTCACATACTTTATTGAGCCGGGATGAGTATCCGAGGCTATTTCCTCATGTGTAAACTGAGAAGGTTTGATATTATAGATTTAATAGGATAATTTATGTAGAATAAAATAAATAGGTACCTAAACATAAAATTGACAAATATGCGGCACCTTTAAAATACCTCTTAAACTGATTAATATGAAAATCCCAATCATTCTTCAATTCTATACCTATATATTAGTACGTGACAAGTTTTTTTAGGTATTTTTAAGAAATTTTCGCCAACGGGATCGTCAAAGTTCTAAGTTAAAGTTTATGTTTTATACTGCCTCATTGGTCTCACGGTTGGCGTGTGCAACTGCTGATCATGAGGTCTCGGGTTCGATGCCCAGATCGGACCAAATGTTTGTATGATCTACAAATATTTGTTTCGGAATTTGGGTGTTTTCTATGTGTAATATGTATGTATTACAAAAAAAAAAACCTGTGTATGTATTTGTATCAGTTGTCTAGTACCCATAACACAAGCTCTGCTTAGCTTGGGACTAGATGGCGTTGTGTGTTAGATGTCCGAAATATTTATCATTTTCATCAGGAGATGAGAAGTTATTGTTTTCCTACCACTACAATAACCAATAAACTAAAAACCCTTTCCACATACTTTTTACTTAATAAAATGTATAAAATTTATACGTGAAGCAAAACCTTAGTATATCTTTTTCCAAAAATTAGGCCACCGGAGATGTATGAAATTTGGCATAGTTATGGAGGAGAAACCCAGAAAATTAACAAAAATAAAATTAAATTTATTATACTTATAGTTGAATTCCATCTACTAGGCGACCACAAATCTATACTAATATATAAAGCTGAAGAGTTTGTTTGTTTGTTTGTTTGAACACGCTAATCTCAAGAACCACTGGTCCGATTTGAAAAATTCTTTCGGTGTTGGATAGTCCATTTCTCGAGGAAGGCTATAGGCTATATATCATCACGCTACTACTAATAGGAGCGGAGCAACAATGAAGAATGTTACAAAAACGGGGGAAATTTTCACGCTACGGGCAATATAAGGCGCAAACGACGTTGCGTGGGTCAGCTAGTATCTGATAATACTGCAGTATTTTTAGAACCTTACAACGTAATTTACGTAGGCAAAATAATATTGTCAAGCGTTCAATACATGTCATGTTTATGCAAATATGCCGATAAATGATTAAACAATCGATTTCCCGAAACGTTGATAGCAATCATATAGAAACTTTAATTAGTTATCAACATAATATATCTAATCGTTATAATGATTATTCAATTCAGTATACAAATGGAATTTTTACTGTCAATGGTAAAATTTAACATCATTAAATGTTTATGTAGCTATAGAAGGCAAACTTCCGTCTGTGGCGCAGTGGTAGCGTATGTGACTGCTGTGCTTGAGGTCTCGGGTTCGATTCCCGGGTCGGACCAAATGTTTGTATGATCTACAAATATTTGTTTCGGAGTTTGGGTGTTTTCTATGTATAATATGGATGTGTTTACAAAAAAAAGTATATATGTATTTATATCAGTTGTCTAGTACCCATAACACAAGCTCTGCTTAGCTTGGGGCTAGATGGCGTTGTGTGTTAAATGTCCGAAAAATATTTATTTATTATTTATTTAATTATTGTAAATTGCAATTTATTTTACTAAGCGTCGTAGTATGTAATAAAATTATTTTAATATCATAAAGGGAGAGCCACGTTTTGACATGAATGGGCCGACTCGACCGGAGTGATACCACTGCCTCACATAAAACCGGTGTGAAATAGCGCCTGCGCTGTGTTTTACCGAGTGAGCGAGGATACTAGAGACCCATAGATTAATATGTTTCTTGCATGTTTGCATAGTGCGACACTGGAATATTTCCAGGGCGGGAGTTGTTTTAAAAAAACATAACAATAAATTTGTAGAATGCTAGTATTTAGTATGCAAATATTGTAATTAGTGTCCCAGCTGCAATTATTTCACACAGTTCTTGTATTGTGTACGCCTTATTAGGTATAAAGATATGCAGTTCGGAATTACATAAATTAACTTTGCGCTATAGTTTGCAGGTTCGACCTTTCTTTTCCTTTTAAATTCCAAGCACAATTAGCATGAACTGTAGATGTTAGCGCGAAAATATCTTTTAATAATTAAGTAACTGGTATGGTTTATCGTTCTCGTTCTTTAACTTGACTTACACCTGGAGAATTATAACAGGGAATGTATTTTTTTATTTCTAGAGGACCTTTTCGAAAGAGAGGTTTATGGTCAGCAATTGACTATGAAAGGCTTGATGATGATGATGCTAGGACAAGGGGAGGTTAGTTTGCCAAATACGTTTTTTGAACGAAATCGAATTCAAGTTCTGACTATTGAACACAAATATTTACAAAAGACAAAGCAGTCTCTATAAAATACACAATACAAACAAGGTGCCCAAAAAATAAATAAAATCAATAATAAACCCAAGACCACACAATTTCCTTGAACCTTGGTTAACATAAAAAGACCATAATTCCAACCTCTAGTTAAGCTGCATATGTATATAATCATACGAAATAAATATACCGCCTTATAATTTAAAGTGACCGCAGTGATATTGGGATGGAGGTCCTATAGGTAGGATTTCTTTAAGCCACCTGTAGTACATTTTGTTAGTGAATCATGATATAAAATACCTAAATCACATTTTAGAATCAGATTTGGAATCGGAACAGTCTTACGTAGAAAGGTTGTTCCGATTCTTAACCTCCGCTCTACAGCAAACCAACGACATTTTCTTAAAAAATTATAGTCCGAGATATCTGAATGCAAGGGAGACCTAATCCGAAAGCAAACAGATAAATTAAACGTAAGCAACTTTGCATTCAGCAGTACTTGTCAATAATCAAATGACAGATCTGATATTGAGGACGTTTTTAAAAGCAGATTGCACAAAAATATCGCGATACGTACGGACATCTACTCACCCACAAGGTTGTGATAATATATTGTATCATATATTCAACAATATTATAATTACTTTTTTATTATTTATATGTATATATATATATTATACATTCCTTTTTAAAGAAAGAACATACCTACTCTTTATAATCGCTTAATACATCATAGATATCTAGATTAAATTAAACGTGACTCAGTACTCGTAACCGTTTTGATTATATTAATGAAATACAATTTACGATTCATTCTTGTATGAGATAGGTAGAAATGATAGAATCATTTTCAGCGATAATACGGTACTCGAATACATATTGCAGTTATTCTACATTAATCAAATCTTTCATAGACTAATGGTCGGTTACAAAAAACTTATAAAGATACCCTTACATACAACACAAAGTAGTCTAATCACAAACTAGGCAGAACCTAACCTTATATTTTTATATAAGCTTAGGTTCTGCCTAGTTTTCTTATATTTTATTATTATTGTTATATATAAATACGAAGATTACATGGTGGGGGAACGGGTGTCATGACCCTCCAACACAAAGAGAGGATCCTTCTACCAGGCGAAGTGATCATGCCTGGCGGGACACAGCCCAACAGCGCGAGAACTTCTATTGCGCGATTCAGGATTAATAGTGTTTTGTTTTACGTTATTCCGTAGTTCAGTGTATCTTTGGTAGATGGCGCTGTCATATATTTTCTTGCTGCGCTGTATGTGGAAGTCGCCACAACATATTAAAGACAGGTTCAACCGGATACAGAACACATAATCGAGTTTATTACACAATTATTTGTCCTGGCTGGAAATCGAACTCACAACCTCTGGATAAGCAGTGATGTCTCTAGTCTCTAACCACTAGACCAAAGATTCATCAACCTTCTTCAGTACGTTGCCAAGTATATCTTTCAGGCACACTCCCGGGGGCCTTACAAATTTCTTTAATCATTCGCTATTGAAGTTTATTAAAAATATTTATTTTTAAATGAGTTAAACGAGTATATAGATAAAGTCGATTAAAATCTGAAGTTTAATGTCGGTTGCTTGAGGGCAGACTCACTAAATCCCTTTTGAAATTTCTAAGACTTGACCAAACGAGATCATTACGAAGATATCGAGAAAGCGTTGCTTTTATATCTATCTATAGATATCGGTATAGTTTCTAAACGGTTTTGTTATTATAAAGTTTACTTTTTAAATTAAATATTTGTACGTTCAGGATGCGTTTTAATTTAACTTTCTAAATTTAATTTTTTCAATTGGATCAAAAGTTTTGGAATCTTAAGCTCATAGTTATTAATTTATTCCGTTTAATCATAATTTAATCTTTGTATTTCTCATCCGTGTTTTATGAATGGCTAAGTTGCACGTGGCACCTTTGACAAAGAACTTAATAAATACGACATATACCTATGGTTTATAAGCATATAAGTCACTCATTCTAACACATAGATCAATTAGTATAGGTACCATTCAGGATCTGGGGTCTTTAATAAACATACCTAATAAAATTTTGATGAGCATCACACAATTAACTACAAACGCCATGTAACTGGTTTCCAACTCGTTTTGAACCCACAGACGTCGACGATGACCATGGTCGAAAAACCTAATTTAATTTTTCACTCTTAATTCGAAACAAAATAACTTTTTTAAAGTGATTGATTACCAGCAACTGGCGCGTTTACCTACAAACCAATTACGAGATTTATCAACGACAAAAACGGTAAAGTAAAAACGTGTTTCAGTATAAAGAACAACGCACAGTTAGCAACCGAAGAGTCAGCTGATGGGACATTTTAAAATTAAATATTTTAAATAATAAAATTGGAAATGAATGTATTTTTTTTTCTGGGCATTTTTCTTAAACTACCTTAGATTGATGAGAATTTTGTGAACTTTATTTTTTTTAAATAATGTTACTGTACTTTGCAATATATTGTAATCGCAATTAGAACTTTATGCCTTAGCGAAAAAATGATATTAACTCAACAGTAAAGTATTAACACGGAAATAAAGTAAGAAACTCTTAAATATATTGAGGAAAGGCTTTCGTACAAACATAATAGTTTAATTGTGTCATAATTCTGTCATTATATAAATACAGAATTTGGTATTAAGCAAGGTAATAAAAAAGTTACTATTATCAATCGATATTACGATGGCATATGCTAAACAGTCATCAAATCAGCGTTATTGTCATTTATAATTAGAGTATGACTAATTTAAGGTATGTACCTTTTTCGACAAATGAAGTAATTCGATAATGCGAGCTACGATGCAGGTTATTGTGTTCCGTTCCGATCGCTTAGTGCGCGCCTATCCTTAGAACGTACCTAACATATAAGGGTTCTGTACAAATAAGGCTGCATTTAAAAGTGATGTTACGAAATTGTGATGTTGTTTATTGCTGATATACTGACTGATGATAACTTTAGTGATGGCATATCACGACTGTCGTCAGAGATAAGTGTGTTCATTTTTATTACAATTCTGGGGAAATGTTACTAACTTATAAAATTGTATAAAAATATTACTAACTATTATGCAATCTATTATATTATTAGTGTGTTTGTATAAAAGTATCCTATGTGCTGTTTCAGAATATAACCTATTTCTTTTCAAATTTCATCAAATCCGTTCAGTCATTTTGGCTCGATTGAGTAACAAACATAAATCCTAATATGATTGAAGTTCCCTTTTAGAATTATGAAGGACTTGGACTTTAGAACTTATAAACATATGGAGAATTATAAGTTTTTACAGATACTCCAAATTAAAAAATAAAGAGCAAAATAATGAGATGATAGAACACCATATTTATATAACTTGGAGTTGTTGAAACAAGCCCCGCATCTCAAGATAAAAACTTGTCAACGCATCAAACACAATTAAGTGAAGGTGTCAGCGTCGCAAATTATAATATTGTCTCGTCTGCGGAACTCTAAATGTGTTTTAGTATCATCAGAACTGATTCAAGTCATACGATATCGCGATTTATATGATACGTGCGAAAATATTTACGTTAGCGACTCTACATAAGTCATAAACGAAAATGTTTAAGAAATTTGAAAAGACATGGATCTAAATTGCTTTTAGAACCAAAACTATTTGGATTATACAACTGTTTTAAGCGTGTAATATTAAAAACATTTTTTTTTGTAAATAAACAATATGAACATTAAAATAAATTCATTTATAACTAATATATCATTCACGAACATATATGATTAATATTTTATAAATAAATATTAAATATTGTGCCGTCATAATCGCACATGGCCGACTTCGCCAATATTTTAGAAATCGATCATAACATTATTTTGTAAGATTCAATTTAGTTTTACGGACAGAACAATAAACAAATAAATCATAAGGAAAGTTAAAAATTGCTTACTTTTTATTAAACTTATTGTAATATAGTTAGGTTCATTTATAGGATTGTACACACTATAATTATTTATAACCAGATAACTAATATATCATTCTCGAACAAACAACCTTATAAAACCGTGATCGATAACCAATAATTATGATTTAATAAGATGGGTGTCAGTATTGTAGAATGTAACACCCAACACCCACATATCAGCCGAGGAATGTATGGGTTAACACGTATACCGAGATTATCGATCGATCGGTCATCGATAATTTTTTATCATCCCTTTACGTATTTCATTCTTGGGGTGGGTAACAAAAAAAAACAAATGTAATAATTTATTAGGACTGGTATTTTTCGATAAGTTTTATTACATTTCCTGCTTAAAACTAATATCTGTTTGCTTCAATTCGTTGTTTATGGAGGTAATAAGTATTCTATCAATAATTTTATGATTTGTTTTGAGAAGTAATTTAATACCAAACAATATATACTAATATTATAAATTCTATTATATATTATAAATATTTGGCATGGTGATACTATGATTCTTGAGATAGGACAAAGGCAATTCGGCAAGGCAGTACTCTATCGCCTGTATCACGGAGAGTGTTCTGAAGAGCTCTTCCAACTAGTCCCCCCCACCCCCTTCCTCTACAGAACAACACGTGCCGGCCTTGGAAGTCACCGCTTCAGAGTGGTAGACATTCGATCTCGTACTCATCGCTTCGGTTCCTCCTTTCTGTGCCGAGCGGTCAAAACCTGGAACTCACTTCCAGCGCACGTGTTTCCCTCCCACTATGATCCCGGGTCCTTTAAGCGGGGCGTAAAAAAGCATCTCACTAGGCGGCCATAGTGTGGGTCACCATGCTGCAATGTCTTTATTCGCATTGAGGATGGTGACCACCACTCTTGGAATCTGCTCATGCTTTCCATCAGGCAGAGCAGAGTCATTTTGGCGCAGCTAAAACATAAAAAAAAAAAAAAAAAAAAAAATTCTTTACCGCCATAATCAACATAAACGCGGACGGAGCCGCAGGTAAAACCTAGTGCTTAATAATTGGTATTCACGGTATACTTCGAATTACGATTACCTGTTACAAAGAATAATAATAACACTAAATGCCTTGCAAAGACTCACTATAATAAGAATTCTTCAGGGAACCCATTCACAGAAAGAGAAAGTAACGCGAAAGCATATGTGCCAAATCGCTACCGCTTTTAACTTAACTATATGTAAAATGCAAGTGTAAAAAGCTCGTTAATCTAAGACAAGGAGTCTAATTGTGTACGCATATCAAGTTCCAATTAGAACTGCGATATAATGACACTAATAAACAGGTATACATTGAGGGTACTCGGGAATTAGTTGAGTGAATGAGACGAACATAGTTTTGGTATGTGGGAGAGACAAGAAAGGCTAGTATCGGGTTGTTTTGCAGAAAAACTTTTACTTGCATTTCAAATTTGTGTTAAGGCCGAATCATACTGCAGGCGGGACAGGTTGTACTAGTTAATGTATGTAGAAGATAATACACCACATCATAGCGCTCTATGCTAATAGTTCCCAGCCTCCCGTCGAGTCACCGTTCGTCTTGCCTGATGTCTGACGTAGCCTTAAACTATTTATGTCGGTATAAAATAAATTTACGCTCCATGACAGACAGCGCCGAGATTTAAATGTCATAATGGACTCATGCACCTGAACTCTAGAATAATCTCTCTTTCCTAGTTCTTGTGTAAATCTAATTCTACTAAAACAGCCGGATACCGGCTTTAAAGGGTGTTCTTTTGGATCTGAGGTTTTGCTTTTGTGTTTGTTTCCCCAGGAATACCAAGCCATCTGTCAAATACTATTTCCCCGTCACCTTCAACAATAAAAAAACAAGAAAATCTTAGTTACTTCTAAAGGTATATATCTGGCGTCGAATATCCATAACAAAATTATATAAAAAACGTTATTAAATATATATAATTGTACAATACACGCATAGCAACAATAGTTTATCAACTTAAAAATTTCATAGTATTATACTGTGTCCGTGGCGTGTTCGCTTATATTTATTACCGGCCATTTAGTAACACTGTGCAAATAAAGCTTTACCTGTGTGACTCAGAGAACAAAATTAAAAAAAAACTGTCAGGTCTTTGGCCGATCAGACCATTATTAAAAAGTTAACGAACGCATTCATGGTATACCTAATAGTTTTTGCTAAAAGCTTTGCTAGTGTGGTGCTTAAAGATACATAATTCATTACATCACTTCATTAACGGTGTTTTTCATAGACAATATCATTAATGGGCCAGTATCGACTAGCACTGGCATTGTAGAGGATCATCATCACCATCATCAAAAATCTGGTATGGTAGGTCATAGAAAGGTTTTGGTTTGCTATACCACATTAGCCAGAATCGATGGTAAATGGTTTTTCAAGCTATCTTTCTTTTTTTTTTTATGTTTGGCTCGGCTAAGATGACTCTACTCTGCCTGATGGAAAGCATAAGCAGAATCCAAGAGTAGTGTGCCATACTGCGAATGCAGACAATGCAGCATGGTGACCCACACCATGGCGGGATAGTGATGCTTCTGTATCATTGGGCCCACGGTCTCGCACTCACCAACGAAACACGACAGCACAATCGCTGTCATTTTACGTTGATTTTCTGTGCGTTACTCTTGTCCTGCACAGGGTAAATAGTGGTGGTGAAACTCTGTTTTCTTAATCCACGGAATTAACAGTTTAATAAGTCCATCCCATATTTCTGGGGAATGGGCCTATAAAGGGTACAGCGAACAACTCTGTAACTCTTGGTTAGTATATGTGCAGTGATTGTCTGCTGCCATTAAGTGATTCATCAGCTCCCCATATACCTCAAAAGTCATAAAAAAAGATTTTAAATGTCTATTACAAATTTCATTCAAAAATATTCATTTAAATAACAAAGTATATTAGTACCGTACAATATTCATTCTTTATATGCTAACTATGATGAGTCTAATTCAAGACAAGCAATTTACGAGATACAAAGCGACACAAACACATACAAAGTGTCCCACTACACGTTACAAGTTTTCTACTGCTTTTTATACGCTATACTATTTTATTAGGCCGGAAGTTACGTCATATTTATGACCACACCGAACTATTTCTATAAAGCAGCTTTAGAAATGTGTTTATGGTTGTATTTTTTTCTATAATTTATGTTCGAATTCTAATTATAAATTAGTGACTAAATTCATTAGTCTGTCATCTGATTAGAAGCATGGTATCCGACATTAAATTCGTTTTAATGTAGCCAGTACACGCTTAACTATGTAGTATTTTAGTACAGAAAGAACTCTTCACATTCTTTGAGTTTTTTATTTATATAAAGCCACATATTACACTAGTAGTTTCCCTTACTTTTAAAAGTGGCGATGTATGGCTTTTAATCTTTTTTCATCATTACTTTATGCAATACAATCCCGGTTCTGACTTGCACTTCCAAAGACAATGATAACAAACAGCCATAAAAAAAAAACAATATCTGGGAATCGAATCCGAGACTTCAAGTACAGTAGTCGCATACGCTAGCACTGCGTCACCGAGGCTGTCAAAATCTATATTAATATATAAAGCTGAAGAGTTTGTTTGTTTGTTCGAACGCGCTTATCTCAGGAACCGCTAGTCCGATTGGAAAAAATATTTCAGTGTTGGATAGTACATTTATCGAGGAAGGCTTAGGCTATATATCATCATGCTAAGACCAATAGGAGCGGAGCACCAATGAGAAATGTTAATTACACGTTACGGGCAATAGGAGACGCAAACGAGGTTGCGTGGGTCTGCTAGTACATTATAGTCGGCTTCACTGTTAATCCAACAATAAAAAAATTACATGGAAAAAATGAAGAGACTATTTTAAAGGAAAGGTGGATCAGGAAGATAGGTTTGTCAGATGGGATGATATCGCTGGAAAGTGAGTCTTCTAACCAATGGCATACAATGTAATACGCTCTCTTACAATCGATATAATGACAGCCACAATCGTTATTAGAGGGATTCGTACGCGCGTCGTGATCAGGAATGCATGGACTGTATCATCCGAAGTATTTAAGTCATGGCAGTTGTTCTCGGATACATTCAACGCAATCATTGGCGCCATCACTCGGGCCTCAACTTTGACATTAACCGATATAAGAATAACATCTAGTTTGTCTGTGGGCTATTACGTTCGAAAGTGGTCTTAAATATTTGACTATTTCTAAAGTTAACCGATTTCCAATTATCTTTGTACTATTCGGTCGCATACGTCTAACAAGTACAATTTTAACAAAAATAAAACCGACTTCAAGTTTCGACTCGATTTCTCGTGGATGCAATCATCAGATATTAATGTCCTTATCATGGTACCACCGATGGAACATCTCCTTTTGCATTAAAAAAAGAATCATCAAGATCGGTTCATAAACAAAAACGTTATCCCAGGTTGAACCTCCTCCTTGTTTTTGAAGTCGGTTAAAAATGAGGATAAACTTAACTTAATAAAGTTGAATAAATTTGCTGTCTGTACCCTAACTCAAAAATTTAATTGGAGTTGAAAAGAACAATGCACGTCTTCAATGCGGAGAAAAATTTGTTAGAATATGTATAAAAAGTTTTTATTAAATCTGACATTGTTTTTTTTTATTTACCACCATTTCACAATAGCTTAATAACTATAAACCATATTGCAAAATATTCAATACAGTGATACTTAATGAAGTTTATTTAACACACTTTTGGACAATAAAATATCATTTAAAAGTTTTCTGATAAATAAATCGCACATTTTATACATAATCTGTAGTATTAAATGGTTTTAATACATTATATTACGAGGAGATTATGTATCAAAAATAAAATACGATTTTTATATCACCTGGATTATTTTGAAACAAAGCTTACTTTATGGTAAAATATAAGGTAATAAAACAAGACAGACAAACCTGTCAAGGTTTTGTGATGTTCTATAGATTACACCGAAATTGTATATATTGTATCAATAAATAAATAAAAAAAAAAAAAGCAATATTTATATTCAGTCAAGAATAAAATGTGTTACAGATTTTGAAACAATCATCTCACTAATATATAAAGTGTTACTTCTTCACGCAAAAACTACTGATCGGATTTTAATAAAACTTTACAGTAATATAGCTTATACATCAGAATAACACATAGGCTACTATTTGCAGCGATAACCGACATACACGCGGAGTCGCGGGCATCAACTAGTATTGTTATAAATGTGTTTAGCTCACATAATAGCTGTCTGATCTATAGTAATGAAAAGATAAAAAATGATAGCTGGACCTTGCCACATAGCAATTAATAGAGATCATGCCACAATTAATTTGTCCTGTCTGAGAATCGAACCATTTGAACTCTAATTCAACAATCAGAATCACTAGCAACGACACACACAAACGTACATTTTCAATTTCAAGTTTAGGTTTTTATATAAAACAGATTTTATACCTAAATCCAATCCGAAAATAGTCAGTAAAGGCAGAAAGGCTATAACAATTCAACATTCCTTATTGTACGTCATTTCTTTATACTCTTTTTACTGGTTTGGCCGGCAGGGTCGTGGCAAACTGATCAGATTAGGACTCCAACCGGTTTCTCGAAAACATCCCGAAGAAAAAAATAACAAAAAAAAGACTAATAACAACAAATAACGAGCTCCGGCTAGTGATGACCGAGTGTCGATACGATACGTGAGAAATCTTATCGATAAACGGTTATCGAATTAGTCCACTGACGCAATACTTTCATCAGTTGATGGATGGTTCTGTTACTTATCGTTTTCGATGAAAGAGGTAATGTGTCAACTGTATTTTTATACAACCTTATACAATATCAATATAAAACAAAACAGAAAGGAATCGTGCATTTGATTGTGTAAATCTTTGTAGTCACAAAGTGCTTTGATTCTATGTGTCATTCATCGGCTATAAATCTAAACCGTTACTGCGTAGTAATAGATATTAAATGTCGTCATAAATATAAATCATTCTTCATTAATACGTTTTATGTATTTGAAACGTACTTCATCATAGCAGTTATTTCATTCATCTAAATATGCTTATGCTTTCCATCAGGCAGAGTAGAGTCATTTTGGCAGGGCCAGCCATAAAAAAGAATGAGTCCGTTATTTTTGGTACTAGATAAGAACTGAATATATGTATAACAATTATATTTGTTTGTTTAGCCACTAATCATTGTACTGTTTTGGTCAAAAATAATAATTAACCTCTCTGAAATGACAAATTAAATATTACAGGAAGTATCGATATAATATTAATAAAAGAGCAGCACTAGGAAGGTGGGGCAAGATGAAATTATACGAAAATATTGTAACGATAGTGACAGATGATTATAAGCTGGCGATAAAACATACATAATTCGGAGTTAATAGCCTTCGGGTACAGAGTTAGGCTGGATTTCCAGAGCAGGCGGCTTAAGTGGGTTATGGTTGGGTTAAGTAGAGTAAATTTAAACATAATAATTTATCGATGCGACTTTTTGTGCTAAAGTGGTGAAGGAATAGGTATTGAAAAATGGAAACTTCTCAAACTATACTTTTCCAAAAACACTCTGTCGATTCTCAAACCGAAAAGAACACAGCATTAAATATTGCACAGCGTAAATTTTGTAAGGTTAATGTACAAACCGAACTACTGTCACACTCCAGATACTATCGATAAAAAAACGATTCGATTACCACAAGCATCGGTGTCAATATGTGAACGATCGAGCATAATAATAAATATACATGCAACACTACGTAAAGCTTCTTCTTGGACATGACATACATAATAATAATTCGGTACTTCATGACTTTACATATCAGAATACGATGAAGTCAATCTAAATTTATCTTATTGTATAGAAGTACGAAGTTTTAATGAATAGTTTATATTTACTAGAACAGTTCTGCAACAAATATAGATAGGGATCATGACATCTCGATGTGAGAGAGTATCGATTACTGGATGTTATGTAATAATTACTGAATAATTTTATTATTATCTGCTGAAGAAGGGTATTACGTCAATTTATGTCCCTCCAACATAAAGATATGATACTTCAACCAGACGATGTGGTTGATGACAGCACGGTTAATGGCAGGAACTTGTACAGTATATCTGATTGGCACGAGAACTTTCCTAGCGTGATGTAGGATTAGTAGTTTCTCATAGATACATCTAAACATGTTCTGTACTATTAATAGTGAAGTCATTATCCCATGACTCCTTCAGCGTGACGAACGCAATTTCTATTAGTAAGAACTAACTGATTCTTAATTTGCTCGGAACCAAACGTTGAGAAAAAACAACACTTCTGTTATTATTTTATGGTAAAAATAATGAATAAAAAAATGTGTTTACGACCTGTTTCGCTTTCAGCGAGAAGCAACACTAATTCCCTATAATTCCCTCGTAGTTGATTCGATCAAATCAATTTCCCATCACTAGCTAGTAGATGTATGGATAATCGTGTTGGGCTGGGTGTAATGGTGTAAAGATGATGTTATTTATGATCAGTCTTTTACAAGGCTAAAGGGACAGAGGCGAGTTAAGCTGTGGAATAACTAATTAGTTTTGAGTTCGTCTTTTATGCACTACTATGGAAGCAAATAAAGAGCTAAATCTATACTAATATATAAAGCTGAAGAGTTTGTTTGTTTGTTTGTTTGAACACGCTAATCTTAGGAACCGCTGGTCCGATTTGAAAAATTCTTTCAGTTTTAGATAGCCCATTTATCGAGGAAGGCTACAGGCTATATATCATAACGCTAAGACCAATAGGAGCAGAGCACCAATGAAAAATGTTTAAAAAACGGGGGAAAATTATCACGCTACGGGCAATAAGAGACGTAAACGAAGTTGCGTGGGTCAGCTAGTTGGAGATAAATGAGAAGAACATTGATTGGTAGATACCTGACGAGGTAAAACAATAGTAGGAAAGAGATACGAATTATCTAATGATGGAGAGTTATCTTACTGGAGATTGATAATATAAAAAAATGTAGGTTTTAACTGTAAGGCAAGTAAACAGTAAATTCACTAATAACTTTTTGAAATGCAGAACATTTTAAGGTGTCACAACATGCATCAATTGTAACAAGTGTGAATAAGAAAAAATATACTAATAAAAAAAACAATAATGAAATCAAACAAGTACAATTTTAACAAAAATAAAACCGACTTCAAGGTTCGACTCGATTTCTCTGGGATGCCATCATCAGATCCTAGTTTCCTTATCATGGTACCACCGTCGGGACATCTCCTTTCCAACAAAAGAAAAATCATCAAAATCGGTTCATAAACGACGAAGTTATGCCCGAAAGCACATAAAAAAAAAAAAAATATATATATATACGGTCGAATAGAGAAACCTCCTACTTTTTTTGAAGTCGGTTAATAAGATAAGGAAAAGAAACAAAAATTTAAACAAATTGAAGTTTAGGTTTTATTTTATGATATAGGCACGACAAACGAGCAGACGTATCGCTTGATGGTAAGCGATTACCGCCGCCCATGGACACCCGCAACACCAGAGGCGTCACAAGTGCGTTGCCAGCCTTTGGGGGATGGGGAGGGGGTTGGCGAGAGGAATGGGGGGGGGTTTGGGTTTATGGGCCTCTGGTATCCTCACTCACTCGGTGAAACACAGCGCAAACGCTATTACACACAGATTTTCTGTGAGGCCGTGGTATCGCTCCAATCGAGCCGGCCCATTCATGAATTGATACTACTTCAAGTATTTGCAAGGAAATAACCTCTTTTGGGCAAATCATCCATCTCCATATGGTTCAGCACAGTGGTCTATTAAAGAATGGATCATCAACGAATGATCCATTCCTATACGCCATTTTTAACTGTATAGAAATAATAATAATAATAATAATAAATATTTCCAACATCTTACACACAACGCCATCTAGTCCCAAGCTAAGCAGAGCTTGTGTTATGGGTACTAGACAACTGATACAAATACATATTATACTTTTTTTTTTGTAAATACATACATATTATACATAGAAAACACTCCCTATATACCTAGTATGTGTATTTATAAATATTATAGGTTGTTAAAATATAATGTACTCACCGAAAACAGGACTGAGGTCCGACTTTACAGACAGTTTACCGGGATAAGGTTCAGATTTCTCCTGGAACAAACAAAAACATAACATTAATGACAAATTTCTTTCGAAATCTGCATAATTGTGACATAAATGTCGATAGCAGAAATAAATTAGAAAATATATTATATCTTTACGGCCAGTTTCACCAGTTCTTGATATAGTTTCAGATAGTTATCTTAACAGATAAAAGTTGATGATGAATATACGAGGATTTATATCTGACATACAATATCTCTTTTCGAGACTTTTTTTTTTTTTTTTTATGTTTGATCCGGCCATAATGACTCTACTCTGCCTGATGGAAAGCATAAGCAGAATCCAAGAGTGATGGTCACCATACTGCGAACGCAGACAATGCAACAATGCAGCATGGTGACCCACACCGTGGCGGGCTAGTGATGCTTTCGCATCATTGGGCCTCCGGTCTCACACTCACCAACGAAACACGACAGCATGATCGCTGTCATTTTACGTTGATTTTCTGTGCGAGGGTAGTACCGCCCCGGTCGAGCCGGCCCGTTCGTGCTGAAATCAACGTGGCTCTACTACCTTGTTCTACTTTAATCTTGACTTGTGAATCTAAAACCTGTAGTTTTATTTTATGTGTGATTTTGCCAAAGTGACTCTACTCGGCCTGATGGAAAACATGAGCAGAATCCAAAAGTGGTGGTCACCATAATCAATGTGATTGCAAACAATGAAAACAAAAAGTGTGTGTCCAACACTATCGCAGTCTATTAAGATGCTTCTGCATTTCTTCATTAATATGACAGGTAAGTTGACATTAGACTATCAGAGACTTTATCAGTAAGTAGTGAAACTGGCCATAGTAGCCAGTCTTAGTAATATACTAGCGGCACCCGCGGCTATTGTTGTACCGCGAGTAACGCCGCGGGACAAGGTTAGTCTAAAAAAAAGTAGGCTAAGTTACTCCCTGGATCATCAGCTACCTGCCAGTGAAAGTCCCGTCAAAATTGGTCAAGCCGTTCCAGAGTTTACCCGGAACAAACAGACAGACAGACAAAAAAATTCTTAACTACATTTTTGGTATATGTTCCGTGTATACATACATATGCATTTAGTCAAAACCGGTTATTTTAATATTACAAACAGACACTCCAATTTTATTTACTTTTGTAGATGTATAGATGATGATCTTATCACTATTGACAAAACAAATTGCTAGTTTACAAATAGTCCCAGACTATATTTTAGCACATAAACATCAAACACTGGGTGGGCAATCAATGTAGTCAGTAGACATTTTTTGCACTTCCTTAAATGTCAAGAATAAAACAAACAAGCTAAGGACATCACGATGTTACATCATCTTGTGCTGTAATTGCATTACATACGTTTAAATCAAGTTAGCGGCTATAAAAATATAATAAAATTATTAATAAAAAGTCAATTAGATGATCGTTTTCCCATAAAATTATCGTATTTCCGCTTGTAATAACACGAAACGTCATAATGTCCGCTATCTGTACTATTCGGGAACAATTGACCGTTTGAAATGACTACACCTTACTTTATTGGGGGACTATTAAGGTAGTCTTAGAGATAACTAAAGTAAAATAAATTGTTTTAAATCACAAAAGTTATTTCAAAAAAAATAAAAACGAAAAGCTGTTCAAATTTGAAATTAGAATTGAGAAGATATGTTCTAGTGTCTTAATATTAATTTCTTAGAAAATTAAATATTTAAGTAGAATTTATATTTCTTTTTTGTCTAAGAATAGTTCAAAATATATATTTAGTCAAGATTAAGAATTAGTTGACTGTATTAGCAAAGAGCATTTACCTAGATAATTGTAAGAAAGGCCTTTAAAGTTTTTCCCTTAAATCTATACTAATATATAAAGCTGAAGAGTTTGTTTGTTTGTTTGTTTGTTTGTTTGTTTGAACACGCTAATCTCAGGAACTACTGGTCCGATTTGAAAAATTCTTTCAGTGTTGGATAGTACATTTATCGAGGAAGGCTATAGGCTATATATCATCACGCTCGGGCCAATAGGAGCGGAGCAGCAATGAAAAAGGTTTCGAAAACGGGGGAAAATTATCACGCTACGGGCAATAGGAGACGCAAACGAGGTTGCGTGGGTCGGCTAGTCTTTTACAAGACGTTAATTAGGTTACGTTACCAAGTTATGTTGACTAAATGAATATAATATTGTAATGTAAGAAAAGATAAATCCTTAACAATTACCTAGCCATATATATTTTGGTTCCCATAAAATAATAAATAAATAAACATTTCGGACATTCAACACACAATGCTATCTAGTCCCAAGCTAAACAGAGCTTGTGTTATGGGTACTAGACAACTGCTATAAATAAATATATATTTTTTTTGTAAATACATACATATTATACATAGAAAACACCCAAACTTCGAAACAAATATTAACAGATCATACAATCATTTGGTCCGACCCGGGAATTGAACCCGATACTTGAGGTATACGCTACCACTGCGCCACCGAGGCAGTCATCAAAAAGCAATGACAAATCTCTTAAATTAATACAACAATTAAACTATTCGATAATTATCGTTCAACTAATAGAATAGCGTGTCTAACATACGTCAGTTAAAAGAGGGTCGTAATTGGATAAGTCGGAATCAGTTTACCCCACTCGTACGTGTTTACCCCAAATCAAGGGTAATGGATTTCCTCGTTTCCCGGTAATTTTTACGTGAGATTACCCATGTTGTGTTAACCTGTTTGTCTGTTTGTTGGATGGGGATACTTGAGCACTTTTACGGATGCCTTTAATAAAACAGGAGGGACAATAGGTTTATGTTAGTGTGTTGTGGATTCTGAGGAGATTATTTGGTTAATTTAATAATAATGACGAATTATTAGTTTAAAGGGATTCTAACAGATATATATGTATATATATATATATATTTATAACAGAGAGATGTGATGGAAAGTGACTAGCATCGCTTATGAATATCTGCAGCACACGAGCACGTTGATTTTGAGGAAAGAGAAGCGAAATCTTTTCTTAAAGGTTTAAAGGTTGTATCGGTACAGAAATACCGTCTAGGATAACTTATTCCATAGAGTGGGTCGCGTCGTGATGGGGATGAAAATTGGATTACTTCTACTATATACATTAAAACAGAAAATCGCCTGTTCCAAGTCGGTTAAAATTCAACGGCCCAATACAAAAAATATTTAAAATTTCAAAAAAAAAGCAATAGCGAGTGTTCTACTATTGAGAAACTATCAAATTATATTTCTTACACCTATAAAAATGCTGCTATAATAACATAATAAATATAAAATGCTACCTAACATAATTTAGGAGTGATAGTACGCATCGTGCTGGCATCACTGAAATTGCCAAACAAACCAATAGTTTAAATATTTCCAACCAAAAATGCGATGCACCTGCTTTGTACCAAATGTTTATTATATGTATTTACGACGTAACTGTCGCGTAAATACATCGTAATTATTATAAATAACAATTTATTATATATCTTACTTAACTACAGTTAATTAACTTTTTATGTATGGCCCTGCCAAAATGCCTACTCTGCCTGATTGATGGAAAGCATAAAAGAATCCAAGAGCAGTAGTCACCATACACATTGCGTATGCAGACAATGCAAACAATGCATTGGACTGATTAAAATAGATCAGCTGTACCTCGTTTAATTTTATTAATAGATACTATTACTATTACAAGCTTATCATATCCCTAAGTCCATAAAGAGATATTCTCAAATACAAGTCTCAAACTACAGTAATATAAAATATATCTAAAGAGATAAATAAACTCACTTAATGATGAAAAACTACGAGTGAAACCGGTTAATGAGTATATATTGAACATCTACGGAAGACGTCCAGTTGGATCTCCTTACTCACAAGTGTGAAGGACATATTAAAAAGTTGATAAGAAAGCAATCCGAACCAGCTTGTGAACATAACATTGACATACGATGAGTTCTATAAGTGCTGTAATGGCTGTCTGACCGACAACTAGTTAGGGTTGTCACGTGTACACTTACATCCGTTTAGTCAGCCGATCGTCTATCGACTTTACATTGCATAAAATGAAATCGCTTCCACTGTCTGTCCGCTT
This sequence comes from Spilosoma lubricipeda, assembly GCA_905220595.1. Taxonomy (NCBI): domain Eukaryota; kingdom Metazoa; phylum Arthropoda; class Insecta; order Lepidoptera; family Erebidae; genus Spilosoma; species Spilosoma lubricipeda. Next base: position 8,989,402 of record HG992299.1, read on the forward strand.
AGATCTTTTAAACTGATTTTGATGCAGTTTTCAGCAATATATAGAGTGATTCAAGAGGAAGGTTTATTTGTGTAATACATGCATATTATAGTAGAGGATATCCGTTGATGTAAAATACTTCTGTATGAAGTTGAGCCGGGTCGCTAGTTGAATAAATAAGGCGATATTTCATACTAGTTTACTATTAGTGAACTATTCAAATCTGTTGATAATTTTAAAATTAAATTATATCCCAGTAAACTTATTAATAAATCTCTGCGTGAAACCAGTTAAACTACGAAAAGTACTTAATATTGAATTATAGTTACTTCAATGATACTACACAACAAACTATGTACGGGATACGTCAGATAAAATTAATTTAAACAATATCAGGAGCTTCAACATAAATTACAAAATCAGAAATAGTAACAAGAGTACAGTTACGAACGCTTGACAACCCTGCAGTTAGTTTATACACGGTCAATGGGCCGTCTCGCCCGGGGCACTTATTACAGCTGACCCTTCAAGGAAATTCTCTTATATCAATTACTTAGCTGCGACAACCCTGACTTTAGTGAGATTCTCGTTTTTTGTAAGTTCCAAAGTGTTGATTAAATTCTTGTTACGGAGCCGGTTTTTGGACATGTCAACGTTTTAAGTTGTCAAAACAGATTTAATTACTGATAATGTTTGTATTGAACAGTTGGTCTTTGAGTTTAAAACAAATTGCTCGGTTTATTTAGTCTCACTATTGACCTTGTAGTAACTTAAGGAACTTTTAGTCAGGTACAGTCACCCACATAAAAAAATCATCAAAGAAAATAGTAGTTAAAATAACATGTATTTAATAGCGTACTATTTATTGACTAGATATTTCGTTTGCTATATGTATCTTTAATCCAAAGAGTAGCTACATGGTCTTTTGAATTGATGTATAAAATTATCGTTTAAAAAAACAAAGGAAACAAATGCGATAAATGTGTACGCTCCGGTACACTTCTATATCAGCAATCAGACCTTGCCAAAAATGACGCGTCTGCTGGTTAAGTATGGTAATATTACTTTCTGTTCTATCAATATTATCATTAATATCATGAATTAATTACGATGTGACTCATGATAACTATCAGTGGTAAAATTCCTGTAAGTAGTCTGACTACAGAAATTTAGTCTAGCACTACTAGCTTATAAAATAATGTTTTGTAAAGTACATTACATAACAAAAATGAAACCGACTTCAAGGTTCGACTCGATTTCTCTAGGATGCCATCATCAGATATTAATGTCCTTATCATGGTACCACCGTTGGGACATCTCCTTTCCATTGAAAAAAGAATAATCAAAATCGGTTCATAAACGACGAAGTTATGCCCGAACACACATAATATATATATATATATATACGGTCGAATTGAGAAACCTCCTCCTTTTTTTGAAGTCGGTTAAAAATATAGCATCATCGTTATCAAATTGATGAACCTTTTCCTGGAGTGGAGGTATCGACCTACAATCCACACTGGTCAGGTTGTTAGCATAGGGTTTGTTTATTTTATATTACATCACAAAATTTAACTAACTTCGACGACACTTCCATGTTTGATTGTCACTTAACTCAATTTAAAAAAAGCATAGGTACCAAACTACATACCTACGTCTTCAAACAAAAAGTAAGATATCAATAAAATGTCTTTTATTTTTTACTTTGTAGAGCAAACATGAAAAAGACTGGTCCGTTTGACATTCGTCTCGACGGTAGCGACATCTAGATGTAATGATAAAAGCAATTAAGGCCCTTTAAGGAATATAATTGATGGTCACCGTATCGTAACAGCCGCAGGTTCGATGACTGTGTGGAAAAAAAATGATGTAACACACAACTACCTTTTATTAATTACGTTTTATGGACAGTCAATGTGTGTAAAATTTAATTAGATAAACGAATTAATTACAAAGAAATGTTTTATTTTTTTAAATACACAAATATTTATCGTTTCACGTTCTTGATAAAAGTAGGTAACAAAACAAATGGTCATGTTTTTCACACAACTCTTCTGGTTTGGGTTGGTACTGAACTCACGACCTCTAGCTTAGTAGTCAGGATTACTAACCACTAGTTCAATAGGCTCGTTGTGTTGTGTTTACACGTTGATACACCACACTGAGAGCTTATTTGCTGTGAAAGCAAGTCCCTATAAAATCCGAAAATGCTAAAAACTAGCCTAACAGCAAAAGAGTTTAAACAGATAACTGTACCAGTTTAGTCAGAGCGTAGAGCCTGTAGGCTTCTTCTGTTCAAATTTAAAGGTCCCAACAATGTTAAAACTTTTTATCAAATTCTTCTAGAAATTATTTGATATAACTTTATGACTGATAATAAAATGGTAACTAATATATTCGAACATAAAAATAAATAAATTAATGACATTGCACGAGGCCGCACCTTAATTACTGTAATTTTTTTTATCTTTTTTTTTAAATACATGTCGTGTCTATAAGAGCTGATGCTTAGATAATGCGCCAATTAAGGGCTTCCAGAGTCGGTGTTAATTACGGATATCATATGACATTTGTGGAGATAGCAAAAAGTATACATATATGTACACCTTTTCACACATATATGCACAATAGTAATAAAACAAAATGATGGATGTTATTCGTATGTTCTTGAATGATGTAGTTTGTTGTTATTTGTCTCAGTGCTTCTTATCGTCGGTATGTGAGTGTTATAGTTGTCGTCTAGGTTTTGATTCCTGTGTCGGTTAAATTGTTGACTTGTTTTTCATTAAGAAATGTTAAGTGGTATCATACCAAGTCAATAAGTCTTCTCTGTACGTAGAGGCATAGGTCCTACAGTAAACTGTTGAAAGACTGTTGATATTGACTGGACAGAAACGATTCCCTTTTTTTAAAGTGTAAAAACTCTCGAATACTTTCTGTGTCGCAAGGAACATTACAAACATTTTACATTAGAAATTTAGTTTATCGCATAAACTGTTACCTCATGTTGGAATCGAACTAACAACACATAGCGCAGTAGAAAGTGGTATTTCGCTGCAGTTAACATATTATGTTGACTTCATTATCACTTCTAAGATATACAATATATGCAATACATAGTATCTTTATATATATAATTCTTCTGTGAGTGTGTATGTCACTGAACTACTCTCAAACGACTGGACCAATTTTGATGAAATTTTTTGTGTGTGTTCAAGGGGATCTGGGAATGGTTTAGATTCACAATTTTGTCCGCTGGACAATTGTTTTTTAATTATTTTTTTATTTATTAGTAGTTATGGCAAAACGACGTTTGCCGGGACAGCTAGTACATGTATATAATACTAGTTGTTGCCCGCGGTTCCGCCCGCGTATATGTCGGCTATCGCGGCAAATAGTAACCTATGTGTTATTCTGATGTATAAGCTATATTACTATCAAGTTTCATCCAAATCCGTTCAGTAGTTTTTGCGTGAAAAAGTAACAAACATCCAAACATCCATCCATCCTTACAAACTTTCGCATTTATAATATTAGTAGGATAAGATTATACGCCAGACACGTAAACATGACTGTCGTATTATAATATTAACTAGCAATAATTATGTGGTATTATACAGTAATCAGCAGGTGTTAGTTTGTGGTCAATTGTTTGCAAATTAACGGGTGCTAGATAAATATATTATTCAACAAACCGACTATTGACAGCTGTTTATTAGCCCTTTATCAGTTCCAGAAAAAATACATCTACTAATCAACTTTTTTTATACATAATATGCTATAAGGTTCTTTCAATTTAAACCATAACACCTGGACCTAAGGCATTTATTTAAATAGAAAATACAGTGATCACGGATTCATTAGTTCAGAGAACTTTCAGTCCTTCAATTAATATAAACGGAGCACTGTCATCATAATTTTGTCATAAGGATTTTTTATAAATTTCCAACCGACTTAAAAAAATAACAAGTTCTTATTTCCTCTATAATTTATATTCGTTCCCTCAAGACTTTACAATTTAGGAACCATTTATGACCTGCGCAAGACCCTTTTTACAACATTTTTCATTGATATACCGTTTATTTTGGTCATAGCATGAACTTATATCATCTATAGTAAACACAAAACAAAATACAATAGTTAAATAGCCAGTAGTTAAATAGAAGTTAATAAAAAAAACTTTTGTTTTCTAATATCAATAGATTAAGGAAAGCCATGGAAAGCGTGGGAGAGCCGCGCTTCGGCATGAATGGGCCAGCTCGACCAGAGTGATACCAGGGCCTAACAGAAAACTGAACTGAAAACGCTATAAAATAGCGCTTGCGCTGTGTTTCATCGAGTGAGTGAGGATACCAAAGGCCCATACCCCCAACCGCTCCCCTTATACCCAAAGGCCGGCAACGCACTTGTGACGCCAAGTGGTGTTGCAAGTGTCCATGGGCGGCGGTAATCACTTAAAATCAGGTGATATGTTCGCTCGTTTGCCACCTAGTCCATAAAAAAAAGTAACTAAAATCACATCCCGATATCGAAGTAGGGAGTAGCAGTAGCCATGCCACTGCGTCTACTTACCCTGATACAAAAACAAAACAGATAATATCATTTTAAATAAAAATAAAACAATTATCACTGAAATACATTATCGAATATGTACTTCAATTATCGGATTAAAATTAAAAATCATTTGCTTGTAATTCCATTTATAATCGGCGTTTCGATCTGCTACCTTGAAACGCAAGAAGTAGCAATCTATGTCATGTTTTCTTAAGTTATATTGTTTGCGCTAATCTTATAAATCTCAATATCTTAATCCCCGGACGGCAGTGATCGATGTTATTACAAATAGTGCTTTATCTAGGTATATACCTAAAGGCAAATCCATTTCGAACTGATAAGTAACTTATCACAACATGTAGGCGTTACAATCTAGTGCACTGCTGAGTTAATATATGTTATGTAAGTTCTTTTTTTTAATATTTACCTAAATAAACGTATTAAATATGAAGAGTAGTTGCAGTATGATTTCACCATAGTCCGACTAAAATCTATACTTAAATAAATAAAATGAGAGTGTCTGTTTGTAATATTAAGATAAACGCTTTTTACTAAATGCATATGTATGTATACACGATACATATGCCTAAATGTATTTAAAAAAAAATTTTGACTATCTATATGTTTGTTCCGGATAATCTCTGGAACGGCTAAACCGATTTTGACTTTCACTGGCAGGTAGCTGATAATCCAGGGACTAACTTAGGCTTTTTAGACTAACTTTGTCCCGCGCCGTTACTCGCGGTACGGCGATAACCGCGGGTAACACCGGGGGGTTCAGCTAGTTATAAATAACTATGTCTGTCTACATTCACGGCTACATTCCTGAACCAATTTTAATAAAATTTTAGACATAGGGTACTTTTTGCCGCGATAATCGACGTACACGCGAGGCCACAGGCTATACTACTTACACGATAACAGAAATTACATCAAACTTAAGTAAACATTTAGCTTTACCGAACTAATATATTGCAATAACTTGCGCTAAAAAGGACTAACAATAATATCGATTAATTTTTAAATATTTAACACGATTACAGCACTAGATGAAAAGATAAACTAGACGGAGATAAAAATGTTTTTAATTTCAGTACAAAAACAATCTAATCACGAAATCGTCAATTTGAAACAATAATTTATTACTCGATTTTATGATAAACTGTATCACGAAAGCGTATCGATATAGAATTAAAATACTTCGCCATGTTGAGTTTGTTTCGTATGTTAATTTGGTACCAAGATGTGGTACTTAATTAGGTATACCAATAAAACAAGGGTAATCAACGGGTTCGATTAACAAGAATACAAGCGATTAAAGTTGTAAAGAAATATATGCCATCAGAGAGAGAGAGATAGAGAGAGCAAAGTCATCTTGGCACTAATATATAAAAAATCAAAATCTTGTAGATTCCATATACTTTTATGATTTATCTACAAAGGAGCAAAACAGAGGCATATCAAACATAGTACAAAGCGATATCGAGAGCTTTGGTACAGAGGTGACGTATTCAACTGATGTGCTGAAGTCTCGGTTTCGATTCCCGGGTCGAACCAAATGGTTATATGAACTACAAATATTTGGTTTCGGTGTCTGTTTCATAGTAAAAGCTGCGTTAATTTGAAACTAGATGGCATTGTGTGCCAGATGTCCGAAATATTAGATGCCTTATTTTTACAAAGGGAAACTTAAAAAATAATAGTATAAAAGATTATTTATATTCCTTGTGTTTTGGTGAGTGGATCCCGAAAGACATAGAAGCACTTGATGAATGTGGAAGTATGGAGAAAGGTACGTAAGAAGGTTTCAAATGGTCTCTGGTTACAAAGCTCAGGAACAAAGCATTACTGTATTATGCTGAACATAGACCTCTACTTAAAAAAGAGATGTAATTATAATGAAACAACGAATTTATTACGAGTTTTGCTTATCAAAATAAGACTTGACAGATGAGTCATTCACAGACGATTTTAGCGGAGCAAACCAATTCATTATATCCTTTATATGGTTATGTTAAAATACTTCCAGATGGCCAGACACCGGATACTTGTAATTCATTGATACGCTACTTAATTTTGCCCATAATATACTAACAGTTTTGTGAATGATAAAATATTAATTCAAAGGACATTTATACACCAGATAAGATACCCAATTTAAGCAACGGTGTTTTTATACGCAAATAACAATTAAAATTCTGGATACCTTTTTTAATGGAATCCAAATAATTGACTTTTCAATTTGGTACCATTAAATATATCGTTGTGTTGGTACCCGTGGTGTAATAAATGGTGATACTAACAAATGCACTTCTCAGAAAGGACGACGATCTTTGCCTTTTATTTTTTTTTCTCTTCGCATCCTTCGCTTTCGGTCACGAAGATCTTTTCGAAAGTTAAATAGTGGAAGTAGCCTTTATGATGACGTCATTGCTGAATTATTTCTATACGGATACGTTGTGTTTGGAGATATCTAGAGTCTAGAATGACTGATTAGTATCGAGTGGAACAAAAAGAGTTAAAAACAGCTTTAAAACGTAATACATTGTAGGTATTATCACATCGTTTGTTTGTTCACACGCAATTAGAACCCCTCCCGTATCATTAGCACCGGCGTACGAACCGGGCCTGAGTAAACTGCGCCTGTCCCTCTCACACATATAGCATTTGTGTTGCCAGCTCACTCACCCAGTTTGATTGAGGATCTCGATTGTCTAGCTGCCGTTTGATTCCGGATTTCTATCAAACGATTGGTGTTGAAAGTTTACTCTGTCTGTTTGTCCACTGGGGCTTGGCGCCAATATATTGTATTGATGTATATTATACGATTTTACAAACACAAAATTTACAAACATTAAATTCTTAAGGTTTGACGAATAACTACTGAAAACTACTGAAAAATTACACTTCATACAAGGCTTATTTCATTTGGTTTGTGTCTATTTCCTTTAGTTTTATTACTCTCATCATCATTATCTCAACTATAAGACGTCCACTGACACAAATTATGCGTAGCAAAGACTTATGCCTTTCTTACGACTTCCAAGAACAAATGGAAAAAAAGCTTAGGACAGCCGCGCTATTCAAATTTAACCAAAGAATTATTGCGCACATTTTGCACTACCTGGCTCGTGTAACTTTGGTTCGATTTTTCATTTGGAACCAGTAATTCCTGAGATTAGAAAAGAAAAAAGAAACCTTGCTTTTCAGAAGGGAACGTAATATAATGATAAAGAAAGGCTTGATGACGGTAGACGAGAAGAGGACTGTATATGTCAGGAACTCCGAGTGGGATTGGGGGGTGAACATATGTAATTGTTTGTTCATCACATCATGGCCAAATAAATCCACTTCTGGACATAACCCCCTCCGTAGAGTGGCGATATGGCCTACTATACTAACTCATCTATACAAATAAATAAAATTTTAGTGTCTGTTTGTAATATTAAAGTAACCGCTTTTTAATAAATGCATATGTATGTATACACGGTACATATACCAAAAATGTAGTTAAAACCTCGTAAAGTTTTGACTGTAGACAACTAACTGAAGTATTATTTATTCGATAAATAATGTATGTAGGTATATAAAACGTTATATAACTAGGAAGAAAATAAATATTAAAACACCTAAGCCAATGTAATCCAACGTTAATGTCGTGTATTAAATATCTTTAGATAAGATATATTGAGAACAAAACTAATTTGCACCTTATGCCATTATATTACGGTTTTTATTACCACTAAATGCAGAAATTAAACGTTATCAGTGATCAAATTTGGACTAAAGAGAATTAAATTCGTCTTTACCAGCTTTTGAGGGATTATTTTTGAGACCTTATTAGTAAAGCAAATTGATTGAATCACTCATTGTCAAGGAATATTATCATAAGGTATAAATAATCTCTACTTCCTTAAGGTGACAAAATAATATAGAAATTATAGAATTACTAGGGTTCGCCCGCGACTCCGCCCGTGTGTATGTCGGTTATCGCGGTAAAGATCTTCCCACAGATCATATAACAAACTAGTTGAACCCCGCGGTTATCTTCGTACCGCAAGTAACGCCCCGAGTTACTCTAAAAAAGTAGCGTATATTACACCCTGGATGATCAGCTACCTGTCAGTGAAAGTTCTATCAAAATTGGTTCAGCCGTTCCAGAGATTACTCGGAACAAACAGACAGACAGACTGATAATTTTTTTTAAATATTTTTTTGGTATATGTACCTTGTATACATAAATATGCATTTCGTAAAAAGCGGTTATTTTATTATTACCAACACTCCAATTTTATTTATTTGTATAGACTAGCTGTGTCCCGTTGCTTTGTACACGTGACATTTGGATTTTCAAGTTACTTTTAATTTTTCCCCGTTAAAACCTTTCCTGGACTACAACAAACATTTCAAAACCAAAATCAGGTAAATCGGCCCAGCCGTTCTCGAGTTTTAGCGAGACGAAAGAACAGCAATATCCTATCCTAATTATTATAAATGATCTGAGGTCCTACCCTCAACAATCTAAGTGTCTCTGATTATTATAATATTTTAGATACAAATGTATGAGTGACTTGACGATTTCATATAAATTATTTATGACCAATCCCTCAGCTAAACACAAGGCTAGTGGGTATACCATGACCACGTAGACAGAACCGGATATCCTTGTGGTGTTTGTGTTGTTAATCCTAATGACTATAATCTGAGATGCTGCGTGACATGGCGTCTAGAGTTACTCTTAAGAGAGCATAGTCCATCATGTCGAGATAAAGAGGACGCTGTGTTTGTTTGTCATGGATCTGGTGTGGATCTTAGCTATCTACTAATAAGGAGTTTGGTAGAAATAGTGCGTATTTAATGTCCAATATAAATTAATCTCAATAAAAAATTAAATAATTAAGATTTTTATTGACACACTGACAAAGCATTTTAAACCTTTTTTTAGTTATATAAATTGTTACGCTTGTTGGAGAGATAAGACCTAGAACTCATCAGTAAGTATCTGTGTATATGGAAACATGAATCTGCTCTGGTTAGTGAATACATAACATGCAGACTAACTCCTAATACTCTCAGTAAATCACAATTATGACGTTAACAGATAATAAATAAGGACCTAGGAGTAGAACATTCCAAGGATCTCTAAGCTGTTTTGGTAAATTATCATAAACAGAATGAAATCTCGTTACCATTTACTTATTGTTAAAAAGCCTGGGGCAGCTGTGCTGTAGGTGATTTGAAATACTTCAGTTTTACGACAACAGTGGATAACTGCCACTCGAAACAATTTCTCATTAGAAAACGTCCAGTCCAAATTCAATAAAGCAAAAGACGATAATTTACAGTTATTATCCTCGGTGACCCCGCAAAACACCCACCAGAGAGCGCCCGTTCCTCGCTGTCAGAAAAAACAACTCAAAAGAACCAAAACCTTGTATGGCGAGAAAAAACTTTGTACAATGCCCTAAAGAAAAAACAACCTTACACCTACTAAATTAGAATTCATACTGTAAGGTAGAATATTGAAATAGTTTTAAGCGCACACTCCCAAAAAGGAGCTTTATTTCAGAAGCGAGAAAGCCTAAAGTGAATTATGGAAATTACTTTTTGAAACTTCTCTTTTAAAAAAGATTTTAACGTATTGGAAACTAGGTCCGAAATCCTTTGGCGGTGGAATAGTTTTTTTTAAAAAAGAAACGATCTCGTTTGGCGGGCGTACCTGCGCTCGCGCAGACGAGGCCTGTATTTATGGCGCCTGGCTCGTGCACCTCTCAGGAACCAAACCACGTGGTGCGTAGCTTCGGTATTAAAAAGCTTGTTAGGATAACTGTTAGTTTCCCCTCATTACGGCTGGGCAAATTTTCGTCGAAGAAAAAATATGATATGTAATTTTGGATTTAAGTATATGCAGTTTTGTAAGATAACCGCAGGAGTAAATGCATGGTTGAGGTTTGTCCGGTGAAAGTGGTTTTAAGAGTATCTTAATAACAAAATATACGTATATTGCTGAATTTTCTATGTTAAAGTTTAATGTGCTTACAATGAATAAGTTGAAAAACAAGTAAAGGACCCACATATTTGATAGTTTTTTTTTAAACACGTGTTTCACAAGACTAGTTAATTGGTCAACATTGAAACGTAATATTTTTATATTTTTTATAGATATGGATACCACTGGTTTAATATGTAAGTAATAAGTGTACACATACAGAGCACATATTTTTGACGGCATTATTTGTAATGGCAACCCTAGTTGCATAGTGAAGATTTTTTTGTTAATGGCGCCAAGCCCCAAGGAAGGAACATAATTTGTATCGAAGTTGGTACAGCGATTGAATGTGATGTTTTTAGAACAAATAATTGTGCTATGACCATAATTATTTGCTCTGGTACCGGGGTGTAATTTATCTATACAAATTAATAAAATTGGAGTGTCTGTTTGTAATATTAAAATAACAGCTTGTTAATCAATGCATATGTATGTATACACGATACATGTAACAAAAATGTAGCTAAAAAAATTTTTGTCTGTCTGTCTGTCTGTTTGTTCCGGGTAATCTCTGGAACGGCTGGACGGATTTTCACGGGATTTTCACTGGCAGGTAGCTGATGATCCAGGGAGTAACTTAGGCTACTCTTTTTAGACTAACTTTGTCCCGCGGCGTTACTCGCGGTACAACAATAACCGCGGGTAACACCGCGGGGTACAGCTAGTCTATAATATGTATGTATTTAGAAATATCTAGGTATGTATATCAGCATATAGCATAGCAATAGGCTATGGACTATGGCTATCGGACGACAACATGTAAGGTTACATTAAATAATAATAAATATTTCGGACATCTATCACATAACGCCATCTAGTCCCAAGCTGGTATACTTTGTGTTATGGGTACTAGACAACTGATACGAATACATATTATTTTTTATTTTTTTTTGTAAACATCTGCATATTATACATAGAAGACACTCAAACTTCGAAACAAATATTTTTAGATCATACAAACATTTGGTCCGACCGGGAAGGGAATCGAACCCGAGAACTCACGAGGCAGTCAAAGATTAGATTCTTATTGTAACAGTAAAAGTACACTTATTTTTCCTATACTGCTAAGTATTTTTAAGTAAGATATAAGGGTAGTATACTATAGTTGTCACTACACGTTTTCTTCCTCTCTGTTGTCATATTCTAAGATACGAAACCAAATTTGCAACAATGTAGCAGAACGAACCGATTTTTTGTCGAATTAGCAAAAACGCAGGACAGGAAACTTAAGTAGTTTGTTAAATGATTAATTGACTAAAACGACCATGGGGACTTAAGTAAATTATCTCTCTAATTGGCTGTTAATACTTCTTTAATGGTCCAGAGACCCTGGAGTTCATGATGAGCGCATCGGCTTAAAGATTACGCCCACTGATTTGTGGAATTACATATATTATTATACTATTTGTACGTGATGGCAAGTGGTTTTCAGTAGTCAGACACATCCCCTGTCCAGTTACTTGTGAGTTACTAAGTATTTCTATTACAGTAATTACTTTCTTCTCTTCTGTTTTAGATGTGCAAATACCAATATAAAACATATACGACATCACTTTCACTTTAAAGATTCATTTCAAAGTTATTGAAGTTATGTATATGTATGTATTTATCAAAAAACTATAAAAGAACTAAGTTTCGTGCAGGAACATAACAAAAAAGACTTCGTTTTGAATTGGAATGATTAAAGTAATTAAAGTTCAGCTAGTTTTACAATATAATGATCATATTGAGAAACCTTTGAATAAAGATATTCTTTAGAAAACGTCAGATAAAGGATATTCTTGTTAAAGTCTTTGAAACAGGCTTTCTTCTGGATTAATATAGATGTCTAACACTAAACAACACTATATCTAAAGTGGCAGATCATAAAGTGGATATCCATTATACTCCAAACGGGTCAAAAAATATGTTAGTGTTTTCTAAAAATAACTCTAATATTACATGATATCGAGACTGTAAGAGACTTTTAGGAATATTATAAACTTTGTAACGATATGTTTACAAGTTGCTATAAATAGATGTTATTAAACTTGAGGAGCTATACCCGTTACTATAATCTGAAGAACATTATGTATGCTTATACTTTAGTATACTAGTTGTTGCCCGCGGGTCCGCCTTCGTGTATCTGGGTTATCGCGGCAAATAGTAGCCTATGTGTTCCTGTGATGTATAAGCTATATTACTGTAAAGTGTTATCCAAATCCGTTTAGTACTTTTTGCGTGAGAGAGTAACAAACATCCATCCATAGGAGGATATGCGTAGTTCTTTACTAAGTTTTCATTACAGATTATATCTGTGTTAAAATAGCAATTATAGACGGGTTTTTTTTTTGAACAGGGTCGAAAATATCTATGATTCTCTTTTTTCTCCTGGTGATGCAGGAGCCAGGAGTGTGTGGTGTTTCTACTAAAAACCACCTCGACGGCGTTAGATCCTGGGAGAACTGAGGACTGACATACGGGTAGGCGACCCTGAATTCTTCGAACTACTGCTTTCTCCGTCCTGTTTTCTTATTGGGGACTTATGGCAACTTAAAACTATATAAATATTAGCTGACAGGGCAAACGTTATTTTGCCATATGAAAATATTTAAGGATAGGTCACCCTTACCATTTAGGGGTATGAAAAATAGATGTTGTTCGATTCTCAGACCTACTGAATATGCATATAAAATTCCATAAAAATCAGTCAAGCCGTTTCGGAGGAGTATGGTAACTAACACTGTGACACGAGAATTTTATATATTAGAAGAAGATAAACGTTCACAAGGTAGGTAGGCGTCCATTAGGCGACTAGGTATAAAAACGACCGTCCAAAATACTACCTCAAATAAAATTGGCGACAAAATGACGTCGATGGTGAATAGGATTTCATACTAAAGTCACTTACTGGTGTCTTTAAAATATTCTTGAGACACAAAACGATCAGTCACAAAAACTACGTGTCGAAACACCGCAAAATATTTCTTCGGAACTATGTCAGCAAAATAGTTATTTAGACGGTGGTTTATCCTTCACCATTATTTACAAGTATTTGAAATGCTATCTAATGACTACACTTGTCATTTGTTTATTTACGAACAATAGTATTTATTAAACATTGGTCTCAACAGGAGATTTCCCGTTCTTCCTCCACAATAGCGAAATACTCCACCACAATGACACCGGATGGTCTCACTTGGTTTTGTTTACCTTTATTTGTATTAAATAATGCACAAAAAATGAGATGGAACGAAAGATAAGGTGGGACCCTGTCGATTTTAATCTAAACCGTCTGTCTAAAGATGGATCATTTTTGTGTGAATTGTGTGCGCTTTTAAGCATAATTCCTTCTTCTCGGTAAATGTTTTGAGTTTTTCCAGGATCTAAAGCCGCTTACAAGCTTTCTAGGCTCTAAAAATTGTCGGTTTATATTACCATCTTGTGAATTTCTGCTATTATTTATATTACATCTTTTAAATTATTTATTTTACACTTCCTTCTAAATGGATTGCTTCAGGCGGACTTAATTATAGGCTACGTGTTTTTTGTCAGATAACCTTTCGGTGATCCATAGACGGGCTTTGCAGGTGTATAATTAGGAGTATTTACTTAGTCACAAGGTAAAAAATATGTACATTTTTAGTGTTTTATTTGCATCTTTAATATATAATTGGTATTCAACTTTCTCAGTTGCATAATTGTAAGATCTCGAACGGTTTTGTGAGGGTTCGAATACGGTTTAAGTAAGACATTATAAAAAACTTCAGAATCCATAACTAAACAAACGCTCTCCTTAGTTAGCTTTTCCTATGTACGTTTCTATCATCGTACTCTATGCAAATACATAAAATTGAAGTGTCTAATGTAAATGTATCATCATGTATGTAATGTTCCAAAAAAGTTTTTTATTGAAATCTTTGCAATACTCACGTATTTCTAACACGGCATTTATTGATATACACATTTAATATACGAATTAAATTAACTAAGTAAGTTTACCAAATACTATGTTTTTTTTTTTTAATCCCACCCACACGCCCACCGCTGTAACTCCTGTACACCAGGATCAACAGCAGTGACCCACGAACACACCGAGTTATGACACTCGGGAAGTCCCAGGAAAAAATATTAACTGTCTTGGAACCCGCAACGAAATTAATCAGAAGAAAAACAGGAGGAGTTGGAAATATGATAAGTCCACTATATATACTATGTTTGTCTTATATTGGTTTATCGTATTAATCCGTAAGATCAATAAAGGATTCATTACTAAAACACGAATTTCTTTCTGAATCCAAACCGGATTTTATTCACTTTTACAACATTCCCATTAAATAAACCAAACTCTCATAACAATTTCACGCATCATCAAAAATGAACATACCATCAAAAGCAAAAAAAAAAACTCTTGGATTTTAATCCCAAAAGATGCTATCGTTTTCACACGGCTAAACCTCGACGACCAAATATTTTTCCACACATACATACAGGATGGACAGCCGTTAAGATAAGACCCTGATTGTCGCCAAACAAATATAGCACTATCTTAATCCCTTAAGACTTGGGTACCATCAGATAGGGACATCAGAAAAAGTTTTTTTTAGTAGATAATGTAAAGTGGAGACGTTTATTCAGTAACTGTAAGCATAGACGAAGACAAAACTGCGTTATGAATCTCTCTTGTCACTCTGTAATTTTCTTTAAACTTATTTCAACGCTTTCTCATATAACAGCCCTTAAAAGAACAGCGATGAATACCGTAGCCACACGATACCGTAGTTCGATCGTAAGCTCGAAAATTCGAGACCCTTTTAAAAATATTTAGAAACAAATATACAAAGAAACTTTTGAGATATCTAAAAAACGATGCATTCCAAGATATACAAAATTGCACTTCACCACAAAACGTCGGACCACAATCTACACATCCTTGATATAAGAAGCATGTTGAAGCATCGACCCGGCACTCATTACGTTCACAAGTGGCAGTTTCAGTAATTTCACTAACAGCACTCTCAAACACTTGAGGTCTCTCAGACTGTTACAAACAAAAAACACTAACCCTTAAAGCAATGGGAAATTAATGTTTTAAGCCTTTGTAAAGCGTTTACAGAAGGGTGTATAGAGTTTCTGCACTCTATACTTACTGCTAACAGTATGGTTTCCTACGTTTGCTATAAAAAGAAATTTCGTTGGCAATGACTCAGCATTCTCAAAGTTCTTTTCAACTACGGTAAGGAGATCTTTATTAATATTAAAGGACTCATATTAAACAGTTCCTAATGTTTGCTTTATTTTATAGGCGTTAGAGTTTATTATTAATTAATAAGTTTGCGAAATAGGTTAAACAGTGTAGATTTCAGGCAGTTGTCGCAGTTTATTGTTCTTAATATACACTTCAATGCTCTTGAACATAATAATATATTTGAAGATAAATAAAAATAGCAACAACCGATTCTTTCATAAGCGGTATTTGTCTGCAGTTTCCAATTTTCAGTATCGTCTTTAGTATTAGTCTAAAGTACTCTAATCACTTAACATTTTTGTTTCCAATAATGTTGTAATTAATTTCAATAATCTCACTTCATATTTGTATGCCAAAACAAAGCAATATATGATATGATCAAAATACACCTGGTACTAACTTATGTTCTATGCAAATAAATTTCATTTCATAAGGCATTGCTTTTATTTCTCTAGTAGTAAGCATATGAACTTAGTTCGTGTATAAAAAATCGAGTATGAAGTTATCGCTTGTGTAAAATACTTACTGTAGGTAATTGAGCAAGCTATACTGCAGTGTTGATGTTAAAGAAAATGCACTAAGTAGGTATATGCATGAATTACTGGTACTATTAAGCGTAGTAAAATTGAACGAACAGTACTAGGGATGTTCTACATCATTGGACGCGTTAATTCATTGTAAAGCAGGTTTGAAGGTTGGGTTATTGGCAGAAACGGACGAAACAGGTTATAATGCACTGATTATTATGGTCACACGGCCTCGTCACGCTCACATTGAATCCCGTTCTGACAGCTGTCTGTTAGAACCTTAAAGTAATAATAAAGTTATGGATATAAACATTTATTCATTCAAATCTATTTATTGCCTTGCATATATATTTAAAGGTAAGTTTAACAATCTTTCATCATTATCTCAACCGAAAGACGTCCACTGTAAGACATGGGCCCACCACAACATTTGGTTCTGTGTGTCCGCATCCAACAGTTTCAAGCGACCTTCACCAGATCGTAGAACCAACTTTATGGTTGACACTTTATCTTTCAGTCTACATCTAAAGATCTAATAAGTCTAATGGTTTGTGTTCGTATATAAATATAGTCTTTCCCTCTCTAACTTTCTCTTTCTCAATATGAGTAACAAGCTCGTGCCCAACAGCCACATAATTGGCGGAACTGATTTCGCAGAACTTCACAATTCTTGTGCTAAACCAATAACGGCATCAATCATGAAGAATCGTGTGATGAATTCCTTTGCCAGTTGCATCGAAATTACACCAATAAATCGCTTCTGGCGCCACCTATCGGTTAAAGTGGTTATATTTGTGTGTCTGGAATTTATTATTCAACCTCATTACATGTAGACTGCGTGATATTTTATTGTGGTATTTATAAAGTTTATGGCGAGCGATTTTGCCGTACTTAATATGGAACAAAAGATTTTTGTTACTTTAATATAAATTTTATTATGTAAAATTGTTATATATTCAAACGCAAAAGGATTTTGGCATTCTGTATGTTACTACTTGCATAATAGGAGTGTCTTGAATAAGTCAAATGAAAATTGTAGCAAATTGTGGCAAGTAACAATAAAATCAGTTAATCGCTTAGCAATTAGTGCATTGGGACTGCTTTAAATTAAGAGACACACATTGTATCAGACGATTCCACCACACACTAGTTAAAGCATCTACTATATCATGACTAGTTGTCGCCCGCGGCTCCGCCCGCGTATATGTCGGTTATCACGGCAAATAGTAGCCTATGTGTTATTCTGATGTATAAGCTATATTACTGTAAAGTTTCATCCAAAACCGTTCAGTAGTTTTTGCGAGAAAGAGTAACAAACATCCATCCAAACATCCATCCATCCTTACAAACTTTCACATTTATAATATTAGTAGGATGATGACATAATTATATTATTTGTTCAGGTTAGGAATCATCGTTACCGTGGGAGAGCCACGCTTCGGCATGAATGGGCCGGCTTGACCGGAGTGATACCACGGCCTCACAGAAAACCAGTGTGAAACAGCGCTTGCGCTGTATTTCACCGAGTGAGTGATATGATATCGGAGGTCCATACTCAACCTCTCCCCCCCATCTCCCACAGGTCGGCAACGCACTTGTGACGCCTCTGGTGTTGCAGGTGTCCATGGTCAGTCGTAACCGCTTACCATCAGACAATACATCAGCATCGTTTGACTATTATTCCATAAAAAAAACCCACGACCCGTGGCCCAGCAGTCAGGATTACTAACTAGTAAAGGTAAAATTCGCTCTCACTAATAAGTTAAACAAGTTAATAAACACATTAAAGTCAAACTTAATTCCAACTTAACTTAAAAAATAACTGTATTTAACTGTCGATGTAACAAATTATATAAGGATCAGGATCTAAATATTTCTGATGTCATTGACTCCGGCTTGTATTACTGTATATCATTACATGTAACTTTTTCTGCAGAGTATTTTGATTATAGATTATGAAACAGTGGATATTGCGTAAGTGTTTAATACTGAACAAACAAAATAGAACATTATCATAAGTAGTCATATTCACTTTTTTATATATGGGCCGGCCAAAGCGACTCTCCTCTGCCCGAGTAGTACGAGCAGAATCAAAGAGTAATGGACACCATACTCATTACGAATGCAGACAGTGGGAAGAACTCAATTCTACATTACCGATATCTCTCTACCTCTCTCTCGAAGGAATGTTCTTCGAAGTAATGGCCTATGTCTCAGTGAACTATTATATCTCAGACTTGGACTTAAATGAAATGAAGAGAGATGACTATATACATCAATTTAAGCCTATGTTCTCATGTTAACAATGAACAAACTTTCGTCACTTCTATAAAACTGCTCTCGAACATCTATCAAGAAAAAAACTGCCTCGGTGGCGCAGTGGTAGCATACGCGACTGCTGTTCTTGAGGTCTCGGGTTCGATTCCTGGGTCGGAACAAATATTTGTTTCGGAGTTTGGGTGTTTTCTATGTATATGTATGTATTTACAAAAAAAAGTATTTAAATATTCATATCAGTTGTCTAGTACCCATAATACAAGGTCTGCTTAGTTTGGGACTAGATGGCGTTGTGTGTTAGATGTCCGAAATATTTATTTATTTATTATTTATAAGGCTGGACTCAAATGTCGTAGCTAATAACAAAATATCACTTGTTTATTATAATCCTATAATAATTATAATAACTTTAACTATAATTATATAGCTCCTAAAAAAGAACCTATAATTTGGCTTCCTATACAAATAGAAGCTTCGCAAACAAAAAAATGGCGCTTTCTTCGAAACAATTATAGAAAAAGCCCCACAAGCGTCGCTTGTCCAATTATACTAAAGAAAAGTTGAAAATAAATGGGAAACCTATAAATTCGTACGAAAACAGTGCGTTGGACGGACAAAACAAACAAATAAAATTTATGTATACGTATATAAAAAGGGCCTGATGTTCGTTAGGGTGCATGACTGGCAATCGGATAACATCATGGAACGAGGAGCGGGAGCAGAGAAAGATGGATGAGGCATTTCTTATTATCTTAAATTTTTGTTAAGATATGATTATGTAGAATTCATTTAAGTATTAACTTATATTCGTGAATACTACTATAAATTTTAAAGTGGGTATTAGACTTATCTATACTAATATATAAAGCTGAAAAGATTGTTTGTTTGTTTGAACCGCTAATCTCAGGAAGTACTGGTCCGATTTGAAAAAATATTTTAGGGTTAGATAGCCCATTTATCGAGGAAGACTATAGGCTATATATCATCAATAGGAGAGGAGCACCAATGAAAAATGTGTGTTTGTTTGTTGAAAAACGGGGGAAAATTATCACGCGACGGGCAATAGGAGACGCAAACGAGGTTGCGTGGGTCTTCTAGTATTGATATGTAAGGTATAGGTATAAAGTTTTTTAACTAGTCAACATTATCATTTCAGCCAAAAGACATCCACTAATGGACATATAATTCATGTTTAATTCTCTATTTGATCGTATATGCGTAGAATCCAACAAGCAAAAATATCCTTTGCACCCTCCACTTATTCTCGCATCCTGAGTCATCTCGCATCGATGGGTCGACTATTATAACATAAGTAAATACATAACAAAATGCAAGTCATACTTACAACCTGTAACATTGATGTCAGAAACCTGTACCATTTCTTGATCAATCAATGAAATTTTAATTTAAGGACAGCAGATTTACATAATAAATAGGTTAGATGACTGTATCGTAAATAAATACCAATGTCTACTTTACTAAAACAAATATTAGATATAAAACATCTCGGAACATATATTTGCAAATTTAATAAAACAAACATTGAAATATATTGCTCAATTAAGTATGTAGTCTAAAGAAGTGACGTCACAAGTTTGTATTTAGTACCTTTTGCATACAAAGTTATAGTTTTGACAGATGATAAAAAGTAACTAATTTGACTAAGGTGTCATATTATCATTTGATGTAGGATTTGGTATATTGTCGTTTGAAATAGAGTAGGCTTTTTTGAGAAGTCAAAGGGCGACAATCACTAACGTTTACGTTATTACGCAGGTTACGTGAGTACACGTAACCTGCCTGCCCATTTGCTATTCTCTATATATCCGTAATGAAACGCCGTGGAAATTCATAGAAAATACCCTCAGATATTTTTAATAGATGCTTTTCTTTTGATTTACCTACTAAAAATATAATTTAATAATTCTTTTGCGATCCGAATAAAAACTCTTTTTTTTTAAACTCTTTTTTGAAACATTCTAATTTTAAATAAGAATACTGAGTTGCCAGATATGATTATAATTTTCAACCTTGTTAGAATTTTAAGTCATCCACACTCAGGCAAACAATTTTCGTTCAAAGCCATTTTAACTATATTTGTCTACCGATATTATTCCAGTCCACACCAAGTACACCGGAAATAACGCCCAAAGACCCTGTCATACGGGCTATTACAGGTAGCCCATGGACCCTCAAACAGTGGAAATTCCTCCACAATATACAGTCAACACATTTGTTTACTGACGCTACCGGTGTTGGCCACACGCATGTTTGCGCCGTCACCGGTCCGTGTGAGCAAATATTCTTTTCTTCGGGATTTTTGGAGTACGGTCAGCAAAGGTTACCAAAAAAATATTCTACACCAATAATTTTAAATTAACCTTCTTAAATACTTTTGATAACATCAGAATATATATATCAAAAAAGCATAATGTTGCAGAAAAACCATTTTTTTATTTCTTCCTGTAACTTGAATCACTGTAAAAAAGTATACGAACTCACATACTTACACAAAATAAAGTCAATAATTCAATCATTATAACATCACGTTATTAAGACGATATAAAAAGTCACAACATGACATCATCCGATTTTGTACTATTGTCGAAGTGATTTTAAATTATCAATACACTAATTCTACATGTTTTATGAGAAATATATATCTATAATATACAAAGTAAATACAAAACACATTATCACTCGTAAGAACATCACATTATCTGTTTGACAAACCTGATTGAGATGATAGATAAACACATGTCACACAAAAATCCATATTAATCTTATCGCGTTTTAGAAATCCACTCGCACGCGAAACTCAATATATTTATTTGCGACTTGTTATTTATTTCGCTTTATACTGTAACATAAATCATAATTTGTGAATTTAGGATTTAGGCAGTGATAGTTGTCTCTCGAAAGGAATCACTATTTTTTTTACTTTGACGACGAAGCGCAAAATCTTAAAAAACCTTTTCAATGGAAAATAGCCTGAAACTCATCACACCAACTCACATAATAATCACCTTAATGGTGTCAGAAATGAAATCGAATCGAATTTAAACAATAATGGCGTAAAATATCACAATTTGGTTATTAGATTTCAGATGTGTACTACGCAAAATGAAATAGAATACAACAAATGATAATATGGGTTTTCAATTTAACTATTGGATATTTGTCTTAGGCTATCGTTAAATATTTTCATTAGTTTTACTTTTTTACTAACGATGACCCTGACCCATGAAGGGTCTAGTTACGCATACAACAGCAACATCAGAGGACTAGAGTCGTCTTCACTCAGTACAATAGTTTCGATTATATTAAATAAAAAACTCTAGCTGACATTGCTGACGGTACCAGCGCTTGCGCAGCAGGCGCGTACCTCGTACGTCGACCATAGCTTTTATTTTCTGTTGTGTTAGACTAGTTAGTTATACAGACGTCCTTGTTATTAGTATTAATTAGATTTCGAACTGCCAGGTAACTTGAGTTTATTATGGTAAATTATTAGTCACGTGTTAAGTTGAATACTTTTTAATACATACGTTTTAAGTACATTCAATACACAACGTTTGTAACTCTGATTTGTGTTTGGTATTGCCAGGTATTTTTGGCAATTTGTTTTGTATAAGGTTCTACGATCAACGGTTTACCCTTGCAATGGACTCGCAGTATGCGACACGGTGTGGTTTGATGTGGTAAGGTGATGATCCGTGGGCTAGTGTAAGTGAACTTAGCTGGCAACCGTAGGTTCAATTTAACCCTGGCCTTTTTGAAGGTAAAATTAAAAAGTCACCAATTTTAAGCGCTTCATTTATTCGTAAACAAAATGAGTAAGTAACTCAATATTTTAAATTGTATGCTCATAAAATGTGAAATTAAAAATAAATTAAATTTTAACCACAGTCAACATACCAACTATTGACCACAAACTCATTTTTTATTCACATCGATAAATTCTTTTTTACCGCTGTGGTTAGATACACACTTTAGGACTGTTTTATTAATGTTATTAACACCTTGAAATTTGGATAACACTATTGCTCATTTTTGAGCAATCTAAAAGGAACTTATATGTTTATGGGTAAGTCTATGAAAGTAGTATTTAGTAAGTGGTAGAACTATCTTTAAAATAGATTGTGTATCTTGTCAAAATTTGAGCAAAGCAGTCAGATACAAACTTATGAGTTGCCAGCAGACACCAACTTGACATTTTGAACTGAACATTAATTATTGTCACGGAATCTTCATACCTTAGGACCAACATTAGCTCTGAATAACCGCATAGACACGGACAGAGTAAGTCTAGCAACTTGACTGCAGTAAATAAGTTTTAACCACAACTTATAAAACCTTTTTATCTTGAATAATATTAATAGGATGTAGAAATTTTGGTGGTCTATCGAGTTACAATAGTAGTCCCTACCCGTGGGTGGTCTGACGCGAATCTACTTGGAAGCGATAACTAACCGATAGAACTATTTGACACAATGGAGGCTAAGTAATGAAAAAACACCTAAAGTGGACGTAAAATATGAGGGTATTTCGATATATGTTATATAGAAGATCGTAAAGTACTTTATGTTTTTGGTGGATGGGGACAGAATTTCTTAGAATCGAACTCCAAAACAAGCGAAGGCGAGAATCGATTTATAAAAGAGACGATCGACGAAAGAAATGATTATTAAAAATAGAGAAAAGGATGTGAAATTCGATGGACGAGTAAAAGAAAAGTTGGAGTCTTAATTCGACGTGAAACTAATATTTAATTGTGATATTTTTCTAAGTATTTCTTTCAATTAAGGTATTAAACAATAATATTAAATAGGTATATTCGAATGGAGAAATGTGTTCCTTTAAAAAGTTTCATTTAAATTAAGTTTTTATAAAGACTTAGGGTGAAGTTTTTTCCAAGAGTCAAATAAATTTTGAGGTTTATAACATAATTACACATTGAATATTACTTTAGTACTACCATAAAATAAAAGCACTAATCACAACGCTTGTACGAATTACGTCAAGACAATAACATGTTATATAGATTTGATTCGATGGATATGACTAATTTGATTAGTTAAATGACTTGACAGGTGCAATAATCAATGCACTACACACGTCACACTTCAGATATTAGGATTTAGATTAGATTCATGCAAAAAAAATTATCAACATATTTTATTACACTTCAGGGTTAATCTTTGTGTAAATTAAAACTCGGGCTTTTTGTAGATTTTTATGAAGTTGTGATGTCTTTCAGATCGGAGGACTCTAGTGTTTTGCAGAAAATCTACAGTATTTCGTAAATTAAATGGAATCTTATTAATATTTGCATAATGAAAACATAGAGTTTAGTTAAAATATAAATTTTGAAAGTTTTTTAAATTATAGTCGACGATTATTATTAAGTTTCAATATGTGCTACGAGGTTTTATAAAAACGTACTAAATAGATAAGTAGCGTGTACCTAAATAATCTGTGCCAAAGAACGAAAAAAAAAATACCGCCCCAATCAAGAAATTTGAAACAGTAATTATGCGATTTAAACTTTTTAATAACGATGTCATCACCGAACTTAGAAAAAATATCAATATAAAAATCAACCCCAATAATTGTAACCCTCGCAATGCACACGCCCCAACTATTAGCGGAGTAGTATCCGCAACTTTCAACACTAATCGCTCATTAGCGGGTTCCGGCCACGCTCCCAATGGGGTCCATATAAACCCCATGCCACAATTTTTCCCATCACTTACTTGAGATACTTTTACTACGCAACCGTTTCCGCTAAGTGCAAGTAAGCATATCAATATAATTGTAATGATTGGGGATTTAATTAATTCTTTACATTCATATAGTTTAAATCGTTTAAAAAGTGATTGAGAGAAGAGAATCGAAAGGTCTTTCAAATGAGTTGTCAAAACTAGGGATTACGTAAAAACTAACCGTTTAGAGATACTAAAACATGAAGATGTAGTGGGGTCCTTGCGAAGAAGCATGTGACGAAGTTATAGGTGTGAATTATTTTATATCGATTTTGAAATAGGAGGCAGTAAAGAAAAAGAACAATGTACATTTTATTATTTTAAAGCGTTACGGTTATTTAAATTAAAACAATAAAGTCCGTTCATTTTTTTACAAAACCACTAAACGTACTGGCATTAAATTCAGCCGAAACAATTAAAAATCGAACTTGCGTTCCATTTTCGAATTCCACACAACGATTGGCTGAACAGTGATTCTCGGGGTTGTAATGGGTTATATTATATGGAACGAGCTTTTTTACAACTAAACCGATGGTACGTCAGAACTGGTTTCGAATCCTTTTACGTCCGTTTCATTTTTATTGTGCTTAGTTCGGATTTTATTTCATATTACTTATTATATTACGACACGTTTTTTTATTTTATTTGAAAAGAGTTTCTTACGTTTTTATTCTGAGCTCGTTCGAAAAAGAAGGAGTTAATGGTACTTACTTCGGCGACGACTGAACTTCACACAGTCCAAGGAACAAAAACTAAGGTTACAGGTTTTTAAATTACACTTATGTAGTTCGTTCCCCAGCAAGGTTCTAGAAACAATAAGTCATAAAAGAATTTTCACATCGAAAGAGGTCGTAATGAGTTCCCCAATACACGGCCTCTCGACCTAATGGAGCTGACCGAGGTCGAGTAGAAAGAAAAAATATATATTTAAAAGCTATGGCAGTCCGCTGTAAAATTAAAAAGACAAATTATTGGACGTCTTCGTGGAAGTCAGCCTTTGTTATCTCACAAGTGTTTTTCAAGAGTTCTGTTTATCTTCCACCCCGCTCGCTCACACAAAAACCACATCAATTCATCTCTGTCCGTCTTGTTAGTACGAAGGGCGTTTTAACAGGGCGTAACAGACGCTTCCACCGTTACGTAATTCTGACACTTTCAGCTTTCATAACAAGGTCCTTTATTGTATAAATACAATTCGGTGTACAGTTTATCGAGACGAATCCTTTAAGGGCGTAACTGTTACTCCACGTATAGCGTGATATCGATTTATGGTGCACGGAATAAGCACTCATTTGGCATAATTGGCGCCTGGTCGATACCTTGTTCCTTTCGACACGGTTATTTTTTATGTGCCCTGAATGTCCGTCGTCTAAACGAGTATGGGTCAAGTTGCGTTGTGGCTAAGGTTTCTTTCGACTTAAAATCATAAGCTTGAATTTTAGGAGCATTAGCATAATGATGATCGTTCGTGTTTGATGGAGCAGGTGTTGTGTATATCGGTTTATTCTCAGTTTTTATTATAAAATCTCGTTTATGTTTGTAAAAAAACCAATCGTATCGCGTAAGTTTATAAAACGATGCACGGGTTTCTCAATAAAGTTTGTTAATTAATGTTGCATTCCAAGTCATCTTTTTAAGTTCGATTGTTTTGTATACTGGTTTCGAGTTTATTCGAATGTATTTTATTCATTCTCATTTCACAGATTGCAATATGTGTATTTACAGATCAAGTTGAAACTATTAAAATACATAAGTCATAACAGTTGATCAACGATAACAATATTGTGCGTGAAAGTGTACGTTTATCTGAACATAGACAAATAGCTGCAATCAATCTTCGTTGTGAAAAATCTAACCAATAGTCAGAGTAATATACTACCGACCTGTAATTGCAAGGTAAATAAATAAAAATTAAATTAATATGAGAGGTCGAAAAATTGCACTTAGGTAGATGATTTAGTTTCTGTGATAACAACGTAGAATCTCCCTGCTGAGGTACTTGACACTTGAGATATATACAAATCTTTTCTACAGTAAGTATAAGTGTTACAATTACATGTATTACAAGCACAAGAATCTTAGTACAACTAAATGCAAAAGAGCAATTTACGAAACATTTGCATAATAAATTAATTCAATTTCAATTTATGCACAACAGAATGGGCCCGCTGGTAATGGCGTGTGATTGTCAATAGCTATTAAATGCTAAGTGCGTCAGTCGATGTATGCGTCAGTGTTGTAAAAAAACATTTGATAACACTGATGGTTTGTTAAAGTTTGAACGAGTTCTATTTTTGTGTCTAGCTAGGGTACTTACTGGTTTGCGTACTTGCTTACAAATACCATCCAAATCTTATACAATACTAGTTGACCGAGTGAACTTTTTATCACCTACATACTTGTATAAAAAGTGAAGAAATTTTTCTGAACGTATCGTTCCTTTACTTATGTTTCTTACCCTTTAAGCCTTCCCTGAACTTTCACATATATTTTAAGATCAGAATTAGCCAAATCGCTGCAGCTATGTTCGAGTTTTAGCTAAACAAACGAACAGCAATGTTTATGAAGGTAATAGTTGGTTGAAGTAAAGGGAAAAGCGAATTAAAATGCGTAGCGTGGCGTAAAGTAAGCCAAAACCACCTCTCTAAGGAAAGCTTTATGTCCGTATAGGTATAGGCTGTATAGGAAAGTAAACTGTTTTATTACCACAAGTTCCATCATCATAAAATAAAAACATGAATAATAAAAAGGTATGTTTCTAAATGCTTCTCTAATAGCTTTAACTCAAACAAACTTGTTTATTGTAACGTCAAGTTAAATATCCTAGAGATAAAAAATATGTTTTAAAGAATCCCTTGTCTCGTATATTGAATGAGATCAATAGGTGACATTTTTAAAGAGCCCTTGTGTAAAATAACGATTCGTTTGATATACCGAAGCTGCTTCCATATTTAATTATCATACTAAACGAGTAATAAATTTTAATTACCAGTTATAGACATTTGAAACCATATATGTTGATACATTGTTTTACTTTTTTTTACTTTTTGTTATTTAACTTCATAGACTTACTTGACAGTTTAATTATAATTATTACGTAGTGTTGTAATGAAATGATTTTTTTAAATTACCTGTAACAAAAAAAAACATTATACAAAGCCATATAAAACAATAAAAATAAATGAATATTGGCATCGTCTTCAGGTGCAATTTCTGAATGAGGATGAATTCAGAAATTCAGTTAGTTAGTTTTTTAAATTGATTTGAGATTATATTTACGAAAATGTATCATAGTTGTATTATAATATAATGTATTGATAATAAAATAAGTTACTATATTTCTTGAAGGTTCTTATTTGAGTCCTTATTTAAGTCTTTGAGTGTGTGTATACTTATATATGAACTACAGATTAATAAAACCAAACTATGAATAGTAAGATTCATCACATTTGCATGTAACTAAACTTACTACACTTCTTAATGGTTCAAACAATGAAACACTGTACCCTTCTCAAAAATTGGTTAAAAATGGCCCTTAAAACAACTAAAAGAATCCTCCCTACCGAGACGTAATACTAATAACAGAAATAAATGATCCAGCATACGTTGACCTGTCTTAAAACAAACAAAACTCCTGAATCAACTAGTATTGTTTGTGCAGCGGGGGAGGCTGCAGCTCAAGTGTGTTGGTTGCGTGATCCCGCGGAATGATATTGTAGAAACAAACAAAAGAAGAGAGATAACATTTGTTCGTCCATGAGCCATGAGTCAACGGGACGGGTTCACTGTGAAGAAAATGATTTAACATGTAACAAATTGTTCTCTACTAACCACAGATTCAATAGAGAACCATTAACTTTAATAGTTTTTTAAAAACATAGTGTTTTAAATTCGATCAAGTTCAGAGACATTTTTTTCATCGAATAATAGTAAATGGACGTAATGCAGTAGAAAGCAGTTGACCAGGCTTTGTGGTGTGTCTTAGGAAAGGTATATGCCCAGTAGTGGACTACAGTGGGCTGATGATAATGACCATGACTCGAATTTAGTAAGCAAGAAAGTAATAGACCAAAGATCATCAGAATCAACAATTTTTTTTTTTTATTTTGTTGATTCTGATGCTAACGTCATCCACCGAACTAGCGGTAATAAGATCTCCAACTATATATCAAGATTTAACATCAGCTAAAATTGTCTAAATCATCATCTCCTATAGCTAAATTTAATTCTGGGTTTCATGGGTTCTGACGCTCCTACTAATAAACTTTGAAGTTAAATTAACATTAAAAGTTTCGTAATTAGTTTAAACCTTTTCGTAATTCGGCCAAGTAAAAAACGAAACTGATAAAAATATCGCTGTAACTGGCGACACCCGAAACGTGTAAACTTGAAGATTAATCCAGGAGCTAATATTTGAAGAATTTCTTCAAAAAGTGGTCCCGCTAAGCTGTGCTCGTAAAACTTAAGATAAAACTCATGTTTTGTCACGTCAAACGACCTATATAGCTTTTTTTTTAATGTTTTAAATAATTACACAACACAAAAGCAACTTTTAAAATGGAAAATACTAGTTGAAACTACGTACACTTGGACTTAGAAGTAAATTTACCCTGAGGAATGTTCCTTGAATCGGTCGATAGTGCTTACTGGTTTGTACAGAAAGTTCCCAGCAAACTTTTTGCCAAACGAAGTTAGAGTCGGCTTTCAGTCTCGGTTGAATTTTTTTTACTGATTACAATCCTACTAATATTATAAATGCGAAAGTTTGTAAGAATGGATGGATGTTTGGATGTTTGTTACTCTTTCACGCAAAAACTACTGAACGGATTTGGATGAAACTTTACAGTAATATAGTTTATACATCAGAATAACACATAGGCTACTATTTGCCGCGATAACCGAAATATACGCGGGCGGAGCCGCGGGCAACAACTAGTGGAAAATAAAGGGATAGATAAGATGTCTAGTAAGTAGGGACACTATAATGCATGTCGTGTGCTTGTAAAAACACAACTGTAGGAAAAATCAATTGAGCTTGAGACAGGTAGAACATCTAGTACCTAAGCTACCAGGTATGTTGTACAAGTTCATACGCCATCTAAGTAAGATATAACATAACTACAAACAGTCTAGACTCTAGAACCAAACGTTCATTGTATAAACCTTAATTCCGTGCTTAAACTGACACTATATGAACACAATGTTATAATAAGCCAAGCTAGTTTGCGACATACGAGTAATCCACCCAAACTGATTCGATATTACTATAGCTAAACATCCAACACGCTTACAGCATTCTGAATCGATTTATAAAGTTATCGATAATCTATGTATTGAATATCAAATCGATACGCAATTGTAAACTTGTGTATCCTTGAATACTAAAATACAGAAAGTCTGTAGGTACCTTACTTCCGTCCATCATAGTCAAATCAAGAGATGATTTATATTGCATTTAGATAATACGATGAATGACGAATGGGCTTTTGGCCAAAATACATTAATAATACACATACTTGATGTTTGACCTTATATCTTCACTTTTTGTAAGATATATCTTACTTTATGAAATAGATCAGAGGACAAGGGCTTACGATTTTTTTTCATTGAAAATTTTATGAAACGACATCTTCATCATCTCGACAACAAAAACGCTTTTATTTATTTAACTAGCTGAGCCCCGCGGTGTTACCCGCTGTACAACAATAACCCCGGTTAACGTCGCGGGTCAATGTAAAAAAAGACTATGTAAAAAGTATCCCATGTCCGTCTCCTGGTTCTAAGCTACCTCACTACCAATTTTCAGCCAAATCGGTTCAGGCGTTCTTGAGTTATAAATAGTGTAACTAACACGACTTTCTTTTATATATATAGAGATAAGATAAGACACGAAATGTTTTGTTATGTTAATTTTGTGTACATTATTGTAATGCACAAAATGTACCATGGTCGACTTTATGCTATAGGCGTTCTCTGCCAGGTCTCTGTAGGTAGGTATGGAAATGAATGAGAAGGTCCACTGCACTTTAGTTAGGATTTTAAAAAGAGGCAAGTAAAATTTATTAAGCTTTAAAAATTGGAATCGTCATTATCAGCCTATAACAGTTCACTGCTGGACAAATACCTCTCCAACTGAATAATATATATTTTTTTATATAGAACTAGCTGACCCACGCAACCTCGTTTGCGTCTCCTTGATATCCTCCGTGATAATTTTCCCCCGCTTTTTAAAACATTCTTCATTGGTGCTCCGCTCCCATTGGTCTTAGCGTGTAGTGTGTAATGCACAATTCAACACTGAAATAATTTTTCAAATCAGAGCAGCAGTTCCTGAGATAAGCGCGTTTAAACAAACAAACTCTTCAGCTTTATAATTTTGGTATACACTTTTACTACGAATAAGGAGGTCTTTAACGGAGTACCTCTAACTCCCAGCCAAAGTGTCACATATGTAAACGTTGAGCTTACTCAGTGTTAACCAGACCCTGAGGCTTTTATTAACACTTATAAAATGTATGATATATATTTATTTACATCGTCCAAGCATGGGAACATCAAGTTAAAAAATACTTAATAACTTTTACGAGATTTTGTGTATACGATAGTCACCACAATCAAGATTTATCTTAATTGAATTTATTATATCTTGTAAACCAACATGAATAAACCATGAGGCGTCCATTGTCTACGAATAGGTAAGTTTACTAAAATAACTGTCAAATAAATTTCAAATGGTAGAAAACATAGTAATTAAACGGATTTAGTTTTCATTGTAAAATAAACTCCGCGGTAATTGGGGAAGCATTTAAAAATCCCTACGGCGCGTTCGTCAACGACTGGTGCGCAAGCGCATGGCTACGGTAATTAAACATCCGAAAATAACTATAGTACGCATAATTGAGTAGCTCAGGCGATTTATGTGAACGTAAAACGGGGATGGCGAACCTATGGTATACAGTAAAAAATAAAATATAAAAATAATACTCTCATCTTGTCTGCAGCTGATTTCGAAAGTGTCATCTATACAAATAAATAAAATTGGACTGTCTGTTTGTAATATTAAAATAACCGCTTTTTACTAAATGCATATACACATGTATGTTTACGCGGTACATACACCAAAAATGTAGTTAAAAAAATTTTGTCTGTCTGTCTGTCTGTTTGTTCCGGGTAATCTCTGGAACGGCTGGACGGATTTTGACGGGACTTTCAATCATCCGGGGAGTATCTTAGGCTACTTTTTGTAGACTAACTTTGTCCCGCGGCGTTACTCGCGGTACAACAATAGCCGCGGGTTCAGCTAGAATATTATATAAGTATAGATGAAATGAGATGCATAAACAGAGACATATGTACAGTTTATTATAATCAGATATAACATTCTACACAAACAGTGATAGTAAACTTTATAGAAGCAAAGTTTGATGACCTGATTATGATAATATTTGAACAACAGGCAACCGTCTTCCTTATTTTAAGTATTGTTGTATTTGATATATTGCATTCACGATACAGAGGTACTTAAAGAAGTATTAACAGCTATCTCAAGCTTGGGTATCAATTTCTGAACATGCAATTCAAACCAAATTTTATTTTTAGTTTTCTAACCTTTCTCTCCACATAAACTTTAACTGTGTCAAAGTTCATACTTCTCCAATTTATTCCTTTAAATTTATAAAGAGATATAAAGTTTTTGCTTTACGTTTTCAAATATAAATCTATACTTTTATACTAATACTAGCTGACCCACGCAACCTCGTTTGCGCCTTATATTGCCCGTAGCGTGAAAATTTCCACCGTTTTTGAAACATACTTCATTGTTGCTCCGCTCCTATAAGTAGTAGCGTGATGATATATACCCTATAGCCTTCCTCGATAAATGGACTATCCAGCACCGTTTGTTTGAACACGCTAATCTCAGGAACAGCTGGTCCGATTTGAAAAATTATTTCAGTGTCAGATAGCCCATTTATCGAGGAAGGCTACAGGCTATATATCATCACGCTAAGACCCATAGGAGCAGAGCACCAATAAAGAATGTTACAAAAACGGGGGAAATTATCACGCTAGGTGCAATAGGAGGCGCAAACGAGGTTACGTGAGTCGGCTAGTAGATTAATAAATGGACAGTATGGGTATTTTCGTAATTAAATAAAAATAAGAAAAGTTTTAAAGATCAAAATTGCATATCATCGCAAAGCATTTTCATAAGCATTGGGAATTGTGAGTGCTACTTTATGTATTATATTTAATGTATATCAGAGTGTAGAGAACCCACACAACAATAGCCAGAAGGTTCGTACCAATGCTGCAAACCAACACCGAGTAATGGTCCTGCAAATGGATCTGTTATTAGATAATGCTGGCCACATATTAGGCGACGTTATACTTTCTTGGAATGATGAATGAGTGAAAGGGAAATATAAACTTGTCCCTTTCGTCTGACAATCGTAAGAACGTTTATTTTACCAGCTTAACCCCGCAGTGTTACCCGCGTTTATTGTGCTGCCTCGCTGGTCTCGCGGTTGGCGTGTGCGATTGCTGATCAAGAGATTTCAGGTTCGATTCCCGGGTCGGACCAAATGTTTGTATGATCTACAAATATTTGTTTCGGAGTTTGGGTGTTTTCTATGTATAATATGTATGTATTTACAAAGAAAAAAGTATAGTATGTATTTGTCTAGTACCCATAACACAAGCTCTGCTTAGTTTGGGACTGGATGGCGTTGTGTGTTAAATGTCCGAAATATTTATTTATCATTATTATTATTGTTGTACCGCGGGTAACGCTGCGGTACAAAGTTAGTATAAAAAAGTAGCCTAAGTTACTCCTTAGACCATCAGCCACCTGCCAGTGAACGTTCCGTCAAAATCGGTCCAGCCGTTCCAGAGATTACTCGGAACAAGCAGACAGACCGACAGACCGACAAAAATTGTAAAAAAAAATATTTTGGTACATGTACCTTGTATACAGACATATGCATTTTTAAAAAAGCGGTTATTTTAATATTACAAACAGACATTCCAATTTTATTTATTTATATAGATAAGCATATAATGTTTCGGCGAATTATTCGTTTGACTAAGCTCGATGATTATCAAACGACTGTTTCTGGGTGTATGGCACACCTGGTTAGGACCAGTGGTCCAGTGGCACTAGGACCGATCTTAACAAATCAATGCTAAAATGATTGTGGGTCATTTTAAATTCGTAAAATGGAATAAGGAGTTAAAACACAGAAAATGGTAATGGTTACTGTCTCTCGAGTAAAAACGCTAAGCTAAATGCTAACAGGCAAAGACCACTAAAATGAGTTTTCGTATTCTAATCATTCGTGGCAGTAGTATATAAACACATATTCACATATAATGTTATGTCCAGTATGAGATACCAGGAACCATTAAATGATCCGCAACATTTCACCACTTCATTTCTCTATACATATATCAGACGGCAGGCGTTTGAAAACCAAATTCGGTGTAATATGACTGTAAAAGCCTACTATACAAGGCACGGTACTGTAATTAGCTCAAATTATACCTTATCTATGTCTAAATCAGGTTTTTAAATAGTCTACAAGGTTCTCAGGTTGTTACTTTGAATTATAAGGTTATTCACTCTAAGAAGTTTTTTAATCTAAATGTCTGTAAACTAAAAGCTGACATATCAGAGACAACTTTCTATATTTAAAGCTGTTGGAACAGACTAAAAATGCATGACCGTGTGGTGTAAAAAAGTAAACGTTCCGATAATAAATTAAATCATTTTATTTAGTTAAATAAAACGCATCGTCATTTCATGTAAAACCACGTATCGTTAAAAGTTTATATTGATTGTAAAAAACTACAAATAAAACTAGATTAACAGTCAAGTTTATTTGTGTTGTCGTATTTTTTCGAGAATTAAGACGAGAACTTCATTATCTGGTGAGAAATCGATTTAATGTCTTAATCGATGTCGGTATCGGAGGGAAATTTGTTTTTTTAGCAGGTTTATTGTCTATGCGCGTGTTCTAAAACGATATACATGAAATCTTATAAAAAAGATGCCAACTATTCAACTGATTTCTGGTATGTTTATTTGTTTTATATTATAGACAAGACTAATATTATTTTTCTTGAATTTATATTTAGTGTGGTTGAGTTTTGAACCAAAATTATGTTTATGTACTTGCTAACAAGTTACAAGTTTAAAACTGTGTGTTACGTACTACAGCCGCACAACCAGACTCAATAAATTCGGTATTTTCAAAACAATTCACATATACTAGTTACTATTTTTAAAGAACAATGTCGGATGTTCATTAGACAATATAAAACAACTTTTAGAGAACAATAAAACCGTTTTTACGCCTTACTAAAACAATGTACCGAACTTTATGACTAACGTTGAACAAAGAACGGTTAAAAATAACTAAATAACGATTATAGACAACAGTTAACTGTGAAAACACTATGATTCTAGTTTAGACTAGGGTTGGCAACCACAGGCTATCACAGGCCTTTAATTTTAATGAATCTCAATTGACTGATTTCAGAAAAGACTTTACAATTTTCTCTACCCTTGTGTAAGTTACAAATACATATTTTATAAATCATTAATATGTAAAAATAGATTTTTAACAGGAATTATCAAAGACTGATAAAACCCAAAAAATTGATTTCCATATTTCCTTTATGTGTTCACACGAGTTTTCGATGGTAGCCCTATTGTAAGCGCATGTTGTTTAATCGTTATTATTTTTGTAGTAACGATGGTACATAAAGTGGGATCAAAGAAGATTTGCCTTTGTTTGCGGGTATTGTAGTCAGAGCGGCTAAGCTTGAGGTTGTTAGGAGTCGAAGGAACGGCACTCCTACGCAGCTTTAACGTACGCACGCAGTATAACAAAATCCTCTCTGTATATAATATTCTAAATCATCTTTTTATGGACCAAAGAGTATAAAATAGGCCTCTTTACTACAATTGTTTTATAAACTTCATATAAAATCGACAAGCCATTTTAGTTTATCAAAATTCTTGAATTTCCTCGTCAACGGTCAAGGAATTCTTGTTCTATAGCTGTACTTGTTCAGATAATCATGTAATGATTAAAATCAGGAATGATTATCAAACTTAGATAATTCCACGACCAAATGCAGACAGGCTGTCTACGAGGTGGTCCTTTTGCTAAATAATTACAGGTACAAATAAATATATCGGATCCTATTCTAAGCGTGGTCTAAACGTGATGGTAACTATCTTATGCATGCAAGCAAAAAAATAAAATCAGTTAGATAGTTTCGGAGTTCATCGTGAGCAATAACGTGACACGACAATTATATATTAGACTAGCTGAACCCCGCGTTGTTACCCGCGGTTATTGCTGTACCGCGAGAAACGCCGCGGGACAATATTAGTATAAAAAAGTAGCCTAAGTTACTCCCTGGATCATCAGCTACCTGTCAGTGAAAGTCCCGTCAAAATCCGCCTAGCCTTTCCAGAGATTACTCGGAACAAACAGACAAAAAAACTTTTAACTACATTTTTGGTATATGAAGCGTGTATACATAGATATGCATATTTTAATATTACAAACAGACACTCTAATTTTATTTATTTGTATAGATGTATGGATATATGTTGAGATAGGCGGATATACAGCACAGAAAAGCAGCTAAGCATAATAAATTCAAAATACATCGTCTACGTCTAAGGAGAAACAGAATCGTTACACAGTCAGCTACAAAGGGTTTCCAACAATATTGTGTAGTGTGTAATTCTCCTTCAAGATTAATTGCATGAACTATTACTTATCTATACATCTATACAAATAAATAAAATTGAAGTGTCTGTTTGTAATATTAAAATAAGCGCATTTTACTAAATGGTGCATATACCAAAAAGGTATTTAAAAAAAAAACTTGCCTGTCTGTCTGTTTGTTCCATCGTGTCTGTTGTATCGACGGGACTCACTGATAGGTAGCTGATGATATAGAGAGTAACTTAGGCTACTTTTTTTAGACTAGCTTCGCCCGGTGGCTTCACCTGCGGTACGACAATAAGCGCGGGTAACACCGCGGGGTTCAGCTAGTAATACATACGTATTGACTATCTGCTATCAATGTATTAACATCGGACCCATTATCCCCAATAATCCGAGCAAGGCTGACAACCCGTGTTCCTGATAAGGGGACAGCTCGACAGGCCAAACATTTGTGAACGCCACAGATAAGGATATAACCGGAGCGCTCGACCAAGTAAAACTCAGTACAACAATCAACGCTACTGTAACATTTTATGCTGTGGTCTTTGTTCGTGGCAGCTGATACGTTATCGTAAATATTGGGCAGTACATTATTGATTCATTGATAACGGTGGTTACTTTCTAAGCGCAGATTTTTATTTAAATATTATAGGAGCATTTTTTTTTTTTGAGTTTATGGCTATAAATTCATAGATGGTACTGTAATCTGAGCATCTTGACCTTTGGGAACTGATAAACATAAAATAGATTTGGTCTATAACGACATATTTTATGATAAGCAATGAATCAAAGCTCCATATTAAAGAGAGGGTCTCACATAAACGATTATGATTACCACGGAACTTAACAGATTATTTCAAGACCATTATTAAGGAAGAAGGAATGGTAACTATTAGAACTAGTTTGATTACAATTCCCTGATTAATATATGCAACTTAGAATCGAATTATCTCTTGCTTTACCAGATCGAAAAACAGTTATTACATACTTACATATATAGTTTTTTTAATAATATCCTACAACTAACATAGACACGACAAACACACAATTTAAAACGTATAGCTTACCAATTATAGACTCAGAATAAAGTTAGAAATGGCAGAAAAAACTCAAATATACCTTCATCTTTTGCACATTTTTTGTTTACGAACAACTTGAATAACATTTTATTCAAATGTTCTATCGAGACAAACGGGAGGTTTAAACGTTATTCTTACAGCACCTACTTCGAGCTTAAAATGTGTGTAGTGGACCTCACATAGCAGTCATTACCATATTGAATGGAGTGCAGGCGGAAACACGGCCAGTCGTAAACGTCAACTAATGGTTGAACACAAATGCACCAAAACTTGCTTGTCTAATGCATTCGCGAAGGTGCTGAACCGAGGATGTCGAGGGAACAGATATGGCATTTGTATTTTTACAGTAATTAAATAAAATGTAAATAATTAAGAGTTCAGTTCCATATCATTTGTTTGTCCATTAGTTTCATAGCAATTATATATTATGAATACATGTCGAGATATAATATTTAATGGGTCATGTTTAGGATAGCTGTATGGCAAAAATATTGTAATACTAAGTTTAAATTTACACTAAAATACATTAAAACTATCATACACATATTATATATTTAAAAAGATATGCAATTCGGTTATTTTTATATCTACCATTCAAAATTAAGAAAAACATCCTTTGAATACACATAACATTGAAAACATTCAAAAAAAAAAATTACAGAGAGCCACAACAATTTAGAGGCTAATGTTTAAACCTGTCTTGATAATCGAAGTCCTCCCAGATATTTTCCACATCTAGACACCTTGATCACCAAGTATGCAGGCCAATGCAACAGCCCACATGAACAAACACCTATCATAAGTTCGCTATAGGAAGTACAACTTTATCGCCCACGCACCAATGAATATGATTTGAGAAATTAATAATTTCTTAGGACTTGTTCACAAGAACACTCAAATTTATTAAATTTTTATTTAACATGCAACACAGAACTAAAAAATGTCATAGAGAAATTAACAGGCTGTAGAAAAGGAGTTTTCTTTAAATAGGACTTATAGTAATATTTCAGCTTTACTATCCAACTTAATCCAAGCTGAATATATTGAAATGCTTAGTTAAGTAAATCTATAGCATTAATAAGCTTCTCGACAATTGAAGATATGCCAGTTAAAAGTAACTTTCATAAGTCAGTGTTTGGCGACTAAAACTCATTTCTCAAAAACGATTTGCACATAATTTTGAAACTGATTTTCAAATATAATAATGTAAATAGTAATGAATTGTTGTAAAGTAAAACATTAAATTATCATGATATAATATAACTTTCGTGTGTGATATTTGGCTGAATGTGATTAATTATGTGGTTAACCTACGTAAATTCAAAACGTTTTAAATATTTTACACACAATATATGTTAAACTGTGGTAATGAATTTTGAAATTGTCATTTCGGTTTACTATTGAGTAGTTAGCGAACAATGACATTTGCACTAATTTAATACTGGGATTTAAAAAAAATCCATGAGTCTTATGGTGATGGTTTTGGACACCATGTATAAACAAAATAGTATTGCCGTCACTAGTATTTTACAACATAGTTTTGGAGTGATAACCATAGGATGGATACCTACTCATCCAATACAACAAAAATAAGGAGCAAATACTAATAGTAAAGTAGTAATTTTTTTAATTTACGGTCGTCTTCCAAGCGAATATTTTATATTGATATCAAGTAATTCTCTTAACTAGAATTAGTTAGAAACGTCAGAGAAATATACCAAAGGCGTGTATGCACACACCCTTATATGAATTAAAGACAGTAAACTAATTGAATTGCAGATGAGCTAAACCAATCACAATATTGTGACGATTTCAATCATAAACATGTTATTTGTCTTGTCGCAACTGATCGGCAGCATATTCTTGATTGAATCAAGTTGTCTTCTGAGGCTTTTATTCATAATCATGGTTTTTATTACAGTTTTATGGGGAGTTAAAAGTCACAGCTTGTAAAGGGAATAAAGAGATGAAGTTATACCTTTGTCTTTTTTAACCAGTCTGTGATATGTGAGTGAATGAGAGTAAACTTTATTCAAATTTCATTCATTCTTGTATTGCAACACAATTTATTGTTTTATTTTTAGGAACGTTATTCATAATGCAATTACTGACAATTTGAGTAATGAGTACCTACTTAGTATTAATGAACAGTTATTTAGGTGTATTAGTTAATAATTATATTTTATAACTAGATTTTGCCTGCGGCTCCGCCCGCGTAAATTTCGGATATCGCGGTGATTCTTCAAACTGACATAACTTTATTATTTACTAGCTGAACCCCGCGGTGTTACCCGCGGTTATTGTTGTACTGCGAGTAACGCCGCGCGACAAAGTTAGTCTAAAAAAATTAGCCTAAGTTACTCCCCGGATCATCAGCTACCTGCCAGTGAAAGTCCCGTCAAAATCCGTCCAGCCGTTCCAGAGATTGCCCGGAACAAACAGACAGACAGACAAAAAATTTTTTAACCACATTTTTGGTATATGTACCGTGTATACATACATATGCATTAAGTAAAAAGCGGTTATTTTAATATTACAAACAGACACTCCAATTTTATTTATTTGTATAGATGAACCGATTTAGATAAAACAAACACTAAATGTTAAGTGAAGCAAACCACAATAGATTGATTGAAAACGACATTCAAATCGGTTAAGCCGATCCTTAGATTGGCGCACACAAACGTACAGACAAAAATTCTAAAAAATTGTTTTGGTTTCTATTACGTTCATGACGTCCTCCTTAATAATAGTTTTCCTGGTATATCTTCCACGTACAGACAGCGAGCAGTTACGTTTTTATTATATGTATTAATTAAATATGATGACTGATTAGTAATTATGGCATATCGAACAAGAATCAGAAAGGAATTTTTACTTTTCAAATTGAAGAAAAATATGACACAAATTGATAGAGGAGAAATACCGTATCGTATTATTAACAATATTAGAAGGAAAAATAGTAGGCAAGAGAAAACGAAGAAGGCATAGAATAGTTATATGCAGCTAATACACGAGAAATTAGGGGTCGTGGCCTATCAAGAGGTCAAACAGATCGCAGAAGATAAAGAGTGACCCTTAAATTGAGAGAGATAGAGAGAGAGAGACTATTTACTATTACCACTTTTTTAAACAATCAAATTTAAAGTATCTTGTCAACGTTTACATGTAGAGAAAAGCAGAAAGCTAATATAATTATAACAATGTAACTGTATTGTGAAGTTTAAAATTATGTAGAAAAAATACATTAAACTATAAAAATCCAGTATATATTCTAACCAACAATGGTACATAAGTCTATTCAACGACAGTTTAAATTATAGTGGTTAGTTAAAAACGAGACACAGCAGTCGAAATTCTCAAGATTTGATGAAAAATACGAGTTCTCACTAATGATAAAATCCAACTATGTAAATGTTTATTGCAAATAAAGAACAGCATTAACGAACTTTAATCATCTAAATATACAGCCAAGGCTGAATTAATATAAGGATTTGTAGTTTGTACTAAGGAGTCATTAAAACTGTGGAGTGGTTTATAGTGATATAAATTTTAATTTGCCGGCACATGTGGTGTATGGCAATGCGAAGATTAAATTTATTTGTATTTCGAGCTCTATTTGGTGTCTGGTAAAATCTGGTTTGGAAGAAGATGTACATCCATTGGGTTCATCATATGGAAAGGGCTTTTAATTAATTTTCTGATAATAATTTTAGCAAAGCGGATTTTTTATTGCTAACAAAAGGTAGAACTAAACTATATAGAGAGGTTTTCTATCGCCTTTGTTCGGATTCCCGGCACATTTAGTGAACATGGATTGATTTGGTAGTGAATTTTCAAAGCTTTCTAATCCCTCGTCATTTAGTCCTCAGTTATCAGTACTGGTGGTTGGTTGATAATCATGAATTTCTTAGTAGTTTAGTAACTTGAATAATATTTTTTTTATTACCATGGTTTAATATCATTCAGTGCTGCGTGCAAACGCAGTACCCAGAATTCAAGTAAATCGTAATTTGAAACCTAGTACAATTTCGGTAACATAAACAATGCACAATTTGGTTATTTCGCCTTCTAAGTTAGAACACCCAGGGCCCATAAACTGGTTAGAATATTTTCCAGATTCGCCATAAACGTAAGCGTGTTAGCGACAAGCTTGGCCATAAACATAGAATATTCACAAGAACGTTGTTTTAATATAGGGCTGTCAACGACCATTAAAATCAAACAGATAAAATAAACTACAAAACCTTTTAAAAGATGTCTTTATGTGCGCCTTCGCGGATGCATAAA
Source organism: Spilosoma lubricipeda (assembly GCA_905220595.1). Lineage (NCBI taxonomy): Eukaryota > Metazoa > Arthropoda > Insecta > Lepidoptera > Erebidae > Spilosoma > Spilosoma lubricipeda. The sequence goes on from HG992299.1 coordinate 9,030,896, forward strand.
ATTGTGACATTTTAACTGACTTGTTAGTCACTTAAATATGTTAAAGAACGAATACGTTTGGAAAGTACGGTTAATAGTTATTTTAATTTGTGTGTCTTCTAGCTAGACTAGACTAAGATGAGTAGGGTTGACTGTAGCCCCAACTAAAATAGGTCCGAGAGCAGTGAGACAAGTTCACTCTTCTTAAATGGAGAATTAATTTCCCATTTTGTGATGTGTTCATCTGCTGAGAAAAGGCGACCCAGATTTATCATCGATTTTATGACCTTTTTTCTAGGTTAGACTTGAAATAGTGTCTGGAGCATGAACATCGAGTTACGTTAGTTTCATTGTGACAGGCAGAAATACTTGGGGCTTTATAAAAATGACAAAAAGAGAAAATTAATGACAGAAAACAAACAATGGCATTCTGACATGAAATTCTTGTAACAACCCTGAGTGAACAGGAATGGTGAACGGAAGCGGAGCGCGGGACAAGAACGCGTTGTTCGCTATATTTAGAGCCTGGATCAGTAACGGCATGGCGAGCTGGATAGTTTCGAGGGTTGAATGAATGGATTGATTTGAAGAAGATACCAGTCAGCAAATTATCTAATTAAAATATTCGAAGATCCTAAACTGAAAGTGAAGCGAATTTCGTTAGGGTAGTTTCTGATAGGATGTGTATTTAATATCCATGTAAATAAATAAATTTGGAGTGTCTGTTTGTAATATCAAGATGACCGCTTTTTAATAAATGCATATGTATGTATACATGGTTCATGTACCTATCAAAATATCATTGTTACAATTTTTGTCTGGTGACTGTCAGTTTGTTTGTTCCAGGTAATTTCTGGAACGGCTAGATCGATTTTGACGGGACTTTCACTGGCAGGTAGCTGTAGGTAGTTTAGACTAACTATGCCCCGCGGCGTTACCCGTGGTACAACACTAAACGCGGTTAACATCGCGGGGTTTATCTAGTTATTAACAAATATGCATTAAACTCGAGAAAAGTCAGACACTTAAGAAAATATATAACATAAGTTAGAATTTCATTTTTTCCGGGTTTAGAAAGATGTCATGTTGTTATTATGTGAAAACTATATCATACTACTACCACACAGTTTCTGGCTCTTTATTACATAAAGCGTTGATCAGATAATTCCTAAGTCCAATAAGGTTTATATCTCAAATGTACTAAATCATAGGAATGTCATCAAAATACATATAAACACAAAATTTTATTTTAGTACAATTAGAAATAGGTAAAATTGACTAGCAGAACTTGTTTATAAGTAAAACGATAAAAACGTGTTAATAAAAACCCAGCGATAATACCAAACGGAAATCTGCTATCTACAGACAGTCAGTAATCAAACCTCGAACCATTTGATACGAGACCACAACGGAAATGGCCAAGCTATTGACTTTTTCTACACCATAGAGAAAGGCATCTTAAGACGTCTCATCAAGCAACACAGCGTTTATAGAACTAAAAAGTGGTTAAACGATCGCTTTTAACATATTAGCTGTCGTTAAAGGAGAACTATTTTCTGAGATGGGTTAGACCTTGGCTAGTTTAATATGCTTGTGTTTAATGGTTACTGCAGTTGAAAGCATTTATTGTCAACATAGACAACAACAGAGATAGGAGTAAAGAAGTCTATTAATGGAACTGTACTTCATCTATGAAAGAATTTGTAAATGAATTTAAATCTACTCTAGATCGATTTCCAAGTAGTTTTTTTTCGGTTTACACTTCTGAAATGACTTGACTTTTGCAAACAATAAATACCGCTACACTTATTTAAGTCCACAGAAGACTATTATACTATAGTTGTTCGAAATTTTGAAAACGTATTCAAAAAATTGTTCATGTGTGGAAAGTTTTGCTAAGAAATTTGAAAATACTTTTTAATGAACAAAAACCAAAATAACCGTGTAATGCCATCAACAAATAAACAAAATAACAAAATGATTATAAGAACACGCCAAAAGGCAAGCAGGCGTAAAAAATCTCGCATCAAATCCAATTCACGATACGAACAAACTGTAATCTAAAAGAAATCGAAACATCCAAAGAAAATTGTTCGTTCGTACAATGCGTATTGTAATGGCATCACGTCCAATAATCGAAGCTATTATGACATACACGAGAATTGAACCTAAGTATAATCCAATATTTATACCAACCAATATTAAAGGCGTCGAGAATTTCTACAGATCAGGTCGACCTCTCTCTCCAACTTACACCTGCATTGGTATTAGTGAAAGGGATGGGAGCTTGAGTATTTTGGTCCGTTTCGTAGGTGTTCGGTCATGTTTGCACACCGAGGGTGTGCATCGACAGGTAAATTCGACAAAGCAGTGGGAGTTTGTGTTTATTATAAGAAATACCTTAACGCAGGTAGAATTCATTGTACAGAACCCGCCTAGCGAATAATAGAGTTTGGGAAATAGTACAATGAATAAAGTAATTTATGTCGGTTGGAATAATATTTTACGATTTTCGGAAACGTCTCTACCTGTATGGGTTTTTTGGACAATCCATGTTTTGGGTGTTGTTTCGTTTCGGTTCCAAACTTGTTTTTGTTTGTTTTCCGACCAATTTGCGATTATAAAGACGTGTCTATCTACATCTGTTGTATTTCCGTAGCGGTATACCTAATTGAGTCACTCATTACGGCGATGTTAATCTACGCATCGAATTGTACAATAATGAGTTCATTTACCGCCGTCAACTTATGAATATTTAAGATTCTCACATTTTCGTGGGTAGGTGTAAAAAGTCGTGCTTTACAACGACGTTTAATACCTTATCGTATGATATTCGTGCAGTAGTGCTTAATGTAATCTATAATAGTTCCATTAAAACATTAATAAAAGTACTTTTACACACGGTTGCACAATTCTGATCAGTGTATTAATTTTGAAATATTTGAAGGTGTGAAATCGTGTAAAATCAACATTCAGTGCATATGGTTCCAATGATTCAATTCCACGTTTTATTACTGACACGTTAAAGTCGATAGTTGAAATAAATACGTATTGATAAATTTTGCTTGAACGGTGGAGAGCGGAATATATTGTAACATTATTTGTATGCATTGTGGTGCTAATACGGGGAATATGTTCAATAGAGATCTACCTGGATATAGTGTAGTGTGGCACCTGCTGGTTTTGTGCGTAGACAAGTAGAGAAGAATAAAAGAAAGAAGTTGAAGTGCATTGAACAAATTGTAGCGCCGCGTGAAGATGCTGTACAAACTATTAATTTAAGATGTTATTTCTTTCAATACATTCATCTTTCATACAGGGTATGGACCACCAATTGGTTACTGTCCATTTTGAAGAATATAAATGGTTGTAGTTATTCATTGAATCATTTAAAAAAAACAACATGTTTGATCTTGTTAAATGAGCGAATTCAATAGTTAATTCATACAATTGATTTTAGAATCAAGAAATACTTTCAATACACTACTCGGCAGAAATTAATGTATTTTTTGTTACATTATAGTTTACTTTGATTATATTTTTGGGAGTTCTTTATATCAGCAATCGACGTGGTAAAATATTAAAGCTCTTCCGATTTCAATATTTTCAAGCAGTATAAGTGTTATTGTTTTTATGGGTACAACGGAAAGAAAGTTTTAAGCTATTCTTATTTCATGACATGTACAAAATATTAGCGTTAAATATCGTTATAGAATTATTTGAAAGAAACCCATGAAGGTAAAAAGTATTAAACAAAAGAATTTTACAACTTTCCAAAAACCTTTCCTGTTTTGATATCATAACTGTAATAATTCTAGATAATATAGATACTAAGATATAAGTACTTTTATGTAGGATTAGAGGGACATGCATTTTGAAAACCACTCCTTACAGTTGTTGGCACAGAACAGAACCCTAATGATTTAATTTGGTTTCTTGTAAACTGTTTTTAATTATGCGGTTTTCAATTTAATGAATTTTTGACAGATAGTTCTTTCACCAGGCCTTTGGCCTTTAGGCCATGTGAATCCAGGTTTCCCCAAATAGACTAGCCATGTATTTTAATGAAGTAGAGCATTTGCATTTTACTTCTGTAATACTAAAGTGTGACTTACCTCGCTTTCTGTCCAATCAATTAGACTAGACTTTTCCTCCAGCAGATTCTCCGAGCTCCTCTTCTCGTCTTCTCCGTCTCCTTCGTCTTTGAAGACCTTGACCTCATCAGTGGAGCCCAGGTCGTCACCGCCCGAGCTCGCCGCCGAACTCGAGTGAGCATGCGGCATTTTCACGACCCTAACGCCCCAACTTCCATTATCCCTCTAACACCTAACCTAACCACTATCTGTCATCCATGACAACTTATGCAACCGCCATTTTGTCCGTTTCGAATTCAATTTTCAAACAGTTGACAGTTCAGTTTCTTTTTTCACTTAATTTATAAACTTAGGCGATTGTTTTTTTTTTACTAAACTAATTGAGATCACAGATAACTTTTGTTAGGTTAAACTTAAAATGCCTATAAATGAGGTGTTCTGTTATATTTTCTGTTGAATTGCATCTGTAACAAAAATAAAACATGTCATTAGTATTTGACTGGCATAGCTTGGTAGCATCAAGGTCGGGGTTAAATTCAGAAATCAGTAAAAAAACAGAAACAGTAAGATAGCAATTACAAGAATAATTCTATATTTTGTTAGGCTTTATTGCTAGACATTTAAAGTCGATATTAAGTGTAAGTTGGTTACTACGTGGCTGTATCGTCGTGTGACACATCTTTTGGGTCAAGCTCCTTGTCAAGTGGACGTCAACAGGCGCTCTTGGCGGCTTGCCAAGTGACGGTAAGAAAACTCTTCGCGGTATATTGAGTAGGAACAAATCACGTAAATATGTATAGGGGATACAGTGATTTTGAAAAAAAATATTTGTTACTTTCTCGGGTGGGTGTAACAAAGAAAGAGGTATACAAGTAATTTAAAGGTACAAGTCAACTGTACATAATTGTGACACGCACTACGTCTCAGTGTGTCACAGTCACGCTGTCTAAGTCAGCTTTACATTCTGGTGTGCCATAACCCCATATCCTAATATCTTGGTTTCTCTGTAATCAGATATCAGCAATTCCTTGGAACATTATCGATTGGCATATTACCAGCGAAAGTTCAAGAAATTGAATAGTTTGAATACACACTGAATAACTAAAAACTGTATGTAACACTAACGTAGTCTTCCTTACAATGAAGCTATAGTGTTTTGGCCGAATTGTAACAGATACAAATCTCATATAAAACAGCACTCGGACTGGACAATCTATATATCTATACTCAATACAAATAAATAAAATTGGAGTGTCTGTTTGTAATATTAAAATAACTACTTTGAAAAAAATGAATATGTATGTGTACACGGTACATGTACAAAAATAACATTTTTACAATTTTTATCTGTCTGTCTGTTTGTTCCGGGTAATCTCTGGAACGATTAGCAAATGATATAAGGAGTTTCTTGGACTTTTTTTTAAAACAAACTTTGTTCCGTTTTGTTGTTTTTTAGACTAACTTTACCCCGCGGCGTTACACGCGGTACGACAATAACCGCAGGGTTCAGCTAGTTAAAAATAAATAATTTGAAAAATATGAATACATTATTCATACATACTAACAGAGTTTTTAGTCAAATACATAATAATATAACCCTTCCACGCGAGCAAAGTCGCGGGCAACAGATAGTAAATAATAAATATGGACTATTATTAGTTATTACAATATTTCGACTCAGCGTATCAGAAATGTAGCATATAAAATTATACATTACTTTTCTCTACTTTGATTCTGACAAATGATTTTGTTATTTAGGTAAAACTAGCCATCCTGATGCGTTAACGTATCTGTTGCATCATTCAATGCGTTTAAATTGGGACAGACAGGAATTGACTGACCCATTTAAGTTATGGAGTTTGAAATAATATTTTACGTTGTCTATGATATTTGATGATGAAGATTCAATACACCACTTTTTTAAACACCACTTCGTCTGAAAACCTGCTTGAATTAAGACGTGAGAGATCTGATAAACTGTTAGGGGTACATCATGACTTTGTACGATCTGATTCACCTAAATCTCAAGCTTTATTTTATATTTACCTTACGGAAGACCTTGTTATAAGATATAATAATATTAATAAATCACTTCCACCGGCGAGCAAAGCATTTTTGAAAGGAGATTTGCTGATATTGGAAATAGTACGAACTTACAATCAGGTGCATTTAAAGTTCGATTGCCACCTTTCACGTGCAAAAAAGCACATCGATACCTGCCTCCAGAAACCCAAAACAACAACGATACTCAATATTTGCACAAGTTGTTCAATAAATTCTAGAATAGTGCCTCTCCATATATGTAGCCTGTCAGGCTGATTCGTGACAGGCGGGAACGATGGTGTTACGTGCTGTTCCCGCAGCGGAAACGCTTGACTTTTTGTAACCGGTAACCCGCATAAGGCCGGGCAGGCACTCTTTTTAGATACAATGAAGCAAATTTACATAGTAAGCCTTACGCCAAATGTTTACTATCGACTCAACGTAACCTCATCCAAAGACAAGGTTACGTCGAGTGTTGTACAAAGGCCAGTTCCAGAATTGCAAAGGTTAGGTGGACCTAATAATATGAGAGAGTGATTGGATGAGCCACAAACGTTGAACGTTGTTTCACTTAGCTTGTCCACCCGCGGAAATCAACTTCATCACTACCCTATATGTACTGTACACTGACACTGTCTGTACATACAATAACAAGATAACAGAAAAGATAATCTTTTTTTTTTTTTTCAAAATATAATCGAGTTCAACAAATGAGAAGACGATGGCGACTGTAGGAGACAGTCGCGTCACTATTACACTGTTATTTATATGATCTTTTGACCCTAGGGTTATCGGGATACGTGATTCAATGTAACAAACTCACACGGTGTATCTTTCTATTTTAAACGCTTTTAAAGAGAGATAGAGACTTGTTTGATTTAATTATGTTACTTTCAATTAACAATGTTTACAAAACTGTGTAAATTAAAATGAAGTCCTATTTGTAAAGAGCATTTTTATTTGTCAATGTCAGATAGGAAGATAATTATAATTTGAAGTGAAATAAAAATCAATTTCGCTGCTTATACAATTCCTAACCACTTGAACGGTGCGCCTATAAGTTGTACATTTTTGAAATTTTGTTCTATGTCAAATATATACTCCAAAATATAATGTAAGGAACCTCTTCGACGTAGTAACAGTTCTCCTCAGGACTTTTTGATTGGAGGTTTGCTATTAAACAGACAATAATCACAGACATCTTTAGAATTACAAAGTACTTAGCTCTATTTAGCTAAAATATCTAAAGAAAAGTGCATCAGACTGCCCAGGAAAATGGGTTTTATCTATTTACAAAAGAATGTAGTATTTGTTTGTAATATTAAAATAACTGCTTTTTAATAAATGCATATATGTATGTATACACGATACATGTACCGAAATAACATTTTTTAAATTTTTATCTCTGTGGGTCTGTTTGTCTGTATATCGGTCTGTTTGTCTGTCTGTTTGTTTGTTCGGGTAATCACTGGAACGGCTCGAACGATTTTGACGGGACTTTCCCCGGCAGATAGCTGATGATCTAAGTAGTAACTTAGGTTACTTTTTTAGACTAACTTTGTCTCGTGGCTTACCCGCAGTACGTCAATAACCGCGGGTAACACCGCGGGATTCAGCTAGTAGAACAATATAATAGTTCCAATTAGTCAAGCCTTTGTTAGAAACCGTTATGCCAATACGCATGTTAAACTGAAACCGTAATTCGCTAATATCGGGTCTATCTGAATAGGTAATAGGCTATATGGAACAGTACAGGGTAATAAACCTTTCTTATAGATAGGACAATCAGAAATACATGTGATAGAATAACATACACGCATACCTTTTTTGGCGATGTTATGACTTGTATAAATACGACAGATGTTTTAGTAATACAGGTAGGTATTACATGGTTTCTAGTGTCAGCATAAGTGTCAACATATGATACCATTTTAGTAAGCGAATGGTATTTGTTCAGTAACTGCATACATTGCAGAATAAAATAGTTCCTTAGAAACACATTGTGTGGTATCGTAAAATAGCGTTAAACGGATATAAGTAAATACCTTATAAGGTAACGTTAAGTTAGACGATAAATAAACATGTAAATAGCTTGTAAATTTATAAATTACAGTAAGTTTAATGTTGTCTCTATTCCTTATACAAATGATACCACTGTTTTCCTGACGACGAACGATTGTCACACCTTGGCATTCTTGCAATACACCGGTAGCAAGTTATATTGGCAACCCTATGCAATTCCTCTGTTTTATTAAACTGATTGAAGAGAGATTCAAAAAAATGGCTTCTACACCTATATAGATATTCGTGTTGCTTCTGAAGGAATGCAGTTCTTCAAAAGCAACACGAATATTCATATAGGTAGAATCCATTTTTTTTTTTAAATACATCCCTAACTCTAGGAATATATGCCTGTGTCATGGGGGACTTTACAAACATACATGAAACGTATACGCAAAGGAAACCCAGGCACAGAACAACAATTTACAACAATTTATGTATTATACAAACTGTTTTCAAATATGGCGATCTTGCCCTTAGCAGAGAAGGAAGCAATGAGATGAGAACTTAAACCATTATGCCATGCAGTCAAACGAAAGTTAAGTAGGTATATTTTCCACGGTAAACCTAATGCTGTGACCTAAGTGATTAATGCAGTAATACAGTATTGCACTATCATCAACAAGGCGATGCATAACGAATGTAGATACGAGAATTTTGAGCTATTGTGGGAGTATGATGCTAACTTTATATTTCTTGATTAGGTTTTTGGAAATTAGCTAGAAATGTTAGTTAGAATAAAATTATAAATTTTCCCTTCTGTATGGGTGAAATGGGTGAAAAAATGAATTGAAATAAAATAAATGAATTAGGTATTGCAAGTATTATAGTAGTACTTCAGTATTTTGTTGTATAATGTGTTCTTTCCATGACTCATGAGCAAGCTGAGTCGAGTGGTCAAACAGATAGCAGGAAATAGAGAGGCGAGACGATTGCTCCGCTGACAAGGAGTCGACCCTTAAATTGAGAGACAGAGATTTCTGATGAAACTGGGACTTGAGAGATGACATGACAATATAGCAAATTACATAAATAACTTTGGTAATCTTTTAAAGGTTTACGATTTCTCATTGGCAACAAGAATAAATAAATAAATATTTCGGACATCTAAACACACAACGCCATCTAGTCCCAAGCTAAGCAGAGCTTGTGTTATGGGGTACTAGACAACTGATACAAATACATATATACTTTTTTTTTGTAAATACATACATATTATAGAATGAAACCAGTATTTTAGAATACAATACTCTTTTTTGTTTTAAAGAAAAAAACCGACAAACAAACTAAGCTGTATATACATACATATCCATAATGTTATGTACATGTATGTAAATTAACTTGCATGTGTAAAATACAACAATGATGTCATGCAAGTACGTAAATTAAAATTCACATTAATTTACATGTTTATTTTCTAGCTGATGGGAAATGCAATCCACCTGTGTTGAATATGCTACTGCAGCAGCAGCCAAGCGGTGGAGCAAAAAGAATGCGCATACGCAGCCTGATCACTGATGCCTTAGAATCTTAGATGTAAATTTTTGTAGGAAGTGACGCCAAGCGTTGCAAAGCTAAAGAGAATATGCATTTCTACAGAGGAGGTTCGGTCAATAATACTCTAGTAAAGTAGAGTTGCCAGATAGAGATTTGAAGAAACCAACGACAAATACAGCATCCACTTACATAAATAAATATTTATTTATTTCATTTCATAAAAAAAACGTAAAGGTTATATTTGTTCTCTTTATTTCTCATTATTTCTTCAATTTAAGTGTATCAGCTTCTGTAGTAGATCTAGGCGAAGTCTGTATTTCGACTGTCAGTGCCATTTCCCCATGCATTACATATAAATTATTACATCATAATATTATTGCAACGCAGTCCATTTTTAGTCCTTTGACAGGATTTTTTTCTTAACTGTTCTTCATTAAAGATAGAAACGTAATTTCAATATTATTCCAAGAAATTATGGACACTAATTTACTTTTTTCAGAGACAGACATGTAAATTGTTAAAAATATATAGATGTATAATATACGTTCGAATTGAGAAACCGCCTCCTTTTTTGGAGTCGGTTAAAAAAACATAATTTGATAAGGTCACCGTCATCGTTCCCTTTTCAAAATTTGATAGTAGCAACACCTGCGCCTGCGCTGGTTTTTACGTTCGAAATATACCGATAATAATCGCACCAGGATATGCAATAGGTGCATATTGTGCTCAGGTATGTGGAAGGTGTGAGGTCATGAATAATGGCACACCGGCACGCCTTGCCTCAGCTATGCATGACAACTAGTAAGGCAGGGATTACGAACTAAATAGAAATACAATGTCTTTGTATGAATGAATGAAGGTATGAAAGAATTGTTGCATTTGTTGGTTCACACTTGATATTGTCGTAAAGTGTACTCGTATACTACTGTGTACCTACGACAGAGAAATCGTACAAGAAACATTAAAAACAGTTTACCGTTCTTAAATTGAGTTAGTCCTAAGAATTGAATTGTAAAAATGTTTAATAGGAACTTACATCATGGACCTGGTTTCAACGATCTTACAGATTAAATGGACTATTTATATTACGTTTAGTACGATTTAAAAAGCTTACTTAAATTTTAGTAAAGGAAGCCAGTAGAAATATTATCTGGATCCTTGCTATCTAACACAAAATAACACAATCCAAATAATAACTTATTGAGATATGTGGTTTAGCCAGTTTGGAGTCACGAATCTCGATAAATAGTAATTGGAGTGCTCTTCGCGTTATATAAAAAAATCTTGGTGTATTTAACACGTTTTCTCCAAAAAATATACAGTAATAACTAGGTATATAGGACGAAGCACGTGTTAATGTTGTTTGGAATAGTTTATTGACCCCGAGACGCTGAGGGTCACGATCGCCATCTATTATTTTCCTTAATCAGTTTTAATTGCGTACTTATTTTCATCTACATGCAATTAGTGTATCGTATGTTCTCGAATTTATCAAGACTCAATTGATTTTTACTCTTCTCCAAGTGAGGGATAGGAAAATAATATGTTGCATGATTTTGACTTTGCTTGTCATTTTCGAATAAACCTTTGAAGGGCAGAGAAGCTCGAAGAAGAAGAAGAAGCCGAAGAAAATTTTATCCATCAAAATTGCCGAAATAATTTACTAACTAGCTGAGCATCGCGGTACAACAACAACTGCGGGTAACGCCGCGGGATAAAGTTGGTCTTAAAAAGTAGCCTAAATTACTCCCTGGATCATCAGCTGTCAAAATCGGTCCACCCTTTCCAGAGATTATCCGGAACAAACATACATACAGACAGACAAAAATTTAAAAAAAATGTTATTTTGGGTACATGTATCGTGTATACATGCATATGCATTTATCCCCCCATTATTATACCCCTGTGCCTCGGAGAGCACGTAAAGCTGTCGATTCTGCATCTGATCGCTCCCCGGTCGTGTCGGTTTCCCATCGGATTCGGAGAGTGAGGGAACAGAGAGTGCACCTGTGTTTGCGCACACACTTGTGCACTATAATATCACCTGCGTAGTTGGCTGGTCTCCGTTGAGACTGACCGCCGTGGCCGTTATCGGCTAAGAGAACTATATGTATTATTATATGTACCACAAAATATAATTTTTAACTATTTTTGACTGTCTGTCTGTCTGTTTGTTCCGGCTAAGCTCTGGGACAGCAGGACCGATTTTGACCGGACTTTCACTGATAGGTAGCTGATGATATTAGGAGCAACTTAGGCTACTTTTTTTAGACTACCTTCGCCCCGTGGTGTTACACGCAGTAAGTGAGTAAACGCGGGTAACACCGTGGGACTCGGATAGTATGTTATAAAATAAGACTTATGATGTGATGAGTAAGACGGATTGCGATTTAAAAATATCACTGACTAAACGATGCGATACGGGATCACTCGTATTTCACTTTTGTTATATTATTTTTATTCATTGAGTTTCTTATTTTAGAACGTAAAGGAAACACGGCTTAACGGCCTAGTCTAACAAGGTCAATTAGAAAAACAAGGATTTGGAGTTCCCAATTCACAGATAGAAGATTGTTTATATATCGACTAGCTGACGAGTGGTATGTTGGTCTAGTGGTCATGTACTGCTAAGTCGGAGGTCATGAGTTCGATTCCCATCCAGGATACATAATTGTGAGAATGACAGGATCACTTACTCTATGCTTGAATGTAAAATTTCTACAATATGCATTTCCTTAGAATTATGTGTTATGTTATCATTATGATAAACATTTTTATGTATAACACAGTAAATACCTTTTCTAGCTTACATTTGCCAAACGCGAAAAATAAAATTGAACAGCATTTTCTCGAGAAATATGCACGACTGATTAAAATCAACTTCTTGGAATAACATCAAAGAACATATTTAGATATTTTAATGTTTTTTACGGTAATTATGATAACTTATCTACCGTAGCTGGCAACCCGAATTATTAATTTAAATGTTCATAGACGACTAAATAACCAAGAGATATAATTTTATTGCTCATAAATTTTATTTTAAAGCGTTATTATTACATTCTCAATAGAAAAGAGTTCCTAACATATTTATCTAAGACTTTAATCTAGAAAGAATTTAATAATTATACCATTAAAGTTGCAAAGTGGTATAAAACGCATCTAGCAATCACACCCGTCCAAACGCGAACGACGATGTTTGGAAAATAGGTCGATAGTGATACCGTGTTGATAACCAAAAAACCAATTAGATAAAAAGTAGTGTTATAAATTTGACTCTCTAGAAACACAAGCTTTTTCGACCGATATCTTATGGGAGAGATCAACATGTCATGAGTATAGACTATTTTACAGTTTCAAAAGATTACTTGAACTTGGAATAAGTCGCAATGGACTTTACAAAAATATATTAGGTACTAAGGAGGGATGTGGGTACTTACTAGGTAGTAGAGCCACGCTGATTTCAGCACGGTTGGGCCGGCTCGACCGGGGCGGTACTACCCTCGCACAGAAGATCAACGTAAAATGACAGCGTTCGTGCTATCGTGTTTCGTTGGTGAGTGCGAGACCGGAGGCCCAATGATGCAGAAGCATCAATAGGCCGCCATAGTGTAGGTCACCATGCTGCTTTGTTGTATTGTCTGTACGAGCAATGAGTATGGTGACCACCACTCTTGGACTCTACTTATGCTTTCCATCAGGGAGAGTAGAGTCATTTTAGCAGGCCATATATATAAAAAACAGTGGACTTTTAATATTTCCAACTCCTCCAGTTTTTCTTCTGATTAATTTCGTTGCGGGTTTCAGGACAGTTTAATTTTTCCTGAGACTTCCCGAGTGTCATATCTCGGTGTGTTCGTTGGGCAGCGCTGTTGATCCTGGTGTATAGGAGTTACTGTGGTGGGCGTGTAGGCGGGATTAGTCCCACACACATACTTGAAAATGGACTCAACTTACGTGTGACGTTTGGGTGAAACGTGGTGACGGATTTGGAATTCGAAGTGTCACTAACTCTAATTACTCCAACGCTGTTTAATTAAATTTGAGTCCCTTAGATTGTGTTGGATAAAGGATTCATTTGGAAAAAAAATATAGGCCATGTAATCACTGCAGAGTGGAGAAGAAGAAGAAGAGAGTTCTGCTATACATGCTTATTACAAAAATATTTCTAGTAATAGTTAGGTACTCGAAGTCAATAAATTTATAGTTTGCTATGTGTACCTACATGTCAAGTTATATCAAACGCTTATCATAATCTTCTCCTGGAGGTACACCTCCTCAAAGTATGCTACTCTGCCGTACTAAATATGCAATGACACTTGATCTTGGGCCTTCCATCCACCTAGGCTAACTTCCTTAGGTTCTCAGTTCATATTGACTGCCTCGTTGGTCTCGCGGTTGGCGTGTGCGACTGCTGATCATGAGGTTTTGGGTTCGATTCCCGGGTCGGACCAAATGTTTGTATGATCTACAAATATTTGTTTCGGAGTTTGGGTGTTTTCTATGTATAATATGTATGTATTTACAAAAAAAAAAGTATAATATGTATTTGTATCAGTTGTCTAGTACCCATAACACAAGCTCTGCTTAGCTTGGGACTATATAGCGTTGTGTGTTAGATGTCCGAAATATTTATTATTTATTTATTTATTATTGGGGAGCATCTGACTAAGGTCGTATTCCAACTTTATATATTTACATAAGTACAATGAATACATAGATATATAACCAGTCAAATCTCATGACGAACATTTTAAATACCATCAATGAAAATTTGATTTTTCATTAAAATATTTCAGTAATTAACGTTAATTATTTATCATTTAATAACCACCAGGTGTGAAATATATGAAAGTTTATGTTTATTAATTTATATATGAAAATGAGGTTGTATTACCCACAATTTACGATTATACGACTACCTATCAATGGTAAAAGACCATTTAATATCATTTTCTTCTTTTACATTTTTCAATTTCATGTGTCTCATAAATAACTATTACAGAAGAACCTTTTTTACCGTAACCAAAAGTGGTTGGAAAATTGTCTCCGAATGGATTGAATCTTTCGAATCGGCATACAAGTTGAGTGAAGAACCTTAACGATTCAAACTCGTACTTTTCTGATTTTATGACCCATAGATATTTTAGTATGAATTACGAAAAGTACTCTTCTATATGTCAGCCATCTTAAATTTAATAGAAAAGTCTCTCTAGTCTGACATGGAAGAAAAAATAAATTTTAATTAATATGCTCATAAAATTGTAAAACCTTCTTTATTTTCTGCTCTAATCATTTTACCGTAATAAAACACTCGCTACTACTACTATTTACTAAATAGTCTATGAAAAATTCATATATCCCGTAGCGATTCTAATCGATTCTCGGGCCGATATCATCGACATTGGAACCGCATTCATTAGTACCACCGCACTCGGTACTTACAATGCAAACATTATGGTTTAAGTTGTGTATGTATATGTAGATGTACTCCGATTGTTGACAATCTTTTGTGTGTGTTAAGCGCACAATGCGAGTACAAAGAATTTATTTTATACTTTCTTTGCTATATACGTACTTGAAGTAAATTAGCGCGTTCCTTTTTTAAATTTATTGTAGTTCATTCTTTTTTGTTTTAATTTAGTTTTTTTCTTTATTTGACAAGGAATCTTTATTCAAAATGTATTCGTTTTCTAAATATTCGATTTTAATACACCGAGTTGTGTATAATAATTGTAGGTATAAGTATGTCTACTAAAGTATAGAATCAAATAACACAAGTAAGAATTAACACATAAGAAATAAAATATTAAGAAAATATAAATCGAATGGTCATAAACCGAACAAGAGAATGTAATTTCAACAAAACTCAACATGTCAGTAAATAGGATATAACCCGAGGTATTAAAGTGACAGTAACAGTTAAACTGAGAATGGCAACATCTCGAACGAGTAATAGGATACTGTTTAGGTATCGGTTTTATGGTCCTTTTTACGATTTCGCTATGTGAGACCATCATGCGACGAGGTGTGGTTCTGTTACATGTTTGAACATATAAACTTGCTGTATTTCATATAAGCAGGGTTCCTGGTGCGCCAGTGTTGTTACTTTTTTAATTAGGTATTTAACCTACTGGGTGGGACCTGAGTTCTCTATCTTTGAGCACTAATAATATGTTATTTCTATTTATATTCGTGCTGTAATAAATCTAACGTATTCCAAACTGCTTTAAGTAAATGTTCGTACAAATAAGTTTTAACAAAAAACTTCTAAACTTGAAGTCACATTAAGTATCGCACGTTCATTAAATAGCTTTTGTCTGCGGTTTCAATCTTAGTAATGTCGAGAAAAAGTAGCCTTTGTGCTATTCCAGTCTACTTTCTACCTCTGTGCCAAATTTCATCTAGATTGGTTCAGCCATTCGTGTCCCATGAGCAATAAACATCAATGCAAATTTTTGCATTCATAACATGTACCTAGTATTTAGTAAGATTTGATGTTTTCAATATATCACTAACATATTTTAACATAATAAAACAAGGAATACATTTACGAATAAAAATGTTAACAAAGCCAAATGATAAATTAATAGGTACAGTAATTATTTTATATCGAATCATTAAAATGAGATCACAATCGAATAACAAAACAAATACCCACTCTAATAATATTGACATTAAACTAAACTGGTCACCTTTCTGTGGTTTTGTTATGACGACATACATTTCATAGAAACAATCAACATAAGAAAATAAGAACCGCTGCATGACTAACTACGCAGACAGATTGACTAACCGACGACAAAATCAAGAGGGTCATGCATGACACAATGATTGACCGGATATATTCGGCGACCGCATATTTCCCTTTAAGATTGTCCGGAAAATGTGTCCGGGAAAACAGAGACAAGTTTCATCTTTAAATTGATATGATCCTTCCCCCCAAAATCTTTGAAGGCGGTTGATTTTTAATGCCAGTTGCTTTATTAAGCAACCAAACGAGAAAGAAACTAAAAGGGTCGGATAGAAGACAGGAAAGTGAATTCTCAGAAGAAAGTCTAAGGTCTGACTTTGAAGGACTAGATTTTTTACAATTTACAATTAGGTTTATTTTTGGTTGATTTGAGTCGTCAAAACCTATTCATCCTAAGGTTGCCCGAAAGAGATTACTTTTAGGAATAAGACCGTCCTTTGTAGGTACATTATATATTATTTTTGACATAGTATGTACTCTCTTGTAAATCTGTAATACGGTGTACAAATAAATAGTTTTCTATCTGTCTATGTATTTAAATTTCATGTCATAGTAACCACTACGTTACTTTCATCGCTCGATCCGTGGCTCAAAAGACTACAACTCTTTTGTGACTCCTGAGTACAGGTTTAAAAATATACGGTAAAATCACGCCGTATTTTCTTCAAATAAAATATCGCACATCTTTACAAATTACTCTGGCAACACTATCCGCTGTAGTTAATATTCAAATTGCCCGCGAACAATGTGTTCAAGCATCAAGACCGAGATGTGTATATGAATATAATTAAAATTCTGTTTCGCTCATTTTAAATGTTAAACTGTTTTTAAAAATACCAAATTTGGACGTTATTTATTATACGACTAATCGAAATGTATTTATTGGTAATATTAAAATTAATTATGGGATACAATAAATATTGTCACATGTATGAGATTATCCTTTTTGTTATGGTATCTGTGGTCTGCATGAAAAACGGTAGGATTTTAGGGTCACTCATGCGTTAGGACTTGTACCTAATCTACAAATATACAATAATACCTATACAAATAAATAAAATTGGAGTATCTGTTTGTAAAATTAAAATAACCGCTTTTTACTTAATGCATATGTATGTATACACGATACATATACCAAAAATATAGTTAAATATTTTTTTTTCTTTTTTGTCTGTCTGTTCTCTGGAACGGCTGGACGGATTTTGACGGGACTTTCACTGGCAGGTAACTGATGATCCGGGAAGTAACTTAGGCTACTTTTTTAGACTAACTTTGTCCCGCGGCGTTACTCGCGGTACAACAATATAATATCACTTTTAAAAGTACAACGTGCAATATACAGAACCATATTCACGGAAGTTCAACTCCTGATTAGTTAATAAACCAGTTTACTCATAGCCTATGACCTGTGGACATTTAATTATAATTAATTTTTATTTATTATTAAAAATAATATTTTGATTTAAATGTTTATTCTTTATTATGAATCTTTAAACATACATGATATAAATTGATACTTATAAAATTGTCTCCCGAAACTTTTCTAATATTAGCAAAGTATATTCGTCTGAACAGACTGACATGACGAGCTATTTTAGGTCGATGTGTTTGTCATATGTACGTCAGACAACAAATTAATGAGTGTCTGCATCTCAGATAGCATGATGAGGTTACGATTTACGATACGATGCCTGTCTTTACTGATCACATTCATGACTTTGCAATTATATTTTGTCTATGTCCAGTAGCGGACCGTTAGAATCTGATGATCATCATCATCATCATCTCCGTCATTGTTTTCCTCTTCCATTCTCCTCTATCACTCGTTAGTCCACTATTTACTCCCTTGTTGGGCATATCCTCTTATGCAGTACATCCATTTTTTCTTTGGACGTCCTCTATATCCGTCGACTTCCATATTTAAAACTTTCTTAACTCCATTTTGCTCATCTCTACTCATCTCATATCCATACCAGGCTAACCTGTTACTTATCAACTTTTCATTCACTGGTGCTACTTTCAGGCTCCCTCAAATGTATTCATTCTTCACCTTATCCATTCTAGTCACACAACACTTGGATGTCAACATTCGTATTTCAGCTACAAGTAGGCGTCTCTCATCCGTTTTCTTTATTGGTCAACACTCAGATCGGTATCATCATCATCAGATCAGTAGTCGGGTATTGGTTTTTAAACTTTTTCGTGTTTAACATAAAGGGGGCAAACGAGCAGACGGATCACCTGATAGTAAGTTACTGCCGTAGTCCACAGACAACAAAAACTCGAGCCATTAGTGTGTTGCCATCCTTTAATTTTCCTCCGCCAAGAAATGGTGTTTTGTAAAAAAACATGCAGCGTAAGTAACGACATGTTAAATTAAAATTAACTAAACCTCAACTGTAATCTTAAGCTTGTGACTTATGACAAAGCTTAAAAATGTATTGGTGTATCCATATCCGTATTTCATCAATACTTATATTAATTAAAAAAAATCATACTTTTATTTAACACCGAAATTATTAAATATCTAAATAATTAAGTACTACTAATTTAAGTCGATTCCGTATCTGCAGCAATACATTTTTCGAACCTCCACATAACTATTAACATTTCTTTTTAAATAACTTTGTTTACAAAATAGAAAAATAAGAAAAGTCATAAGATCCATAAATAATAATTTTTCTTTCTACATAATTTGATTAACAAACCAGAACATTGTACTTACTAAAAAGATTAATTTAAAGCTTTATACACAAAGATAACATCTTATGATAAAATCAAATTCCATATTTAAAAGTCACGGACCGAGAACATGTGTTTTTTTTAAGAAAGCATTGACACAGGCGTGCGTTTAGTGTCGCGTTACAAATTCGTCACATTCCTTATTCCTTGTGTCTGACTCAACAATGCCACTTTATTCTGATCCGTATAGCTTTATTTTAAGTACTATAATAGGAGTTCTCAATATATTGGCATTGTGCAGCCCTAATTTCGTAAGAATACAGTAGCATGTGGCAGTGTCGGATTGCAAGTACGGGTCACGTAGAAGTGAATATTAAAAAAATGTGGACGAAGCATTGATGGACAACTAACAATCTATGGTAGTTTAGAATTGTCTATAGATTTTCTTGTTTGTCTAATGTTGGTTCTAAAATTTAAGGAAAAGAAATATCGTTGTACAAATTTTCATTTTTTTTAATATTACGTTTACTTTGAAGAACTTTATTTAAATTTACATAGCTTAATAGAAATATTTAAGTGCAGGAAGCGATGTCTTTATAAGTCAGTAATAAAAAAATTATATTCGATCTAATATGTTACATTGTAAATTCTAAGTTGTATAATGAATGATAATTGTCAAGTACGTGATATATAGGTACTTTAGTCTGCCATAATTTATTGTCTGTTTTTTTTTTTGTCATTGTCTGTTACCATAAAGTAAAGATAATATTTTTTAAAGGAGTTTCGTTATCACTACGGGTAGTCATTTTGTCACCGGTAAAAAATAAAAATAAAGACCAATCAATTCTTTAACAAATTAAAAAAAAAAACAAATTGTCTATTCCAAAGTAGTCATAGCAAACCGCTTTTGGATAGTAATTAAATCCGTATAATTTGATAGCGCGAAGATAGTTGGATACGGCGCGAACATTTTTATTTACATAACTAAGTGTGGGTTCACAATGGCCATTAATTCATTAGGCATTCTGAAAGCCGCGTCACGGCTAGCGGTCCCAACGCTTCTCGATTATCTTTAGTAATTTATTTATTTGAGTATTTTGTTCATTTCGAAATTGTTATCCCTATGTAATATATTAATATGTAGTAACTTAAAAGAGCTCTTTGTTTGCTTAAACGAGTTAATCTCATCAAAGCAGTCAGATTAAAATTATTATTCTCTTTGTTTTGCATAGAATAAATATTGAGTCATAATTTACGGTATATTAGATCACGTTACGAGTCGTAGGAACGTAGCAGTGCAGTTAAAAGAGAAGAGTGGTATGGAGTTCACGCTTAATGTACATAATTGAATTATTGAGTTTTTTTTTCTCGAGCATAGATTATACGAAAATAATATTTAAAAAAAAAAAACATATTTTAGTAATACGTAAACGGAAGTTTATCTAATATGTAACATAATACAGTGAGAACTGACGAATTGCAATAAAATTGAAAGATGTCATATCCCAAAAATCGGGAGTAAAGAAACATATATTTATAAAGCTTTCCCATACATGACTGTACCGCCTACCGCATCTAGCGAAGTCGATGGTGTGAGGTTTGCGCCGCCTTTACAAGTAGCCATTGGTGGCCCGCACGGTTCGCTGGCCGGCGCTTTTTCTACTAATCGCGTGTAGGGCTGTCATCTGGTCGATTATTTAATTGAAAGTCGGCATATCGGGGGTGTATCGTTAGCGAGTTATTTGTAGATCTTATATGTTTACTAGGTAAAACAATGTGAATAGTTTCTAGTTAACACTATAATGTAGTAAATGGCATTTAGCTATCTCATTCTCAGTATTTCATAATAGCCTTTGTGTGGTTGATATAGAGTTTACTATAAAAGTTTTTATATAATAGTTAGATGTACAATGGCTAATTACATCTTTACAAAACTTAAATGTTTTGCTTTTGTTCTCAATTTGAAAAGATTTAGTTTAATCTACTGATTTTCTTTTGTTAGGAAAATTTATGGGCAAGGGGCTTAGGCTCTTGGCTTGTTTATGGGTTTATTAGCAGGATTTACGATACCATACGAAGAAAAAGTCATGAAGAGAGATAAAACAAACAGAAAAATATGTAAAATAATATAAAAAATAATGTATTTTCAAGACTTATATTTGTTTCAACAGACGACGGTGACAACCCTAGTTGACTGAACGTGTATGAAAATTACAAACAGCTCTTCATTGAAATGTGATAAAACCGTAATTTTTCTTCAAGCTATTTAAATACTTACAATTTAGATACAAGATGATAGTAATAATTTATGTGTTAAAGATATAATTACATATTATTGTGGGTTTTTGAATAGTGAATGTAATATAAATTCTATGGCAATAAATATAAGAACTATTTCATCAGTATAATGATTTTAGTTACTGCCTCAGTGGTGTTGTGGTTGCGTATGCGACTGCTGCGCTGAGGTCTCGGGTTCTGTGTACCTGTCGGTCCAAATGTTTATATAAACTGCAAATATTTATTCGTTTCTAAGTATAATATATGATGTGTATAGCTATTTACTATATGTATGTAGGTATGTTAAAAAAAGTAAGTTTTTTATAAGTCGTCCTGTCATAATACAATCTTTGCTTAGTTTGGAATTGTCTAAGAGTTGTGTTAGAAGTCCGATAACTATTATTATTATCTTTCTTACTAAACATTACAGCTACTTCCTTTGTCACTCAATTTTACATCGATTTGTAGGCATAAAGTATTTTTTTTTCCTTTTTCTTAAATCAAATATTATAACAAAGGGTAATAAATAATAACACATAAAATTTAATGGTGTCCCATGAAACAATGGGTGCCGTTTCACTTTTTTTGTCGTCCGTCCTTGTGGTCCGTTAGCGGCAGGCAGGTAGACTTGCCTTGAATGACTCCTTGTCTGGGTTCTATTCACTACATCTCTGGTCACTCCAATAAAAAATACATTTCGGAACGATTCTAAGTATCTCAATACATAGGATTTATTTCGAAATAGCTGTATTTACATAGATAAAATATATAAATCTGAATTTAAAATAAACTAAATTTCCTGTGTCCATAAACAAAAAGTTTATGTTAATTGAAAAATATAAATAATAATATACACGAGGAGATTATTACTCTTAAATTAGGCAAAGGTCACCAAATTCCGCCAATTCACACCACATTTGTAACGAACCTATTGAATCCAGTAGCCAGTTCCAATTACAAAACCTCTTCTGTCTGACCCAACAAGACAGATAATATAAGCCGGCCAAATGTAAAACGCTTCTATTAAACCCCTGTTTAGCCTGGAACGCGGCTCTTTAAATTGGCTGTCGTTAACACGCTAAACAGCGCTTCGCCTGCAGGCTATCCTTGTGGTTTTGTTTTTGTTGCTTTGATAAATTGTTGTGTAATTAAATAATCTTCTCGTTTAAATTTATAAGGGTAAGCGATGTGTTTGTTCATTTAAAGCGAAAATTTTACTTGGTTTTCCATGTTATATACATTCAGATACTCACACCTATACCCCCAAGGGGTGCGCAGAATGAAGTATTATTTTCATAGTAGCCTTTCCCCGTGGTTTTGCTTAGCTACTTACGTACTTATTTGCATTATTATATATTTCTCATTACATATAGCTAAGCCTAAGTGTTTCTTAGATATGTTTGGTTAGTATCGGTCCAACAGTGTAAGAGTATCAGCTCTATTCCAAAATGATGTGAAGCATTTTTGGTGTACGATTACTCGTTTAAGTGCTGGCGTAGGGGTTTTTTTAAATATTAAATTATAGCTTGTTCACTGAAATAAACTTCAAACTTATTGAGAAAATAACTAAATTTATTAAGGTGTAGCATAATGCGATGGAATTAAAACGGCGACTGTGCCTAAGTAATTGGTAGTCAAAAAGGAACTTTTTCTTTAGCGCGGTTAAACTTTGGTAAAACTCAAAGAAACTTCATATTACTTTTCTTAATATCGTTGGGTTCGTATCTTTAACATATTACTTATAATTAATTTTCTTAGCTTTAGTCTTTAATATAAAAACTCTATCTACTTAACCTATCTAAAGAAAATGGTAGCCATAGTACTACGGTTGTAGGTGTGTGTTTGTACTAGGGTTGCGAAATTCTTTCTATTGATATTTCAAAGTTTGATTATTTATTAGGACTTTGATCCATATCGGTTTTAATGTCTATGCATGAAAGGAATTATAAAAATCAAGAGAAGAGCAAAATCTACCAAACTAGTAGAAATTTCTGAAACTATTTCTCGCATTGCTATGCAAAAAAAGAAAGATAAGCTATGTTAAAGAATGGTTGGCAACCCCAAACACGCTAACTAAAATACAACCGGACTTTACAGACGACGGCAGATTTTCTATTAGTTTTTTTGACACGACCTTAGTGACCCGTTGTTAATCTACAATTCTACATATTAAAAATTTATATATTTTTTTAAAATGTTTATGTTAATTACGACCAACAGTTCTATTACCTTATATCATTACTAGCCGACCCACGCAACCTCGTTTGCGCCTTATATTGCCCGTAGCGTGAAAATTTCCCCCGTTTTTGAAACATTCTTCATTGTTGCTCCGCTCCTATTAGTAGTAGCGTGATGATATATACCCTATAGCCTTCCTCGATAAATGGACTATCCAACACCGAAATAATTTTTCAAATCGGACCAGCGCTTCCTGAGATTAGCGTGTTCAAACAAACAAACAAACAAACTCTTCAGCTTTATATATTAGTATAGATATAGATTCGTTTAAGGTATTTAAATGATAGGTAAACATTTGTCATGAAGCAGTGGAAAACCTCTTAAAGGTTATCAAATGGGATTTTCTTATTTACAACCGCACTTGTATTATAAATTCTAAAGTCTCTCTTTTACGCTTTCACGGTTGTACCGCTGCACCGATTTCTATGACATTTGGCATGGTAATACCATGATTCTTGAAGGACATACAATTGAGTAGAGCCGCGGGCAAAAGATACTTTCTTACATTTACAATACTTACAGAGTTTTCTTTATCTTCAGTTCTATTTAAGTTATGTTGTTTGTTTTAGCCAGAACATAGGTGAAATGAGTGATTTAAATTAGCTTTTATACATTTCAGATGGCATAGCTGGAGGGAAGCTAGGTCATCATGATTTTTTTTTTTTTTTATTAAAAAATGCAAAGTATGCTATTAATATAATTTACATTTTGCTTGTTACTCAATTTATGTTCCTTAATCAACGTGTTTTATTATGAGTTTTTTAGTCGGATTATATCTTGATATTTGTGAATGAACAAAATCTATTGCTCTACAAACCAATTATATTATAGTTATGCTATACCTACTTATTAAGATTCTTACTTAGAACCGTTGCTTCCTTGTATTGTAAGTATTAAGTATTTGCACACATTTATTCATTAAAAACTAAACAAAGTATCAAGATTACTCGAAGAGATTAATAAAAGCGACACACAATTCAGTAGAAATACGACCGCGTGTATCAGACTCACGAACATCCGCTAAAGAGCGCTTTTTACATTAATGCAAGCACACACCGATTTACATATTATAACTAAGAAATTATTTAACTACAACTAGGGAACTGTGAAAATGTGTAAAAATTAGGAAGAAGTTGTTTCATATAAAGCTAATATAGCCGACCGCAAATGAAGGGCTAATAAAGGCTAGGAAGATGATGAATTTCTTCTTAATTTTTCACTTGAAACAGACCTATACCCAATTTAGCATATTATAAGGATGTTGGGGTCAAAATTTCCCCATAATTTTACCGCCAAAGTTTCATTTCAACCTAATTAATAGATTCGGAAGCTTATAGCTTATAACTTTCATAGCATCAAGCAGAAATTTCTAGAAAAAATCACATACAAAATTGTTTTTAAATTTTCTACTTCGAGTTTCAAAATTATTTCTATTGTGATGAAAATTATAACAGTATTTTCAAGTGACATTCTTTTATTTTGTGGTAATTTTAAACAATCTGCCGCCAAAATTCAACCAAAGAGTCTGCTATACTGTAACTCTTACAGTTTTTTTTTTTAATTGATGTGGGAATAGGTAGCGGAGTGGATGGCAACGACTTAATTATCACAGTACATTAAATAAAGCATATGTAATTTAATTCTTATTATTTAGTTGTTCCGCCGCATTAAATCTGAGTATATCTACCGTCACGAAACTTGAACACAAATGTTATTATATTTTATTATTATTGTGCTAAAGTTTGTAAGTTTCGGGTATAATACTATTGTGTAAGCGTGGCTTACGTTAAGACTTATTATTTAAAGTATTTTTGTTCGGTAGTAAATATTTAATATTTTTATCATTCGGGTTGGAGTAAGTTGAATGACATAGAATACTACACATCGTTAATTCATACAAATTGTTCATTGTAACGGCTATCCATACTACTAAATAAATGCGAAAATAACTCTATCTATCTGTCTATCCATGACGCTTTCACGGCTTATTCGCTACCATGTTTTTGATGAAATTTGGCATGGAGATACTTTGATTCTTGAGGAAGAATATATAGGCTACTTTTTACCGCGATAACCGACAAACAGAGTCTCGGACAATAGCTAGTTCATAATAAAAAACTGTATTGATTTAATTAAAAATATACGGAAGTCGGATGTCAGACAATATTGACGCAACTGTGTCCAGTCCATTATTTAACGTCGGCAACATTTTGTCATCTCCGGACTAGTATTACCCAAATGGAGAAGTTATTTTATTTG
The DNA here is from genome assembly GCA_905220595.1 of Spilosoma lubricipeda. Lineage (NCBI taxonomy): Eukaryota > Metazoa > Arthropoda > Insecta > Lepidoptera > Erebidae > Spilosoma > Spilosoma lubricipeda. Next base: position 9,056,780 of record HG992299.1, read on the forward strand.
ATTGAAAATCGATATTTGACAATATTACGTAAGTTGTTTTGTTTCTACACTTCATTTAATTAATTTTTAACTGGCTTCCAAAAGGAGATTCTGAACTTGATTGGTATTTTTTTTAGTATATTTTATTTCCATAAATAATATTTATTTTTAGAATATGTTTAATCGTTTTATATCTTGGTTTATAAGGCATAACATAAGGCAACAAATATAAAGTATTTAAGTAATCTGTTCAAAAAATGACCTGAAATAAATAACAACATTTTACAAAGCTGTTATGTATAAAAAAGTGATAATTTATCAAAAGTTATCGTCAGATCCTTATTACACGAAGTTTAAATAGGTGCAGCGTATAGCAGCGACGGGTTCATACATTTGATGAAGGCCATATGCATAGCACATTGTATTTATTTATACACGTGTCTTAATGTCAACATTTATTATATACTTATTATTTAAAATTGTTTTATCTTCTATTCAAATACTTACAATTTTTTTTTATCAATATATAGATATAACTTGTCAAATTGTTAACACTTTTATGAGGCAATAAATACTATTATTATTTTAATTAAAATATTCAACAACTGCAGATAATAGTTTTGATAAAATTGACATTATTATTAAAAAGTTAAAAGAGGTTTAAAATAATACTTTTTTTATTTTTAGGTCTATGGTTTAAAAATATGAAATGTCGACATGATATAAAAAATTCAAACTTTTTTTAATACCTTTTTTTATGAATCATTGTAGAAGAAGTACCTAGGTAGTAGTTGTTTTTAATACATATACTTAAGTTAATAAATATGTGTTGTAAGTGTTGTAAGCTACTAAATACCAATGTGACACGACTTAGTTGAATCGTAATATGTAAACGATGAACGTATTTCCACTACAAACAATCGATCTAAAAGTCCGCTATGTATTTACATTTATGTTACATGACATGATCTAACCCGGTAACAAAGAACGAACGTGGCTCGTATGATAATATCATAAACTAAGATTAACTACCATGAAATCTCGTTCGATGACATGTTGAAATCAATTTGAATTCCAATGACAAACTATACGAACGCATAGATTTGAATTTCGAAGAATAGAAATGAAATGTACAAGATCCCGCGCTAATAAGCCATAAACATTTTGTTGTGATATTGGTATCATTGTTGCCTTTTTTATGGGGTAATGAATAGAGCAATGCAAATTGCCATTAGAATTAAAAATATATATTAACTTGAAGAAGTGGTGGGTGATAGTATTTTGTTTCAATATTTAGAAGCTCAGTAACTTTAGAATGAGAATCTTTTAAAATACAATGAATGTGTTAGGTTAACATGCTTTTTGGAAGTACTAACAACTGATAATACATATACTCAAGCCAGGTTGTGGTGCACAGTAACGTGAGACTTATCCATCGCTTTGTAATTAACCAAACCAGGTAAAAGAATTAAAGAAATTTAACAAAAGCCTTGCTGAACAAAAAAAAACGCACCTTATATGGCAAATACGATAGCCAGTTTGTTTAACGCTTTCTTAACTACTGAAATAACCATTGTGAAATTATAAAGACACGGCGCCCGAGGGAAGATAAGAATTTACAGTATCTTAAATACAAAAAAGGTACTGCTCCTGAGGATTAGATAAAACATATCCTTTACGAACACTACTTACTTTGGTAGAACGATCATTTATCAAAAGTATAATTGCAATAGTATAGATTTTAATGAAATTTGTCTTCAGACGGCTTGGTTTCCAAGAACGCAAAGCGGTGTATATATTGCATTTTATATAATTTAACTAAGTATGGTTGTGAAGCAACTTATTAAGAAATTGTAACTCAAGTGTTTAACACCAGACACGTTTGGGTCGTGAACATTTGAATTACGGCATAACGCCATTGAAAGTTTTATTTTATGGTGAGTTATATTAGTTACACAGTATATTTGTAAACGCATTCAGTATTCAGCATGTGCTCTGTGAACAACACGAGCGCATTAACATTCTCAAGTCTCGCGTAGGTTCTCATAGCTAGCCGCACGCGTTTAGTTGTCTCAGTAAATGCGACTGGCTTTTGTTGTTCGAAATATAAAGATTATTTTAATCAACTATTTTAAAAAAAATAGTTTCGAAAAGGTTATCCATGTTTCCTGAACTACTTTGTTTTTTTTTTAATATGTACGTATGGTTTGCACGAACTGATTGCTAGGATCGTGGAACTTAGTTTAATTGTATAAAATTTATCTCTTTCCACCCTCAACGGAAAAGAAGCGTAATTATAGGTACTATTTATGACTAGGTATGTTAAAACTTTAGCTCATTTATTTAGAACATATCTTTTCTACAAAAATCATGTGTATAGCATGATTTTTGCTGATTGCGATTTTTAAAGTGCGAAATAATATCTCAAACGACAATAGTTCCTACGCGCTCTATGATTTATTTACATACGATTTCGCATCTGCAATTTTAAATCGCAAACGATTTATTTTCGTAGTGCGCGGATTGTAGTGTTTTCTATTGTTCACAGATTTGCGATATTTATTCGCACCGATATTTAATCGTATTGCGCGCTTAACCTTAGTGTTTTCTTGTGTCACTTTAATTATAATCTTTTCAATATAAATTACTCGTTAAAGTTCTAAAATAAGCGATGGTAATGCTTCGATTATACATTTTGCAGTTCTACAAACCACCGTATCAAAAAAAAAACGATAAACTGTTTATTTATTATTATTGTGACCCTTCATAACTTTTATTTCAATATTAGCTGAACCACGCCGTGTTACCCGCGGTCATTGTCGTACCGAGAGAAACGCCGCGGGCGGATCTAGACTAAAAAAAAGTAGCCTTAGTAACTCTTTATATTATCAGCTACTTATCAGTGAAAGTCGCGTCAAAATCGGTCCAGCGGTTCCAGAGATTTGCCGGAACAAACAGAAAGATAAAAATTGAAAAAAAAAAAAAAAATTATACGTATGTTAAGTTACATATGCATTAGGCAAAGAGATGTTCTTTTAAAATTCTACTGCTTTCTTTTATGTACATTTTTTTGGTATCGATAACAGTGCAAAGAAGACATTATTTTCACACAAAAGACATCGTCCATCCTGTATTTTAGAATTGTTTAATTGAGACAGTTACTGTACGAATTTTTCATTAAAGTAAAATAAATCTGTTACGAGTATGACACGGCAAGCACAACTATTGAAACCAAAGATTAAACAGCGACCAGCTTCGTATTTAATTTTATAACAACAAATAAAAAATAATTAGATCCAATAATACTCTTGGAGCGTAGGAAATGCGATTATATGAATAATTCATTGGAGATAACGACCAAAATAAGACGATTGTTGGCTTCTGAGAATTAAGCGTTTGAAATTTTTTTCCCGCGTACAACTTGCCGGGTGTTCAATATACTATGACTATTTTATACATATGAGTATATTAATATTTATAGACTTAATAACGAAGAATATAGCATGAAATCTGCTTTCAAGGCAAAACTTTATAAAAAAGGACCAACAAAATTCGTTATTCGAACTGGCCGCTCGTGACCCCAGAGTTGTCGCATTTAACTGCACGCCATAAAACGTAAAAAAAGAATACTTTAAGTTAAAAGAACATTTTTTCTGAAACGGAAAGACTTAAGAATAATTTGGTTCTTTACTTGCTTATGGTTCCTTGCATTAAAAAATGAACGAACTCCTTGGAACGAGAAAAGAGGTTGGAAAGTGTTTTCTGTACGATCCTATTTTAAAATACTTTTAAAAATAAACAATGAAGTTTCATTGAGATACCTTTAATAAAGTAGTTTTTAAATTATATTTACACTAAACTTTAAATAATGTTGTAATGTGTATCATCTTACCAGAAACTACATTTTTCTTTTATTTATGGTCATCTTAACTTTTTATTAATACGCAGGTGCATCTGTGCACATTTGTTGGGCAATTTAGTTGTTAGGGTACCAATGACAATAAAAAACAAATGGCAGTACAGTTATCAACCTTGTTCAACCTCAGTTGTCATTTCAGTATTGTAATGAATATTCCAATTCCGACACACATGAGTAAAGTTAATTAATAGACTTCTAACTTTTTTAAGACTAAGAGGAATATATTTAATGTAATTCTAATTACAAATGTTAAGTTACTTATACATTAATTCTCAAATGGTCAGAGAATAAATATGTTCTAAAAACAAGTTACGTTTCGACATGCACGGTCTGAAGTTTATGTAATACATGATTACTACAAATGTGAATCTTTCATGTAGGTAAGTAATTGTTTGAATAAAATTATTTATTACTTATTTTTTTAATTTATTCATTTGTAATTATTAATTTCATAGGCTCGTGAATCGTAATAGGGAATGAAACGCCATAAAATATTTTGGAGGGAAAAAAACGTTTACGTTATATAGGTTAATTTTTAGACATCTAATTAAATAATATCCGTTATTTTAAGAAGTTACAAGAATCAGTATGTATAGATAGGTATGTTTTGTTACTGGGTTCACTTTAAATAATAAACCTTAATAATAATAATGTAAACATGAACCTAAATATTGAAGTTTCTGAACTGACTGAGTACTTAACTTTTATCTGCGCTATGAAATTATTCTATGGGCACGACACTTTATAAAATGTTTTTATTACTTTTTTACGGCTGGGGCATTTGCATCAATGGCCAATGGCAAGCGCAGTGTGGTTACGTGAGTAATGAGTTTCTTTTTGTATATGGTGCACAGGCCATGTGTTGATGTTTAAGCCAGACACAAGTGGAGGCAAAGTTCACAATTCACGCGGTTACATAGTTATACCGGTACCGATAACATACATATATTATTAATTACGTTATAAATTACTCGACACAATTTCCGACGACTGATAACGTACCGACGACGGCGCCAAATGCACATAAAACACACCACAAGGAACGACGGATGTGACTAGAAATGACGCTAGCCAGTTCTGTATGTAAACGAAAACAGCCATGTAAATAGCACGACCGCCACACGCCGTGATAGTTTCGTACCGACGCGAAATCTGTCACCGATTATAAAAATACACTAAACGATCTCTGGCGAAATTGTAGGCCAGCGACCCCTCACTGATGGGCCATAATTAATCGGTCGACACATACCTAAACACGACGTGCATTGCGCTGTCCACGCGCCCTCAAACTCCAAAACAAGTCGGAAAAAGCACACCGTTTGACACAACACGCACGTTACATACTTGTTATCACACACTGTTGTCGCTTGTTGCACTCGCGTTGCACGTAATGTAGTACACTGGTCATTATTATTTTTGTTTATCGCCGGCAGTTTTAGTCGGTATCGGCGAGCACGCTTGAAACGGGCCGCGGTGGGCCGAGTCGCGAGTCTACTGCTGCACACAACAATGGTGAGGCGCGCGCGAGAACGAGCGCCCACCCACACAGACTCGCTGTTACACACACAGAGAGATGGCCGCGTGCACTGACGAGCGCTTATAAAAAACCAACGATCGGTATGCAGACGTTCGGTTTGAAGCAGGTCCTCGCTTGACGCTGTTTTCGTCTGCGGTTCAGGGTTCCCAAAATACTCGCAACATTCTCCACATTTATTTGTGGGAAATTAAATTTTGTTATATTTAAATATTTTATGAATAATTATATGGTCAGATGATAATTTTGGGATTATAAATAAAATTCCTTTCATTATAGCTTATTTATCGCAAATTATAGAATTATTTTTACCAAATTTCCGTTGAAATGCCCAGTACCTAATTTAAAAAATATGCATAAATATTTTCATATGAATAAACTGGTAATCATATATAGTATGTATCACCAAATCAGTATCTAGTCATTCTGAAAATCGGTAACAGTTTACCGATTTTACTGGTAATATCGTTATCAAGGTAATAAATATTAATAATTAATAGACAATGCTAGTATTCCTAGACATAAATCAGAAAGTAAAACAATTTGTAATTGTTATTTCATATGTTTTCCTATTGAAACCATTATAACAATGGGACTTAATTAAAGAACATTTTTTCCACCACGTTACATCTGAAATAATACTATTAAAATGAAGAAAACATCATTTAAAAAAATTAAGAATGAGAATTTACACCCAAACCGGGAAAAATTCCAACATGGCAACATTAAAAACAAAAGAACGGCAGTCAGCGAACCTTGAGTGGGCAGGCGATACGATTCGAGCCTGCGCCCGAGTCAGCGCGCCATGTTGCCGGTGGTGGAAGCGCGATAACGCTATACATCGCTATAGGCTTCTCACTCGCACGCTTGTTAGCGTTATTGCGTGCCGTAACTATACTCGTCAGCGACTGTACCACACACCCACACGCACGCATTGTTATCTTACACAAAATTTATAACGAGCAAGTCGGATTCAGTCCCAGTCTTGGGCACTCCTAAATTCTTTGCGGAAGGGTTCTTTTTTTTATCTTGGAGCTTACTCCTCAGATTCGCCAGAGGCTGAATAAAATTATAATGATAGCTAATGTTGTTAGTTTGTTTAGAGCGATTCGGCTTGTTATTTTGGCAACACTGATAGTTTTGGCGGGTAACTGCGCGTGTTGTGAATGGATGGCTGTGAATGGGCTGTTAGTTTTAGTTCGAGAATAAAGTTAGCAAATCCTAGTAGGTATTGAAGCCTGTAGGTATGTCGTGTTGCGGAGCGTGGGTCGATTTATGCCTACTGTTTAGATGCCTACTTTATCTCCATACCCTTTGAAGTGGATAGGCTGTTGATAAGTAAATATAGTATTAGGTATTTAGTGGCTACTTAATATGGTCGTTTTTGATTTTTAATTCAGTGTTGGACATAAATAATTTAAGTATTTAACTTTAAATGACATGTTTATCAAAAGGTTAGCTACTGGTGTATATTCGAAATCTGAGTATGCATTAAACATACAAGTAAACATTTGTTTTTTTTATATCCTACCTATATTAAAAAGGCGAAAGTTTGTGAGTATGTATGTTTGTTACTTCTTCGCGTAAAAAGTACTGTACGGATTTGGTTGAAACTTTACAGTAATATAGCATAAACATCAGAAAAACACATAGGCTACTATTTGCCGCGATAACCGACACACACGCGGGCGGAGCCGCGGGAAATAACTAGTATCTTATAATATCATGATGATGATACGATGATTGTAATATCAAAAAGCTTTTCACTAGCTTTATATGAAAGTAGGTAGGTATATATAGGTACGGTACTTACAAGTTAAATTTTATTTCTGTCTGTTTGTTCCGGCTAATCTCTGAACGGCTGGACTTATTTTGAAGGGACATTCATTGGCAGATAACTGATGATGACTTAAGGAATGACTTTTGTTACCTTTTTAAACTAGTTACGCCCTGCAATATTACTACTGGTCACTGACGAAATATACAAGCATTGTGTCAATGCTAGTGGTTGCTGCAAAGGTACAGGACATTATTTAAGTAGATATCAAAGTTTGAGATTTCAATAGCTAAAGAAGAAAAATGGGTTTTATTATTGTCTAACTTCTACTATTCAGTGTTTCTTGTACTGTTAGTTTTATGTTTTTAAACATGACGTCATCGGTATATTCATATTGTTATGTAGTAATTATTAAAGGTGCCTCATTAGAAGAGCGCCCGCTAGCTCTTCTAATGAGGTACACTAATGTTTTCTATTAATTTGAGTTTTAGGGATTTCCCCTAAAATCTTTGAATTTAAATATTACTTTCGGAAATTTCTTCTCAGTTACAACTAGCTATGCCCTGTGGATTTAATTTATCTCTTTTTTTTAATAAGTAGGTATTTTTAAAAGTGAAAGCATATCCGCTATTGAAAGTTTCAACAAAATCGGTCCAGCCGTTCCAGAGACAAGATGTAAGTAAGGTATTAGTAGTAAACGGACAACTCAATTTTATTTATTTGTATCGATACTTCAGACAGTTCGGAAACGTTTTATGTCAATAATTCAATACCTATTGATCGAACTTTACAAAATCAGTATGATAAATACTTAATAAAAGTATGGTAAATATTAATAAATCACTGAAATAGGCATCTAACTAGATACATAATCGGAAAAATGATTTTTTTCATAGGATCTATATTAGCATACCTGTGCTATTAGCAAGTCTATTGCTGACAACGGGATACCTTTGCCTCTCAGGGTTGCCACCTTAGAGACATACGTGCTTTATTTGTGTTCACATTTTATTTTGAGGTTAGTTTAACCTAAAAATGTTGCACAATCAACTTCAAATGAACAACAATAAATAAAAAATCTTTATTTTATTCAAAATGAATTGTTTACCAAGCATTTCTGGACAACTTAGAAGAAATGCTTTGATAATACCCTTAAATTTATGTCATGAAAACTCATTATTATCAAAACATGTACGACGCACGTACGTTTAATGAACACGGCAAAAATACCATTGCTAAGTATCTTTGTTTTCTTTTTTGGAACACCAAAACCATAGTTTTTAATATTTTTGTAATATGTTTAATTTGTTTTTCTCTTTCACTCCACTTAGGTACCTACTGATGTTATCCAGGACCATGGAAGCCATAGCAGCTGAGTTTTATTTGAGGTTACTAAAAATTATATAATAGTATAGATAAAGAGAACTAGACAACAAACTAGTTCTACTTGTCGAAGAAATACCTACTAAACTTTCTTGAAGAAAACAAAACGTATTTCCTACTTAATAATGTCTTAATAGAAAATAGAATCACGTATACGCCATAAAAGATAAATCTATTCACTGGATAACTACACCCCATGAGTTTAACCAGCACACGTAGGTGGCACAGTAGGTCCCTATAAAGCCGTCTACACACGAACCGACAAGTCGTCAACACAACACACATTGGATTTTATATCCTACTAGCTGTTCCCGCTGCTTCGTACACGTAAAATTTGGATTTTCAAGTAATTTTTAATTTTTCACCGTTTATACCTTCCCCGGACCACGACAAACATTAGCTAAATCGTTCACGCTGTTCTCGAGTTTTAGGGAGACAAACGAACAATAATTATTTTTATAATCTCTGATACAGATTACTAGTTGCCCCGCTAGAATTCTCACATTATCGACAGATATTCTAATTTACTCTATGATTTGTTTGGAGAAAGATAAGTGTTGTTTCACTATTTTCCGCACAATTAATACGTTTTTTCTCTCCTTAAAAACCTTCCTTGTGCCTAACGGAAATATGAAAATAACCAAATTGGTCTAACGGTGTCGAGTCTTCGCTTAGCAACACACTTGGCTATTTATTTTTATTTATATATCTCAAAAAACACTTGATAATTTGAATGTATAAGCCGAGAGGAGCAGAAGATTTGAATAGGATAAATTATTCTACCACTGTAGCCTCCCACACCTTTTTTTAGTCGTGTTCTAGTGTAGTTAAAATCTACATGCGCAGCAATCTAAACTAGTATTGCCTAATACCAGAATTGTTCCCGAATCTATATCTATACTAATATATAAAGCTGAAGAGTCTGTTTGTTTGTTTGTTTGAACGCGCTAATCTCAGGAACCGCTGGTCCGATTTGAAAAAATCTTTCAAAGTTGGATAGTACATTTATCGAGGAAGGCCATTGGCTATGTATCATCACGCTAAGACCAATAGAAGCGGAGCACCAATGAAAAATGTTTCGAGAACGGGGGAAAATTATCACGCTACGGGCAATACGAGACGCAAACGACGTTGCGTGGGTCAGCTAGTAGTGACATAATTGACTACAGAAATTGAAAGGAAATCACTTTGCTCCCAATACTATTGATCGCTTACAGTAACATCGGGTTGCTTCTTCGTAGGAAGCAGGCTGGCTTTTGCGGAACCAAAATTAATAGACCATATTGACGCTGCAGAACTTGAAGGAGCTGGTGTTACACATATATATGTATATATGACCGTTCTCTGATTAAAGAAGACAGCTTTTTATATGCAAGTAAAAGTTAGTCAAATTATTTTAACGAATTTACGGTTTGACTGACGGCAATGCCTTTATATATTACTAGCTGACCCACACAACCTTGTTTACGTCTCCTATTGCGTAGCGTAATAATTTCCCCCAGTTTTCGCTACATTCTTTATTGCTGCTCCGTTCCTGTAAATCTTATGGTGGTGATATATCGCTTATACCCTTCCTCAATAAATGAGCTATCTAAAAGTGAAATAATTTTTCAAATCGGACCAGTGGTTCCTGAGAAAAGCGCGTTCAAACAAACAGACACTTAATATTAGTATAGATAGATAGATTAATGAAGTACGTGTCCAAGTTTGCTAAAATTAAATTGTTATGTTAAGAGCTAGTTTTCTTGTAGTACTTGACAAGTCTCACAAATCAATCCTTATTGTCTTGAATCCACACCAATAAATTGAAACTATTATAATAAATAGAATTCGCTACAATGAACTAATGAACAATCAATATATAAAACTATAAAATATGTAGGTTTACCGAATGCATAACTAACATTTTGTTCGTTTTATAGACAAAAACAGTTGCTCCATATAAGATTACACTGACCGTTGATGTATAAAATGTACCCGTCAAGTCAGTCTATAAATAATATTTTAAAATGATGATCAAATTCCTGTTTGTTTTTTACTATTAAGAATCAAGAATCAGTATTTATATACCGGACTATCTTTCACCATGTAGACTACCTACTTTATTTATTTGTCATGTTAGTGGTTTATACCACTCAATATTAAATCATACATCAATATTTTTACTAGCTGACTCACGTAACTTCTTTATCATATTTTTCCAAATTTCTTATCGTTTAAAGTTTAAACCTTCACCGGATCTTTAGTAATATTACAAGCCCAAAATCAATTTAGCCTAGCCACTCTCGAATTTTGGCCCACTTTTTATTTAAGATTATACATTGATACTAACTGAGATGCGTATATGTACGTGTACTGCAGTCCACTGCCATACAGCCGTGGCCTGCCATTATTTAACTTTAAAAATAATGGCTTATGAAATTATGTGGTTAAAAAGGTATTAACTTAAACGATGGCAAGCATATCGTTAAGACATAAAAAGCTATAAAATGGTTGTCTTTTTAAAACTTGTTTGTTATCGCGTAACAATCATTATTCATTACTAATTATTACTACTAGCATGTTTTGCGTCACAAGGTAACATTTATTAATTTACTTAACTTATACATTTTGGTGAAAATAAGGTCACGTTGCAATAACCAAAGTGTACTTAGAACAAGTACAATTTTAACAAAAATAAAACCGATTTCAAGGTTCGACTCGATTTCTAGAGAAATCGAGTCCATCATTCCATCATCAGATGTTGATGTCCTTATCATTGTACCATGGTTGGAACATCTCCTTTCCATTAAAAAAAGAATCATCAAAATCGGTTTATAAACGACGAAGTTATCCGCGAACACAAAATAAAAAAAAAACGGTCGAATTGAGAAACCTCTTCCTTTTTTTGAAGTCGGTTAGCAAGAAAGTATTTTTATATGAATTTTAAAATGCCATTGTTGACTAAAAACTAACATAATCTAAAAAATTACAACGTATAAGAGAATTTCTCCTTTCCCCATCATTATATTGGGTATATATTACTTACATTGCCAAATTTTGTAATTAAATATATAAATTAGATATAAATGCGTATTGTCAAATTTACGTAACCGAACACAATTGTTTTACTTAAAAGTTGTTTTTAAGATTAGAAATAAATGTTCTTTTGAAAATAAAATAAAGTGTGGTATATGTGATATTAGCTGACCCAAACAACCTCGTTTGCGCCTCCTATTGCCCGTAGTGTGATAATTTCCCCCCGTTTTTGTAATATTGTTCATTGGTGTTCCACTCCTATTAGTCTTAGCGTGATGATATATAGCCTGTAGCCTTCCTCGATAAATTAACTATCTAACACTGAAAGAATTGTTCAAATCGGACCAACTGTTTCTGAATTTAGCACGTTCAAAAAACAAATAAACAAACTCTTCAGCTTTATAATATTAGTAAGAGACATAGATGTAAGAGAAAAACCTAAAAAAAAAACAAAATAATAAGTGTATAGTGACCCTAGAGAACAACGCATTTGTCTTTAGCTCTCGACTGCTAGAAATACGCCTTACAATTAAAAGGAGATCTCAACCTATTATAACGCGCTGGCCACGAAATAAATTTAACCCCTAAATATTCTGCCAAATGTACAACATTCCAGTAGCTATTTCCCCTGAAGAGTGACTATCACTTCTCTACTTAATACTCGTATTAAACGTCAAGCTACTGATACAGCTTACTTATTTAAACTGTACATTAGAATGGTCGATGTTTATCGGTTAAAATATTTATTCATTCATGACATAGAGTAACATTCTTTTCTTGTTTTACATGAAAGTTATTTAAATTAAATATTTTTGCCACACTCCGCTTCAAAAAAAAATAAAAACCTTTCAACAAATATAAATTGTGCATTAGTATAACCATATTGGTTATATAATGGCAAATTCCTTTATAAATATCCTAGTAAATTATTTTTTGGAAAAGCTATTCGGTTGTAGGATACATTGCTAATGGATTTTAGGCTTGCCTTTCTAGTAAAAGACATACCTTTAAAAATCCTTTTGACAGTTAACATCGGTAATTACTTTATTTTAGTGGTTAACGTTCCTGAATGTTAGTCTAGTCACTAGGCGATGAAATGTCAATATAACTACAGGCCACCTCTCACTAATGAAGAGTTACGGTACTAAGTTAGAACATATCCCAGGTCCTAGCCCAGGCAACTTTTTTTTAATATTTTTGCTGCGCTAAAATGACTCTGCTCTGCCTGAGGAGACCATGAGCAGATTCCAAAAGTGGTGGTCTCTCCTGGCTTAGTAGAAAGTATCGCTAACCACCAGAACAACAGGGCTGCTCTTTTTGCGACTAGTCTAGTCGTGTGTAGACTGCCTTACAGTGAACCGCGTAACTCTACAATGATTTCATTAGTCCGTCGGCGGGTCGCATTACCGTCGCTTATCTGTTCGTGTGACGACATAGTACTGCCGTCTCGGTCACACTTCTCCTTTTACTGTAACTACACACACCACCTCTTACTTAAGGAAAGGTTACAATGCTAAGTTATTAATATGTCCAAGTTATGGAACAATTGTCTTTCTTAAAAAAAATTGCATAAAAGAATCTCGTCGTGTGTAGACTGCTTAACGGCGAACCGCGTAACTCCACAATGTACCGTGGGAGAGTCACACTTCCTCTTAAATGGGTCAGCTTGGCCGGAGTGATACCACGGCCTCACAGAAAACCGGTGTGAAATAGTACTTGCGCTGTGTTTCACCGGTTGACTGAGGATACTGGAGGCCCCTCCCCCCATCTCTTTCCCCATCCCCCCAAAGTTAGGCAACGCACTTGTGACGCCTCTGGTGTTGTGAACCCCGCGGTGTTACCCGCGGTTATTGTTGTACAGCGAGTAACGCCGCGGGGCAAAGTTAGTCTAAAAAAAAATAGCCTAAGTTAGTCCCCGGATCATCAGCTACCTGCCAGTGAAAGTCCCGTCAAAATCCGTCCAGCCGTTCCAGAGATTACCCGGAACAAACAGACAGACAGACAGACAGACAGACAGACAGACAGACAGACAGACAGACAGACAGACAGACAGACAGACAAAAATTTTTTTAACTACATTTTTGTTATATGTATCGTGTATACATACATATGCATTGATTAAAAAGCTGTTATTTTAATGTTACAAACAGACACTCCAATTTTATTTATTTGTATAGATGTATTGTGAAATTTATAATTATCAGCTGTGAAGGACCTAAATAAAGAAATCCTATTAATATTATAAATGCGAAAGTTTATAAGTATGGATGGATGGATGTTTGTTCTCTTTCACGCAAAAACTGCTGAACGGATTTGGATGAAACTTTACAGTAAAACAGCTTATAGGTACATGAGAATAACACATAGGCTACTATTTGCCGCGATAACCGACATATACAAGGGCGGAGTCGCGGGCAACAACCAGTAACTTATAAATGGATATTCTTTTCATTTTTTGTCCACGCCGGTAGTTACACACCTACATACCTACTTCCTTTTTGCAATTTGAATATGAATGTGTTCCTATTATTTGTATAGTTGTCGATAGTGTCTATAAATTTATCAGTTTTAGATTAAGATGGTGAATTTATTCCCATTGTTTACAACGCTACTCTAAAAAAAACACAGTTTAAATTCCAATAAAATATAGAACACCAAGATGGCGCTCGCTCCCGCGTTCAGGTTTCGCGCTAATTCATCCACGTTCAATCTAATAAGGCAATATATTCACGTGGCATGAGAGGCAACGACATGCAAACATTCTGCCACTGGGCCACAGATCATTGAAAGAATTTTGACTGAATAATCACTTGAAACCGCAAAACCAGTCTCCACACACGATTCGGTCTTTAAAACGAAAATTATTGCCTGAATTTCTTTATTTTATCATACCTTAAACTGCTAATGGATTGGTTATAAATTATACCTTTATTTACATACTAGCTGAACCCCGCGGCCTTACCCGCGGTTATTGTTGTACCGCGAGTAACGCCGCGGGACAAAGTTAGTCTAAAAAAAGTAGCCTAAGTTACTCCCCGGGTCATCAGCTAAAATCCGTCCAGCTGTTCCAGAGACTACCCGGAACAAACAGACAGACAGACAGACACAAAAAAAAATTTTTAACTACATTTTTGGTATATGTATCGTGTATACATACATATGCATTAAGTAAAAAGCGGTTATTTTAATATTACAAACAGACACTCCAATTTTATTTATTTGTATAGATTAAAATATGAGTTATTTTGGTTTGGGGGTAAATGGGGGTTAACGAGCAGACAGATCTTCTGAAGGCAAGTGACAACCTGCACCTTCGAATATTTGCAACTCAGCAGCGCCTTACTGCCTTTCCAGCGCTTACCCCTTTTGGACTAGAGGGGTGCTTTAAGGTACTTAAAGGGGAGAAATGGTTCTCCCATATCATCACCAAACAGAACATGTTATTATATTTTGTGTACCTATATAACAATGCGTTTTTCGTCGAATGTTTCATGGCAATTTAAAGACGGAAAATAAAAATTTGTCTGTAAGTTCCCGAACTTGTGAGTTTTAACAAATTTAAAACAAAAAGTGTTTAGTTCTGTTACATAATATTACTATTGAAATATAGTTGGAACTCATAGGTACTACAATGATTTTATAATATGGTTATAGATATATCTGTAATAAAGTCAGTATATGTATTGGTATTATTATATATAAAAAATGTGAGATTAAGACATCACTAGTATAAATGTTAAGGAAAATATTATTTAATTGTCTTGTATGGTAAGTACTGGCAAGGTACACGCGAATATTTCTGTAATTAAAATTTAACTTCGGATTTTTAAGCCTTCACGGCTTAAGGATTTTTTTAACTCGAATATGTTCTTAAGTAAAGAAATATCATCAGTTTCACACCGTGTGAACAAAACACGGCTGTAGCTCAATAATTTCAACCGATTACCGTGATTGGTATTCAAGATTTGAACGAGTCCGGAGCAATTTGCCATGACTGATCGGATTTTATGCACCGAGGATTGACTCTACGCTTGTTTAGTGTCAACAAAACACATCATTATTCATGAAATAATCGTTTTGAAATAGTTCGACCACAATTAAATTTTATTTTTGCGAAATTTTCAAAGTAATTGGCATGAAAGCATTTAAAAAAATCCAACTGAGTCAGTTATCGGAAAAGTTTAATTTGGGTAACACATAGTGCCATCTCTAAACTAAATGTGTAATCCTTACAATTAGCACGACATCTATCTTTCCTTAACTGAAACAGCACTAAGTGTTTTACAGCGCCATCTACAATCCTTTAAAGAACTACATGAACTTTCGAACTTCGCTTTAATAATTTGTTTCAGGCTTCCTAGATGGCGCTACTTTTTGTGTTTGAGTAATTTACACCAACATATTTCTCCACGTCTATATGTCCTTTAAAAGCTGTTTGTACTTTGTATGTTGTGAAGCTTTTGCAACGTGACAAGCACTGTTATGCAAAAGTTTTCAGAACGAGTGACTATCCAAAGACACAAGTGAGTTGAAAGGTTTTGAGTAGTAGTTAACAGTGAGCGTAGGGAGGTAGTGTTTTTACACCCTTAACCTCATACACTATTTTCAAGGGAGAGTACTACGCCCAGCAGTGAACTATTAGAGGCTGTTGAAGAACCTCTCCCACTCAGTGAAAATCGACAAGAGAATTGCCAAGCGTCGGTATTTTATGAGGCAGTAGTGAGTAATGAGGTTCTGCCCTCCTAGCAAAGCTGTAAGCGTTTTTCTTTTTGCAATCGTTAACGTCAAATTCTCGTGTGTCATTGGCTAATCTTAGACAAAGTATTGAAAACCTAACTTGTAGCCACTGCCGAAGCAGTGCACACCGAAGCGTGGCTCTCTCACCGCGAGAGCCACGCTTCGGTATTGTGCTCCAAGTCCACATTTTTATGGTAATCTCTGTCGTCTGATGTACATAATATTGTTGTTACTGTTTCATTGCATTCTATGGGCCATGAATAAATCATTTTCATTTCATTTCATTACATAGTTAAGGTCGAGCCGGCTATTTGTGTCAAAGCAAGACTCTCCTATGTATGTTTATGTTTTACAAACTATTCCATTATAAACCTTTCTTTTTTAAAGTTCTTTAAAAAAATAAATAAATTACTTTATTTTGAAGGTATGTTGTAATAGTAGCGCATAAATTAGATTTCTTAGGAAGTCAGGAAACAATTTAATATAATTGGTGGTTTATATTATAAGTATATTATACAGGCCAAATTAAAATCAACTATAATTCACGGACCACTTACATAATTACGATTTTTAGTTCAATACACTAATTAAATCCGTTTTGAACTGCACATACTCTATGCAACTAGATTATGAGGAGTACAATCTATATATGTATATAAAAAATAAATATATAATAATAATAATAATAATAATACTTTATTTCTCCTCACAATAGTATACTTAAAAATATTTATTTTACACAGTATAGTTTAGAAATGTTTCTCTTTATATCTATACAAATAAATAAAATTGGAATATCTGTTTGTAATATTAAAATAACCGCTTTTTACTAAATGCATATGTATGTATACACGGTACATGTACCAAAATAACATTTTTTTAAAATTTTTGTCTCTCTGTCTATTTGTTAGGGTTAATCTCTGGAACAACTGTACCGATTTTGAAGGGATTTTCACTGAAAGGTAGCTGATGATATAAGGAATAACTTAAGCTACTCTTTTTGGACTAGCTTCGCCCCTCGGCGTTACCACTGACCGCGGGTAACACCGAGTCCTTTATAGAATCGTAAATGATCTTCAGCAAAATTGTTGTGTTGTGGGCTCATCCCACAAAGGTTTCTGAGTTGGTTGGTATTGGAGGTCGTATATTTATATACTAGCCGACCCACGCAACCTCATTTGCGTCTCCTATTGCCCGTAGCGTGATAATTTTTCCCCGTTTTTGTAAAATTCTTTATTGTTGCTCCGCTCCTGTAGGTATTAGCGTGATGATATATAGCCTATAGCCTTCCTCGATTAATGGGCTATCTAACACTGAAAGAATTTTTCAAATCGGACCAGCGGTTCCTGAGATTAGCGTGTTCGAACAAACAAACAAACAAACAAACAAACAAACATACTCTTCAGCTTTAAATATTAGTATAGATATAGATTATGTACTGGCCTGTAATCATATTGAACATGTCTGTCACTGATTTGAAATTGGCGTAGTTACGGTTGTTGATGTTCTTATATACTTTAGTAACTTGTATTTTATGAACCACGAATAAATGTACTCTAGTACAGTGCTGCTACTCTTCTCATTGTTGCAATAGTTGAATACCACCTACACGCGAGTGGAGCCATTGGCAAAACCTAAACAGTTAATGCGTAAGCAGGCTGGTGGCAACTGGATGCTAAAAGTTGCAGACCTGGGTCTGAGGTGTTTTGCCTTGAGAGAGCACATAATATGTCCAGCAGGGAACTACAACGGGCTGATACATGACGACGAACGATTGTCGAACTGATTACACAAGAGAAAATATATATATAATACCCCAAATACCTTCCCCTATCCCCCAAAGCTGGGCAATGCACTTGTGACGCCTCTGGTGTTGCGGGTATCTATGGGCGGCGGTAATCGCTTACCATCAGGCGCTACGTCCGCTCGTTTGCCCACAATTCCATAAAAAAAAAACAATGGCCAGTATATAAGTATGAGTCTTAGCTGTTTCTTAGACCTTAGGACTGATAATCTTACTTACTACGATTTATTCCGTGTCCCATACGGCACTTCTGGATGCCTTTCCTAATAATCGATTTTGACTTTGCCTAATTCAACTCCCTCCTACAGTCCGCTTACATAACGATTGTATTCATAAAGAAGGATAGCGTCAGGTATTTAAAATGAAATTAGTAGTTATACTTGTATACTCTTGGCAAGTCAATCATTACTTTTAATTTATCTACTCAACTAGCGGCGACTTACTAACCATTGATAAACCTGAGATAGGTTTTTGTGTTTAGGTTAAGATTTGTATCACTATAAATATATAAATTAAAAAAATAGTTTTTTTTTTGGAAAATAGATGAAAAAACAACTAAAGTTAAGTAATTTATTTATTATTATTTTATTTCATATATATATTATACTAGGCGACCCACGCAACCCCGTTTGCGTCTCCTATTGCCCTTAGCGTGATAATTTTCCCCCGTTTTTGTAACACTCTGCATTGTTGCTCCGCTCCTGTTGGTCTTAGCGTGATGTTATATATCCTATAGCCTTCCTCGATAAATGGGCTATCTAACATTTTAATAATTTTTCAAAACGGACCAGCGGTTCCTGAGATTAGCGTGTTCAAACAAACAAACAAACAAACTCTTCAGCTTTATATATTAGTATAGATTATGTACATCAGGAATATGATAGGACTTAGATGAGGGTATTATCTAAGTCCTATCATATTCCTGGAAGGGAGATGGCACTCAAAGGGTAGTGATACACTTAAATCGCTTCTTTTCTGTCTGTGATCGGCTGTAATAACTGCCCGCTTGTTTGCCAAAAATACTAAAATATACTATTGAGAAGTTTCATGAGTTAGGATTATGGAAGTTGTTAGATGTTATTTGTAAATGAAAATTATAGATGTCGTAAGCGGAACGAAGAAAAAAATCTACCGATATGGTCGATGATGACGTATGAATGCTGTATTTGGAGATGAATGGAGGAAATGATGGCCGAAGGATTTTGTTCAGTATCGAAAATAAGAAAGATTAAATGCACTGTACACCTTTATTAACGCGGTACGATAAGAAGGACATTTAGTTCCATAGTTTTTTATAATAAAATTCACAAATAAATAAATAAAATAAATAAATATTTCGAACATCTAATACACAACGCCGTCTAGTCCCAAGCTAAGTTGATAGATAAGAGTTATGGTTACAAGACAACTGCTATAAATACAATTACACATTTTTTTGTAAATACATACATAATATACACAGAAAACATCCTAACTCCGAATCAAATATTGACAGCATTTGATTGACTCGGGCCCCAATCACTGGATTGAGTTTCATAACCCACAGATAATTGCGACAGAACGCCACTACATACCTAGATTGGTCAGGGAAGCGATTGAAATTACGAAATACAAAAATTTCAATCGTGAGGATGGGTTTAAATTGTCAAATGTCTGGAATCCAGTAATTCGAATGTGCAAAAACCGGCGTAATCAACAAAACATAGTTTCGCGATCGGATACTGTTAGTGTTGTGTGTCGAGAACAGTTACGAGTAAACAGTGAGTTAGTGAACAGTGGTACCGGGGACAATCGTAATAAAAGACTACGAAAGAGGGTAGCCCGATATGTCTGCCAATAACAGCCCACCCGCAAGATCTTCAGTTACTCCGTGATCATGGCACTTGCAACAGCGCCGAAATATCGGATACTCATAAACAAAAAGGTACATGGTAGCAATCCCGCAGATTCCCATTTTAATGTTACTGACCATGAAAGTTTAAAACAAAATATTGACAGATCATATGAACATTTGGTCCGACCCGGGAATCGAACCCGAGACCTCAAGCACAGCAGTCGCACATGCTACCGCTGCGCCATTGAGGTAGTCATACAAAGTATGTAAACTTTAAATAAAACCTGGTCATACTTTACTGAATAATTAGATTCATTGCATGGATGATGTAGTAATAGAGGTGTATTAACAATTATTTTCTGAATTCATTTCAGTCATTCGACGACGGAGGGCGTGCGCCGCTGAGCCAGTCAACCTGTGACCACGGCCAGTGCAACCTGGTCGAAACGTCAGGCAAATCAGAGGTATGTAATACCTTTTAATAAGTGATCGCGTTAATTCCCGTAGAAAATAATTGTTAATATATCATGGAACGCGAAAGTTTAAAAGTTAGTAATAGAGGTGTACTGATCTGAGCTTAGTAGCTTCAATCCTCCTTTGGAACAACAATGTGTGTGATCCACAACTTCGTGACTGAAAATATTAAAAAAGAGTAATTTAAACTACTATTTCTAACTACAGCCAGTAATTATTATTTAATAAAAAAATAAGCAGCCGAAAATGAAATTATGCAACTGTTACACTAGAAATGGCCTGCCATTTTAATTAAATAACATTTTTTAACAAAGAATAGTCGTAACGTGTGTTGTCAGTTCTGATATTATCCTCTCCAATTTAGTTACATGCTATTACCAGGAGTGGGATCACTTCAGTCACGTCAGAAGATTTAGGGATACGTTTTGAACTTTTGAACCTGCAACTAGTTGGTCATAACTCCGTTAGAATGACGCAACTCTTTATGATGATTATATTCTGTCAATATTTTTAACTGCCTCGTTGGTCTTGCGGTTGGCGTATGCGACTGCTGATCGTGAGGTCTCGGGTTCGATTCCCGGGTCGGACCTAATGTTTGTATGGTCTACAAATATTTGTTTCGGAGTTTGGGTGTTTTCTACGTATAATATGTATGTATTTACAAAAAAAAAAGTATATATGTATTTGTATCAGTTGTCTAGTACCCATAACACAAGCTCTGCTTAGCTTGGGACTAGATGGCGTTGTGTGATAGATGTCCGAAATATTTATTTATTTATTATTATATTCTATTGAGTATCAACACTCCTATTCATCATCATGTGTATCATCATCGCAAAAGGGAGCTAAGGGAGTAAACTAAGCAGTACAACATAACTGCAAAGAGAGAGGAAAACTTAGAAGAAAATCTCGTGCTAGGTAGACGGGTTGGTATAGATCCGTCTACCTAGCATGATAGCCAAAACCTCCTTCACCGAAATTGGCAAATTCCCAACACTTTGCTCTTTTTAAATAGGATGAATGAAGCTACTCCGTTTCGATTAAAAAATTATAAATAATTTCTCGATTCTTCGGAAACATGTAACAAAATGACCTTTGATTCTTTAATTAACTATTTAACATTAAATTTTGAGAAATACAAGCGAGGTCACGTTGTTCTCTAGTATTGACCACGCGGGGTTTCAACCCGGAACCTGTGGTGCGGAAAGTTGAGTAGGTACCTAAGGCTGTGTCCATTTGGGTGATATTTACGCGCCACGTCCGCGAGGCGACCGAGTTTGAAAGTGAAGTGGGTTTGGCTGCAGAGGTGCTCAACATTTTCAATTATGTTATATATTACACACGACTTCGCGGAAAACATGAATCTGAGAAAATTTCTATATTTAACGGACTGTCTATCATATGTTATTAATGATATTATGATAGAAAAAAGTAGACTGGACGTTGGTGTTTTTGCTATTCAGGAAGATTCACATTGTATAATTAAAGTCAAATATCACACTGTCACATTCACTGACAGTTCATTATATTTAGTGACTTATTCACCAGTTTACTGACAGTTGAAGTTATATGAGGAGCTTTTTATTGAGGTAAGTCCGTTATCGACCTGGAACTTTCGAATTTGGAAAAAAAACCACAGGTTATTCTGTCGCCACTCACAGATGCATAGCTGATTATTTTTCTGCATACTGCGATAAAATACTGCAACTGAGTGTGGTACATTATTTAAGTTCTATGATTTCAACAAGCGGATGGCTACGCACTGCCCAAGACCGGGATAGCTTGGGTTAGACCTTAGTTCAGCAGTGAACGGCGATTGGTTGATTCCCCTATAATTTCATATCTATCTATCAATATTTAACACAAACAGTTTGCAACCCCTGCCACAACTTGCGTCTCGAACTCCAAGCTCAAAGAAACTGTCGGTAGCGGTGCGTACGCGCAGCTCGCCCAGTCAAGCGCCAACAGCGCCACACCACGGACGTTCACGGTACCAATACTTTCACAATACAACGGTATCCAGTGCCCGCGCGCACGTCATGGCGATCTGATCCTAAAATCAGTGAATTAAAAAAAAAGAAATAGTGTTGTGAAAACTTTGTTTTTTTTTTCGATGAATTTGTAGTGCTGTGGAAATGCTTCAGCCCAGGTTAAACGTTTGTGGAAGGATGTATTTAAGGAGTTTTCTGGTGTTCGCCTTATTTCTAAGTTCAGCTCTGGTTGCATGTCAAGGTAAGATTTTTTTTTTTAAATGTCAAGTGTTGAACACGATGTCACGTTGAGTCAACCTAAGTTGCGTAAACTGTGACACCATGGTATGAATTACGAGAATATATGTTTTATGACATCAAGGATGTAAATAAGCTCATAGGTCACCTGATTGAGGCTGTTTATAATAAACCTTTAAATGGTTAGAGTGTAAGCAGTACCTATTAAAAGCTGCTCCCAGATCCCTATTGTGTGACACACTTTGTGGTTTTAGTCGAGCTGATTCCGATATGCAAGTAAATAAACCGTATCCCCTGTGAGGTAGTTTCCACATGTCTAAAAGATCGATTAGTTTTTCCCGTGGGTTGTCAAGAGTCCCCTTCTATCCTACTTTTCGCTAATGCCGAATCCTATTTTGGGGTCTGAACTTCATCAAAAACATTGTCTATTTTATATTAAATGCAGTTATATAATTAATACTTTATGTAACAGTACACGTTCAACTATTATTGTTAATTATCTTTATATCTTTAAGACCTGGTTTTCGAAATTTATTTCGCAATTTAGTTTTGTTTCACAACGGTTTCAGGTAAAATATGAAGTAATTTTATTGTAGATTTATATAAACGATGAACTCGTTCTATATAAAATATCGTTTAATTGAATGTCGACATCGAAATCGGTGCTTTTTCTCTGTTCACTGTATTCAGACGAAAGTTTCCGTACAAAAGATATCGACGCGTGTAATAGAAGTCTTGCTTTCTGACTCAAGCGCTAAAACTGTTTGTTTTAAAGTACATATATCTGAAATTATACGCAGTTTGGAAATAAAGTAATAGTACTTGATAGCTCAATTGTGGAGAAAAGTTCTAGGACATGTAACATCATGATGCGACTTTTAGAAGCGGAGTAGAGTACAGTAGATACGTTAGTAAGAATTTCTTTATACCGATTTATACTTTACAGTCTAATATAACTAACTCACTAAATTAACAATGCTGAAGATTTTATTACCGTTAAAAGATTATTTAAATCTGTACCAGTAGCGGCAATCATATCCGCAAAATCATACTGTGGACACACCAGTTATAATTTCATTAAGAACATTAATTAGTGTTAATTATATTCTATGTATTTATTCAGCGAGTTTTGTTATAATTTAGTTGAAATACCAGCATACGATCAGCGAAAATAACTAAATAAATTTTAATACTATCAAACATCAATGGTGTTATTTATGTAGTTCCAATTAAAACTACGAAATTCTGGTTAGACTTCTCAAGCTCAACAACCATTTTACCTCCGCTGCATAATTCAATCATATTTAATATATTTATATATACTTAAACTACTATTATTTCTGCTAAATCTCAAAGTCACGTTTGACAATGTCAGAGACTAAATGTCAAAGTATCTTGGAAACATGTAATAATATTGTGGGACATAAATTATCTATCTATATATGTAGAGTTCTCATAGCACATACTTATATATATATATATCCACTAATGAGCCAGGCAGTGTATATACATGGACATAAACTTTTGGTATGTTTGTAAAATATTCAATTATTTTGGAGAAAATAGTAAATATCTCTGATTTCTATTATATATATGCACCTGGCTTGTCCTTTACTAAACCAACTCAAGGCAGATAATGCCATGTGGCATTAAGTCTGCTTCGTACAATTGTAACCCAAGAAGTATAAATTAACTAAAAATAGTGTGTTTGAGTTTCGTTCGTTCTTTGAAGACTAGATTTTCAAGTATAAATTTCTACGTTTAGCTATTTCCAAACGTAGAAATCCAACCTCTAATGAAACTTTTTTTTTTTATTTCGATGGCATAAGTTTTAAATAGTCTTGTATGGTTCCTGAAGCTTCTAGGCCTGCTAGTTTGTAGGCTACACTTCAAAAAGTAGAACAGAGACTATAAAAACTAATTAGGGCTTTAAAACTATTACCAACATTATGTTAATATAACTTTTCAACACACTAAAGAAACCTTAGACATTTAAAAGGATGTCAAAACGATTGTGAAAAATTTCGTACATTAAGATCATATATTAAATATATACAAAGTTACATAAATATTTCACTGTCTGTTGAAACACAACACTCATTAATGCAGAGGATTTGAACATATTTTTTGTTTCTTTCAGAAGCTTTTTAGTGTATTTTGTGAAACAGGTAAAGACATCTAACGGATTAAAATGAATTATTCGAAAGAAAGTCTAGCAGTTCAGTTCATCATATTGTCGACTTACAATTTCATAGATATATATATATATACTAGCCGACCCACGCAACCTCATTTGCGCCTTATATTGCCCGTAGCGTGAACATTTCCCCCGTTTTTTAAACATTATTCATTGTTGCTCCGCTCCTATTAGTAGTAGCGTGATGATATATACCCTATAGCCTTCCTCGATAAATGAACTATCCAACACCGAAAGAATTTTTCAAATCGGACCAGCGGTTCCTGAGATTAGCGTGTTCAAACAAACAAACAAACAAACTCTTCAGCTTTATATATTAGTATAGATATAGCCTAATTTAGAGAGTCATTGTTTCTGTGTATTCTATATTAAATGATCAACGTAAATATACTTATATTGAATTACTTTTTGAGATTGTTTTTTTTTTAAGTTTCATTTCATTTATTCTTTATGGTACACAAATAGAAAAACAATTTAGTTACAAGGAAATAATACTAAGAAGGAAGAGCTTAACCCTAACATGAGTTATCTTCCAGCTAACCTTAGAGTTAATATAGGTTAGTGTGTTAGTAATAGGTCCTTGGTAAAGCATTATTTATTTATTCACATTTGCACAAAGGCGGACTTTATGCCAATGGGAATTCTCTGCCAGTCAACCTTAAGGTGATGTGAAAATATTATGTGGATAAAAGAATATAGTATAATTTCATATAAAACTAATATTCATCTTTTGACTGTCAAAAACTTTTAGTTTGATTTCTGGTTTTGTTTGGAGAGATTTTGGAACATCAGAATTAGCACCAATTAATAATGAATGATCTGCTCCTGGTTGCCGCGACACAAGCCTCGAGCTTAGTGCGGAAAACCGTCGATAAGTTTGAACCTGTAAATTGTTTATGTACAAATAAATAAATAAATCACTACAAAATTTTATATGTTGACATTACTGTGTACTTAATTTCTTTATTATTTTAAGAACATTCAACTCGGTTAAGAATCTCTCCTCTTTTCTTCTTTTGAAAGCGTCTCTATTATATCTTATATTTTATTATCATTCATTGAAGTATGGAAATCAGAGAACAAACAATCAATTTTCATAAAACTGTATAAGTAAATAACTTTGGCAACCTCTTATTAGCTTTGTCATCGCGTGAGTGAATTTTACCATATTCCGACTTCCTTGTCATGAAAGCTCATTGCCAATTTAAAATACATCTAATATATACCTAATATTATAGTGCCATCTCACTCCATGTAATGTGTCAGAAAAAGACAGATATACCATTAAACTTATCTAACTCGTAACACGTAACAGTAATTGCGAAATTGATGTACAATAAACGGTTGAGTTTTAATGAATAGTAAATCTATTTTAAAAGTTCACACGGACTTAGATTGATACTCCTATGACTTTCACTATCTTATAGGTCACTACATTTTGTAGTTGTGTGTGTTTCTATTGACCATTTACTTTATTACACATACAGACATACATTTACTTACACTTATTTAATAAAATAAATAAATATTCCGGACATCTAACACACAAGGCCATCTAGTCCTAAGGAAAGCAGAGCTTGTGTTATGGGTGATATAAATACATTTATACTTTTTTTTGAAAATACATACCTATTATACATATAAAGCATCCAAACTTCGAAACAAATATTTGCAGATCAAACGAACATTTGATCCGACCCGGGATTCGAACCCGAGACCTCAAGCACAGCAGTCGCATACACTCCCACTGTGCCACCGAGGCAGTCACAGGGTGTTCCTAAAGGTGTAGATATATTAGATGCTAAAATTCTGCTGCGGTTTTAGTCTTAACTTACTTTATTTAGGGTAAGCCTTGTCACCGTTGTCATGGATGGTGACGTGGTATGGTGTCGGATTAAGAAAACGATGTATCGGCACCCCTATTCATCCCATAAGTGTCGTAAGAGGCGATTAAAAGAGAAAACTACATAGGAGACTGCAAAGAGAAGATAACTTCAAATAAACCTTATACCAACCCGTCTGATTAGCATGGCATATTAAGCTAAAAACCTCTTTACTAAGGAGAGTCCTATGTTCAGAAGTGAACTGTTAAAAGCTGTTGATTAAATAGGAATGCCAATAGTATATTGAAAACAAGTACAATTTTAACAAAAATAAAACCGACTTCAAGATTCGACTCGATTTCTCTTGAATGCCATCATCAGATTTTAATGTCCTTATCATGGTACCACCGTTGGGACAATTACCATTAAAAAAAGAATTATCAAAATCGGTTCATAACGACGAAGTTATTGTGTTTTATATTTATCCTCTGGGGGTTTAAAAGAAGGGTACCAGTTAAGTTCTTCTGTTAGGGGAAGGGGAGATTTTCACGCCTGTAAAATATTGTATGGGTTCCGAGCCTTATTGATTTTAAGGCCGACCTATTTTACCACAGTAAGAAGTAAACAAAGTAAAATAAACGATCACTATTAAAGCAAACACCTCTTTGCTTTTTAAATGAAATGCGCGATAAAAAGAAGTAAAAAAATGCTTATTGTAGTGTTATAAAAAATGCTATAAACATATTACCAGTCATGTTATATTAGACAGTCGAGCCATTAGCTGCATGCACACATGCGCCGCCGTCTTACGATCAGGTCACGTGCCCTGTCGCGAGTTTAACATTTTTGACCCATCCCAAAATAAATTTTGCTAAAGTGCACAACGCCTCTAAAGACGTTTTCACTTCAAAAACATATAGAAATTTAAAAAAAAATTGTGTGCGTTTTTGTGTGTATTTAGGTAAAAATGCGGTTGGTCAATCTAGTAACATTTCATTTTGATAACAATCTCCTGTAAACATAATTACACGATTGTATTTAAAAACAGCTTCTAACCGATTGTTATCTTCTTTAACGAAACTGAATTAAGAAATCTGTAGTTCATCATATTTAGTGTTTTATTTTTAGATTGGTGATAATGAGTTTTTAATGAGATATTCTATTTACGTATTCTTTTAATTCTACCATTTCTACGTCAACATCCATTAATAGTCCAATGTTACATATAAACCTTCCTGAGAAAGGAGGAAATACACAAATAAAAATGTATCTCAAGTGTGGTGTCTCAAGATTTTTTATTAATAGAAGAAATACAATTTTCAGTGTAGGACACTATAAATTACTCTTTAAATATTAATCTTCATCATCATATCGCAGTCCGCTGTTGGACATAGGCCTCTGCTGCCATTTGGTTCGATCCTCGGCTTCTCGCATCCAGCTCCTGCCAGTCCTGCCAGCATATCATCAATGCACCTGGCCCGTGGACGGACGTAATGTTATATAATATTTTAACATACAAACTAAAATAATGATATCAAAAGTTACTTCATGATGTTAAAAGTTACTCAATACTCATAAAAGTCCCTCATTATGATTTGATTGATGAAATATTTCGGACATCTAACACACAACGCCGTCTAGTCCCAAACTAAGCAGAGCTTGTATTATGGGTACTAGACAACTGATATGAATACTTATATACTTTTTTTTTGTAAAGACATACATATTTTACATAGAAAACACCCAAACTCCGAAACTAATATTTGCAGATCTTACAAACATTTGTTCCGACCCGGGAATCGAACCCGAGACCTCAAGAACAGCAGTCGCGTACGCTACCACTGCGCCACCGAGGCAGTTGTTGCTTTTGTAAGAGCTATAAACATGATGGTAAATCTTTATATATATAATTCTTCTGTGAGTGTGTATGTCACTGAACTACTCTCAAACGACTTGACCGATTTTGATGAATTTTTTTGTGTGTGTTCAAGGGGATCTGGGAATGGTTTAGATTCACAATTTGGTCCGCTGAACAATGTTTTTTTAATTATTTTTTAATTAATTAGTAGTTATGGCAAAACGACGTTTGCCGGGACAGCTAGTACTCTATAAGCTTCCACAAGAATTAAACTATAATATGCAGGAAGAATTTTCGAAAATGGCGAGTAATTCCAGAGAGTTGAGTTGAATAAACTATTTTGTATTATTACATGATGGTACAGATTCATATGTCCTTTGCCTAACATCTTACAAGTACGGGTTATGACTCCGCTGATGTTGTAATACTTGCATAATATAGGAGGTGAATGTTTGAAACTTAAATGTCAAAGAGGAATGATGTTCGCAGTTCTATACTAATATGTATTAAGGCATGTGTTCACTGACTTGCTTGCTGACGTTCCGAAACCAAATATTTTCGAAAACTTGTCCGAATTGAGGCTTGACTTTCACATTGTATGTGTCTATATGACACTATAATTTCAAATTTAATATTTTAGTGAAAATAAATAATATAAATACCAGTAGTGTGACCACCAATCAGAATGTTAAGCTTCTTTTTTAATGTACAATCGAGCCGAACACCGTGGGTTACCCGTGGTTATTGTTGCATCTTTACAAGAACTACCTCAAATAATGTCAAGGGGAGAAGCTAGTTTGAATAAGTAGTCTAAGTTACTCCTTATATCATCATCCATCTGTTCGTAAAACCGGTCAGACAAAAAAAAAGTTTCTTTGATGTGAGTACTGTTTACACTCCTACATACATTTTGTGAAAAGGTGTTAATTTGAAATTAGAAACAGACACTTCAATTTTCATTTATTTGTATAGATTTATTTTTTGCAAACTAATGGCAGTAATACTTCTAGCGATTAGATTTTTATTGTGTTTAGAAACGATAACACTATGACTGTGACTTAATAGTGAATTATCACCCGAAAGTTGACTTTTTCATACAACCCATTAGCCATCGAGTAGTCACTTGAAAAGTTAGAGTTGAATGTTTGAATAGCTCGGATACTTATTGATTAGAAACTCTTTGAAGACTGTCGTAAAGTTGCGTGTGTGTGACTGGTAGACGATCGACTTTAGATTTTCCCGTAGATGATGCAGTTATACCGTGTCGGCAAAATCGCACAGCAAATGTGGTCTAATGAAAACGGGTCTTTATGTTATCGTGTTATTTTATTAGTATTGCGTTTAGTGACATTCGGTTACTTGTTTATTATTTCTTGATGATTTGAAGATATCAGTTTGTGATGACGTTGTAAAAGTGGAGTTAGTCGTTACATAATATGTTGTACTTGGAGAATAATTAACGGTGTGGTGGGAAGCGGTCACCAGCAACTATAAGCTTCGCAAGTATTCAGAGGAACTTCTGGAGATATTTCCGATGATAGTCCTGTGTATAGATATAGGATGTGAAAAGGCGAGGATCAATTCAAGTGGCGTGCAATTTGAGAGGCCTATGATTGAAAAGATTACTAGGCTGTAAGCAGAGTAGATGTAAAAAGTTACATTTATTAAAATCTAAAAGTTATTTGTTTTGACAATAAATTTATGATTTTAGTGTCTGTCTATATATAATATATAATGTATAAATATCTGTTTAAAATAACGATCGTGAAAGTAATAGAATTAAACTGTTAAATAAACCATTTAATATTTTACCTTGACTTTGAGTTACGTTTAAAGTCGTAGAGTTCAAGATTTAAAGCACCACATTTAACTCAGAAACGTGCAGTCGTAAAAAAATGTGAATTATGAATTGTAACTATATGCTAAAGTAGAAAATCTTCGCTTTATAACCAATCAAAAGTGCAAAAATGAACACATTATCGGATATATATTGAAAAAAAAAACAGAGGATGTTTTATGGGTTAGGAGACAAACCAGCCTCGAACGATACTGTGGAGACCGCGACGTGGGAAAACGTAGGGTAGGACGCCTTCCAGCACAATGGACTTGAGGGATCTGAGGAAAATGCCTTAGAGAGGCTGGATGCGGACTGTCCAAGACCGGCGTGGTTAACCCTCTTTGATGGAGGTCTTTGTTCAGCAGTAGACGAATACGCAAAATAGGCGTAACATAGTCGTCGAGTTGCGGAAACACAGCCCACGAGTTCAAGTCAACAGCAGACGGCAATGGGCTAAAGTAGTGGTGGGGAAACGAGCAGATACGTTACCCGACGATGTCCACTACCACCTGCAAATCAAAAGATAATCAACAGAACACCAAGCTAAAATGACAGCTCGAATGCTGTCATTTTAGCTTGGTGTTCTGTAAGAGGATAGTACCTGTTAAGCCATCAGTGTACTCTACCTATGAAAATTTTATACTTTACTTGCCATCTTGTTTCTAGCACACACATTATATTCTAATACAGTAATACTTTCAACTCAATATAGGCTAAATAAAATTTCACATTCGCTATAATTAGAATAGCACATTTATCTAACAGTAAATGGCAGCAGAAATATAATACATGACCTACTTCTTATCTATACACATACCATACAATAGACAAAGCGTATAAGTGTACTAGCTTTAATTACTTAATGAGGAGAACTTTGAAATATCTCTGAATAGAAGTCGAATTAAAAATAGTAAGTAATGTTACAATTAGATTACAAAAGTTAGTAAGTAGTGAAGTAGGTACTAGAAAATCTTTTTCATCCTGTAAGTACATGTGCTTCATTTTTTCCGTCTCCGTGTGGTAAAGGATTTACAATACGGGGTGTCGGCAACCCAATTCACCCCAAGCGTGTCGTTTATTAGATATGAGTTGAGCGCCAGTTTTGCTCCATTAATAGCCAGCTATTAATGGAGCAAAACTGGCGCTAGGTAGACACATTCAGCAAGTAACTAGTCTGTTCATTGATCTTCAAGCCATTGAATAAATTGGAGTAATGATATGATCAAATTCAAAATCATTTATTCAATTAGGACACTGAGTGATATCTATGAACGTCAAATTGAAGCTTCAGTTCAAAATCATAGATCGACACAAACAGACGCACATAGCATGTGCTGTATTGTCAAAGCCTGCCTGTATCGATTCATAAGTTTCCAAAATGCGTAGAGCCTCATGAGAAAAATACTGGCAAAGAAACTCATGGCCACTCTTGTTAAAAGTCAGATATTCAAGTATAATAGAGTTAGTATTACATGGATGGTAAACGGTATGTAAGCTGTTCCCACCTAAATTTCATTTTATTAAAATGCTCCAAAATCTAACGTACAAAGAAAGAATGACTCAGTGATAACGTTGAAGGTTTGAGTTTATTAAACATAAAAATTGCAAAAAATCTACTGTTAAAAATATTTCGTGA
This sequence comes from Spilosoma lubricipeda, assembly GCA_905220595.1. Taxonomy (NCBI): domain Eukaryota; kingdom Metazoa; phylum Arthropoda; class Insecta; order Lepidoptera; family Erebidae; genus Spilosoma; species Spilosoma lubricipeda. The sequence goes on from HG992299.1 coordinate 9,088,818, forward strand.
CTGGATTAAGAGGCTAGAGTTGCAGTTGAACGAACCAAAATAATAGTATAGGCAGAAGCATCGCTGACCTGTTCGACCAGTCACCCCAAGCAGCACCCATTCACGAGTATGACGCATGGACCAGCCATCATGTCCTTCGCCATATTAGAGGGAAAGAAACGACCTGCCCCACGACGACACCACAAGCAATGACATTTTAGTGAGCATGACGAACCATAGCCGAGATGCTGATAAAATCACTACTCAAATTACCATAATAATCGTCACGCTCACGTCACGTCATCAAAGAGTCAGGTACAGAATACTATAATGGAGAAATGAACCATCGTCAGTAGAATCGTTTTCCCGTACATCCTTACTTTGATTAAATAGGCCACTAGCACAGGGCCATCAACTTGCTATTATAGTTACAATGTATTAATTGATACTTTTATGACTAATATACCGTTAAAGCTATATCTTACTTCTTCGTACATCATTGTATTTAATAAACAATCTCTATACTTGATTCTCATGTCAATATACTAGCATGTTAGCCTACTTGTTAGTGATCCGGAGTGTTCTACTATAAATCAATATACAGTATTTTACTTATATTTTAATATTACAAACAGGGACTCCAATTTTATATCTTTGTATAGATGAATATAAATGTTTGGAAATATATAACTACGTTAATTAGTAGACTAGTTATCATAATACATATTCTGCCTAGTTTGGAAGCCAATAGTTGGGTTTGAGACATTTAGAATTATTAATCCATGTTAATATTATACTGGATGGCGGTGGCGCGGAATCGGCAGAAATTGTGAGAGGAGGCCTACGTCCGAAGACGGACAAGCTAGAGGCTGCAATGAATGAATGAATAAATATTATGAATTCGAAACTGACTGTCTGTATGTTACCCTTTTATGGCTAAACCGTTGAACCGATTAGGACGATATTTACAATGAAGAAATTTTGATTATTGGTAAAGGACATATACTACTATTTACCACGATAATCAATATACACGTGGGAGAAAATCCTGTTAATTCATATATAAACAAATTTAAATCAATATTTTCGACTTTGATTATGTACTAATTGCTTCTATTTAACTAATTCGTGAACGTTACCTTGATATGAAAAAATAAATAGTTTAAACTTAGTTAAGTTACAGTTGCGATTCTTAGACCGTTTCATTAAAATACCTTTTAGTTCTAAGGCGTGGTAATAAGCCTCGGGAGAGGTCGAGTAGTCTTGTCACGACACGACAATTGGTAAAAGAGTGAAAACAATCTTACATCATCCAATATTATGCTATTATATCTTCAAATTCTTCATGTAATACTTTAGCGTTATGTAAGTTTTCAGTGTCAAACGTCGAATGGTTTAGGATCTAGTTATAGTTGTGGCTTGATTGTAGTTCTGAGTTTGTTTCGTCGTTTCTCCTTAGGGCTAGTTCAGTTAGAAAAGGCCGAACTCATCTGCTCAAAAAAAGTTTAACTTGCAAAAGTGTTGATTTAATTTCCTTGCATACACATGGCTTATATCATTACTTCAATAGTTTCATTTAATTTTAATACGTGTTAAATTAGTACTAATTTTTATGATATTTTTTTTCTATTAAACGAGAAATCTATACAATGACCAGATTATTTAATTGACTTAATGATTTTTCAGTTATATATATAATTCGTTCTTTTCGTACGTGAATTCACTGCTAAAAGCTGTTATAAGCATGGGGACAAACAAAACAAACCAAACAAAATGAACAAGTAGATGAGTCACCTGGTCATAAATGCGTTCCTTCTCTGGAGTCCCTTCCAGAATCAAGGAAAAGGGCATTTTGGTTTCCAATAATCCCCTTACACAATGAGAAGTGAAAAAAAAAATGCTTAAATACCACTTTTTCGTGGTATCACTCTAGTAGAGATGGCCCATGGATCTCTAACAGTAATTCAACCTTCTTAGCTTTTGATATTCCTAAGCTTATTTTGGGGTCCGCTACTAGTTCAACTCGTTTTACCTGAATGTCAGTTTAATGATAATTTATCTATTATAAATTTATGGGAAATTTTCCAATTTACACTTCAATCATTTAATTATTTTCAATACCGTATAGTAATTTGTATATACGTATGTACCAATCAAGATACCAAACCCATCCCAAGTTATTTCATCATCTCGTTAAACAGCTTTTAGCGTAAGTTATATTTGGCCAAGGTTTATGTATGTAATCATGTTTTTGTTGGCAAAATTTTATAGTCAATGTGTCTGTTTGCATTTATCTATTTATAATGTATGCATCTACGTGGGGGTCTATATATAATTATGTATGTATATATTATATTCTTCAAGGTAGTAGAGCCACGCTGATTTCAGCACGAACAGGCTGACAGCGTTCGTGCTTTCGTGTTTCGTTGGTGAGTGCGAGACCGGAGGCCCAATGGTGTGGTTTACCAAGCTGCATTGTCTCAATGAGTATGAAGACCACCACTCTTGGATTCTGCTTAAGCTTTCCATCAGGTAGAGTAGAGTCATTTTGGCAGGGCCATACATAAACAAAAAAATATGTCGGCTTATTATAGAAATATATGTTTCTCATCTGCTAATATATATATATATTAATATCCTCACTCACCTCATGCATGATTGTTTGATCCCAAACTAAGCAAAGCCTGTACTATATTATAAACTAGCCGAACCCCGCGGTGTTACCCGCGGTTACCGTCGTACCGCGAGTAACGCCGCGGGACAAAGTTAGTCTAAAAAAAAAGTAGCCTAAGTTACTCCCTGGATCATCAGCTACCTGCCAGTGAAAGTCCCGTCAAAATCCGTCCAGCCGTTCCAGAGATTACCCGGAACAAACAGACAGACAGACAGACAGACAGACAGACAGACAGACAGACAGACAGACAAAAATTTTTTTAACTACATTTTTGGTATATGTATCGTGTATACATACATATGCATTGATTAAAAAGCTGTTATTTTAATATTACAAACAGACACTCCAATTTTATTTATTTGTATAGATTACTACACCTTTTAGTACAGTACAATGCTTTCACCTTCTATTTACTAATTTAATTCTATGTGAGTCATAGTTAATTACACACCATCTGATAGCTTATTAAATAATTATTCTGATGATATAAAAATATTATATTGCCCCAATACATATTTTTTAGAAATCGTTATTTCAATGACAGTCGGAAATTTAACGGTTGGGTTCCCAAAATCGCGTCTCACTTGAGCCATATTGGACAAACATGGTTTCTTAGTTGTGGGGATAGCTGGACACTTATAAACATACTTACATATTTTTAAATACATACATGTTATAGATAAATTATCGGTCGGTCGGAATCGAACCATCGACCTCTGGCTCTCTAACTAATAAATCAACAGGCCCGTCAGGTGTGTGTGTATATATGTATCAAGGCTTACAAAAGGTTGGTTCCATCAAACATTTCTCCATTAGAGTATTGCGTTACTGCTTCATCTATGAAATATTTCTTAAAGAGATAATTAGCAATTTAAAATTAATCTTTTTAAAATTTACCTTATCACAGTCTATGTCACCTTCGAACATAAGATAAGTAGAACAGACTAAAAATTCATAAGATTTTGATGAAATAGGTGTATTTGGAACTCGTATGCGCGTTTTAGATCTTAATTTCATTAATTTATGCTAAAACCAGTTAATAGCGTTTGGTCTGTGGACGCATCGCTATTTTACAACCGCAAGCCTATTAAAAAGTGGAACATCGTCTTGAGACACTCGATATGATATGTGAGGTCTCAGTGACAGAGATAATTCACTGATTGTTCAATATATATGAGAATAATGAATTTCTTTTAAAATATACCAAACGATGACAATTTCGGGATTGAATTTTGATACTTGCTATCATTTCATTTCATGTTGCACATTTTAGATTACTTTATAGCCTCGAATCCAAGGTTTTAATTCAGTTTTAACTTAAGTTAGTAACGGTAACATATCAAAATTTGTTTAAATGCCTCGTTGGCGCAGTGGTAGCTTATGCGGCTGCTATGCATGAAGCCTCGGGTTTGATTCCCGGATCGGACCAAATGTTTGTATGATCTGCAAACATGAGTTTGGGTATTATCTATGAAACATATGTATGTATTCACAAAAAGTATATATCTATTAATGTCAGTTGTGTAGTACCCATAATACAAGCTCTGCTCAGTTTGGGACTAGATGGCGTTGTATGTTAAATGTACTAAAATATTTAATTTTTCCTTTAAAATTGCTAATAAATGGACTGAAGTTTAATTCCTGCCTACACCCGTATTTGTATATACAGGCGGTAAGAACGATTACAAATATATTACACCAAATTTCATTTATTTATGTAAGTATCTATCTAACACATTAAACTATAAATTCTTAATAACTTTATCGGTGTTTAGAAATATCCCACATAATAATTACTTACCGCTCGAAGTGTGGCCCCACCTCATCGAAACCTGTACCTTACTAGGTCAGCAGGCTGTGCGTATAGTGATGTTCGTATGTCGGTGTGTGTCGATATATCTGCAGAACATAAACCCTGCGAGAGAGTTTTATTTAACCAGTTAGTGAGAGAAGTTTATCATTATCATATAACATTTACAAGATGTTAACTGGTAAATGGCTCAGGTTATTATTAGTAAAGAGCCTTTTAGTTTATCGGTTTTATTATTTGTGATAAAAGTATTGTCAAACATAATCTAATAATTAAATAAAAATATTTTACCAGAAGCTATTTAAACATTGATCATATAAAATTCTCGTGTTACGTTGAACTATTAACTCCGAAGCCATGTAACCAATTTTCACGTATCTAAATATGTATTTTGCTAAGATAGGATAGTTTTTATCACGTATTTTTTCAACTCTAATAATTGTTGGTACAAGTAAAATTTTAACAAAAATCAATCCGACTTCAAGGTTTGACTCGATTTCTCTTGGATGCCATAATCAGATCTTAGTGTCGTTATCATGGTACCACCGTTGGGATATTTTTCCATTAAAAAAAGAATCATCAAAATCGGTTCATAAGCGACGAAGTTATCCGCGAACACACATAAAAAAAGAAAATGTATATACGGTCGAATTGAGAAACCTCCTCCTTTTTTTGAAGTCGGTTAAAAACAATAAAGCCACAACAACTAGCGCTCGGAATCTGCTAGTGTTAAATATGTAATAAATAACTATGCCACCTTGCTAAACGTTTTTCACTAATACATTCATACGTATTTGTTTACTAAATCTGCATGTTAATACGTAACGTAATTAAACCAAAAGCGGTTGAGAAACTACATTCACTTTTAAATATAAAATAAATACATTGAAAATAAACCGTGTTTTTGTTACAAGTGCCATTGTTGTGCAGTTTCACTTCCTTATAAAGGTGTTTACGAAGCTTTCGCTCTACCAGGCCTATAGATTAATAAACTGTTCAATCTATATCAACATAGACTGAACAGTTTAAAAATAGATAAAAAGAGACACGCTGATTTCAGCACGGTTGGGCTGGCTAGACCGGCGCGGTACTACCCTCGCATAGAAAATCAATGTAAAATGACAGCGTTCGTGCTGTCGTGTTTCGTTGGTGTGTGCGAGACCGGAGGCCCAATGATGCAGAAGCATCACTAGGCCGCCATAGTGTGGTGTGCTGCATTGTTACATTGTCTATATCCGCAATGACATTGGTGAGCAATACTCTTGGATTCTGCTTATGCTTTCCATCATGCAGAGTAGAGTCATTTTGGCAGGCCTTATATAAAGAAAACAAAACATAGTTTTTTTCTAATCTGAGAAACTATAAACATGATATTAAACTAAGAACATTTTTAGATGTTTTCGTAAAAAACATCAAACGTTAAAAAAATGTTAACGACCAACCACCATGACCAATTCTTGACACGTCCTCAAACCCTGTACCTGTACAAGACTGCTGAAAAACTAACTCATACATTTCTGAATGCAAAGAAGGTTTCTCAAATAATATGTATGTATTTAACAACTTTTCATTTTTCTTGTTGCAGGTAAGCATCATGGTAACACTTAAATATGAACTCGAATAATTGAAGATGTGCAAAAGTGATTATCAGAACTGCGACATTACCTATGGATAAGTATAATTTTTTTTCTTCCTTTTGATATGTTTCACTAATTGCCTTCAATGTATTAAAAGTTTTCATATTTGAGTATTTTACTCCACAGACTGCGAAAATCAGTTTTAGCTTAGCATAGTTAAAGTCATATGATATATCAATCCACGAAAGAGGAATTCGTCCAATAATCTAGAATTTAGATTAATTTAGAAAAATTCTAAATGAATACCGATAAATGCGTCCACGTTTTAAAATAGCCCGACATTTTTAATGTCAACTATTTGTTAAGGGTGTTGTATAACAATACCGCCTCCGTGGCGCAGTGGTAGCGTATGCGACTGCCGTGCTTGAGGTCTTGAGTTCGATTCCTGGGTCGGACCAAAATGATTTTACGATCTGCAAATATTTGTTTCGGAGTTTCGGTGTTTTTTTCTATGCATAATATGTATGTATTTACAAAAAAAAACGTATAAATGTATTTTTATCAATTGTCTAGTACACATAACACAAGCTCTGATTGCCTTGGGACTAGATGGGGTTGTTTTAGATATATATAGTTTTATTTAAACAAAAAAACACTAAAAATATGAAGTAATAGTATGCGATATTTTAATTTGTTACTAAAATGTCGATCAACTCAAAAAATTATATAATTTTGACAGCATGTGGTTTAAGGGGTCATTTCGCCGCGTTCTACTGCGTTGAGTGCTGTAGGTTCAAACTTCAAACCACAAGTGGGATAACACTTTGTGTAATGCACAAATTGTTGTTCTTTGTGTCCGTTTCATATAAGTATTCACAGTAAAGTATTCAGTGTCACAGGAATATTTCTCGTAAGGTGTCTTTAAAGAAAAACAATCCTCTTTAGCACTCATTAAATGAGATCATCGTAATAGATACATCTATATAAACTTACAGTTAAAAAGAAACGAAGAAGAGCCGTATTGAAACTATTTGTTCAATATTAATTATTCTTTTAATAACTTGAATACACTTGAATATTTTATAGTTACGTCATACAATTTCAGAATAAATTCTAATTGGTTTTCAATACTTACATAAATATTGGACCGAATAGTATTTTTAGCACTTGCATCATAGACATTTAAAATACAATTTTTAAGACGTTTGAGACGCCATCTTTGTTCTATTTCCCACAGTGTGAATTTAACGAAATGTTGAACTAAAAAACAAGACAAACGATATTTGCTATTTCTTGTTGCTTAAACTTTATTTTTGTTATTAGGATTCAAATGGTTGTCGTAGATAGCTGAAGCTACCTTTGTACAACGCCTTGTAACGAGAGGTTATCATATCAATGCAACCAGTTGCCCCCAATCATTTCTTTCGCACTGGCACTTGAGAATGATGACTGGAACATATCTAATACCTTGAAACGAGCTTGTTTTATAGTTATATATATATATATATATACACTAGCTGTTGCCCGCGGCTCCGCCCGCGTATATGTCGGCTATCGCGGCAAATAGTAGCCTATGTGTTATTCTGATGTGTAAGCTATATTACTGTAAAGTTTCATTCAAATCCGTCCAGTAGTTTTTGCGTGAAGAAGTAACAAACATACACACTCACCAACTTTCGCTGTTATATATTAGTGTGATTAGTGTGATAATCCGGAAAAGGCTCCAACAATTTTTATGAAATTTAGTAAGCAGGGGTTTTCTGGGGCGATAAATTTATATAGCTACGATTTATTTTTAGAAAATTTACCAGATGAAGGTCATCGAGGTACTGTATTTAAAAACCTATTTGTAATGTGTATGATGAGATGACTTAAGGACCTTATTACTTTAAAACAAGTCTTATGAACGAGTGTGGATCATTAGAGCTATTACTAGGATTGAGGTTGTAAAGTGAATAGTTTTCTTATTTTTTTGTTTCATTTGTCCGTGATTAAGACTCGAGTATAAAGAGTCATAAAATTTTGTTAATTATTGATTACTTACTTATCTTTCTGGAACTGTCCTAATTTTGTAGGAACTGCTTAAAGAGTGATATTGGACCTGCCTCGATGGCGTGGTGGTATCGTATGGGACTGCTATGCTTGAGATCTCGGGTTCGATTCTTGCGTCGGACCAAATGTTTGTCTCATCTGCAAATATTTGTTTCGGAGTTTGGGTGTTTTCTATTCGAAGTATCAGTTGTTTGGTACCCTTAGTACAAGCGCAGCTTAGTTTGGGACTGGGCATTATGTCTGACTATGACTCAGACATACTGGACTGTTATGACTCAGATATTTGAAATATCGTTAGTAATAACAAAAGGTTTTGATTGGTGTCTTTTATCCTGGTCATGGACTGAATTGATTTCTTGATAGAGTAATGAAAAGAGTTAAGCTGGAACGGAAAAAGACAGAATAAAGTGGAATAAAAATCGTTCATCTATACATCTATAGAAATAAATATAATTGGAGTGTTTGTTTGTAGTATTAAAATAACCGCTTTTTAGTAAATGCATATGTATAAATACACGGTACAAATAACAAAAATGTAGTAAAAAAATTTTTTGTCTGTCTGTCTGTCTGTCCGTCTGTCTAATCTGTCTGTCTGTTTGTTCCGGGTAATCTCTGGAACGTCTGCACCGATTTTGATGGGACTTTCACTGGCAGGTAGCTGATGATCCAGGGAGTAACTTAGGCAACTTTTTGTAGACTAACTTTGTCCCCGGCGTTACTCGCGGTATAACAATAACCGCGGGTAACACCGCGGAGTTCAGCTAGTTAGTTATAAAATCAATGTTTCCAAGTTCTTCTATTTGCAGAACCACGAGATGACTAAACTTACCAACATTATTTAATATTCAATACCTACCGGTTTTGCTTTCACAATCTCAGATGAAAGGTCACGTTACTACGTGTGAGTGTCGATCTGTGTGTGAGTGTGTTCGTACGCGCATTAATAATACCAATGTTATCGACTTTCTAATTTTTCGGCCATGTTTAGACCACACTTATTTGAATATCACTAACACCTGTTTTTTCTGTGCCAAGTTTATGAAAGAACTGCCTTTTGCCGGTGTCATATAAACTTCGCGAATAATCTATCATCTTTACATTCATTTTCAAAGCATTATAGATGACTAGCCGACCTACGCAACCTCGTTTGCGTCTTCTATTGCCCGTCGCGTGATAATTTTCCCCCGTTTTTGAAACATTTTTCATTGGTGCTCCTCTCCTATTGGTCTTAGCGTAATGATATATAGCCTATAGCCTTCCTCGATAAATGGGCTATCTAACTTGAAAGAATTTTTAAAATCGGACCAGTAGTTCCTGAGATTAGCGTGTTCAAACAAACAAACAAACAAACTCTTCAGCTTTATATATTAGTATAGATATGTCAAGATTAGACCAAGAAGGCCAAGAATTTGCCCAAACAACCTGCTCTATTTGAGTTGAAACATTTAATGAATAATCAACTCAATCATTTCACTTCGAAGCTTTCAAAATCATTACATTTCACTCTCAAGTGTTGTATCTCTTGTCCCTACAATACTGGAAAAATATAAATTAACTAAATTTAACTTTAACTTAACTTAAGTTGGCTGAAGATACAAACAGTTAAGTTACATTGCCCAATCTAAAAATTGAAAGTAAATAAAGTAAACTAACATACTAAACTAATATACTGTCTTATATTATCACTAGCCGACCCACGCAACCTCGTTTGCGTCTTCTATTGCCCGTAGCGTGATAATTTTCCCCCGTTTTCGAAACATTTTTCGTTGGTGCTCCGCTCCTATTGGTCCTAGCGTGATGATATATAGCCTATAGCCTTCCTCGATAAATGTACTATCCAACACTGAAATAATTTTTCAAATCGGACCAGTAGTTCCTGAGATTAGCGTGTTCAAACAAACAAACAAACTCTTCAGCTTTATATATTAGTATAGATTTAAGATTAAAATAAGAAAACTTTTTTTTTTATATAATGTAGGAGGGCAAACGTGCAGACGTATCACGTGATGGTAAGTGATTATCGCCGCCCATAGACACCTGCAACACCAGAGGCGTCACAAGTGCGTTGCCGACTTTTGGGAGATGGGGAAAGGGATGCGGGGAGGGGTTGGGTTTTTCATACTTCTTCAAGATTAGCATTCGTTTCTTGTGTTATCATACTTGATTTACTATTAATATGCCAAACACGTACCCTCAATACTTATATTACAAACTTATATCCTGTAATTTCTTTTTTGGCACTAATGTGTCAAATACAAATACACTCCGTATTTCTTGTATGGTATTAGTATTTCTTGTTGTAGTATTTCTTGCTTAGGAGTTATGTAACCCTGAAAGTCTAAGAAGTTGGAGATACAGAGAGTAAGAGAAATCCATTTAGATAGTTCATTTAAGAAGTTTACAGAGAAAAGGAAAGTGGGTTGGAGTCCTAAAGACCTTAGTCAAACAGTATGATGTTGTATCTACAGTATATGTAAATATTTATATGTATGAATGTATCTATTTGCATTAGTTTGTGTGTCTATGTAAAATATGTATTTGGTTACAAAAATGTGTTTAAGTGTGTTACTCTGCTTAGCTTGGGTAAAGATAGCGGTTCGTAATATTTTTAAATTATGATTAATCATTTATGAACTTTAGATTTTTTATTAAAAACCTCGGTGGAGGGATAATATTGGTCAAACAGAAGTAAACGAGTTACAGGAAATTCTAATCAAAACTCTAATAGGATAAGGATATTATTATTTATTTTACAATAAAAAACAAACAATCCTATATTTTTTTAGTATATTGATGAATTTATATTTTTAATACTTCCTAGAATATTCGTACAACACTTATATAAAAGAGAATTTACCATAAAACTGGTTCTCTGGACTCTGAATAGACAGGACATGGCCACGGTACCTGACCCTAGCTTCTAATACAATCAATGATATTGAATACAATTACATTATTGAATGGTGTACAGGATCCTACCAAGAGATGAATGAACCTGAGAATGACTTCAGATGGAGATACACATAATTTCCAATACAGTAGAAGCCACTATAAATTGATTTAGTGATGTCGTTGAGTCTAAGGACATCTCAATCGAATTTTTTTTCTGAGGGCCCTCCAATGATCCCTCTGAGAGAATAGTTTTGCTATTACTGTATTTAAAATATTCAATATCTTAAATTAACATGAATATCATTTACAAAAGATTAGATTAATACACAATAAGCACAATTATGCAACTCAATCCTTCTAGCTGTATTATATATGAGCAAAAAGACATCGGATGGTATCAATTTCAAATATTTCGTATCTAAATTAAAATGGGTGTCAATTAGAGGTATCTATCGGCCAGTTCATTAAACAACTGAGAGAAAGTTTTAGTTGTGTTTGTTCTTTTGGTCCGTTGAGTGAGAGTGGCTCGGCGGACTCTGAGAAAAAATATTTATTTGTTGGGAGAAAATTATTAATAGAATATTGTTTTGCTAGGTCTATAGGGGTATTTAAAAGGTTAATGACTGTGTTGTTCTTATCAGATAAGAGTCTCCACTCGCCAAGTTTAGTTTAGAGAAACTGTTACATAAAAGCCATTGAAGGATTGTATAAAGCGTAAGAAGAATAGTTTATATTGTTCTTTATACTCTTCTTTAGAAATTCATTAAAGAACATAATATATTTAAGTACAAATACGAATCAAAGGAAAGTCTAATGGCTAAAAGGTTTTTATTTATAAAAAAAACATCACAACAATAATATTTAACTTGACAAATCTAACACACGACTTTCTGATCCCAGCTAGCCAAAGCCTGCACTAAAGGAATCAAATTACTGATAAACATATGTATATATTTCAAAATGTATATAAGTACACAGGGACAAATCATCGTGTACCTATATAATTATTTGCCCTAGATGGGAATGGAATCCACCATTTCTAACTTGGCAGTTAGGATTACCCCAAGACCACCAGGCAAGTTAATTCGATGTTTCGTGTTATATTCTTGTTCCGCGCTGAAAATGAGAGCGCAAAGGAAATAATGATGTCGCGATGCGTTTTGATGTCAAGGTCGAAACAACAAAATTGACAAATAATTATATATCATTATAAATACACAACGCATCTATTGATTATTCTATTTACATACGAAAATCACAATACCATGAAGATATAATAGATACCTACACACTTGCACAACGAATATTTCTGTAATCATAAAATTCCTTTAAACCACCCAAAATGTGTACGTAATCGTGTACTTAAGTGGTTTAATCACACAGTGGTGATATAATAAGTGGTGTCATGACAAATGACGTCACAATGCAGAAGCAAATAAGTACTCGTATAACTTTTGACAATTGTACCATTGTGTACACATGCTTGTGAAGTTGTTTATGTCGCTTACGTTTTGAGGTAAAAGTACTTAGAGATTAATGATTCAATTGTTTGCTTTTTTCTTATGTTTAGCGGCTGTTTTCACGAAGGACTCTTACTTAAGTTGTGCCCTCATTGTACTTATTGTGACAGCGTACATTGGATGTTTAAATCGTGACTTAATCAGTGTAATAATTATGATTCTTTTGATTTACACCAAATTATATTTTTAAAGCTGAAAATAAGGTTGAATGTTGCTTGCTGAGATGTTATTAGTCCACCTGTAAACACAATCTGAGTGAGATTCGGTAAAGTTTTGCGATGATTCTATAAGGAGGAATCATCATCATCATTATCATCAGTCTATTGCAGTCAACTGCTAGACATATGCCTCTACCATTACACGTTACTCTGATCGACTTTGGGCTACTCATATCCAGCTCCTGCCAGACGCGCAAAACATCACTCCACCTAGAACAGGGAATATGGGGGAATAGCAATTTGTAAATAAATATAAATAATATTTAAATAACTATTTCGGACATCTAAACACATAACGCGGTCTAGTCCCAAGCTAAGCAGAGCTTGTGTTATGGATAGTAGATTAGAACTGGACTAGAACTGATATAATTATATATTTTTTTTTGTAAATACATTCATATTATACATAGAAAACACCCAAACTTCGAAATAAATATTTGCAGATCATACAAACATTCCGTCCGACACGGGAATCGAACCCGAGACCTCATGGCAACGAGGCAGTCAAAATAAATGTAAATAACTACTTTTTTATGAAAAGCTAGTGCATCTACAGTCCCTAAAATATGGCTTGGTCTCTGTAACAGTTATAAAACCAACAAATTAACTTTGAACAAGCGGTTTTATTTTGTATCAGATCACCTTTATTTCCATTCTTCATCATCATCATGAACACGCTGCAGTTTAATGCTGGAGATAGGCCTCTCTCAAGGCACACCACAGAGCCCGGTCTGTTCCTTTTCGCATCCAGTCGCCGCCGGCCTTCTTATACAAGTCGTTCTACCTCCTGTCCACAGGGCGTAATTTTCATTTTTTACATGCCAATTTTATCACAATTGAAGTGCAATACATTATTAATGTAAAAATTCACACCGAAAATGTACCGCGTATGTTCTAAAATGGTCCTAGTGAGAACTTCCACAGAGATCAAGCTATATGTTAAGGACTATAATTATCCTTTAGAGAGTATATAAGCAATATTATTTTAATTATAAATATTCATGAACAAATACATACCTTTTTGCTACTATTTGTAGTACATTCGTAATTAGTGTATTTTTTGTAATGAAATTCTAAATGTCTCTTGCTCGACATATACCGTAATTTTTATTACTTCCGTAGAAAAAAAGCTTGTTGATTTTAATTACTGATCAGGTAGTCAGCATTTTCTTTAATAAGAGCAACACTGTACATTTTTTTGTACATGTTCTAATTATCTACTTAGTAAGAACAAGCTAAATTCATGATTATACACAAATACCAGAATTAGAAAATTAAGTACTCATAATTCAGACCCACAATTAAGTACAACAACGTACTTATAAAAATTATTTATCGGTTTAGCCATTCCAGAGATTAGCCGGTACAAACAGACAGACAGACAAAAATTGTTCGGGACAAAGTTAGTCTAAAAAAAGTAGCTCATCATCATAGGATCATCAGCTACATGCCAGTGAAAGTCCCGTCAAAATCGGTCCAGCCGTTCCAGAGATTACCATTAACAAACAGACAGACAGACAGACCGACAGACAGACTGACAGACAGACTGACATAAATTTATTTAACTACATTTTTGGTATATGTACCGTGTATACATACACGTGCATTTAGTAAAAGCGGTTATTTTAATATTACAAACAGAAACTCCAACTTTTTTATTTGTTTAGATTATTTACTTAATTTTAAAGAAAGCTAGCTAAACATAAATGAATTAAATTGCTTATGACATACGTACACATTTTAACCAGCATTTTATAGGTATAGACCAAGTATGATAAGGTAGTAGGTATATATTATGTTTGTATTATTTTAATCTACTTTCAATTTTCGACCACTATCCGAAGGAGATCGGGAAGTGCATATAAACATACGACAAAAAAGATAATTTTACTGTATATATTAATCGAATATATTTTCTTTGCGAAGGTCGCTTTGGAGGTTACGAAGTATTTGAAACATTAAATACCTAGGAAGTTATTAAATGTAGACACGATTGGCATGCCGTTTTTGTTATTCTAATTCGATTATTGGTTGTAATGTAATTGGAGTAAACCAGCCATGGTTCTCTAGTTTCCGGTTTTGAATAGGATTGTTCTATCTTTTCATTATTTTTAACCGACTTCAAAAAAAGGAGGAGGTTTCTTGTGTGTGTTCGCGGATAACTTCGTCGTTTAGGAACCGATTTTGATGATTCTTTTTTTAATGGAAAGTAGATATCCCAACAATGGTACCATGATAAGGACACTAAGATCTGATGATGGTATACAAGAGAGATCGAGTCAAACCTTGAAGTCGGTTTTATTTTTGTTAAAATTTTACTTGTTTCAATATCATATTTTACTTTGTCCAGTAAAACTTGAATAATCGTTTTTATTTCTCTGTTTTTATAGACAACTCTCGCATTAGGAATATTTCTGGTGTCGCGGTGAATACTCATACTCCGAATAACAATTTGTGGAACATACAGAATATTGTAGCATAATCGAACACATAACATTTAGCGCATTCGGAAGCGCGATGTGATTTCTTAAACCACAAAACTATTGTAGTTATAATTAAACAGAAATTGGTGTCATTATGGGTCCAAATACATGCAGATCTTCAAGAGATCAAAACAACGTATGTATCTGGGAGAGCCACGCTTTGGCATGAATAGGCCGGCTCGACCGAAGTGATACCATGGCCTCACAGAAAACCTGTGTGAAATTGCGCTTGCGCTGTGGTTCACCGAGTGAGTGAAGATACCGCAGACCCATACCCCCTTCCCATATTCCCTTTCCCCATCCACATTATATTGTGACGTCTCTGGTGTTGCGGGTGTCCATGGGCAACGGTAATCGTTTACCATCAGGGGATATGTCTGCTCGTTTGCTCCCTATACCATAAAAAATAATGTTTTATATGTATTATATATTATATGTTATTCTTAACTTCAACTAAAACACCTTTCTCTACAAAGGCCAGTCAATTAAAAAAAAATATTACGTTTCTGTATTATTAAATCATTTATTACATATTATTTGGTAAGCATGCTAAATTAGTAGTAATACACTTTTAATTTCATGATTTAATTAATCCTTTTTTAAACTGTCATAATTATGAACATAACAAGCGCTATAGTCTCTACCATTACTAAGAAATTTCTTTTAAAAGTAGGGGGAAAAAGCGTAACTAATATATTCGTGTGGTTACCTAATATTTTTATTATTTAAGATGTAATAAAAGCATATACAGGTTGTTATAGATGTGTGTTGAAGTTTTATAAGTGTGTGCGTGTAACAAAAAAATAGAGCAAATATTAGAAAATTTTTTTTGGGGGGCACTTTGAAAGGAAAAAAACAAATTTGTTAATAGCATTTTATTTTACATTACCTTTACATATAAATTTATCATCTATGATTTTATAATTATTTGTAAGTTAATTAAACATAAGTTACATTCATTTCTTATGAATTATTAGCTTTATTAGGTAAATTTCCAAGTTAAATTTATCAATATCAAAACAAGATTTTTGCAATACAAAACATCTTTCGCAGTGTACTCTACGACCTAAAATATGTCCACACAATTTTATAACACTCTGTATGACCATTATAAGGTTTTCTTATTAGAATATATAATGGTTATACTTATAACTATCACTTTCATCGTCCCTTCTCTTAGGCAATGGCGTCAGTCATAAAAAACTTATTTGATCGTTGACTGATAAAATTGACAATTATATTATTATATTATTATCTTTTTATGTATGGGCCTGCCAAAATAACTCTACTCTGCCTGATGGAAAGCAAAAGCAGAATCCAAGAGTGGTGGCCACCATACACATTGCAAATGCAGACAAATTTAGCATGGTGACCCACACCTTGGTGGCCTTGTGATGCTTCTACGTCGTTGGGCCTCCGTTCTCGCACTCAACAACGAAACACGACAGCATGATCGCTGTCATTTTATGTTGATTTTATGTGCGAGGGTAGTACCGCCCCGGTCGAGCCGGTCCAACCGTGCTGAAATCAGCGTGGCTCCTTCCACACGAATCTTATTTAAGCTACAAGGGCACACCTAGTCTATACATAAACATAAAGAAATATAATTGGAGTGTTTGTTTGTAATATAAAAAAAACGCTTTTTACTAAATGCATATGTATATATACACGGTACATGTACCAAAATTATATTTTTTACAATTTTTTTCTGGGGTCTGTCTGTTTGTTCCGGGTGATATCTGGAACGGCTGGACCGATTTTGATGGGACTTTGACTGGCAGGTAGCTGATGATCCGGGTAGTAACTTAGGCTACTTTTTTAGACTAACTTTGTGTCGCGGCGTTACTCGCGGTACGACAATAAACGCGGGTAACACCCCGGGGTTCTGCTAGTATAGATATAAAACTAGTATTAGTATAACATTATACTTTTTAGTTTTACCCGACGTTTCGATCGTGGTCACGAGAGGGAATCGTGACCGTTCAGTGAAATCAATTTAGTTGTGTTGTTACAACTAGCGAAAGTATAAAAAACTATTACATCACACACTTAATGTATAAGAATGTGTTTATAAATATGTTAATTTGGACAGACGCTACAATTACATAAGATATTTCAACAGTTTTTTAGTCGAAAAGCAAATACGTTTTAGACGTTTTATAAACACAATTAAGTCAGAATTAAACGCAACTATAAATGTGGTTTTATGGTCATAAAACCACATTTATAATGCTTAAATTGCAGATGCGTAAATTTAGGCTTGTGACTAGTTTGTTATCTGTACAAATAAATAAAATCGGAGTGTCTGTTTGTAATATTAAAATAATCACTTTTTACTAAATGCATACTAATGTATAAAGCTGAAGAGTTTGTTTGTTTGTTTGAACGCGCTAATCTCAAGAACTAATGGTCCGATTTGAAAAATTCTATTTTGGTATATGAAATGTGTATACATTCAAATGCAGTTAGTAAATAGCGGTTATATTAATATTACAAACAGACATTCCAATTTTATTAATTTATACGAATTGTATAGATTGATGTGTAGATTACAAACAGACATTTCAATTTTATTTATTTGTATAGATATGTTTCAAAGTATAATAAAGAAATATTTGTGCAATACGACGCATGAATCCGGTAAATATTAATTAATCCTGTGAGAATTTACATTTTAAAATTAAAGGAAAAACTATTATTTATATCGTGCTAAGTCTTAAGCAATATTTTTCTCTTGTTTTAAATTTAAAGCCTTGAATATTATAAAACCGCATTTCGTAGAACGGCACGACTTGAAAATACCTGTTAAAATTCCGATACCATATCCGAGTATTTCCCGTCACAGTTTTTGTTAATCGCACTAGTTATTAAACGCAAAATTCAATAATAAGAATTTTTGTTAGTCAATGTCAATTATTTAGAACCTTGCTCGCAAATTATTATAAAAGTAATATTTAAACAGTAAAACTTTATATTATATAGTTTGACACATATAATGGCGGCCAAATAGCTAATAAAATATAGAAACCGAAGGTTCCTTACCGTAATTAAGGCAATAGTATTAGTAATTGTACATTTAATGTATTTACATCTATTAGGAAAATCGTATCCTAATTCTTAGGAAACGGAATTATACCTACTTAATTGTATAGCTGTCATTTAATAAATAAATAATTACTTTACGATCGCCAAGGTTGTCGACTGGAACAGATATTTTTGATTAGGTATTTATGACCCTAATCCGATAAAATGTTACAATTTTTTTTTATGTATGGCCTGCCATAATGACTCTACTCTGCAAGCATAAGCAGAATTCAAAAGTGGTGGTCACCATACTCATTGCGGTGCAAACAATGCAGCATGGCGACCCACACCATGGCGGCCTAATGATGCTTCCGCATGATTGGGCCTCCGGTCTCGCACTCACTAACTTAACTCAACAGCACGAACGCTGTCATTTTACGTGGATTCGTTCGTGCTGAAATCAGCTTGGCTCTACTACCTTTGACAGTAGTTTGAAATAATAAAATCAAGTGATAAACCCTCCAAACAGATTTGTCTGTTTTGTGGCTAAACCGATGTTAAAGAATGAATGTCATCTAGCTTACCAGTCTGTCACTCGTCTTGTCAGTAGCCTCCTGTATAAGTTTCAAAACTGTAACCCAACTACGCACAATTTGTATAGCCTATTTCACCCGGGTATATTCATATGTTTAAATAGAACTTGGTACTTCCTACACTTTTTAATCAGTGATTTTATCCTCTAATGAAGAGCATACGTAGGACAATGTTGAATTTTTTGTGCTATAAAATGGCACACGGAAAGTAAATAAAGTACTTTTAACATAAATTAACCTAATAACAGATATTTCAGTAAAATATTGAATATTTAAAATGCCTGCAACACTGAATTAATTATTACCTTTAATGAAGTAACACCCTGTTTTTCTGGTATATTTACTTTTCACTTTTTCTTCTTCAAAATCGAATAGACCAAAACGAGCCGTATAAATTACAAAATTAATAAACAAAGTCAGTTTGGTTATGGTATTGTGAGGTAACATACACTAAAATACAATCGACATATTTTTTTTTTCTGAAGTCTGTGAAAAAGCATTACTTTCAGTACAATTGCATTGATTTAATCTACCTTGAGCGATAATCGGCTTTTTATTTATAATCAAGCTGTTATTAACTTAGTAAACCGTAACGAACCGAGTAATTTGATTAAATTTATCGCCTACTACAATTCATTGCCTTAATTACCATGTAATTTAGAAATTATAAACAGAAAAATTGATTAATGAATAGAAAAAACAAAAGTTTTATTAAATGGTTACATACATACAGTCCATAGTCCCGAAGGGGGTTGTTAGGGGCATATAAAACCTCATCCATAACACACAACATATACAACGGTGAAATTATGGCGATTACAGTTTTAGTCCCATTTACGCAATACCTGGAGGCCTTATTGCTTATGTGGGACTAACATTAATTGCTGTGTTAAAAGTGGAAAGATTGAGAGAATGTTATAAGGAATGATAGATAAGAAGCGGTAAGGGGATGAAAGGGATGTGGCTTGTAAGGTCAGTTTCATACTTGTTTCTCAGACTAACAGTTTTTTTTTATATATGGCCTGCCAAAATGAGTCTACTTTGCCTGATGGAAAGCATGAGCAGAATCCAAGAGTTGTACCACCATACTCATTGCGAATGCAGGCAATGCAACAATGCAGCATGGTGACCCACACCATGGCGGCCTAGTGATGCTTCTGCATCATTGGGCCTCCGGTCTCGCTCTCACCAAAGTTGATTTTCTGTGCGAGGGCAGTACCGCCCCGGTCGAACCTGCCCGTTCGTGCTGAAATCGGCTTGGCTCTCCTACATTGTGAGTTGCCAAGAAATCTGAACCCTCTAACTCTAATTTCCTTTATTTGTTTTGTTCCCTTATAATTTACCTCGCAATCCTATTTCAATTATACACTTTGAAAATCTTGTTTTGTTTTATTGACCAATATAAGTTGAGCTGTTATTGTACAAACTTTTGTACAATGTCAGGTTGATTTATATAATGGACCTCTATATTTTTATGTGCGCAATTTAAATAATTTTTCACTTTATAACACATATTGTTTAAGAATTTAGCTTTCTGCACCTATTTTACATATTACTTTATATATTCCAATTTCACATTCCAATCTTAGTATGTTACTTGCTTAAAAATGCGTGCAAATAAATTCTTCTCACGTATTAATAAATAGGTGAAATTTATTTTTATTATAAATAACGATTCTCAGATATCACTATATTAAAATTAATAATTCGGTTTTATGTTGTAAAATAAGTCTTCAAGTTATTTTTAGTTATTACGCTAACCATGGTGACATTAAAAGTCTGATCTCAATCGATTAACCCGTTTAGAATTCTCTGGAACAGACAAACGTGTAGACGGAGTTAAAATTATTAGTGCTTTGGTTAAAAATCAACACAGAGCGTTGAGAAGCATTGAATCCAAGCAGAGATGCCGAGAGCCTAAGCCCTTAGTTGATGAATCTCTATCTCCCTCTCAAACTCTCGCTCTCTTTAAACTGCGAAACAACAACTTCTAACAAAGGGTTTTAGGAAACGTCATCCCTAAGGAGGTAAAATAAGGGATGTATAGTTGTATGTAAGATCGTCATTATTAAAATTATAAAAATCACTTGAACGGAGCCGCAAGCAACGGCAAGTAGTTAATAAAACTTTAAATAGATAGATAGAGAGGTAGTCTTTATTGCACACCAGTTAAAAAAAAATACAATATGTTAGAGATGCATGGAAGTCAGTTGTACTGAAAATAAGTATCTTATGACATCTGATAGTTACCAAATCATTGGTTCAGATCAGTTCACACACAGTGATAAGTCACCGGGTTTCCCACGGTGTAGTGCTAGACAGGTCTACATGGTTGGTTGCGCGTGCGCAGAACGGTATGCGATTTGTAAGATGCTATTTAATTACATACACTACAAACAGTGTACGATATTTTGTAAGTGGGTTGTGTAAAGGGAAAGTAAGGACTGTTGAGGAGTGGGGCATACATTTATTTATACAAGGTTATATTTAATTAATTGTCGAAATTTAACAAGTGTATCAGTATCTTTGATTTATATCAAGTACTTTTAGTTAATACAACACGAAAGTAGGTGTGACTCTCCTATTTCGATACTCATCCATCATTGAAATTTAAATTTAACGTTTTCGACATCAGATTTATAATTGAATGAAAAACTTTCTACAGTGATTAACATATATATAAATGATAAACAGGTTAATTCTCGTTTATTTTTAAGGATAGCTCGACTAGGTTGAATTCGATGAACCTTAATCAAGGGGTGAAGACCCTTTGACAACATAAATGTAAAAGTCCTAGATTACAATCGTTTGTTTTAAATAAATTGAAATTTGATAAAGAAATTGAAGAGAAATTTATAGATTACTATCTGTGCCGTACCACACCTTGCTATGACTCATTGTGAT
Organism: Spilosoma lubricipeda; assembly: GCA_905220595.1. Lineage (NCBI taxonomy): Eukaryota > Metazoa > Arthropoda > Insecta > Lepidoptera > Erebidae > Spilosoma > Spilosoma lubricipeda. Next base: position 9,110,544 of record HG992299.1, read on the forward strand.
TTGATTGATGAGAAATGAAGAACAAGGCTGAACTGAAAAATATATAAATCTAATCTTTGAATTGTTTTGTTTGTGAGAATTTGAGCACAATCTTTGCAGAACTATTTGAGTCTTTGAAGCATACACAATCCTACTTAATATTTTATATATATGTATAGTTTAGCGTAAATTATAGAAATATAAACATATATAATTTTGATGAAAAGATTATGCTTTGGATGGGCCATGTAAAGAATACTTGAAACCTACCGATTTCTAAACACGCCTATGTCCTCTTTGATATTCAAAGACACATAAATCTTACTCAAATATGTTGATGACTGCAAATATTTCGCAAGATTTCTGTGTGAGTACTTCGCATGAGCAATGTAATAGGCATACAAGGAAACTTCTATATCAAGGTGTGGCGAGAAAGTGAATTCCACCGTGCGGTGAATTGGCCCTTGAGACAAACACGAATTCTCTCGTCCAACACGTATCGGAGAAAGATGTGATAATTGCCATTTCACTTTCATCTTTATTTATGTTATAAATATACGAAAGCTTTGCTAATATACTGTTGTTATTGTTGATTAGAATGATTCACATGACGTGATATTGTTAAGAGAGCATACGTAATTTGTCATGTAAGGAAAGCAAACAGATATACGTAGTAAAGATACATATGACGTAATACATAGTTTTACTGTTTAGAAAAGTACCATACGTTTTTGCTACAGCAGCGGTTGTAGGTACAAATATTTTCAATAATATCATATACTAGCGACCCGCCCCGGCTTCGCACAGATGCACCCAATGTCAACACGATTCGTGCATTTGAAATCTGTAATATCTTCGAATAAACACATTTAAATCACATACTTTATACTGCCATATTCTTTTTTATTAAATGCACAATGTATTTAAGGTACTCCTTAAGAGATAGACATATACCATCTCGGACTTTTTATAGGCCTTTTTAAGGTATACAATACTGTAGTACATTATTTTGATCTATCTCACACGTTTACGTAAGCGCAAAAAATTGGTAATTTACGACATTATTAAACAAAACCGCATCACAGTCCGTTGCGTAGTTTCAAAGATCTAAGTAATTATAGGGACGGACAGCAAAAGTGTTTTTGTTATATCCTATGTAGTGACACATACAATATATATCATATCCATCCTTTACATACAAATACTTAGAAATACCTGAAAAGTTACTTGTTCCTGCATGAAAACAACAAGCTCAGGAAAACCCAGACTGACTCCTTCTTCGCTTCCTGCAACCAAAAGTGATGAAATCTATTTATCAATTATGTTTGGCTGGCTTGGCTTCTATCTGTTGATATGTGATTGTGTGTTTTTATTTATTTACATTTGCTCTGCTATCTGTGAAAACTATTAATTAGCTTTCTTCTTTCGTCCTCCGTCCTATAACATAAATAAATGAAATTTCCACGGAGAGTTGGTGTTAAAAAGAAATAACCCAATTTTTTTTAAATGTTACCTTCTTGCTAATGAACTTTAAAATGGTAGAAAGATGTTCGAACTTTATAGATCTTCTATTGTTTTTTAACTCTAAAGAAATGTAAACTATTCAAGTCACTTTTATAATCCTTCATTTAGGTTTCGATCATTGTCTCCTCCTAAGGAAACTCCCGAGAAATATAATAAATTGTTTTTATTTTTATTTTCAGGTAAGCTTACTGCAATAAACAGACAATCAACATTAATAAACAGATAAACAAGACGATCATCACGCATAAAGGTATTCATACATTACAAACTATAATGACACATTCACGGCGTCATCGTTACATCGATGTGAATGTTTCACAAGACACAACTTAAATATCCATCCGACATAGTCATGGCGCAATGGACCTTGTGGTTTTGGAGGGTTTCATTGTAACACGGATGAATACTTTGTACTATGTCATTTCTTCATGTCTGGGAACATCTTTACTTTTTGTTTTTTTTTATAGGAATTACATCCAAATCTATGTATAACCTGCCTAAGTTTGCAAGTCGCGATATGGTCCTTCGAACAAACGTTTATCCATGGACCAGACATAAAGTTAAATCTATACTTATAAAATAGTAAGTCCTGACTGACTGACTGATTCATCATCGCCGAGCGTAAACTATGATAGTTAGGGCTATGAAATTTGGTGAGTAGGATCCTTTTGTTGAGTAGACACGCACTAAGAAAGGAATTTTGGAATTTCTACCCATAAGGGGGTGAAATAGGGGTTGAAAGTTTGTATGGAAGTCCGTCATTTTTTAAGTTAGAAACCTGAAACTTTACTTTTGGGCTGCTGATTAAAAATGAGTAAACACGTATTTCAGCGTTTTTGAATATTCAACCCCTAAGGGGTGAAATAGGGGTTGACATTTCGTACATAGGTTAGTCTGGAAGTACGTCATTTTTAAAGTCTGAAACATGAAACTTTATTTATGTGTTACTGATTTAAAAAGAGTAGAGACGTATTTGAGCGTTTCTTGGTATTCTACCCCTAAGGGGGTGAAATAGGGGTTGAAAGTTTGTATGGAAGTTCGGCATTTTTTAAGTAAGAAGCATGAAACTTTATTTTTGGGCTACTGATTAAAAATGAGTAGATACCAATTTAAGCGTTTATGAATCTTCTACCCCTAAGGGGTGAAATAGGGGTTGACATTTCGCATATAGGTTAGTCTGGAAGTCTGTCATTTTTGAAGTTCGAAACATGAAACTTTGTGTTAGGGCTACTGACTAAAAATGAGTTAATACGTATTTAAGCGTTTCTTGATATTCTACCCTTAAGGGGGTGAAATAGGGGTTGAAAGTTTGTATGGAAGTTCGTCATTTTTTAAGTTAGAAACATGTTACTTTATTCATGTGCTAAGGACTAAAAATGAGTTAATACGTATTTAAGCGTTTCTTGGTATTCTACCCCTAAGGGGGTGAAATAGGGGTTGAAAGTTTGTATGGAAGTTCGTCATTTTTTAAGTAAGAAGCATGAAACTTTATTTTTGTGCTACTGATTAAAAATGAGTAGATACCTATTTAAGCGTTTATGAATATTCTACCCCTAAGGGGTGAAATAGGGGTTGACATTTCACATATAGGTTAGTCTGGAAGTCTGTCATTTTTGAAGTTCGAAACATGAAACTTTGTGTTTGGGCTACTGATTAAAAATGAGTAGATACGTATTTAAGCGTTTCTGGATATTCTACCCCTAAAGGGGTGAAATAGGGGTTGAAAGGTTGTATGGAAGTCCGTTATTTTTTAAATTAGTACCATGAAAATTTAATTTTGGGCTACTGATTAAAAGTAACTAGATATCTATTTAGCGTTTCTGCGTATTTTACCAATAAGAGGGTGAAATAGGGGTTAAATTTTTTTATGAAAATCCGTGATATTTAACTTAGAAACCTGAAACTTTACTTTTGGGTTGCTGATTGAAAATGAGTAAATACGTATTTCAGCGTGTCTCAATATTCTATCCCTAAGGGGTGAAATAGGGGTTGACAATACGTGCATAGGTTAGTCTGGAATTCCGTCATTTTTGAAGTTTAAAACATAAAACTTTATTTATATGCTACTGATTAAAAAAGTGTAGAGACGTATTTAAGCGTTTTTGGTTATTCTACCCTTAAGAGGGTGAAATAGGGATTGAAAGTTTGTATGGAAGCTCATCATTTTTTAAGTTAGAAACATTAAACTATATTTTTGGGCTACTGATTAAAAATGAGTAGATACCTTATAAAGGTTTCTGGATATTCTACCCTTAAGGGGTGAAATAGGGGTTGCAAGATTGCATGGAAGTCTGTCATTTTTTTAGTTAGAAACATAAAATATTATTTTTGGGTTACTAATTAAAAACGAGAATATGCATATTTAAGCGTTTCTGGATATTCTACCCCTAAGGGGAGAAATAGTCATTGGCATTTCATGTATTGGTTAGTTTGGAAATCCTTTATTTTTATTAATTTAGCAGCCTAACAACTTTCGTTTTCATGTTTCTGATTACAAATAGATGAATACTTATATCAGTATTTATGCGAATTCTGCTCCTAAAGGAGTTGAAATATGGGTCGAATGTTTGTATGAAAGTTCTTTTAAATGGGATAATGATCAAAAATAAGAAGTAAATACGTTCAAAACATGAATAAATTACTGATACATTCTTTTACACAGTTTTAATTAAATGCATATGATCAACTTCCACGCGAGCAAAGCCGCGGGCAACAGCTAGTGTTGTTATAAAATAACTTGTTGGTAAGTTATTGTATTGTTTGATAATAGTTAGTTACATCTAAGAATGTTATTAGTAATATAGTAACGCGCCTGTGACTTCTAAGTTGTAGGCGTGGTGGTAATCACTTACCGGACTCCATCTGGTCATGCTTATCTCATGTATGAGTCTGCCAAAGTGACTTTACTCGAGTAATGAGTACGGACAATGCAAAAATGCACACACTATGGCGGCTTATTGAAGTGCTTCTGAGTATTAGATCATTTGTGCTTTACCACTTAAAAAATGAAATACCGTAATTTTCTAATGCAGACGGTGAAATATTTTTTTTTAGATTATTATGTTGGGTCTATGGTCAAAATAATAAATTACATGTAGTCCTTTCACACAGTGATTTATGGCACACTAGTTGTTGCCCGCGTATTTGTCGGTTATCGCGGCCAATAGTAGCCTATGTGTTATTCTGATGTAGAAGCTATATTACGGTAAAGTTTCATCCAAATCCATTCAATAGTTTTTGCGTGCAAAAGTAACAAACATCATCCATCCCTCCATCCATACTTACAAACTTTCGCGTTTATAATATTAGTAGCATTAAGTTACTTATGTTGCCCAATATTGCATATATTAAACCATTTTCGTCAATATTACTTAGTTTTCACCTCATTCTGTCTGTTAGTTGCTGGTTTAATTGATTGCGGGTCTGTGGTTGAGACATAGCATTGAAAACCGTTGGTTTACTAGTAAATTCTTTTAATACAAACTTTTTACGTACAGATATGTAGCAGGCTGATTATTTGATTACTGCACATATGTATGTATTAACAAAAAAAAGTAAAAAAATATATATATGTATTTATATCAGTTGTCTAATACCCATAACACAAGCTCTGCTTAGCTTGGGACTAGATGGCGTTATGTGTTAGATGTCCGCAATTTAAATATGTGTTGACCATTTGTAGTTTAATAGAAATTGTAATATACAAAAATGTTTCTTACCCGACTACGGCAAAGCCAAAGGAGGGTTATTTTTCATATGTGTAGTGTGATAAGAAGTCAGATTAAGCGATAAAATACACTCCAGCATTGTAAAGTATAACTGCCTCGGTGGCGCAGTGGTAGCGTACGCGACTGCTGTTCTTGAGGTCTCGGGTTCGATTCTCGGGTCGGACCAAATGTTTGTATGATCTGCAAATATTTGTTTCGGAGTTTGGGTGTTTTCTATGTATAATATGTATGTATTTACAAAAAAAAAGTATATAAGTATTTAATATCAGTTGTCTAGTACCCATAATACAAGCTCCGCTTAGTTTGGGACTAGACGGCGATGAAAAAAAAAAAAAAAAAAAAAAAAAAAAAAAAAAAAAAAAAAAAGTAGGCAAAAACCACCTTTCAAGGACAGCGCCTGTGTCTAGCAATGGACCATTATGTGTTGATGAAGTAATATTTCTTTTAAAATTGATTACTTACTATTAAACAATACCAAGAAACAAGAACTATTAAAGGAACAACGGTATTTAGGTTAATATATTACTAGACTTGTGCTGTGTACAAAATCATTCACATTTATTTACATAATAATCAAAACTAGTTCTTGTTTATTTGTTAGTGTGCTTTATGTGCTATAAACTAAATATATTTATATCAAATTAGGTTAGAATTGTTTTAAATTATTTATAGCTTAATTGAAATAACTAAACGCCTACATATTTCAATACTAATGCAAGTATTTGTGGACTTTTTAACAGAGGCGGTTTGATATACTTTTAAGTCGTTTTATTTATTAGTTTTATTCGGGTTTATTGAAAATTCTATTACTAAGCCATATTGTCTCTTAGCAAACTGTATCTTTTTTATTTACTATATTAGAATCTCCAACAGATGATACAACAGAAGATATCAGGCAGAGTACGATAGAGTAACTTTGGCAGGCTCACAAATACAAAAATACATAATAATACACAGTAATTACGGGTACTCCTTTAGTAAGTAAATATTGAGGAAGTTTTTTTTTAATTATTAAAAGGACTTTGTTGCTGAGCGATTACATCGTCCCATATGGACATCAAACAATATGACATAACATCAATTATAAACATAAGTAACCATGTCTTAAAACTAAATTATTTTGTACATAAACCTAAATCAGCCAGTTTAATTAACTGGCTAATTTCGTTTGTTGTTACATTTTAAAAGTAATAAAAAATGTACCAAAACAGATAAACTGTCAATATTTTTAGGGAAGGTGTATATCTATTGCCTGTTTAATTATTACCGAGCATTATTCGGTATTTCTTTTTGGTAAATTTTCTAAAAATTAACACTAGCTAGAAACCCCGATGGAGCCGTTGCCGATATTTAGATTATATAGTTACAGGTAAGTAAAGTTATTAGAAATAAGTTTTATTTTCATCTGTTATGTATAAGTTTAACAAGATAGTTCCTCTTTGTTCAACTCTTCATAACGCTCTTCAGAAAGAAGTTCACCATCAATATGACATGTACAAATAAATAAATAAAAACAAAATACATCTCTATGTAAATATTTCATGAGTTGAAGGCCTACAGTTTGCATTCTATCGTTAAGTTGCGCCTAAGTTAAGCAAGTATTAAGTAACGCTTCAGAGAAAGGAGTTAGACTGCCATTTAAGTTCTATTAAGTTATTTCCTTAGACACCATAATCAGATGCAAGCTAAGTTACGTAGGTTTAAAGTTGGTAAATTATTATTATTCTTGTATTAAGATAGACTCATTGATCTTTGGCCGTGTTAAGTGGATGGCATTTGAACATTACACCAAAATAAGATGTGAAAATTAATTCTGAGGATATTTTTGCTGATTAATTTTCTATTGATACTTCAATTTCGAGATCCGATGCCCATTAATGCAAATGCATCTTAATATATATATTGTGGTGTGTCCAAGCGGAATCCAAGAGTAGTGGTATGGTGACCACTACTCTTGGATTCCGCTTATGCTTTCCATCAGGTAAGGTAGAGTCACATTGAAGCGCGTAAAAATAATAATAATAATTTCGGACATCAAACACACGACGCCATCTAGTCCCAAGCCAAGCAGAGCTTGTGTTATGGGTACTAGGCAACTGATATAAATACTTATATACTTTTTTTTGTAAATACATACATATTATTCATAGAAAACACCCAAACTCCGAAACAAATATTTGCAGATCATACAAACATTTTGGTGAATTGAACCCGAGACTTCAAGCACAGCAGTCGCATACGCAACCACTACGCCACCGAGGCAGTTAAAATATATAAAAAAATATATATAATAAAAAAAAAGTCAATAGTAATGATAATAACTGCATAAAAGTAATTACCTTACCTTACACACGTCAGTTCTATTCCAAACTAAGCAAAGCTTTTGCAAAACAGACTGCTGACAAGCATACACAGATAAATTACACTCACACACCCAACCATCGTCACCAAAACAATAATATGTCCTGGTTGGGAATCGAACCTTGATAAAGTCGGAGACTTTAACTCCAACTTCAGAGTTGCTAATCACCTACAGTAATAATGTTACTTAACATAATTAAAATTGATAGTTAAAAGAGAATACAGTTTCTACAATAAAACTTCTAAGCTCACGTATTAAAGGTCTAATTTCCCATCAATAAATAGTGCAATGTCCTCTTTGTACTTAGAATAGAAATATATTTTTATTTCGTTCAAAGCTTCGTTCCAAACATGACTTGAGAAGTTATTCTGAGTACATAATAAAAAGTACAAAAGATAACGAACATATTTCTCGTAGGCCATACACCTTATTATCTTCATAATAACAATCAAAATATTACTGTTTCCTATCTCTTTCTAGCACGTGCAACAAATCACTACCCTATTACAGAGGCATCCAAAAAAGACAAAAACATCAAAGAATAAAAAAAAGTTGTAGATGGTCGATTACTTTCTCTCGAGAAAGTAGTGTTTCGTCATCGGCCTCGTAGCAGATGAAGCGTCACAACTTTTCGTCATTATTTAGATGTTATTCACACTACGAAGTAGGCCACCAATTTTAGTGTGAATTAGGCTTTAATAAATATGATTGGAGTAATTTAAACCCCAACTTGCGAATCTTGCTTGTTTTGTTACGCTTTCTTGCTGAATATACTTAACCGATTGTCATGAAATAATAAATAATAACATCACACATTTCAGATTTGGCCATATAATGCCGAATTAGATAGAGCCTGAGCCTGCAATCACATTGTCAATAAACATACTTATATGATGTAGATAAATGACATCCAGACAGAACACAAACGGCCTTCTAGTGCACCTGAATGATTTTTTTGTTGTTTATCATTGCTAAGTTGAGGCCTATGTTTAGAAGTGAAATGTAAAGGTTTGATGATAAAATCATCAATATTTATCCTAAGTAGGAATAGAATCAATGAGTTTCTGTTTAGTAGACGGAATTACTAACCACTACCTATAGTATAATATACAAACAGATGCGCCATCTGCCTGAAGCCCATGCCATTATCAGTTGTAAGGTACCCGTGGTTTTACTCGGAATCGTAACAAATTAAAGTAACATTTAATATTAGTAAAACTAAGTGAAGTTTCATTTAATTTCATACAAAGTACTTCAATAAAAAAAATCGTTTCTTTTTTCTTATGTACGGGCCTGCCAAAGTGTTTCTACTCTACCTGATGGAAAGCATAAGCAGAATCCAAGAGTGGTGGTTACCATACTCATTAGTCATTACGAATGCAAACAATGCAACAGTGCAGCATTTTGACTTACACCATAGCCACCTAGTGAGATGCTTCTGCATCTCGCACTCACCAACGAAACACGACAGCATGAACGCTGTCAGTTTACGTTGATCTTCTGTGCGAGGATAGTCGAGGCCCGCTCGAACCGGCCCGTTCGTGCTGAGATCAGCGTGGCTCTACTACCTTTAAATTTCTAAAAATCTTTTATTTTGAAAGACCAACGTGACTTGTTTTGTGGTAGTAACAAATAATTGAATTCCTTTATACAATTGATGAACACAAATAAAACAGAGGTACAAATAACAAAACGTCTTTTATTAACAATTTATTATGCTTTCAAAATTTCTCAAGTTAATTCATTTTGTTAGGTTTAGTGAAAACTAAATTAGTGTGAAAATATTGCGATAGGATACTGTTACATTTAGTTATTGTCTAGTAGTAATAACACTAATGAAAAAAAGCTCTTGATTTCGCTTTTTTGCTTGTATGTGTTTTTCTCGAAAACTACCAAAGGGGTTTGTGAAATCTCGACCTCAAAGAGTTCTCATGTTTGCCTGTAGATATTTAGATCCTTGAGATAGGGTACTATTTACCACGATTATGGGTGGAGCCGTGGGCAAAAGCTAATTCATCATAATGAAATCACTATTAAAGTTATTGAAACTTCCGTTAAAAGTTCCCTTAAATATGAAATTATGAACAGTATATTTTCAAAGGTTATGCGAGAAAATTATATTTCATATTTCCTTTGGCAAGATTTCAACAAAAAATATGTATCACTAACACTAATACCACATTCTACCAATTTGTTAACACTAATAGAGCATTTCCTTTGTACAGTAAGAATGTAATTACTCGCTGTCAAAAGTAAACTTTTACGCAACATAAACAACGAACTGTACAGTCTTAGCTTAGCTACTCTATAAACAAAACATATCTTTTTTTATTTGAGATATCACTTTCATTGATAAGGTCATTTACATAACACTATTAAATTGTACTATATGTAGATACACCTAGGGTTTATTATCGTGTAATTGGAATCAATTAAAATATTGGCCTTGACTGAATATTCTATATTTTAAAATCATGAAATATATTAATGTATGACTAATGGAGTAACTATTTACATGCAATGGATATAGATGGTGCAATGGCTTGAGAGGTCACTTAACGCTGGTCGCTCTTTAGGGTGTATATTCTGAAACACATAGAGCAACATGGGTTTAATGGGAGTATCTGTAGTGTAGTTTTCATATAAATAACAGCCTGTCATTTATAGGAGGGGGAAATCTTCACACCTCACATTTGAGACTCACATATAAAAACAATCGTCTGTCACTACGACCTCACACATAGCAATTAAAAGATTTAGAGTTTTACGCACACATGAATACATTCTAGCTGCCACGTTGATCTCGATTCCCGGATCGAACCAAATGTTTGTACGATCTACAAATATTTGTTTCGGAGTTCGTGTGTTTTCTATGTATAGTATGTATGTATTTACAAAAAACAGTATAAATGTAGTTGTATCAGTTGTCTAGTACCCATAACACAAGCTCTGCTTAGTTTGGGACTATATGGCGTTGTGTGTTAGATGTCCGAAATATTTATTCTGTGCCATAACAGTGTAACGCGTAGGCCCATTTGGGCTTATAATTTGACAGAGGGGAACGCCTGTGTGTGGCTATTCTCTACCGTGTAACTCTATGCTAAAATAGGACTAGTATTTGTGTTATGGATTTTGATTTCTAGAACGTATTTGCTACTAACTTTTGCACGTGTATATTTGCCTCTTCATACGAATTTCATTAAGATGGGTTTAAATAAAATAGAACAGACTATTACGTTTCCAACAAGTTACATACATACATACATACATTACTCATACTAACATTCTTCATTTAACAGAGATATATTGAACATATTTTGACATTAAATTAATTAAAAACACTTTCAAACATTCTGTTCTACTAGTAAAATTACTTCTTTTGATCATCAGTGGGAACGAAATTAACTAACATTTGTTTACAACAATTCTTAATTAAAAATAATTACTGAATATCAAGTGCTTATAATAGAAAGTGTTTTCCCACAAGTTGGGAAACTTATTTCAATGAAAGAAATAAAAGCCTTACTATTATATAATACTATATTATGACATAAAGGGCTCTTAAGTGGTAATTTAATAAATTAATAGTCACCCTATTTGGCGATATTGTTGAGAGGCCTAATTCAATAGTAAAAAGAAAGTGAGTAAAACGTAAATCAAGGAGCTTGGTTCGGGAAAACCAATACTTTGGATAGCCCAAGATAATCCATTTTGCATCCGTTCTTTGATTGAAAATATCACTAGGCCAAGGTCTCAACAATTTTTTTTTTTTTTTTTTTTTTATGTTTGACCCTGCCAAAATGACTCTACTCTGCCTGATGGAAAGCATGTGTAGAATCCAAGAGTGGTGGTCACCATACTGCGAATGCAGACAATGCAACAATGCAGCATGGTGACCCACACCATGGCGGGCTAGTGATGCTTCCGCATCATTGGGCCTCCGTTCATTAACTGGCCTAATGTTTGTACAAAATCAATTATTTTCCGTTGATATTTTTTCGCACTCCAGTTCCGTGATATTTGCAGTGAAATATTGATTTCATGCTTTTACTCGGACCTGTTAACACACTTTTGTTTATGACAGTGTTCCTTAGCCAACGTTTTATTCTTAAGTATATAAAAGATTTTGCTATTGGTCGCTAATTTGTTAAGTTGGTTATATTTGAGTACGCCTATCGGAGTGACACTGACCGTGTTATTAGATAAATAATTATTGTATGTGACACATTAGGCGCTATTCAGTTAGCGGACCGTCCGCGACGCGGAAAGTTCCGCACGCGTACATTATTGTATGGTCGGCGCAGCACTGAACGACAATTCATCCGCGACGGGCGCTCCGCGCGGATGGTCCGCTTCGCACTGAATAGCGCCTTATAATTTAACTTCTTGTGCTTATTTTCAACCGACTTCCAAAACGAGGAGATTCTCAATTTGATTGGTATTTTTTTAATTTAAAATACAGGAGATTCTCGAAAATACAAGCGCTTCAGATTATATGTACATACAAAATTTATACTTACTGTTTACCTAGTAAGTGTCATGTCGAAGTGTCATGTCGGCATCTTTATAACATATCTTAACCTTTGATAAATATTCTATCAAATGCTAGTTCGATTTAACATAACTTTTTTGGACAGACAGTATATTAAATAGTTCAATTAAAATTCAAAAACTCAACCATTGAACTCAATATTTGTTTAAGCTTGATCACCGATTGATCATTGATTTGTTTAAGCTTAACTGAATATATATTGAGAAAACATTATTAGCTTTCATATTTAAAACTTAAACATGAAAAGCTAATAATATTTTCGCCCGTGTGCCAAAAAAGCTTTTCTAATTATTTATGTAATACCTTTTAGTATTCATAGGGTTTCGGGGGCGATAAATTGATCTAGCTTAAGAAATGTTTACATAAAATATTACCAACAAAATTGATCATCCAAGAAAAACAATACTTATGTCATGAATACACAACTAGTTTTGAATGAGTTCTAGTGATCTCGCCGCGAAGCTACAGTTTAAATAGGTCACTTTCTACAAAAGCTGAATCTGGTACTTTCTTGTGCACCTTCATGTAAATCTAAAGCTTTTATGGTCAAATGACGTTGGTACAAGTTCTCGGTAATAATGGCAATGTAATGTGACATTTAGGGTTTCAAGTTCTGTGTAAAATTGAACTTTATAGCGCAAACAAAACTTTTGAATAGCATTTTTTAATATTGTAATGTAAATAAAACGTTGGAGGAAATTTTTTTGTACGCGTTTTTATGCAAACAGCACAAACAGGTATTTAAAATTTAATACGCCGAAGTGCAGACAAATACATTTTAAAAATATTTGTAAAATAAATAAGTACAAGTTTAAGTATCACGAGTGAATCTACATCAAGTTATGATACAACAAACCCACTGAAACTTCAGAACTGTCATTTTATGGACGTCTTTTAGTGTGATGCTAAGTGAAAGCTCAAGTTGTTTGACTGACTAATGTAACAAACATAATGAACTACAGTCGATTGAAGGCGATCTTTTGTATTTATTAATAAATCGGTTACGTTCAAGATCACCTGAAAAACAACCTGCTAATCAAAATACAATTTAACAATTTTCTATAGTGTTTTAATACTGTGTAATTGAAATCTATCACATACATAATTCTAAAATTATTTTTCTCTTCTAGATTTATGAAAACGCAATATGCAATAGGAATGGGATCAACCTTAATCTTGATTGAATTTAAATATAGTATTCACACACGTAGGATGTCAAGGAAAATAAATAAATCTAGTCCCTATAAAAACCAATGAAAAGGAAAGACTATCTCGGCAGGAAATCAGTAGAAATCGTTGTCGGTGACATTAGAAATTCTGCTTTCCATATATGGCAGCTGTAGTGATTATATGATTAGGTAACGCAATGCTATGATGTTATTTGACTATATTGGTGCAATGTGCAATAATTGTAACATTATTGGCATCATTGTATTATTTATGACTTCCTGTCTGTTTCGTGATGTAAGACATTTTGCTTTTCTTACCCTACTACAGCGAAGACAAAAGGAAGGGTACTAATTTTGGCAGTCTAATATGTTTGTATGCTAAGGGCTAAAGGAGTAAGATGTATTTATTCAGGTCGATGAACTTTTCCAGACCTAAGTATTTTAAGCGATGATGCGGAGGAGGTTTTTTGACGCTTGTAAATATGGTTATTGTTTTTTTTTAAATTATTGTTTCCTAGTATTTTAATTTAATTCTATTAATAATTGTAAAGTATGAGTAACGTTACGTTTACTCTCTCTTTCTTCATATACAATAGAGTATTTTACTAATTTATTATTACAGCATCTTATTAAAACGTAGTGATATTGCTATATTGCCTAAAAGTCAAGCAAATCTTTTTTGCCAAGGTTTACTATAAATTAATACATGTTAAAGCATATTTAACCTTATTTTATAGTGCCAAAATTCAGTGACAAAAAGGCGTAAATGTTTGGGGTTGCCAATTCATAAATAAGATAATACTCGGTGTTGAAAGCCTAATGTCTTCAAATGGCACCATTTTGACCTCTAGTTTTGTAATTATGACAAAATTGACATAATATAATTTGGTAATTTATTATTATAATATATTACTACGATTTTTGATGTAATATTTTTAATATATTTGTGTATATTTTTTGTGGTCATACTTTTGTAATATTGTGGACTGTATTAGCCTGAAAGACAAAACGGATTGTTTAACTGATAATACACATTACTTATATAGATTGTTCTTTTAAGATAATATGAATAACTAGCTGAACCCCGCGGTGTTACCCGAGGTTATTGTTGTACCGCGAGTAACGCCGCGCGACATAGTTAGTCTAAAAAAAGTAGCCTAAGTTACTCCCCGGATCATCAGCTACCTGCCAGTGAAAGTTCCGTCAAAATCCGTCCAGCCGTTCCAGAGATTACCCGGAACAAACAGACAGACAGACAAAATTTTTTTTAACTATAGTTTTGGTATATGTACCGTGTATACATACATATGCATTTAGTAAAAAGCGGTTATTTTAATATTACAAACAGACACTCCAACTTTATTTATTTGTATAGAGTATAGATATGTATGTGGACGGCGATTGGTTGAGGATAGATAGATATGTATAGATAGGAACGAATGGAACATTTATAGTAATGAAAGGAGTTAACTGTAGTTTCATCGTCATCAACCACCCATAATGTCCCACTACTGGTCTCAGGTCTCCTCTCAGGAGAGGGTCAAGGCCATACATCCTCTAACCGTTGTTTGAAAGCACATTTTTTTAAATTGAAATATTTTGCCGCTTTAGGAACAAATTTGCTTCATCTTCATTTCGTCATCATCACCTTCTCATTCTTTTTTCAAATATATTTGAGATGGTGCAATGACCTTACCTCATCCGGTCTACTCTATCACTTATCAGTTCACTCTTATATCCATAGAGTTCCATACATAAAATCTTTTTCACTACATTTTACTCATTCCTATTCATCACATTCCCATATCAGGATAAACTGTTTTCTTAAGTTTTCTTCCACTTCAGGCTTCTTCGAAAGTAGTTTCAGGCTTCATCCAAATTACTCCAAACATCTATTTATCTACCGTATTTACTTACATTTGATCCCAACTTACCATATCGCAAATCATCATCCGAACTAATCAAGCGCTAATCTCGAAAGTGTAATCACATTCTCGCCTTCCCGAGACTCAGGAAGGCTATATTACATATATGTAAACTTCCTTCCTGCATTGCAAGTCGCTTAGTGAAACTATATGTATGTACGTAACTTAATGTCAACTTAAAGTACCAGATTCGGCCACCAACATTATAAAATTACTGTTACTTGAGCACTTAACCCAGAACTGATGAGAATTCGGCAGTTGTGTATGTTCTGAATATGTTTTATTGTGTTTGATAGTTCTTTTTTGTATACAATTATATTTTATGTGGGTTTGTGTTATAGATACGATATGGTTCTTTTAATGTATGAGCCAGCTAAAGTGACTTTACTCTGTCTGATGAAAATCATGAGCATAATCAAAGAGTGGTGGCAATCATACTCTTTGCGAATGCTGACAATGCAACAATGCAATAATGCAGCATGGTGACCAGGTCGCACTGGCTGTGGTCACAGGCTGACTGTAAAAGTTAGTACATCGATCTTTTTTATCATGCTCACCTCAAATTTGGTAAATTCTTCTTTTTTTGGGATGGTATACAATCCGCTAAAGCTATTACTTTATTTTACAAAAAAAAGAAATGATGAATGGAACTACTAATGAAGCATTGCCTAATGAAAGGCTTGACGATTGTAAGCAAGTAAGTTAAGCATATTAAACTTTGGCCGCAATTCTTATAACTTTAATTAAAGTTTAAGAGATATAACACATTTTCCTCTATATACTTTTAGCTATTACTTAACTAGACTTAAGCTAAGTTTAACCTTGGATAGTGTGCACCCATTTATTATAATAAGACCCAGTTTAAACTTGAATCGACTAATTCGGTCTGACCAATTATCTTGTTACATCGAACTGCCTTGAAAGTGTTCGGAGGTTTTGTTTCGGCCTTGATAGAGGTGGGACTGAATTGTAACAGTATTAAGTACCCCTCTACTTGGAGTCGATGGCCTCATAAGGACACCAGGTTTAGAGTAACGGATAGATTGTTGTATTTCGATTTATTGGCTATGAATATATATTTCTTTGTCACTTTGTAAATAGATGGTGGTTCCATTATTTTTGTTATTTTTAGATCTACTAGCAATTAAGAGTTTGAACTTATTAGGATACTAGCCGACCCACGCAACCTCGTTTGCGTTTTCTATTGCCCATTGCGTGATAATTTTCCCCTGTTTTTGTAACATTTTTCATTGTTGCTCCGCTTATGTAGGTCTTAGCGTGATGATATATTGCCTATAACCTTTCTCGATAAATGGGCTATCTAACACAGAAATAATTTTTCAAATTGGATCAGCGGTTCCTGAGATTAGCGTGTTCAAACAAACAAACAAACTCTTCAGCTTTATATATTAATATAGATTCGATCTATAGTCAAGATACTTTCCAGTTTTGTTTTCAAAATTAGGTATATTCATTACAAAGTCTGTGTTCTGTTTAATAAAAAAAAACATAATTAAATCATTATAATTTCTCCGTGTGGTGTCGGATCAAGAATACAATGTGAGCTATGCAGGAGAACGTCACTGCAAAGAGAAACAACCCCCATACCTTCATATGAGTAATGATAAGTAATGAACCTGTAACAGTTTACTGCAGGACTTAGGCTCCTTCTACAGAGAAAGTTTTGGCCTATCATATAATTTGTAAAGAGATTGCGTCAAGTTGATCATGTCCTGCGTAGATTGCTCTCTAATTGACTCTTACCACATGACTTAGGTGTGGTGGCAATCTTTAGGATTTCTTTCAGGCACTTACTCGTTTCGTCCTCAGTGTAACACTTTCACTGTCATAATATCTTTTATACTTATTAACCAACTTCAAAAAAAGGAGGAGGTTTCTCAATTCGACCGTATATATATATATATATATTATGTGTGTTCGCGGAAAACTTCGTCGTTTATGAACCGATTTTGATGATTCTCTCATGATAAGGACATTAATATCTGATGATGGCATCCAAGAGAAATCGAGTCGAACCTTGAAGTCGGTTTTATTTTGTTAAAATTGTACTTGTTTTATTTCTAGACTTGGAAAAGTAAACAATTAAATGTTTGGAGTATACTGAATGGTTCAGTGGGCGGTTAATGAAGTTGGTGCAATGAGGTCAGTGCTCTGCTTTCTACCAAGTGGTGCGTGTTCTGTTCCGTTTGGCAAACAATAACTATGGTCGAGTTTTACTGTCACATCGTCTATACATAATTAATACGCACATAATTATGCTTAATGTCTTGATTTTACAATTTTTCCTGTAAAAAATTACTTAACTTTTAATGTATTGATGAATGACTTGTACAATATTTATTGCCTAATAAATAACAAATTAGGCGATCATAGCCCTTAGACGTTTGGGGAATAGACGGGACATTGCACTCGGTGATTCGAAACAATCACCGAGGGAAAGCAACGACGGCGCGGTCAGTACCTAGATGACCGCTAGTGACATGTTACCATGAGCGTCTTCCTGATTCGGAGGTCACGTTAAGCAGTCGGTCATGGTTGTTACCATATGATAACAGTCGTGAAGCTTAGTTGGAGGCCTTTGGGCGGCTTAAAAACATCCAACGGCACGATTGCGTAGCCACAACGTTGTCTTGCCAGTCCCCAACCCGCACTCGGCCAGTATGGGGACGTATGGCCTTAACCCTCTCCTGAGAGGAGACCCGAGCTCAGCAGTGGGACGTATGGCTTGTTGATTGATGAAATAACAAATTGGAGTATTTTTACTTTTTTTTATTTGTTTATGAACAATCATGTGCTATTATCACAGGCTCTCAGCCCAAAACGATAGCGTACTTACATAGATTAATACTAATCACTTAAATACAATCAATAAAAAACAAACATGACAGTAAAATACTAACAAAAAGAAACATAAAAAACTTATTTTTTCTAAAGGTAACATTTAGATCAATTTGGAACTCTGTTGAATTCGCTCAGT
Organism: Spilosoma lubricipeda; assembly: GCA_905220595.1. Lineage (NCBI taxonomy): Eukaryota > Metazoa > Arthropoda > Insecta > Lepidoptera > Erebidae > Spilosoma > Spilosoma lubricipeda. Next base: position 9,128,781 of record HG992299.1, read on the forward strand.
GAACATGTAAGCAGACGAGTACCTATGGTTTTATTTGATCTGAGGGTCTGCCATTGCGTTGAGCGTATTTAGGACCCTAGTCATTGGCGCGTGGTGCAAAAGATTAGTGCGTGCGTGCGGCACCGGAAAATAAAATATTGTATCAATAATCCCACGTGCGTTTAGTCAACTGCAAAAAAAATGAGTACGTACCTGTCCTGAACTTTAAATGTTTATCCATCTACAAAACAGGAAAAAAAACTATAAAACTATTTAAATATCTACAGCTGGCTTTAAAGTTCACCAATTAAAAGTGAGACAAATTAACAGGTGTGACAAGTAAAGAAAACAAGATACTGTTAATATCGCACACGCAATCGACACAGTTAATATTTAGATCTTGTAACAATTAATGTAAGTGTAATTGTATTAGAAATTGAAAGTTGTTTATATGTAAAAACTTTTTGATTAATGACTTCTTTGTCTATTCATGTAGAAAGAAAAAGCTGCTATTAATATTTATTGTCTCCTAATCTAATAGCCTACGTGTAATAAAGATAACTGCATACAGTTGTTCCTTTAATCACAGGATAATGTATTGAGGTAAAAGTAATGTAGCTTGTAATAAGACATCTATTTAATCTATACTAATAATATAAAGCTGAAGAGTTTGTTTGTTTGAACCCGCTTATCTCAGGAAACGTTGGTCCGATTTAAAAAAATCTTTCAGTTTTGGATAGTACATTTATCGAGGAAGGTTATTGGCTGTATATCATCACGCTAAGACCAATAGGAGCGGCACACCAATGGAAAATGTTTGAAATGGGGAAAATTATCACGCTACGGGCAATAGGAGACGCAAACGAGGTTGCGTGGGTCAGCTAGTGTTTAATATTTTGACTCCCGACTTGTGTAATTACATAGTTCTTACGTGTTTTGACATCATAATAGTTCATTAAATCTGCTGTTTATTTATTTACATTTATGTAGAAAGGTAACTGTAAAATAAAGCCTATTCAAGTAATAATTTATATCTACAACTTTGTGTATAATGTATATCTATTTAGTCTTAGTACGGTTAATAACAGCGTGTATAACGGACAGACAATCAAATTGACAAATTGACTAGTATATATACATAGATGGATTTAAATTGTACATATTCTTCAGGCGCTATATTTTAATTAATAATTACTGATTTAATTTAATATAATATAATGTAATAATTTAGCACTCAGTAGTAGTGAGGCGCTCATAGCCCAGTTGCTCTCGGTGATTAGAAACAATCACCGAGGTTAAGCTACGACGGCGCGGTCAGTACCTGGATGGGTGACCGCTGGTGGCATGATACCATGAGCGTTTCCGTGATTCGGAGGTCACGTTAAGCAGTCGGTGCTGGCTGTTATCGTAGTACAACAGTCGTGAAGCTTAGTTAAAGGCTTTTGGGAGGCTTAATAACATCCAACGGCAAGATTACGTTGTCCTGCCCGTCCTCAACCCGCACTTGGCCAGCGTGGGGACGTATGACCTTAACCCTCTCCTGAGAGGAGACCCGAGCCCAGTAGTGGGACGTATGGGTTGTTGATGAATATAATAGTTTTGGCAATCTATGTATGTTTGTAAGTTTCACTTTTGTGCGTAAATTACTGAACCAATGTTAATGAATTAATAAATAATAATAATAATAAATAAATATTTCGGACAACTAACACACAACGCCATCTAGTCCCAAGCTAAGCAGAGCTTGTGTTATGGGTACTAGACAACTGATATAAATACATATTATACTTTTTTTTTGTAAATACATACATATTATACATAGAAAACACCCAAACTCCGAAACAAATATTTGTAGATCATACAAACATTTGGTCCGACCCGGGAATCGAACCCGAGACCTCATGATCAGCAGTCGCACACGCCAACCGCGAGACCAAGGAGGCAGTCAGTAATGTGTCACATATGTGTATATAAATCAACTTAATATTTACATGCATTGATGAAACAGGATTTAAATCCTCTCTATATGCTTCGTTTAATAAATTCTTATCTTAATAGGCCTGTTCCAAATTTATTAACTATACCGTTATAGAAAATCATCTTTCACCTTTTACATATTTAATCTATTCATATTCTGATTATATATGTTCACAAATATGTCATAAAATGTTTGAAATACGACGATACATATTGCCTGCCTCATTGGTCTAGTGGTTAGTGTAAGCGACTGCTAATCAACAGGTCTCGGGTTTGATTCCCAGGTCGGACTGCTAGTGGGTTAATAATTCTTATTAGCAGCTCGGAGTATGGAAGATGGCGGTGTTTCCCGCCCGTGCCTCGGAGAGCACGTTAAGCCGTCGGTCCCGGTTATCATGAACATCTATGACAATCATTATTGGGAAGTCACTGCCCTCAAATATACTGACAACTAGTTCAACCTTCGAATTCAGTTCACCCTCAGGATTGCGGAATTCCGATGTCAGTTGCTCTGTGTAAAAACTGATATTCAGATAAAACCGGTTGAACTAGTAGCCGACCCCAAATCTTGGGAATAATAAAGGCCAGGAAGATGAAGATAATGACGACAATACATATTGTAAAGCTTTATAAAAAGTCCTGTATGCACACTCATTTAAATTTCTACCGTTCGGCCTTGATTCACATATCGAAAGTAGCCATAGCCGGACACTGGGCCGCACTTGTGACCCTACATGCAATACTTCACCATATGTGTAAGAAATAGGGTTTAATTTCCTGTGTTAAATGGTCAGAGTGACACTTTGCGTTGTATACCGACATAGGCATAAAATTGCCGAGTTGGTATCGACTTGGTTCACTTTTTTTCTTGGTTTCTCTGCATGATAAAGTTGTAAGGTATTACTATTACTTCGGTTCAATCTCTCCCGCAGTACATTTCCGATGTAAAAATACTCCTATTTCACAATAGGCACAATAGGTGGTGGTTGTAAAGAATAAAACCACATTGTGTATACTACACAGTAAATAAGAGGGATCCGAAAACAACTTTTAATAAAACATCCGACATAAACGATTACATGTAACGTTTCTGAAAGAGTTAACAAAAATCTACTCATCATGTTCTTACAAATGTTAGAAATTATAAAAAAGGTGTTAATAAAGCGTTTATTTTGTCCTCTACGTCGAGGAGGCAGGCAATTTATCATATTTCCAAGTCCTCTAATATTCTTCTCAATAATTTCGTTGCGAGTTCCAAGAGGGTTTTATCCTTCCTGGGACTTCTTTCTCTAGTGCCATAACTCGTACTTTTGGATAGCGGTGGCTATGTGGGAGGAATAATTCCTAAAAAAACGTCATACAAGATTGCGTAGGTAGGTAAAGTATTGACAAGAAAAGAAATAACAGACCATATTTATCTTATTATTAATAAAGTAATATACATCCGTATTCATAATGAATTAAGCGGACTTTATTTTAAGATGTAAACAGGTTTTATCCATGTCACAAGTCAGAGGCCAGCTTTTGAATCAGAAATGAGGTAAAAATCCGAAGGTCAACGGAGAAACTCGTAACCTTGGTAATATTGTTGAATTTAATTCTAGAAGAATATATAACGTATAGCAAAAATCTATACTAATATATAAAGCTGATGAGTTTGTTTGTTTGAACACGCTAATCTCAGGAACCGCTGGTCCGATTTTAAAAATTATTTCGGTGTTGGATAGTCCATTTATCGAGGAAGGCTATAGGGTATTTATGATCACGCTACTACTAATAGGAGCGGAGCAACAATGAAGAATGTTTCAAAAAACGGGGGAAATTTTCACGCTACGGGCAATATAAGGCGCAAACGAGGTTGCCTGGGCCGGCTAGTCATCTACAAATTTATATAGCGAATCAGGAGTCATCATTATCTTCCTAGCCTTTATTATTCTCAAGAATTTTTGGGGTCGGCTACTAGTAGTTCAAGCCGAATAACAGTATTTCTATGGAGCGACTAGCATTTGACCTCCGCAACCTTGAGGGCGAATTTAATTCGATGATTTAGCTAGTTGTCAGTACATTTAAGGGCACAGACTTAACAGTAACGATTGTAGTAGATGTTCAAGACAACGGCGACGTCTTAAAAAAACTGCCCTTCGAGGAGAGCGGAGTAGAAGTCATTATCATTATATCAGCCGAAAGACGTCCTGCTTTTTTCGGCTGAGATAATGATAAAGACGTCCAGATACCATATGGCCTCTGGACGTCTGGTCTGGTAATAAAAAAATAACAATAATAGAATATCCAGATTTTCTTCAGTAAGTTTATAAAATTAATAGGTAGTTTGAACAGAACAGAAATGTTTAATCAAATGCAAATCTAGGGTACTTACTTACACAATAAGAAAACGAGATCTTTAATACCTATGTTACAAGTTTCTGTGGTATAATCAAACGTATAATAATTCTAGAATGGACAACTTGAGCGAAATAAAACAAGTTATGTGACCAGAAACTATTTATTAATGCGTTGATTGATTAACAGTTAACAATAATACTTAGATATTGCAATATGGTATTAATGATATATATATATATATTTAAGCATCTATATCTCATAACAGAGCGCTTTCCAATTTTAAATAACAATACACATATATATATATATATGTATGTATGTATGAATAAGTTAGTCAGAATTATTTATTTATCATTAATTTATAAATGTTATACAGCGTATTTTTAATAGAGACTTTTAACACAGGACGCGCTCTGCTCTCTGCCTCAAAAGTGGTAAGATATTAAAAAATGTTTTGGCAAAAATTGTAGAGAATTTAATCTTCTTCATAACATATATATTAAATACAAATAGCTTACTACTCATAGGGTTTGCGATATTTGCAATTAATTTGTAAAAATCATTTTTTTCCCTCTGATCTTGGAATATCTGTAGTCACGGGCACCCCGAAAGGTAGGTTTTGAGACAAGTTTTAGAGTGTCAAAATAAATATTTATATAAGTTTATAGCTGACTATCTCTTTTCCGAGATTCTTGCCCTCAGTTGACTAATGTGCCTGCACTATACAATTTATTTAGACGCACTGCAGTTGGTTATACCTTAGATTGGTTATACTAAAGTTTAAAACATAATAATATAATTTCTATTAATATAAATACCAAAAAGAAACGTTCAAGATCAAAACTAGAATAGACCTCAGACCTAGGTTTTTAGGCTTCCGTTCTATTTTAATTTAGAACTATAAGTTTATTAAAAATGTACATAATTGTGTTGCAATATGCAAAATAAATTACAAATTATTTTGCGCAATAACAAACCTTGGTATTTTGTAATAAATTTATTACGTACATTTAATTTGATAATATTATAAATATCGAAGTACTTTATAATGTAACCGGTAGATTTGAATGCCATAGGCACACGAAAGTGTTGTTATGTAATAGTTTACTAATAAAATAATTTACTGGCCTAATTATTAGGAATATGTTTTACTAGCTGCCCCGACAGACTGCTGTCCTCTCGCAGTTGTTTTTCGTGATGTTTTTACTATTTTCCTCTCAATCTTCATGTTTTCTCTCTCCATAAGAACCTTCCCTGTGCCTTAACGATAATATAAAAAAAAAAAAAAATATCGAATGTGTTGAGCGGTTCTCGAGTTTTGCGCGTAGCAGCACCTTTAGCGATTTATTCTTATTTATATAGTGATTTAAGTGACGTAATATTTAATTCTCTATGCTTTTTTTAACTATATACTTAAATATGATTTAGTTTAAACATTTAGTGAAATGCGAAAACTTAAAACGTAAAATATCAATAACCTTAACCTAAATATCAATGTTTGGAATGAAAATGGCCGAAAAAATATGTAGGTAATTGTAGTCATAATTAATATTGATATTTACTCAAATAACACGAAAGTAACTGTTAAAACAAATATTGATGAATTTATTAGTGGTATTTGTTCTTCGACTTCAAATCGTTTCACACCTCGCTTCGGCCATAGTAAAACTTTACGATATCGTGTATTGAATATCAATGATCGAAAACGCCAAACTGAAACGGCTATCGAGACAGTAAATCCTAATTAGGGCTGCCACTTTTGAGATTTTGTAGAGAGACAGAGACTTATTTAACGAATTTAATTTGAATAAAAAAATATACATAAAAGTAATAACCTTGCCTTATAAAAATCAAAATTAAGTTGTTTTCTATGAATGTATTTTATAGTACTTATTATTAGTATTAAACAGTAGCTGATAACCATAAAATAGTAAAGAAACGATTAAACTAAGAATGGTAATCTATATACACATATACATATTTGTATAAAGCGCAGACAAGTACCGAGAGGTTGTAGAAACCAAATAATGTATGTAAGTTAAGTAAATGAATCTATATCAGAGCAATATCTCATTTTCAAGTTCAAGCTATAGTTTTTTCATGCTTTTTTCTTTAAGCTTGATGAAGTTTAAAAAGAGTTTTTTGAAGAAAATACTTTTTCTAGAGCACGGCTATCTACACAGTTTGTGCATTTTGCATATATGTATATACGATGGCACATAAATTCAACGAGTTCTAAAATATTTCATAATAATTATAAATATCTTCTACTAAGTAAAATATCATCCGTAAATTATCCTTCATCCCTCAAATCACTCCAAAGATTATGTTTTTAATTAAAATATAAAATATTCTATTGTATGTTGACAACCCTACTTTTACACATTTTCGACCAATAAATTGTGTCTAATAAACAATAGAAAGTCTATCTATATTAACATTGCTAATGTTTGTCCGTCTTCGGTCCATGGTCTTGGCAACTGGTTTTGCAACCCACTAAACAGGATATAGAAAGTTTATAAACTAACATCCGTACATCATTAGTTTTCTAACGAATGTTGTAAATTTTTCTCAACTTTTTCTTTAAAGAATTACACTATCCTCGCTTTTTATGGCGTCCGAGCGACAAAACACTGCTGTATTTAAAACCTATTTTTAAACGACTTCAAAGAAAGGAGGAGGTTTCTGAATTCGACCGTATAATTTTTTTTTGTGTGTTCGCGGATAACTTCGTGTCGTTTATGAACCGATTTTGATGATTCTTTTTTTAATGGAAAGAAAATGTCCCGACGGTGGTACCATGATAAGGACATCAATATCTGATGATTGCATCCAATAGAAATTGAGTAGAACCTTGAAGTCGGTTTTATTTTTGTTAAAATTGTACTTGTATTTTTACTACCCTCATTCAAGAATTTGGACAGTTTTTGAATATGTGACTTTTAAAAAGAGTGCCCATGAGAGTCTTTGCAGTATTCTTCTCATGGGGCTCTACGCATTTTGGAAACTAGAAGTTATAGATCGACACAAGAAGGCAGTAGATTTTGGTTTGGTTTTCACCTAATTTAACTGGACAATCCAGTACATTCTGTGGCGTCTGTTTGTGTCGATCTATGATTTATAAATGTAGCTTCAATTTAACGTTTATAAATGTCACTTAGTGTCTTAATTGAATAAATAATTACTACTGAACAGGTAGTAGAGCCACGCTGATTTCAGCACGAACGGGCCGGCTCGACCGGGGCGGTACTACCCTCGCACAGAAAAGCAACGTAAAATGACAGCGATCATGCTGTCGTGTTTCGTTGGTGAGTGCGAGACCGGAGTCCCAATGATACAGAAGCATCACTAGCCCGCCATGGTGTGGGTCACCATGCTGCATTGTTACATTGTCTGCATTCGCAGTATGGTGACCATCACTCTTGGATTCTGCTTATGCTTTCCATCAGGTAGAGTAGAGTCATTTTGGCAGGGCCAAACATAAAAAAAGGACTTGAATTTGAATTTGACAATGCATAAAATAATATATCTCTTGTTGCCGTAACTAATATTTCTATTAAAGCATGAATCGAGAACGTTAGATTGTTCATTCGTACTAACTTTTAGATTGAAGCCAGATCTTGTGTGCGATTCCTTGACTGATGTAATAGTTATTCGTGTCATTTTGATAATATCTGATCTAGATTTTTAAATTAAATTATTAACTTTACATTCAACTATACTATATAGTTTTTTTGCAGCTTGCTTAATGACCAGGTCAATTTGATACGGAGTTGATCCTAGTATTTAAATTGTCTTTAATAAATACTAAACATCAAAATATTTTAATGAATTATTATTTAAAGTTGTATAATTTGAATTTTTTAATTTTATTTTGGTGATCATCCTATCTTATTTTCCTACTAATACTAATTATCACAACACATCACACTTCCCAGTAATATATAAAGGCGAAAGTTTGTGAGTGTGTATGTTTATTACTTCTTCACGCAAAAACTACCGAACGGATGTGGATGAATCTTTACATTAATATAGCTTATACATCAGAATAACACATAGGCTATAATTGTCGCGATAACCAATATACACGCGTGCGGAGCCACGGCCAACAACTAGTAGAGGTATTAGAAGTAATATAGGATACGTTTTATTACATGCGAGCGAAGCCGCGGGCGCAAGCTACGAATTTATAAATACGAAAGTTTGTGAGAATGTATGAATGTTTGTTAATCTTCACAAAAATACTACACGGATTTACATGAAAATTTTCAGTAATATATGTAGCTTTTAAATCAGAATACCACAGAGGCTACCTTTTTTACGCGATAACTAACATACACGCAGGCAGCCAAAGCTAATCTTATACTAATAAATAGAGCTGAAAAGTTTGTTTGTTTGAACGCGCTAATTTCAGGATTCGCTGGTCCGATTTGAAAAATTCTTTCAGTGTTAGGTAGCCCAATTATCGAGGAAGGCTAGGCTCGGAAGATACTCTCAACAGCATCTCATGCCGCCCTGAGTGTGGCCGCGGATGGTTGGGACGGGTTTTCCCTTCCATCCGCTCTAGTGGCCGCCCGCGAGGAGGCGACGTTACGTGTGTGCCTGGCTGGGCCGATTTAGCTTATTTTGGTTTTGAAATGTTTGTCATAGTCTAGGGAAGGTTTAAACGGTGAAAAGTTAAAATTAATTTGAAAATCCGATTGTCACGTGTACGAAGTAACGGGCACAGCTAGTTTTAATAATAAAAATATATGAAAACTTACTATCGTAACTGGACAACAATATAAATACATTGATAAGTTGTCTAAGTGCATAGTTTACTCAACAATTGATCAGACAAATGGTCAGAGCTAATGCTATACTTTCAAGTAACACAACTTCCTAAAACAACTTATATAAAAGCCTTCTTGCACAATGCCAGTGAATTCAATCTGTTGTAATATTAATTTATATATGTATAAAGGTAGTGTAAAAAAACATCCTCACAAATTTTCACAGTTATCAAATTTTACTTTACTAAATTTGAATCACATTTTTCAATTATCACAGCCTCGATTCCTTACTTACTTACATTTATCAGTTAAACTGAACCGATAGCCACTAAAATCTATACTAATATTATAAAGCTGAAGTTTGTTTGTTTGAAAGTGCTAATCTCAGGAAGTACTGGTCCGATTTGAAAAAATATTTCAGTGTTAGATACCCCATTTATCGAGGAAGGCTATAAGCTATATATCATCACGCAAAGACCCACAGAAGTGCTAATGAATAATGTTACTAAAACGGGGGAAAATTATCCCGCTACGGGCAACGCAAACGAGGTTGCGTGGGTCAGCTAGTATAAAAATATAAGCAGACGATTTAAGAAGTACCCTGATGCAGACCACATACTTCTATGACGTATATGGTGCGACCTATACTGGGTAGCTGTTGGTCTACTAATTACGATTCCTAGACCATGCCAAATATCTAGGTTTGTAGGAGACCAAGTGCTTTTTGCAGATTCTTCTTTTTAACATCATAGTTAATACACGAGTATTATGGAAGTAACTAAACCCATTTACAGTATGCTTTTATTTGCATCACCTGTATGTATGTACTAGCTCTTGACCGCGGCTCCGCCCACGCATATGTCAGTTATCGCGGCAAATAGTAGCCTATGTGTTATTCTGATGTATATGCTATATTACTGTAAACTTTCATACAAATCCGTTCAGTAGTCTATGTGTTATTCTGAAGTATAGGCTATATTACTGTAAACTTTCATCCAAATCCGTTCAGTAGTTTTTGCGTGAAAAAGTAACAAACATACACACTCACAAACTTTCGCCTTTATATATTAGTGTGAAGTGTGATAGTGTGATAGTAGGATGTATGTATGTAACAAAATCTTTTAACTTCATTTTCAACTACTTCTAGCAGTCTGATTTACTTGAAATTTTGAACAGGGGTTAAGGGCCGATGATAATACTATATTAACAATTATTTATTTTTATTTATTTTATTAATTATTAACAAATTATAATTATAAAAAAAAAAAAAATGATAATACTATAATGTGAAAAAAGAAACAAAAATTTTAAAAACTAAAAATACACGCTTTTGTAAATATACCAAACTACAAAGTACAAAATAAATTATAGTTCAAAAAACCTTTAATAGCAATCGAACTAAAATGTAGAAAATAATTTGGGGGCGTGTGGCGACATTATTCAAATATTTTCAGAAAGCACCCCACACTTTTTTACATTAAAATTATTTTCTACTTTTTAGTTCGATTGCTATTAAAGCGTGTTAGTTTAGTTTTTAAAACTATGTTTTTTTTTAAATATGATGTCATAGATCTAGATCACTTAGAAATACTGAGTGATTTTCTTGAAAAGTATTGCTTACAAACCGTGATATACTATGTTTATAACCAAAAGAAAATACTCTTATTAAGTAATATTATTACAAGCTTTTATTTAGTTTCACCTGTACCGATATTTGTTGTAATAATCTTGCAAGTTAAATTTGATCCAGTTCCCGATTTCCGATTGAGCTTAAATTTGAAATTTATATTTAGTTCTGATATAAATGCAATTATATATAATCGGAATTATTAATTATTTAAAATGGCCGCCGTAACAAAATGGCGGCGTTCATATTTCTGAACAACCCACCCGATATGGGTATCAAATAAAAGGGCTTAAAGATTTTTTTTATTAACAAGTAATAAAATCATGTTTTTTAAATAATCACTTGTTTTTCAGACTATACTGTTTAAAGTTTAGTTTCGTACACTCAGGTACAGTTACGTTCTAAAATAACTGTCAAAAAAACGACAGATTATGTCAGTCACACTACAAAAAGTCAACAATATTTAGTACATCAACAACGAAATATATTATCCAACTTTAAAAGCTCTAAACATTTAAATATCACATTTTTACGGTGCCATATATTACATTGCAATATTTAAAAAATAATTTAGTGATGTGCTGATAACTGAAATCATACTATCGATACTTTAAACGAAACAAAGTTAGCTATCTCTTTCCGTCTATCTTTTGACCTCGTAATCGCAGGTCAGCTTTCGCATGACTTAACTAAACGATATGACGGGCATTGTATGTCATTTGACCTACTTATTAACAGTTACAAATGAACTTGCGGAATTTGAGTAAATTACTTTTTTCTTTTATGTGTGGCCTACCAAAACGACTCTACTCTGCCTGATGAAAAGCGTAAGCAGAATCCAAATGGTGGTCACCATACTCATTGCGAATGCAGACAATGCAATGGTCCTTTAAACGGGGCGTAAAAAAGCATCTCACTAGGCGGCCATAGTGTGGGTCACCATGCTGCAATGTCCTTATTCGCATTGAGGATGGGGACCAACTACTCTTGGAATCTGCTCGTGCTTTCCATCAGGCAGAGTAGAGTCATTTTGGCACAGCTAAAATAAAAAAAGGAAAAAGAAAAACCTGGCGGCCTAGTGATGCTTCTGCATCATTGGCCCTACGGTCTCGCACTCACCAATGAAACACGACAGCACGAACGCTGTCATTTTACGTTGATTTTCAATGCGCGTAGTTGTTACTTTATAATTTTTTTAGATTTGATTTTTTGTTCTCTTATTCTTTTTCTTAAACTATATTAAACCGGTTTCGCCATCAGAACCCAGCACTAGACGGTATCGAAGTATGTACAAATATCGTTGTCGGGCTATTGGGGGCTAAAAATTTCCATAACGATTTCCATAAATGTTTGCAAGGCAACCAGGGGTCCTATACAAGATGCAAGCGTTTTTCTTTATGCAATCGTTAACGCCTAAATTCTCATGCCAGCAATGACGGCTAAGTTAAGACAGAGTGTAAGCCAATAACACACAAGATTTTAGACAATATGTTATATAAATAATAAAAAATATACATACAATACCAAAATGTAAATCAATAGAAATAAGTATAATTAGAGTAGTATTCCAGTTTGAAATGAATGACAGTACAAAGTTTAATTCAATGTCGTTAATCTTACTCTTTTTTTTTATTACAGGTAAGCAAGCTCCATTTAACTCTGTCAGCGCCTTTGTTACACAGCAGACAGATATTCACTCGACCCTTGAGTAAGTAAACAATTAATTCACTTTTAATTTACATAAGCCATTAACTTGCGCGGTATGTTGTACAAATAAACAAGAGTAACGGTGGAACACTTACGAGCATCATGAAGTTCTTTGTGAATACCGCAAAGTGATGGGAGACAGACTGGAGAGTTATCGATAAAAATGATAAATTAAAGTAAGCGCTTTAACGTGTAAATTAAGATTTATATATAGATATAGAAATACAAATATTTAGCTATTAATAGTTTCAATGTAATTAATTTAAACCAAAATATTTTTCTTTCAATAGAAACATATGAAAACTTTTAAATACTTTTCTTCATTTAGTCCTATGGGTACTGTTATGAGTTAGTAAATTTGTCTTAAAAGGTTTATAAGCTTTAAATTTTCGCAATTATATCATCACACTAATATATAAAGGCAAAAATTTGTAAGTGTGTATGTTTGTTACTTCTTCACGCAAAAACTTCACGAAAAACGGATTTGGATAAAACTTTACAGTCATAATAGCTTTTACATCAGCATCACACATAGGCTACTATTTGCCGCGACAATCGACATACACGTGGGCATAGCCGTGGGCAACAGCCAGTCTTATGTATAAAATTCTCGTGTCGCGGTGTTTGTTACCAAATTCCTCCGAAACGGCTGGACCGCCGATTTTTATGAAATTTTCTGTGCATATGGGGTAGGACTGAGAATCGGCCAAAATCTATTTTTCATATCGAACAAAATCTATTTTGCATACTCATAACCCCTAATTTTTTTTTTTATATTTATGCCAAAACAACGTCAGACGGGACAGCTAGTAAAATAATAAATGTTTTCTGTCAAGTTAAAAGCAGTCTGGAGTATTATAATTTTTTTTTATAAATGTTACAACACAAATTTTTGTTTTTTACCAAGGTTAGTTGTTTTTTGTCCAAAGTTAACCTTATCAGAGAAACACCATTTTCTCACGAACTTATTCTCAAATGTGAGAATAATAAGAAGTGATATCGACGCCGATTCACTAAGTCCTTGTAACGTTTAGTTACCAAACACACTTTCGATAACTTTTTGTCACTATTTGATAACAATAAAATATATTTGTCTCAATGACAGCTATTGTTAGGATCATAGTATTGGATTTTTTTGTGGGTAGATAGCCGGTTTAACCAATTAGGTACGTTAATACAATACTTCTGAGGATTGATTACCAACGTGTAAAAAAATAAGTATATTTTACTAAACATTTAATACACACATAAGTTATTAGTAATATTCTAGTATTTATGGTTTTAAAAAAGGAAAAAAAAAATCTCAATTTTGTGAAATCATGAATTTTTACTGTTTTTATTCTTCTTCTTCTTAATAAATGGCAAACCGTGCCGATGTCGACAATTCTGCCAATGTCAAGTACGATGGTACTGTTTTTGTTATTTTTATTAAATAATATGTGACAAGTATCAACAAGAAAGGGATAATCAATTAATAAATTTTTCCTTTTATGTTTTTTAAACAATATTTTGAATTCTATGACGACATCGATAAAGTTAAACATCACTTTTATTCGTTTTCACGTTCTGGAGTAGAACAATGGATGATCGTTGGTGCCGTACCATTGCGCTGGCGCATCCGAACTTTATATACTAAGACGGCCATGTTTATGTGTGTGTATTTAGGACTGATATTGACACACAACACCTTGATATTTATATTAATTTATGCATGCATGTTGCATCAACTTAGTTTTTTTATAAAGTGCTTCTTTTAATTATGCTAATATTATTTTAATGCAAGTTATTTTGTGTTTCCGTTCTCAAGTATTGATCGTACTGATACGATATTGTTGAATGCTTGTATATTTTCGATTCTGAGAGTAAATTAACTTGCCTCCTTTATAAGGAGTAGCGTTAACTTTATTTATTACTAGCTGATCCGGCGAACTTCGTACCGCCATTTTTTTTTAAATATTTTCTACATTTCTGAAAATTATAGAAATATAAATACGGCGCCATCTACCGGTTAATCTATAAATTGAAATACGGTGCCACCTACCGGATATCTGTGCAACTTAGATGCCAAATCGCTATATATTAGAATTTTATAGAACTAACCACAGAACAAAAGAATTCTCCTCTTCTGTGGAACTAACGGATAAATACACACTAAAGTCGTATAATAAACAAATAAAAATATCACGGAACAATATTTAAAGTAAGTGCTTCCTAGAAAAAAAATAATGAATTAAATCGGACTATGTGTTATTGATTACAACTAAGTACATATTTCTACTTTCATCCCCGCTCTCCAGGCAACCGTGCTGAATTTCGGGATAAAAGTATTCTATGTCCTACCTCGTAGTATGAACTCAAATCATGCCAAGTTTCAATTGAATCCATTCAGTAGTTCCGGCGTGATACGCGGCCAAGATACAGACAGATAGACCGACAGATAGACATACAAAAATGAAAAAACTACAGTTTTGGCTTCAGTATCGATCATAGAGAGCCTATCTAATTCTAAATATCTTTAATGTACTGAATTGAACATGTTAAATTTTATCATAAGTGTAGATTTATTTATTGACTTAAATTTCCTTACTACATGTTGTTTTGACAAGAGACACAAGATGTTTTGTTTGACTACTCGGGTGCTGCTAATGCAAAGAAAAAGTTTTATAATATTTTTTTGATTAGTACTAACAACCCTATTTGTTTTCATTTTCCATATAACATAGCATCAATGCTTCCGCTTCTACATCTTTGACATTATCCCACAACAATTTTAATTATGGTGTCACTACTCTACTCTGATGTGTTACGCGGTCGTTCCCATGACCCACACAGAACTCATCACAAAAAATAGATTTATGTGACTTATTTCGATCTACTATGAAAACAGTTAGACTTGTATATTTTATGTGTTATATGAAATTACCGCCACATTTTTGAAATGCATTTCCTGATTTTGAAAATGTGTATGGGTATAAATAGTAGTTCCTCAGAATTTCAATACCCATTTTGATTTCTGCTCTTAACGACTTAACGGTGAAAGAAAAACCAAAGTCAGTTATCCTTACATACACAAGACAACACATTGTTATGTAGAGAACGAGTTTTGGCTATATTCAGAACAATGTTATGAACAGATACAAGACATTTTTTTATTTAATTTATTACATAGGCTCCTATTGAACTCTACACAATACTCTCAGTGATACACAATGCTAACATGCACAATAAAATTATATTCACTAGATTTTATTATCGAGTGCTACTTTCTACATGTCTAAGTCATCATGTATATAATCTATACTAATATATAAAGCTGAAGAGTTTGTTTGTTTGTTTGTTTGAACACTCTAATCTTAGGAACCGTTGGTCCAATTTGAAAAAATCTTTCAGTGTTAGATAGCCCATTTATCGAGAAAGCTATATATCATAATGCTAAGACCTACAGGAGTGGAGCAACAATGAAGAATGTTACAAAAACGGGGGAATATTATCACGCTACGGGCAATAGGAGACGCAAACGAGGTTGCGTGGGTCGGCTAGTTTGTTATAATAGTCAATCCTAAAGTATATATTTGACTATTTGTGCATATTTAATCATCTTGCCTCACTTGCAAACCCAGATCATTAAAGCCCCGGTATGGTTAACGTTCATGCGAAATATATTGCAAACTGTTACACAATAACTATCGTTAGTTCTCTTACTGCACACAGCTGTGACATACGAACTGACTATTTGATACTCGATTTTACAATTATTTCTTACTAGTGGTTGCCCGCGGCTCCGCCCGCGTATATGTCGGTTATCGCGGCAAATAGTAGCCTATGTGTTATTCTGATGTATAAGCTATATTACTGTAAAGTTTCATCCAAATCCGTTCAGTAGCTTTTGCGTGAAAGAGTAACAAACATCCAAACATCCATCCATCCTTAAAACTTTCGCATTTATAATATTAGTAGGAAGTAGGATAGGATAATGTTTGAGTAATATTCACTTTTAGCAGTCAAATTAATTAATGTTTGAAATAATTATAC
Organism: Spilosoma lubricipeda; assembly: GCA_905220595.1. Taxonomy (NCBI): domain Eukaryota; kingdom Metazoa; phylum Arthropoda; class Insecta; order Lepidoptera; family Erebidae; genus Spilosoma; species Spilosoma lubricipeda. The sequence continues at coordinate 9,145,218 of HG992299.1, forward strand.
TGTTATAGTGCATGTGTTGAAATAAATGTATGGGAAATTTAATTAAAATATATGTGATTTAAACCACGTTGTTAATTTTATTGCTGGTATAGAAAGGACATTGCATTATTTTTTCTTATAAATGTAGTGAAGTGGTTTATTTGCAACATTTTTATATCTAAAAGAATTAGTAAAACATTTTCATTCAGAAAAGTCCATTAAATTTATTAAGCTTTAACTCTTACACAATTAGAACTCAACTTAAGCACAGTACACAAATGTATTGTCGCTTAAGCTAGCGTAATATAACACCTTTTGTTATTCCACTGGATGGGCAGTTAAGTTAAACAGTTACACTTTAAACGACTAGCGAAGCGTAGGAGTCTGATAAGGACTTATACTGGTACAAGTATTTCACCCACAGACCGACTGTTAGCCGCTCCACATAGAGGTACCATCGCTTATGGTGTTTTACGGTTATTTTACCGAAACTTGTTTTATATATTTCAACATGACTAAGATTTCTATTTATAGAGTTAGATATAAGAATGTTAAAACTATTATTGAATGATTAAAATGATACAAATTTAAACAGTATTTTATTGAATCGTGTTTAAAGGAGTGCTTTCAGTATATTATTTATAATTATGTTACATGTGGAAACTTTTTGACAAAAAGTTTAGTTTTATTAGTATGTTGGCATCAAATATTTAAAATACTAATGATCACTGCCGTAATAACATTATAATCGCTGTGTTGTAATATAAAAATAAATGTTATCCATATATGAGCGAGATACTCGGTTGTTTGGGAATTCCTTGAACGTTACACAAGTTGTTATCATATCTGTCTTAACGAAGGATAGGAAACGAAGATTTTACAGTTATTACAATCGCTCAATATGTGTTAATTAACTGTTTGGTTTTGTAAAATATTTATTTTGATTATTTAATTAAAGCATTACATCACCAAAGTTGTTATTCGCATTTCATCAATCCTATTCTCCGGGAAGAAGAAGAATCCGGCTATAATACCATACTATAGACATTTCTATTTCTTTCCTTCTTTTCCTTCCTTTCCTCTCTTATTCAGAGAGGCATCCAATAAATAAGTCGTACTTACCGACACGTCTCGGGTCACGTCTTTTAAGACGACAGATAGATTTAGTCTTTAAAATATGAATTTCTAAATCTGTTTAGTAATGACAGGCGTTCTGAAGTAACAAAATTCACAATTTAGAACTTTTTCCTTTATTGAAAGCGATAGAGTAAAAGCTAGTGTGTTTTATATTTATAAATTTCCCAAATAATCCAGTAAAACACTAGATTTTTTCAATGAAATTCTTTGCATTTTAATTACAAAGTCATTCTATCATAACTTCAATGTAAATAATAATCATTTTCAGACAAATTAATCCACCCATCATATAATATTACAACACCAAAAAATGACAAATATAAATCGTCGTTCAATGCTAGCAATAAACTCAAGTCTAGATTGTCTAACATTTAGCTAGACTTGATTAATATTTTGCTTAATACTACAAACGAGATCAGCAGATCACTTCACCGATTAATAATTAAACTCTTACAAAAGTATTCAAACAAAAAAACAGCCTATTAATATTATACTCTCAGTTATTTTATCACTGGCAACTTGACAGTGGGTAGCCGTAATGTATGCGAATAATCAACTATTACTTCACCTTGAATCTCTTTTAAATTTGTATCGCAATCTATCAAGTTAATAGTGTAATATTTCTAATACTAAATAAATAGGTTGTAGGAGGTACAAGAGTTTTATCTTTGAATAGTTATCAGCCACCTGAGAAGACACTACAGAGTACCCTACTTATGGTAAATGTGTTTTATGACGGGCCTATTTACCTAGTTGTTAGTAATCTTTACTGCCATGCCGTAGGTTCGAATTTATCTATGACTTACTTTTCTTATCTGTCCTCAAAAACCAGAGTATCTTTATGCCAAATTTTATTGAAATCGGTGCAGCGGTTAAGCTGTGAAAGCGTAACACGGGACGGGACACCTGATGGTATTTGACACCGGTTTTCTATGAGTCCGTGATATCACTCCAGTTAACAATACCTATATGTGATGGAACTAGTTTTCTTATGGTCATACTGTTACTGTGAAATAAGATCTCCAGTTTTGATATCTTGAGATACTTTTAGATTCTGAATGACGTAATAAGGGTAAAAAGGTGAGTTAGACGTAGGTAATGTGATGGATTATAAAAATGGAGTATCAACATCCCTATTTACCCCGTCCCGTATAAGCCAACTTAGGGAGCAAATATGCAGTCCTGCATAGGTAAAAAACAAAATGAGAAGCATTGCATAGGGAACGAAAAATTTGATGCATTATACCCTCCCGCCTGACCTACGTGACTTCTTTCTAAAGAGGGCTATGTCCAGCTGTGGCCTAGTTAAGACTGCTTGTATATGTTGTATAATCATGCTGTATCATGTATATGAAACATGAGTGATACTTATGAGTCATCACAGATATCATTCACGTTTTAAAATTTTTAGTTACTAATTATTTAAATAGTACTCAATTGCGGCTATTGTAAGTAACAAATTCTGACTATTGTAAATTCTATTTGTGGATAAAAGTTAAATGTAGTCATGTCACTTACCGACATGCCATTTCCTATTACCCCATACAGCAATGGCATAATAACACAATATTTTTTAACTAATTCAAAGTTAAATAACACTGAAACGTTCTAGTAATTAAATTAACCGTAAAAACTGTAATCGTACTGTATAGAGTTTACGTTAAGAATCGGTTCTACTGCTAGCGGGCGTGGCGGCAAGAGATTTATAATTATTAAAATAATAAAAATATGACCTCAGCTTCAGCCAGGTTTAACCTTCGAATTCAGTTCGCCCTCAGTGTAGGTGGAGGTCTGATGCCAGATACTCTGTGGAAAAACTGCTATTCAGACAAAAAAACAGGCTGAACTAGTAGCCGACCTCAAGTAATCTTGGGAATAATAAAGGCTAGGAAAATGATTCTCATTACTAAGAGCTTGTAAATATAAGTCATGCAATAGATTGTGACCCAATTCAGTGTATCATACTCCTTGAAAAGTTTGTATCCAAAATTCTTTGTTTTTTAATTCACCGGACAATAAAGCTGGGACGAAATACGTATTTAACATTTTCTTTCGGTTTGTGAACTGTATTTATATATTTGTATACTTCACGGTCTAGTTACATTGAAGTTGGTGATGTATTTTGGTTTTTCTTAATGTCCGTTATGAATTAAATAAATTACACATACCTTTTACTAAAGTAAAATATCAGTTTAGGTATTAAATAACTAACCTTCCTGTTATTTTGATTTATGAGAGTTACACTTTGTCGTAATAAATATTTCCCATACGAAATAAGTGCATGGGAAAAATTACAAAATTCACATGGCAATAATAGGTTTCCGGCCCCGTTAAGTTATTATTATTATATAACTTTTAAAATTTAATCGTAACTAAAGGTTATAACGAGACTTGTAAGGCTTTTATGTAAGTTATGCGAAGGATTAACTTGTAATTCAATGTTTATAAATTCTGTTACATATATATTGATAATTTGGTGCAACATTGTCAAAATCTATTGAAAGTGGATACATTTTCGTTGAAAATGTGATTCAGAGATGTAAGATAACGAAAAAAGGATAAATTTATTCTCCTTATTAAGAGTTTGAAAAAACACAAATGGGTATTTTAGAAATTAAATTATACTATCAGACCTCGTGCTGTCATGATATCATTGAAAGATTAGTAATTTATGAAACAAAATTTCAACGAAATATTTCTCGTAATTACAATTGAGTTCTATATTATTAAAATACTAAAAAAAATCTAAGATACTAACAGTGTCAATTAAAAAGAATATAAAATCTACTATATCTAATACTAATCTAATAATCTACTGCTAAACAGGAGGGGTCTCTCTCCCAAATAATTAGCAGAAGTTATAATATTTCAGACTGTAAAGTTTAATTATAAAATTCAGTTTCAACAAGGTAATAAGGTAAACTTCTTTAAATAATAGTAACAAGTTTCTTTTTAAATTATGTGACTCGATGTATTTAGGAATCAATTAAATCTATGTAATTTTCAAATAATAAAATGATCGTACATCGTATTAATTCCTTAACGGCCGTTAAAGCTCTAAGCATAATATTATTTATTATCCGACATTACCTCACTACTCTCATAAGTTCGTTCCGCTTCGCTCGCAGTGAGACCCCGGCTTGGTGTTAAATCTTCATATAGTTATATCATACTATTTTTTGTAATGTTATGTCGCAAATTATGTGTGGGTTATTAGGTCATTGCTGTTAGATCATTGCCCGAGTTATAGAGACTCAATTTTGAGTTTTTTTTTGCATTTTAATTAACACATTCATGAAGCGTAGTAATAGCATTAATTAAGTCAGAATGTATTAATTTTGCCAGAAGAAAAAGTAACCCTTAATTGCAAGATACTCGTCTCAAAATCCAGGTATATATTAAAATAGGTTTCCAAGTTGTTTTAATTATATATTATTTTAAATTTAGTGATTAGCGGTTAGCGTAAGCGACTGCAGATGAAGAGGTCTCGGGTTCAATTCCCGGGTCGGACTGCTGTTGGGTTTTTCATACAACAAATTCTTAATTAGCCCGGAGTATTTAAGATGTCGGTGTCCCGCCCGTGCCTCGGAGAGCACGTTAAACCCCGGTTGTCATGAACTTCTATGACAATCGTTATTGGGAAGTCAGTGCCCTCAAATATACTGAAAACTAGTTCAACCTTCGAATTCAATTCCCTCTCAGGGTTAGGGAGGTAGGAGGAAATCTTGAAAATAATAAAGCCTAGGAAGATGATGATATTAAATCCAGTAATTTATGTGAGTGATGTGATGTGAATGAGTGATGCGCATATGCAGACATCATGATGTTTGCATATGCGCTTTGGTGACCTTGAGACCAGGTGATTCGAAGTAAACCCAGTGAAGTGAATTTTTGTTATGAAACCAACAATACAATTCAATTCACAATTCTTGTGAGTTTCAGATGTCCATGGGTAATAATAATAATGATAATAATAAATCTATTTATTATCTATCTATTTATCTCACGAGATTGTCGATATGTGGAATGCGGATTCAGCGATCATTGTTCCGATACTCGTATCTGCTCACGGACTAATTGCCAAGAGCCTCGACAACACTTTAAGAGGCTCACGTTAGATGGCTGGCTCAAGGGTCTGATGCAGAAGGCAGTCTACCTTGACATGGCTCGTATTGTGAGGAGGTTCCTGTCTTTGGAGCCCTAACCACCGGTTTCTTGGTCCCTGTACCCGAAGTCGGTGGTCTACTATTTTTATATTTTTAAATGTATTTGTTTTTATATGTATATTTGAAAATGTAAATAATATGTTAAAACAATTTTAATAAAGAGAATCATAATAATACAAAAAAGCAATCACATCGACAGTCTATAATAGTACACCGCTGGACTTTGACCTCTCCTGGGAAAGGATGTTTTGGGTACTATACCACTCTGGGCAAATGAGCTGCTACAGGGTTTGTATGAAGGTTTTCTAGTTGGCTGTTGTCCTATGTAGTTTGTTTAAGTAGTCGTCACTTACGACACTCACGGGATAAATTAGGTATGGTGAGATTTCGTATTCTTAATCAATCACCACAAGAAAAAAAACTATACTTTTCTTTGAAATAATAAACAGTTGCACAATATGTGTAAGTTTTTTTCTGTGCATTTGCTGTGCAAATCTTATTCTAAAATGACATAGTTGTTACAATATTGACAATGCTATGATTATATTTGTCACAATTTTTATACTCTCTCTAAACTAAATTTGTCACTATTAAAAAAAAAAACCGTGAGAGAGCCACGCTTCGGCATGAAAGGGCCGGCTCGACCGGAGTGACACCACGGCCTCAGAGAAAACCGGTGTGAAATTGTGCTTGCGCTGTGTTTCACCGAGTGAGTGAAGATACCGGAGGCCCATAACCCAAACCCCCTCCCCCTATCTCCCCTCCCTATCCCCCAAAGGCCGGCAACGCACTTGTGACGCCTCTGGTGTTTGCAGGTATCCATGGGCGGCGGTAATCGCTTACCATCAGGCGATACAAGTGCTCGTTTGCCCGACTATTCCTTAAAAAAAAATGAAGTGCTTCAAATAAAACAGCGTTTCTACAGTTATCTTAAACTGTAAAGAAAATACGGCAAATTTATAAACAAAAATGATGTGTTATTATTTGTTTACATTACAAATGAGTTATAATTATTCTTGTAACAACAAATATTTAAGCTAAAGAATGTACAAACAGAACAAAGGCGAGTCTTTGTTCTTTTGGAAAGACGTGACTTGAGTATAAATGTCTTAAAACAAATGCGACTTAAACTCAGATATTTTTGAATATGATGTAAGTTTACGAATATTCTTAATTGAATCTATCTGTTATACAACTGTTTTGAATTTTAAATATCTTTTAAATGAATTAAATGAAGATTGCATATGTGTGCAATTGCCTATATTCTACTTGCAAGGTTTCACTGACTTCTTCAAGCTTTTATTTTTAAAAATTAAATACTGTTTTGGGACTTGGCACATTGGTGCACAAAAAATGTATATGTGTATATCATATATATGTACTATACCTATGCATTCATATATATCATAGGTTTTGGGGGACAAATATGTAGCTCAGTATTGTTTTGTTGTTAATAAATAAAAAATCGATGTAGTAGTTTTAGATAGATAGATAGATAGAAAACTCTTTATTTGTACACCGTTTTACATATTTACAAGAGAGTACTTAAGATGTAATAATATATAATGAAATGTACAAAGGGCGGCCTTATTGCCAAGAGCAATCTTTTCCAGGCTAGTTTTAGTGTTCAATTCTTTATAATAGCCTTATAATATTTATGAGTAATTTTGTACAAATTTACAAAAACTTATGGTAGTAAGTAAGACAGAAAACGCAGGAGGTGTTTCTAGACAACTTAATTAAAAGATAAATTGTATTTTTTGGAACACGTTATTGACTCGTAGTCACGTTTTCACAATATAATAAAATAATTATTATTATAATAAAATGACAGCATGATCACAAAAGAACTAGTTTTATATAAAAAGTGTCTAAGTGCATACATAATTATTAATTATTATTCACCAGTTTTATTTTATGATATCAGAATTTTATTCATATGAAGTATATAGGTATTTATAATTTAACGTGACACTTATTTTTTTTGTGTTTGATGTTTCTTTTTACGTGTTATGTTTTAAATTTACCTTCTTGCAATTTATTCTACAACAGAGATTTTTGTATTACATTGGATGGCTTCAATGGAGCTCAATAAAGATGTTTTTCTTTCTTTCTGACACTGATACAATACTTTAATGTAAAACAGTAATTTTAAATAAACACATTGATTACTTTATATAAACACGAAATGTATAATGAAATTTGGTATGAAATCTACTCCAATCAGAAGTAAGCATACAAAAATAACGTATTATTATGCTACACATAAAGTTTAGACGCGTGTGATCAATGTACTCACATGTTATTAATCCCATAATAAGTTATTATTGTCAATAAATAAAAAAAAGTAACAAAAATAAAACCGACTTCAATGTTCGACTTGATTACTCTTGGATGCCATCATCAGATCTTAGAGTCCTTATCATCGTACCACCGTTGGGATATCTCCTTTCCATTAAAAATCATCAAAATCGGTTCATAAACGACCATATATATAGCCTCCTCCTTCTTTATTTGAAGGAGGCTAAAAAACAAAGACTAGAGTCAAAACAACAAAGTTGTAATGAAAACCTTGACCTAGGTATGTACTTTAAATCCCTTACTTTTCAAAGATTTTGAGAAGTATTTTAGTACTGAACTAAAAAGACTTATGGACACCATCTTAGGCCGTCACGCTACCTAAGCTTGAAGTGGGACCAAATCAAACCGACTAAAAATACAGGGATTGGATCATCTGCACCACCGATAGCCGAGAAAACAGCTGAGACTAACCAAACACATACATAACGAAATACACTTTGCTTAGGAGGGAAGTGTACTCATTATATTTCCCAATTCTCCAGTTTTCTTCTGATTAATTTGGTTGCGGTTTCCAAGACAGTTTAATTTTTCTTGGGACTTCTCGAGTAACATAACTAGGTGTACTCGTGAGTCACTGCTGTTGATCCTGGTGTACAGGAGTTACAGTGGTGGGCGTGTGGGCGGGATTAGTCCCACTCATTTAACCAAACACGTTCTTTGTAATATTTAATTCTGTTTCAGAAAAAATAAAAGTAATGAACATGGGTTTTTAGAAATTCCTAAATATTAAAACTCATTGTAGATAACAGACAGCATGTTGCCGCCGGTACCGCTATATGACACGTGCTTTCGAATGTCATGTCACCGCTATAAATTTAAATGTTTTCATTAAAAAATTCTGTTTGAAACATGTCAAGATATAACTGTTATTTTGTAATTTATGAAAAATGTGTCGTTTTGTAGTCACACTGTCGCGTGACTTACTCTTCTCTCAGCGTTAATAAATATTTATAAATGTCAAAGACAAACAGTTTATGGTAAGTCACCTTCATTTAATAGCAATTTATAAATTTTAGTATTTACAAAAAACAAACGGTTTTTCGCTCTCATTGCTTTTATTTTTGAGGAATATATTTTCAAACTTTAGGTGTTTTTTAAATATACGTAACTAATGACTGCCTTTATTACTAGACTAGAAACAATTAATTAAGAAAACAGTAATTGAATTATTCATTCCTATTATGAATTTATAGAAGAACATATAATAATAGAAAAATTGATTCTTTAAAACTAGCCTACCATGGCCGACCAGTTTCGGACCATTAGAGGTCGTTTTTCATTTTCACTTTTGGAGTGAGGCATCCTACATCCCTATTATAGACACCGGTATATTCAAACGCCATCTTTTCGTAAAAAAATATTTAATATCATTGTTTATATAGGTGTTTTAAAGTGATAGTGAATTTTTACGTAAAGTTTAAGTAGTAGTGAGTAATAGTTCGTGACTGAGCTGAACAGATGTTATTCCGTCAGTCGGTTGAGCAACACTTTATATATAAAATATTCTTTTTGCTACCATGTTTCAAAATATCCGGTCTCTTATTATATTATTGTTAAGAAACTTGATCGGTTTAGGTTTTAGGATAAAAAGAGTTAAAATGTGATGTTTTTCTAACTTTAAAACTAATCATTTATTACGTCCACGAGAATATTGCAACTAAGTAAAATGTTGACTAGGATAGGATGGTTTTTTCGATGGTTCCTATTGGTAATGTCAACAAAATCAGTCAGTGATAATTTAAACATCCACAGTTCTCTAATATTTTTTTGTTAAAACAATAATTGAATTGCTCTACTAAAAATAGTCGTTTTGCAGATCCGACATTTTTAAAAAGAACCATCGTTTTAGTCTTTATGAAGTATCTATGTTATACATAAGTTTACGCATTTTAATAGTTTTCATTGTTTAAGATAAAGTTTTCCAAAGGTTTCCAATGTTCATAGCGTCGGAAGTCTCGAAACGAAACGAAAAAACGTGGTTTAATAATTTAGATAGGAATACCATTAACCTAGTCCTTAACTAAATTTCTAACAAGTGCCGAACGAAACGAAGAAAGCCAAAAGTTCACCAACATATAAAACGATAATCGTAGACAACACTACACTATTTTATTCAAAGCACAATTCAAAATCGAGTCGAATCACTATTCACAATACAAAGGAGTCTACCGCTATATTCGCTGTTGCCAACAATACCCAGTTCACTTTCGAAACACCTGCAGGGCATCTCTATTTGTCAGCACACTTTCACTAGCAAGTATTGAGCTGTCAATAGTGCGGTGTTTGGACGGCCGCGATCTTTAGACCTGTGGGAGACTACGATCGCTTTAGAAACGAGACTCAGGCCTTTGACCAAATGAAATGAAACTTTTATTCAAGGAGATAGGGTAACATTCTGTAAGAGTTACGTCATTTTGTTATGAACGTCCTTTGGGTGACAGTATCGGCACCGTTCTGGGTATTGTCTCATACCTCTTAGACCTACTTCAAGTGCAATGCACTTTGTAACTACTTATAAGGCACGCTGAAGCAATTCTTTTTATGGTTCCCAGTGTAATTTGTAATAAGTTATTTTGTTTCCACAAAGGAACAGCGCATGACGATCAAAAAAGATCAGAATCCACGACACTAAGCGCAGAGATAGTCGTTTTTTTTTCTTCCACATAGTTGTCCGCAGTTCAATATAAGAAACCTTTTATCGAGCAACCTCCTTTCTAAGGCGAAGTCTAAGTTCAACAAACGAAACGATTTTGTAAAGGCAGTTGATATGATTAACATTCATTTTATATCATCAACCATTTTATCACTTATCAGATGTTGTGACGAGTGAAAAAATGAGATAACTTGGTATCGTTTTCACGCTTGACGATGCAGGAGAGTGAGTGATGCCAACAGCCTATCTTGCTAAAGCACGAACGATACAAAACTGTGATTAAAATATGTAGTACAAGTTATGTGAGTTAAGCGTTTATAATGAAGACATTAAAACAAAATCCGTATTAACAGGAATTATAAATAAAATAAAAAATACATGACATACACTAAAACTAAACAATGGAAAAATAGGGTTATTATTATTTTCGAAAGATTGAATAGGTTGACAAAGTTTTCTTATTTACTATACCCCATAACCAATGAATAAATGTTTGTAAAATTAGGGATATAGATAGACTATGATCTGGATTTCTTTAAAACACAGAGTAGCAGTTCATTTTGGTTATACGTTACTTTTTATTATATATAAATTGCTTTGTCGCGTCGCTAACCGACATACCTGTGTATGTCGGTTATTCTTAACGTTTACACTATTTGTTTTTGTACCACACACCAAAGATTTATGTCGATGCGCACGCGATTGTATGAAATACTGTGTGAACATTATACCATGTGCAATGTTACAACATGTCTGACATGAATACAGACCTAAATGGTTTAACATTTATTTGTATATATAGCGTGTTGTAGCGTGATAATTTTCCCCCGTTTTTGAAACGTTTTTTATTGGTGCCCCGCTCCTATTGGTCTCAGCGTGATGATATATAGCCTATAGCCTTCCTGAAACTGAAAGAATTTTTAAAATCGTACCAGCGGTTACACAGATTAGCGTGTTCAAACAAACAAACAAACAAACTCTTCAGCTTTATATATTAGTATAGATTTGGCCACGTTTGACATTTTATTCTATGTTTTTTAGGCTCAATTTAAACCATAAAATGGTATTTACATAGGTGAGTTTGATGATTGTTGTTGTATTAGTAGATTTAACGTTTTCAAGTTAGTCCTACTTTTATTCAAACTTTCATCACTACAGGTTTAATTATACAAATATGTAAATACACTATGTAATGAACCATGTATTAGCATAATCTAAACATTTATCATAAACTTAAACATGACTTGCAAGGGAACTGACTTATAGGTAATCATTTCCTTATGTTATGTGAGGTTCGGTTTACAATTTTGTTGTTATTCTGGTCAATTCGTTTAAACAGCCTTGTGGTTGCCTTCTGAGGACAGCTAGTGGACCTGTTTATAAAGCTTTGCATGTTCTAATATTAATTTATTAGGTGTTGCCATATTTAAGGTTTATTTAATGACTCCATAGTTGACGTAAGATAAAAATATTTTGTACTGACTGACCCACACAACCTCGTTTGCGTGTCCTGTTGCCCGTAGCGTGTAAATTTTCCCACGTTTTTATAACATTGTTCATTGGTGCTCCGCTCTTTTTGGTCTTATCGTGATGATATATAGCCTACAGTCTTCTTCAATAAATGTAATATCCAACACTGAAAGAAGTTTTCAAATCGATCCAGTGGTTCCTGAGATTAGCGCGTTCAATCAAACAAACAAACAAACCCTTTAGCTTTATAATATTAGTGTAAATGTAGAGAGAGTGATATTAAACTAAGGGTGTTTAACATTAAAAATACTCATAAAATTACCTGATCTGATGAGTTTTCTTCTGAAAATATCGAAATAAGGAGTTATTTCATTATAATTAACTTGAAAATTCAGAAATTATTATCTGAAAATAAGTTAAATTTATAGACACCTACCTTATCAACTCCTGACTAACAGTGTATCAAAAAAGGATTACACTACTAATCTTAAACATCGATATCAATAAACTAATAAGATAAACAAGTAATTAACATCACAAATAATTTAAGGATTGCTGATAGGTACTTGTTTTAAACACAACTACATAATATTGAATTAAATTTAACTCTTGCTTTCCACAATAGTAGCCAAAACGACAAGTGAATTTAAACTTTACTCCTGAGAATATAAGAGTACATTTATTTAATCACCTTTGCCAAATAAAACATCTATACTTAAGTTATACCGTCTAGGTATAATCTGACAAAAATCTTGAGATCCGTTTCAAGTTCCTTGTAATATATGATTGAAGACGAGTCATCAACATAAGAAGTCAATTATATTATCCTTTTTGAGCTTGATAATGTTTTATGTTAGTTTTTTAGTCACGTACGCTACAAGGTCTTTTGACTACTTTAATATAATTTAACAATATTAAAAACCCAAATCACTTTGCAAAGAAATTAAGTGCACACATGTAGAAATGGAGTCAGTTGTAATCAGCCGAGAGATAATGGAGAAAGAAAGAAAAAATCTCATTGTGTTGGAGTCGGAACAAGCAGCTTTCCTTACTGTCATATTTGGAAAAGGGTATAAAAATTATAAGCATTTAAACTACGTAACGCTTGTGCCAATGTTTGAGTGGAATGGTTAATAGATCATATTACTTATCCTTCTATTTTAATACGAAATTTTAGTCGAAGAAACCCTATCATCGGTTTATTGTTTACCTACCCAAAAAAACCGGCTAAGTGCGAGTGGGACTTGCCCACCGATAGTTCCGTACAAACCTGTAGGTATATTATATGATATAACTAAATATTTTTAATTTTGGAAAATTTTCCTTTATCTGTGCTATAAGACGTTGCTTTGTACGAAATTTCAAGACTAGGAGTTTACGGGAAGTACCCTATCCTATAGGTGTTGATTTCCTTGCGAGTGTTGAAGATTTCCAGCATAAACGGCTGTATTTTTTATTGCTTTGGCTTAGAAGTTTGATTTCTTCTCAGCTTCAAGGGACAGACAGAAGTATTTGATATAAATTTTAGCTTGATACCTCCACGTGTTTCAGAGAAAAAGGACAGACCGACGGATAACAAAGTGATTCTAAAAGGGTTCCGTTTTTTCCTTTTGAGGTACGGAACCCTAAAAGTTTATAAATTTCGAACCTTCAAGCATTTAAATCGGTTAATAAGCTTTGTGTATTCGAACTGCATAACAAAAGTTCAAAGAAACTATATGTGAATACAATTTACTTTCCATCAGAGCCACCTAAGGATTATGTTGTTATTCCGAAGCCGTTTGGGTCAAGGCATTCAGGTTATTGCCTTGTGCTGACTGTGACTTGGATATTTATTCTGACTGAAGTAAAAAGGAAAGCTCGCTGTCCGAATTGTCCACTTTTACTCGTCATCCTATAAACAGTTAGGATTTTAATGAGTTTGCAGAATGTAATAAAGTTAATGCCAACCATTTCCACACTCATATTACAATTGGAAAGTAACTCTGTCTGTCTGCAATGCTTTCATAACTAAACTGCTGAAACAATTTCAATAAAAATTGACATGGAGATACTTTGTTATTTGAGGAACGACGTAGGTATAGGTAGGCGAAGCCACGTGCAAAAGCTAGTATCAACATAAAAAAAAACTATTAAAATGTATATGTATTCTGATAATATTCCGTTTGTTTATTTAATTTTAATAATAATGCTATTCCAATTGTACAAGTCTTTTGTTTTCTTTACGTCACCAGGTCATACAATGGTTGTCTGATAAACATATCCTTAGGCACGAAGTTTGCCAATATTAAAAGTAAATTAGGTGTAAAAAATAAATTAGGTCTAAGACATATTTCTACGACGTAACTTTTTCTTTTTAAGATTGTCTCATGCAAAAGTGCTAATCTGTGTCTTTTTTTGTTTCAGGTAAATTTCAAACATTGATTAACAAAGCATACACGTTATCATCAGTAACATTTTAAAAGTGATGTTATAAGGTAACTTAGATATCATTTATTTTGATAGTACTAAAATAATATTCGTAGTCTCATCCATGACGTTTGGTTACATAAATATGAAATCTCACGTCGAAGTAATTAAGTGTAAATTTGTTTGAATGTGATGAACAATCCACATTAGATTTTTCTTGTCGTTAACCTTTTTAAGTTAATATGTGCTGATTATTTCTATAGACTTCTAATAATAACTATTACTAAATTACAATAATGTCAATAGTTTAAGTAAAAATACTGTTACTCAAAGTTCCGCAACAGTTCCCCACAAATGAATTACAACTTATATCCTTTCACTTTTTTATGGTGAAATTATGAGGCGCGTATATTTATGGGCAGTTTAATTAAAATGCTAACGAATCTGACAGTTTTATATCATCTTCAACTGTTAGATTAAATACGTATGTCTCAAATAAAAATTTAGTTTATTTATTATAGCTACTAGCATTTGCCCAAGATCGGACCGCGTGTAAGTCAGTTAGCGCGTTAAGTAGCTTATCTCTTTCCTCAAAAAATAAAGTATCTTCGTGCCAAAATTCATTGGAATCGGTGCAGTGGTTTAGACATAAAAGCGTAACAGTTATCTTTAAGTTGATGAGTTCCCTTTTATAACAAATGCCATTAGAGGCTTGAGATGTAAAATAAAAAAATATGTGACCGTACAAAATGCAGGTTGCATTTGTGAAAGCATGTGGTGTACTGTCACATAATTTCAGTTCAGTTCGGTTTCAAAGGTTTCAATGTTTAAAAAATAATAAAATCCTTGTTACATAAGTTGTGGATGTACCCTAAGTCAAATTTAATTTAATTTAAATATACATACGTATGTATTTTCTTGCGGTGACCTCTTTTTGGGAACACGTTTTACGACTATTTATCTGCAAAAGCTCGTCACATAAAATTATATCCTCATGCTCTTAATATTCACCTACAATACTTACCTTCGCATCTCACAAAGGTGGACTAGTTAATAATACTTGAATCATCATCGGGAAATCGGTCGCTCTTTAATACTTTATTTTTATGCAAGATACATTTAATGTAAACATAAAATATTCTTGCATTGGGTTGTACTGTTATTTTGTGTGTGTGAATTTGAGAATAACTTTGCTATCAAGGCTTTGACTATCAGCCATAAGATGTGAAAATAAACATAAACTTCATATAGTCCAACTACCGAGCAGTCAAAACCTGGAACTCACTACCAGCACACGTGTTTCTCTGCCCTTCTGATCCCGGGTCCTTTAAGCGGGTCGTGAAAAAGCATCTCATTAGGCTGCCATAGTGACTGTGCGGGTGACCACCGCTCTTGTATTTAATTATTGTCATGTTTTCCATCAGGCAGAGTATAATAATAATAATAAATATTTCGGACACTTATCACACAACGTCATCTAGTCCCAAACTAAGCAGAGCTTGTATTACTAGACAACTGATATAAATACTTATATACTTTTTTTTTGTAAATACATACATATTATACATAGAAAACACCCAAACTCCGAAACAAATATTTGCAGATCATACAAACATTTGGTCCGACCCGGGAATCGAACCCGAGATCTCAAGAACAGCAGTCGCGTACGCTACCACTGCGCCACCGAGGCAGTTAGAGAGAGAGAGAGTAGAGTCATTTTGGCAGCTTCAATAAGAAATAATAAATTAAAAATGTCAATTTTTAAATATTACTAATATACGGGCAAATGTAAACAGTGTTGTATGTAACAACACTGAGTGCAATACATGACAAATTCCGCATTGCAGCCTTCCACTGAGGTCGGGGACCTTGATATTTTAATCTTCGAGAATGTTCTACACGTTTAAATGCCGAGAAAGAAGGCTTTTGTGATGTCGAGTAACCTATAAGGCTTGAAGTAAAACGAATCATTTATCCGATTACATTTTTTTTCAAGCAAATAAACTTAAAAGACGATATTTTAATAAACAAATTCTGAAAGTTTAGACTTTTAAAGGCAAACTAAACATCCTTCTCAGTTTGTCAGCCTCTTGAATGTCTTTGATATTACTTATTCTAATAATGCACTGTCGAATAAACTTGTGTAATGTAAAAATAAACTACAAAAGTGTAAGTCATTTGTACACAACGTAAGAAATGGCGTCCTTAAAGTGACAAGGTGTTTTTCGTTTCATTTTTTTGTCAGTTCTATCTCCAATTCATTCGTTTTTACTGATAAGGGTGTACAATAAAGGAATTAGGTTTAGTTAGAAAGTTTATTACAACTAACCTCGGATTCAGGAGCATTATAGTTGGTCTGTTTTTAAATTAACATAATACAATACATCTCTCAGGTATCAAACCTTCTAAGACACGAGTATCTATTATCAGAATTACCTACTGGTAAAGACATAACTACACTAACCTAGTACCGTAAGGGAAATCTAGATGGAGATGGGTTGGAGTGTAAGAGATAATGGAAATCACCGAGCATACCAATCAAAGCTCTACTGAAGGAAACACTTACACAAAATGCTCCACATTTCTGCGGTAATGCTTACATTACTGTCAGACTCTTCCTACTTCCTACTATTACACCGTTATGTAACTGCAAGGGTGTATAATAGGACGTTAGGTAAAGTTTTTGTATTAATATTTTTAAGGCAGTTTGCAAAACTAAATGTTAAGGAGACTAAAACTATTATTATTTTTATTTGACAAAATTGCTAATTGCCATAGTGTGGCTCACCATGCTGCATTGTTGTATGGTATGGTATGGTAACCATTGCTCTTGGATTCTGCTTATGCTTTCCATCAGGCAGAATAGATTCACTTTGGCAGTCTCATAAATAAAAAATAAAAAAATGCCTTGATTTAGTACTCTACTCTAGTATCAGATTTCACAAACCTCTAAAATTTTAATTGCACGATTTAATATAATTTTTACTACATTTAAATAAATAATTATGTATTTTGTGTGTGGAATCGTTATATCACATTATATGACTGCATTTTTTAAGTAGTCTACATATCTACCGATTAAAATCATTTCTATATTAATATTATGATCTTCAACTTTTGTGTAATTAAATACGGTCGATTTTCCTTTGAAGACTCATTGTCCATCTACAGATAAATATTCTAACACTACTTTATTGTTCGCACACGTTGACAAATGACACGCAGAAATTGGTATCTACACACGCGCTAATCGATCTTTTACGCATTTGTTACGCGTCGGTGTAAAAGAGAGTCTAATGTTCATGTGACAGGTGTGTTGCGCACGCGCCGACCAACGGGACAATTGGCGATGACCTTTACTGTTATGACTGTTAACTTGTAAAATAGTTATGGAAAGTTAAGAAATGTGTGTAAAAGAAGAATAAAAATTCCTTTAATCTTTTTATCGATAAATATATATAGTTAATTTGTTGAAATGAAATACTCATAAAAGCTTTTAAAGCTTACGTGAAAGATTACCATGAAGATGTTGGAAAAAATTATACTCTCGATGGTCGGCACTTGATGGAACTTGTTGAAATACATTTTAGAATTAAACTCACTTGTGCTTATGCCACTATTTTAATTGAATTTACACCTGACCGGTTTCGTTTTATGGCATATATAACCTTTGAGAATGCCATAAGGTGAAACCGGTCAGGTGTAAATTCAATTAAAATAGTGGAATAAATACAAGTGAGTTTAATTCTAGAATCTTTACTGAAAAAAAAATTGGTTTGTCTTTTCTATTGAATTACGCGGTTACTTTTGCATAAATAATATACTTCAATACCTTCTAACAAAGTACTACTAATCCTGTATCGCACAATGAGAGTTTTCGCATTAGTATACCATACAATTTCCCACCATCACCCGATGGACTAGTGTTGGAAGTTAATAATACCTATTTCTCCATAATGATATAGAAATATGAGACGAAAAGCGCAGCTTAAGGGAGGAAGGGAAAGATTTCAGCAGTGGTCGGTATAGGCACACGATAAGTATAAAACACATAGCCTACCCCTTTATATAGTTTTATCAGTTGTCTCTACTTTGTGTACAGTCTCCGATGATTATCTCCGTAGGTACATCGCGAAGGAATTCGCTCATGGTCGTCTAAATAGTTTTAGAAAAGCTCTAATGCGTATTTAATGATAGGTAACTGGAAATCATTGGCATTCTCGTGAAGGAAATGTAATTCCCTGCAATTGTCACAGAGATATCGGAGTCAATCACTTTGGAGAACAATCGTAAATAGCTCTAGAAATTGCAGGATATTCTGTTACTTTGTACGTGCTGTTATGTTTTTTTTTTGAGTTTTCACTTCGTATATGAGAAATGTATTAAATACTTTTCTAGATCTTTACACCGGTAAGATGTGTAATGAGGTTGCAATATATATATAAACAATTGGCAGTACCGACAAATAGCTTACATCTATCAGGTCGATCGCAAATTAACAATTCAATTGCAACTATTATATATGCAATATTATATAACTTTAGCATAATGATAGCATAAAAATGTAATACTTATTTAAGTCAGACGTAGTATGTCCTTGTATAATAATTAAAAAAATATATTTTAACAGAAAAAACGACTATGATTTTTCGTAAAAAAAATATGTGTTATTATTTTACTTTTCTGTTGCATTCTTTTACTATTGTCTTACTTACGTTACCAAATGTAAACTCTGTTTCAGATCTTTATAGCCCTACTTTAAGATAGTTTAACTATAAGCTCTGTAAAGTACTAAGTACCAAAGTATGGAAGATATGCGGGCAACAAAAGATCTCAGACAGATGACCTCGAGCGTCGGCCTTACTTTCATCGTAATCGAGTTTCCTGCAGCAATGATCACCCACGTATAAAGCTTGTTAGACTACAAAACTATTTATAACTGATATGAATTGCTGTCACTCAGTTAAGTCAAGTAATCAAAGTTCGGACTTATTGAGAGAGGTGGAATGTACCTTAAAAACTGGTAAAACTTTTCTATAAATGAATTGAGAATTGGGAAAACGTTTTAAGAACCGTGTGAGTCCAAGCCGGCAAATACTTGTACTATGGTTAACGGACTGCTGATATACATACTTACTTTATCCATACACAGAACACTAGCTCGTACTTATCGCTGAAGGCCATCCCACCCTCTTGTTGTAGGAGGTAGGAAGGCAATTCTGAGCAGACAATACACTTGTTACTCTTAATTAATCCCTGAACAGGAGTCTATATCCTCGGCACGTGCAGCAAAAATAAAAATACATAATGCGCCATCGCCACAGTACGGACTGACACACTAATAATTTAAGTTTAATTTCTTTAGTTCTAGAGTTTTAGTCCAATAATTTTAGTATCTGAGTGAGCATTTGCACCACAGTGTAAATGTAATTTGAGCAACTTTTTCGTTTTAATGTCAATGAGTATGTTCAGTTACTTATACAGTAATATGATATAATGTATTATGCATATTACATACTCGAAATATTTTATGTAACTTATTATGTACTAGCCTAAATAAAAGTAGCATTTTTAAGGTACTTCAAACATTCGCTTGTTTGATTTTAGAATTTTATTTTGTACTATAAATATTCAGATCAGTTTTACCCAATAAGGGGGACGAGAAAATACACACAAATACAAGTGACGCATATCGCAAACACGGCTGTGTGATAAAATATAGGTAGAATGATTTTTATTTAACCCGATTGCTGATAAACACACATATACAGCTGTTCATTAAACAGCTATATATTAGATAGAGATTGAACCCACAATCTCTGACTTTGCAGTCAGGATCTCTAATAACAACTAACAAGACAAACATATTAAGAAGCCCAAATTTGCTGAACCTGTGGTGTCTTTAGATAGGTAGTTGAAAACGTACTGTTGCCTTTTACGGTAGCAAGTGATTAAACTTTCTTTTTCGGCTATCATTAAATTTAAATGAATGAATTTCCATTGAGTCCGTTCTTGAAATCAAAGGTCAAAGGGACAAGGTAACAGGGACAAGGCCAAAAATATTCTTGTTAAAATTATCTTCGAACGCTCATGTGGAGAATGTGATGACTGTGTTGAATTGGTGATATCTCTGACAACACATCATCTATGTGGTTTCACCGAATATGTGGGGTTTATTACTCTCTCCCCCAAAAATAAGAGAAGTTCAGTAACCTAACTCACTCAGTTAAAGCTACGAAAGATTTGCTTAGATAAAATATCACTCGGGAACCTGCCAAAACATAGCTCTATCAGTTATGATAATTTTATTCCTAAAAGAGAACCAGGATGTTACCATTCTAGGAGATTAATTTAATCTTTTCTGCTAGCAACATTGACATTAAAACACAGTGCGATAGAGTCTGCCTCAGAGAAAACAACCTGTCAAAAACCCGATTTTGGACCAAACCTGTTGCGTGCTTTTCACTTTTATAATGACCTCGATATTTTAGGGTTGCCAGACGTGAATAGTGTTATTTAACACTATCTTATTTACAAATATGAAACTATATAAAAATATTATATGCTAAAAATATAATGAGTATGTAAATGTTATATGTTAAGAACTACCGAAACTGAAACGGTTACTGGTATAAAGCTTTTAATGATATATAGGATTTATTCACGTCCTCTAAATCAATAAAAGCTCGGATAATAGGTTGATCGTTTCATCAATAGTCTTTATATTGATATTGGGCAATTAACAATAGGTTACGTTCCGTCTTTTATATAATTATGTTTAACATGGAAATATTATGAAGGTTATTGTTTCATAAGCTTGTTTCCTAAGACACGACTCAGTTGTAAGTTGAAACTGCTTTTGCCGACTTTTATGGGTAAATTTTGTTTATTGGCAACCCTGTTAATGCCTTGTCAATTGACAACGCAAACGTAGACCTTTTTTCTCAATTTACACTTTTCAAATATACTTTCGATTTTGTTGAACTGTGAAAGAGTGTTTGTTGTTATATTTTTTACAGAGTAACATCGAGTTAAGTGTAGCTTTTATCAGTTTTTTTGTTGTAATATTGAATTAGCTCTGTTCTATAGAAGAAGCTTGCACAAAAAAGGGATTCTTCTGCGAGTACTGCGAAACCAAAAGAAAAGGTAATACTTTTGGCAGGATATATATGTTTGCATGTTTCACCGTAGCGCCTATACTGCTGATTCGATTTTAATGAATGAGGTGTCAATAGAATCATAATAATAACCCAGGCGAGATACGCTGTATAAATTTTTCGAAAGTTTTTATGTTGTCAGTTAGTTTTTGAAGTTATTATTGTACGTATCTATCTTAATACATATTAGTTGAAGAAGGAATCACATCTCTCTCCAAGTACTACTTGGACTCCAGCTTTTAACAAGTAACATCAAGTAGAAGTTACTTGTTTATTATTAAACTATCTACTTTAAATTTCAAATTGTATCATACATCATTTTAGTTCTAGATAACTGCCAGGGTATAATTTAACACAATTACTGGCAACACAAACTATTAACGCAACACTGTACCATATTAATGTGTGCGTCTGCAATTAGGCGCGTGATTGACCTAGAATCTTTGCCTATCATCTTATGGTTAAACTCTATTAACTAATACTATTTTAGAAGCACACATTGCAATTAACATATTCAAGTGATTTAAAAACGTTAATGTGATAAGTATAGTTTCGTTATACTTAATCTTACCGCTAATTTGGTCGACAAAATCGACAAGATCAAAGTCGTGGATAAAGTTTCTCTATCATAGAATAGATTTTTTATACATAAACATATTCATTTAGCGTTTAATCTATATCTATACTAATATTATAAACGAAAAAGTTTGTAAGTATGGATAGAAGGATGGATGTTTGTTACTATTTCAAGCAAAAACTACTAAACGGATTTGGATGAAACTTCACAGTAATATAGTTTATACATCAGAATAACACATAGGCTACTGTTTATTGCGATAATCGACATAGTTATACGCGGGCATAGCCGCAAGCAACAACTAGTTTCTACATATAAAAAATTTAGTTTCACTCTTACAAAGCTCGACCCCAATACCAAATTATGACTATTAAAATATCACGTCAGTTGTAAAGCCTTCTCAAATATAACAAGAAACCTCGTGGAATTATCAATCGAAAGTAAAAATGCAATATAATCGATTTTACACTTTTATTAAAAAATTAACAAAATTTCAAGTTTATTCGTTTTGTAGATTTGTTTATAAAAAAATAATATTCTACGCAGATGCCATTGGCCTCAACTTGAAAGTTTACAAAAAATTAGCAACCACAATAATCGATTTCTTGTACTTGACATTCACGACGCCGCGCCGTTGTCAAGCATAGATAAGTGCAAACGATTATATCCCTTCTAACTAATGCATTACAGTTCAAAACCTTTAATAAGAATTACATTATATACATTTCTTACGCGATGCGTATGCGCATGTTTAGATGGTAAAGTTTGATCTGTTTCTACCTCATTTTGAATTTCGAAGGCGTGGTAAAATGTGATTCGATTTATAAAATTTTGCGAACTTTCTTCTTTCTATGCTGACTTTCTAGGACTGAAGAGACTAATAAATTAGTTACCATTTCTTTAATATTACATAAGTAGTTTGTGATATACATGCGTAGTTTCACATCATTGTATTTATAAAGGTCCTCGTTCTACAAATCTGTTATACCACAACAATTTTATACACATTAAGGTAAATGACCTTTATTCACGAAACTTCAAAGATTGCACAATATATTTTTATTACAAACCATCTGCAATTGCACGTAAATCTACAATAAAAATTATTAATTGTCCATGAAAACATTTATGGTAGAAATTTATCAATTTTTAACTCTAGTAACACTGGCAAGAAAGAGTGTGCATTGCGTGTCAAAAACTCGTTGTGAAAAAGATTTAGAAAAAATCAATTGTTGTTTTAAGAATTTAGTATGACAACATCTTCAGTGAGTAAATTTCACGTTTTTTATAGCATGAATGCGGAACCATCAAATTAGCCATGTGAATGACATTAAATTTCGCACAACAAGAATAAATATAATACTTTCTCTTTGAAGCGCGGTCAGTAATCCGTAAGTAAATTAAAAAGTTAAAACCAAAAGTTCGGAATACTTATATACTTTTCACAATTGTTTATTGAAACTGGCATGATATGCAATGAAGCAAACTTTATACTATTCAATTTGACTATCAATATGATAAGGAACGGAGGAAAGAAAATGACGATTCTTATTATTTTTGGTTTGATTTGAACTATTTATCATTAATTTACTTTTAGGGTATAAAAATGTTCTTAATTAATAACCGGTTCTGATTGGTTTTCGCAATATCTGAGGTCACGTAACGATACCTTCAAAATTCCACTTTGCAGATCTCTTCAACAGAGATAGAAAAAAAAAACAAAAGCAAGTGTATTACTATTTCATTTGTATCTTTTTAAATTTAAAGAAATTGAGCATCAATAAAATGTGCCGAAAACGTGAAGAATGGATTACTTTTGAGGGCCCAAAACATGCAAAGGTTGCAATAAATTCCACCTTCTCACATAGCAAAATACTAGAACAGGTATCGAAGAATCCATTGCAAGGTCAGGTGTTCACAATAGATTCTGGGTCATCGTGTTCCAAACACATGTAGTTGTGCGGAACAATGGCTATGGGAAACCATTGTACTATTAGCATATAATACCATTGATTATTTAATAGAGATCCTTCCCTTCTTCGTCAAGGTTTTATGTACTGAAATTTATTCGATAATCATTTGCTATTAGTCTATTAGCATTAGCTTTAATAGGCCTTTCCTTAGAAGTAGCTTTTGGCCCACTAGGCCTAGTGGGATTAGATTAATATAGAGTTTGTGCCAAACAGTTAAATGGTCGTTGTGGAAGAGCGCTGCTTGGCCACAATTGGGCATAAATTAATACTATATAAAATTAATATCATACCCTCACAGAAAGTGTCAAAAAAATATTTCGTTGTTTTTCATCGAGTGAGTGACGTTAACCCTTCTCCTCTCTGTCTCTGGAAAGGGTACTAAAAGGACGGCAAATTATGAGATTCTAAATTGCACCCGCTTTTCCCACTTTTTGACACCTGTCAATAAGCGGTGGAAATGACTGATGATCAAGTGCTCGTTTGTCCTCTTTTCCCATAAAAAGTTTTACTAATATTTATATAAACGTGCCTAGAAAATAAGAATAAAGAAAAATAAACAAAGACGTCTTATGACCATGACATCTTCAATAGAGAATGTCGTAGGACAACATCTTTGAATGATTGTCCGAGGAGTCAGAGGTTAACAAAGAAAGTGGTGTTTTACTTTCTCGCGATACGATTTAGAAGCTTTCTTTGCTATCCAACCTCGACACGCAATATTGGCAAACAGCTATGGCGATTTCAATCTTGTTGTTTTATCGCATAGAGCAAATTTATTTTGTTTTGTTTTATATAACTTCTAGCTTTTGCCCGCGGATACACCTACATGTGTATGGGCTAACGTGATAAATGGTAGCATATGTTGCTCGCTGATAATTTGCTTTTCAATTGTTGAATGAATATTCAAAATACGAAAGGTTTCGACGTGAACAGGCAACAGACAAACAAAATCACATTCGCATTTCTTTATTAGTTAGGTATGTACGAAGCAGAGGCATTTATTATGTGCTGATATACATTCCAGGCGAGGTGATTATTGATCGCGAAGCCTACAAATTACTAATTTCAATAGCGCGATTTAGGATCAGAAATTACTGTAGGTATAGTTCCGATTTCCTAAATTGGCGTTAAAATATATTTTTCTGTTAATAAAATTCGTCGTAGACTAAGCATTCTTGAGCCATGCGTCTTTCCTTTCTTACAATACTAAGAAAGCCTTTAGCTATGACTATCACAATTTTTTAACAAGTGTTACGAAAACTTAAACAATAGTTACATCTGCTCTCATAGTAATACAATGCAAGACCTTATATCACACCGTTACGTAACATATAACATTTTCAAAGATAAACAAGTAGGAAGTACTTCATACTTCCGAGTGTTCAATGGACCATCAACGTTCGCATTTTGTAACTGCACGCGTCAATGAACTAGATGTTTATTGTTCGGTGTAGATGAAACCACTCGATGCCTTTAAAGCTCAATTATGTCTACTGATCATATGGAAAGCCGTTCATTTGTTCATTTAGAAAGACTACTCCGCACAAGGAATATTCCTGTATCGCGGAAAATACACAAGAACATAAAGAACATACATACTCAGAACAAAAATTTGTTGATCATACGAAGTGTTTTCCCATCTAGTGTTTGAATTTGAACTCACCACCATCACAAATTTGACCACCATAATTCATAGTTCTGTTAGAGGAAACAGTTATTCCAACAAACTGACTTAAAACTGAAAGATTTTTATCAAAACAGTCTTAGAAATAGTATGTATGCATGACGTAGCAAAGATTCACGCTTTAACACCTATGAAAAAAATGATAAAAAAATAATTGAAAAACTAATAAAAATCTTTAAAGTTTTTTTAATTTTTAATTTATTTAAAACTAACAGACCTATTTTTTTGTTGTAAATTCAACATATAAGGAACTGGGCATATTTTGACGAAGTGTTTTTGTCGATAGTCGACCAGTTAGTCTGGACAATCTTCTTCATTTTCGTCATCAGCTAATTCAGTCAAGGTCATTATATACAGATGACTCCATACATTATCAAAATATTGTTGAAAAAATAAATATGTAAAGTAAAAATAAGTTGATATTTCCGTGTTTCGTGGATCATCTTTATAGATCTGCTTTAATTATTTGTTTTGTAATAAGTCACGATTTTGTTTTGATAACTTGATTCTGTTTAGATGTATCGTTTTTGTGGGTCATTGATATAATTATTATGGAATGTTTTTGTTTACGAATTTATGGTCTTCCTGATTTTTTTTTCTGTCAAATAATTGTGTTATTCTATTAAGAATTCTTAAGGATTTTTTGCATATGTAATAATAAAAACTTGATACATGACACGGACCTCTGATCCACACATTGCTTAAGTCGGTATAGTAATCCTTTGACACATCTAAAAATCAAATCGGACTGAGTCAATTGAGAAA
Source organism: Spilosoma lubricipeda (assembly GCA_905220595.1). Classification (NCBI taxonomy): domain Eukaryota; kingdom Metazoa; phylum Arthropoda; class Insecta; order Lepidoptera; family Erebidae; genus Spilosoma; species Spilosoma lubricipeda. The sequence continues at coordinate 9,171,549 of HG992299.1, forward strand.
CCAGAGAGTCCATGTTCATGCCAAAGTCATCATGTGAAACCGGTTCGATGTCTATAATCCCGCCAGGGTAAGAAACGGGTTCAGGGTCCAAGTGCTGGGTATTATGGGCATCGGTAAAAACTTGAATTAATATCACAAATCATCATCATCAACAACCTTCAACAGTCCATTGCTGGATATAGGCCTCACCTTCGGAAGGAGGGTTTTTCCTACTGTACCACGTTGAGCATCAATAAGAGAAGGAAAATTTCAAACAAACCCATTACTAACCCACAAATATTCATGGCACAATTATGTATCTTAGGTGGAAAACCCACGATCGATTGTTGTTATAGTTTTTTTTATGTATGGCCCTACTAAAATCACTCTATTCTGCCTGATGGAAAGCATAAGCAGAATCCAAAAGTGATGTTCACCATACTCATTGCGAATGCATACAATGCAACAATGCAGCATAGCAACCCACACCATGGCGGCTAATTGATGCTTCTGCCATCAAGAGATAGGCACTATTAAAATATATATAATACTTTATCTAATTCATAGCCTTGAAAATCCAGTGACAATTAGAACCGACCGCTTAGTATGTCATCATGGTATAAAATACTGGTTACTGTACCTATTTTGGTGTAACAATTTTGTATAGAAGCCAAGTGTACATTTAGTCGACCAGTCTATCAAGTTCAAAGTTTAAATTAGTCACGACTAGTGGTTTAAGTCGTTGCTTAATGTTGTGAGACGGAATTGGTAAATCAAGTTTGTCTCCGTAAATTATAATCGCAAGACTTGCTTGGGTAAGAGACAACTAATAAAGGACTTAATGACAGTGATGACTGACTTCAAACTAGTGTCACACTCTCGTGGACTTAAGATTATTGCTTAGCATTTAATTTAAGTAGGGATATTAATTTATCGACAGATAAATTGTTTAGTTTTCTTTTATGAATGAGCCTCCTAATATGACTCTACCAGTGATTACCTGAAACAAATAGACAGACAGACAAAAAAAAATTTAACTACATTTTTGTATAGATACATATGTATTTAGTAAAAAGCGGTTATTTTAATATTACAAACAGACACTCCATCTTTTATTTATTTGTACAGATATATATAGAATAGATGAGTAAATGATTTTTTTAAATTCAAAACAGGATATCGCCATTCACTACTGAATGAAAGTCTTCCCTAAGGAGAGCCAATTACCTACGTGACAAATAAATTTGGCAAATAATCACAAACATTGTAACGCCAATTTCGTCATTCAGGTGTTGTCAAACAATTTTTAACTATCCTTTAATTACTAAGACTATATGAAAAAGCAACCTATTGTTATGAGACTTCGTTTCTTCATCCTTTTACAAGTATTTTTTTATTTGGTAATTACGACTTTATGATTTTGAGAATTCAAATTTAACGGTTTTTATTAACAAATATTTAACAACACTAGTGCGGGGTAAACGTCATGAAAAACTAAAAAGTATTTAGGTACGTTAAAACGGAATATGACAGTTATCGCGACAAAAAGCAGCCTAAGTCGTTGTCCATGGTCCAATCTATCTCTGTACCGAAATTCATACAAATTGGTTACTTCCCAATTTTTTACATTATAATATGGATGTTAAAACAGTATTTATTGGTCAAAGTTGGCCTTCAAGTATACCACTTTAACCCACAAGTATTAATATGTGTTCGTCTAAGTACATTCAAATATCAATTAAACAGAAAAAGTAACTGTTAAATAAGCTCTAGTTACGAATTTACAAACTAACTAACAACAATACACTAAGCTAATACATTTATAAATACATCTATTTTATTCGAATATGACCCAATTCGAGTCCTGCCGTTACAAAATCGGTACTCGCTTGTGTAAGGACTGGTGTCAATACCGGTTTTAATAATAGATAGGCTTTCGCGTCACTATCGTAATAAGTTTAGTTCTTATTGAGAAATGACCTTGTTTTAGCGTTTGTCTTGTTGATAAGAATCTTGATAAATATGACGAAAGTTGTAATATATAACGTGGTATATATGTCACAATTGATCAATTAAATTAAAGTTTTACTAAGCTCGGTGACCATTTTTTTGATTTCTCAATTTAATCATATCCAAATTTCATTGAAATCAGTTTGACCGTGAAAGCAGGACAGACAGACATACACACAGAGAGAGTTCTTCTTCTTCGAGTGCCGCTCCTACAGGAGATTGGTCGTCACCTCGGCGAAATGTGTCCTGTCCTGAGCCAAACGGAATAGCTCTTCGACACTTGCGATATTCGTCCATTCACTGATGTTGCGGAGCCAAGACTTTCTTCTTCTTCCAGCTCGTTCCTTTCCACAAACTGTCCCCATCATAATGAGCTGGAGCAGCTGGTAACGCTTATTTCGCAGCACGTGGCCCAGGTATGCCACTTTCCTCTGATTGATGATGGACAAAAGTTCACGATTTCTCCCGAGAAGCTGAAGCACTCGAGCATTTGACACTCTTTTGGTCCAGCTAATGCGGAGTATTCTACGGTAGCACCACATTCCAAATGCTTTAATTGCACAGACGGAGTCACTCTAACATCTATATAAATAAATAAAATTGGAGTGTCTGTTTGTAATATTAAAATAACAGCTTTTAACTACTTTACATATACTTTTGTACATATACCAAAAATGTAGTTAAAATTTTTTTGTCTGACTATCTGTCTGTTTCTTCGATTTTGCATGACTTTCACTGGCAGGTAGCTGATGATCCAGGGAGTAGCTTAGGCTACTTTTTTAGACTAACTTTGTCCCGCGGCGTTACTCGCGGTACAACAATACCCGCGGGTAACACCGCGGGGTTCAGCTAGTTTATAATATAAGTATAGATAATAAGAGTTAAATATAAAAACTTGAAACAACTTATCTAGTACATGCAAACGAAATCTGTTGTCGCAATAGTGTCATCAGTGCACAAACGGACAGACGGTTGTGTAAATATAAATGGCGATTTTACACAGCATAACGTGAGAAATATATTTTGTAAGAAGAGATAGATTCTGTATGTTGAGTATATGATAATGTTGACATTTAAAATCATATTTTTGGCTTGCTGTTTCGTATATATTTAATGTACTCTGTAGACATCAGGTCCACTACCTACTGGACACGCCTAAACGGCATGAAAATTATAAACGTGATGACTCATTTATTGTCGTATCAAATTTTTAGTAAAGTGACCGAAACTGCTTTTGTCTTAAATACGACAATGGCGATGTTAAGTGTTATTTTCCAGCGGTAGGAGGCGCAACAGCGACCCTCCCCGGGGGTGACTATGATTACCCCGGGATGTACCTCAGTCATGAGGATTGGCAGGAGGGTTTCCAGAAGCCACTGATGCGTTCCTGGAGCTCTTCCCTACTGCAGAGGTTGGCCGCCGCGGGGTTTAGTAGGTAGACAGATTTATCGGGAGTCCCACGCACGCCCTTCGTGTCCCTCCCTCCCCACGAAGGGTATGGTACACAAGGCATTCCCCACATAAAAAGGGTATTATGTATATAATTTTCACGAAAAACTAAGCATTAAAATCAGCACATGACCTGCAATCTGTCTCCGCATTCCAGGCTATACATATATTCATTGATGATTAAGGAAATAATACCTGTTTTCCTGACTCAAAATTTTTTTCTTTGATCAAAGATCATAAATAAGCTTAGTTACAGATGTAAAGCTTAAAATTATATTTGGAACAATGTTTATCTTTGTGACTCGTTAACATGTTTTTATTAGTTTTACTTTGCGTGTTTGTCAGTGTGTTTTTAGTTTCTTTTACTATATTTATTTATTTCGTATGCGTTTAGCCCCTCTGGAATTATAAACATTTATCCTTTTTTTAGATTTTTTTTCTGCTTACTCTAAGACAATTCCGGAATTACAATACCTGAAAAATAAATTGGAAACCTGAAATGATCAACCTCGTCACACTTTGGAGAGCCTGTTAAGTTATCGGTCCCGTTTATTCTTCTTCTTTGATGAAATGGCAACCAGCCGGATCTATCGGATCAGCTATTTCTGCCAATGTCAAGTATTTTATAGTCTTTAAATCATAAGTCTTTAAGTCTTCGTCGTGATGAAATTAATGTTAAAAAATATATAAAATATGGATGAGATAAAACGGGGACCGTCTTTCGAAAAAACAAAAAGCGATCTCCGTCCCGTTTATTATAAACATGTATGGTAATCATTATTGGGATGTCAGTGCAATTAAATATACTGACAGCTAGTTCAACCTTCGCCAGTTCGCCCTTAGGTATATAAAACATACTGATTGAAACAACCGATTGAAACAGTCCGAGAGAGAACCGACCGCAAGTAATATTGGGAATAATAAAGCTTTTAAACGATCACGCGATTATTAATTCTGGATGGGATTCATGTAGTCTGCCTCGGTGGCGCAGTGGTAGCGTACGCGACTGCTGTTCTTGAGGTCTCGGGTTCGATTCCCGGGTCGGACCAAATGTTTGTATGATCTGCAAATATTTGTTTCGGAGTTTGGGTGTTTTCTATGTATAATATGTATGTATTTACAAAAAAAAAAAATATATAAGTATTCGTATCAGTTGTCTAGTACCCATAATACAAGCTCTGCTTAGTTTGGGACTAGATGGCGTTGTGTGTTAGATGTCCGAAATATTTATTTATTTATTCGAATTTGCACGACTACTGGTTTAGGAGTCAGGGTTACAATCTACTAGACTAATAGGCCCACAATCAGTAATATATGCTTGCAAAAAGTAAACTCTAACTAGCTCGACAGTCCGTCTTGAAGCTCCGGAAAGCTCCAACTGCGGCTCCTAGCAGCACTGACCTTACAGTATAGGATATACTCGCCTAGAATAATAAAACACTGCCATCTGTTTTTGCTTACACACATCGCGGCAAGTGCATTGACACAGGGCCTGCTCACCCACTAACACACTTTCTGTCACCCTCACTCTTACGCCAAACGGTATATCTGTCTCGCACCATCGTGCAACTTTTTACCCGACACTTCTCCCGCCATAAAAGTTGAGGACTCATTTCAAAACGACAGCTACTTAGCAAGCGGTAATGCACTAGAAATTAATAAAAATGTATTTTACAAGTAACTTTAAGCTCATGTTATACTATAATTATTTAATTAATTTAAATGTAAATTAAAATATGAAAAATAACTTCACGGAACATTCAAATATCGTTGTGAGGTTTGAATACTACAGGGAGTGTATGACATACATTCTATATCTATACTATTAAGTAATCTAAATCTATACTTTTTTATTATATAATTTATATTATTATTTAAAGAGGTAAAGTTTTTGCATTTGTGAGTTTATTTTTACAGACAAATCTACTACCTATTGGTAACACTGACTCGAGCATTTACTACTAACTGACATTTTCTACTATTTTAGTAAAAATTCTATGTCAGTCATCAGAATCAATCATTGTTGTAAGGGTAGGTAGGCATTAAAAGCCACCTTTTAGCCAGTAAAGCAGTCATAATTATAACACTTTTTGCCAGTTTGACTGACAAGAAGTAATCTTGGTAATTAGTATCTGTTCTGCATTCTTGTATAATATATGTATATTTTTATACATTTATTATACCTAGTTTAACCGGTAGGGTCAATCTTCGCGTTTCGAAAGCAGACATAACAAGAATTCCATCGTACTTTCTTCAGATAAAAGTGAAATTGTTACTAAAAGTAAAAATGGCCGGGTACAGTCGACAGCCGAATGTTTTTTCACGATAATATCTATTATATACTGGATACTATTTCTTATTGATTTATTCAACTTTTACTCTCGGAAATTGATTTTACACTTAAAATAGATTGAGCGAAAAGAACATTGATATAAAACAATGCCACAGTACTTGAATTCTTGAAAGGCTTGCACATCGATATTACGTACACTCTTAACAGTAATACAAAAAAAGCATTAACCTAGAATTGTCAAATTAACTCACAAACGGTGATAATATCGTCGTTTTAAATCACACAAAAACACATAATAAAAGTTTAAGGTTTTCTTGTTTAAATTTGCTGAAAAAGAAAAGTTTTGACAATTTAAGTTTCAACAACGGGTAAATGAGATTTGAATCTTAATTATATGCAAAACAGTGTTTATTACAGTACTTTATCTTGCTAGCAATTTGAACTATTATAATGACTTACTTTAGAAATATTCCCACCCTACTACCATATCTATTTCGAATATATACTACTTTAACATCGTAAGTTTCTAGCTAATGAAATTTAACCTTTAAACTGAGGTGATAAAGTTGATAACATGCACAGTTAATCTTTTAGAAAGGAGACCGTGCGAATGATTACTGTTTTGACAATTCCATGCGTGTAATTAACCGCTGCAGCTATTCACACAGACCACATTTAAAGCAAAAAAAATACAAGCAATTTTAATTCATATCATGATGAAGTTATGTCTGAAAGTTGCTTACCTTTTTATGTCAATCAAAATAATTTCTGAGGTGTATTGTTACGGAAGTTATTTTGAAATGGGAAATGCAATTCGTTTGTAGAACATTAGAGACGCTCTTATTTTATTAGTTACGTAAAGAATAATGAAGCTGAACAATTGTATAGAAATGTTAGCAGTAAATTCATAATAAAATACATTAAGTGAATATGTAAATATTATACGACCATTAAAATGTCTGTGAGTACAGTCAGATAATGAAATTTGATAATACTGCATTAAATTATTTACCAAAACTACTTAACTAGAAAGGAAATTGTTAAATAAACATAAGTTATAAATTTACTCAACAATTACACGTTCAACATCAAATACAAAGTGTTTAATTTGCTACTGTATCACTTTAGAAAAAGTTCTTTGAAGAGATAGTTACTATATAGATATAAACAAACAGTTTCCAGTACGAGCAGCAGGTCGAGAGTAATTGTTTTTAAGAATGGATGACGTCAGCCTCGCCGACGTCACCGGTTATCTCATTAGTGGCACTCATGATTTAAAGCAATAGAAATCGCTCTCAATCAATTCATTATTACACGTTGGTAGATAGGGTTTATTTGCACAACCAAAGACAATATAGAATTCCAAATAGTTTATTAAATTAATGAAGCTACAGTTAAAATCATAGATCGGCACAACTTGGTCAACGTGAATTATGTGAAAACACCAAAATCCACTGCCCGTCCGTGCCAATCTATAACTTCCAGTTTCCAAAATGCGTAGGGCCTTATGAGAAGAATACTGGCAAAGAAACTCATGGCCACTCTTTTAAAGTTACGTCTTAACTTATTAGTTACAAACGTTTAATAGTTATTTTACAACAATTAAGAAGTCTAAGTACTTAACTTATTTACAGCTCATCCTTCCTCGTACTATTGTAAAGTTTATTTTTCTCAGGAAAACAGTCAAAAATTTTCATAATCCTAAACAGACTTTAGATCAAGCAAATCCTAAGCAGGTAGTCCGACTTAGACAGTAAAAATTAGAGTCACTCATCCGGTTTATTTGCTTCAAATTTTTGTCATTGCTACCAATGGTGTCCGTGTAAAATAAAGAAGAAACAAAAAACTTCATTACTATTCACTATAAGAATCACCTACTTTTCAGCACCTAATATTGATATATAAACCGGAGCATACGCTATACGTCCTGTGATCGAACCAATGACCCAATAAAAAGAGTGTCATATACAATCATTATTCTTCAATCGTGCTTACGACTGTACATACTGTGTCAGTGAAACTGTCAGGTATGTTGGTCAGGGAGTGCGTTATACTTAGTTACGCGGTATGTGTGTTTGTTTGAAGATAATGAAATTAGATGAGGTTAAGGAGCTCACGAATATGCATGAAATGATTGTACTTGAGGTTTCAATGTCATTGTTCTTTTTAAGACCCACTAACACAACTTTGTTTGGGTTGAAGGTATGGAAAAGCTCTGAAATTTAAATACTAGCTTTTACCGTGCTGTGTTTCACCGAGTGAGTGAGGCCCATACTCCAACCTCTCCCCACATCCCTTTCCCCATGCCCCAAAGGTCGGCAATGCACTTTTGACGCTTCTGGTGTTGCGGGTGTCATGGGCGGCGGTAATCGCTTACCATAGGTGATACGTCTGCTCGTTTGCCCCTATATCATAAAAAAAAACCCGCTGCTCAGCCCGTGTGTGTGTCGGTAATCCCGGTAAAAGTATCTTGTATCTTTCCTCAATTGTCAAAGTTTCTACATGCCATATTTCATTGAAATTGGTGTAGCGGTTTAGCAGTGAAAGCGTAACAAACAGATAGTAACTTTCGAATTTATAAAAATAAATAAAGTATGGATTGGTCATTTTCGTACCCAAGCAAAATTTAATACTCAGTTCTAGTTCTAATAAAGATGGTTATTCCTACATATTACGAGATTAATTTAAGACCTTTTTCACAATAGAAACATCAGATAAATCTTTAACAGAGATAGTATTAACATTTCAACGCGAATCGTGTGAAAAGCAAAATATATATATAACGGTAGTTTTGTCTTACAGTGATGATTTAGATAGGCCATAACTATTCTTTGTGAGTTTTTTTTATGTTATAGGCGGGCAAACGAGCAGACGTATCGTCTGTTAATATATTTTTAAATTATTTTTATCATTTATTACTATCACGCTAATTTTACGTGACTAGCTTCATTTTAATGGAACGCCCAATTTTTACTTTTAATTTATCCTATGTATGGTTTGGTACAAGAGTTCCCTACATCTAATATGTTTTAGTTTTAATTTGTTACTTCCAAAACTTGTATTGTTTTTATTTTAAATTCTATCTTAACTATGTAACTATATAAAATTTATGTATAAATCCTAACTAATATTATAAATGCGAAAGTAACTCTGTCTGTCTGTCTGTCTGTCTGTCTGCTACTCTTTCACGCCAAAACTACTGAACGGATTTGAATGAAATTTGGTATACAGATATTCTAGACCCCGAGATAAAACATAGGCTACTTTTTATCGCGAAAAAGGGGTTGTAAGGGGTTAAAAGGGGTGGGGGGGAAGTTGTATGGGATTTCATAATTTTTAAAGATAAAACCATGAAACTTTATATTTAAGCACTTGATAAAAAATAATAAAACATTTGTTCTAGCGTTTTTGAAATTTCGACCTGTGAGGGGATGAAATAGGGGTTGAAAGTTTGTATGAAGTTCGTCATTCTTGAAGATACCTTACATTTTATATTTAGGCATTTAGGCACTAAATAATAAACAAAAAATCGTTTGTTCTAGCATTTTAAAATTTACACCAGCGTGGGGGTGAAATAGGGGTTGCATGTGGGTGTTCGTCATTTTTGGAGATAAAACCATGTAACTTGGTACATAGGTCTCTTAGGATGTGCAAAGTTTTTATATAAGTAGGTACCAAAGGAATTCCAGAAATTGTAACTTTTGTTTTGTATCAATAAAAAAATCGACTTTTGAAGTTACGAATACTTATTCATCGCCGCCGCCTGCCGTCGGTCATCGGTCATCGTCGCGCACATTCGCCGAAGTGGGGCGAGCGTGGGGGGCGGTCGTGTGGTGGGGTAGCACACGGCACGAATCTAACTATGCCTACCCGAACGGGCAGACACGTGAGGGCAGACGTCGTTGCCGGACGCATGCGATTAGAGAAATTTGCGCTACAGAGAAATTCATTTTGCAATAGAGTAAAAATATTTGATTGCTTCGCATAATTTTTTTAGTTCCTATTTTTATTAGTAAGGTCCTAAAAATTAATTTTGTACATACTTAATATTTCGGGATATTTTAGTTCATAGTTCATTTTAATTCATAGTAGGTAAGATTGTTTTCGTTACGTTAAAATAATACGATTAAGTTTAATTTTTTTAAGTACCTTAGTATTTTTTATTAGTTAGGTCCTGTAAATTAATTTTGTACATACTTAATATTTCGGGATAATATTTAGTTCATTTTATTTCATAGTAGGTATGATTGTTTTCGTTACGTTAAAAAAATACGATTAAGTTTTATTTTTTTAAGTACCTCAGTATTTTTTATTAGTTAGGTCCTGTAAATTAATTTTGTACATACATAATATTTCGGGATATTTTAGTTCATAGTTAATACAAGGTAATATAATTTCCGTTACTTGAAAAAAAAAGATTTGCTTTTAATTCCTTTTTTTTAATTAATCTAATTATAAGTCGTAGTAGGTATAAAACTACTTTTACTACGTAGCTACTTAGTAAAGATTTTTTATGATAGTAAATCTCAATCTGTACATCTGTTTTGGTTAGATTCATTTTATTTTTGTACGATGCCTCGCAAACGAAAGTCCAATTTAGCTAATAGCTCTAGCAGAGCTTGAGCTACTAAACTTGCTAGATCACTGGAATCGGAAGAGGATTCACAGATCCGTCGGACTTTAGATGCTGAGCGTCACGCAGCTCAAAGAGCTGCTGAAACTTTTGAGCAAACGCAGACCCGTCGTAATTTAGACGCTGATCGTCATGCTACACAAAGAGCTGCAGAAACCTCTCAGCAGACCCAAGATCGCCAAATTTTAGATGCTGAGCGTCACACAGCACAAAGAGCTGCGGAGACATCTCAGCAGACCCAAGCTCGCCAAGTATTAGATGCCGAGCGTCACACGGCTCAAAGAGCTGCAGAGACCTCACAGTAGACCCAAGCTCGCCAAGTCTTGGATGCCGAGCGTCACACGGCTCAAAGAGCTGCAGAGACATCTCAGCAGACCCAAGCTCGCCAAATCTTAGATGCTGAGCGTCAAGCTTCGTACATAGCCGTAGAAACCTCCGAAGAAACACGTAGACGACGTTTAATTAATTCCGAGCGGCAAGCAGAAGGAGACGTACTTTTACTATGAATACGTGGGAGGCATTTGCCGATGCTGCTTTCGATTATGATCCGTTAATTGATTACTTTAATCACCGATTAGTCCTCATAGGTAGAATGACCAATAAATGCAGACACTGTAAGGCATTCAAGTGGAAGGAAGAGACTCCAGGTATGTGCTGTTCTGGAGGCAAAGTATCATTACCAGCGCTTGGTGACCCCCCCGAACCACTCATATCCTTACTTCTATATGACTGCAATGAATCTCGACGATTTTTAAACAGAATGAGAAAGTACAACTCTTGCTTTCAAATGACATCATTTGGTGTGGGTAATGAGGTCATCATGCCTGGATTTTCACCTACATTTACAGTACAAGGGCAAGTTTATCATAGGATTGGCTCTTTGCTTCCCACAAATAATGATCAACCAAAATTTCTACAGATTTATTTTATGGGAGACGAAAGCAGCGAAGTTGACCGCAGATGTCAAAATATTGAAGGAGTTGAGAGGGACATTGTTTTAAAAATTCAAAGAATGTTGCATGAACATAATAATCTCATTAAAACTTGAAAGCGTCTATATTATGGGTGCATGTAAAAAAGTTTTGTCTAACTAAAAACATGCGAGTACAACTACATAATGATACGCAATCGGGGCAATATGCAGCTGCTCTATTGAAAATTGGTGAAGGTCGAATGACTACGGACGCTAACGGCATGATCACGTTAAATCAAGAATTTTGTAATGCTGTCCACAACTTGGAAGATCTTAAAAACAACGTATATCCCGGTTTGGAATATAACATGAGGAATAGAGAGTGGTTGTGTGAAAGGGCTATATTAGCACCGACCAATGAAATCGTGGGACAGATAAATGAACGAATGATGTCGGATGTGCAAGGCGATGTTGTCGAATATTTATCAGTAGATATTATCATGGACAGTGAGCAGGTGACATCTTATCCTACAGAGTTTCTTAACTCTTTAGAGCTATCAGGAGTGCCGTCTCATAAGCTGAGACTGAAAGTTGGGGTTCCAGTTTTGTTAATGAGAAACCTCGAAGCACCGAGACTATGCAACGGAACTCGATTGCAAATTACGCAGCTAGGACGCAATATTATTAGAGCAATTATAATGACAGGAATAGCTAAAGATGAAGAAGTTTTGATTCCTCGCATACCCATGATCCCTACAGATTTACCTTTTCAGTTCAAAAGAATCCAGTTTCCCCTCAAACCAGCCTTCGCAATGACCATTAACAAAGCGCAAGGCCAAACACTGAAAGTGGCGGGTGTAAATTTAGAAAAGAACTGTTTTTCGCATGGGCAACTCTACGTGGCCTGCTCACGTGTACCAAATCCCAAAAATCTCCACATTTTATCTAACAACAATAAAACAGCAAACGTTGTGTATAAAAATGTTTTAAATTAGTTTTTTTAAAATATTTTTGTACACAACGTGACGCTGGCCCCAGTAAGTGTCTCTTGGACATTTATAAGAGAACAATAAATTTTTATTTTTTAAATATACCTACTAATGATTCAAAAATACACCCAAAGATACTATTCCACGCGGACGAAGTCGCGGGTAACAGCTAGTATTCTATTAGCTAGAACCTCTGTCCTTCTGAAAGTGACAGTCAGACAGACAGACAGTTCTTCTGAATGTGCTAATTTCTGTTGTAGCTTCACTAAGCAAAGCAAAAATCGAAATTATCTTTTTTAGTAAATCTTTAGAACGTCGTTTGATTTGACGAAAAGCTATTTTTAGTTTGATTTGTGTGGCAAGATTTTAGAACAACTGAATTAGCACCAATGAATGATGTAAAATCTGGTCTTGGTTGCCGCGACACAAGGCTATAGTAATCAAATATAGCTCACTTAGGACCCATAATATTTTATCCGTGATGCTTCCCGGTTTAAACCGTTTAAAAAAGGTGTCTGCCTATTTTGACTTCATTTTGTCTCCCGCTTTGCTAAGGAGGGAAGTGGACTTCTCATATTTCCGAATCCTCCTGTTTTTTCTTCTGATTAATTTCGTTGCGGGTTCCAAGTCAGTTAATTTTTTCTTGGGACTTCCCGAGTGTCATTACTCGGTGTGTTCGTAGGTCACTGCTGTTGATCCTGGTGTACAGAAGTTACAATGGTGGGCGTGTGGGCGGGATTAGTCCAAAAAAAAACACAGATGGAACGCGGTTTAGCGGATTTTTTAAGTGTCTTTGTGACAGCCGGAGTTTGTCTACAAAACCATTTAAAATATACACATATAAATGGTAGATCATATACCTATACCACATTCACTCTGATATAATGTTCTAGAGCAAAACAAAGTATTAACAAACAATTTACAAGTTTAAAACGACCTTGCTTCATATAATACTTTCTACAATGCATTTGGGTTACCGTGACTGTTATGAAATGAACTCAGATTATTCAACTAGTACACTTATTATCCGTCTTGCTTAATGTATAAGATACCCAATAAGTGATATGATTGTATTTACTACTTCACGTTCTAATATAAAACTGCTAACAATTATGATGTGAGAAACAGAATACTACTCGTACTTGTATTGTGTTTTTGATCACAACTTGCATTATGTTTTAACCGACTTCAAAAAATGGAGGAGGTTCTCAATTCGACCGTATATATTTTTTTTTACTTTTTTTTTGTGTTCGCGGATAACTTTGTCGTTTATGAACCGATTTTGATGATTCTTTTTTTAATGGAAAGGAGATGTCCCAACGGTGGTACGTGATAAGGACATTAATATCTGATGATGGCATCCAAGAGAAATCGAGTCGAACCTTGAAGTCGGTTTTATTTTTGTTAAAGTTGTACTTGTTAAGATACACTTCTGAAACCAATAGTAGTTCAGCTTGTCTATTCACTGGACACACAAGACAAGACACACTCTTTTACTGTTTTAAACAAACTTATGTCAAGCGGTATTTGTAAATAAGATTGCATGCGATTGCATGCCATTAATTAAGCAGTTCCTGGTTTGAAGTTAGGATAAACTATTTCTATTTGAGTACTTATGTGTAATAGGTTCTCAATGCCAAGACAATGTGAAGATAGTTAAATATGAATATACTCCTTTTTGGGGTTCTGTAGTTCACAAGTCGGACTTATAGTTTCGTCATGTCCGTCCGTCCTCGCCTTACCCCCTAAACGGTTAGTGCTAGAAAGATGAAACCTTGCATAGAAATGTGTACTTACTACGTCGAGACAGAGTTAAAATAAAATCACCAAAAAATTTCTTTTTTGGAGTACATCCCCTACATGTAAAGTGGGGATAATTTCCTTTTTTTCGCGTGTACCCCATAGTTTGGGATATCACAAGAAAGGTCTTTTATAAACATTGAGAGGTTGCTAAGGCTATTTTTTTAATAAGGTAGCTGCTTGCGAAAAATTTCACTTTAAAGCATATTTTTTCTTGAAGTAGGGCCGAAAAATAAAAAAAATTAAGATGGTAGGCCACATGTGATTAATTTTGAAGGAAAACTGTAACAAATTAGATAACTTTATTAGTTCAGGAGTTATTAGGCCTAACGTATAACATTTCCCAGGTGCCATTATGAGTGACCACGGAACCCTATTCTATGCGTCTTCTCAGAATTTGTTTTTTTTTGTTTACAGATTTAAGTCAAGATGAGCAAATAGATTCATCGAGGATAAAAAGAGAAGGTGTCCCCGAAAATAGGGGTGAGTTTACTTTTCTATACTAAATATGTTCACAATTTTTCTGTATAAAAATGCTTGTTTGAATCTCTTTTATGCCAGTACTAAGGATTTGACAAGTAAACCTATTTGTATATCTATAACTACAATCTATTCTTTTTTAACTCTTTCTTCTTAATATAACAAACAAGTAATTGTATATTTGAAGAGGTTTATGATGATAAAAAGAAATTAAGAAACAAAATATTTTTACTTAAAATAAATTATTCATCAAAAGCCTCATTTGTTTTAATAAGCTGTACAAAATTAGTGCTAACTGTATGATCAATATCTCGTAGTATCTATTCTATTTATATTGCATTATTAATTGTATGTTTTTTTCTTTTCTTTCATCTAATCCTGTTGGTCGTGGAACAACTCAAATGGACTTTGTAAAATATAACGCACCTCCAACGACATCCCACCCGATCGACGTTAACATTGACTGTGACTGCAGACTTGACCGTCCTCCTTGTAAACCAGCAGAGGAATGACTATAATACGAAGATCGGCAGGTACCACAGTGTGAAACCCCTAATTGGCCTATTGACATCAACGGCGCGAACGTTCATCCAGGACGGTGTGACCACTGAGTTTGCCACTCAGATTCTTGGCACCACGTTGGATAATGGACGCATTTACGCACAACTCCTTACTAAATCTTCACTTGTTCTTTACAATAAGCCTACAAATGTTGAAGACACTGTTCTTGTCAAACCCACTCGTATACACTCAGCTTTCGATGGCGAGTGGAACGTTAAGCAAGATTTAGGCTTCATTGATGAAAATGAAAAGTTTATTCTAAAGAACACTGACTATCTGGCTCCGAGTAGTAAAATGGACATTGTTTACGGCAGCAAACCAGCTCAAGATATACTTAAATATTGGGATTCTCCATCTGTGCCTGAAGGTCAATTTGAAAATATTATTCTTGAAGAGCCTACAGCTCGTAGGGTACAGCCCATTAAAGAAATACCTAGGTATGTTCAAAATGAAGCCTTTAACTTCCTTGACGGTCCACAACTCGAGTCTGAGAAAACAAAAGAGGTTATAATAGAACCATCAATTGTAAACAATGTAAATACATATAATAGACAAAGCAAAGCTTACGAATCAGGTAATGAATCCGTTAATTCAGAATCACGACCTTCCAATAATGTTATAGATGAAACGAATATTGTTAAGGTTAAACCTAATTACGACTTACCGACGTTCACTATCAAGAACGAATTTTCACCCATATTTTATTATATAGATAATGTTGAGTCACGAAGAGTTCAAACACCTGTAGAACAGCAGACCAAAACACCTAAAAAGTTGTTTGGTCAGAAGAGTGAACCTAGGCCTAAGAAAACTTTTACTTATGCAGGTTTTGCTGACTTCACGACCGTTGTAGGTGATACAGTTATTATATTTACGCCTAACACTGAAACTAATAGGTTACAAAACTCGGATGAAGTTAATGTATTTCCTTCGGCTAAGCGGGTTGATAAACTTGCTACTAAAATAACCTTCCTTGCATCTGATATTCCCGTGCCTACATCAACATTAAAAAATCATGAAGCCCCATTACCTACAACTTTAGCAGTTCCAGACGGAGATAAAAGGTCCGAAAAAGCTCTATTTAATGATGAAGAAAGTCTCAAAAAGGTGATGTATGAAGTTGACAATAAAGTCCCAGATGCTATAAGTGTTCAGTATAATAACGGTTTCGATATAAATGTAGATGTTATCCAGCCTTCTGAATCTCCTGTGTCTAGCACAGAAAGTACTCGCACTCCCGAAGATTTGGGTGTATTACCTATTCAGGATTATAGTTCACACGCAACGGAGCCACTAGCTTCATTATCACCCACATCTACTATACAAGAAGTACTTCAAGAATCAGCAGTTACAGAACAAGATATGATTGACTCCTTTACAAACTCTGAAGAGGAATCTGAAAACACAGCGGCAGAAGTAACGGAACGAAGTGAAGAAGACAATGAAGAAGACGTTACTACTGAGATTCCCAAAGATGTCATGACTACTACTGAAAGTGGACATAGTGAAGAGTCTTTCGAAGACTTTGAAACCACCACTGAATCAAAATTCAGACCAATACTATCTCAAGAAGACACTGATGATAACAACCAAGAGGAAGTAGTTTGTACCGAGGGTATTGAAACACAATCTACCATGACAACGGCTTATAAAACTTTAACTTACTTGACAACTTATTTCATTCCTTTAGAAAGCACAGAAACAAGTACATCAATAAAATCTGACGTTGTTGTTGAAAGTAATGTTGGCTACTTAACAAACGTTGTATGCAGAACAAATCTTAACATTGAACCTACAGCTGTAGTAAATGTTGATGTAAATTATTCTGTACAGACGCGAGTAAAGGCTGACGAAACTGTAACGAAAACTTCTTCTAGTGAATCATCTGTAGAAAGTAAGTTACATATGGAAGTGCCTCAAACCACACAACCAGATGAAGTGGTAACTACTACTGAAACAGAAGAAAAAAATAATGCAAGTCATGCACAAGAAGAAGCTGAAGAGGTGGTTGAACAAAACGAGCCTGAAACTACATCAACAACCACGACAACCACTACTGAAAGAATAGAGGTTTCTATTAGTACTGAACAAACAACAGTTCCAACAGAAAAAGCTACTTCACCTGCTCCAGTAACTGAAGAGATTGAAGACCATGAAAACGAAATTGACGTTATTTATAAAACATTATATACTACTTACACCTACTTTACTACATTCTTTGGGGATCAAACTTCAAGTGTGGCTAGCCACAAGTCAGTAGTGACAAATATCATTACGTCAACAATCGATCTCTCCAAATTAGATCCGTCTTTGTTGGGAGCTTTTAATGAGGATGAGATTGCACCAACTAGTGTAGGTATAGGGCGTCCAACAGAATTGTTGTATAGAAACAGTATTATCGATCTTGTTAAGAATAAAGAAGTGATTGAATCGGTAGAGGTTGATAATATTTATAGTTCTCAAACTCCCACTCCATCATTAGGTGACGATATTGTGGCAAGCATTAAACCAGATGCAGTGAAGACATATTACACAACTTATACATTCTTTACTACAATTTATGTTGGTACTGATGCTAATGTATGCAGTCGGAATGAAGTATACACCAATTACGTTGGACCTGATGAATTGATACCCACAAAAGCTAATCCATTGGCCGTGACTAATACAAGGGCTCAATTTGATTTTAGAAACTGTAAACAGGTTAAGATGGCACGACCTGTCAATCAAGAGGAAAATACATCTATGGAGTCAAGCGTAAGTGAAAAGCAAGATGTTGTGAAACCTCTTGAAGATTCCAAGAGTGATATTTCTCCGCAGCCAACCCCATTAGAAGTAGACATGCTATTCAGTGTTGAATCCAATCCTTTAGAATCCGAAAACTCTTTTGTAACAGATGTAAAGTCCTCGTCCTCTAAAGGAGAAAGAAAGATTCTGGATAATAACAATATAATATTAGATGATCAGGTTAGCTCAGAAAGTAACATTGAAGAAATTCTTCCATCACCTACTCTTTTGCTACAGACAAGTTATACCACATTTACATATTTTACAACTATGTACATTGGAAAAGACTCAAGTAAAGTCAAGTCTCGCTTGGAAACTATTACAAATGTCGTTACTGAAACAATAATGCCAAATAGAGAACCCGAGGAAGAAAGTAACTTACCGATCACATACTACACGACATTTACTTATTGGACTACACTTTACAAGGATAAATCAACTACCATTACAAGTCGGGAAGAAATTGTTTCAAATGTTGTGACCCCCGTTCCTCAGGTTGTTGCTACTGTTAGCCCTATTGATACTACTCCTATCGATATTGATAATGTATTGCCCCCCAAAGATATAGAATTGGAATTGAAACCCTCCCTGGTTACTGAAAATGTGGACCAAGATGATGGCAAAGCGACTTTCTATACGACTTACACATATTTTACTACTTTCTACACAGGGAATACATCTCAGATTAGAAGTAGTTTGCAGACAGTGACAAGCGTGGCAAGTATAGCTGATGATTCAAAACTTATCGAAGACAACCAAATAGGTAGGAAAGTTCCAGTTGGACCTGCAGATCAGAATCTTATCCAAGATGGTAAAGAAAAACAATATATTTCTCCAACAATAGTAAAAGAGGAAATTATTCCAACTCAATTACCTGATCCTATTTCTGGGCCATCCACTTTACTTTTAGGTACATACATTGATAACTTATTTGCTGAAGTAAAACCAGAGGAAAAACCTGCTACCCCCGCTCCTGAGAGTGAGAAAAAGATAATTTTCTCTCAAGTAGCTGTTATATCTGGTGACTCAACAATAGTTACAAGTGACAATAAAACACTGCCTTCTGACACCACTAGTACCAGTTCGAAACCCATAACTACTACCGAAGGTTCGGTTATTAGTCCTACACCTCAAGTTATTGAGAGTTCAGTTGGAGAACCTGAAATCACAACTGAAGGCGCACATGAATCAGAAGAAGAGGAAGAAGATAATTCAAATACTAGGAAGAAATCCCGATTGACATTTACACCGAAAAAACCATCGACTACACCCGTGATCATTCCATTTGCATCTCGTAATAGACCAACTTTTATTCCAAAACGTGTCCCATTGGCAAGCGGAGCAACTACTATTACTCGTGCAGATTTTACACCCCCTGTTATAACTGCTACACCTAGCTTAAAGTCGGTAAAATCTTCGGGTTTCAGTGGTAATAGAAAAGTATCATCTTTCTCTGGTTCTGCTAGTGCTGGTAAGCGATTCCCTGGTCGAAGTAGTGTAGGAAATCCAAGCGGTAATATTCCATCAGCGTCAAGATCTGGTGGATTTGGTCAAAGGGCTAGTATTCAACCTACATCTAGGAGGACAGGATTTAGATCAAGCTCAGTAAGGGGCAGTAGTTTGGACTATATTAGTAGATCCGCTGTACCAAGGGTTAGGCCTACTGCTTCTAGCAGGCTACCTCCTGGTAGAAATATAAGACCATCTGCGTCCATAACATATCCACCTCAAGATCAGAATGATGAAACATTAGCTACTCAGCAAGAAGAAAATGTCACTGAAGCGCTTGAAGAGATTACCGAGGCGCCAGTCAGAACTACTAATAACCCACTCTTAAGGTTCAGACGGCCACCTATTGCTAGACAACCAGGAACTGCAATTACTCCTAGGTCAACTACATCTTCATCACGACGTAGTGCAGTTACTCCCAGAGGCAGGCTCACAACTACAACCAAACGTTCTACTACAAGATCTACTCCTAATCCACTTCTATCATTACGTAGGCAACGACCAAATGCACTGTTTCCTAGAAGAAACTTGTTTAGACAACCTGAACCGGAAGTTGAAGAAGAAATTAAAGAAGAGGAACAGAAGGTCGAAGAAAGTGAAGAGTTATTAGATGAAGAGGAATTCGATGAAGACAATGACTATGATTCATCTGATAGAAAGGAAAGACAAGTACCTACACCGTCCACTACGACTCCTAAGAAAAATATAGTGCAAATAAGACCGTTTGCTTTTAGAAGGCGTACGAAACGTCAAATTGATTACGGTAATAGAAAATATTCGAATTTCCGTAGACCAGGCACGAAAAGCACTACTCGCAGACCCGAACCAGAAACTGAGCCGCCAACAACTGTAAAACAGAGGTCTAGTCGTTACAATAACCGTGCTAACTCAAGAAGTACTACAGTGTCGTCACCTAAATCAGCTGCGAGACAACCTTTTATTGTCCGTGGAGAATCGAGGACTACAACGACTACAAGTTCGCCAGCCTACAGAAGAAGACCATCGTCTAGAACTACCACTACTGCTTCTCGTCCAAAACCTCCGAGACTTAATAAAAGCTCATCAGGCACTAGGTCCAGTACATCCCGTAGTTCTAACTCAGCAAGATCGTCGCGCCCTCGCACTACAACAAGTAGGGCATCTAGTAGACAGAGAAACTCCTTCGAAAACTTGAGTGGAGAACGTTACAACTATAAAAATATTTTAGACGATGGTAAGATTACTGTAACGCATCAGATACCAACTGAAATAACAGTACCAATAGTAAATGGAAAAATTACTGAATACAAAAACTTATTATCTGCAACACCTAGCTTAGAGACGCTTTTAGAAAATCAAGTTTCAACTACTTTTGGACCTTTAGGTAATGCACAGTTAGTTTTGGCTGCAGAATCTACAGAACTTGCTGAGAATGGAGCTACTAAAATTATTAAATATCTCCTTCATGATACTCCAACGACCACTGTAATATTTACTCCTACTACCATCCGAGGTCGTAAAACATCTTTCTCCCATATTTTACCCAGCACTATTTATAATGTAGAACCTGTAACGCAAACTGTTGCTCCTGAGATTAACTCCAACGTTCCGCTAGCTAACTTATTACTTTCTCAATTATTACTTGGTGGACAACAGCCTGGTATTAACCCACTCCTTGCTTTACAAGGACAGGGCTTAATTCCACAACAGCCAGTAGTGCAAACACCAGTCACAGAATTGAAAACCCGAACAACTACTTATGTGACTACTGTTGTTGATGCTAGGGAAACAGTGTTACCTATAACGTTTAGGGGAAAAGCTATTTTGACTACAATTGTTGATCCAACAACTAACGTAATTACTGCTACAGAATTTATCACTGATACAATCGTCACTACACCCACTGCTTTAGCACCTGCACCTCAATTGAACTCCTTATTGCTTCCTCTTCTTTTACAACAACAACAGCAGCAACAAGTTTCGTTGTCAACACCTAATCCTTTATTAGGTTTAGGTTTAGGTCAAGATTTGACTGGTTTAGGTGGTCTGAACAACTTTAATAATCTCGGTTTGACTCCTAATATTAACCAGCAACATAATTTGAACAACGATATCTTTAGTAATAGCCCCAAACCTAATATTCTTTCTGACTTAAGTAGTAATGAAGACTTTTCTGAAGACACTCAGTTTCCCGAAGAAGATGCCCCACCACCTCCACCTCCTACTCGTAAAAGTAAAAAACGTCCGAAACCCGTTCCTGCAGCTCCTCCCAAACAAACAAGTGTAGTGACACTATACGTGTCAGGAAAACACCCTGGCGAATTCAGTACAGTATTGTCGACAGTTGTGTCAGAAGATACACAAATAGTCAGGAAGCGTGAAGCTATATATTACGACAATGTTCAAGTTTTGCCATCCATGCTCCCTACAGTTGGAGAGCTTAGCGGGTCATTTACGGACAATAGTGCAGTCTTGGAATCTGATAATTATTTAAACAATGGCTCTCTTGAAAACCAAGTTGAAACGCAAAGTTTAGAGAGTATAGTGGGAGAAGTAAGTAGGCATATTAGGTATGATGCATCACCAACTTTCGTCGTGAAGGCAGCAAGCCCATCTGCGATTCGAGACTTAAGGCAAAGTTTAATTGATGACGTATCGTGAAAAAATGCAAATGGTTAGGTGTATAGTAATGGTTTAGTTATTTATTTTGAGTGTATCATAGTAAGTTAACTATGAAATAGTGCCTTATAGATTTAGTTTAGTTTTAAGGATGAAATACTCTTTTGTACTTGACTAGATATTAACATATATTCTAAGTTCACCAAAAATGTTATTTCCTATGTTACCATAATCGATGTGTTTGGGGAAAATTTGATGGGTAACGGTTACTCACTGCCTAAGAATAAGTCTAGATTATGAATATCATAATTACCTTTTAATACTCGTTTTTTCTTCGCTTACGACTGTACATTGCAAATACGACTTAAAATAAATAAAACAATAAATAATTCTAAAAAATATTTTGTTTATTTACTGATGTTCGATTCAAATACCTAAACCCATGATGAAATATTGAGATGATGTAAAATTCAGAAAACGAATTACAAACGATTACTTTGACATAAAAGGTAGACTGAAAACTCCATGAATCTGACTAAAGGTTGACTAAGACTGTATGACATATACCAGACTGCACCATTCGGCACCCCGAAGGTTCCCAATGACGGAAGATTCCAAACCCTCATCCTGGAACATTTTGCAATTGGAAGGTGAGTGTTTTGTTATTAAATAAATAATGATTTGCGTTATTGAACATTGTATACCCACAAAATTTGTAACTTACAAATACTATATCAAGCAGTAATTGTTAATAATGTAAATAAGTTCGTAATTGATTTGAAGTCTGTTGAATTTTAGAATAATGTTCAAAAACGATGACCATGTAGAGTAGTGGATTAGATGTAAATATTTGAGGCTTAATTTGTAATGGCTTCACTAGATAACATAACAGTTAATAATCTAATTTAAGCTGTTGATACAAGAAACGGGGAAAGATGGAAATTACGTAAGTATTACAGTAAAAACGGTAAACATTATGCATATTTTGTATGAACGGTGCTACCACACGCAGTACTGGCATGGTCACGCAAATCCGCATAATTGCTATGCTGTCATGCTAAGACATATAATAGATTGCTATCGACATATCCATCAATGAATGAGATCAACTATCAGTCAGACTATAAACACATTATTATCAAATAAAGATTAGACGATTATAGAGACACAGTATGAACTTTGAAAATGATCTTACTATTTATTTGTGTCTCGGTACATATATTTTCTTTTTAGATTCAATTCCTTATCACTAACGACATGGCTAAATATGTCATATCGTTCTAGTACATCAGTAAGGTACACCATAGGTATAGGACAAGAGTCAGTACCTATTTCATAGTTTGTTGAAAATCTTTTTGTTTCAAGATCCAGTGACACTAATTTAAGCAAACGCTGAATCTATACTTGTTTTATGGATTAAAACTATTTATTATTCTTACTTTTGCTATCCTTTCATGTCTACCTAGTATTTAATTAGCCTAGTACTTGGTTTACTTGTATATGTATTCAGTTGTAATGTTCAATTTGAACATCAACGTTTATCCGATTTGCGATTTAGATACATTGGCTTGATACAGTTTCATGAAGTTTACCTTACATTATGGTGACTGAGATTAATCGGCAAATGATTTAAATGTTTTACAACTTTGAATATTTAAATTTGTTCAAATAAAATGGCTTATACTTGCATCGAATCAAGGAATCGAAATAAATGCTTCTGCTCCAGCTTAGTGACGCTTATATTTTTTCACTTTAGTGTATTTTGCATATCCGCATAGACAGTATTTCTGTATTCTCCATCAATAGTCTAATGTAACTAACTAACTACACACTAATATATTGCTTCCAATAATTTCAATGCTGTAGTATTAGCCTGTACTTTCTTTATGTTAGTTTTTTTAGTATTAAGGAATATAATAGAACATTACTCGAATTGTAATAAATCAAATTTGTTTTATTCTTTGTAATACATACTTTTAATTGATCATGATTATCATTAAAGTTTAATTCACGAATCATTCAAATTAAGTGTATATAGAGAAATTGTAACAAAGTTTATTGTGATTGCAGCATTTAATACCTATGGCATCGTATATGATAATACGCCATGGCGGCCTGGAAGAGAAATGGATATAGTAGAAAAACAATCCGAAGATGATGAAAGGAGGTTAAAGAACCTGGCTACAAGGATTATGTCCAATGGTGTGGAAGTTTTGGTAAAGGATAAAAATACTGACGGAAAACATGAACAGGTAAATTAATTTCGTTGATCTTAAATAGTTTTTGTAGAGTTCTATTTATTGAACAGTAGGTACGTGTAAGCAATACAATAGCCAGATATCGTTCATTAGTATCATTCTAGATTCTACTAGTGCTAAAAGCATTAAAGTAGTATAATTATTTAATAGCTGCCATTTTTTTGTAAATTAAGGACTGCAGTAGATACTAGTCATTATTAGAACAGTAATGCTTTAACTATTATCGTTTATTTCATCTTCATCTACGCTCTTTTCTCAGCGCCAATTTAAGCTCATTCACGCAAGTATGTTACTACCACATCATGGCTCATCTACTGCATCAAAACAGTTGCTCTCATCTGCTGTTGCTACTGTCGTCAGTCGTCAACAAATAAGCGCACTTTTTCCAATTCACCAACTCATGCAACATAATTATATCATCAAGACTTGTATGACCACATACACATATTTAACCACCGTGGTTCACAATAAAAGAAGTGCAATCTCAACATTTGAGACAATCGTGTCTGTTGTCACCACTGAATCTCTTACCAATCTGTACAATACTGACGTCGTAGCAGATTTAAAGCCGACAAAAGTAAGATTTGGGAACCCGGTTGGAAAAATCCTGGTGGAACCTTTTTGTCCCTGAACGCCAGTTAATCCAACCTATTTGAAAAAAAATGATATTTTGTGAACATTGTTTTGGTAACTTTCATCACTTAAATGTGTATGAGATTTCTATATTTGACTTATGCGATTTGAAATTACTAAGGCAATTCACAATGTTGTAAAAGTATCCTTTTTCCTTACCGGGACAGGTCTCTACATAATATGTAATGTAGAATTTAGCTTTACTAACTCTTTCACTTCTAAAATGTCTTTGTTAATACACAGTTTAAAGTAGTTAGTACTTACATTGTAATGCCTGTGTTAGTTTAGACGAAAACGATAATGGAGTGGAATTATTTTAATAATTTGTTTTCTCCTTACTTGTATTTGCCAACAACTAATTCACAATTTCATAAACTTTTCAGACCAAGTATATGGAAGTGAAAACTATTCAGCCATCTGCAGTAACCAACATGTATATGAGTAGTTATCCTAAGATTGATAAACGAATCGATAGTGAAGAAAGTGACAACTTCGACTTAATACAACCATCGGAAGTTAGTAAGGTTCCGTGTACTAGTTCATGTTCCTGTAGTAATATCAAAACTGAAAGTTTGAAAACAAAGTATACGGATTCTGCTTCTTTAAATAAATATGGGATGAAAAGTACAAAATACGGAGCCACAAACATGGGTTTAAAGCCTACTAGCAAAGAGTCTCCCGAAAAAAAGACTCAGTACGAACCTTACGAATACGAAACTAACTCAAATACACCAACTGATAAAGTTGTGGAAAAATACACTGAAGTTATGAATGATTATTCTGATGAAAAAGACTCCAATTCAGTAGGAGAAAGTGAATTGTTAACAAATGAACAAGCGCCAGTTACTCAAAAAACAAATAAAGTAAATACAAAAGTTCCCGAGAAGTCTAAACCGGAAAAAACTCAAAAACCAAACAAAAATAAATTTGTTGTTGCTGATCTTTTAAAATTAGGAAGCTTAGGAATTAAAGGGCTTACTCAATTAGCCCCCGTTTTTGAGAAAATGACAGGAGGTTTCATAAGGCGTCAAGAGAATCTAAATAAAACTACAACCACAACAATCAAACCTGCTGAAAAAGTAATAGCTTACAATGCAAATAAAAGAGTAGATAATGACATGGACGGAAAAAATAATAATTTTCCAATTTATATTCCTGTTGACGAAATGGAGACATCTGAATCTCAACTTACTTTTACAAATGCCACGTTACATCAGAATTTAGCATGGGCAGCAGAACACAAGCATCCTAAAGCCCATATTGTACTGCCAAAAGTTGTACACGAAAGTCCATTAGTAAATGGTGGTATACCTATTAGTCCGGGGGAAATAATCACAGCGAATTCTGATGTTATTGTAGGTAAACCAGCAGTTGGCGGACCTCTTACGTTGGCTGCTAGTGGAATCAAACTACAAAACTCTGTAAACCCACCTCCTTTAGATAGTTTAATAGCAGCAAATGAGCAATATTTTGTAAATGAAGAGCCACTTGGCGATCAACCAGTAATACCTACTAAAGTAGATGATTCCTTTGATTTAAGGCCACCTGAAGCCCCCAAGATTAAGCTTAATAGACCAATGTATAGGCCTGGCTCATTTTACAAGCAAACTATTACACCAAATGACCAGTATCCTTATCGCATGCCTACAACTAAACATGACCATTTAATGAAAACTGAACAAATTACATCAACTGGAACAAGTTTGGCTAACCATGGCCGCCCAGTATTTTTAGACTATATACCTTCATTAGGTAAACCAGGTAATATACCGGCTGAACATTATATTGATCAGAACAATTTTAAAGGACCTAACTCAGAGATAGAAGTTGCTGACAGTAACCCCAGTTCTTCTGAAATAGTACATTCACAAATAAGAACTGATTATGATAAGACAAATATAGGGAACACCGAATCGAATAAACCATTTTTGGTTGATATTCAGCCCTCAAGAGTAGCAAACGTTTTGATTCCTCATGGCAGTAGTACAGCTTTAGTATTTTCTGGATCGTCGGAGCCCCACAAAACTGGTGATTATATAGATGATCCATTACCCTATCCTGAACCAGGCTATTTTGGTAGTTTTAGCATAGATGCACCACAGATGACAAATGTGCATAACGTTGCTCCTAATAATAATAAACATGTTAATAAACATGGACAGTCTAATCAAGAAGCTTTCAAGGAGCATTCAGTTAGAAATGACCTCAAAACGAAATGGAAGGAAATGAAAAGACCTTCAGATTTTAACCACCTCCCACCTCCCACCAGTAACCAAGAAACACATGTACAAGTAGGACCACAAATAACAGTGTACAATCCAGAAGTATACAGCCCCACAAATAACGACTTTCAAAAGTTTAAGCAAGTTAGAGGAAAAGATAAAACTAAAGATTTAAAAGAAATAATTGATAAAGATTACGAAAATTACTTAGCTGTACCCCCGCTGCCACAGCCATCTACACAACATTATAATAAAGACGTTTATGATCAAAGTAAACCATACAGTCAAAGGCCGATTGTTCACACAAAACCTGTTCAAGATATGAAAGTGTTTTTGAATATCCAACATCCAGTGCCTGAACAACGGCCACCTAAAGTTACCTCTGAAATCTACTTTGCGTCTCAGATACCAAATAATAAACATACACCTACCTACACTATTCGTATTCCTCAATCGTCTTTTACGAATTATAATCAGCAGTCTTTTAATAATTTACAACCACCGAAAACGATGAAAGGAGTCCATCTTGGAAATGATCAAAACTTTCAGAATAATAATGCTATGCATAACTCTTATAATCTTATTTCATCTCCGAATATCGTCAATCAATCACCTAAACCTCACAACAGTGATGAAAAAAACACATACACAGTGACTCTAAATGCGGCTACTAATGTTGCCAGTAACAATGAAGGAGCACAAGTTATTGGATCTAGTGTACCAGTTGCAGTCGGTGCATTGACTAATACTGGCGAACTTAATACAAATATCCCTATTAAAACTAATTTTGCAATCAAAGTTGAAGATTATACAACACCGTTAGAAAACTTTGATCTGCAGCAGGAAAAAATCACGGATCCATATGTAGGTTATAATCAACATGGTCATATCACACATAACAATTCTATTACACAGATTTCAGTAGAGGATAATCGATGGAACAAAAGTTCAACAGATACAGTACAGAGTACAATTACTGGAAACAATTACTATGATCACAATTATGGTGATAAAGTGAATAAAAATACTGAACCGCCATCAATAAACAGCCATGCAAATTTCCCTATGATTAATGATTACACGACTCCTTCAAGTACTAATAAAGACGTTAAGTATGTCACAAATTATGCAGATAATATTAAATCAGCAGACGCGAAGAGAACTAAACTAATACCGAATATTCCTACGAATTCACATGGATGGTACTCTAGTGTTTTTGCTGACAATAACATTAACAACATTAAAGTAGAAGCAACAACTAGAAAAGTAATACCTTTGATTCGTGATTATCATGATAAAAATAAAAACCCTCATTTTGGACAAAAAATTGCTAGCGTCGGTAAACCTCCAACAGAGTTTTTGTCACAGAACGTTGAATCCGTATATAACTTTCCCGTTGGTAAACCTTTTACAAAACCACAAACCACAGAAAAATCTATCTTTACCTCGTCACCCTTTACCACTAAGCCTTTCCATATTAATTATATACCTTCGAATTTCGACGGTGTAAAGCAACCCGCTTATGATATACCAGTACATGATAACAGTGATGAAACTAGCACAACAAAAACTATATTTTCGTTAGAAAAAGACAAACCAGTGTATGAAAATTCAGAAGAAATTTATGATGGAGAAGAGGAAACTGAAAATTCTGGTGATTTGGATGGAGAAGTTAGTTCTGAATCCATGAAAGTTCCTGTTGTCAGCTCTTCAAAAGAAACCGATAACATTTCTGCATCATCAACGGAAATAACTTTATTGCAAGATGAAGTTTTTCCTCCACAAAGTGTTCAAGAAGATAAAAATGACAACAAAGTACTAGTGAACTTTAATCCTGGAACCCAAACGGAAAAACCTTTTGGATCTTACAATCAGAGTACGTTCCAGTCAAATACTATAAAACCTATTTATGAACATCCTAATAACAACATATACATGAAACCACGCCCATTTGCTATAAACACGGCCATGGTACTTGACCATCAACTACAACAACCACATTGGCAAATCAATCATATGGTTGAAAATTCCACTAATGTATCAAATGAAGACACTATGGGTCTAAATATCGGAGAAGAAATTGAAAAAGAAAGTGATAAATCTTCAACGTTTAAGCCAGTTTACTCTACGAAATCAGAAAATAAGTACAATAAAAACCGAAGACCAAGTTTATGGAATCGACTAAATAATACTAACTTACAAAAC
The DNA here is from genome assembly GCA_905220595.1 of Spilosoma lubricipeda. Classification (NCBI taxonomy): domain Eukaryota; kingdom Metazoa; phylum Arthropoda; class Insecta; order Lepidoptera; family Erebidae; genus Spilosoma; species Spilosoma lubricipeda. Next base: position 9,200,868 of record HG992299.1, read on the forward strand.
GAATCTATTATTACATCTACTGTTCAAATACAAGATAAGAAACCACTGGTTGTTGAAAAAGTTACAGAAAAAACAACCCTGCCAACATTTACATTACCAAATCTGGAACTAAATCGATCTTCAAGTGAGATTATTGATTTATCTCCACCTCCACCAACGATGGACTATAGTTTCAAACCTTCAACAAACGATGAGATGATTATGGGTATGAGTCCACCGCCACCAAGATCTCCACCTGGAATACGAATTCCCACGAGAATACCTTTAACACCTCGACCAGGTACTCCTTCACGTACCCCACCTTCTTATTGGACTAAGTCGCCAAGGCCTGTTATTTCAAGAGTGACAACACAAAGGCCTTTCAGGAAACCTAGTAATAGGGATGAAATTTCTACCTACAGGCCATATTTTGACCTCAACGGTGTAAGAAGACCGATTTTCAATCGTGATCAACCTTCATCACAATTACTGCCTCCTCCTAGAGAGGTGTCTACAAAAATAGTTAAACCTATAAATGAATTACCGTCTTCAACCATTAGTGTACCTAATGTTGTTTTCCCTACGCCAGTATCATCAGGATGGCTGACTTCATCAGGCGTTGAATTTTCATCCAGTTTTAATTTTGCTCCTACATCTATACAATTTCCTGAAAATTCACAGCCTTCTAAAATACCGAGTTCCAAAGAAGTAAACTCTTCAGAAATCAATTATTCATATGAATCGTCATTAGAGCATAGTGATGAATCTAGCTCGGAGGCATTTGTAACAGATCTAATTAATGTTTCAAATGAATCTAGCTCTGAATCAACTACTCCTTTCAACTCAGTCAATATATCGAGCATTTGGAATGGTGAAGATAGTTTGCAGGATTCCAGCCATAAATGGTCCAGCAAAGAAGAAGTTACCACTGAAAAAATAAAAGTGATTCCTCTGGGAAATAAGAACCGAACTCGCAAACCTTACCCTACTGAAAGAGAGGATAAGAGAAGTAGTACCAATAAATTCCAATCATCGACAAAGACTTCACTGACTATAAAGCCTACTAAAACCTTTTCTCGTCCAGATGTTTTATATCCTACAAGAACGGTTTCTATTAAGAAAATGATTCGACCCATTTCGAGGCCTCCAACAATTATTGCTCCAAGTGTCATTGAAAGCTCTGAGCAAGCGCTTGATGAGAAATTAATAAAGCCTACAGAAGTGCTCAAAGATACTATCATATCATCAGTAACACAAGTTGAAATCACTAGACTGGAAGAACCAAAATTGACAAACTTACCAACTCCTATTGAGGAAGTAACCACCATCAAGCCTACACATCATGCCGGCAATGAAGTTAAAATTTCAGATGAAATCATTCCTACAAAAACAGAATTCAGAACAACTGTAATCACTCTTACTAAAACATTGTCAGAACCACCGAAAACGGTTTCTAGTATTGGCTACGTAAATTTAACACATACTCTAACAGTTACACATACAAAAACAAGTTTAGTCAGTCAATCCGAAGGAGCTATTACTCAAACTCTTGTATTGACGAATACACACACATCCACAATAGTAGACGTAGTGACTAAAGTTCATACCGAAGTGCAACCTACTACAATAATAGAGACTGTTACTAAACATATACCTATTCCACAAGTGCAACCAACGTCAGTTCAAGAAATTGTTCCTAAGACTAAAATTCAACTTGATGATATATCTATGTCTTCCGAAGAGAATGAAAATCTTATAATCAGAGACTCAGACACTACTGATAATATAATTCAAAAGATTGAGAATGAGAGTGATAATGAAACTGACAATGACACATTCTTTGTTGTGATGAACAAATCACAAAACGGTGGACAGTCTCCGGCAGTAAATACTGATATAGAAACTAGTGATTACGATGTAACCAGAAATGAACAAGTAAATAGTAACGGAGTATCCCAAGTGTTATTTGGTGAGATATTGTTAGCGGGTACACCTTATTTGGAAACTACTAATGTTAATCCTAATGGTAAGTGTACACACTTAGGCGAGTATTATTGTGTTATCACAAAAATACATATTTTATTGTTATTTTATTTGATAATGTAGGTGGTTACGGCAAGGAATGTCAACCAGATTGCAAGGCATCCAGGAACGAGCGCTGCCAGAGAATCGATGGTCTTATGAAGTGTATCTGTAGACCTGGATTTGCTAGAATGTTCCCTGATAGACCGTGTAAACGTACGTAAATTAATTGTATATTATTTTTTATGTTGTATTTAGTTTTCTTTTGTGAAATTTTCATTAATTAAAAGGCAATTAATTGTATTGTTCCTGCACGTAGGAAATCGCAACCTCTTTTTCTCCGGTTCTCCTAATTGGTCTACAAACAAGAGTCTGTTCTGGTTACTTTTCTTTTACAATTTTTAATAAGAGTTAATTTTATTATAATCTTCACATTGTACGTATGTATATGTATATATTCTATAACAACAATTTCATTTTGAAATTATTTCAGCTACCTATACTTACTCAGTCAAGCTTGCTTTGAGCTCCCAAGGTAATGATCGTCTGGAGTACCATGAGCATCTGTCAGACAATTCCAGTAAACTATACCACGCTCTTGCTTTGGCGACTCACGAAGGTATCAACAGAATGGTTATGCAATCGGACTTAAGGGACGTCTATCATGGTGTTCACATAACTGGTTTTCATCCTGTTGAGCTAAAGAGTCCAAATGGAGAGCTCTATCAAGGTGTTGTGAATGATTTCTATGTACAGGTAAAATATTATTATTTATTATTTTAGACGAGTACTATTTTATATTCTAACCAACTCTTAATTTCTTTACTTTTTTAGAAAACTTCTTAAAAAGGTTTTTTTAAAGTTTTGTTTACCCCTTTAATTTGTTACGGCAAAAATATAGATCGTATAAAATAATAGTAAGTGCTATTTAATGAAAACATCACTGTTTTTAAAATTACGTCTCCGTTTTAGCTCTCAGACAATGCACATGAAAGCAGATTGAAAGAGGTGATTGAGAAGTATCTGCGACACAACAATTACAGTTTAGGCGGCACTGAAGTACACGCTGCAAGCGAACTGATGGATAAACTGAATGTGAGCGGTAAGTACATAGCTGTTTCCTATTATTGTAACAATGTAATCAAGAATTATAATGGACGCGCAAATTGTACAAACTTTATTTGTTTGGTTTTGGCAATAAGGACTCGGTGCAGAGAACAATTGTAGTCATCGTTGACGTTTTTGTAGTTTATTGTCAGTAATTTTACCATGCCTTAACGATAAAGTCGCGAATGAGAGAGAATTCACAATTCTTCTTGCAATAAGTCAGTTTGTTTGTATTCGCTTTTGGAAGGAATAGGTAATCTCCTGTGGGTCTTCTTCTTTTTTTATGGATGGCTCTGCCAAAATGACACTACTCTGCCTGATGGAAAGCATAAGCAGATTCCAATAGTGGTGGTGGCCATACTCATTGCGAATGTAGCTAAGACAGCGGCTGGATTAGATTTGGAACTGGCCTTTATCAAAAATAAAACGTTCAGCTAATATTCTAATTACTCGTCATAAATGTTACAGATTTCGACGAATGTCTGAGCGGCCAATTCCATGACTGTTCTGAACATGCTCAGTGCTTCAACTTACGCGGTACTTACACTTGCAGCTGTCTGGAAGGTTTTGCTGATCTCAGCGTAAACACTCTTTACCCTGGCAGGATTTGTTCAGGTTTGTATTAGGAATAACTCAATATTTTTTTAGGATATTATTTAATTCATCTAGAACTGAAGAATTGTGCAAAATGGAAATGTTGCTATTTTTATCCACTTTACTGTCTATTTTTTTTTATAAAAAAACCTCCCGCGTTATTGTTATACATCCTGTGTCCCGGGGTACTTTACAAACATACATGAAACGAATACAAAGAACACCCAGACTCAGAACAATAATTTGTGGATAACACAAAGATTTGTTCCAAGTGGGTTTTGAACACACAACACTTGGCGTTACAGTAAGCGATGTAGCGACCGCTTAAACCAGAGGTCTGCCGTACAGCCATAGATAATTGGGCATTTTGTAAAATGAGTTACCTTTATTGTTTGAAATTCTTCAATTTTTTTTTATTTTCCTAGACCGTTGTAGTGTCTGACAATGTCAATATTTAATCTTGAGTATAAAATGACTCTCCAATAAATTGTAATTTCACTTTATAGCTGAACCAGTTGGCTGCGAACGATGCAATTATCATGGCGCATGCTACTCTCGGGATGACAGAAGAATTTTATGTGAATGTTTCCAGTGGTATTCTGGTAGTTCCTGTCAAATTAACTTGAAAGGTGAGTTGATAATGATTTATAAATTAAAAAATTGGATCGGACCAATTGTTTGGATGATCTACAAATATGTATGTGTGTATGTGTACTATGTATTTAAAAAAAGAAGGAGAACATGTTCACATGTGAACATTGTATCAGTTGTCTAGTACCCATAACTTGAGCTCTGCTTAGTTTGGGACGAATGGATAATGACTTGTCTTTCATTTTAGTACATACCTAGGTATCGGGTGCTATTTTAAAAATTACGTTATTATTGTTCAGCAAATACATTGATGCAATGTTCGTCTGTTTCATTTCTAGTGGTACTGATATCTCTGGTCGTGTGCGGCGCATTATTGTCTGCTGTGTTGGCTGTATGCGCAGTGTTGGCGTGTTCTCGGCGTGCTCGAAGACCTCCACACCCACAGAGGTCTATTGTTGCATGCATACAGAGCATGCCAAGTTTACACCAGGTACATGAATATTGCCATTTATTTAAGTATTTATTTTAACTCATACTAGGAAGACTTAATTTGAAACCTTGATATTTAATCAGTTAAATAGATAACATACTTTACGACTGTTCAAAAGAATTTTTGAGTTTTTGTCTTTTATGAGACAACTTTCAAACTAGATGTATTGCTAAATACTTTACAAATATTCATGAAACCAGCACAAAAAATATCTAGATTCAGAACAATATTTTTTTGAATATCCATTGTAGTTATAGATTAAACTCATAACACTCAGCGTTGCAGAAAGCGACAAGGTGATCGCTTTAACCACTGCACTATCCTTGCTATAAAATGTACGGTATACATAGGAATTTATACTTCAATCAAATTTTTCAGGGTGCTATGCCAAAGCAACGAGCTGATCGTCGTGCTTTAATCAGCGAGCGAGGAGAAGCTGGCGACGCTTCCAGCTTACAGAATGCGTCGCTTCCTTATATGCCAGCTAAAGTAAGTATAAGACAATGTAATGTTTTCTTACATCAAACAATAATTAATGACCAAGCTGATCAATTTCATTTAGCACTTCTGCATCGCGCAATGAATATTGTAACACCATTGAGTATATTAATACTATTAAATAAAAAATTTGGCCGTGCCTGACTAGAATCTCCAAGTCTGGTTGGATGACTGTTTCTTGACTGCATTGGCACATTACATTTACTTTTTCAATACATCAAAGTATGGCAATGAGTTTGTTCCGGGGGGGAGGGGGGGAAATGAGCAAATATAGATTGCATTGTGTATATAGGCTTAGGTAGACAATTTTCAATTTTTTATGTAAATTTTCAGCAGCACAGACCATCTACAAGCAAGAAATGTGTAATATCGGATCCTCCCGCTCATGATCCACCCCCGCCACCACCAGCTCCAGCCGTTATGATCCCAAGAGCCAGGTTACACGCACATCACGGAGACAGGTATAAGATTCTTTTTGATATTGATGATATAAGCAATTGACACAATCATATTTTAATATTTTATTTAACTTTTTTAATAGTCGAGAAAATATATCAAGAAAAAGAAGCTTGGAGCTCAGTAGCGAAGCAAAGTTGATTAGTTACTTAGAATCTGGTGCTGTAAATAATCACGATGAGGTAAGATATTGTTTACACTATACATTTTAAACAATTGTAAGTGTAACATCCTCCCTCTGGGGATGTACGTTACGTACACTTGCACACATGACTACCCTCGCCGGCGGCGATATATAAATAGGTATATTAATAAATTAATTTCAGAGAAATTAATTAATTTGAATAAATTGACTTTATTTCAGATGAGAAGAAAACACAGTTTGGAGTCTTCATACAGTGCGAACAAAGATAGACATAATAAACAAGGTATTTTATTATAAATAAGAGACGGTGTCGCTAAATTCGAATTTATCTGTAAAGCTCTTTTAAACTCCACTAATATTAAATTTAGTATTCTTGCTGATGATGTGAATATGCAATTTTATTTCCGACGTCTAAATTTAAATATTTTATTATACCTATTACAGGAGCACTAGTTTCAGCTGGATTTAAAGTATCCACAACGATAAGACCAGACGAGGCTGCAATGAAATCGGAGCGAGATGATTTATCTTCGGTCAACAAAGGAGATTTAGAAGCAGAATTATCTCATTTTGATACGCTAAGGAAGTCTTATAGGTAATGTGTATTGTCACGAGTAGTGAGAGGTAATATAAAAAATAGAAATAACTGAAGGAGTCCATTGTCATTTTTGTATCAACTTTCTTGAAACCACAATTATCATTTGTATGTATGTATGTATGTATCTTTCTGAAATTTTCATATACGATTTAAATTCCACTTTCCTATGAGCTATATTTCTCGTTTTTTGCGATATTCAATAATTGCTTCACCATTAAGGTATCAGTAGTTGCCTGCTAAAATGATTTGATTCTTCTCGATGGATAGTATGAGTATAATCTAAGAGTGGTGGTCACCATCCTCATTGCCAATGCAGAAAATTGATAATGTTAGTCATCACCTTAACTATCGTCTGTACTAGAATATGACTTCGATTAGGTCGGTGTCATAAACAGAATTAATTAAAGGAATTAAGTACAATACATAATTCTTCTATACCTTCTAGCCAAGAAGACTTATCAGAGTGGACAGACGCTGAAAGAAGACTAGGAGAACTGTAAGTCAAATTTTAATGAGATTTCAAATAGCCGCTTTACATAGCATTGCACAAAGCTTTGTATCATTTACAGAACTCTATCAGAAGCTAGATCAGTCGGTGGAACTCTACCAGCAAGTACTGGGAGAGCTGCTTCGTCAACACGTCTTACACATCAGGTCTCTATGAAAAGCTTTCTATTTGCCCCATCTACTGCTTCTTATATATTTACCCTCAATATAAAATTGTTACCAAGTTGAATCTTATATTATCCTTTATTATATAGATGATGTATTTTTTATTTATATAAACTCTATTTACATTTTACTAAGGGTTTGCTAGCACAGTATTTAGTAGCTTGAATTTCGTAGTTATATTTTCCACCTTTAGTCTGTTACCTTTACGCTATTTCTGAATCTTGCCCTTTTCTGTTGTTACAAATTATACTAATCTTAGAGCATTTACTACAGAAGCAGCAGCTAAAACCCACTCGGGTCGATTTGTTGATTTTATTCTTTTTAAGTTTCATCCACTTCATGGAGTTAAGATTAGTATATTTTGTAACTTCAGAATCGGTACTCTTATAAGCTAAATCCATAATTGCACGCATGTGTAGGAGGCCAACACGATGGCTGAGCGTGACCTCGGTTCCACCTTCCTGCTGCCCCACGTGCACCTCTACAAACCGGACCTAGTGGGTATCTTTGCACTCCATGTTCTGTACCATTCTTAGCCTCCTGTATTAGTAGAGTTATCATTTGCTTGAAACCTGTAGTCATAGCAGTAGTTATTTGATAATCGTAGTGTATATGCTTTAGACATACATGTAAATCCAAACTACTTTGAGGTAAGATTTGTGTGACATCTTTAAATTTATTCGACCAGCTTAATTTTCGCCCTGAATTTGCTCATTATATGAGTTCTGTGATATTTAGAAGAAAATTTTGTTAATGAATGTTTATTTTTTTACTTCTATAGTTCAATTGACGGTCTCTTTTTCACCTATTGGCAGATGAAAATATAGGTTTTTTGGATGACCCTGATAATGATGTACTAACTTATTTTTTGTTTTTTTTTTCAGACTAGTGATGTGTCAGAGTTCGACTCCCTTTGAGGTGATTTAAAATGAAGTCATATAAATTGTATTACTGTTAGGTACACCTACTCGTAAATAATTCATTTCTTGTAAATTATGCTCTTTTACTCTTTCTCAGTAGTTATTTTAATAAATTTTCTATGAGCATGTGCAATCAACGATATTTGATTTGAAAGATTGTGATAATAATATCCATAAATATGCATACGGTAACTTTGTGAGTAAAAGAGCATTTATTGAGGCTTTTATTTTTACCACCAAAGTAAAGACTTATCTAATTTATTAACTTATTTATTCTATGTTTAATGCTTATGATTTAGACATTTCCATGTTTTTATCTTGATCAGTTAAATGGTTTACAATGAAATTATATTCAAAAGGCCATAATAAGTGTAGGTATTAGAAGTTAAGATTATGAAAGGAATGAAAACAATTTGAATAAGAAATCGTATAATTGTAGTATTTAGGACATTACTTAGAAAAAAAGATTTCTTATTTGAAGACTTTTCATATTGATTACACAAAAAATGGTACAACTAATGTAGCCGTTTTTAATGAAGTAATTTTAACACCATGCTTTGTAGTTACATAAGTAGTTTAAATACAATTTTTCTCAAAATGTACAATAGAAAATCTTGTTAAAAAAGGAACACGTAAAACTTATATTCTTTTCAACAACGAGTAAGTGGGGTCATCAGAGACCCCACCCGTACCTCATTGTTCACTGAAAACATGACAGGGCAATTTGTTGGTAGCTACTTAGCAGCAGTTTCTTTCTTTGTTCATTTGCTCTCAAAAAAAGAACCGATAATTATATAATTCAATTCATTTGCATTGTACCTTTGTGGTCATAGAAGCATAAAAGTGAGATACGTTCTTTCTTTTTCCTTCTTAGTACTTGTTTTACATAATAAATAGAATTTTTACGGAGATACTGTTAACCTGTTTCCTATGTCTCTATACTGCCTCGTTGGTCTAGCGGTTGACGTGTGCGACTACTGATCGTGAGGTCTCGGGTTCGATTCCCGGGTCGGACCAAATGTTTGTATGATCTACAAATATTTGTTTCGGAGTTTGGGTGTTTTCTATGTAAAATATGTATGTATTTACAATATATATATATATATATATATATATATGTATTTGTATCAGTTGTCTAGTACCCATAACACAAGCTCTGCTTAGCTTGGGACTAGATGGCGTTGTGTGATAGATGTCCGAAATATTTATTATTTATTATTATTATTATGTTAGAGACTGTGGGTTCAAATTCTACCCAGGACAAATGATTGTGTTTATAATACGCGAAATCAGGATGCCCACAAACCGTTCCACATTCAAAAAGAAGTTCCATGAGCTCCTTCTTAACGAAATGGCAGAAAATACTAACCGATAGTTGGTACAACCTATATTCGGGTTTTTATAGTGTACGAATATTAGTTTGTATGTATATTTATGCATGTGTGTGTGTATATATTTATTCTATATGTGTTTATATATGTTTAAGTATTTCTTTCTTTAGTGTTTGTAGTTAGTCCCATACAGTTAGTAAACCTCTATACACCACCTACCCTACAATATTTCCACACCACCCTAATGTTAACTGGAAGAGAATGCCTTGTGTATTAAGTCCGCCAATGTACAAAAGTGCATAAAGTTTTAAATAAATAAATAATACAAATAGGTTTGTGTAATTAGAACTATAATTTATTCTGTCTGGGTGTAATTTATCTATAATATGTATGTATTTAAAAATATATAAGTATGGTTATCAGCAGTGTAGTTAGGGTAGTACAGACTCTGCCTATTTTGGGATCTGCCCCGCTAGCCAAGTTGCAAGCGTTGTTCTTTCTGGAATCGTGAACGCCTAAATTATCGTGTGTCATTGGCTAATACTTTGTCTAAGATCAGCCAATAACACACGAGAATGTAGGCGTTAACGATTGCCCACGTAATCTCGTTTGCGTCTCCTGTTTTCCGTGGCGTGATAATTTACCTTCGTTTTTAAAACATTCTTCATTGATGCTTCGCTCTTATTTGTCTGAGCTTGATATATAGCCTAATGCCTTCCTCGATAAATGTACCATCCAACGCTAAAATTATTTTCAAATCGGACCAGCGGTTCCTGAGATCATCGCGTTCCAACAAACAAACTCTTCAGCTTTATAATAGTATAGATTATTGACTTAGATGACCTTCTATGTGTTTAAGATTAACTACAACATAAGCATGGTGTATTATATAGAGAATATATGTATATACATGTAACTTGTATTATTATGATAGGTAATGTTTTGTATCGTTTTCGTTCAGGTTTTATATCCTGGTAATAATAAATTATATTTTTTTTACTTCTGTGTTTTCTTTTGAGTATCAGATCATTCAGAATCATGTCAGGCATTACTTCTCTTTGTGATGAGTTTATACGTATCCTATATACTAATCTATATGAAAACTAAAAAATGCTATTACAAAGCCTTTTACAGTAACGCTGTAATCGATTAGTTTATCGAATCTTGTGGTAACCGAGTTCCTTGGGCCCATCCTTATTTTTAATCTTGTTTATTAAACTTAGAAACGGTACCTTTTAGATTACATTAGATTAGATGTGTATCTAATCTAAGATTTCTATCCTATCAAATCTAAGAAGTATCATTTCATTTTATACAAATTACTAGCCGACCCACGCAACCTCGTTTGCGTCTTCTATTGCCCGTAGCGTGATAATTTTCCCCCGTTTTCGAAACATTTTTCATTGGTGCTCCGCTCCTATTAGTCCTAGCGTGATGATATATAGCCTATAGCCTTCCTCGATAAATGGCCTATCTAACACTGAAAGAATTTTTCAAATCGGACCAGCGGTTCCTGAGATTAGCGTGTTCAAACAAACAAACAAACAAACAAACTCTTCAGCTTTATATATTAGTATAGATTAGAAAACTTCGCCTTAAAGATTAGCCTCTCCTTAGAAAGGATGTTATAGCAACTATACAACGATGATCATTAAAATTGTTATAGGGGTTGTTCCAAGATTTCTATCTCTTATCACTGAAATGAAATGAAATGAAATGAAATGAAATCATGAAATGAAATGAAATGAAATCATTTATTCTGCAATTAGGTTATACAAAACACTTTTGCAAGTTAAACTGATGTTGTCCTGCTTAGTTTGCTGCCTTAGTACGGCTCTTACGAAACCCATGAGATAAACACGGGTGGTGATACATTGTACTGACTGACTTTAAAAGAAACGATGATCCTTGAGTTTGTTTCGTCCTCTCTTCTCGGGGCTAGTCCAATTAGGAAAACCAAATAATTTGCTTAAAAAAATGTTTTATCTTGCAAAAGTGTACAGACCTACTTGTTACCTACTTGCAGAATAAATTATATCAGTTCATTTCATTTGTAGTCTTTATTCGTCACAAACGGAAATTTTCCATGCTAACCTTGTATTTCTTGGTTGAATGATATTTAAATTGATGATTGAGATATTAGTAAGGACAATAATAAAACAATAGTATAAATATGAGACATAGCGTTTTTATTTAATATTTAATAATTATTTAATCGATAGAATATTCAGCAATATTACAAATACAACGTGAAACAATGGAACATTGCAACTTAACTTTTTTTTTTAAACTTAATATGACAGCGTAGCATTTGTAGGTACTAGCTCGAAACCTTAAGATACCTCAAGCACACAGACTTTAAAAATAAAATAACTATTATGAATAAATAGTTACATTTAAGCGAATATTTACGACTAGTCATTAGGGGACTTCCTTAGTCGATATAATAAAACAATTGCATTGATCAGCTTTGCAGTGTTTTAGCTAAGCATTCGTTCGAATTTTACCTTCTCAGTCTCATCCCATTCCACGTCTATCGACGATAGATCTAGTTTTTTATCATTACATACATTTTAACCTTTTAAAAACAACGTTATATTATTCCATTAAATTCGCGACACATAAAAAATTTCACTACACTATGTTTCCCTTTCATTTTTATGAAGCGTTTAAATTATTTCACACAATATATAGCATTTAATAGGTTAAAATGCACAAGTTTCTTGTGCTAGTCATACAAAACACATTACATTTAGGTCCAAAACCTACGATACCATCATAAAAATCATATTCTTAATTTTAGTAGATTTATTATAAACTTGGAAGTGAGCAAGCCCTATTTAATTGTCTAAGTTTGATGATTTTGTGTACGACCAACTGAAATATACTGTACGTACGTTGTTTCATTTCACTATGTTACCATAGTGTCATGAAAATTACAATTTATACAAATCTTAATTACATACAATACAAATCTTAATCTAATAAATCATATGGAAAGAGCAACAACAAACATAAAGATACTCTTAAAATAAAAGCTGTACATAATTAAATAAACAGATCTTTAAATCATTAACGACTAGAATTGTTACTAAAATCTCTAGAAAAGAAAATTACAATTTTAAAATTCCTCCAAGAAAGCACTAACGGCAAAACCTTTTATATCCATTCCAATATCTAAATTCATTCAATCGTGGTCAAACCTAATTCATTCTATGCCTAGCTTGACCTGATCATGGATTTGATAGCTAACAACGGGAAAAATAATTACAACTGTGAAGTCAGCACAAGTCACATAACGCCATAAGAACAGAAACCCAGTTATCCGCAGAAAATACTTATCCTACATTGTATTTCTACCTATCTACGTAAGAAATTGTGCAAGAATCAAGTATGGAGATCCTATCTTTCGTCTATTTTTCAAGTGAACGGAATCTCAATTACCAACGATATCAAAATCCACTTCAGATACCTACTTAGTTTTACTTATGAAATAGTTAACAGTCCTAGTCTGTTTTATCATGAAGCATATCAAAGTCTAAGCTAAGCTATGGGTTATAATGTCAAATAAGATGGACTCTGTCGAGATCGACGGTTTAGTACAAAAGTTGAGTACCAAAATATTATTCAAATTGTCCGTATTGGCCAACGTTTATTAAAAAAATAGCCATAGCTACCAATGTTTTCATAGAAGTCAACTACCCAGTTCAAGAGTTCTTTAGTTCAAAGTAGTATATCAATTCATTTGAATATATAACAACAAACGCATTGTACAATTTTTGTCTACATAGCGAAAGTGTTAATTTTTAGAATGAGGTTCTTCCCCGTCGTACATAAATCGTTTCGTCATTTCTTCTTAAAGTCAGATATGTCAGCTGGACTAATAGACCACATGTATATTGTCATTAATTATATAGTCAATCCGTAAAGTACAGTCATTTTCTTTTCCCTGTCACGCCTTTTGCCGTACGGTTAACATTATAGTAGAGTTTTAGCATAGTGTATTCTTTAAGGTGAAAAACTTCTACAACTTTATCCATTATTTTATATGTTTGCCCTACGCAGGTATAATTACCATTTTATTAATGATAAAAAATCGGTGGAACTAAATTTGCATTTCTTTTTTTATTCCTCTAATTGATTACTGGCTGTTTTGTTATTGATAAAGAAATAACAATATTGTTAGTGTTTTTAGTGTACTTTTATACCAAAGGTGTTTAAATTTTATATTTCTTACTCAGTGCTACTGTTGATAAAGCAAGATTAAGTAAAGCATAAAAGACTCTAAATATCAAAGAAAAAGTTGGTTTGCAAGAAATCAAGACGCACTACTTATTGAAAGTCAGTTTTATATTAAATTTACTTCTTAGACTCGTCTAAACTGGATGGAGGTGATTTTGCAAGCATCGTCAAGGATCTGAAAATAAAAGATTGATAGGATGTTACATCGTTAAGAAATACGTGAAATTGAATAAATACTAAAACAAACAAACAAAAATTGTCTACCGATTGTTATATGTAGACCAATAAAATATTAAAGGTTTTAAATATTTATAAATTGTCGAACTAGCAAAACACCATTAAACATATAAACATATTGCGTTATAAATGCAAGCTAAGGAATTAGATAAAGCAACACTCGATAAGTAAACTCAATATAAAAAAAAAACAAAAATATACAAATATACTTGCACGTGGCGATAACGATGATGAATGTAAATGAACAAATCATAATAAAAAGCAATAGAATATAAAGTAGTGTACCTATTTATCGAGCTTGTCTTGAGAGTGACTTAAACAATAGCAGCTGTAATGATAATATTTTAAATTTAGTAGGTACATTTATTTTTAACTAACTTCAGAAACAATAATATAGCAGTTACCAAAACACAAATACGAAATAAAGCAATATTCTCAAAGTAGCACTAAACTGAAAGAAAAGAAGAACTACTTAGTATGAAAAAAGAAATGAGCTGATGGTGTAGGAAATAAAATTAACATAAAGACTTACTTAAATTATTACTAAAAAAGCTCATATTTTTGTAAATGGCAATAACGATCCCGGAATGTAAAATCAGAACATGAAAATTAATAATTTGGATAATATAAAATTACTAGGGTATAATAGCATTTAAGCTTTCCGTGTATAAATCAATAATTATTAATTTAATGATATAAAAATTTTACAGTGCAATCTAGATGGAATCTAATGAAGAATCTCTGGAACTCTAATGAAAAATTTTAAAGGTATTAAAAATAGGAGCAAAATCTTCAGTTCAGCAAGCGAGGCTGTAATAAGATCTTTTATAAATCTCTAGAGTGGAGTACAGAATAAGAATATAATTTATCTAAAATAAAACAATTCTACATTATGTTACTACCTTCTCTGAGCGGGAATCGGTGGTGATGGTTGCGTTGCAGGTGGTAGAGAAGCTGGACAGCTGCCTGAAAGTGCAGGCTGAACATCTTCATCTTCTCTTCGTTCTCCTAAAATTAAAGATGCACTTGTAATTACTGAATTTGAAATCATGTAATCATACGTTTCATCTCATATTTCATTAACCTCACCTCTAACAATTGGAGTGTCGCCGATATAGAATGTCGGTGCTGCTGTTTCTACTGCAGCTTCCTTTACTGATCCATCACCACTGACTGCACTGAGAGTATCTGTACTATCGAACATGATTGTCCGTTCCTTAGCTCGAGGCACTCGATTGTCCAATTCCTGAGATTGAATTAAACCACAATAATGAAATTGAGGAAACAGCATGATGAATGAAATTGATTTGTAGTTTACTATATCTACAATAATTTTTTTTACGGGTTTTAACGCGACGTATTCAACGACGGAGGGTGTGATCCGCTGATCCAGTCAGCCTGTGACCATGGCCAGTGTAACCTGGACGAATCGTCAGGCAAATCAGAGCTATGTTATACCTTTTAATAAGTGATCGCGTTAATTCCCATAAAAATAATTGTTAATAGAACATGGAACGCGAAAGTTTAAAAGTTTGTATATCTACAACTGTACAAATTGATAGTAAAACCTTTCTGTGATGGTAAAAACCTAAGAAAAATCTACGTACACTTGACGGCAAAATAGCAGACATATTAGACTTTGTTTCAAGTTTGCCCTCAATTCCTAATGATTTTGAATTATTCTGATATATCTTCTATCCGATGTTTGGGTGCTGTCTGCAATATATATATATATTTATTTTATTTAATGTTATATATAACTCACCAATCTTTCGGTATCAGAATCAGGTTCCTGTACTTCATAATCATGAGAATAATGTTCACTTGTAGACTGATGCTCCAAGCTTTCCATTTGGACAGCCGTAATAGGATCCAGGGTGTCCAGGGATGAAACCATGGTGTTTGATCCTGGAGGGGGCACCGCTGTTATCTTTCTGATTAGTATCAAGCTTAGCGGGATAGCAATATGTATTAAAATATATAAAATAACCACGAAAATTAAATTCCTCGCAAAAATAATCACTTCAACAGGGATCCTTTGATTAAAATTCAATTCTTGCGAGAATTTTGTTTACTAAATGAAATATTTAAAGATAAAAGCGGGGATGAGAGCAAAGCCTTTCTGTAAAATACAAAAAATGATTGTAAATATATATCTGCTCATGCTATATTAATTGAATTAATAGTTAAATTAAATAAGATGAACTGTTTTTGAAAACTAAATGATATCACAGCGGTAATAATAGAGTCTATGAGATGTTTCTTAATAAATCATGCGTTATGAAGATCTTAAATAAGTAGGTTAATATGTATCTTATCTATGCACATTGAGTCAATTCTCGTGTCAAAGCTACATATAAAATAAAAAACAAAAAAATCAAGACGCTTGCTTCTTGTAATTAGGCGGACGAATGTACATTTTTTGTAAGTTTTTTTATAATTCTGTATATTTTGCTTATTTTGGTGTACCGTAAAGAATGTTCATTTATATTTCTTTAGTGTAGTAGCGTAATCGACAAATTATGTGTTTTTGTGAGAGATCAAACTGAAACAATAACCTTATTTTTATCGACTTGTTAGTGATTTTAATTTAGATATTTTGGATAAACATGACACTATTTGACAAGTCTGTAAACTCAAAGAAATAAATGTTTCTAATTTGTTTTCTCGGTGTTCAAGTTGGAAATACAAACATTGCAGTAGATGCTACCCGACGACTTAAGACGTGTATGAGTCGATATGGCAAATTTCATTAAAAACAAATATACTTATTTGCGAAAGTTGTTTGTGATGTCGGAAAATGATATTGGCTGGTAAAGTAACAAAACTTTTCTATCATAATCAATGGCCAAGAAAGAAGATGAAAAGATCCTTCATAACTCGGTCCAAAACATATTTACAGGAAATAATTACCTATGTGTGTGACATAGCGTCTGGTATTGAAAGTCACTTAGTCTGTTAATAAATAGTCATTCTTAGATTGAATTGAATTTTGTGAATTTATACATTATTGTGTTATAAATATTTTAAGGCATATGCTAGGCAGGATAATATATATTAAAAATGAGAATATTGTGTTAAAGGCGATGTTCGATACCAAGTCATCAATTTGGTTAAAGTAGTATAAACTATAATATAGTAATGGCAACACTAGGTTTGTCGGATATGCTTAGTGATTGCCAAATGTCAAACGTCACTCGGACGATAGATCTCTCTAGATTGAGTCGAGCAATGGCGCCTGTGCCGTAATTAATTGAGAGACGAAAATTTGGCTTCTGGTGAGATTTTGTTTGGCTGCCGCGTTTTGTTAAACTAATTTATTATAATAATGGTCGAAGTGGTTAGGACCGGGTGTTGAGTAGGGATTCGGGAATCCCCCTCGGCCTTCGTACGGAGAAGACACTTTGTGAGTGAATATGGCACCGGTGCCGTAATGAATTGATTATAATTTAGCTTCCACTTGAGATTGATTACACCGTGAGTTTGTTGAACTAAAATACTTGTAGGCCCGCTGAATGCCAGCGTAGACGAGTGCCTAAGTACTAGAACTGTTGAAATCGAGACGATTGTAGCCGTTTGTAACATTGAGATTGAGAACCAATGTCAGCTCGCTCGTATTGAATTGTAAAACGGAAACTTGTGTAGTGTACGGAACTGCGTAGACGTCGTTAAAGGGGTGCATCGGCTATTGAAGCAGCCTACACAAGATTAGTAGGAATTAAATATATGTTAGGTGAAGCGCCTCAGTTTCGTATCCTTTCACCAAGTGTGATTGTTTTGCGATTGTCTATCTCACATCTCATGGGCCTGTGTGACTAGTAGCAAGGTTTCCCAAGGTACGCAACACTGGTGATTGGACTCAACAGGCGAGATGACGATATTTAAATAAGAATATTTAGCTAGCTATACGAAATAAAACAGAGCGAATGGCAATATTTAAAATCGAGTTACTATTTAAAGCTGTGTTTGTTGTAATAAAGTCTTACCTTTCTGTTTAACCAGTATAAAGAACATACATACATATCTATCATGGCTCGAACTGAGCAATCAGATTTGAAGTTTGTGTATGAAAAGATTTTTTTTAAACATGGTTGGTCAATGGGCGGGATTTCATCAATTCACAACTATTTTCTTTACGCTAATGGACTACAGCACAAGTAATATCTTAAAAGCCCTGAATGGACCATGAATTGAGACCTAGTGCTGTGTTCGCTGGTAACAAGTTCGGGGCTTTCATCGAGCTTAGCATAACATAGATTTATTTAAAAAAATATGAATATAAAATTACCTCCAGATGTAAGACTACCAGTCATAGGGGTGTCGACCTCGTAGTTATAGGTGGCGCGAGTAGCATTGGAGCTAGTGGCTTCTAAGCTGTCTGTGCTGCCCAACATCAAATCTGCTCGTGCACCTCTGAGAATAGGTATTCATATGAACTAGAGTTCACCTGATGTTCGAAGTACGACCGTAACTTGTAAAATATTTGACAATACTACTTTTCAGTTATTTATGTGATTTTAATTGTTGTCACACACGTTTTAATATGTTAATACGTATTGTTATTTTTTATCAGTTTTTCTTCATGTAAAATTAACATAATATTAAAATTATTGACGCATAGCATTAGGACTTTAAGGCTTACCTACTAAAACTTCCAGAGGAACTGAGCTCTTCGTCTTGGCCGCTCCAGGACCCACTGGCCGGATCTGTAAATTGTTTACCGGAGAAAGATAATACACTGTGAGCCACCGACCTACCGGAAGAGGGCGATAGCTCACGAACCATGCTGTTTTCTCTAGAGAACTCAAGGTCCTCAGGCTTATCTGACGTCATAGTTATCGTTTGTCGTGTGACAGTCACTACTTCCCCATCGGTGTGTCTTTCCATTACAGTCATTAAACTATCAAGTTCTGATGGTTGTGACGTGATTGATGAGGACATTTCGGAGCCATAGGACATAGCACTCTCTTCAAGCTGCCTAGGTCTGGATGGTATATCTACCGCGCCTTCACCTTCAGAGCTCGTCACAGTCTCAGAAACCTTTTTTCCGTCAACAAACTTTTGCTGAATGACGGTCGTTGTTCGTACAACTTCTATTACACCACCATCTGTAAAAGTCCTTGTCACTGAATGCCTTTCTTTAGATTTTTCTTCTTGATCTAGAATTTTCATCATTTCTTCACAATCTCCGGGAATGGACTCAGCAGACCCATCACTAGGTGCTGCTGCACATACAAAGGTAGATACTTTTTTGCATTCTTCCGACACCTTACCTGATGGATCTACTTCACAAATCGATGATTCAATTTGAGGCTCTGCTACAAAGAATGCACCTCTGTCATCAAATTTCTTAACGGTTATTACTTTCGGTGTAACCGGTTGTTGTAACTTCTGTTCTATGGCCATTTGTTGATCAATAAGTTTTCTGATACTAGCAGAATCTGTTAGTATTTTCCCTGATGGGCTTCCATAGCTACCTACTTTTTGTAAAGGACTACCACTTTTCTGCGATGGACTACCGCTTTTTTGATTTGGACTTCCACCTTTTTGTGGTGGACTACTGTCGGAACTACCACTATATGATCGCTTTTCTCGCTCTAAAAAGCTTCCACTTACTTCTTTAGGATCTGCCATTAGCAAAGCTTCTTTTTGTTTTGCAAGAATTTCTGCTTTCAAAGCTTCAAGACAGGCTGATTCAAGTCCTTCGAATTCTTTTAAACTAGATATTGAAATGTCATCTCCTTGACTCCTACTCAATATATATCGTCTTGGCAAAGAACCATTTAGAGAATCTTGAGATGAGGAAGAATTTTGTTGATACTGTTCCATTAGAGCTCTTTCTAGATTTTCAAATTCTTGCAGTGAGCTTATAGATATATCATCATTGTCACCTCTGACCCTAAACCTTATACGAGACGCCATTTCCGACTCAGACAAACTTCCATAAGAATTTCTGAAACTACCGTAACTACCGATCGATTCTTTTTGAGAAGTGAAGCTACCGATTCTACTGGCATCAAAGTCAGTCATTTCTTCTTCCTTAATATCTTCTAATGGAACTCTTTCATAGTCATATCGAGGATCTCCCTCAAACTGCATTTGTATCCATCGCCGACCTGCTTCTATTTCTGCTAATTCTTGAGCCTGTATTTTTTTTTGTTCTAATTCATACTGCATTAACTCTTCGTCAGACAATGATCCCGATGTACTACTAGTGCTTTCTTGTTTCTTAGACGATTTTGACAATAGGTCTTCAATTTCAACATCGTGACGTTTCACATACTTTTGGCTCTTGATTTGCACACTTTTACCTTCAGTGTCAGTTTCTTGAGCTTCTTTAGCCACTTCTTCAATGACTACGAAATCATCCATTTCACTTGGTTTATCTAACATTTCAAACTCATCACTGGTTGGTGATTCTTGTTCCTTTTCATAAGTGTGTACAGATTTTTCTTCGGTTGTTACTACTAATTCTGATTTGCTTGTTTCCGCCAAATCTGACCTCAATTCCGGTGTTTCAGATATATCGTACATATCATCTAAAATGTATTCTTTCCCATTATCAGTGGATATTGAGCTTTGACTTGGAGCAGATAATGGAGTATGTGGTGTAGATAGGTGATCATGTGTTTTAAGGCTAGATGTAGAGCTTTGTTTACTTTCTAAAGTAGAATCAGGTGTTTTAACAATAGACTTCTCTGCTTTAGTTTTAGGAACAGATGAGTCACTTTTAGATTTCAGGATCTCTTCATACTGTTTTGAGCCAACTGGTATTATGTCTTTTTCGAGATCAACGAATTCTCTTTGACTAGGAGGCAATTGTGTTATAAGAAATGGAACGACAGTGACTTCCTTTACTATTTTCTTAGTACATTCCTCATGAACTTCATCTTTGTCAGTGTCGGAACTGTCACCTATCTTAACAGAACTTTCGAGTTCAACAATACTTTCTTTGGTAATGGCGGTTGCGTCACTTGAAGGTTTTCCAACCTCAGGACTAATACTTCCATATTTTACTATATCTTCGTATTCAGCTGAACCTACCGGAATTATTTCACTTTCTACATCAACAAATTCCCTCTGTTGTTTTTCTATTTTTGTAACAGAGAATGGAATAGCTTCTACTTTATGTGATGTTTTTTTTGTAATTACAAATTCATTGATTTCTTCATGTTCTGGCTCAGACATTGATGATGGCATATCCAATTTTGAAATAGATGATGATAAAACATCATCCGTTTTTAACTGACTTGATATTGTGGTATCAGATCCTTCCTTATCTTTCATAGAATCTTCATCTAGCTCTGCACTTTCTGAAGCACTTTCTATTGGAAAATGCTCAGGTATTAGTTCTCTAGGTTGGAATCTCATTTCATGAGATCGTTTCATTTTACCAACAGGTTCAATGTCTATTTTATTTTCATCTTCATCTCCAGAAACTTCTTCATCGCTAACTCCCTTGATTTTCTGTTCAACTTTTCCTCCTTCATGGAGGAATTGTTCCACATATGTGCTGCTTTCCATTAACTCCTCTTTTAGTTCATTTGCTGAAGGAACAAGAGTCTCTGATGCATCAGATATATCTATGCTAGCCACATGACTAGATCCATCTGAATCTAAACTTTTCATACTATCTCGAGATGCAAGTGAACTTCCAGCAGTATAATAATCTCTAGACGTTCTCAAGGATTGTGATGATACATCATGGCTTGTTAATGCAGTCTCAAATTCAGTTCCACTTTGTGCGGTCATCATTACTTCAACATCAGACGATAATGGCCTAGACTCTGAGCGTTCAAAGCTATGATAGTGGCTCTCTCCTGAACTTGACCAGCCTTCTACCTCGGATGCAGATCGTCTATCTCCTACGCCTAATTTAGATTTCAAATGTTTTTGTTCTCTGAGTTTTACCTCAAGGCTGCTTATAGATTTATCACGATCATATAATATAACGTCACTGTCAGTCTCTATAATAGAATGGGGGCCGCTATCTGATCTTATAGATAGATCCCCGGCATCCAATGGTGGGCTTGATTCTTTAATATTAACTGTCTCCTTCTCTTCATCAGAAGTCATTGTATCTTCTTGAGAACTGACTTTTTGAGATATGCCGTCTGATAGTTGACTGTCTAAATTTTTTTCATCTTTATTAGTTGATGCTAATGTCTTATCATGTTCATCATGTTGTTCTTCAGTAATAACTTCTGGTCTATCTGGGCTTATTAACAATTTAAACTGGAATTCCGAAGGAGACTGCTTATATTTTATACTTCCATCATTTTTTTCACTAATTATTTCAACTTGCGCTGCTTCTAGAGACTGTTTGACTTCATCTATAGTTTTTTCCAAAACTGACAAGTCAGCTAGTGGCTGAGCAGATATCAATGAATCCAAATCGACTCTCTCTGACTCAAGTTTCGTACCATGAAACTCAGCAGAAGAAAGATCTGTATCGTAACCACTACTGCAAATGTCTTCAAGACTTTTTTCTTTGAAGAGTTTTATTTCTTCTCTTTTATCGGTACCTGTGCCAGTTAAATAAGCCGAATCAGCTTCTGTTGAGAAATCTGAAGGATGAAGTGTCTCAGCGCTAACAGTAGAGTCCATAGATTTTTGCAAAACTTCCCCTTCATGTGATTCTAAAGACTTGACCATGCATTCTGTGTCGACACTTTCACCAGATTTCATCATGATATCCTTGGAGGTAGTACTTGCTTCCTCAGATAGCTCAAACGTTATTGGTGACATGTCAGTCTTGGATATTTTAGTTACGTCAGTCCTTGTTTCTATAACTTTTCTTATTTCTAAAACTGTGTCGCTGTCAGAACTCTTATTTGTACTTGATGTTATGCTTGACTTTGGTATTTCTTCAGCAATTTCAAATGAATCAGCCTTTTGAATAGACACTTCCCAAATTTGATCTTCGATTTGTTCTTGTGGTAATTTGATAGGTGATTTTGTAGATTTGTCTCGTTTAGGTGTGTCCCCAATTTTATCATCATGAGGTAATTCTGGAGCTGCCTCAGACTCAGAATGGGTATCTTGACTACCAGTGCGGCTAAATGTGCTCTTAACAGGCGATGTTGTTACTTTAATTTCTTTAATGAAGTTAACTTCATAAATTTCGTCATCTTTTTTAAAAGACTTTGATTTACTTTTTGGGCTCATTTCAGAAGAATCCCTCCTCTCAGTTGGTTCAGTTTTAAAACTAGGTGCATGAGAAGCATCTGAACTGAGGTCATCATGTTCTTTACTCTCTATGACAGATTCTTCTTTGTGATGTTCTATAACACTACTTACTACTTTACCTTTTTCAGAGAGTTCAACAGTAGAAACACTTTCGTCTTTTTCAACAATTTTCAGCGCTGATTCAACAAATGCTACTCTAGATTTCATATCATCATCTTCAACTATATTTTCTAATTCACCAGGTTCAGTAAAGTACTCTTTACCCCATTGTTCATGAGATAAATCCCTTTCAGATATTTTAACTTCATGTTTTTTCTTAACCGTTTCATCTTTGATTGCGGTCATTTTTTCCTCGGACTTTGTCTGTCGCCCAGTATAAAGTCCTTGTTCGGAAAACTCCCGTTCGACTTTAATAATGTCTGTATCATCGGTACTTCTTACCGTTTTGGTTTCAACATCCGCACGCTTCGCAGTTGCTTCATGAGCTCTTTCTAACTTCTTTTGAGAGGTTTCTGTTTGATCACCATCTTTACGTACAGTCGTTTTTTCTTTCGTTTCATGTTCTTGCCCTCTCAACTCATGTTTTGTTTCAGTCTTAATTACTAGTGAATCGTCGTCAGATGATGACACTTGTTTCGTTTCAAAGAAAAATTCTTGACCTGATATTTTTCTAGTCTCAGTTTCTTTATGAGTTAAAATAGTGCTAAAATCCAAATCTTTTGTGCTAAATTTGGCTACCATATCTGACATTACTGCTTCTGGGTGAATAGATTGGAACTTTAGTTCTCCACCTTCAAAAGTTTTATGGACCGAAGATGATGAGGTTTCTACTCTAGATTCACTGTAAAATGTATCGCTAGACATAGACTTCTGCAATTCTTCCATCTTAACAGCTAACTGTTCTTTTTTAATTTGATCTATAACGTCTATACTTTTTTCTATAGTTCTATCAACAAGTTCCATAGCACCACTTGTAATTGTTGGTTGATCGACGTTAACGAATGTCATATTATCAGCCAGATGTTTAGTGGGCGACTTTGGTCTGGCGGCAGCAGTTAGTGCCTTAGATGCTTCTATCAGTACATCTGAAAAGAAAATTAGTATTTTAATACTAGGCGTTCCGAGAATATGAAATATTTTGTGAAAGATTTAAAGTCGTGGCAGAATGTGATTTTGTTATTTTAGTTAAATATTTTGATAAAAAAAGTCTTTACATGAAATTAGTGTACAATTTGTTTAATTATTAAATATTAGTGGGTAGTATACCAAATGCCTGAGAAGCACTTAAAGCATGTAGTTTATATTTACAAGTTAGGTGTAGTGATGTTAAGACAACAGCGATGGAAGCCAGTGATGGTAAAATAATAAAAACAAATAAAGATTAGAATCAAAGCGAAACGTTACTCAATGTGAATGATAAGATGAAATAACTGCGAATCAAACTCGAGAAAATAATTTGTTCTTCCGATTAAGAAGCGATAGTAAAAGTGATGTTTGGTTGCTTGTGGGTCCACTTACCTATTGCAACGTAAGGGCTCCGCAAGAAAGAAAGTAAACTTTACTGTGCTGACGAATAATTGCATAACTATAATGATTGTAGCAACTGAATTAAGGGACTTTTTTTTTTTCTCATATATTTTGTTTAGTTAAATAGGTTCGTTTTATTAATAATTTTACTTTTGTATGTTTTAGTGCAAAATTAAATTTGGGAGTAGTGCAGTCCGTATTAGTCTTCTTTCAGATAAATTATCAGTTTTAGTGTAAAAATCAACCACGACACATGCGATAACTGGCGTTCAAATAAAGAGTGTGGCAAATAAGGCTATCTATAATGAATTTTACTACAAAATCAAGAGTAAAGTTTCGCTATGACTCTACTTTGCCACTACCTTACTGCAATAAGCTTGCAATACTTTTGTCACTCATTTCTATGGACAAATATTTTATTTAGTCTTAGATATGCCAAAGTCATCGTTACAGTTTATAAAATCAGACATTAAGAAACAGGTATAGTTTGTAAAACACGTAGTTTGATATTACTGACCACTCTGGTGAGCTTCAGTTTCGCTGATAAGACTGTCTCCGGCTGAAGAAGCTCGTGGTGACTGACGACTAGCATCCAGGAACGAAGAGTCGGAGCCTAGATTGAAGTAACTAGTTAGCTTCTACTTCTAGCACAAATCTTGCATTGACAAAATAATACAATACAACTCGTGTAGTGACAAGTCATGATTTATAATGAGGTGTCAGGAATGTTAGCTTGAATAATTATTAGAGCTTTTTAATTTCTACTTTTTGCACATTACCACAAATTTATGTGACTACCACATAACTGTCTTTGCTAAATACTGTCAATAGTTACGACGCTTTTGAAACAAACAAGGATTCGATTTTTTGAAAGTTGTAAAAAAAAATTTTTTTTTTTCTTTCTAATATCTTCTTGATCATAATTATTGACAGATATTCCAAAATCGACACAAGATCTAACATTCTACCTTTTGGTTGTAGCCCGGCAAGTTTGTCGCCAGAACCATCATCTACTTTGGCCTTTTCTTTGAGTGTAAGATCAACTGGAGACGGTGGTGGAGTTTTTGAGAACTTCGATTGCAGATCTGTAAAAGGTTCAATTAATCACTTGTAATGTCTAAAACATGTTTTGTTGAATTTATTTTTTGAATTCTTACCATGTGTCACATGTGTGGAATCAATCCTGATTAGCGCACCCTGAGAAATATCTTCTAATAAATTCGAACACCTTCTATTCAACTCTTTCATATCAGGTACCTCATCTTCGGCTTCTTTCTCAAGATCTTTAGAAGTGCTTGTGTCTTT
The DNA here is from genome assembly GCA_905220595.1 of Spilosoma lubricipeda. Lineage (NCBI taxonomy): Eukaryota > Metazoa > Arthropoda > Insecta > Lepidoptera > Erebidae > Spilosoma > Spilosoma lubricipeda. The sequence continues at coordinate 9,226,771 of HG992299.1, forward strand.
CTCTTCTTTTTGTCCAACTATTGCATCATCTCCATCACTTGTGTCTGTTTTATGTACTACGTGTTTTTCTTCAACTACTTCCTCACCTATCATGGTCTTTACTGTTTCTGTTATAATAACTTCTTTGTGAATTTTAAAATCTTGTTCATTATCAGTCGTTGTATAATTATCACTCTCTTCCTCTTTCTTGAATTCAGATTGTAGTTGTGCAATTTTTTCTTCCATTTCACCAATCAAATCTTGTTCTGTTCTATCAGACTGTTTCGTTTTATCTAAAGATTTATCATCATGATCGCTAAGTAGTTTACTTTCAGTTAAAATAGAAGTTTCTTGAGATGAGCTGGTTGAAACTCTTACAACTCGGGATATTGACCTTTCTTCTTCTATAAATTCTTTGCTAAGCGTTATACCTTCAGAAACATCAGATGCTAATGTTTTAGAGACATCCAGTAACGAGGATTGATCTTCTGAAAATGTTTTTTCATCAATAGATCTTGAAGTTTCTTTTACACTTTCCACGGAAGCCTTTGAAAAATCTTTAGTTAAGTCTGCAGTCGAGTCTTTAGACAGTTCATTAGTTGCGAAATCTCGTGAGGTATCTTTGCTATCAATAGAAGATTTTGAGTAATCTTTAGTTAGGTCAATAGATTTCTTTGATAAATCAGGCGTTGCTCTGTCCTCAATCTGTTCCTCAATTCTGGAATCTTCTTTAGCATCGATTGAGGTTTTAGACGGATCTTTAACTAAGTCAGCTCCACTGATTCTGGAAAAGTCGGCAGAGGTGCCATCTTCTAGTACCGATTTTTGATCATCGTCAGACGATTTCGTCAATGTAGATACTACGGTAGTAACTGAGGATTCTGTTGTTGATTTTGACACTAAGTCTGTACGAAGTAAACTATCAACAAAGTGAGTTTTTTTGACATATGTTTTATTGAATCTATCATCTTCTTCTGAATCTTGTGGAGCACTGGTGCTAGGCGTAGCGCTTCCAGCGATTTTTTCTTCAAATTTATCCTGTTGGTAAGGTTCTGATACATCTTCAACATATTTTTCGTCGTCGCCGAAAAATTCAGCCTGAAACATTGCATAAAACTCCAGTTACATAAAAGTTAAAATTGTGGAAAAACAATATGCTAGGAATATGAAAACGGAAATATTACACAGTCAATAGCCTATTTGACAATATTGAAAATAAACTATAGATTGTGGTCATCCTATAAGATAATAGTCTTAAAAGACATAATTCACTATAAATCAGACAAAATAATGTAAGTTTCTCGCAGATTGCATAAAATAAAACTAACATTTTTTTTAAATTTTGTCTGTGACATGAACGCCTTGTGATTGGTTGCAACTCTGGTGACGTCACATGCTAAGAAACGAAAGATTCCTCTATTGAGTATTGTTTGCGTTTTATGTTTTCGGAGTGGTAATAATCGATCTGTGAGCTATTTCTGCAGTACTTTTTTAATAAACTATGTAATAAGTGGTTCGCAACAAAAAGGAACCAAATTTATAACATATATAACATATGATAACAGCAACCTACATAAGATAGACGCTTTTATGATTGCACTTTTCTATCTATACAAATAAATGTAATTGGAGTGTCTGTTTGTTATTTTAAAATAACCGCTTTTTACTAAATGCATATGTATATATACAAGGGTAACACGGTAAAGCAGCTATGTTGCACTTACATAAGTACAACATAAAAATTGTTTCTGTAAAAACCTCTGGAAAAATTCATTCATTAAATTTGTAAAATCTTATTATTTTTAGGTAGGTAGGTATATCTCAATGCTTTTAGGTTACATTTTGAAATGTTATAAAGCGCAATATTTAAAGATGTTATCTGATTCGACGAACCTCGTACCACCGTATTTTTTTTTATTAAATATTTTCTAAATTTCTGAAAACCTTGCTTTTAGCAGTTATGCCCGCCTAAAAACTATTTCAGTTATTTTTTAATTTTTCTTATACACAAACCTTGTCATAAAAAATAACAAACATAAAAAATATATAATTTGGTGCAGCCGATAGAAAGTTATGCGCGTACATACATTTCGGCGATTCATTTTTATATCTAAGATTTGTTCACTGTGGCACTACACACCATTTCTTCGACATATCTTTATGTATATAATTCTTCTGTGAGTGTGTATGTCATTGAACTACTCTCAAACGACTGGACCGATTTTGATGAAATTTTTTGTGTGTGTTCAAGGGGATCTGGGAATGGTTTAGATTCACAATTTTGTCCGCTGGACAATGTTTTTTTAATTAATTTTTAATTTATTAGTAGTTATGGCAAAACGACGTTTGCCGGGACAGCTAGTTAATTAATAAAATTGGACAAAACTGATAAAATTCACTTAAACTGTGCTAATTTTTTTGTTGTGGCTAACGTGTGACGTCACGCGTCTCATGTGACCAGCGCCATTACAGAAATATCGTTTTTTGACATGGTTGTCAAACTTGAACTTTATCATAGATTTAAATTCTTAATACAGTAGAAATTCCACAAAATATTAACGCAGTGTGCAATTATTTAATCAAGAATAATTTAAAACGATTTCCAAAAATCAGTCAAATAGCCTATTATTACTGTACCTACTTTAAAACCTTTTTGAGTACTTTTATTCATGACCTTAATGTTAAGGCAGCACAGTCGTCATATTAGTTCACAATCAGGCGAAACAGAAACCCAGAAACCTATATTAAATGAATAATACTAGTTCTTCTTTCGTCCGAATCTAACTTTATTTTTTCTCCCTAATTGACGTACATACGAATAAGTAAATAGAAAACACTCAGGTAAAATGTTTTAAAGTTACCTCTTTTTCGGGAAAATCGTCAGCATCATCAAGCGAATCTGTACGTATCTTCCTTGTGTCAAAACTAGATGCAGGAACCTTCCCGTCTAAGTCTGAACAAGGTTCTATTATTTCTAGCACCTTCGCTTTATCCATATCTGTAAAAAATAAAAATCTTACATCTTTTTTAAAGTTCACTAAAGAGTGTTTAATATTTTTAATCTTTTTTACTGCATCACTTTAATATTTTTTTGATCGAAAATACGTGCATGTCATATTATACTTACCGGATTCAGAATCGGTATAAATTTGTTCTTCCACTTCTTCAGGCGAACTCTGTACAGAGAACGTTCTGGGGTGTTTCTTTTTAGGTATTATAACTATCTCTCCACTATCTCTCGATAACGATTTTATTAGCCCAGGTCTTTCTTTGATATATGTCTTCGCTTCCTCAAACATTACCTCTTTCTTAGTTTCACCTTCTTGAAGTTGAGTTTCTTTGTCTTCCAGAAAACCTTCTACGGTTGTGACAGCTTCCTCAATTATAGAATCTACCGATACTTGTCCGACTACATCATCTAGTTTTTCGTCTATTGGATGTTCTTCCGATGAAACATCAATATCTTCTGAAGCTTGCTTTATAATAATTTCTATATTATCAGCCATTTGTTTCATAGCAGAATCAGATTTTTTCATTTCAGTTGTCGGTTCCATTACTTTATGTGTTTTGATTATTAGTGAAGGACTAGATTTAACAGGTTCTTCTTCAGTTTCAATATCAGATTCAGCAATCCTTTCTAACGATATGGCCGGGCTAATGCACGAATGGCGCCTTTCGTCTTTATGAGGTACCTTTGCATCGTAAGACCTCCTCTCGGTTTCAACAATTTCTTTTGTAATTGTCTTAATGTCTTTGTCTTGTATAGGGCTCCTGGCGGCAGCAGCAACAGAACCCTTTTGAAGGATATCATCAATTAGAGGTTTCACTTGTTCTTTTGTTATTTCCGTTGTTTCTACGAGATCCAAATCCTTTGGAACAAATTTCTTAACATCATCTAAATCTCCAATATCAAAATGGCCTAAGGTATCAGTTCTTATTTTGGAAACATCAAACTTGCTGGATGAATCAGTAACCATTACTTGTTTTTTTGTTTCAATGTATTCTTCTACTTGTCTTGAAGAACCATCCTTAATGATAGTTTTAATATCTGTGATGACTTTTGGTTCATCCTTAGAACTAATAGTGTAAGTAGTTTCAGTTTGTCTTGTAGTAAATGTTATCTCTTTTGGCTTTGCATCGAACGTTTTCTTAGTTTCTACCTCAGTTTTAATTGCTTCAATTGGGTGTGTAGTCTCATTAATATAAATATTTTTGGTAGTAAAATTTTCTCGTTTTATTTGTTCTTCTCTTTCTTTGGTCAAGAAGTCATATGTCAAGTCCTTGTCAGGGATCGAACTATCATGTAATAATTTAGAATCTTTTATTATTTCTACTGTATTTACTAGGTCTCTAGTTTCCGGTACGATTTTACTTGTTACAGTGATTGTTTCTGGTTTAAATTGTTCATCTCTTTTCTTGCTTGAGAACTCGGTCATCATGTCTTTATCTGGTATTGCGCTGTCACTTGTTTCTTTAGCAGCTTCCACTATTTTAACTGCTTTTACTTGTTGCTCAGTATCTATAACTGTACTTTTTTTTTCAGTGCCACTTTCCCGTTTTATCTGCTCTTCTCTTTCTTTAGTTAAGAAATCACTAGTCGCATCTTGGTTAAACATTAAATTATCATGCGTCTTCTTAGTGTCTTTAATTATTCTCTCATGTACTGGATGCACAGTATCTGTTTCAAATTTCTTTATGACGGTAACAGTTTCACGTTTTAGTTGTTCTTCTCTTTCTTTACTTAAGAAATCACACGTCATGTCCTTATCAGCTATTGAACTGTAATGAAAACATGTCTTATTAAATAAATTTGTTGGTCAGTTAATTAAAAGTAGGTAAAAAATTAAATTTACTTACGTGATTTCAGCAATGTGTGGTAGTTTATGGACGTAGTCAGTTACATGGTCTTCGGGAAAACCTTCTACATCATCTAATGAGTCGCCATGTGTTAATTTAGCAAGTTTAGCTTGGTCTGCTTTACCTGTAATAGTTAAACGTCAGAAATATTTTACTTAAATTATTATGCATGTTATGCCATTTTTTTTATTTTTGTGAAACCAATTGTCCAAGTTACATTTTTCTCTGAGCAATACTAACCTGGTACAGTTTTAGTCTTAGAATCACTCTCCGGCTTTACTTCAGCTTTCTCCTTTGATTCAACATGAGTTCCTTGAGTTCCAATGTCGTCTTCAGATTCTTCGAACGTATAATCTCTAGATTCAGTGAGGCTATGTGCATCGGACATACGCTTCTCTTCTAAACGCAATTCTGTAACGGATCCTGAACCAGCAGATGTTACAGATTGCCGTTTTGTTACTTCCACTAGAAAACATTTGTTTGGTGTCAATTTTAATAAAGGTGCAATATAAATATTATAAAAATTTAAATTTTAGGTATACGTGAAATGCACACATTTACTTGTACACCTAAATTGTGTATATTTTCTGTTTTATTATTTAACCGAGTGAGGGGTTCATATACATAATTTAAGATGCTAATCATTTTCAGCGGGTGGTGCCGTAATGTGTACACAATACAAGTGGTTTGCAAAATACATTTCAAAACAAAATAAAAATCTTCTCAAAATAATATTATAGAAGAGGAAGCAACCAGGTTAAATTTATTAAAACTTTACTTCTTGTGATGTGTATTACAATAGATCATATATATGTCACTAAAACCTTACCAGTTCTCTTACTAAGAAAAAAAATATCATAAAAAATAGAACTTATCGCTAGGTTCATGAGGTCCGAGTGCTCGCGCTTTGTTTAAACAACTAGCTAAGCAACTGATCGACGCTTCTCGTAATCAGAAGGCCGCCCTTTTTCTAGTACAGAGAATTAGCATTGCCATTCAACGTGGCAATGCTGCCAGCCTTTTGGGAACGCTACCAGTAGGTGATGATGCGGAGGATTTTTTTAACGCTTGTATGTAAATATTGTTTTTGTATTTTTTTAAATTATGCTTATGTATATATATACTTTGTAATATAGATTGTATATAAATTTATAATTATTAATAATATACTATTACTACTATTTATTCACCTTTTTCTGAGACATCTTCTTTAACAGCTTGAGGCTTAACGTCCACGGAATCTACTTTTTCAGAAATTGCAGCTACAGTCGTAATATTCTTCAAATAGTGCTCATCTTTCGGTGCCTCTTCTTCAGAAGAAGTTTTTTTGTCTGTTACCGCATCTTCTGAACTGATCTTATCTGAAATACCTTCTGAAGATTTTTTATCGGAAATTTCCACTTCCCTACTGCTTTCTGACGAAATTTTATCAGATGTTTCATCCTTGTCAAATGATCTATCCATTTCTTCCGCTTCAGTTACGAACATCTGAAATTCTTGCTTCTTTGGCAGATCAATATCAATAGCTAAATCACTTAGTTTTGTGATCGATACTGATTCTGTTCTTGAGTGTCTCTTAGGTGTCATTTTTTTAAAAACGGGGTCTGAGTCAGCTTTATCTGATTCAGAGTCTTGTTTTTCTACAGTGGGCTCAATTCTCATCGATGTAAAGCCGACACTTTCTTCAAATTTCTCATCACCAAAACCACTGCCTGAATCAGCAGTTTCTTCATATTCTGCTCTTTCGTCAAAATCTGACGATGATACTTTAGCTTTAATGTCAGATTGGTCTGATTTCAAAGATTCCGCCTCTGAATGTCTTCTAGAGTCCGTGTGCTCAGAATCTTCCAATGAATCAGAATAAATTCTTTTCGAAAAGAAGCATTCCTGTACAGAATCGTCTTCGGGTACTGTCTCAATGAATTGACGTGCTTTTGCACTAATGACCGGTGACTCTTTTGGTGATATCTAATGAAAGAGGAGTTATAAAATTAATTAGCAAAGAAGACATTTTATTAAAATGTATTTTGTTGACCCAAAGCAGTAGCCTATAAATATTCTTATCATTAGAAATGTGACCACTCCTACATGCATACCAAAAAAAAATTGTTCCTATATTTAATTCGATAATATGACTTTAAATATATAGTAACGATAGATAGAATTATTTAATTGACAACAGTTCATAAAATTACAGATTTACCTTTTCTACTTCCTTCTGCCCTATAACAGGACCAAGCACCTGCGAACTATGTTCACTTTCATATTTCAAAAATTCTAACGTCTGGGCTTGTGTCTCTTTTTTATCTGTTATTACAGCAGTAGGAGTCTTAACCTCAGTAACTTTTGTAATTATTTGCTCTGGTTCTTTATCAATGTGTGGTTTATGAGCGGGACTAGTACCAAGTTGATCGTCTAAATCTGAGAATTGGGAAGCTTCGTCTAACGAGTCACTGCGGTGTTTTGAGTCTCTTGAGTATACCTGTAAAGACATTTGAATTAATATATTTCATAGAACCACATTTAAAGATTTGTCCTTATCAATACTTCTAAAAAAAGCTATCATTTGTATTTCAAAGTTGCAACTTTGATTCAATGATGCCACAGTTCTCCAATAGCTATTTTTTGTAAACCACCTTAATTTTATAACCTAAAACTTAATTTAGCAGATAAGGATTAAAAGTCTTTTTATTTACATAAAAACAAAGAATAGATAAACTAATCTGACCACATAATACAGTTACAGTAGGAAAAATTATAATGGAAAAAGCTACAAAACAATACAATTTTACCTTCGATTCAGTTTGTGACACAAAACTAAAGTCTTTCTCAGTACTTTGCTGTAGATCAGCTAACGAATCGGCTTTATCAATTACAGACAGCACTGGGGAGTCTTGAGAAATCTTTTTGCCTATGAGGTCTTGCGCTTCTGATCCCGTGGAATCAGTCTTAGTGTGTTTGCTAATATCAGACTTTGTACTTGTAATGGAGAATTGCGCTTCCACCTTTACATAAATAGAAAATATAAATGTCAATAATTAATTTTGTATAAATGATTTGTCATTTCATTTTTATCTCATTTAGCAAATCTTAACCTGCATGTCAAGTTGCTATATTAATTGTTATCTTACAACATCGAAACAAAATACTTTTTAGTTTTTGTTTATACTTGTCATAAAAATTCGACTCATAATTTGTAACATTAATAAAGTATAAACTGCTCTATTAGAATACGTGTCACTTTAGACAAATGTGAAGAAGTAAAGAAATAACAAAAGTAACAGAACTTGAAATAGAGAAAATAATAAATATCGTAGAATTATAATATATTAAATTTTATTATCTGTCCAAACCTAACGATTTCTAAGGAAATGTACGTACCTTCTCTTTTATAACTTTATCGGCCTGCGAAACATCTTTTTCTTCTACGGCTTCTAAGATTTCCTCTTCACTAACTTTTGAACGCAATTCTTCTGTTAACTGCCTCTCTAATTTTTGTTCGACCATTATGGCAGGTTGCTCATCCTTCTTATCATCATCATCCGATTTCTTAGATTTTGGTTCTTTCGAGTCCTTGGGAAGTTCTTGCTTATCTGGTTTCTTATCAAATACATCTCCATCAGTTTGGATTTTAGATTTCTTGTCCAGTTTATCAACCTTGACGGTTGTTTGTGATTCTGTTTCTGTTTCGGAATCAGTAGATTTTTTTAAAAACTCGCTGTCTTCTTCTGAAGACACTTGTACTAACGTTGAGTCTGTTCTCATTGTTTTGTGATAAGGTTTTATTTTTTCTTCTGGTTTTGTCTTGGCATCAAAGTGTTGGATTGTCTCTTTAACAGATTTTACTGTTTCTGCTTGTTTTTCTGTTTCTACAGATACTTTATGAGTTACATGAGTTTCTAAAACTGTTATTTGTTTAGATTGTTCTCTCACGAACTCCTGAGTGTACTCGATACCCTGGTCTTGCTCAAGAGTATGCTTTTTCAAGGCTTCTTTTGTTAATTTCATTGTAGTCTTTGGTAATTCTACCGAGGATTCCTTTGACATTTTTGATTCAAATGAACTAATTTTGGCCTTCAAAGGAGCTTCAGCAATATCTTTTTCATCTTCAATAACGAGATCGGGTGACTTGTCACCATCTTCTAATTTCTCCTCAACTCTTGAAGTCGCTATTTCTTTCTGAGAAATAGCTTCTTTTGTGAAGGTGTCTTTAGTTTCTGTTACCTTAACTTCAGTGGTTTCAATAGTCATTGATTTCCTTGGAGTAATAGTAATGTTAGAAAAGTCTCCTGATGGAAATCTCATGGATTCATTTCTTATATGTCTTTGCAAGTGCTTGGGAGTTGGTTTGGCAGGCGAAGAAGGGTCAAATTTTCTGAATTGTTCAACGGGTCGTTCGACGGGTTTTATTTCTTCTTCTTTTGTTTCAATAACTACTTCTTCTCTCTCAACTTCAATGTCTTTTTCTTCTTCCACAGATTCATGAGGAGTTTTAGATCGTGTCTTTTCTATTTTCGGTTCTTTTTGTACCTGTAAACAAATATTGTGTTGTTTTGTGTATTTATGTTATCTAGAGTATCTTTTAAGAACTAGTTAGGTTAGTTATATGTAAGTTTTACCTGTTGCTCGATATCCTGGAATTTTTTAATATCAGGTTTTATTTGAGTTTTAATTTCAATGATTTCTTCACGGATTTCTTTCTTTTGTTTAGAAGCCGGGACTTTGCTTTGACTTAATTTTCTAGTTATTTGCTCTTTCCTTTCAGCAACACTACGCTTAACATCTAAAAATGACATAGTATCATTAATATATTAATTTTAGTTTAAACGGAAGAATTGCAGTCAGTTAAATTTTATGTGATAGAAATATAAATTATAGTATAGGTGGGTTTTGAATTTCTAAAACTACTAAAAGTGTAAGCAAATTAAATACAATACAATAGTGAAAACAATACATAATTAAAGTTAACATTTTTATAATACTTAATTTTTTTATGTTCAATTTGCATCTTGTTTGTCATGTACATTTTTCTTTGTCTAATTTGGTATCCTATTTCATTATTCTTTCAGATGTAAAGAATATAGTTTAGCAACAAGTTTGTTTGATGTAATTTATTGCCTTCACTATTTACTTGAAATATGGTAAATTACAGAAAACCTTAATCGGATTATTAGATTTTCATATTTATTATTGTACAAATTAAAAGAGCATTGAAAAAAGAAATTGTTTTCAAACCTTCATCTTCTTCGCTATCCTCACTAGGTGTGGGCGTTCTCTCAATCTCACTCTTTTCTACAAAAGATTTTTCTTCTGGCGAGTACTTGGCTTCATCCTGATCCTGCTCTGACTCTCGATGTTCAGGGATCTGGTCGTCATCATATATGCGATCTTTTAGTTTATTATCTTCTTCAGCTAAAAACAAAACGAAATAAATAAATTGTATATGTGCTGATATTTCGAGATTAAAAAAGAGACAAGGTAATTCTGTAATTTAGGTTATACAATATAAGATTTGAATCTCAAAATTTTTCTGCGACCAAACGATGAAACTAATTTAATTTAATTTTACTAATATGTATTTTCTTTTTGCATGCTTGAGGATAGCTTCTTCCACATATTTGAACAGTTTACTAATTACATCGTTGAGCGTTGAAGATATGCAAGATGCTTATTTCTTCTACTGAATTGTCTTTCTCATAGTTTATTTAACTTTGCTCCGTTTGCCTTAAAAACAACTTACCTTTGTATGCTTCGATTTCCTCAGAAGCTTGCCTCTCCTGATAAATGTTTCTTTGGATGCGTCTTTCATTAGTCAGTTCTGACTGAGGCGCAATAATGTCATCTCTACCAATGCGGCACAAAGCAAGTTCCAGAGAAGTATCTGAAAAAAACGCCATTTTTGAATACTCTTAACAAAAGTGGCATTATTAGAAATTATGCAATAGCAGCAGAAGCTCCCAAGTAACTAGCTGTTGTCACAGTCTATCCATAAAAACAAACAGATGAGACTCTTCGTCCTGGCCTTTATTATCCCCAAGGTTATTTGGGGTCGGCTACAAGTTCAACCGGTTTTACCTGGATATATGTTTGCACATGGAGTGGCTAGCGTTGGACCTCCTCAACTCTGAAGGTGAATTCGATGGTTGAACTAGTTGTCAGTATATTTGAAGTCACTGACTTCCCAATTACGATTGCCATAGATGTTCATGACAACCAAGATCGACTGCTTTACGTACTCTTCGAGGCTCGGACATTATATCGGGTTCGATTCCCGGGTCGGACCAAATGTTTGTACGATCTACAAATATTTGTTTCGGAGTTTGGGTGTTTTCTATGTATAATATGTATGTATTTACATAAAAAAGTATATATGTATTTATATCAGTTGTCTAGTACCTATAACACAAGCTCTGCTTAGCTTGGGACTAGATGGCGTTGTGTGTTAGATGTCCAAAAATATTCATTTATTTATTATTCATTCATTATTATATGTTTATTGCATATGTATTCTGTGACTGCCTCGTTGGTCTAGCGGTTGCCGTATGCGACTGCTGACCAAGATCTCGGGTTCGAATCCCGGGTCGGGCCAAAAGTGTTTTTGAGTTTTTCTGATTATAGAAATACTTAATCACAGTTCGGAGTTTGGAAGTTGGGGTCTGAACCCCCGTGCCTCGGAGAGCACATAAAGCTGTCGGTCCTGCGCCTGATTTCTCTCTGGTCGTGTCGGTTAACCGTTGCTTCGGATTATGAGATCACCTTATTAGGAAAACCTACTATACGATCGGCGATTATCTGAACGACAAACAGTCATGGGCTTAAGGTGTTATTAGATACACACTAACTTGTTTGTCTTGAAATTGCGCTAAATTTATTATTATTTTTAATTGAATGTAGTAACATTTGAAATGTTAGTACTCCACTATGTATTCTTTATATACTATAACATAATTTCTCTTTTTACGTATTGTTAATTTTCTTTGCCTTAGACATTTTTTTTTCATTGTTTTAATTACAACTGACACGATGGTACTTTGGTACTTATATATTATTACGTTTGTACTCCCCATTTATTAAATACGCAATTGTAATTGTGTGACCACCTTTTCGACCATAATTATTATTACTTTCATTATTGTTACTTTGATAAGACCTGATGATTTGCTGTACGGGTTGAGTATACCGGCTCAACTATGGTTGAATAGGTCGAGGGCTGATCTATGCGTCTTACTTTATTTTACATTTGTGACATTTTATTGATTATTTTATATTTCGATATATTACATCTTTGGAAATTTGACTGTGAGTGAAAGTGCTATTTGGATTTTATTCTCCAAAAGTGGACCTCACAATATATAACAATATAAAAATCTTGCAGTTTTGAGTAATAACGGTGCATGATTGGTTAGCTCATGGCGGTGCAGCAATGAATCCAAACTTTTTGTGTTGTTTTCTTTGGTCGACTGCGTTTTCATTCAAGTCTCATAGTTAAGAGAAAGAAAATTGTAAATGCTATTTATTTTTTAAAGGAGCATTAGTGGAGTTTCTTGCCAGAATCTTCTCCATTAAGGGTAGGCTGCACTTGGAACTGGCGACTAGAATCACTCGATTTATTAATATTGACTATTCATAAGTGCCTGTAAAGAAAGTGCCTATTTGAATAAAATATTTTTGACTTTGACTTTGACTTTGAGAGTGCGGGAACAGAAACTGCACCTGTGTTTGAGCACACATTTGTCCACTAAAATATCTCCTGCGTAGTTGAGTGGTCTCCGTTGAGACTGGCTACCGTGGCCGTTAGCGGCTAGGGGAATATTATTAATGCTTCGAGGATAAAATAATAATAGATAGAAAAATAGACTAATAATAAGTAATAGGAGTACAAGCTCCCAAATAACTAGGCGTTATCACTGCCTATCCCATAGGAAGAAAGTGGTGAATGTATGTTTATATTATGTGTTATTTTTAAAGTGATTCTGCAACACTATATTTATCAGATCACCAAACCATTTACTAGTTTCAAAATATTTATAGTATTGCAGATGCCTACCTTGCGCCTTGGTTCCTGACTGTGTCTTCCATAGTTTAAGCATAAGTTGCGCCTGCTCCGCAGTAGTAATCCTCTTAGCCTGTATCTGATTAACAGTAGCCACACTAACTCCAAGTTCATAGGCCAAGGCTACCCAATCTTTGCCTAGAAGATTGCAGATATCCTCCAACCTGAAAAAGGTTAGAGAATTATTCCGTGCTTTTAATCCGAAACCGTTAATGAAGTTAGTATTCAGGTAGTACAGCCACGCTGTATATAACACGTGTTTTATGTGCATTTCGGTTTATTTTTAGTTTAGTCGAGAGATTTTATAAACAACAGATTAAGCACCAATATTACTCTGTTTAGTTGAATTAAAGGCATTATTCAATAAAGTTTCAAAGTCACAAATCTGGTCATGTGGCAGATAGAGATAACAAAAATCATAAACCTAAAAGAACAAGACAATTGTGTTTGAAAGAAATAGTTTAATTCTTTCTTAAAAGCGTGTCAAAAAGATCGAAAAAAGATACCGTGGATCACTAAGTCTCTGCCTCCAAATTAACTCCTGCTCTTCTGTCCGCAATGGAACAGTATCGGTTGGTATTGGTGAAATTCGTTCTATTGGTTCATCTGGCACCATGATATTTAGAACCGCGATCTGTTGAAATAAAATCAATATAGATTTAATTGTTTTAGATACTTATGACAATAGTATTATCCAAAGTGATTAAAGGATTTTATTACTACAAGCTGATATAACATTTTTGGCGTCACTATTGTATAAAATACATGTTAAAAATTTGGGTCCTCGTGATTTTCATGTTTAATTATTTATTATTTATATTTATTATTTAACCGACTTCAAAAAAGGGGGATGTTTGTCAATTCGACCGTATATATATTTTTTTTTTTTTAAGTGTGTTCGCGGATAACTTCGTCGTTTATGAACCGATTTTGATGATTTTTTTTAATGGAAAGGAGATATTCCAACGGTAGGACCATGATAAGGACACTAAGATCTGATGATGGCATGCAAGAGAAATCGAGTCAAACCTTGAAGTCGGTTTTTTTTTTGTTAAAATTGTATTCAAATTCACTTACAGGTGCAGGTGATGGTTCTCCTTTCGGCACCTTCGGGTCTCTCATGAACTGGCACCTGCAAATTGGCTCCAAATCCTGCGTCTTAATCATCACGGGGAAAGCAACCCTATTCTCGCGGAATGCGCGGAATGGTATGGATAATTGTTCTCCTGATTTTGCTATTGGTACTAAATTGCCGCCGAATTCTAGGTAAATTGGTTTACCTTCATGTACCTGCAATTTTAAAAATGCTGTAACTAATAGCTTAAAGATTACGCTCCATATCAATGATTCAAATTTAAAATAATTATTTGATTATTTAATTTGAGATGTCAACTCCCGCACTAGGATAGTATATATATATCTTCCAAAAATTCGTGGATCATTTAAACTATTGTCTAATCGAATTTTAAGTGATCCACGAATCGGAGATGGATCGAACCTATTTTAGTTACCTCAACATCTTTGCTCTTAGCGACTTGAATAAAGCGTTCAACGCGTTCCAAAGCCTTGTCTTCTTTATCATCGGTGACACAGAACATTCGCAGTTGTGCTTGGCACTCGTCAGTGCGTTTAGCGTAGACCACGAAGCGAGCCATGAACGGGACATGAATAGCTTCCCTGGAAACAACATAAAATAGTTTAATATTATATCTTAAAAGTAAGTAGTGTGGGTGGCAACCGTTAAAGCAAAGGTTTTATTGTAAAAAAATAACAATAGGTATAAACGAATGCAAATTGAAAGATGGGCTGAGCTGTGTGTATCATTACCGATGTGCTTGTTTATTTACTCTCTGTTATTCATGCCCTTTTTATAGACAATTGACCAGGTGATTTGTGTTAAATAGTTGAGACTTCTTCAGTCTCATTTGAAATATATATAAACTAAACAAATCGTTAGGGCAGATATGGTAAATATTAAGAACCCATTTTGCATTAGAGACTTGTTCCCACTGGTTTATAAGTACTATCTATGAAATATTAGAAATCACTTCTTTTTGAATGTCCATGTCAGAAACGAATGTCCCGGTAGTAGTTCCAAAAAGTGTTAAAGATCTTACCTATATAATTCCGTAGCCATTTTAGTAGCATCTTCAACGTGCCGACAGTCAATCAGCCAATATCGGGCTGAGACAGTAGTTGTGAATGACACACAATCATTCACAAATGTTAATGGAGTATTATCAGTAACATCTTCCCAGTGAGCTCGGTTTGTTCCACCTGTTATCATAACAAAGACTTTACACCCTGTAAGCTCTACACCAACTACACACATGCTCTGCAGTAACATACTTAATACTTCTACAAATAAAGTACTTTTCTCTTTCTCAGATTAAATGGAAGCTATAAGGCAGTATTTTGCGGCTAAAACGCTATTTATCAACTGCCATGATGGATGAATCTACCTTATAGAAGGCATGCCAAAGCAGGCTTGTATTATTACTACTAGTTAATATTTTCAGATACACTATGTATTTCTTCTACCATTTTTATAATAATTATTCAAAACAGATTCTTAAATATAAATAAATGCAGATTCAAGTAGTTGAAGTTTAACTTTTCTGTCATTACAACCTAAACATAAAACAAAGTAAGTTAGATAAATAACCGATGTAGAAGAAAGATCGGAAATAGAAAGACAGGTTAATAATAAATTAATAAAAACTAAAACGTAAAGTTTTCCAAAACGGCCTATAGCAAACACACAACAAGCAAAGACAACACATCACACAAATAAACAATAAAATAACGTACCGTTTTATTATTATAAAATGATAAGGTGTATAAATGTGGCACACTGTGAACGGTCACCTGTTTCTTACAAATAGTGCGATTGTCTCTCCAAAATAAAAATGATATCTACTTATTTAAAACGATTTATCAAATTTGCTTTTAGGTTTTTCGGAAAACAGATCTCTCGAAGGACATTCACTGAAATAAATTCAAAATCGATTTGAACAAAACTAAACATTGAAAATAAAAACGTATCCAGTGAAACAATGACAAGAAAAGGAACGGAGACAAAATAAGAGAAGATGATGTGAAACAGAATTGATAGGCCGTTTTGGAAAGAAATATTTGATAATTATAAGCAAAAGTAACAAAAATAGGGAACATTGACGTCGAATGAACATGAAGATGAAGAATGGCACCGATTTATAAATTTCCTTAGGCTAATTTATACAAGAAGGTACCATAAGTGTCTCAATCTTATGCAATGTGCCAACACACTTACAATTCTTTAAATAGGTACTAAGGTAATTCTTTTACGTTTAATTCTAAACCGATATGTCGTGAACGTTTCGCTGTGCAAAGTCTTGATATCCCAAGAATTAATTGTATGGTTATGATACAGAGTGAACGTGATTAAACAAAGCATAAAAAATTCAGCCCGTGCACAGAGGTAGAATGTATGATAAGCAAGATATGGAAAAGCATTCAAAAAGTGATAGAGGGAAAAAAAAGAAATGTATCTGATAGTTATACTCGTTGACAGCCGTTGTGTTATAGAGAGTATAATTATCTAAAATAATGATTTATGATAAATTAAAAACATTAAACTTAAAAGTAAAATAATTTTTAAAATAAATTAATTAACATAACTTAAACCGATTTTGTTATTTTTTTGTAAAATATTTCTAATATTTTTACCTTCGAGAGATCGTTTGCGAAATACCCCTGTTGGTGCGCGCCGATAGATGGCAGCATATAATTTAGCGCCACACACGGTGAGCGTGCAACACACACAAACACGAGAACAAAGACAATGTAGACACGCACAGAACGGACACACAAGGATGAGATCCCTGCAGCTGCTTGTGTATTTGCTATAAGCGGTTTGCTTTACTCTTCAATATTCCAAATAACTATTTGTTTTGCTTTTCTCCTCGCAAAGTTTTTAGTTCAGATAAAATGAGTTGTAAGCTACGCTATTTCTTTATAAACATGCTCATCCCTTTGTCTATATGTTGGGGAGTTTGGCTAAGCCCGTAAACACTTTATACTACACTTACCAATAAGATTTAAGACAAAAACTATAAAATTCCGATTTTCTATCAATATTCTATTAGAAATGTCATAAAATTCAAAATCTATTATCTACTTTTCTCATGTAGATGTCTATCGGTAACCTACAAATTGATCGGTAATGATATCTATTTGACTATCGCCTACGTTACCAATGTGTTGTAATGGAATATTGGTATTTCTTTTTATTCGAATATTGTAATCAATAAGCCAACTTAAAAGCGAAAATACGGTACCTGCAAATAGGTAGAAATGTGGACCAATACTGACTATAGTCTTGTGTACTCATAAACTAAAAAGTCATTTAAATATACATCACAGAAAAGAAGAACAATTTGTGAGTACAACAAAATTTGAATCAATATTCGCTGACAAATTACAAACCGTGTTAAGATACTTTTTTAAGCATTATTTTATTTATGGTTATACCTAACTTGAGGCACACTTACCTTACTTTGGCAAAGCATATCGTCAATGTAGCAAACAAAAGCCATACTCCATCGCAACACACCGCATTATTATTATTTTGTTACCGGAATATATAATGCTAACTCCACTATTCTTAAAATTTTAGCCATACATTTGCAGAGTTTATGTATTTTAAAGGAAAAATTAAAATAACGAACACTCACATTCATTTGTTGAAACAGTCGAATATAATCCACAAAATATTCCAATAACAAAAGCGATCTGCATTTCAAATAAAAGCAAACTATTTTAATTGTACCTGATATGGAACATAGTAGTCTTAACGTTGGTGCTGACGATGTACTGTACTGGTTTGTCATCCCTTGGGTGTGAGGCCTGGGAGCTGGCATACTGAGAGTGATAGCTTTGTGGAATTTTCGTCTTCTGGGTTCTACTGTCACTACTGGTGATACTGCTACTCCTCGGCCAAGAAGCTTAGCAGTTAATTCAGAGTCTATTATTTGTGCCTGAAAAGAGGGTTGCGATAAACTATTTATTTGACTTCGTAAGTATTTGCGTTAAATTTTTATTTCTTTTATCATATTAGGCATCATTGTCTTACAGATTATTCTAAAGACCAAACGTAATACGTTGTCAAAGCCTCATGCTAGTGTCATTATAAATTTAAGGGACGTGTAAAAATATTTTAAAGTTATTACTTACCCCTCCTCGAGAAGTATAAACTGTTATCTTTTTAAAATTATAGTAACAGTGTTAAAATAGTTTGGTGAGATCTCTAAAGTTTAGTTTGCAAAGTAGCGTTAGTTTTACTAATTATTTACACTTTTTATATAAATTAAAAAGGTAGGAAAGTGGCGAAGAGCGGTCGGTGCATAACTAAGCAAATATGAATATTATGAAATCACAAGAAAAGCATACAAAACTCAAATTATACACTGTTGTATATTTTAATTCAGTCTTTCATCTATTTCTCACACATGCGCTTACAAATAAGATGCAATACATTGATAATAATCAAGCTCATAATAATATAGCAAAATAAAAATTATGTACATCATGCAACTCTCACGTTTGGTCTTTAGGGAATAAAGTACAAATGCGCGTAACAATGCACTTATTAATATTTCAATGTGAAAGCACACGAAGATATTACCCAATAAATTTAGCAATCCTTAAAATACTACTTAAATATTTATAGTACGTCACTCCAATTTTATTCGTAATACTTTATAAAGAAGAAAATAGATAAGTACACACACTTGTTACACTAAATAACATTTTATCACAGTTCAAACATAACCTTAAACTTTATACAAATTCATGCTCATATGTAGCCTAAAGACCAACTAGAGAAAATCCAACCAGTGAAAACTGCTGTGTGAGAATACCTAATGTTTAATTTAATTGTGATTTCATAGAATTCAATTTTGCTTAAATTGAAAACAATTTTTTTTTTTCAATATAATTTATTGAAATTTTCATCTATTATAAATGTGTTTAGTGAATTTCTAAATTTATTGGGTATGATATTTTCTCTAAAGGAGTAACATACTTTAATGATTATTATAATACCTGTATCATCAAAACAACACACATACAAAAGTTAATGAATTCAGCTTTTTTAAAATTTGCCGACATTTTTAATTAATACTTTTAATGAAACAGGTAAAGCTTAAGAAAGTCATTGAATTAAAACCACATATTACATAGTTAGGTTATAAAATGTTAAATGAGCTGCTTGTATGACTATAGATATGTTATAATATACGCCATATAAAATAGTTCAACTAAATTCTAAGTTTTTTGATTAAAAACTAAAAGTTATTCTGTAAAAAAAATTTTTGGCATTCAATTTGTACTTTTGTTATAGTATGGCAAATTCTAGGCGGGTGTTTGGCAAAATATAATCTGATACTTCATTTAATCTTACATTTAGCGTGATAAAAAAAATATTTTTTAATAATGTTTTTAGTGGATTTGTCATTTATATGAGGTTTACAAGCAATTATAAATTTAATGACGAAATTGAGAAAACAACGATTTGGATTGATGAGTGTGAGATACTATACCGTGTGATTCCTATAAACTTGTCTCTTAACATTTGAATTTAAAGGCATATAGAGAATAATAAAGGCATCAAATGTGTGAATATATTCTTAAATATGAGTTGATAGAGTTAACGTTCTTCTCTATAATGTATACAAACCAAGTCGCACATGTCCTTGATCTCCGGGAGAAAACATTCAATTCTCAGAAAATATTTTGCCTGAATCTAATTCTAATAATAGCTAACATTGTAATGAGAGCAGAAATCTTACAAATAAGTAGTTGAATGAACACAATTATAAGTCTAACATTGAAATTTGCTAAAACAAATCAGTTTTCACTTCCTACGAGTAAGTATCTAAAATATTCGATTACATTTCATAAGTATACCGACTTTGTCAGTTTCAAGAGTAAATTCTTCGAGTACAATATAGTATAATACTACCAAATTAGAGAGAACCTTTTTTTCTTAGATACATTATTAACCGTGATCTTTTTTAGATTTTTATCCTTCACTCCTTTTCTTGGTTTGAATAGGTTTACCTGTAGGCCAACTTTGATTTTCTTTGTGAGAGCACCCTGTGGGAAGACAGCTTGGACCTGTGGCACAACGGAGCTGGATACCATACCTCCTAAAATTTGAGATTAATATATTTCAGAACTGAAGTATTTGATTTTGAGTGGAGTTGAAACAAAGCATGTGTTTGGAAGTATGACTGACCTTCAGGCCCAATGGCATGTACTTCTTGTCGTATGCGGGATATAACAGCGAAGTATTGCGGGAAATCGTGCGTCAAGATTCTGGTTACTCGTGGAGCGTCCCATCCTTTCTCATCTTCGTTTGTCTCTGTTCAGAAAAATCTTTGTTTAAAAAGTGTGGCACTGAAGAAACACAAACCGTAAATTAACCTTATTTAAAAAAATATATATTTATTTAAATACTAGCTGAGCACGCTACTTCGTAGACGTGACATTTGAATTTTCAAGTTTTTTAAATTTTTCGCCGTTTAACCTTCCCTGGACTACGATAAACATTTCAAAACCAAAGTCAGCTAAATCGGTGCAGCCGTTCTAGATTTATAGCGAGACAAACGAACAGCAATTGATTTTTATGTATAAGAT
The DNA here is from genome assembly GCA_905220595.1 of Spilosoma lubricipeda. Classification (NCBI taxonomy): domain Eukaryota; kingdom Metazoa; phylum Arthropoda; class Insecta; order Lepidoptera; family Erebidae; genus Spilosoma; species Spilosoma lubricipeda. The sequence continues at coordinate 9,247,340 of HG992299.1, forward strand.
TTAAATACGGCTATTTTAAACTCTATTTCATCGTAACCATTTGTGATGACTTGAAATACTTATATCTATATCCACTAAGAATGTCAGATCTGATGAAGTCCAGTCGTCAGACGATCTTTACAAAATTATTGCATTGGTACAAATTGTCTCTGGGCTTACCTTCGATTTCAAGAGTCTCGTGCAAAATGTCCTGCACGACGTCATCAGTGGCATCTGCATTGTGCTCTCTCCAGCTTGTCCCATTGTCTGACCTCAGAATGACAATCTCACGCTCTTTACCGCGCAGTGATGCGTAATGGGGGACTTCTAGTATCACCGGCCTGAAAACAAATAGTAGTAATATGTAGTATTAAATCCGCTTTTATACATATTGTGCATAAGTTAATATTAAAAAAATATTAATTTGTAAGAAATACCTATTTATAAACTAGGTTAAGCCTATGCTTAGTCTAGCTTATGAAAAGATAGTCATATGAGGAGTCTCGAAATAATGATTATCGCTTTTTTTTTTTTTTTATGTTTGACCCAAAATGACTCTACTCTGCCTGATGGAAAGCATGAGTAGAATCCAAGAGTGGTGGTCACCATACTGCGAATGCAGACAATGCAGCATGGTGACCCACACCATGGCGGGCTAGTGATGCTTCTGCATCATTGAGCCTCCGGTCTCGCACTCACCAACGAAACACGACAGCATGATCGCTGTCATTTTACGTTGATTTTCTGTGCGAGGATAGTACCGCCCCGGTCGAGCCGGCCCGTTCGTGCTGAAATCAACGTGGCTCTACTACCTTGAATCGCTATCATTATTACAGTATCTCACTGTACGAATTTGATTATTAGAATTACTATTATTCTCATTATGATTCAATTTATTTCGTCCTGTTGTATTTGTTAGGTGGTTACACCTATAATACACCAATATAGCTTCTAATGTACGTGTTCGTAAATGACTTGATGACTCCGCACTTCACAAAACTATATATGGAATAACATGACATTTTATATGTGGTGTGCAATATCGATGATTAAACTAAACACACCGCGTAGCAGTATAAAATCACTGATTGGGATAACTTGTAACAATTATTTTATTAGTAACAAGTAAATCGGTGTTTACGTTAACTACAGAATATTCCTGTTTTATCTGAACACTACCCACAACGGAAAAATCTCCACTGCTCTACTAGTTATCTGTTTGTTTAGTTCAATGATCGATATTGCACACCACATATAAAATATCATGTTATTCTATATGTACTTTTTAACCGACTTCAAAAAAGGAGGACGCTCTATGTTCCACACTATGTTATTTTCTTTTATGTTAAGTGCGTAGTCATCAAATCATGTACAAATCATATTCTTTTACTTACCCCAAAAATTTAGCGGCGACTGGTCCCATTTCTAAAACTCTCGCAGCCAGTGCCTCGCCTTCCATCAACGGTGGCATGTGATTGATGCGTGATGGTTTCAAATACCTGTAATAAAATAAGCATTTTCTGATAGTAGATTATTTGTGTATAAAAGAGTCGTATGGTCAAACTTTTTTTTTTTTTTTTATATTTTGCCCTGCCAAAATGACTCTACTCTGCCTGATGGAAAGCATAAGCAGAATCCAAGAGTGGTGGTCACCATACTGCAAATGCAGACAATGCTACAGTGCAGTATGGTGACCATCACCATGGTGGGCTAGTGATGCTTCTGCATCGTTGGGCCTCAACTGTCTATATTACATCATGACATAACGATAAATATTGTTTCAGACCTCTAACACACAACACCATCTAGTCCCAAGCTAAGCAGAGTTTTTATTATGGATACTAGACAACTGATACAAATATACTTTTTTGTAAATACATACATATTGTACTTAGAAAACACACAAACTCCAAAACAAAAATGTGCAGATCATAAAAACATTTGGTCCGACACGGGAATCGAGTCCGAGACCTCATGCACAGCAGCCGCACGAGGCTGTCAACGAGGTTTATGTCTTTTACATAAAGCATACTCTTGCCAGGCTAGGTAATCAAGCGCTTAAATGTGAAATTTAGAAAACATAGAAGGAAAAAGAGCTAAGTTTAATCGGCAATCACCTGAAAAATTCCAGTATACATACATGCACTGTCATGAAATAGAAATTCTATACAATGATAGATTAAATAATGCAATCATCATTATATATCAAAACATTTGAAATAATTTACTTTTGAATTTGAACAATAACCTAATACATGTAGCAAGACCTGTGTTTACGAAGATTCTCACTAGAAAAATTCAGAGTCAGAGTCATTTTGGCAGCTCACTAAAAAAAAAAAAAAAAAAAAAAAAAAAAAAAAAAAAAAAAAAAAAAAAAAAAAAAAAAAAAAAAAAAAAAAAGATTGCGTTGTAGTGTATTTGTCGCAAGTGTAGACGTCGCTATATGAGTTTTAAAATTTTAAAATACTAGGTTTAGTGTAAAAACTATAGTGACTACTTAAAACACTTACCTGCAGGTAATTCTAGTAGGTTGTTGAGCAGAAAGTGGGGGAACTATGACTCTCACTCCACCACCACGGCAACCGCGCAGTGCACCTCCTCGAGCGTCCACGAGGAATGATACGAGGAAGCTGAAGAACATGTAAAAAGTACATATAAATAACTGAACACCATATCTGATTGATGATGCATTTATACAAATAAATAAAATTGGAGTGTCAGTTTGTAATATTAAAATAATCGCTTTTTTACTAAATGCATATGTACGTATACATGGTACATTGCGAAAATAACGTTTTTTACAATTTTTGTCTGTCTGTCTTTTTGTTCCTGCTAATCTTTGCAACGGTTGAACCGATTTTGATGGGACTTTCACTAGTAGGTAACTGATGATATGAGAAGTAACTTAGGTTACTTTTCTTAGACGGGACTCAGCTATATTTGTAATATATGTGGGTAGTTCAATCTTTTCTCGTGGTAAAACTACACTTAGTTGAGTAGGTTTGTCTATAAATACACACTGAATACATTTTTTTATATAAACGTATTTTTGTTTGAAATAATATTTAATATTTTCGCTAAAACATTTTTTTTGTTTTATGAAATAGAGGGACAAACGAGCAGACCTATCGCCTGATGGTAGGCGATTATCGCCGTCCATGGACACATCGCCGCAACACCAGAGGCGTTAGTCCGTTGCCGGCCTTTGGGAGACGGGGGACAGGGGGGGAGATAGTGGGAGGGGTTGGGTATGTGCCTCCGGTAATCTCACTCACGCCGTGAAACACAGCGCAGCACTATTTCAGATCGATTTTCTATGAGGCCGTGATATCACTTCGGACGAGCCGACCCATTCATGCCGAAGCGTGGCTCTCCCACGTTTAAAATTTGAACTAATGAAATATAATCTTCTTCATCATAAACAGCTTTTAACAGTCTGCCGATTGTTATCTCTTCAAAAACGAGGTTTTGGTAGAATATACGCTGGGCAAATGGGATTGTATAAGGCTCCCTTCAAGTTTTGGGCATTGCATTGGCATGGCATGGACAGGCTTTCCTTAGAAAGTAAGTTTTGATTTGGTATACCCAAAAGAATTTAAATATAAGACCTGAAATATACTTATCTACCAAAAACATACTTAACAAGACGAGCATAATAAGTACTTACTTTTTCCATTGTAACTTTTTCCTGCAGCATTCCAAGTTAGCATGCGGAACAGTCATTATTCGTTAATATTCTGAAATAAATTTGCTTAGATTTAAAACGTTGGAAATAATTTCAATCCTAATGATGAGATATTATTTATTTTAGTAAATCATTAATTTTGTAATCATTACATTCATTGTACAGACGTTGAGAAAGCAGTGTCTGGTCAGATCTGAAACCAGCTGAAAGTCCCAAATATCCAGAGTACAAAAGTCAATTTTACTAAATTAAAAATGGTAAAATACCTTACCTGACTCCTACCACAACTTACTTTTCTATCGATGCAAAAAGATAAAATCCTTTCATTTAAATTGTCTTCTCTTTCAACAACCTTTTCTTTAAATAATATACCAACTTTTAGTATTTCCATCTTTGATTCTACTGACGGTGATACTAACTCCACTCACAATTGGGACCAAATTATAATACCCCGAAAAATAGTATTTGATTCACCTAAATGTGGCTCTAGCATTCGAAGAACAAGTCGTAGGTAGCCTACTGTTTTCTATTACTATGCTCTAAAGCTTAACACTGACTTGGGTTGAGTAGGGTCCACATTGTAGCAGTATCCTTCAGGTGCCTGCGCAGTACTGTAGCGGCTGATGCTCTTCACCACGACCTCCTGCTGTGGTTGGTACGGCATACCGTTGACAGAACCTGGCCATTAGATGGAAGTTAGAGATAGATAAAAATTTAAAAGATAGGATTGAATACGAATCAGTTAAGCTGACGGCTACAAAGAAGAAACCATATATTTTTTGTGCAAATCTGTCAAATGATCATATTGCAGTCAACTGGTAAGTAACATTAAGTTAACCGATACAGAATTCCGCGACACCCTATAACTAAAACCTTTCACATACCGTTCTGTAAACAAACGCTGGCCAACGTTTACCACTAATACGTATGTGTCTTGAATATAATACTTTATGTGGACGCTCAGATGATCTTGTCATTTTTCAAGATTTCTTCAAAGCATTTAAGCGAAAGATAATGTAGTGCTAGATCTGGTTATCCCTTGTGAAACTTATTTTGTTTTAGTTTTATTTTGTGTGTACAAACAATGTTGTGTTGATCTTTAATAGTACGTACAAGTTTTTGTTCTTAGCTCCTAATGTTAACTGAATTTTTATATGTATATTTTTGATGTTCCTTAAAATAATAATAGTGATCCTAAGTTTATTACAGATATTAAAAACTTTCTAACTACAGTCGGTACTTCAATTGATTAAAAGCACTATTGCCATCCTATGAAATTGTCTCTGAAATTCACCTAAAAAAATAACTGAAATATATTTGTACCTTGGGACAATTCCATAATATTCTTATGGCTCATAGCTGATTCCGTTCTTTCGTCTTTCGTTACATCAATTGGGAGAGAATCATCTCCTAAGGATTTCATGTCGTCAGCTGTCAAGTAGCGGTAAGGTTGGTCATTCAGGATTGTATCTTCGCCTGCAAGGTAAAATATTTTCAAGTTAAGACTGACGTAGTTTTTTGACTTCAAAATTTATGCGTCGTAGTAATCGACTAATCGATCGACTAAATATCATTTTTTTCATTGCTATTTGTCTACGACACTTCAATATTAACACATCAATCAAAATCAAAAGTTATTCATTCATATTAGGCAGACTGCTAGTACTTTTTGAACGTCCTTATTTACATAAAGACAGTCCCCAAAAACACCTCACTCGTTACCATTTCTTAGTGATTTAGTTGGGAATTATAGGTAGTTAAAATTACTATTTTAGGAAGGTAAAGATAAACGTACACGTTAATGAATTGGTACCCGTTTTCTGCTAGTATATATATAAAAGTATGTACTAACATATGAAGTACATTGATCTGTTTCGAAGACTTTCTAACTACATAAACTGCTAGCTGACCTGGCTAATTTCGTACCGCCATATTTACATATCTGTCTAAGTTTCCCACAGCACTGTACAGTCGCGAAAAAAAAGCCTTTTCCCGTTAGCTTTTAATTTTTCTTATATACAAACTATGAACAATAAGGAACACTTGAAAAAGGAGTTATTTAATTATTTACAGCCGGTCGGAAGTTAAGCGCGTACATACATTTCGGCGATTCATTTCTATATATATAAATAGATATGTAAATATTAATGTTATGATATTATTTTTTTAAATATGTTTTTTTTGTGTTATTATTTCAGAAAGAAATCCGGTGGATGATTGGCATACCTCCTTCTTCTTCAGAATCCGACATGAACGTCTCCAACATTGTCTCCGGAGCGACTACCTTGTACTTCTCCTGCGTCACAGGAGCTTCCGAAGGCTTTGTAACTTTCTTGAGGGTTTCCATTATCGTCACGTAGCCCAACTTTGAAGCTATATCGAGAGGGGTTTGGCCGTTCTGTACGCAAATTGAAATAACAATTATTAAGATAACGTATGAAGACAGTAAATAGATCAAGCATCGGAAGTCTCTAGGTACCATATTTAAAAATGAAAAATCTTTAAATGTCCTTTTTGTTTTACTAATATATTATAATAAAAAGGCGTTAATCTATACATCTATACAAATTAATGAAACTAGAGTGTCTGTTTGTAATATCAATATAACCGCTTTTTACTAAATGCATAAGTGCATAGACGGTACATAATATACTCGTATACCTAATTGCATTTTTACAATTTTGGCTGTGTATCAATCTGTTTGTCCGGCTAAACTCTAGAACGGCTGTACCCATTTTGACAGGACTTTCACTGATAGGTTGCTGATTATATAAGGAGTAACTTAGACTACTTTTTTTAGACTAGCTTGCTTCGCGACATCATCCGCGGTACTTCAATAACCGCGGGTAGCAGCGCGGGGTTCTGCTAGTATATTAATATAAAAGTATGTACAAACATATGAAGTACATTCATCTGTTTCGAAGACTTTCTAACTACAGTCGATACTCCATATAAATGACAAGATTTAAAAATATTTTTCTACAAAGTGGCAGGTTCACCCAATCTGGAAAAGTCATCTCCTGCTTTAGCCCGGCCAAATATTGTGCCAGGTTTTTTTATATTAGGATGAACCATCTTCGAAGCTTCGATAAATGTAACATGCGAATATTTTGTTAATCCAAAACTAATACTGGAGAAGAAACACGAAATACTACATAACAAAATATACGTGCATTCCATCACCGATTTTATATGCTCAAATATAATCAAGAAATTCATTCTTACAAAACACATGGTATGACAGCTTAAGATAAAAGTTATTTTCAGTAATGCACGGAAATAAACGTTAAAGGATATCGAACACAAACAAACACCATTAAGCAGCTGGTAGACGGTTCCAACATTATAAATATTGTTTTAACGTTCATTACAATGATTCATAAGGGTTACATTGTTTTACTTTTTAAAAAGGAGTTTCAGCGGTCAGCTAACCACAGACAGACAGAAAATTTCTAAGCAACATAGAATAGGAATATTCTCAATGAAGGTTAAAGGGCTAAATATGATATAATGTAACATCTAGATACACGTATACAAACGTCACTAGGTAAGATGTTTGTATATAACTAAGCAAATGACGACGTCAATTTTAAAATGTACTAATCATTGCATACAAAAATATATCTAAACATTCATTAACTTAAACATGTTCCTTAACAAACTGTATAGCTTGACATACTTCTATATAACCCGTAACAAACAAATAGATAAACATATATACGCAAGCACGGTTGGGCCGGCTCGACCGGGACGGTACTACCCTCGCACAGAAGATCAACGTAAAATGACGTCGTTCGTGCTGTCGTGTTTCTCGTGTTTCGTTGGTGAGTGCGAAACCGCAGGCCCAATTGTGCCGAAGCATCACTAGGCCACCATGGTTTGGGTCACCATGCTGCATTGTTGCGTTACCTACATTACCAATGAGTATGGCAACCACCACTTTTGGATACTGGTTATAGTTTCCATCACACATAAAAAGATAAAAAATGAACATACCGTAGTCTGAGCATTGGGGTCTGCCTTGTGCTCCAAAAGAATGTTCACGAGGTTGATGTGGCCCTGTTGAGCTGCATGATGAAGTGGAGTATAACTGCACAAAGAACAACACAAAAATGTTATAACATCATTATTAATAACTTCTAATTGTCCCCTGCTGGATATACTTCCGTAAGGAAATTCTGACAATCAAAATGAAAAAATTAGTACCGTACAGTACTGCTATGTTCACATAATTGTGATGAGAAAAATATCTGTTAAACGTCACGTCGGAAAATGAAGAAAATTGGGGTTCAGAAACATTAGAGACTGGACATCACGCTAAGACTAATCAGGGCCAAGCATCATTAAAAAGAGAGGCAGAAAAAGTTTATGTAGATCAACTAGTCAAAGATACAATTCATAAACTCAGAGTAATTTGAATTATAATTTTAAACATATGATATCAATGTCTCATAAAGTTCGAAGGACCAATGTTTAAGAGGAAGATAAATTCGTGGTATGGGTTATGAGTAATACACTCATTAGCCTTCATACCAAATTAACTTATGACCAGTACAGATCGTAATTAGATTTTAAAAACAAGCATTAATTCATCTTACAATTCTGAAATTATTTGTGTAAATACATCCATGAGTTCTTATTTTTTAATCAGGTGAATAAGTATTCTGTATTTTTAAGAATTTATATTAAGAGATGATTGACAACTGTATTATTTGCTAGGATGATTTTACCATCCTCACTATCAAACTGCAACTATTTAAATATCAGCTTGAAAGAATATTGTTTACGCACTCGTCATCTATTCATAAATCATGCTTTATAAAAGAGTTGCTTTCTTTTAAAAATCTTTCTCTTACTATATGATGGCAACAGAAGCGAAAGACAGGGCTAACTGTGTTAGGATACTGTAAATTTTTGCTTACCCATGTGTGGTCTGTGCTTTAACAGAAGCACCGTCCTCGAGCAGATACCGAGCCATGTTAGCTTGACCATAGTGACTGGCAATGTGCAGTGGTGTGTACCCACCTTTAGTGCAAATATCCACCTAAAGAATAAATTTGACTTTATCTACAATTGACAAACAATAAACGCTTTGCTCAAAACTATATCCTTTTTTTTAATTTCTTAATAATGCAGTAATCTTTTTTCTTTTTTTTTCGAATTGCCAAAAACTATTTTGTTAATTTAAACTTTAAGCTCATTTTCAAAAACGAGCTTGCATTTTTAGATCAAATCTCTACTGGTATCAATTGAAGGGAAGTACTTCTTCAACATCTTTAACATATCTAATCCTTGGGAATTATTTTTTGACTTGAAGTTTATTAATGAAAAAAGATGCTTAGACTAAAATGCAAGAATGTTCCGTTATAAACTTAATAAGGTAAGTATAAATCTTACATTGGCGCCATTCTTCAGAAGTTGATGAGCAATTCCTACTTTATCTTCTTGAGCAGCCAAATGAAGAGCTGCAAGGCCGTTCTTAGATTGTTGGTCTGCCTCGGCACCTTGTTCCAGGAGTAAACAGCACATTTCTGCATGCCCCTATAGAAGTGAATGAATACAGAGATTATTTCTATAAAGATTACTTTGATCCAACATTTCTGTCGATTTTAGGGTTCGGTACCAAAGGGTAAAACAGGACCCTATTACTAAGACTTCGCTGTCCATCTGTTTGTCCGTCCGTCTCTCACCAGGCTGTATCTCATGAATCTTGATAGTTAGACAGTTGAAATTTTCAGAGATGATGTATTTTTTGTTGCCGCTAAAACAACAAGTACTAAAAAAATAAAATAAAATAAGTTTTAAAAAGCTCATACACAACAAACGTAATTTTTTTGGCCGTATTTGCTCGACCCTGATAACGGCAATAGGTAAACGCTTGAAATGTATAGATAATGGTACGGAACCCTTATCTTCGGAAGTCCGACATTCACTTAGCCGCTTTTTTGTTTTTAACAAATGGTAATTTACAAAAATGATTTATAGACGTTAGTAATTTTTGATGTTATGTTTAGGTACCTGTTGAGCAGTGAGGTGAAGCGGTGTGAAGCCAGCTTTAGATTCAGGGTTAGTCAGAGCTCCATACTCCAGTAAAGTGCCTGCTGTCTCCATCTGGTTCTTGCGAGCAGCTATATGAAGAGGAGTATGCCCGTTTTTGGCTACAGCCTAAAATACATAAATATTGATGAAAAGGATTGAAGCAATCGAAGTAAAATCATGGTGAGAAATTTGTAAAAATCGTTTTTCTTTTTGTGTAATGTGTAAACGAGCAGACGGATCGTAAGCGATTACCGCCGGACACTCGCAACACCAGAGGTGTCACAAGTGCGTTGCCGGCCTTTTGGGGATCAGGACATGGGTTTTCGAAAGCCTCAAAAAGGTCAATAATATAGGGGACAAAAGAATTTATAGTTGTCTACCTTGGCATCTGCTCCTTTCTCTAACAGTGTAGTAGCCACAGCCTGTTGATCGTAGTGTGCTGCGATGTGAAGAGGAGTCATGCCATTCTTGCCAGCTTGGTCCGGCGATGCGCCATGGGTTAGTAGAAGGTTTGCCACCTAATAGACATTTATTTTATTTCAACTCTTTATTGACAAATTACAGTAGTATTTTCGAGTGATAAATAGTAGTCGAGTAATGAAACGCAAAGACATCTATACAAATAAAATTGATGAGTCTGTACGGCTGGTTTACAATTTAGAATTAACATCTTTTCACCAGATGCATATGAAAATATGTTAGGTAACTACATCAAAAAAAAATTGTTTCAAATATTTGTATGTCAGTCTGTTTGTTCTGGCTTATCTCTAGGACGTCTCGACGGATTTTGACGGGTCTTTCACAAGGAGTACTTTGGACAACTTTTTGGACTAGCTTTGCCCTAGGCGTTAACCCCCGTTGTCGTTGTAAAGGTACAACAACAAATGCGGGCCATATCACTGGGCTTAGCTAGTCATAAATAAAAACATTACTTACCTTCAAATTGCCATATTTTGCTGCAAGATGTAGCGCCGTAAATCCTTTCTTAGTAGTTGCAGTTAACGGAGCATTATGCTCAATTAATGCCGCTGCAACCTATGAAATTGAAAATTCAATTTCAATTCAGTAAGCAACATTTCAAAAACAAATTTTCTTCACCTTAATAATCTTTAGCCTTGTCAAGTGAAAGATATTATTACAAATTTCATAAATTGAAATTTAATGGTCGTTGGATCAACTGCATTAATACTTACATCATGATTATGCTGCTTAGCAGCTATATGTAATGGATTGTAATGATCAGCTGTCATTGCTCTGACGTCAGCTCCGTGTTGCAGTAGCAAGACTGCAATGTCAACATTGCCGAGTCTTGATGCAATGTGCAGAGGCGTTTGACGTTCTCTAGCTTTAGCCTCTACAGCAGCACCGTTACGGAGAAGAATGCGGATAATGTCCGTCTGTAAAATAAGAAGAAGATATTTTGGAATTCTTTCAAAAAAGTTGTATAGTATTAATCAGAATCAAAGGCATTTAGAGAGTGCCTGCCGTACCGTAGACACTATTATCAACAATCATAATTTATGCGAGCACTTCGCATTTTTTCTCTAAATCGAGTAAAATAACTAACTTGTGACTTGGTGCTTTTATATATTTATCTTTCTTTTCTTCCTTAGTCATTTTTGGGTTAGAAATAACTTGAAAACTTTATGATATAACATCTATACAAATAAATAAAATTGGAGTCTGTCTATTTGTTCCGGGTAATCTCTGGAACGGCTGGTCGGATTTTAATGAGACTTTCACTGGCAGGTAGCTGATGATCCTGGGAGTAACTAAGGCTACTTTTTTAGCCTAACTTTGTGCCGCGGCATTACTCGCGGTACAACAATAACCGCGGGTAACACCGCGGGGTTCAGCTAGTATGAAATAAAAAGCTTGTTTTAAGTATCCCTAGTAATCATTGCTTAAGGAAAATAAAGATTAACTACAGTCTCTTATTTGCTAAACTATTAAGTTTTATTATGAAAAGTTACGGTTTTGTTTCATAGCAATATCAAAGGAAGTGGTAATGTTGTATGAGTTAAAAATGTATTTCAACTAATTCAACCAAGTGCTAAAAATAACTAACTTACCTGGTTGGCTCTAGCGGCCAGATGCAAAGGTGTTTCACCTCTAACGGTGGGTACATCAGGATTGGCTTCATGCTGCAGCAGATAGATGACAATGTTCATGCATCCCATAAACGCGGCCACGTGAAGAGGAGTCAGACCTGATTCTGTTGTTGCTTGAATACCTGCAGAAGAAAGAGGCTCATATAGAAGAAAATACGAGGAGTGTTGCACTTTATAAAATTATACTTACAATGGGAAAAGTGTAACGACAACAAAACATAACTCACACATGGCCGTCCAATTCTAAACTAAGCACAGCTTGGTATGTTAGCTATGATAACAAGACTGCTGATAAATTTTTCTTTCATTATTTTTTTAAATGCTGGTAGAGTTACGCTTCTGCATGAATGGGTCGGTTCGACCAGACTGATACCACGGCTTCACAGAAAACCGATGTAATACAGTGCTTTCGCTGTGTTGCGCCGAGTGAGTGAGGATACCGGAGGCCCATACCCCATCCCCTGCCCCCATCTGCTATAGGTTGTATGATTACCAGACAACTGGTATAAATACATTTATACTATTTTTTTGTAAATATATACATAACCCAAACTCCGTAACAAATATTTGCGGATCATACAAACATTTGATCCAACCAAAAAACAAATGATTGAAGTAACTTACTTGCGCCATACTTCAGCAGAAGTTCAACGACCTTGATCCTGTTCTTCTTACAGGCGATGTGCAGGGGTGTAAAACCGTTGAGAGCGCGCGCATTTGCGTCAGCGTTTCTAAACATTTGGGAATTATTATTGTAATATTTACGCGAAGGCTCTAAATCAACGAAAGTTTGAGTATAACTGTGAGATTAAGAGAAAGATCAAACTAAAACTTAGAACTAAAATCCAAGCTGTGTTTGTTCTACACAAATAATAATAAATAAATAATAATAAATATTTCGTACATCTAACACACAACGCCATCTAGTCCCAAACTAAGCAGAGCTTGTATTATGGGTACTAGACAACTGATATTAAATACTTATATACTTTTTTCTTAAATACATACATATTATAAATAGAAAACACCCAAACTCCGAAACAAATATTTGCAGATCATACAAACATTTGATCCGACCCGGGAATCGAACCCGAGGCCTCAAGAACAGCAGTCGCGTACGCTACCACTACGCCACCGAGGCAGTCAAAATATGGCTAAGAACTACATAGCATTATTTGGAGACAACTCTAGCAAGTCCCGAACTGATCATACATACTTTACAAACATTAATAAAATGAATACAATAAACACCAGGATTCAGAACAACGATTTGTCTCATGTGAAGAACCCACACAACTCAGGGGAGTAAGTCACCATCCATGTAGTTAACGGTTATTATTTTCTTAAGTAGGCATAGTGACTACATCATCAAACTTGAAAATGATAAATTACTCATCAGCTCACCTGTCCAGTAGCAGTTTAGCGACTTTAGCATGTCCACAGTGAGCAGCCACGTGCAGTGCTGTGAGGTAATCCACTGTGACGTCATCAACTGGAGCCCGGCGGGAGAGGAGAACTCTCGCTGCATCAGCGTGGTCTCCTTGGGCGGCCATATGTAAGGGTGCTAAGCCATTCTGAATAAAAGTTATGAGTTAATTTAAGGTTTGATCTATGTGAATAAATTACGCAAAAACAAGACCTAAACTAAAAACAGCAATTTATAGATCACAGAAAGTGTAGACCCATGTAAGTAATGACAGTCAGTGAAGTAGAAATCATGTAGTATACGATCAACTCACCTTGCTCTTACTAGTAATAGGTGCGCCTCTGTCTAGCAAAGCTTCTACAACTCTCTCGTGGCCAGAGCGCGCAGCGCAATGTAGGGGAGTCAGGCCATCCCTCGTGCGAGCCTCTACGTTGGCGCCATTATCGCAGAGTAATGAGACCATATTGTCTTTACCTGGAGAAAATAACTTATTTATAATACAAGCTGACATGACAGTAGTTCCGTCAAGTAAAAACTTATAAATTATTTAATATTACTGACACAGTTGCAATGATATAGTGGATAGTGACGCATCGCGGGACGTCTAGCATACATTTTTTTATTTTCATTTCTTTTGTTTTGTAGAAATTTACTGATGAAAAGATACCGCCTAAATGTTACATTTACTATCACAAAGCGTAGCAACATATTCTGTGGCGACGTCTCTTCACGAAAATAACTAACTTTACTCTGTGCATTCACTGTTGGAATAAACAAGAAATCATTAAAAATAACTAATAACTCTACACCGCATTTACCCAATCATTTGTTGTTATTATACCCTTGGTGGACTACAAATCTAACTTACCCCATTTAGCAGCGACATGTAAAGGACAAATATTGTGTTTAGCAGCACAATTAACATCAGCTCCTTTCGCCAGGAGCAACCTGGCCACGGCTTCATTTCCGTAGTGAGCAGCGATGTGAAGCGGTGTGAAGCCGGACTTCGAAGTAACATCGGGGTTATGTTCATTCTAAAACGAAATAATAAATTTAAAAAGAAATAATTAATGAAACTCAACTTGCGCCTTAAAAATGATTGTAATTTTTTGATTAATCAGACTTAAAGCGTATTAAGATAATTAAAGTCAACAATATAAATAAATTTTTAGAAAGTATTAATTTCCTTTGTACTGTACTAAACGCTTTCGATCATAATTTATCGTTTCCAAGGGTTTAATTCTTAAGTTGTTTCTAATTTTAACATCTAAAACCCTCTAAATTTCTTAGGAAAGTTAAACTTTACTCCGGCTTCGTGGAAATTGCGATTAAGTTAAGCTTCTATGGCGAATAAAATTAAAATTTAATTTTGCTTGCAAAAGTAATTTATATTTAGAGTTCACAAAGTATAAATTACATTTAAGTTTAGCCTTGATAAAATGTTTCTTTTTAATTTTTTGTTGCTTTTAAATTATGGGCTTTCATAACGGAGGATTTCATAGGAGTCGCAAACGAGGTTGCGTGGGTCAGCTAGTCATGTATAAAATTATAAACCTCTAGTAACAAATTAGCAGCTTTGACATCGTCTTTCTTGGCAGCAATGTGCAGAGCTGGTAGACGAACTCTGCCGCGTGTATCGGACTCGAGAAGCACTGCTACTACTTTCTCGTGACCTTGCTGCATTGCAACTGCTAAAGGTGTAAATCCATCCTGAGGAACAAAAATATGGTTAATGGTTTTGTTATAAAACTGATTGACCCAAGAACTGGGTGGACATCGTAAAAGTGACATGCGCGCCAATGGTCTTACTACTAGAAATGTGGAAAACGAAGGTGTATTAAAGCGGATTCTAAGCACCTAAGTGTAAGTTGGAAACAACCGGGAATGAGACTAGGAGGATAAAAATAGCTTTGTTGAAAAATAACACTAACCGGGAGTTTTCTGAAACTCCAACATTTTCTTTCATTTATTACTGATGAAATCAGTTGAACCGAGATTTTTACACTTTTTTGTAAAGAAATAAATACAAAACTATGGCTCCTTGATTTCAGGTAAGTGTTGGTTAAACAATTGACTGTTAAAAGAAAGATGAATGAATAAAATAGAACACCCAGAAAAGCAATTTACAGATCACAAGTTAAATGTGGAGTTTGAACCCATATTACGTGCAGTAGAAAGCGGCGTTGCGGCCACTTAAACCGCAATTCCAGCTGTTATGCAGTTTTTGGACAGTGCAGATAGTTCCAAAGACTTAGCAGAGAGTACTATCATTGGGACCAGTAACATAAATGAATGATGTGTTGTACCTCAGTGGCTAAGCTCTGGTTAGCCCCATTTGTCAATAAGAACTTCACGACACCATCGTGGTTTTCCTGCGCAGCCATGTATAGCGGCGTGAAGCCATTCTGCGACTGAATGTTGACCTGTTACAAAAGATTTAATATTTGAGCTAAAAAATCTGGATCAGTAGAAGCATCTGCCCATCGGCATAATTTAGTTTTGAATATTGTTTTCTGATGGAAGCTAATTTTGTTATTAATATATTAATTACGACTATAAATCATATTAATAAAATCATGAAACAACAACATGATAAAGAGTAAAAGTTACAAAAATAAATAGATTTTTTTTCCAAATATGGTAAAGTTGTCATGATTAATAGCAATCAATACAGTACATGATCAATATAATCAATTAGCGTAACGGTTAAAGTGTACATTGTTTGCCAGGTGGACATAATATTATGTATCGATCTTACAAATTCAAGTTTAAAATAATTGACAAATCATTTTTGTACTTTGACATATTTTGTAGATTTAAATAGCGCCCATGCTGCTGTTATTTACGTCTACATCAGAGACCTGAGAGTGTGTCCCTCATGCCTGTGAAAGTTGATACATCTAAAAGCGATTGGTACCTGTTTATCTCCCTAAAGATTTCTACATGAATTCTGCCAGCGTTAAAGAATAAATAGAAGAGTGTAAGGTATTCAAACCTGAGCTCCATTCTGCACTAGCAGCTTGACAACTGCCTCTTGTCCAGCTAGGGAGGCAATGTGAAGTGCAGTATTGCCCTTCTTAGTGGCAGCATCAATTGCTGCTCCTCTCTCCAGGAGCTCCCGGACAACCTCCACGTGGCCATCCTTAGATGCAAGATGGATGGCGTTAAGACCATTCTGTAACAAATTTAAAGTTATTTATTTTGTAAAATATAATCAATCACTTGATATTGAACTGTGCTAAAACAGCTACAAATTTATCTTTTATTTCTTTTGAAATCACTTTTATTACACTGATGGGGTCAAGTAAAAATCAAATACAAATGGCTTGAAATATTGCTTATCTATCTTCACCTGCCTACGGCAAAGCCAAAGGAAGGTCATGATTTTGATAGGCTATGTATGTATGTTGATTTGTTCCCTCATAGCTCTTCAACTACTAATTAGAATTGGACAAATGAGATTTCGTTAGAAGCGTCTTGATTATCCGCTGGCTCAAGACTATATGACGTGTCACTGAATCTAATGTGAGGCCCTCTAGCGGTCATAATATGCCGAGTTTGATATCATTAGAAAGGGCCTCAAAAATATTTATATTAGTAGCATTTGCTCGTGACTTTGGCTGTATGACGGCACCAAAACACATTAAAAACATTTTAAATTAAAAGTAAGTAAAAACTAAAACCCAACTACGTTTTTTGTCGCTGTAGGTATAAGGTAACACGACAAAGACTGTATACACAATCCTTATGTGTATCTGAGAACAAAGGTGACCTATTTTCAGGAAAAAAGGTTAAGGACAGTGGAGAACGAAATCAGGTCAGAGCCTGTTTACGACACTATTCACAATTATGTTATATACTTAAATAATTTAAAAAAATTACTACTCAACTCGAAATAATGAAGTTTTTTAATAGTTTTGTCTGCGTTTAAATGCAGCACATTTTTGCTGTATTTTTTTATTACCAAAGAAACTTACTTATTACTATGCCAATGTTCACAGTGTAATACTTTTTTAAAGATTATGTCTTTTAATCTGTAAATTACAGTATCTTGCTAGCCAGTATTACATAAATCACGCAATTTTATAAAGACATCGCAAAAGTAGAGAAATAAATGAATCAACCCACAAAACTTTGTTCGATAAATCGACTTTGGCGTTGTAATGTGCTAAAAATGTAAAGCCGTATATAAAAACACACGCAATCTTTTTCGTGGCGTGATGACATGGCATGCAGGCGACTATACCACGATATCGCGATAACGCATTCCTCATAATGCTTGACTGACCCCTGAAGTACATATAAGTTAGGACTCATTATCATGATTAAGAGGCTTTTATAGTCCACTGCTGGACATAGCCCTCTCCTTCAAAAGATTTTGGCCTACTATGCTATGCTGACCAGACGGGTTGGTATAGGGTAAGTTACATGTGGGTCCGGCGGTCTTAACAACAGCAGTTTTTTAAGGGCTAAATAGCGCCCCCCCCCCCTACACTGTAGGAGTTACAGAATACCAGGATCAACAGCAGTGACCCACGAACACACCGAGTTATGACAGTCGTGAAGTCCCAGGAAAAAATTAACTGTCTTGGAACCCGCAACGAAGTTAATCAGAAGAAATAACAGGAGGAGTTGGAAATATGATAAGTCCACTTCCCTCCTAGCAAAGCGGGAGACAAAATGAAGTCAAAATAGGCAAGAATGGCCTAAGAATGGAGAGATCCAGGAACAACAGCAGTTCCCGGATCTCTCCATTCTTAGGCGCAGAGTGGCACACCGTGTGGTTTTAGTCGGTTCAATTCCGACACACCGCCCCGCCGCAAATCCCGGTGAGGTAACGGCCCGAGGGGTTTCCAAATGTAAAAAGAAGGGTAAGTTACAATTTTTCTTTCTTTTTGCAGCAGTAATGTTGTCCTTCATAGTTTGTACGACACCCGAGAAGGTGGTGACACCCTGTATTCATAATCCGTCACTATCAAAATGACAACAATCACCAGTAATGTCGCAGACACTACTGTGAGTTTTGATTCTGATATTGACATTGCGGTGTTCCACAAAGGCACGTTCTCTGGAAACTTGAAGCGTAGTTCTCTGCGACGCACTATACTTTGGTAATGCTTTACCAAATTCATGCGAAGGTATGGAAACCTAACTTGAATCTACAGTCCGTCTGGATACAGAAATGTCTGAAAAATTTCTTCGAGGTCGGTACAATTATTTTGATCTCCCATAACTCCTTTATATAATTCTAAACCGGTTTTGTGTTTTTTTTCTATGTCCGTCTGTCTGCCAGACATCTATCATCCTTGAGAATGTTTTTTTACGATCGAATCTTCATAGCCCTTATTTCTATAGGGCATGCATACTAATAATACTATATATTGTCATTGTCATTTGATATATAAAATAGACACGTCCTAAATACATTACTAAGTACACGCCTAATTGACGTAGTTTTGGATTGTATATATATATCTGTACTTTACATGACAACTGTGTTCGTGACAGCATTGCGTGCTTAACCTAAATGCTAGGAAAAGGTTAATAAAGAACGTAAAAGCTTGTTTAACAAAATTTAACTCTATCCGCCAACGTTTTAAGTCTATATTAAACTTGCAAAGAGTTTATGGTTAGAAGAATTTTCTTGCAAAATTAATGTGGGATTATTACATTTATGGATCTTTTGGGTCATATTTCTCTTTATAACTTTATGCCACACTTTTTGCGAGCCTTATTGTATGAATATAATTATGTCGACTATGGTTTTACTCGTATTAATATATTTTTATTGAAGAACGTATCTAACGTTGTTCGTACATCTGTTAAGCCTTTTTTTTAACGTGTGGAAACCTCCATGGGCCGGCATCCCACCGGGGTTTGCGGCAGGGGTGGAGTGTCGGAATCGGACCGACTAAAACCACACGGTGTGCCACTCTGCGTCTGAGATGGGAGGATTCCGGAAACTGCTGTTATTAACACATCCGGACCCAAATCTGTTAAGCCTATATTAATAACAGGAACCAAGAATATTAGAAGCTTCTCAAAAAGTGTCAACTTGCAAAAACTTAATCATTTAGAAATGGAAGACTCTGGTTATAAAATTACTTTTCGACGTTGGCTTACCCATCGGTTAAGATGTCATTTTCTATATAATAAGGTTCTGCATCTACTGTACCATAAAATTATTTAATTTTCACGATTGGGCCTGCTTGACCGGGGTGGTACTACCCTCGCATAGAAAATCAACGTAAAATGATAGCATTCGGGCTGTCGTGTTTCGTTCGTGAGCGCGAGACCGGAGGACCAATGATGCAGAAGCGTCACTAGGCCGCCATGGTGTGGGTCACCATGCTGCATTGTTGCGCTGTCTGCATCCGCAATGAGTATGGTGACCACCACTGGATTCTGCTTATGCTTTCCATCAAGCAGAGTAGATTCATTTTGGCAGGCCATACATTAAACAAAGAAAAAGAAATCTCAACTAGAAAAGCCCTTAGAAATCTATTCCTTTTCGTTTCGCAGAAACTCAACTAGACTGACCATTGAATTTAACAAACACCTTACAAAAAATCCTACCTATGGCTTCTAATTAAATTTTCGTAGTATCAGGTCAAATTTCATTTATCAGGTCAAGGGCTGGTCATCAAACAAGTCACAACTATGTGTGAGGGTGTGGTTTTGCGTGACATGTTATTAATCACTGAAAAACACGTTGAATATTCTAAATACCTACCTATACGTTAGTATATGTACCTTGTAATGAAGATGGCGCACAATAAAGAAGATAGCTTTGTTGTATTTCTTACAGACATATTTATAATATACAATAATAACTAGAATTACCCCTCACACGGGCATCCAACACTAATTTAGCCAGAGCCTGTACACTATTGTGTCCAGACTACTAATCAAAATTATGTTTGTTTTTTCCAAATCCTACTTAATATTATAAACGCGGAAGTTTGTAAGTATGTATAGATGGATGTTTGTTACTCTTTCACACAAAAACTACTGGACGGATTATGATGAAACTTTATAGTATATAGTTATAGTTATAGTATATAGCTTATACATCAGAATAACACTTAGGCTACTATTTGACGCGATAACCGACAGATACGCGGGAAGAGCTGCGGGCAACAACTAGTGGGTACATATGATGTTAAGCCATTTGATAACTGTATGCATGGTATAAACTGTCTCCTGGCTTTTTGAGATAGCACAACACTTTGTGTAAATCCACAAATAGGAAGTTATACGTCTGAGAATGTCCATTTAATTTATGTTTATAAAGTCACCCGCGATACAGGAACACTCCTAGTGCTAAAGTTGTCTTTTTAATAATTCTCTTGTTTCATTTTTGCGGGTAAATTACCGGAGTCTTGTACAGTCAGTTCCCTATGGGCGACATTGGTCATTTACCATATAACTATAATATTAATAATACTAATTGCTAAGTTAATATCGTGATCAAAATCAGATATAAACTTATGAAATTTATGACATCACTAGTCGGTTCTCCGTATAGTCTCCCCCAATTCGTATCGGATAACCGTTTCATCGGATTATGAGAGTGAGGTAACAGAGAATGCACCTACAGTTGCGCTCACACTTGTGCACCTGTACCACCACCATAGTCTCTGTTGAGATTGGATGCGGGAGGTACCCGAAATTGGTTTGGAGTGCATCATCATCATTGCTAACTAGTGCTGTTAGCATGTATATAGTTTATGGATTACTTACCGCATTGCTAACGTTGATGTCAACGCCTTGTTCGAGCAAGCTAATAATCTTCTCTATCTGGCCTGCGCGAGCAGCTCGCAGGAACGCGGTGCTCGCGTCCGCCTGTTAACAAAGATAACAAACCGTTAGTACTGTGCTGTCTTTATTAACACCAGTGACATGACATTATTCTGTAACTCGTATATCAATATTTTAAGACCATCTCAGACATGCTCTAAAAGGTCACTTTCGGGTTTAATTTTAGTTTAATTTTAATATTAGGGACATTGAGGTATTGTGCATAGTTAATGCGTTGGTGGAGTAACAGCTAAATCAAGCTACCTATCACACGATATAAAATACTACAATTATACTGAATTTGAAAGTCATCAGTACAGTACACGTATGATCGGCTCAAATTCATGTACAGTACGACCCAATTCACATTCGTTTTTAAATTCAAATTTACCACTTCTCTAGTACATGCAATTGTATTATCTGTCTTTCTTTTTATAGAGTAATCAGGATCAGTCCGTGTTTTCTTTCTTTTCCTTCTTAACTCCTGATTTTACTCTCGCTCTAACTCTATTAAAACTAACACTTACAAACCTATAATACCTTTCATTGTATAAAACACTGACGTTACAGATGCTTTACCATAAATATTCCTCTCGATCTAAATCCTTATAAATAGTATTTCTATCTTTCTCTTCAAACTACTGACGTAAGCCTCTGGGAGTTTTATTACCTGTCGTTTGCTGAAATGGTTTCAAATAAATTTACGTAAGCAGAACCTTTCAAACTACTTTCATTTTGCTAAAAGTTTTGGTAGGTTTTTCTCGGAGACGGTTTATTGCTTTGTGCGTTAGACTGTACTGTAAACTCTTGAAGGGAATAAAGAAAAACTGACTGTAAATAAACCCGATACTTCTTATAAAGGTTTTCCTAAGTTATCGATGGAAATAATATTTCTTTCCAAGAATCGCTCTTCGCATTGGAAGCGCCTAGTACAGTATTCTTTAAGAGGATTTTACTAAAACTAATGTTGAAGTTTCCACTTCAAATTTTTTTTATTTCTTTGTTTCATAAATCTAACTCTTGTGGTAACGTGCAAAGCTCTGTCACATTTTAAACGCCGTTTTTATTTAGCTTACTTATTCAAAATATACGAAAATGTTAAGTTGTTTCAAAAACTCAACATTTTATACACTGATTTAACTCATAACTAAATACAAACCGCTTTTATACATTGTCCTGTTCATCATCATCATTTCTCACCAATGCATTCACAATGCAAAAAATAACAGGGTAAAGCTGGATACTATCATCTTCCTAGCCTAAGCCATTCCCAGGATTATTTGAGATCATCTACAAATTCAACTGGTTTTCCCAGAATATCAGTTTTTCCATAGAACGGCTGGCATCGGACCTCAGCAATCCTTAGGACCAACCGAATTTGATGGTTGCAAAATATAGTTATTTATTTCTTAGGTGTAGGCAGAACCATAGCTACATGCTTTATAAGTAATCCCAATAAACCTTTCACGAAGTTTATATATCATGCAGCATTATATAGTGTGTACATATAAATTGAAATTGAATGACGAAACAAAATCTCTTGGGCATATTTCAAACGCAAAGAATTTGATAAATAATTTTGGATAGACGTCAACCTTGTATTCTGCAATATGCCATAATATTCTGTGAAGGATAGCAGCCTCAGGAGGATTGATGTCGGATTCTATTAATAGAGAAAATAAAAAAGTAACTTTGCATTTTCTTAGTAACCTTTTACTCAAGTTCAAGAATGTTTTCAGAATATTCTTTTAACTTAATAGTATAAAAAGCCCTTTACAGCGAAAAGGTCTAGAGAGCTTTTGACACCAATTCAATTATTATTTCATTATGTCTGTAACTACTGCTTCATGTAATACATACCTAACAGACTTACTATTACTTAAAAGTGGTGGTCTATAGTGAAATACGTATTAGCTTTTGCAGGTTAGCTTTCTGTTACGAGAAGTGTTCAATTATTAATGGTGGTTACTACAATGCGACTCAAATAAAAATAGGATTGACTTTGCGCCATGTTGTGACGTCATAGCTGTCAATGCGAATCAATTGGGTACGGTCAGCAAAATAAGATATTTTTAAATATTATTTTTTAGGGACCATGGACGAAAATTTTAAATAAGAATTGAGCTCTTCAATTTCGCTCCTCTCTGAATCACTGGTGGTCACTGTCGTCGTCATTGCCATTGTTACATTGCCCTACAAAATAAAACCTGGATTGATGTAGGTATTTAGAAAAAAAGAAAGAAAGAAAATTATTTATTCCGACTGTTGACAATCTGACAATTTAATATTTCAATTCAGCATTGCTACTTAAAATAGCAATGGCATTTTCTTACCTGTATTTTTAATTAAACAAAAGTTATGATCGTCTTCAAGTATTTCTATTTGCCAGTAGTTAATCTAAGACGTTTTTTCACTTTGAATAACTGAGTCTCGGTGAAACTAATAAAAAATATTAATAAATAATAAATAAATAAATATTTCGGACATCTAACACACAACGCCATCTAGTCCCAAACTAAGCAGAGCTTGTATTATGGGTACTAGACAACTGATGTAAATTCTTATACACTTTTTTTTGTAAATACATACATATTATAGATAGAAAACACCCAAACTCCGAAACAAATATTTGCAGATCATACAAACATTTGATCCGACCCGGGAATCGAACCCGAGACCTCAAGAACAGCAGACGCGTACGCTACCATTATTGATACGCAAATAAGGTTTCGTTACAGACCGTACTTTTCAAGGGACAATTCGACAGTTAGAGGTCATTGACGTTCCTATTCTTTTTTGAGTTACATAGTACTTGTAGTTACAAAACATTTAACACATACATTGGATATAGACTTCTCTTCAGAACGGAGCTTTAAAATTTAACACTTACTAGGAACGTAAGTTATTTGGTTTTTGATCAAAACATATTTGTTTATAAGACTTGTTACTATTGTGACGACTTTTTTATACTTTAACAAAAATATACTATAGTGCCATCTACCGAAGACACCCTGAACTACGGAGTATCTAAATACTGTATCACGAATAAGAAATTCTCGCACCGATAAGCATATATGTATACAACTTTCCAACATCAAACCTCGAGTCCAAGTCCACCAGAAATGATAACCTCATCATTTCTTTAGGGCCTCCATTTTTGTTGAAAGGATATTGATATTGCTCGATATTGATAACAGCAACATGTAAACGCTTGAAATGTATAGATGCAATGAACCCTTCCTGCACGAGTCCGACTCACACTTGGCCGATTTTTTAAAGTCCGATATTAAACTAAACTTGTCTGACAAATAGTCTGACTGATGTCATTACCGTCGCGTCGGCGTCAACGTGTCGTATACGACTATCGACCGGCGCGACTAGTTTCACGGCATCAAGCCCGAACATTGCCATATTGTCTGGACACTGTCTCGTCAGTTGAAATATTGATCACTTCTGAGGGTATGGTTTAGACCCATTTTAATCTACACATTGAGGTTGAATCTTCAAATTAGCACTTTATGATAAGAAGTATAAAACTTGTTTAATCTTTACATACATTCAGTTTCAGCACTTTAAAACAACAAACCCAAAGCAACAAAGGATACAGTTTGCAGCACTTTTACTAATAATAAACTTTACCCTTAGATCCATGAACTTTAGATAATTTGTTTATCTTAAGTTAGTAAAAATACTAGAAATCCAAACTAATATTATAAATTCTAAAGTAGTCCTGTCTGTCTATCACGCTTTCGTGGCTAAACCGTTACACTGATGCTTTGATTCCTGAGGAAGGACATAGGCTTTTTGCCGCGATAATCGAGGTACACGCGGGCAGAGCCGCGAACAAAAGCTAGTATTCTATAACAGAGTTACATCTTGTAAAACCTTATAGCGAGCTTTTATCTACGAGGAATAATAAAGGTGATGAATAACTTTGGGAGCTGGATTTATTACGCAGGAGCCACAGCTCCATAATACTCTAGTTCTTACATGATGGCGTCTATCTTCTTACTCACTAACAGTTCCTTATTTATATACTAGAATGATTCGTTACAATGCATTAAATCACGTCTAATTCTCGATGCGATAAGCTGTGTCTTTACTACGTGACAAATAATCTACTGATATATAAATACTATTTCCTAGCTGCTATATAATATATGACGTAGGAATAACCTGAACAATTCATAATAGGTTTCCTAAAAATACATTCATAAATATAAGAATGTGAACCCTTTAGTTACTTAACGAACACCTTAACCAAGTAATTGAGATGTTCACAGCACTTTGCTTACCACTAATAAGAACACGCCATTAAAATTTACCCTCTAGAGTTAAAACAATCCATATTTTCAAGCTTCAAATGGCAGTACTCATTAATTCTGTCCACCCTTTGGTAAAAAACTAAGTGTCCTCATGAATTCTATGTGCGTAGAGAGGGTTAGATTCCCACCAATTTAGTTTTACCTCTTTTGGGTTCAGTGTGCTGTGAAAATTTTAATTACTATGTAAAAATCTAGTTTACATAATTTAATGCTGAAGATAAAAAGAGAGTTTGATAATTGAAGTTCTTTAGGCACACAAACTCTTTATCATCATTATAAATGAATTGAATTCATTCATTTGTTACATATGTATTTTATTATTTAATGTTGACATAATAAACTTTATAAGACAACTAGATGAACCCCTCGGGGCTACCCGCGTTTATTGTCGTACCGCGGGTAACGCCGTGGGACAAAGTTAATCTAAAAAAAGTAGCCTAAGTTAGTCCTTAGATCGTCAGCTATTTGTCAGTTAAAGTCACGTCAAAATTGGTACAGCCGTTTCAGAGATTATCCGGAACAAACAGACAGACAGACCGACAGACAGAAAGACTGACCAAAAATTGGAAAAAAAAATTTTTATACATACGTATGCATTTAGTAAAAAGCGGTTATTTTAATATTAAAAACAGACACTCCAATTTTATTTATTTGTATAGATAATTTTAGCATGCCTAAATGACAGAATGTTTTAAGACTAATACAGTACTAAAGACCTTAGTTTCATTAATGTGTCAGTACTTGTTCATGTAACTACATACAGTCGGTGCGAATAAATGTACAGTATAGAGTTATAAGTGCAGTCCCACTGTAAAGTTTATATTTGCACCAATCTATACAAATAAATAAAATTAGAGTGTATGTTTGTATTATTAAAATAACTACTTTTTACTAAATGCATATTTATGTATATATTACTGTTAGATTGTCAAAATCGTTAGATTGTAATCTACCTCGCGAGATTGCAAACAGTCGAAAGATTGTGAAATGGTTTCAACGAATCGTAAGTCGCGCGTTGATTGGTTGAACAGCATATGTCCCGCACCGCAATATTGGTTTGTTAATTCGTCTTCGTAATTTTGTGATTGTAAATTGATCTCTAGTTGAAAATATTTCACACCTTTAGAATTAATTAGTTATATAAAATTGTGGTGACAGTAAAATTAATTTGTGATTGATTAAAGGAGTTCTAACCTAATCTAACTATATGGTCATTGAACGTCCTACTGTATAACCGACCAATCAGGGACAGTTGACAATATGACGCCCGTAAGCAGTATATCACAGTTGAAAATCTATCGATAGTTTGCAATCTCTCTAGGTAGATTATAATTTAACGGTTTTTACATTCTTACGGTGACGTATACACGGTACATATACCAAAACAACAATTTTTAATATTTTTGTCTGTCTGTCTGTTTGTTCTGGCTAATCTCTGGAACGGATGTGCCGATTTTGACAGGACTTTCACTGATAGGTAGCTGATGATATAAGGAGTAACTTAGGCTTTTAGACTAGCTTCACCCCGTGGTGTTACCCGTGGTACAACAATCACCACAGGTAACTCCGCGGCTGTTCCAAGAACGATCCGGACTGGGCGTAATTTGGTGCGCCGATGACTCTCTGGTCACAGCCCGGGGGCAGACTTCTCAAAGGCGGCGCGGCTTGCTACCAGGGGTGTCTCTTTGGTGGTTAGGCACATAGAGGAGCTGTTGTTCCATGGGCTCCGTCGCGATCCGCCCTCGGCGCCTCCATCGTGGTCAACTGGATCCTCGTAGCGGTTCGGGCCCAGATGAAGTATCTGGGTCTGATCCTCGACGGCCGGTGGATCTTCGACGAGCACTTCCGACAGCTTGCTACAAAGCTGACTGCCTCTGTCCTCGAGCCACTCTTGCCCAATTTGGGTGGAGCCGGTGCCGCGACAAGACAGCTCTCACGAGGGTTGTCCGGTCAATGGCACTATATGGTGCACCGGTGAGGGTAGTGACTCTGACCGCCTTGAAACACGGCACTTGCCACGGCCTCTGGCGTTCTCAGTGGATATTGGCGGTTAGAGCCATACGCGGTTACCGCACCGTATCGACACTCCCCTGCGGGATTTGGAGGCAGAAGTGCTCGCGAAGTTTATCGGAGGACGGACCCTTTCCTTCTGACTATCGCTGGTCCTTTCCGTGCACGGTTGCTTCGGGAAGCATCTGCACTCAGTCGCTAAGAGGGAATTGAGTCCCGCCTGTTACTACTACAATTGCAGTGAGGACTCGTTTGGCGGTTTGCCCCGCTTGAGAAACGACGTCGGGGCCTCACTGCAGTCATCGGAGGAGTTCTTTCGCTACCGGCCGTCATACGCTCCATGTCCAGTAGCAACACCAGTTTTACCGCGGTCGCAACCTTCTGCGAATATGTCATTTTGCAGAAAACTTCAGTGCGGGCAGGCGCTGGGAGGGTTCCGGGTGTTTTAATAACAGAAGTTCCTGGATCCCCACCCTTGTCAGGGGCAGAGTGGCACACCATGTGGTTTTAATCGGTTCGATTCCGATACACCACACTGCCGCAAACCTCTGTGGGGTGACGGCCCATGGAGGTTTCCACACGTTAAATAAAAAAGGAGGTTACTTAATGGACGATATCACGGTTGTTTCTTGAGTTGCAGATTTCACATTTCTATCCACGTTTTGGCAAACAGTTGAGTGTTCTTATGAATTCTTTATGTATAAGACTGATAGTGTGCGCTTTTCGGGCGAGACCTTCATTCAGAAGTGGACGGCGTTTCAGTGCGTGACGTGCGTGTAATACCTAGATAATCTAATAGAATATAGATAACCTAATTATTCTCTTTCCTATACACAATGATAACAATAAAACAAACTTGATCATTATCTATGTACTGTCTCATTGCATGTCTGTTAAACATTAAAAAGTTTTAATTGAAATAAAAACAGTATTGTCTATTTTTGTATGACCTATTGAAAGGGTCGTTAAACGTCAGACCGACAGACAGACAGACAAAAAATTTTTTAACTACATTTTTGGCATGTGTACCGTGTATACATACATATGCATTTAGTAAAAAGCGGTTATTTTAATATTACAAACAGACACTCCGATTTTATTTATTTGTATAGATGTATAGATAACACTAAATGATGGAAACATTTTCAGTCACCATTCTATTAAAGAAATGTAAGATGAATTTAAATTGTTGTTTTGTGTATATAATCAAACAAAAAAATTGAACTTAAATATATGATAACGTAAAACTTTATTATTCTATCGAGTCTATCGAGTCACTCACGTGATCACTGTGTCTCTAAAGTATATTGTTATACCATGCTGTTTACATTGATATTGACAGTAATAGAACAAATGCCAATTATCATAATAATTGAATAATGATAATTATCAATGTTTGTAGGCAAAAGCAAGTACTGCCATAGAGTGAGATGACTGCCATTTAACCTGAACAAAATAATGATCTGTGAGCATTTTCTCAGTAAAAATCAGTAGCCTATTCCTCGAAATGGTTTCCATGTTATATCAGATATTAAAAAATAAAAGAAACCCCATTGAATCTGTCACAATCATTATGCAGTCAGTATTGTTGAGATTTTTAGTACATCTCCAAATCTCAAAGAACTCAAATTACCCCTTGCAATGCATTTATGGGGAACTTGGTGCAAGCCACGCGAGCAATTATGTCACACCCCTAAAACCCATTCAATGGGGGTGCCACCCTCCTGTAGGGGACATTCTATGGTGATTTGTGAATCAATATACTGCGTTTGTTCAGATTACAGTTTGTTTTTAAAGGATCGACTATTGGAAATGGTGTTGTTAGCTTTGAAATGATCCAAAGTGTTAATATTGTGTGGTATCTACCATATCCTTACTAATATTGTAAATGCGAATGTAACTCTGTTTGTCGGTCTGTCGCGCTTTTACGAGTACTTTTACTATTGAACCGATTTAAATGAATAGAACCCAAGACCTTAAGCATATCAGTCGTATACACTACCACTGCGCCACCAAGGTAGTCATTAATGTGCCAATGCTTTGTTTTCTTTCACGATGATTTTAACTTTTTTGGCTTTTTTTGGAAAGCCTAACATTTTTTGTTTTTTGCCTTGTTACCTATCTCACCACAATGATCAAGAAGCTTGTTATATTGTAAACTTGCTGAACCCCGTGGTGTTAACACCACGCGGTTACTATCACCACAACACCGCGGGAAAAAAATTGTCTAAAAAAATGTAGCCTAAGTTACTCCCTGTATTTTCAGCTATCTGCTAGTGATAGTCCCGTCAAAATCGGTCTTGCCGTTCCAGAGATTACCCGGAACAAACAGACAGACAGACAGACAAACATTTTTAAAATACATTTTTGTTATATGTACCGTGTATCCATATATATAAATTTAATATTACAAGCAGACACTCCAATTTTATTTATTTGTATAGATGATAATCGTAATATGGAGATTATTAAATTATGTTTCGTAGCAACGTTGACCTCTTGATATGGTGGACACATTACTTTTCTTGTGGCAGCGCATATGAGAGACCAGTTTTATATCTAACTCGCTGAGTTTCGGCAGAAATCGTATATACCTAATTACATTTTTTATTTAAAAATCCTATCCTATCCTACTAATATTGTAAATGCGAAAGTTTGTAAGGATGTGTGTTTGTTGCTCTTTCACGCAAAAGCTACTGAAGGGATTTTGATGAAACTTTACAGTAATATAGATACATCATAATAACATTTAAGCTTCTGTTTGCTGCGATAACCGACATATACACGGGCGGAGCCACGGGCAACAGCTAGTAGAATATATTTTTGGTGCATTAAGAGTGAAGTTTCGTAATTTGTAATATCTATTTTTGAACATAACTATTAAATAGACATAGTGCTATCGCGAGATTAAATTTTCCAAAAAGATGGCGAAGTGCGACAAAATGTGATAAAATAAAAAATGTAGGCATAGTGTGATCTAATGTATAAAGATTTAATACAGTCGGCATGTTGCTACTGATTGATTAAAAGTATTATGAAGTTAACCAAGGGCGATTGTAGGCATCATGCTACTAAACCCAGTATTGCGTTGTCAGTTTTCGACCGAAATAAAATAAAATCTTGTAAGAGATTAGCGAGCAGATAAATATTCGTTGGATTTTGTTTTGTCAAGCTAATTTGCGCTTTGTTCTATAGTTCCGAGAGTCGTTTTTACCCGATTACGGTATACGTATGTTCGTATTTTACACCGTAGCGCCTAAACTACTGAACTGATTTTAATGAATGAGGTTCCAATAGATTCGTAATAATGACTCGGATGTCATAGGCTACTTTTTATCGAAAGTTTTTGCATAATGGGTTAATGTTATTTAAACTTTATCTAGTTTACTTTAGAGTATTTAGTACTTAGATTTATACTCATAAGTCGTATTTAATCTTTGATATTATTTATTTCAAAGTAAACTTCAATATTATCCAATACATGACAATGAAGAACCGAAAATCGATATAAATACTAGAGGGGCTGTTAATGTCAATACACACCCATTTGGCACTTCGTATTGTGCTGTCGTTCATGACGTCACAATACGTGATTGATGAGACCACTTGTGTTAGTGATCCTACTATGTATTGGAGAAACTAATTTGGCTCCCCTTGAAAATGTGGGGAGAAGTTGGCTTTGTTTGGCGATTTTATTTATGTACTGGCTGAGTCCCGCGGTTATTATCACACAATGGGTGACGCCGCCGGGCGAAGCTATCTAACAGTGAAAGTCCCTTCAAAATCGGTCCAGCCGTTTCAGAGATTAGCCGGATCAAACAAACAGACTGACATACAGACTAACAGACAGATAGACAAAAATTGTAAAAAATGTTATTTTACTATATGCACCGTGTATAAATATGCATTTAGTAAAAAGCGGTTATTTTAATATTACAAACAGACACTCCAATTTTATTTTTCGTACTTCCTCAACAATCAAAGTATCTCCATAACGGTTCAAATACCATTTTTTACAATTTTATATGATGCTGAACAATGTAATGACTGCCTCGTTGGTCTAGCGGTTGGCGTATGCGACTGCTGATCGTGAGGTCTCGGGTTCGATTCCCGGGTCGGACCAAATGTTTGTATGATCTACGAATATTTGTTTCGAAGTTTGGGTGTTTTCTATGTATAATATGTATGTATTTACAAAAAAAAAAGTATATATGTATTTGTATCAGTTGTCTAGTACTCATAACACAAGCTCTGCTTAGCTTGGGACTAGATGGCGTTGTGTGTTAGACGTCCGAAATATTTATTTATTATTTATTTATTATATTTTTTGTTTTATTTAATATGATTATTTTTTAGGTCATAATGTCACTTTATATATATTATCATGCCAAAACAAGGCAGCATGATCAAAATCCACCAATATTACACCTGGTACAAACCTATGTTCTACGCAAATAATAAATTCATTTCATTTCATTTCAAATATATAAATATATCATTTTAATGGGACAAACATCAAAATTGTGTTAAGATGAAATAAACTAATATGGAATAAGTGAAATAAAAATCAAAAACTCCAAGTAGGTGATAAAGAAGAGGGGGGACTAACTGACTTCACTTTTGAGTACAAATAAAAAAAATCTGTAGTCATGATCGGTTAATTTACGAAATACTTAGCTACCCCTAAAATGGTTAGCTACCGCGATATGATATCATCCCCTATTTATGATAGCATCGTAGGGAGTGCCCCTTCACAGTAAATATGTCTCGTAAAGGGATTTTTTTCGAAAAAGAACGCTTTATTGTTGGAGCTACTTCGTATTATTTAAATACATTTCATACTAGCTATACCCCGCGGTTGCTGTTGTATCGTTACAATATGCCTGGGCCAAAGCTAGTCCAAAATAAAAGTAGCCTAAATTACTCCATATATCATCAGTTATCTGCCAGGGAAAGACCCATCAAAATCGTTCCCGTTTTTCTAGAGATTAGCGGGAACAAAGAAATAGACAGACAATCATTTTGTTATGTAGTTACCGTATATACTTTCGAATGCATTTAGTGTCAATATTGTTATTCGACATGTTTTATGATCTTAAATGAAACAGTTATATCTAGGAACTCGCTGACACTATCGGTCACTCATCTGCGGATCATCTTCATCATCATTTCATTACATTTTAATAAGTTATTTGTCTCCAACGGCTTCTGTTTAACTCATTTCTGATGATCTTGATCCAATGAGCAATCATTATCTTGTCCAAAGCAATCAATCCTAGGAACTTATCGTAAAAACCTTCAGAATTACTGGTTACGATGAGTTTTCTTTTTTACTAAAGGTTTCCTCGTATTCGATGTATCCAAATTAAAACTTTATCTTTCAAGAACCTCCATTCTTCCATTGTTTGATGTTACTACTTCTCAGGCTACCAAAAAGACAAAATACTGAATTTATGAGCTTGCCTATAAATATGTAACGCGCTTATTGCTAACTAGCTTAAAGAATTAAATAAAAGGTATTCATGTGTTTACTCAAACTAGGTTTATTCTCGACTCTCAATACCTAGCCCATCAATAACATACTAATCTATTTAACATAAAGCCTAGTAAAGTTCCTTATCTTTAAAGAAAACTTAATTAAGGCTCTGTCTATCTTCTGTTAGGGGATCACGAATTTAATTAATCTTGAAAGAGAGCTTTCACTGACAGAGAGAGCGAGTTGAACACAGATTAAAGTATTACTTGCAAAAGTTCGTTTCGGTGAGCAAGTAATTTTTTATGCTTCAGCTACAAGTTAGCTGCTGTTATATCCATACTTATCTATACAAATAAATAAAATTGGAGTGTCTGTTTGCAATATTAAAATAACAGCTTTTTAATCAATGCATATATTTACACGATACATATAGCAAAAATGTAGGCTGGACGGATTTTGACGGGACTTCCACTGGCAGGTAGCTGATGATCCAGGGAGTAAGTTAGGCTACTTTTTTTTAGACTAACTTTGTCCCGCGGCGTTACTCGCGGTACAACAATAACCGCGGGTAACACCGCGGGGTTCAGCTAGTTAATATCATAAATTCGAAAGTACCTTTGCCTGGCTGTCTGTTATGCTTTCACGCCCAACCTCTGCGCCGATTTCAATAGAATAGAGATTCTTTTATTCTTGAGGACGGAAATACCTACACCTAAAGATTACTAGCATCACAAGTGTAGTACAATAACATCTCTTAAAACAAATGTTTAATGTTGGCTTTTGATTTTAATAATGTTCCATACGTCCTATTAATATGCTCTAATTTTTAAGATCCCTTTTTATATCTGAAACGACTATTATCTTGTCATGAAGTTGCTGCCATTAATTTCCTTCTACAATTCTACAGCATGTTCCAACGCACTAAGTTTTATACTCCCACTGTTAGTCTCCAGAATGCGTGACATTTCTTCTGAGTTACGATTTTAAAAGGCTTCTAATAGTAATGAGTACTTTGCGTCATTGGATTATATTCAATGTAATATTCAAAATTATCATTAACGCGTTAACATTAATATCATTAATTCTCTAACTATGTGACCAATGCCGAAATAACAGCGGTCGTCTACTCTACCACCCGTCTCCTCGATCCCATTACACTGAGTAACACAATATAGTGTATTAGTTTCGCACAAAGTTAGATTAGATTAATCAAATGGAAGGTTACATGAACCGAAAGGATGTGAATCCCTTCGAAGCTACGCACGAGGAAATTTGTTATTTAGTATTATTATTTACATTACATTATACTTTTTTTTTTTTTTTTTTTTTTCAACTTTGTGTTTATATTTGTATATATATATAAAATATATGTGTTTATGGACATAATATTTATTTTTCAAACTCATTGCACGTCAACTACTACTGTCTCTCTGACATATTTGATCCATCCTAAGATTGCCTGGAAGAGATTGCTTATGGCAATAAGGCCGCCCTTTGTACACTACACTTCGGGTTTTTTTATGTATTATGTACTTATTTAACTCTGTAATAAGGTGTGCAAATAAAGAGTTTTCTATTCTATTCTATTCCATTCTATTCTATTCTATTCTACATTATATTGTATGTTACATTGATATGTTAGTTTTTTGTTTCTCGAATACTTTATTATTTTAGACAAAATCATCGTGGAATAGGAGTATTTATTTTGAAGTAGGAAGTCACGTTCATGAATTACCTTAATTATAATGCCTTACACGTGCTGAAATCACGCCTGCCAATTTGCTTCTACTTTCTTCATCCAGTGCGAGACATGATTTGAATACGAAACTGTTTCGGGAATTCGTCAAAATGTATCCTTATTATATTTTTATCCCTTATTCCATTTAGCGGTTGCCTGGAAGAGATCACAGTCCGCGATAAAGCCGCTATTTGTGCAACTTTTTTGTTTTCTATTATAATTAGTTTTACAAACTATAATTGTATATTTGTGTTGCTGTACAATAAAGAGTTATCTATCTATCTACATCCTTTTGTCTTTCAAAGAATATAATAATAACTACTCATCTTACACATCTTCTCATTTTCTCTAAGTCAGTTTTCCTCTATGTCAAACATTTGAAAAAAATAGAAGGGTTTATTTTAAATCTTATTGATTTTTCAACTCTAACATTATAATCTATACAAATAAATAAAATTGGAGTGTCTGTTTGTAATGTTAAAATAAACGCTTTTTATTAAAGGCATATGTATGTATACATGGTACATATACCAAAAATGTAGTTAATTTTTTTTTGTCTGTCTGTCTGTTTGTTCCGGGTAATCTCGGGAACGGCTGGACGGATTTTGACGGGACTTTCACTGGTAGGTAGCTAATGAGCCAGGGAGTAACTTAGGCTACTTATTTTTAGACTAACTTTGCCCCGCAGCGTTTCTCGCGGTACAACAATAACCGCGGGTAACACAGCGGGGTTCAGCTACTTATCAATAAAGAGGAAAGATTCGATTGGTTAAGTGATATATAATTGAATAGGCTCTGAAACTACTAGACCGATATCAAAAATTCTTTCACCTTTAAAATCTTACATATTCCTTGATGAACATAAGCTATAGAATATTTTCAAAAGAGTTAGTGATCCCTATGAAAACTGCGATACATTATCATTACCAAAAGATGTTAAAAAAATCTGATATTCCTCTATCGTGTACGCTGCCAAAACTATTGAAAATAGAGCAGTGTAAAACTGTAGTACAGGTTTTACAGAGAACATAAATATCTTCAAAATAAAATAAATAAAAATTGTACACCTATTACAAAAAGAAACTAACAGTGAAAAAAACTCTTAAATTTTTCCAGTTCCATAAAATACTCAGGGCTCCAGACAACACAGACAAGTAGTCAACATAAATATCTTAAGAAGACGAAGCGTACATAAAACAGACAAATACAGTCAGCAAAACAAATGTGCTTGAACTAGGAAATATGAACACTATTCGCAAATGCTTTTCGCTTTTTAGTATCACTTTAAAGACATCTGTGATGGTTCTAGAATAATCTTTTTGCTTTGGCTTGGCTCACAATTTGAAAAGACATAGTTATTATTAATTGTTTTTAATA
This sequence comes from Spilosoma lubricipeda, assembly GCA_905220595.1. NCBI lineage: Eukaryota > Metazoa > Arthropoda > Insecta > Lepidoptera > Erebidae > Spilosoma > Spilosoma lubricipeda. The sequence continues at coordinate 9,283,306 of HG992299.1, forward strand.
CCTGCTGAGAGTTTACAATCGACTAATGACACTTATATATACTTACTTTATTGAATATATTTTTATACTTAAATAATCAACCCACGCAACCTTGTTTGCGTCTTCTATTGCCCGTAGCGTGATAATTTTCCCCCGTTTTCGAAATATTTTTCATTGGTGCTCCGCTCCTATTGGTCCGAGCGTGATGATACGTGTACGTGTACTATCCAACACTGAAATAATTTCAAGTCGGACCAGCGGTTCCTGAGATTAGCGCGTTCAAACAAACAAACTCTTCAGCTTTATATATTGGTATAGATGATTTACAGTAAATTTTCACTGAAAATGTACAATATGTGTATGTGTAGGTTCATTGAAAAAACTTCTTAGTAAGTACAGTACGCAAAACAAATGAGTCGCAGTACAAACAAGGGCCCCCGTAGCGACAGCAAACAAACGCTTGACAAATGGGGTACTTGTCTATGGTGTGCATACTGTCTATACAAACATGGCGGCTTGCGAGTTTTATAGCGCTTTCAATGTTTTTTTTTTGTAGAGAAAATTTTGATTACTGTGGTTAGGTTTAAATTATGAGGTTTTACTTTTAAACATACTTTTATCAAAAATCTTTACATAGAATAAAATGAAGTAGCTTACGCAGTCTGTTCGCTATGATCTTTAAACTACTCAACGGATTTTAATGTATTTTTCGGCAAAAGATAGAGTGATTCAATAGAAAGGTTTGTAGGTGTATACCCGAGAATTTTAAAGACTTCCGTGCGATGTCAATCCGGATCGCTAGTTATTTATAACTAGCTGAACCCCGCGGTGTTACCCGCGGTTATTGTTGTACCGCGAGTAACACCACGGAACAAAGTTAGTATAAAAAAAAGTATCCTAAGTTACGCCCTGTATCATCAGCTACCTGCCAGTGAAAGTGCCGTCAAAATCGGTTCAGCCGTTCCAAAGATTACCCGGAACAAACAAACAGACAGACAAAAATTTTTTAACTACATTTTTGGTATATGTACCGTGTATACTTATATATGCATTTATTAAAAAGCTGTTATTTTAATGTTACAAACAGACACTCCAATTTTATTTATTTGTATAGATTGCACTTTTGTAATGAGCATCAAATGGTAAGCGGTTACTAAAATGTATAACCATGTCGGCACGCCGCTTTCTACTACGCCAGTTGTTGTGGGTTCAAATCCCACATGGGACAGCACTTCGTGTGCTCTACAAATTGTTGTTCTGAGTCTGGGTGTACTTTGTGTCCGTTTCATGTATGTTTGTTAAGCCCCCTGCGGTACAGGATGTTTATTCCTAATGAGTTGTCTTTTATAAGAAGACTAGCTGAACCCGGTGTTACCCGCGGTTATTGTTGTACCGCGAATAACGCCGCGGGACAAAGTTAGCCTAAATAAAAGCCTAAATTACTCTCTGGGTCATCAGCTACCTGCCAGTGAAAGTCCCGTCAAAATCCGTCCAGCCGTTCCAGAGATTACCTCCGGGCTAATCTCTGGAACGACTGGATGGACGACAAACAGACAGACAAAAATTTTTTTAGCTACATTTTTGGTATATTTACCATGTATACATACTCATGCATTTAGTAAAAAGCGGTTATTTTAATATTAAAAACATACACTCCAATTTTATTAATTTGTACAGAAGAAAAAAAAAGGAAATTTTAACATGTGTGTGTAAGACCCATCTTCCTATAGCTTTAAATGATCAGAAAATTAAAGCTTACTGCATATCTATACAAATAAATAAAATTGGAGTGTCTGTTTGTAATATTAAAATAACAGCTTTTTAATCAATGCATATGTATATATACACGATACATATACCAAAAATGTAGTTAAAAAATTTTTTGTCTGTCTGTCTGTTTGTTCCGGGTAATCTCTGGAACGGCTGGACGGATTTTGACGGGACTTTCACTGGCAGGTAGCTGATGATCCGGGGAGTAACTTAGGCTACTTTTTTTAGACTAACTTTGTTCCGCGGCGTTACTCGCAGTACAACAATGACCGCGGGTAACACCGCGGGGTTCAGCTAGTTTACAAATAATATCCAACCATGCATAAATAGCTAACTCCTGAAAGCAAATTTTCTTTCATTTTCCTCAATATCTCTTACCAATGACATCCATCTTTTCCGTATTATAATAAAACTAGGACATAACTGGGTCACGGCGGATTCCGGAACAAGACCCGGGCTCTCAGCCGGATGGTGAAAGGATATTGATTGAGCCTCGAGTGAGGGATCTTCTTTTAAAAACAACTATGTCTATACAAATAAATAATAATAAATATTTCGGACACCTAACACACAACGTCATCTAGTCCCAAACTAAGCAGATCTTGTATTATGGGTACTAGACAACTGATATTAAATACTTTTTTTTTGTAAATACATACATATTATAGATTTCCATCTATACTCTTTTCTAACACCCAAACTCCGAAACAAATATTTGCAGATCATACAAACATTTGGTCCGACCCGGGAATCGAACCCGAGACCTCAGGAACAGTAGTCGTGTACGCTACCACTGCGCCACCGAGGCAGTTGAATGTTAATAAATTTTCTGTTTGTAACTTCAAATTAACAGCTTTTCACTAAATACATATGGGAGTACATTATACAGTACTTACAAAACACCACGAGTAACAGCTAGTATACCTTAAAAATGTATTTTGAAGATTTGTAAAAGATGGATAGATTATCTATACTAATATATAAAGCTGAAGAGTTTGTTTGTTTGTTTATTTGTTTGAACGCGCTAATATCAGGAACCCCTGGTCCGATTTTAAAAATTATCAGTGTTCATTGTTGGATAATACATTTATCGAGGAAGACTATAGACTACATATCATCACGCTAAGACCAATTAGAGCGGAGCACCAATGGAGAATGTTTCAAAAACGGGGTAAAATTATCACGCTACGGGCAACAGGAGACGCAAACGAGATTGCGTGTGTCGGCTAGTATAGATATAATCCAAATAGATAAAGGAAGGAGTATTTCCTAGTGTTTGGCGGTGCGGTAATATTCGTATAATACCAAAAAGCGGCGATAAGCCGCCGGACGGTCCTGGGTCCTATCGACCTATAACACTGCTGCCATCGCTAGGAAAGCTTTTAGAACGTCTTGTAGTGCCTCGACTTCTACCGGGTGGAGTTAAATTTCATGATAGACAATTCGGATTTACGTTGGGAAAATCAACAACAGATGCGGTCATATCTGTAAGGAAAACTGTCACCGAGTCAAGGTTTCAATACGTCTTAGGTATCTTCTTAGATATATCTGGCGCCTTCGACAACGCGTGGTGGCCCATGCTATTGCTAAAGTTAAAATCAAGAGGATGCTTTAAAAATATTTATTCCCTTATCTCCTCTTACTTCACACAAGGCACAACTAAACTGAGACTTGGGCATCATTCTGTGTCGAAGGCGCTTACGATGGGGTGCCCTCAGGGCTCGGTGCTAGGTCCATACTTGTGGAATATAGGCTTCGACGATTTTCTCTCAATACCTGTACCACCCGGATGTACCCTAAACGCGTATGCGGACGACGGTTTATTACTGGTGGAATCTGACACTAGAGCGGGGCTTGAGAGTCTGGCTAATAGATGTTTGAACTTAGTATCTCTTTGGGGCGTACGTAATCGCTTGACTTTTGCACCAAACAAAACCTTCCAGCTACTTCTGAAAGGTAACCTCAAATCACCGCCGTGTATTAAATTTCAAAATGTTAGTATAAAAAATAAAACCTCGGTTTGTTATTTGGGATTAGTTTTAGAAAGAAATTTTTCATTTATCGAACATATTAGAACAGTTAACGAAAAGTCTAAAAAAAGTTTCTTTCCTCTGACGAGGATATCAACTGCCACATGGGGTCTTTCATTTAATACTTTAAAGATTATATATGGAGCTACTTATTTGGGTTCTATTTGCTATGGTGCTCCCGTGTGGGCCGATAGAGCGACTGTAGGTGCTGTCCGTCGGAAACTGTTACAAGGACAACGACTTGCATTGATCTTCTTGTGCAAAGCATATAGGACGGTTAGTACTGAGGCTTTACCGGTGTTGGCGGGTGTCCTTCCGGTCGATCTCGAGGTGCAAAGACGTGCAGCCATGTACTATTCCACATTACAAAACATGGAATGCGATTTTTTGGGCGTACGAGACCGCGATAAAATCATAAGATTGTTTCAACAGCAGTCCAATGTCTATAACGATCTAATGGATGAATGGCAACAACGATGGGACGAATCATCTAAGGGGCGCCACCTCTACCAGTTCTTTCCATCTGTTCGCGAACGGATGTCGAGGACATGGCTCGAGGTAGATCACTGTGTCGCTCAATTTCTTACAGGCCACGGTAACTTTAAGAGCAAACTACACTCATTTAAATTAGTCGATTCACCATTGTGTCAATGCTCAACACCTGATATTAGCTGTGAACAATCGGCTCATCATGTACTCTGGGAGTGTAGTCTTTGGTACAATGAACGTAACACAATGCTAAATAGTTTACAAATGACATCTGGGGCGGTATACTATGAGGATCTTGTGTCAACTGCGGTGAATTTCCGTGCGTTTAGGCGATTCTGCCATACATACTATAGTAATCAAATATAGCTCACTTAGGACCCCTAATACTTTATCCGTGGTGCTTAACGGTTTGAAAAAGGTGTCTGCCTATTTTGACTTCATTTTGTCTCCCGCTTTGCTAAGGAGGGAAGTGGATTTATCATTTCCAACTCCTCCTGTTTTTCTTCTGATTAACTTCGTTGCGGGTTCCAAGACAGTTAATTTTCTTCCTGGGATACATTCTAGAATTAAACTCACTTGTACTTATTCCACTATTTTATTTCCTTTTTACACCTGACCGGTTTCGCCTTATGGCATTCTCAAAGGTTATGATTACATTTACCCAAAACACTTACATCTAAAACCTAACAACTGTGGGTACTTGGAAATATCAGTGTGTCAGTGTAAGAACTTCTCCCCGAAAATAGGGAAATTGTACTCTGCGTCTACCATTGCTATTTGCTAATTCGATACTTTTAAAATTAAATAAGTAAAAGTAATGATATTAATTTACGATTCCAAAATATTATTTCAATAAGTAGATTCTATAAATAGATAATCAATAAAAAAATCCTTGAAATGAAATGATAATGTCATGTCCTATTTCTATTTATGTCCAAATTTGTTTTATATCATATGTCTATTAACCTATATGTCTAACAAATTACATGTCTAAAAATAATAAAGTCATTAAATTATAAACTATAAACCTTTCCACAACAAAGATGCAGATGACATTACTTAAAATATTTTAACAGTGGTGAATTATTATTGATGTCTAATTGCTGATTCAGCAACTTGTCACGATTCCCTATCAACAACTTATTAATTTCCAACGCCTCTAAAGCGGTTAGTTTTTTGCCCTTGTCACATATGTGTAGTGCCTTAAAGTCCACGTTAGGATCGAACGAATGCTTTTCCACTATTAAGTGTTCTGCAAAATTGGACTCTGTCTTTTTTAGCCTCCAACCCCTAGCATGTTCTGTTATTCTGGTTTGGAAAGACCTTCCTGTTTGGCCAATGTATTTTTTGTTGCACACTGCACATGTGAGTTCGTACACCCCGCTTTTTTCTGTGATAGGAGTCCTATCTAGACTGTTACCTATGAGGTTTTTTAGACTACGGGTTGTGTAAAACGCTGGTTTTGTTACATCTAAGAAAAAAGCGGGGTGTACGAACTCACATGTGCAGTGTGCAACAAAAAATACATTGGCCAAACAGGAAGGTCTTTCCAAACCAGAATAACAGAACATGCTAGGGGTTGGAGGCTAAAAAAGACAGAGTCCAATTTTGCAGAACACTTAATAGTGGAAAAGCATTCGTTCGATCCTAACGTGGACTTTAAGGCACTACACATATGTGACAAGGGCAAAAAACTAACCGCTTTAGAGGCGTTGGAAATTAATAAGTTGTTGATAGGGAATCGTGACAAGTTGCTGAATCAGCAATTAGACATCAATAATAATTCACCACTGTTAAAATATTTTAAGTAATGTCATCTGCATCTTTGTTGTGGAAAGGTTTATAGTTTATAATTTAATGACTTTATTATTTTTAGACATGTAATTTGTTAGACATATAGGTTAATAGACATATGATATAAAACAAATTTGGACATAAATAGAAATAGGACATGACATTATCATTTCATTTCAAGGATTTTTTTATTGATTATCTATTTATAGAATCTACTTATTGAAATAATATTTTGGAATCGTAAATTAATATCATTACTTTTACTTATTTAATTTTAAAAGTATCGAATTAGCAAATAGCAATGGTAGACGCAGAGTACAATTTCCCTATTTTCGGGGAGAAGTTCTTACACTGACACACTGATATTTCCAAGTACCCACAGTTGTTAGGTTTTAGATGTAAGTGTTTTGGGTAAATGTAATCATAACCTTTGAGAATGCCATAAGGCGAAACCGGTCAGGTGTAAAAAGGAAATAAAATAGTGGAATAAGTACAAGTGAGTTTAATTCTAGAATGTATTACAACAAGTTCCATCAAGTGCCGACAATCGAGAGTATAAATTCTTCCTGGGACTTCCCGAGTGTCATAACTCGGTGTGTTCGTGGGTCACTGCTGTTGATCCTGGTGTACAGGAGTTACAGTGGTGGGAATCTGGGCGGGATTAGTATAGATATATAAATCAATAGGATTTCTGACAACATCATAATTTTACGGCTCTTTTAATCAATGATTATTCAACTCAAATGTTTCAATTAGAACATTTGATTATAAAACTACAATAATGTCATTTCTGAGAAATTTACAGAAAGTATGAGCTCATATGTGTAGATTTATTGATAAATTATTTTATAGATTACTTTTGTAGATTAACAGAGAACAAGTGTTGTTATCACAACGAAACTTAGTTTTAAAGCTTTTTCGATATCGTTTCTGATTATTGCACATCTAATACCTTCAAACGAACAATTCTTATATATATATATCTATACTAATATATAAAGCTGAAGAGTTTGTTTGTTTGTTTGTTTGTTTGAACACGCTAATCTCAGGAACCGCTGGTCCGATTTGAAAAATTCTTTCGGTGTTGGATAGTCAATTTATCGAGGAAGGCTATAGAGTATATATCATCACGCTACTGCTAATAGGAGCGGAGCAACAATGAAGAATTGTCACGCGGCAACACCATCCTCCCCGGCCTGCTGCCCCCACCTGTGGATCGCTGCCCTACCACCGCTGGGAACATATATAAGGCGAGCGCACGACGACTCGGCCTCTTTCTGCGCCGCTCTTTCTGCACGACCTCTTACTGCGCGCCGCTTCCTGCGCACCACTTGCTGCCGGCGTCTACCACGCCCGGCGGCTGGGCCGCCGGCCTCCAACGCCGGAGCCCAGCACTAGTCTTCGTGCTGGCGTCTACCACGCCCGGCGGCTGGGCCGCCGGCCTCCAACGCTGGAGCCTTATCTCCAGCCTGATGGTGTCTGCACCTGACTGACGCTTGGGCCTCCAGCCTCCAGCCCATGGCGTCCTTGCAAACCAACAAGTTAAGTGCCTCTTACTTGGAGGTACCACTGTGGTCGAATCTCTCAAACCTACGCCCTGTTATGTAAACTTACATACCTACAATAAATAATTCTCTTCCTATTGTGTCTATTTATTGAATCTCATGGCTCCTAAAGCCGCTACGTGACACATGGCGCCCGACTGCACTGAGAGATCCGATCACGGTTTGCCTCTTTTCTTTTTATTTATTGTGTATTTTTCTTGTGTTTCGTACTGAATCCCATCCAGGATAGTGTTTTTTGCTTTTTTTTATTGTGTGCACATGCTTCTCATTGCTTTTTCTTTTTTTTCTCATTGAAAACACGTGCCAGGCATGACCACGTGTACTTCTAATCGCTCTTTTAAAAAAAAAAAAAAATCTCCATACACGTGTCAATGAGAACCGCATGGCATTCTCATACTTTAAATTTACTTTTCTTAAAATTTTGTTCGCTTGCGGCTTATATAAACTATAATGTAAATACGGGACGCTGGAATGCGTTTGAATCGCAAACTAAAACCGGTTTTGCCCGCTTATTTAACCTGCTACTGGATGAGATTCGACATATTTTATTTTCTTTTTAACATGCTTGATCGCTAACATAGCTAGCTATATCTAACTAAAATTATCTCTGTTAAAATATCTAACTAGACTGAACTTATCTTAGTTAAAAAGCGTAATTATTACTTTGAGTCAATCATTAAACTTATCTAAACTTAAACTATCTACTCGTATTATACAATTAACGTAAAAAAAAAAAAAAATTCTATCTACTTCTATATACATCTGCGGCTATGGTCATTTCCTTTATTATCTTTCTATTTGCATCTTGGTTCTAAATATTCTCAATAACTCATGCTTATAACTTGTTTTCTTGTGCAATAGATGCGATCCGTTTTTTTTTCTTGATGAGATTACTTACAATAAACTACACAATTCTAAGCTACATTCAAAATACATCGAATAATATCTGGTACAGTTGTTGTTAATGTCGGTCAGCGTAGGATTGTTTCGATATTTATTTTCTATTTTGACAAAAACGTTCTGAGTCTTGTCGTTTCTTGCACATCTGTTGTTTACGTTTCTCTTAAAATTGCATTCTAACCATGAAATAAACGTAAACCTATAAAACGAAATGCATTCTAAATGCCTACTAATAAAAACTATTGACATCTGCAACTTAGTATAGTACTTAAATCTTTAGCTACTAAATGATATTCTATCGGTCTTTGGAATTCATTACAGATGTTGTTCACTTACTTACTTATATACCTACTTATAAAATATAGATAAAAACATGTTTTCTTACAACATTGTTGCACTATTCTCACCTTGAGACAATTTTTACAAATGATGCCTGAGATGTAGGTAGATTTAAATAAAGTTGCAATACGACTACTTGAAAATATCTCACTGTGTGGGTATCGTATTGACTTGTATGGTTCATGTCTGTATGTTCGTCTGAGTATATTTTGGTCTAAACCAATATACTAAAATAATTATTTTCCTCTCGTTACTAGTATTCTAGAAATTTTTAAATTTACTCTCATGAGTATATCTGTACCTAACCGGCTATACTGCCACTATAACTAAATATACTTAGGTATACTATAAATACTTAACTCTAATAAGTTTACTGACGGTTCTGATTGGAATTTTAGCTTTGACTTTTCGCCTTCATCGGTGACTAGTAATGCTCTGGGCGTGCCCTTGATCATCCATCAAAACGTCAGAAAACCCTGTTACTTGCTCCTTACTAACCCTTATGATGTTGCTTCATCATGTCTTCTAAAAGACACTCAAGGCCCTACCCCTTGATAGTTACTTATGGTAACCTTTATGATGTTGCGTCTTCATGTCTTGTAAAAGACTCTCAAGGTTCTAACTCTTGAAATCCTAATTCATTTTAGGACTAGTACTTCTATTATATACTCTTTGGAGCGGTTAGTGACTCCTAAAATTAAGCCTTAGTACTAAACCAATCATTGTTATGGGTGATTTCTTTATTTATTTATTACAGAGCGGTAGGCTACTCTTTAAATAAGCCTTACAGCCATATATATATAATTATTTTAACAGAGCGGTCGGTAACTCTTTAAATAAGCCTTAAAGCCATATATATATAATTATTTTAACAGAGCGGTCGGTAACTCTTTAAATAAGCCTTAAAGCCATATATATATAATTATTTTAACAGAGCGGTCGGTAACTCTTTAAATAAGCCTTAAAGCCATATATATATAATTATTTTAACAGAGCGGTCGGTAACTCTTAAAACAAGCCTTAAAGCCACATATATATATATATATACATACATATATATATAATTATTTTAACAGAGCGGTCGGTAACTCTCTAAACAAGCCTTAAAGCCATATTATATAAATATTATTAATTGACTAAAATAATATTCTCTTAACCTGTCTTTTCAATTCGATTGAAAATGACCTTATCTAAACTCTAATCTGCACACCGTTGTATAGCGGTGGAGCTAACTATACCTACTATAGCTACTAAAAGCTACTATATAAAAACTACTAAAATCTAAAAGCAAACTATTTCTAATTTTATAACTCGCGACCAGAGAATCTATAATAAACTAATACTACAATTCAATTTACTTTTAAAAAACAAGAATCCAAAATTATTTGTTTCTATATGCTAAATTAAAAACTAAAATTCAAAACGCCACCAGTGATTCCCTCCATATGGTAACGGACTCTGATCCGAGTATGGTTGATGAACCATGAGATGTTCACGTTGAAGCCGTGGGCTATTAACCCTCTATTACTAAGAAGGTACTGATAGCTCGATAATTTTTTTTCTCTGTGGCTAAAATAAATACTTTGAAGTACTCGACACATTATTTAAATTAAAACCTAAATCGTTTCTTAAAGGTCTATTTTACTTTGAAAATTTTCTGTAGATATTAAATCAATTATTAAACAGTGATTTTGTTTACTCATTCAATAATAAACAATTTTTACAGACGTAGTCTCTGTATTATTTCTCTCTGAAGATTATTTCCTGCGTCGTGAAGCAAATATAACATTTCTCGTTCTTAAATACAATAATAATAATATTCTTTATACTTTGAAAAACTTCTACATTACTATATGCTAAATCATTGTCTACTACAAAACAATCACTGGTTCGATTCTCGGCTACGATTATTAATCTAAATGTTTGTTTTTCTCATTAACACATATCTCTCAGCGAACATACAAATAACTATAATTTTCTATTACCGCATCTATCTAAAGAAAAAAAATAATAATAATAATTTGCAACCAAAAATAATTTCTTAAAACATTTCTAACTGAGCATCAGTATGTATGACTCACCTTGTTTACGTTCTTGTTTGAACGGAAATCTAATTTCTTTTTTGAAATTTTATTTTAAACTTTTTTAACCTTTTCTGCTTTTTAACTAAGCTTATATGACCTTGGCCTCTGATGTATACAGCCGAATCAGCTTGTCTTTCCCTCTTATCTCCTAAACCTACAAATTTTCTTTTAAAGACTCTGATTCTGTCTTAATGCTTGTTCCCAGGGTACCAGCGAGGCGCTGCAGGCAGCGGAGACCGAGGACCGAGAGAATTTTCGCCAGGAAAATTCTGGTCAAACGGGGGGAGTATGTCACGCGGCAACACCATCCTCCCCGGCCTGCTGCCCCCACCTGTGGATCGCTGCCCTACCACCGCTGGGAACATATATAAGGCGAGCGCACGACGACTCGGCCTCTTTCTGCGCCGCTCTTTCTGCACGACCTCTTACTGCGCGCCGCTTCCTGCGCACCACTTGCTGCCGGCGTCTACCACGCCCGGCGGCTGGGCCGCCGGCCTCCAACGCCGGAGCCCAGCACTAGTCTTCGTGCTGGCGTCTACCACGCCCGGCGGCTGGGCCGCCGGCCTCCAACGCTGGAGCCTTATCTCCAGCCTGATGGTGTCTGCACCTGACTGACGCTTGGGCCTCCAGCCTCCAGCCCATGGCGTCCTTGCAAACCAACAAGTTAAGTGCCTCTTACTTGGAGGTACCACTGTGGTCGAATCTCTCAAACCTACGCCCTGTTATGTAAACTTACATACCTACAATAAATAATTCTCTTCCTATTGTGTCTATTTATTGAATCTCATGGCTCCTAAAGCCGCTACGTGACAGAATGTTTCAAAAAACGGGGGAAATGTTCACGCTACGGGCAATATAAGGCGCAAACGAAGTTGCGTGGGTCAGCTAGTAATTATATAATCTGAATCTCGTTAATGGTTTCAATGGTATTTAGTATGCAGGGGGCTTCGAGGAAAATAAACCGACTTAGCTAAGATTCATTTTTTTTAAGTATCCAAAAAAACCACTTATCTTTAGAAAAGGGAAAACGTGTTTTGATTTTATTTTGTATGCAACATCAACTTATAAATTACAACCATGTTCACAGAGAAATAATTGTTGAATTGTGTGAAGTATATGCTGAAAATGTATTTTCAGGTACGCATCGGGTCCCTACGGATAAAGATCCGGTTCTCGTTCCCATGGGGGCTGTAAACTCCAAACAGTGGGGTTTACAAGGGTTGGAATATGTTGTAGTGTTATTCTAAACAGGTACCTGCAAGAACCGCAGAGTTAGATGAAACGTTCAAATATATGCCTGCTTGTAGTATTAATTTCATTGTTGTTTCACTGTTTCTGATCTCTGTTAGCAAGCCTCCTTGGTAATTTTATGACAGTTGTTTTTATTTATGAGTTTGCAAATTTCCAATTTTGAATTAAGAAGTAAATTCAAAATTGGAAATTTGCAAACATGTTTGTTCTACAACTTCGCTAAATGTTTTATAACTGAAATTATTAAATCAAGCTTACCTAATTTTATAGGTACTACGTATTAAAAATTTTTTTATTAATTTAAATGGTTTTATTGAAAATAATTCACTAAAAGCTAAAAAATAATTTAGTAGGTCCCAGGTTCCAGTCATCACACAACTGTAAGCGTAAACTGGATAGTGAACAATTTTCTTTTTTGTCTGATCAATGCCATAGATTGATGAGGGAGAGTTGTGTGATGACTGGAACCTGGGACCTACCAATTTATTTATATATAAATAAATCCATTCTATTAAGTTCATATAGTGGTAGTCGTGGCAAAATGTGTAAACTACCATTTTGTAACGGCGGCTATCTTGGATTTTAATTTTTTTTTCATAGTGAACTGTGTTCCACTAGTCAAGTATTTTCATTTGATACCCCTAATATTAAGGTAGACGTTACAAAATTTGCACACCGCCATTTGTAGGGGCGGCCATCTTGGATTTACAATGAAACAGAATTTATTTAATAGTATTGTCACCAGAAATAAAGGTGTGTACCAAATTTCAGATCAATCTGTCAACAGGAAACGGGTCAAATTTCAATTACTAGATTTGACCCAAACTAACAGGGCAACCTTAAGAAAAATTTGTAAGGTTTCTTTTTCAAAAGAAATTCATATTTTGTTAGTAAACTAATACTAGTAGTAGTAGATTGAAGTTTGCGAATAAATGTTCTGTTTTCTGCAAACCGAGTTGATTGTTTGTACTAATACAATTTGATTTCCCTTAGGACTTGGCAAGTGTGACACAAGTATACATTGTGGTTTTCTTAGGTTAAATTTTTCATCTTGGCTTTCTCATGGGAAAACTTTTAAAAATAATATTTAAAAAAATCGTAATATATTAACTCATATATGAAATTGTTGAGCTGGTTTGTATACGCATCTATAGCTCAAAAATTGTTACACCGTTTGCGCAAAATATTACGCCATATATAACCTGTTGCAAATATTGTTTTTATCTATTTTTCGCGTCATTTAAGTTCCTCATTTCTCATTAATATGGCTTTCTGTGGCACATTGCAGCTGCTATAAAGTGCCAAAACCAGCCAGCTAGTATCGAATAATAAATATAGGGCACAAATGAAAAATATAGACTGTACAATTTGAATAACATATACATCGAATCACGTGATTTCTCTTCATTAAAATGTAATTTAAATGCAACTGGCATGTCAAGTGATGTCATATGCTAGGGTGCATCACTAATGACGTCACAGGTTGATGATATAGCATGTTAATAAGAAGGGTTGTCAAATGAAATTGTAAATATTTTAGTTCCGGTAGTTATTTACTGCTGTAAATTTTTCAGTAATAATTCATTAATAATAATTAGTACCTGGTTAGCCGGCACTTGCTCGATTTTCATTTTCTGGTCAATTTTGTAAAAATAAATCCTAGCTAGATCGATTTATTGCCCATGAAACTCCCTGTAGGTATACAAAATTTCATGAAAATCGATGGAACCGTTTCAGTTTTTTTTTTTTGGAACGAAGTTCCTTATCGCGCGTTGTGAAAGGGGGCTAGACGGAAAAAATTCTTACGAAAAGTTGTCACGACACAAAAATTCTTACAAAATGTTGTCACGACACAGAAATTCTTTCGAAAAGTTGTCACGACACTTTTTGCTACAGTAAGTAAGCCGTGCGGCGTGCGCATGTTTCTCTGTCTCTCTCTCTCTAAGCCGTGCGGCGTGCGCATGTTTCTCTGTCTCTCTCTCTCTCTCTTACAGAAAGCAAGCCAGACATTTTCATTTTTATTTCGCATTGAACAGTGTGGTGTCGCGACGATTATTTTTGTTGAGTATATACAGGTTTTTTGTACATAATAATTAATAAAAAATAATAAAATAATGAATCCTGACAGTGAACTTCGTTCCATCCGGGTGTCCATTGACACCTCGCGAGTTTTTTTTATATATATTTGGGTTCCCAAATGACTCTGCCCCGCCTGATGGAAAGCGCAAGCAGAATCCAAGAGTGGTGGTCACCATCCTCAATGTGAATAAGGACAGTGCAGCTTGGTGACCAGCACTATGGCGACCTAGTGAGATACCTTTTCACGCCCCGCTTAAAGGACCCGGACTTAAGATTATATATAAATGTATATATATATACAAGAATTGCTTATTATAGTCATTATATAGTACAGATAGGTTGACAATTTATGAAACTCTATTCACCACTGGTTTTGGTTTGCCAGCGTAATTAGCAAAAAAATATTCATAAGTTATTTTGATATGATAAGCCAAGTAACCCATTATATGAGTCCCATTGAAACATAAAAAAAGTGCCGCAATCAGTACGGTTAGAAAAATAAAAGAGATTTTTTAGTTATTTTATTTTCTTTTTAATAAACAAATACCTGTACATATATACTCGTAGTTCTAGTTACGTTAATGGTAAAGGTGAATCCCAAAATATTTTAACCGATTTTCACGATTTTCTTCAAATGTACCAGCTTAGACCAGTAAAAGCCGAGCATGATTAAAAATCGACACAGACGAAGTTTCGTGGGTCGGCTAATATTTATATACAACCTTAACTGTAGGGAAATAGAATATTTATTTGCCACATCAATATCGTTAGGTAACAAAAATCAACCGTTGACCCCAGTCACAGTGCCAGCTGATTCTAATAACGATAAATTTCCCCTCTCTAACGCTATTATCAAGATTGTTACTAAATTACAGTGTGCGCATAATTTCTGGTTAAAGAGAAATTGTTCGTTTCTACCCTACCGGGCATTTGCGGTTTTCATAGAAAGTAATATTAGAAATGTATAATTTTCAATACGTGCTGTCAATTAACTTGATGTTAGGTTTTAAATGATTTTTAACCGACTTCAAAACACGAGAAGGTTCTCCATTGGACTGAATTTTTTTTTGTTTGTTACCTAAGAACTTTCGACTGGGTGAACCGATTTTGATGATTATTATTTTTTTATTTGAAAGCTGATGCTTCCCGCGTGGTCCTATTTCAATTTGGTCCAGTTTTTGAACTCGGTTTTATTTTGTTAAAATATTGCTTTTATAGTGGGTATATGCATTGAAGTAGAGGGATAACTATATGATGATTAGTGATTTTGATTCTCATCTTAACAGATTAAACTTTTTTTTTTAAATAAGCTTTTATTACTTGATGAAAAATAACTTTAAGCTCTTTCATTTGATAATACTAAATTTCATGAAAATCGATAGAACTGTTTCCGAGATTCAGATAATTATGTAAATGTATATACAAGAATTGAGATGATAGTGATCATTTGAAACCCATTTGATGTCCGCCATTTTGTTACGGCGGATATTTGGAATTAATAATAATACCGATTACCTATATATAATTGCATTGTCATCAGAACCAAAGATACATTTCAAATTTCAGCTCAATCAGAAATCGGGATTGGATCAAAAGACAAACATCGGGACAGGTGAGACTAAATAAAAGCTTCTAAAAATAGGGCCTGAGCTTGCAGACCGTGCCTTATAAAAATACCTAATGTAGTAGGTATACCTAAAAAGTATTTTTTTTTTGAAATATATTAGTTTAAATGCAAGATACATTGAAAAATTGCCTTTGCATTTGCCTTGACAACAACTTTTTTATGACGATAGATAGTTAGGAATGGGATATGCCTCTCTCTCAGTCTTAGTTACTGCATGTTTTTGTGGTATCGAACATAATAATATAATATATAACATAAATTTATTAATAATATGAACTTCAGATAATCAAAAATTCCAAAATCCAGCCGGACACGTGCGTTTTAACGAGGCGTTTTCGTGTCTGCAAGAGTACTTATTTTGTTCGAGTATTTCTCTTTGCCATTACGCTTGCTTTGCGAATATTGATTTACCATATATTTATTCAAGTACTCATTGCGCATGCATCAAATGCGCGCACATGCATTTTAAACATGATACCCTGTGATCTTACGTCACAAAAGGAATCAGTCTCCATTTTTAAGATAACAAAACATAAACGATATACCATTTTGTCACATTTCGGAATGGAATTCGGAATTATTCTTTCTTATATTTTGATGTTTATCACTCGCCGTGTTAACCCAGAACAAAAACACAATGTCCCGTTGTTACACTGACTACAACCCCACATTTGAACAGAGTCTAATACAATACATGAGCCCGTGTTGACGCTATAACTAAACTTTTGTTGGAAAACGTTTCACTGCCTTTGTAAACTTGTATTCCCTATACATACAAGGACCCTTACAGCCCGGAGGATCTTTTATGAGCCTATCATGTTTGACTTATTATTGTGCGAAAGATGGAGAGAAATATACGCCATAAAACTTTATGGTTTTATGTTGTTCGTATATATTTCGGCGTTATCTTCAGTTTTTCTTCTTAGTTGTCATGTCACTTTAGTATAAATTTTCTGTCTGGGTTCTGACTAGTATCAGTTGTACGAGAAAATCTAATAACCTAAAATCTGATATCGATAATATAAATTAATCGTTAGCATTAAAGTAGTTGTTTAAATTTCATTTCTTTTTCTTCAAATTCCGTTTATTAGTTGACACCAAATCTTTAAATGATCTGGTGCTAAGGTATCGTGTTGAATAAAAGACGTTGAATAAAAGAAACTGATATTTAATTTACCATAATACAATTATTATGGTAATTTAATTAATATATAATTACAGGAAAATATCTAATCAACCAACTCAAATCAATCATAGTCGTAATCAATCAAAGTCGCAAGCAGTCCGTAAGAGAGTCATGCTTCGGCAGAAATGGGCTGTTTCGACCGAAATAACACTCACTGGAAACTAATATGTTATAATCAATTTTTTCGTTGATCCAAATGAGCAATATAAATAAATAATAAATATTTCGGACATCAAACACACAACGCCATCTAGTCCCTGCAGAGCTTGTGTTATGGGTACTAGACAACTGATATAAATACTTATATTCCTTTTTTTTTGTAAATACATACATATTATAATATCTTATTTAACCTCCGTATGAATGCGATTGGATTTCTATTTGTTACTCTTTCACTCAAAAATTACTCCTACTTCACAGTAATATAGCTTATTTTTCAGAAAAACAGATGGACCACTTATTTACCGTGATAATCGACATACATGTGGACGAAGTCGTGGGCATAGGCTAGTAGTAGCTACAAAAGTAGAAAATACAAAGGAAAAATTATAATATTGGTAGGATTGGAAAAATGGGCGATTTATGGTCAAGGGGTCAAGACCTATTTTTCGAAATAGGTAACTATTAAGTAACACAGTTATTGTCATGTCTGCCAACAGTTAACACCATAACCTTGGCGGACACGCCCTGGTGATATCACATTTCTAATTGAGTTTAAAAGATACGTAAACGATATTGTCACTTAATTTTTAATAATGATATGATTATAAATTAAAATTTTAGTTTTAACGTATTTACAGGCATTTCTATATATTTTATAAGCTAATATATAGTTTTAGCATATGCGTATTTTTTTCAGAAAAAATGCTTGGGGTTTGGATTCCAGTGAGACTACATACAATAGAATAGAATAGAAAACTATTTGCACACCATATTACAGAGTTAAATAAGTACATAATACATAAAATGTCCGAAGTGTAGTGTACAAAGGGCGACTTTATTGCCAAAAGCAATCTCTTCCAGGCAACCTTAGGATGGATCAAATGTTTCAGAGAGACAGTAGTGGTTAACGTGCATTGAGTTTGAAAAAAATAAATATTATATCCATTTTCACTTAATCCATTTCAGAGTTGATATATTTTTTTGATCTCAGAGTTTGGCGTCCGAGACCGGTTATGGGGGTAGTTTTAATCCATACATAACATACTACTGACTCCTATGTGCTTTTCCATCCCGTCAGCAAAAAAAGAGATATTTAGATAATATTGATTTTTATAATTTATTATTTTTGTAAGTCCACCGCAACAAGTTCCGGAAATTCCCTTTCTTTTCCCTGCCTTCCTGCACCTGGTTCTCCGAATTCTAGTACCCGACTTCTAGTCCCTCAAAAATGAGGGAGGCGAGGGAGGCGTCTGTTTCAAAAGACGAAATAAACAGAATTCTTTCTTCTACTGATAGCAATAACCTTCCCCACAATTAAAAGGACAAAGTAAGTCAACATACACTTGAAACTAACAATATCACCAGCCCTAGGTCTCGTTCACCGGATCAAATCCCGTCTAGCCCGGCTGCTTAGGAAACCTTATAAGCACAACATGAATTCAAGGCCACTACTAATGGCTCGGTAGATTGTTACCACGCAACCGCCCCTAATCATATTATGGAGATTTATTCACTAAAGGATTGTGGGATTACCACGTTTACTGTTTACATCGGCGATGTTTTTTTAATCAATAGTTATACTAGAATAGTAGCGTGCTGGCAAACATTTAATATCGCAGTCCATTGCTAAATATAGACCTTTTCAATCGCACACCTCTTAGTTTGATCCTCGACTTATCGATTCTAGATTCGGTCAGCCATATTGCGTAGACCGTCACAAAACCTGGACTGTGGAAGTCTTATACTACGTTTGCCGATACGTAGTATCCACTCAAGAACACCTTACAAACAAAACAAGGTTATCGGTTCTACAGTTAAAATAGCCAGCCCACTGCCACTTCAGCTTGTTAATCGTCTGGGTTATTTCGATGACCTTGGCTCTCTGCTGGATCACCTTATTCCTGATAAAATCGCCACGCATAGCCTTTCATCACATAGTTCTATGAACTTGTAGAGCATAAGTGTCCAGTTTCGGCTCACATGCTGTTAAGATGCACATGATACTAACTGTGATAAGACTAAAAACTAAAACTAAAAAACAAAAAGTAAAACTAAGACTTAAACTTTTATCAAACAGTTGATCAAGCGGGCGATTTTTAGGGTTTTGGTATTCACGTTTCGGAATCCTTACAGTTTCGTCATGTTCGTGTGTCTGTTCGTCAGTCCGTTCTTGACTTACCTTTCAAACGGCTAGTGCTAGAAAGATGCAACTTTGCAGGGATACCTATGTGTATTTACCACGATGACAAAGTGCTAAAACAACATCACGTATTTTGTTTTTTTTTGAGTACCTAACCTACTTTGGGGGAATAGTGCTATTTTTTTAAAACTAAACTACTTAATTAAATCTAACCAGCTCCAAAATAAGTGACACAGAGGTCCATCTTAAGCGAACTAATCCCTACGCACTAAAGAGTGTCTGCAAACATATAATCTTAGCACCCCTGGTGTTTTATATTTCCTTCATCACAATGGACCTTAATCCATCATAGATATGAACGCCGAAACATATAACACGCTGCTGTAATATTCCCTTTGAGGGATTACAGTTGCTGAGTTAATGGACCAAGCTTTTATTCGTTTATCGTTTATATGTATCTGTTACCCTAACTTTTTAAACACGTATGGACTTGGTTTTGGCATTCAACGAGAAGCCCAAAATCGATCATAGTGGGAGAGGCCTATGTCCAGCAGTGGGCTGTAAAAGACAGATGATGATGAACATCCGAAAAATGAATCGATCATAACTTTTAAATGTCCATTTTTTTTTCAATTCAAAATTTTAATTTAAGGTCAAAGAAAAGTTAGTATTTAAAGACTGTTTATGTTATGTTATTAAAAAATAATGTAGGTAGATTAAATTCTCGAGACATTGGTCGCCCAGTTGTCGTAATTCGACTATGATAATTTTTTTATTTTTTATAATTTTAGCTTTCTGCATTCCTCCTTTGACTACCTCGGTGGCGCAGTCTAGCGTAAGCGACTGCTGTGCTTGAGATCTCGGGTTCGATTCCCGGATCGGATCAAATGTTTTTATGATCTGCAAATATTTTTTTCGGAGTTTGTCTTTATACATTTACAAAAAAAATAAAGTTTATGTGTATTTATACCTATCAGTTGTTTAATATTTATTTATTTATATTCATAAACTTTATTTGTGCCAAATTTCATACTCCACCATTGGCATATTCTTTTAAAAAGGGTTACAAAGCCGCGCATTAATTATTAGATAACAATAAAACATATCAAAGTAATATGATTTCAATAATATGAAAGCGTTCCATTTTCTTTATCGTGTTTATTCTCTTGCATAATATACAAAAGAAAGATTTGAATATTGAGCGAATTTATTCAATATTCCATTCCCGTCTCGATTAAATTACACCGAGAAATATATTGGTGTTCATAAAAAAATGTTTATTGAACAAAACAACAGGAAACGAGGACAGTTGATAGGCATATTTAAATAAGACAATTCAAATTAATTTCACAATTTGTGGGGGTTTTAAGAATACCATCGACGATGAAAAAAAAGTAAACTTGTAACGAGAAAGGCGTGGTCATGATGTGAATTATAGAAAGAAAATATGCAAATTGGTAAAGAAACTGTCACTGCAGTTTATTAGTAAGACGGTTATTATCTTTATACACACAGGCCAGGCCATTAGTGGTCAGGCCGATCACGTCTAAGTACAGTATTAATAATTCGTAATCTTCATGCATGGGCCGGCTCGACCGGAGTGATACCACGGCCTCACAGAAAACCGGTGTGAAGCAGCGCCTGCGCTGAGTTTCACCCCAACCCTCCCCCCATTCCTCTCCCCATTTCCCAAAGGCCGACAACGCACTTGTGACGCCTCTGGTGTTACAGCTGTCCGTGGGTGGCGGTAACCACTTACCATCGGGCGATATGTCTGCTCGTTTGACCGCTATAACATTAAAAAAATTGAAAAAAAATGGTAATCCGTGCATAAAGCACTGATAGAACCAACTAAAGTCGGAATACCCTGAATGCCTAAAATTAAACGTACATCTTCTCTTCCAGTTCATTAAAATGATGTTTAAATCTGAAACATTTTCTACTAACTAAGATGGGGAAGTGCTTTAGGCCGGCGCGGCGCCACGTCACGCTCCTCAACTGAGTATAGAGAGTTCCAAGCCTACATGTGACAACAGATGTATGATCCACAGATATTAGTTCTGAGTCTGGGTGTACTTTGTGTCAGTTTCATGTATGTAAAATCCCCCGCGACACATAAATATTTCTTATTATCTTTTATAACTAAGGATGACCAGAGTGCATCTTTACCATAATATGTATATGCGTAATTATAATAACCATAATTACTTATCAGATAATAAAAGGGGGAGGGGGGTATTACTATAGAAATTTAAAATTTTTAACTGTCAAAAGTCCTTAATAAGTTAAAATACCGTCTTTCATTCTTTTGGTTATACATTTAAAAAAAATAAAGTAGATAAACCTCCGGTAATAAATTGATAAAACTGTTTATGAGAAATGTAACTTTTTAATGATATATTTCGACTGCCTTGTTGGTCTTGCAGTTGGCGTATGCGACTGCGGATCTTGAGGTCTCGGGTTCGATTCCCGGGTCGGACCAAACGTTTGTATGATCTACAAATATTTGTTACGGAGTTTGGGTGTTTTCTATAAAGTAATATATATAAAGTATATATGCATTTGTATCAGTTGTGTAGTACCCATAACACAAGCTCTGTTTAGCTTGGGACTAGATGGCGTTGTGTGATAGATGTCCGAAATATTTATTATTATTATATATGGGACAAACGAGCGGATGGATCACCTGATGAAATTGACCACCGGTGCCTATGATAGCCAGCAACTTACGAGTCAAAGCGCGTCGCTGGCCTTTGAGATAAAACAGTATTTCTAGAAGTTCTGAAAGACGTATCGATTTGGAACTCAACCCTAATTAGTTCAATAGATTGATTGAATTTTAGTCCCTTCTTTTCTCACAACTTTGACAAAAAAGCTCATCAACTATCTATCCATTTAAACATTTATCTCATTTACTTAAATCACTATAATACAACAATATTTTATAACCTCTTAGAATGTATTGAGGTAAGTACAGAAGATATGTAATTTAACAAAGCCTAGATTCTTTATAATATAAATTTTATAAATAAACTCGCTGTCCCGGCAAACGTCGTTTTGCCATAACTACTAATAAATTAAAAATTAATAAAAAAAACATTGTCCAGCGGACAAAATTGTGAATCTAAACCATTCCCAGATCCCCTTGAACACACACAAAAAAATTCATCAAATTCGGTCCCTCAGGACTCTCGGACACACTCACAGAAGAATTATATATAAAAAGATAGTCAAAACACTGTCGAAGTAATCATAATTACAATACTGCAATATCGATTTTTATTATACCTACCTAGCCATTTGCGATTTTTATTATAATATTTGCCTATTTATTAAAAATATATAAAAAAAGCATATTAAAACAAAGAAATATTCTTCAAAAACTGTTATATAACTCCCAGGTGTCTGGTTCTAGAGGCCAATGTCCTTGACACGGGCTAGTGATGGCAGCGCCTACCGCCACATTGCGGCAAAACTACTCGGACTCACCTGGTTAGGCGTCGCTGTTTCCGTCGTCATGTCGACTTCCACCGACGCCAATCTACTCCTCTTCTTTCTTTTCTGACATGTACAACAGTCTGTAAACGATGACAGTGTAAAATCACCTTTCAATCAAATCGTCATACCGAAATATCGATTTTTCAAAGTCTCACCACTCGCGTTTTAAGTCAATAGAAAGTCTTCACTAGCATTCTCGTCAAAATAAATAAAATAAAATCTAGTATCTGTTATTATATTTTAATTGTAACGCGTGGCTCGCGCTCCGCCATTTTCCTTCCGTATTTTAATTCCGTGAAAAATTGATCGCACTTATGATTATTTGTTTTTTGTCAATTGCATTTAAATTAAAACACTAAGCCGCAATAAAAGCTCAAAATAACACTAAAGGAAGTTAAATAAATACTTTTTCACCGACTCAAATAATATTTCCGTGCAAGTTGTTGCGTTTGGTAGCTCACCGCAGGGGTGTACAAGAATTTGCCGGCTTTGAACGACAAGTGAGTTGGGTGGGGTGGCGAGATCTCACTGCGACTGCGCGGGGGAGGTTTAGTGTGTGCGTAATTTGCGTGTATCAAAACCATGTTTTCTTGACCTCTTCATCCCCCTCTGTTATTGTTTACCTGCGTAGAGCCAGGGGTGTCGATTCCTAGCAGTGGAGGTCTGTGTTAATTGGTTGTTTTATATGTATTGATATAATCGATAATGTAGACTCAGATGTTAGGAAATATCAGACAGAGAGGGGCCTATACAGAGCTACAGAATCGTGTAGGCAGACAATGCCGTTTGCTAGGGAGCCAATAATAAAAATAGCCTGGAAACAAGGTATCCTACGCCTATGCTAGTTTAACTGTATTACGTAATAGAATAAAGTCTAAACATAGATTACGATTGGCTTTAATAATTACTAAAGTTCTTTGGGTAGTGAAGACAAATTGTTTAATTTTGGCTTAGTTTAAAATCTTTGTCGTTTGTTTGTAATTTATATTTTGTTTAATATTTGAATTGAATTCGCAACTGTTCAAATCATTCTGAGTAGTTCTAGAACGCACTTCTCCAGGAAAATTTAGGAAAGCTTCTCCTTCTAACCACCCATCTCTTAATTAATGCAAACAAACAAATTCAAATTTCGCGTAATCCCAATCCTTCAGATTTTTTTAAAAATAAACAACAACTCAAGGTAGTAGAGCTACGCTGATTTCAGCACGGTTGGGCAGGCTCGACCGGGGCGGTATTAACCTCGCACAGAAGATTAACGTAAAATGACAGCGTTCGTGCTGTCGTGTTGCGTTGAGTGCGAGACCGGAGTCTCTACTCTGCCTGATGGAAAGCATAAGCAGAATCCAAGAGTGGTGGTCACCATACTCATTGCAGATAATGCAGCATGGCGACCCACACCATGGCGGGCTAGTGATGCTTCTGCATCATTGGTCTCCGGTACGATCGCTGTCATTTTACTTTGATTTTCTGTGCGAGGATAGTATCGCCCAGGTGGAGCCGACCCGTTCGTGCTGAAATCAGCGTAGCTCTACTACCTTGAATTTTATTTCACCCAGGTATTAAACCCGAGACCTCATTCACAGCAGTCGCGTAAGCTACCAATGTGCTAACGAGGCAGACTTATTATTATAACAGACTAGCTTTTGTGCGGAGCCCGCGTGTTGCAGCAAAAAGTAGTCTATTCCAAAGGACATGGTCAATTTCTGTATGGCACTCTGCGTATTATATATTAATTTTGCTTTGCTTTGAATTAAGTATGCTCTAAAATTTACTGTAAAAGTGTCACAGTTCAGTAATTTCAGATTTCTTGGAAATTAACAAAACCATGTATTGGTCATGAACCTCCCGGTAGCTTATTGTAGTTTAAACACAGTTACATACAACAACAACAGTTTGATAATATATAAAATGAGAAAACAAAAATAATCAAATAACTTTAAACGTATTTTTAGTAAAGAACTTGCTATTACAATGTTTGTAGTAAGCGCCGGGAAGTTGCTGAAATGATGTTTCACTGATACCGCTTGTGACATAGCTTGTCACCAGTTAAAGGTTAAATGAAAATAATAATTGCTTCTACAAATCATTATCTGCGCTGTTTAGATAATATAAGTAAATTTTTCTTATGAAAGGGCATGTCCAACGAAGACACAACATGTTTTCTGAGCCGTCCCGTTGCTATACCGCAATTAATACACTTCATTGTATACAATAACAGTTCACAATGTACAAAAGACCGTATTGATAAGCACTAGCTAATCGTTGGGCAATGGAATCAGTCCGTGTAGAATAGCAGTCGATATGGAGAAAATATTATTAACTATTAACAATTATTTTTACGGGAATTAACGCGATCACTTATTAAAAGGTATTACATACCTCTGATTTGCCTGACGTTTCGACCAGGTTGCACTGGCCGTGGTCACAGACCACAGAACAAAGGAATATATACTTAGAAATGGTGTCGAGCAGCAAATGCAAGGTACACTGTGTCGCCTAGACGCACACATTAACGATCAATAATATTAAACACACATAAAGAAGAATATCCTGATTCGTCTAAATTATATTATGAATATAAGCTTTAAAAGCCACTGACAATGATACTAAATACAACCTTATACCTTTCAACTAAGGTAGGGTTTCACTTGCATATTTGTGTTTGTAGGCAGTGTCGCCGAATACTTTAGGGATGTGGTGAAATTGACATTTATCGAATATGATTATGTTACAATAATTTTTAAATTAATTATTTATTTGACTGATACTCTGATATCCTTTTATTCTACTTTATAATTTTTTTGTTGCAAGACATTGTAACTCCCTTATCTGCCCAAAATAAGTTATATAGTGTATTTAGGTATATTTCAGAAACTTTAAATAAATAAACCTTAAAAAAGACTGCGCATTTTACTGCGTTAGAACCATACTTTTATTCACAAATTGTTGTTCTGAGTCTTGGTATACTTTCTGTCAATTTCATGTATATATGTTAAGTCCCCGGCGATACAGGATAGATGACTAATGCAGGCGTCGTCTTTTAAAAAAAATTAATGGTTACACAAATTTATTTTTTATTTCAAACAATATTTTACATAGTTAGGATGTATAGCTGACAAATATTTTATGTTTCTATTACAACATATTAAAATTTATTGACCCTGAAATAAAATATATTTATTGTATAATTGTCTTTTTGTGTCTTTTCGTACATTGTTATTTTTTTAAATAAAATGTTCTGTTTTAAAGTCACTGTCGCTAAAATGTATTGAGCAAATGGTACTAGTTTTTGTGGGCATCCAGTTTTCTCTACCAGTGGCTAAGATCAATTTTTCTTTTATACTTGGATAGCGTGGAAAACCGAAAATTGATAGCGTTTACAAATGTGCAAAAATTATAACATCCTAAATCATAAATAACTGGGTGTTATGCTAGGCACGCTAAATATTTTTTCTACGCTATAAAGTTCTTTACAACCACCGTTTCTTTGCATCCACATCTTACGGGAAGCCGTTGGATTAATAACTAACTAACTTATTTTACTTAAAATATGTCACGTTTATTATTTATTCAAAAGTACTTACATACTATCTTTTGTTTAAAATTTATATACCAATATTTTACAGTCTCCAGAGAAATAAAACAGATTTGATTTGTAAAATTTTGGTATATGAAATATTTATAAACTTTTTATTAAAACATTTATTTTTTTAATTATATCTTCAAAATAAGTTTATTTAAAAAAAATTGCCATTAAACAAAATCATATATTGTTTTAAAAATCGGATAGTAAACATAAAATCACTATAAAACCAATATCATCCAAAAGTTTAATAATACGATATCTATTGAATTTGTCTACATTCCTATGGCAAATAATTGTAAACATTACTTTTTACTATATATGTTCGTACCAAATGTTTTGAAATATTCCCGCAGAAAATGCAGTTCATTGCTTGCTCTCTTGGCAACTATGCAAATCATACTTAAATTTAATACGTAATGTATGATTATTGTAATAGATTAGAATATAACGGTTTGCATGTGTATTACATAATACTTTTTAGTTTTTTGTTAATATTGCTTAAAAACAAAAGTTTTTAGACTCATTGATGATACGATATGTTTCCTTTGAGTAAATTGTAGTCCTTGCTTCGTTTTTGGCACGTAATTATCGCACAGCTCGGCATAGCAATATTTTTTTACGCAGCGCCGCTCCCGACGAAAGTAATACGTGTATTAAAGCGTTCATTTGATGCCAGCAGAGACATTACAGCTATCGGTGCTTAACTGCGGCGCGCCTGCCCCGCCTACATAACATTTCTACCTAATATTCTCTTTTTCTGTGTCACAGACATTGTACTCTGGGGGTCACAGGCTGACTGGCTCAGCGACGCACTCCCTCCGTCGTCGAATCCGTGAAGTAGAAGTTTGTTCGTCCACCCGCACTTTTTCGATATTTTTAATAAATTTGTTTCGCCATGTACCGTCACATACCACACTAACAGTGTCCCTATTCTGTAAGCAAACCGATGTGCTCCTATTCTGGTGTTTATCCGACTAGAGTAATATATTTACAAATAAGAAACAACGCAATGAGTTCAAAATGTCAAACGAAAAAAACGGTGAATGTTGAAACTGCCATTTTGGTTTGTTTTGTTGTTTAAACACGAAAAAAGTTTTGTAAAAATAAATATTATTTCATAGCATTCACTCGAATGGTATAAAATATTTATTAATCATAATATTCATATTTTTTAGATTACTCAATCAACAAAATATGAATATTATTTATGATTACGATAACGAATAATCATTTAACAGTCAGAATAATTTTTAATATTACTCTGATGGAACATATTTATATTATTATTATTATGAATATTTTTTTTTTAACATTATTATAATATTTTATCTTTACGGGGAAATAAAGGTTTATCCAAAGTGGTGCGTTATCTCGATACGCCAGAAACGAAAAAGAGCTATTTAAGTTTAAATATATTTTTTCTGAAGTTGTACGAAAATGTAAATAGTTTTGTCATTTTTATTTCTATTTTTATTTATTTATAATTAGGCTTACATTAATTTACATGACACTGAGTAACTGGGCTGAAACTGGCCATGTCATTTTATTGATATCGATGTAGCGGTTTAAACGTGAAAGCAGTAGAGACAGGCAGACAGAGTTACTTTCACATTTTTAATATATGTATTAATACGAATTAAAATATTAGTATGAATTAATACGCAAAGAAGATTCTTTGTACTCTGCGAGTACGGAAGCATCATGTTTGGAATGTAAAAAATGTTTGCTATAAAGTTCAAAATTCTATAACATGACACATAGCCATGTTATAGAATTTGAGTATTATTTGAGTACAAACATGTAAACTGTACCAAAGGTTACAAATAATAAATAGTACCATAGGGTACAAATATTGAAACTGTACTGGTATAGGTAGACCAAGTCATACTGGGCAAGGAAATGATTCAAAACATTAAAATTATTTTTACAAACAATGTATGTACAGACAAAATGTAGTCAAACTACTTAGGTACTTATAGTTGCCATTTAATTATGGAAGCCCCTTATAAATACCTGCAAAAGACTGTAAAGTGGCTCTATCAAGTTCTCGGGCCCCAAGTGGGGCTGTCGATCGCAGTTTCTACATAAGTCCTCTTCGACCTGATAACGTGACCTATTTGATTTAAAATTTTATAATAGAAGTCTGTTGATCCAGTTGTGTGTGTGATTCTCAATGCAAGGCTAGAAATTGGGGGTTTGATTCCCATCTACGATAAACATTGTATTATGAGACATCGATCGATAAACCCAGACAAAGAACAAACGTGTTCTTCGTCTGGGCTTATCTCTAACATACGCTTTAGGTTTTACTTCGGATAAAATAGTCAACCCACCGCCTGTCTTCAGCGTATTAACTGCCAACGGTCAAAGATAAATTTCATTTAATTGTCAGGCGAATATACATAGAATATCATAGGCGAAACATAGCTTCTACCAACAAAATGTATCTCTTCACGTATGTGTTAAGTACTTCCTATACTTCAAAATTTAGCGAGCATGATTCCATTATTAAATATATTTCGAACATCTGGCACAGAACTTGATCTAACTTCAAACTAAACAGAGATAATATTAAAACAGCTAGATTGACGGATAGAATACTTTTAACTTTTTTTTCGAATCGGGCCTGACACCTCAGCTCGGCAATCGTATACGCTAACATTGCGACACCACCCGACACGGCAGTCGATTAATAAATAACCTAACAAGTCTCAAGCCGTCTGTTCTCAAATTAGGCAAAGCCAGTACTATGGTAAAATAAATAAATAATAAATTATCTCCAGCCGACTGGATTGCGGGATTGTAAACCGGTGCTGCAGACTCTCTGCTGGAACTGCGGCATAGTTACATAATTTCCAAAATATATTTTACTAACATAGATGTAAGGTAAATTGTTACTAACACAATGAGTTTTAATTACTTGAATAAATAAATTATCATTATTATTATGGTAACATGCAATGTGGTTACCACAGTAGGTATAGACTCAGCAAAAATATAGTGAAACTAGCTGTACCGGCAAACGTCGTTTTGCCATAACTACTAATAAATTAAAAATTAATTAAAAAAAACATTGTCCAGCGGACAAAATTGTGAATCTAAACCATTCCCAGATCCCCTTGAACACACACAAAAAAATTCATCAAAACCGGTCCAGTCGTTTGAGAGTAGTTCAGTGACATACACACTCACAGAAGAATTATATATATAAAGATATGTTAACACTTTGACCGCTAAAGACGCGTCCACCCCCCTATTTTTTTAATGAAGAATAAAACTTGGAAGATACGGATTTTAAAATCAGAAATATTTTTAACAGTTTACCATGATTTTGACTACTATAATTAATAATAAAAATAAATATTTCGGACATCTAACACACAACGCCATCTAATCCCAAGCTAAGCAGAGTTTGTATTTTGGGTACTAGACAACTGATATCAATGCGTTTATACTTTTTTTAAGCTATTGCATAGCTTCTATGGCGGGCCTTGAGCGTGGAGACCGAATCCAGAAATTCCGTAACGAAAATAACCTAACACCCCCACTCCGACCGGCACAGCGGTAATACTTTTTAGTTTTGCCATCTATCGATGAATAGCAGAACTTTTGTCGTATCTTTTTTGTTTGGTGTAATTTTGTATTACTTATTTAATAAATACCTTTTACCACAATATCCAGGAAACATTCACAAAAAGACGACCACGCCCAGTTGAGATTTGAACTCGAGGCACCTTCGTCATAAATCATTCACCTACGCCTTCCAGCCAATAACTAATTGCTACTAAATGTTAAAATTGTTGTTCTTATGCTACTTGATAAATTCTAACGGTCCGGTAATTCCAGACATACATTTGTTTGTTGTCAGTATGGTATCAATTTGAAAAATAGTTTAGTATTTTTCATTCACAACATTATACATACTGCATAAATAAAAAATAGATAAATAATTATAATTGCATAAGCTATTA
Source organism: Spilosoma lubricipeda (assembly GCA_905220595.1). Taxonomy (NCBI): domain Eukaryota; kingdom Metazoa; phylum Arthropoda; class Insecta; order Lepidoptera; family Erebidae; genus Spilosoma; species Spilosoma lubricipeda. The sequence goes on from HG992299.1 coordinate 9,313,756, forward strand.
AAAAATTCTATGCAATACCTTTACCGCGGCAGTCCCCGAGTGCCACACGTCTTTTTTTTGTAAATACATGCTTATTATACATAGAAAACACCCAAACTCCGAAACAAATATTTGCAGATCACACAAACATTTGGTCCGACCAGGGAATCGAACCCGAGACCTCAAGTACAATAGTCGCATACGCTATCACTGCTCCACCGAGGCAGTTTAACGGCATTAAGCATTTATTAAACAGTGAGGTTTAATCTAATTACGCAACTTCTGGCGGTCAACGGGTTAAAATTGACATGGACATTGTATTTATTTAATGCCAACGGGTGTGTTATGAAATAACTGCTTTGTTTTTATAATGGGAGGCCGTTGTTTCTTTTGTAGGAATGATGGTCTCTGGTTAAGTAAGTATATACATACAGCCACGTCTTTACTCCCAAAGGGGGAATTAAAGTCCATATATTTTGACTCTATCATTTTAGTTCCGCACACCGAATAGAGAGCAATCTCATTGCCGCCAACCAGGAATGTACCAACATCGGTAGTGGAACGTGAAACTAGACTTCTAAGTTAGATTTTGTAAGCCATCCTCATCAACAGTCTGGAACAGTTGGTTCCTGGACATAGGTCTAACTATAATTACAACCAATCGTTTATATGAACTGGATACTCAAAATAAAGTACTTGGTTCGGAAGAATCACGAAGCAATGCTCCGTGGGGAGAATATATTTCCTTAAACGGCCAGTGCGTAACTAATTTCACTCTCCGTGTAAACAAAACCGCATTCCTGAACCATATCGAACCGTAAAGACATCAAGCATCGAAGATTCTGAGTTTAAAATAAGGATTTATTTTTAAATATTATCATTCATTATTTAAATTACGAATGAAATGACTATTTATAGATAAACATAATTTATCCATTCATCATTCCTCATTCAAAAGATACAACGAGGACACAGAGTTTATCAGAGTTCCGCATTCCAAATTGAAATGGATAACCCTTAACGATTTATTTTATAAGTTGGTTCTGTACCATTATTCTTGTAATAATAGAATAGGTTTATTTGTTGCCTAACATTCACATTGACATTATTACGCCATTTCATATAGACTAAATGAATCACTAGAAATCACATGATCCTTTAAAATTACTGGATATACTACTCATATCCCATTAAATGGATTTATTAGTAAATAGCAATTTAAAATTATTTTTTAAGCTGCAATATTATTCTCAAAGATTATATTATCATCGTTATCCACTTTTCGTGTTCTACGAATGGACAGAAGCCTCTCCCATTTCACACTACTTTATTCCTCTCTTGTTCAAAACGTCATCCCAATCCTAACTTCATTTTCACTATTTCTGATAAAAATGTATTTATCAGAAATACTGAAAATCTTATTTACGTATGTTATATTGAATTCGTGATTTTAATTAATGCATATTGAGAAACAGTTAACAATTAAATCAAAACATCATAATGAAGCCAAACAAAAGAATAAAGTTTGGATGAAAAAAATGGAACCCTAAAAACATCTGCATATCATCTCTCGATCGACCGATCGATCGATCGCCGAAGCATCGTTGTGCCGGCGACTACCGAATGATGCACCACACGCGTTAAAATTAGCCAGTCTTACACACGATGTCAAAGATACCGTACGAAAAACGCGTTTTAAAATTCCTAGACTAGGCTGAATGAAAAACGTCGTGCAAAATAATATCAACAAAAAAAAGTGACAGTGACTTACGAGCGCGTTTTTGTTAATTTGACAAGCGTTGATGACATCTGTTTAAATAAAAAGAGCGCGAAAATAATTCGTCATTGAAGTTAAAATTGTACTACCTATGAAAATTATTTAAATTATCATTAAATAAAATATTTTTGTAGATACAATAATTATAAAAATACGAATTAAATTACCATGCAAAAATGTTCGAGAGTGAACGAGAATAGGCGAGTGATCCTTCTTAACTGGCATGTTGATAAGATTTACACGGAAAGCGATGTTTTTCACCAACGTTTAGGTACTCGGAGTTATTTTTATGAGTGAAAATCCGACGTATTCTGCTTCTGCACGTTGCTAGTTCGTTCAGTAACACTGCGGTCGCGGTTTCGAAAGTTTATCGGTTACCATTCGGTCTTTAAAACAATGTCTCCGAGATTCATTCCGTTTTGTTTTATTTCAACAGTTGTTTAGTGTTTATCTGTGGTGGATTTTATTGTTGTTTTAAAAGTGCTTTATTGTTTTTGTGTTGGATTTGTTTTGCTGCTTCCCGAGCCACTAGTATAAAATTCAGGTATGATATTTTTGTGTAGTTTTGTTATTACTTTTTTTGGTGTTTCTTATTTTGTGTATCAAAATAAGTCAAGTTTTTTTTTATTTTGTGATTTATAATACATTTAGAGTGAAATATTAAATACTTCATAAAGTTTAAGCTACAAGCAAGAACACGATTGGGTACTGAAATTAATACCTATTAGTTGCGTTTAAGAAATATTTTATGACTTTTTCCTAAGTTATTGTAATGCCAAAATTTTTTTTAAATGATGTAATAAGTAAATTTGTTAAAATTATTATTTTAAAAGTAAAGTAAATTTTTTATTGAATCGAGTAGATACCGGTCTACAGTTCAGTTTCTCAGTCAGTTTAATATAAATCTTAACACACACAGATTAAAATAATATGTGAAATAAAAACAACATTATATTACATACACAAAAGATAGAAAAGCCACGCCGATTTTGAGTACGAACGGGCCGGCTCGACCGGGACAAAAAAAATTACCACAAAATTAACTGATTCATATAGTTTATCAAAAATATTATCTATTTTATATAGGAAGGAATCTAGACTACAACTGGATTTCCAATATTTTTCCACTTTGATAACCCATAATGTTAAGCTCAATCGGAATCGCATTGACTAACACAATTGCCTCAAAGTATAAAAAACTCAATATGTTCGAATCGAAACGAATTCCATTATTATATAGAATATAAAGCGAATCGAATAGAATTAGAGCCCTTGAAGCCATAAAGTATAAAGAGAGAAAATAACTTAAGTGAAAATTACAATAAGAATACAGGAGTTTTCAAATTCATATTTTTTATGGGACGTCATACCGAGACATGAAAAAACCAAGCTTTGGCATATTTGAGTCAGATTTGGCTGGAATCATACCATGGCCTCTCAGGAAATCGGTAACATACGATCCAAAAGTGGGGTCACCATCCTTATGACAAACGCGTACAACGAAGCATGTTTGTCCACATTATGACGGCCCAGTGAGATGCTTTTTCACGCCCCTCTTAAAGAACCCGGAGTCGTAGGGTAAGGAAAACAGGAGCGCAGGTAATGAATTCCAGGTTTGTCTGCTCGGCACAGGAAAAAATAGCCTTCCACTTTAATATGGTGACTTCTAAGGCCCGCACGTTTTGTCATGTAGATGATAGTAGAAGGAGGGATCAGTTGGAAAAACTCCTCAGAGCACTCATATACAGGAGTTGTCCCAAAACTCAACGATAATCTGGCACCGGGTGAGATTCCTTGTCATAACAGTTCTGGAAAAAATATGAAAAAAAAATCCATGTCACATAGTTAAGCGATAATAGACATTTTTCAAAAAAGTTGAAAACCGATACCCTTTGTTGCATTTTTAAATATTCTAATCACAAATTTCACAATTTTGCAGTGATGTTTTTAATTGTATTTTCTACAATAACGGTGCTATTAATCTCAACAACACATAAACGTAATAACCATTATTAACTATGTAAAAAAAATAAGTTGCATTGAGGCATGATTTACAAAAATGTTGTCTGTTAACTTTGTCACTTCATTTTGGAAAAAAAAGTACTGCAATACCCTTAGCAAGTTATTTCAAAGGATGGCCTATTTAGTCAAGGTTTTTAAATGTCCCGTTTTATCCTTAGGGTACGGAGCCCTAAAAAGTGCACTATGTAGCACTTATGGAGACGTAGTACATAAGTAACTATTCGAGTTAAATTTATTTCTTTAGTAGTATGAATTTGACCTTTACGAAATATCGACTGAAATCAGAGCAGATACCTAAAATTATTTGCGAGTCTACAAGAGTCTGTTCGCAGTGGTTAAATTACTTTAATATAAACATTCCATGTTGTTCTAACTCTCTGGTTGTGTGATATTGGTGCGTCAATCAGGAACGGAATCGTGCTAGCTAAATATTGAACTACTGAGGTATCTGATACATTCATGGAGATATATATTTGGTACGTGGAAGCTGTATTTCGTCTTCACTGTTTATGGTAATTAAATGAAGTTTTTCTTTGAGCTTTGGCAAGAATTGATACCCGTAAGATAAATGGTGGATCGCCATATTTATTCGAGCAAAAACTTATCAAGCTATCGCTGTCGAAAGAAGGCCTTCGTCGAGGAGGACCCACTTTCCTGATCTTGATCAGTCTGAATCCGCCCTCTTTTTTTTTAATAAAGCTTAAGCAGGTGACAAACTCTCCTTGAGTACCTTTTTTTATGGTACAGGTGCCAAGCGAACAGACGTATCACCCGATGGTAAGCGATTAACGCCGCCCATGGGCACCCGCAACACCAGAGTCGTCACAAGTGCGTTGCCGACCATTGGGGGATGGGGAAGGGGATGTAGGGAGGGGTTGGGGTATAGGCCTCCGGTATCCTCACCCACTCATTACACACACAAGAAACACAGCGCAAGTGCTATTTCACACCGGTTTTCTGTGAGGCCGTGGTATCACTTCGGTCAAGCCGGCCCATTCATGCCAAAGCGTGGCTCTCCCACGGTCGGCACCTCTGTCTATATTTTAGACTATCTGAGCCCCGTGATTTTACCTGTGGTACAATAGCAACCGCGGCTAACGCCTTAGGACGAAGATCATCTGTATCCTAGGCTAGTAGCCCGAGTTACTTCTTATATATTATGATCAGACACCTCTAGTGAAACTCCCGTCAGAATTAATCCATGAGATTAGCCGGAAATTAGCTTAATGAAAAACGGTTAATTTTGCGGTGTCTTCTGGCAGAGGCATTTTTATGCTTAAAAGAAGTCACCTTCAACTTTTATGTAAATGTTATGTGTAATAATGAAATAAAACAAAAAAAAAAAAATTGCAAATAGACCCTTCAAATTACGAGAATTGGTCTTCAACTTGCCTATTTTACACTTTATCTTGGATGAAAACAAATCACTGTCGTTGTCATTACATCTCTATAGATTTTTTGCTAACTAATATTATAAGTACTAGTTAACCCACGCGACTTCGTATGTGTCTCTTTTAATTATAATCGACTCCTATTGATCTAAGCGTAATGTTAACTATCTTATCTTAGGCACTCCAGCAAAACACACATTTATACAAGTAAAATTTTAAAAAGTTAAATTTTAACAAAAAAATAAAACCGACTTCAAGATTCGACTCGATTCCTCTTGGATGCCATCATCAGATCTTAGTGTCCTTATCATGGTACAACCGTCGGGGTATCTCCTTTCCATTAAAAAAAGAATCATCAAAAGCAGTTCATAAACGACGAAGTTATCCGCGAACACACATAAAGAAGTGGTGGGTTCTCAAGGTAGTAGAGCCACGCTGATTTCAGCACGAACGGGCCGGTTCGACCGGGGCGGTACTACCCTCGCACAGAAAATCAACGTAAAATGACAGCGATCATGCTGTCGTGTTTCGTTGGTGAGTGCGAGACCGGAGGCCCAATGATGCAAAAGCATCACTAGCCCGCCATGGTGTGGGTCACCATACTGCATTGTTGCATTGTCTGCATTCGCAGTATGGTGACCATCACTCTTGGATTCTGCTTATGCTTTCCATCAGGCAGAGTAGAGTCATTATAGCAGGGTCAAACATAAAAAAAAAAAAAAAAAAAAAAAAAAAAAAAAATTACGGTCGAATTGAGAAACCTCCTCCTTTTTTTTAAGTTGGTTAACAAAAATAAAACCGATTTCAAGGTTTGACTCGATTTCTCTTGGATGCCATCAGCAGACCTTAGTGTCCTTATCATAGTACCACCGTTGGGGTATCTTCCATTAGAAAAATAATCATTAAAATCGGTTTATAAACGACAAAGTTATCCGCAAACACACATAAATATATTTATATATATTTATATATACGATGGAATTGAGAAACCTCCTCCTTTTTTGAAGTCGGTTAAAAAAGACGTGAAAATCGGTTAGATAGGTTCATCGTAAGCAACAATGTGTCACGTGAATTGTGTACAAAAGATTAATATTATTCATATACACACAATAACCTCTTCGATTCAAGAGGGTACCTACATTATATAATAATATATATGGTGTACATTAATTATCGACCATATATGAATAACAATGGGTCTGTCAGATTGAGTGAACTAAAGGCCACACACGAAACATGCTACTTAATATACTACGAACAAAAAATTAATATCATCTCACTGCCAAGACTTATTGCCAAGTCGCAAACAATTAAATTCAACTTATATTTTCTTTGACATAGATTGGGTTCAAGAAAACATTTTTTGGAAATTTACATGTAAAATGTAGTTCATTTTAATTCACTGCTTGACATAGGCCTCTCCTTAGATAGAAGAGTTTACCCCACTAAACCATGCACACCAGATTTTAGTTTACAACATCATGCTGGCTGCACCCCTCTGGGTTTACGTAAGCTTTATTTCAAGTTTTCCTTCTGTCTTCAGTGCTATTGTCGTACGTAATTTGCTTTTATGGCCGGTTCTCACGAGACCCACAGGATAAATAGGAGAGGTCTCTGTATTCTTAATTCGCCATGATTCGAACGTACTATAATGTATATACATTGAAACTTTGATTTATAACTTTATGCAAGACAAGCCTTGCTAATGGAATATTTTTTTGCGACTCTGTCTCCGACAAGTCTTACTCATGGAGTGACTCACGTTAGTTGGTAGACGAAATTCAATTCGGAAAATACGTTCTGTAACATATCCCTGCAGTTTCCATTACTGTAAAATACTTGTGGATATTTATGTAGGCTAAGATTATCTTTTTATAAAACTTCTAAATACTTTCCAAGACTACATAGCTTAATGTAGCTTGTATATTTAGATATCCAGTTATTAGTAGCACAAGGTTATCGCATTACTAAATCCAAGAAAGTTTTTAAAAATATACTGCACTGTCGTCAAGGTCCTTAGACTTATAATGGCATTTGGAATCAAACAGCTGACACTTCAGTTAAGTTGGTAATTTAGAAAAAATAATTATGGCCTCTTAAATTAAATGATGGTATTTGAGGAAAGAATACAAGAGCCGAAATAAAATGCTTACTAACACTAGTAGCGGTCGACGATCGGCACATTTTTAGGGTTCCGTGCCAGAAGCAAAAAACGGTATCCATATAGATTCGTCATGGCAGTCGATCTGTGCCATGTCAAAGCCACTTTTTTCCGAAATATAAGTATACTGTTGTAACTTGGTAAGTAGATGTATTCTGTGAACCGCATTAAGATTTTCACACAAAAATAAAAAATAAAAACATTTTGGTCCCCATACTTAGAACTGAAACTCAAAATTTTATTTTTCACCAAACCTATACGTTTACGATAGGTCTCCAAAAATGATATTTAGGTTTTTAGTATCATTTTTTTCTAAAGTTAATAGTTTGCGCGCGAGACACTTCCAAAGTGGTAAAATGTAAAAGTAACTTGTAAAATAAAAGAATGATAAAACTAAAACAATATAATATGATGTACATTACCATGCAAACTTCCACAGAAAATTGGCTTAAACGAGATCTAACAAGTAATTTTTTTTTCATCCGTCATAAATCGCAAACCACAATTTATCGGTCAAAGTTACAACGAACTACAAGAACTGTTATATTATGTTACCTGCTGCTACGGAACCTTTCATGTGCGGGTCCGACTCGCACTTGGCCGCTTTTTTTACATTACCGTATGCGTATACGTAATCACCAACGATGATAAAATAATGAACATGTTTAGGGACAAAGTTTAACAAAAATCAGTAATACCCTAATGACTCCATTTGCCCAAAGTCCCACGACCTACAGAATGTAAGTTTATAACCTAATCGATCTAACTTTATTGATCGTAATATGTCTACGACACTATTATTGATTAAATACAACCTAATCACTTTGTTTATTACCAAGTAACGATCATTTCAAACGAGGTGGAGGTTCTAGGCGATATTTTATGCTTGCATAAAATAGAAGTACTGTTTTTGTAGTCTCGATACGATGCCAAAGCCATGTTGTATTGTTAGTGATCACTTACGAAATATATCACAAGAAAAGCTTTAGAAAACTCTAACCCGTAATAAAAACTTAAAAACTTTAGATAAAATCTATACAGAATACTAGCTGACCCAGCGAAGTTCGTGTCGCCTTATTTACATATCTGTCTCAGTTTCCCACAGGCAGTGTACGAAGTCGCGGACAATGAAATTACTCTGCCCGTTATCTTTTAATTTTTCTTGTACACAAATCTTGTCCTAACAATAACGAACACATTAAAACAGAATTATTTAATTTGGTGCATTCGATCGGAAGTTATGCGCGTACATACATTTCGGCGATTCATTTTTACATATACTCGTATATAGATATTATGTGTAGCCAGGTTCAGTTCTAACCGCAAAATAAATTAAATAGGAAAGGTAAGTTTTTGCTACTACCTACTACCTTTCCTATATTTTTTTTTGGTGCGGTGCTTATAGATAAGCTTTTGCTTACCTTTCCTTTTAATATCTTATTTTTTTTTAGGTTTTATAACGAAAAAATGATATTACTTAAAAGGTTTATAGATGGGGCAGTGTGAGCAATCATGACTCCACCACTTTCTCTTTTTTTATGCTGTGTGAACCAAATGGCTATTCAAATGCTGATAGGTTATTAATGCCCTTTGAGTCGTCATCCAACAAATAGGAGTGCAGAGGGGGAGAGGAGGGTAAATCAGCCTTACTCTCTAAAACAAGCAACAGAAGAATTGATAACTCCCGTCTACCTGATCTATTTGTGCTGCATATTGGCTTTCACGATAATATTTTCTGTTTTAGTGCTAAGATGAAAGATACATTTTGTACCAAACACACAGTATTTTTTATTACTTTTTAAGTAGGATACAGGAACTCAAAGTGGCACAGAAAATACATAGATCGTTGAGATATAAACAAAACAAACGAACATGTACAAATATTGGCACACATTTTTGTGGATTTGCCTGTTTATTTTACGACCAAATAAAAACTGTAGACTCTGTTTAATCTCAAGTCTAGATTCAGTTTCAGATTAACAGTTCTAATCAAGTAAAACAATCTTTGTATATGATGAAGATTACTTGCCAGTCGTGAGGAGCCAAACTGCCCATAATTCTGTTTCGTACTTAGCTACTTTTTAGCTGATTGGGTAAACAGCATCGTGACCATATTAAAGTTTTCATAATTTTATTTGAAATCTTACAATGGTAACGTAATGTATAACTGCTAGTCACTGATGCTCAATCTCCTTTTGCTTTGCCCCATTTTCTATTACCAAGTGAAAGAGAAATCCGGTAAAAACAAGGAAACTATGGTACCACAACTTCAATCAATAGAACCACCACCATAGAAAAGACCACCATAACCTTTTGTCCTCGGACTTTCGCATCTAATCCACTCCAATTACCTTTCTCTTTTGACTCATTATTACTTTAACCTTGTACTACAGATATACCACATACAGATCTACTCCTAACTCATGGGATCAATTACTAAGCATCAAAGTCAAGTACAAAGGGGAGAGTTGGTAAATTATACCAACCTGTACTTTCGGTTACTCTTTGATGTATTATATTACTACTATAAATCATAGTAAATTACTTGAATTGAGTGTATACACTATTAATAGAACACTTCTATTTGAATTTATAAGTTCTAAAATAACAGAGCAGAATGTTCTGAAAGAATTGAAGTTATCATTAGAGGATTTGAAGATAAGGTACATAAAATGTTTTTTTTTATTATTTATGTTCTATATATAAGTATTAGGAATAATAAGATTATCGAAAACTACAAAAGCTTCCTCAAAGCTAAAATATTAGTTTTTTTTTATTTCATTAAGAGCTTGTTTAAGCATTACGTATGTCGGATTTATTTATGCTTACCCCTTTTCTCGCATAGTCAGAAAAAGGTAAGTTACCTAAACCCCCGTCATAATGTATGTACGTAATGTAATGACAAATTGAGGTGTACCAAAAAGTAAATAATTAAAAAATGCATATTAAGTAATCGCCATTCACACTATTGACATCCCCTAAAACTATTACAGCTGGTCGCCACCATGTTTAGAAATAAAATAAAAATAACTTGTCTGTCCGTTTGAGTACCAGGCAAGAAAATTGAACAGTTTTATTTTTACCTATTTAAACACATATATTCCTTTCCAACTCATGTCAACACGTTCTGAAATCCATTAGTGTGGGACTCACTTTATATCCCATCTTGACTCTGTCACTACGAAATTAGAACAAAGCTTCAACTATAAACACACGTGGTTTTACTTAATACAAAACTAACATTTTTAAATCATCATTAGTAAGAAGATACAAACAAGACTACATTTTGAAAAAAAAAATTATCAACAAAAGAAACAGATAGTAATTCAATTGTTTTATAATAATTTTTCCATATTTTGTTGCGCTTTGCTAAGAAAGGTAATTGGTTAATAATATTTTTACGTCTAATCTGATTAAATAGATCAACAAAAACATGAAATTACCGTGTCGCCATAAATATAGGTTTTGGGTTAGGTTATTGTACCACGCATGCAAGACGGGCTAAGCTAGTCATATACGTTAGGGTATATCTGACTGGTTTACCTGCGCAGTTATACCCTACAGATAATCTTGAGCTTTTAGGCATACTCTAACGTGTAACGCTACCTTTATTGTTTGTATCAATGTAACACATTTTTATTAATTACGAATATAAAAACTTTCTTATTCCAAAAATAGTTCACGTTACCATCAGTTGTGTCATTAGTCTTGATTAGGATGCTCATGAAGATCGTTCCACTTTCATATCAATGTTAATTGTGCTTACACAGTTGGTATACTAATGACCTGTTATGCAATATATGCGAACGGAACATTGTATATTGTTACTGTTCCATATGAAGTATATTGTTACTGTAGAAGAGTAAGAAATATTAGGATATAAATAGAAATATCCTGAATATTACTTAATTCACAGTATAGTTTTTTAACGAACTTCAAAAAAGGAGGAGGTTTCTCAATTCGACCGGTTTTTTTTTCTTGTGTGTGTTTGCGGATAACTTCGTCGTTTATGAACCGATTTTGATTATTCTTTTTTTAATGGAAAGGAGATGTCCTAACGGTGGTACCATGATAAGGACATTAATATCTGATGATGGTATCCAAGAGAAATCGAGTCGAACTTTGAAGTCGGTTTTATTTATGTTAAAATGGTACTTGTTACTTGTTAAATTTAACGATGGTACTCTTTACGGGTTTTTTGTAAAATAACAGTAGCAATATTAGCAATAAAATAGACTATCGTAGGCACTAACTAGGAGCCTTAAATTAGTCATGATTTTTATATCGGAAGTCATAAAAGTTTTAGGTGGAAATGAATAATGCATAAGAAAGAGGAGTTCGCTCTCATATGGTTTGGATAACAAGATTGTAGAAGTAAAATCTAGATTTTATCAAAATACAAAGAAATAAATAATAAAAATTGACATTATTCAAAGTGATAATAATATACATTTATCTACATCTGAAAGAACAGTTATCGAAGAACAACATTACACATATTTGTAAATAAATTTTCTTTTCAAACAGTTGAGTGGAGTAAGTATTTTTGTTATAAAAAACTTTAACCCTTTTCCAAACTTCTCAAACCAAAGTTTGCCAATTTTCCTCCTAGATTACTGTTACGCAGACAATGTCGGTAGATTTCAGTTTACTAAAAGAAACCGTTTTTCTTGTCAATCCTACTTTTTAAATGGTTTTTGTCAATGTGTTACGTAACATAAACAGGTGTTGTCTGCATAGAGCTATTATAGATAGAGTAGGGAAGACATACGGCTGCCTGTAAGCAGAAACGTCGAACGGTTAAAAAGAGAGAGAAGATCGTGGTACCCCATCTGTCTTTCTCAAAGGACTAATAATGGTATTCCAATCACAACAATTAAACGTCGAATCGTTGTTCGCGATCGTCTCTCTCTTTCTAACCGACGGACGGCTAGAGGCCTGGCTCCCTTGCTCCATGTATAATACCTCTATAGTTGTCTATGTGACGAGAAATTAAGATATTATAATTGTCTTAAAATGCCTTTCAAATGTGATCTTACCTCGTGTGTTTAAATTCATAACTTCCTTATACTACATACCATTATGAATACTTCAAAGATAACGAATTGTATTTATAATTTGGCCTTTAATAGCTTTTGGCTTCGTCACGCTACGAATACTCGTAAAATGTATCGTAAACGGATTTATTTCGATAGAGGGACTTCAATATTAGTCAAGAGAAATAGTCATGATAACCGTTTTGCTAGAATGATGCCGACCTACCACCACCACTCAAAATAGGCGTATTGAAGTCGTTGAATTGCGGGAACTCAGCTCGCAAGTTCAAGTTTAACCATTTTGCTAATAATTACGAATGTACATAAAACAAGTGGAAAGCATCTATAAATAAGAAAACTTTAATTTTCCTACTTATAGTCATTCCTCAAATAAATGCTAAACGGGAAAACTGTCAGACAGCTTCGACTACAAAAGTATCACAAACATTCTTTATTTTTATAACACTTGTGTATAACGGCAATAAAGACGAAATACGGTAGCATATGCAACTGCTGTGCTTGAGTTATCGGGTTCGATCAAAGAAGGGCAACGTAGGACAACGTAGGACAATCGTTTACGCCTACATTCTCGTGTATCCTTGGCTAATCTTAGACAAAGTATTAACCAATGACACACGAGAATTTCGGCGTTAACGATTGCAGAACGAAGATCGCTTACAACTTACCTACGGGGGCAGATACCAACCCGTCAGGCCCGTGTGGTATGGTAGGCCAAATCCTTCATACTATGGAGGTGCCTACGTCTGACAGTAAACTGTTGAAATCTGTTGACGAGCACTATCATTTCTTATGTCTATAGGTATCATTTATCTATTTTAGATTTAGAAAACAATAAATATGATTATAGGCATTTATTACTCACAACTTACTTCTGATTAATGTCGTTTAGCTTTTTTTAGGATTATTCGAGTGTATTGTGGTCTAGTGCCTCGTTGGTCTAGTGGTTAGCGTAAGCAACTACAGATCAAGATGTCTCGGGTTCGATTCTCGAGTCGGCCTGCTGTTGGGTTTTTCTTATAAGAAATTCTTAATAACAGCCCGGAGTATGGAATCTCGGAGAGAACGCTAAGCCGTCAGTCCCAGTTGTCAGGAACATCTATGCCAATCGTTATTGGTAAGTCAGTGCCCTCAAATATACTGACAACTATTTCAACCTGCGAATTCAGTTCATCTTCAGGGTTACGGTCAGTCGCTCCGTGTATATACTGATATTCCGGTAAAACCGGTTGAACTAGTAGCCGACCCGAAATCTTGGGAATAATAAAGGCTAGGACGAAGAAGTGTTGTGGGTGACATTACTAGAAATTAAATAGGAAATAATATTAGATAGAAATAATGTTCCATTCACAATCAGAATTATTTATAAAGAAACAGTGTTAATCAGCCGGCTATTAAATCTAAACAGAAGAAATAAAAAAGAGGTCGAACCATGAGGTGAACAAACTCATCCCATGTAAATTTGGACAAGTTAGGGAGCTTCCATCAATTACGTAAGACTGCATTTCATCTGAGAGGGCATTATTAAACCTAATCATAAAAAAATCTTGTTGCATCGTGGGACACCAGATAGAAACGAAATTCCTTATCAAAAATCATCGATATGTGTAATTCAATCATCGGTAATTATTTAATTATTTCCTGAACTTAAATGAATAATTACAGATGGCGTTATACTAAATTTTTCGTTCACGCTCTTTAAAAACCACAAAATTGTCTTAACACTTTTATTTTACTTAAAATGATTTATAACAATATATAAAAGTTCTATGCGAGGTATAAAGAAAATAACTATTCAGGTATACATTTTTTATTATGATTTTTTTCGATAAAAATAAAACTAAACTTGTCACTTGTGCTGCCACCTAGTAATTTCTACTGAAACAAGTTCTGACTAGACTTACTTCGTACTTGTTACATACAACTTACAGATTACTACGTTATACAAAAAATCATCTTTTTTGTAAATACATGCATATTATACATAGAAAACAACCAAAATCCGAAAAAAAAATTGCAGATCATATAAAGTATTTTATCCTACCCGGGATTCGAACCCGAGACCTCACGCACAGCATTCGCATACGCTCGCATTTTGACACCGAGGCGTCAATCTTACGGTCCGGACGTTTTTTGCCGGCTAGGGTACCCCTTCGCAACGCCCCATAAGGAACTTCCTTCCAAAATCAGCATTTTCAGACTACTTAGAAGCTTCAACTTAGAAAGGACGTTTAGGTCTACTATACCACGCCTGCCATATCAGTATGTATAAGATTCCCTTTTTTCTATTTTTTTCTCCTTGCAGTGTTCTCAGAGGTTTACCAGTATTGAACACCAGTCTCTTGTTAACTTTGAATAATATTATATCAGACTAGCTGAGGTCCACGGCGTTACTCACGGTACAACACTAATCCCGAGTAACGCCGCGGGGCAAAGCTAGTCTAAAAAAGTAGCCTAAGTTGCTCCTTATATCATCAGCTCTTTGCTAGTGAAAGTCCCGTCAAATTCGGTTCAGCCGTTCCAGAGATTAGCCGGAACAAACAGATGGACGGACAGACAGACTGACAAACATTGTAAATAATGTTATTTTGGTATACTTAATATGTATCGTGTAAACATACATATGCATTTAGTAAAAAGCGGTTATTTTAATATTACAAACAGACACTCCAATTTTATTAATTTGTATAGATTAACTTTTTATTATTTTTCATATAAACTAATTAAATGTATATCTCAATACCTAAACCAACGAAAAGGGTCTAAGAGAGAAAAGCAGCTGTGCTATTTGAGTACGCGAGTTGTCGCGTAATCAATGGATGCTTCCATAATGTAACCATCCGCTTTCTGAATTGTTTATTGTTATATATTTAGCTCGTCTATAAAGATTGTTTAAATTCCCTAATGGGCTTTTGCCTTAATGAAAACAAAAGCAATTTTTACAGGAAACTCTTGACTCATGCATATTCATAAACTGTCAAGCTACACTATACAATTTTGTGTGTAGTTTAAGTACCTACAATATACTCACGCCTCTATCCCCAAAGGAGTAGACAGAGAGAATGGAAATATCCACACATGTGAGTACAATGTAACAATAAACGTAGCCCCTTTTAATAAGTAGTAAATTATAAGTAATTGTAATTACTTAGAGAATTGAGATTATAAAAAGGTATTTTAATCGTTAATCTTTATGGTTTTTTCAATTTGGTTAGGTTATAATAAAAAATACTTCGTTTAAAAAGACCGACTTCAAAAACTAAAAAAGTATGAAATAACTTAATAAAGATTTAATTAATTACACCTTATATGCAAACCTTTAATATTGATAAAATACTATTATTTTTATGTGCTACCTATTCATAGGTTTAAAGCGGTTTGAAGTTCGGTGCCAACCCATATGTAATAGTAGTTACCACACACGTTAAGGAGTTGTATCTTCCATCGTCAGCTCATCATCATGAAATGATGACTACCACCTGGTAGTCACCTGTAAATACTGCAATAGCTTTAGAAAATATATGAAAAACATAGTACGTGCCTAACAAATGTGAGGGTTTCCATCGATTTCCTTGGGATACCAGGATCACCAGATCCTGATATAGTGGCAATGGGACCACATGGGGAGCATACCCTTTAAAATACAATTTTTTTTTTTTAAATCGGTCCACAAATGACTGCCTCGTTGTACTCGCGGTTGGCGTGTGCGACTGCTGATCATGAGGTCTCGGGTTTGATTCTCGGGTCGGACCAAATGCTTGTATGATCTATAAATATTTTTTTCGTAGTTTGGGTGTTTTCTATGTATAATATGTATGTATTTACGAAAAAAATAGTATAATATGTATTTATATCAGTTGTCTAGTACCCATAACACAAGCTCTGCTTAGCTTGGGACTAGATGGCGTTGTGTGTTAGATGTTCGAAGTATTTATTTATTATTGTTAATTGACGGAGTAATCAGTGTAAATACATAAAAAAATACCAATCGAAATCAGAACCTCCTCCTTTTGGAAGTCGGTTAAAAAGAAACAACAGAAGAAAACATGACAGACATTAAATCCCAAAGATAATTATTACAATATAATAATGTATTTCTAACAAAACATATCTAAGACCCAAAACCAATCCAAAATGCAAACACCGCCAAAATTTCCTATCGAATAATGGTCTTATTTTCTCATACTGTCTGTATATTATGTATTTGTAAACGGCAATACGTTCGCGATGGTGTCGCAACCTCGTGTCAAGGCTAGTCACCTACAAATAGACCGGGATTACAGCGACTGTTTAAAGGTAAAGTCGTATCGTCGTATAGCTATCTGCCATAAAAGAACATAAAATACTGTTCCAACTGAAGTGTAGAAGAGTAGACTTAGGTTTTCCTAAGATTCTATGTCGTTCTCTTTCTGTATTGTAGCCACTTGACAGATAGAGTTAGAGAATGATTCTAAAAGAAATTTGACTTGTTGGAGCTGGTATAATACCTTCACTGTGTACTTTTTACCACTTTTTAGTTAAAAGTCTCATCTTATAAAGCAGTGGGAATTATGCGAATTAAATGCGTTGAGTGACTAGGTACTATATACTAACTTTCGCGATCCATGATATATTAACAATTATTTTTACGGGAATTAACGTGATCACTTATTAAAAGTATTACATACCTCTGATTTGCCTGACGTTTCGATCAGGTTGCACTGGCCGTGGTCAGGCTGAGTCAGCCTGTGACCACGGCCAGTGCAACCTGGAAAAATAATTGTTAATATATGTACTATATTATTTATGTAGTAATTGATACAGATACTATACTAGACGTTCTTGCACTTATATGGTTTTTCAATCTGTTAATAATGTTGTGTTATCTTATAGCATTTAGTGGAAGAATGACTAAAGAGCAGGCACCTCACCTGTTATATCAATAGTGGTACTGTCTGACCGTATTGATTCTTCATGTAAGTTTACGTTCAAAAACGAACTAGAATAATATGAGCCATTTTGCAATAAAATCGAAACGATTATTCTATTCTTTCTATTCTATTCAATAGGGTATTACATCCATTTTTGAAAAGTTGTCTTAATTAGATTATATAGCGCTATTAAACTACAGAAAAAAAAAATATTCAATCTACAAGCGCCATAAAAATCCATTAAAATTTTTCATTTTCTAATTTCCCACGTAACTTGTCAAAACCGCTGGTCGCAGTGGACACCATATTGCTCTGTGGTAATGACGTCAGTTCGCTTTGTAAAGATAAACAAATAAAGAGCATACGCTGAACAGTTGACATTTAACATTTTAGCTTACAAAGTGGTATGACGTAAAAACATGGCGGCTACTATTTCGTGATGTTAAAGAACAGATTTAAAAACTGAAAACTTAAAAATTAATTATAAAGAATATTATATTATTTTATGAACCAGAACTAACATTTTCCAACTGTTTTTTGCATAGCAAAGTAAAATATCTCAATAATATATTTTTAGATTTTTTCTTGTATATAGTAAAATACCCTATTGTACTGAACTTGTCATGGAAATAATAGTCTTTTGACGAGTTTTTATTTGAGCTGTATTTATAGATGACCTATAATTACGTGTATAACATAAGTGAAACAAAAAATAGTACAACTAAAGAAAATACCCGATTGCAGCTTATACACTGGCTAAATACTAAAATATGAATATGAATAAATATGTAAATTAATCGTTGACGTCATTCCTAAGCCTCCTAGAATCAAATTGTTTGTCACTGGTGACATGGTGTGACATATCTTTCATTTTTAAAAAAAATCAAATGCTGTTTTTTTTTCTCGCTAAAACCCAAGAACGTCTGGGCCAATTTAGCTGATTTTGGTTTTGAAATGTTGGTAGTAATCCGGGGAAGGCTTAAGCGGTGAAAAAATAACTTGAAAATCCAAATGTCACGTGTACGAAGTAGCGGGCACAGCTAGTGCAATATAACAAGCTGTTTTGGAGACTGGATTTCAATCAATGAACAATTATTATTGGCATGTCTCAACACATTGGCACTCGGCCGCCGCGATTTGGATCTGATTCTAATGCGGTGCGAGTTGCTAGATTTTGATATCTAGATGTCAGTATTTAGGTCGTATTAGACATGTACTATATCTATCTATCTCTTTCTGTTGGACTTTGAACTATATAAACACTCCACTATAGGCTTTACATTAGTTTGACGAACTCATTACAAGGTGCATGTACATATCGAGTGAATTTATCGCTAAGCCTAGTGTGATGGTCCGATGAGAATTCTACATGCAAAAAAAAGACCATTTGCCAATTTCAAGGTAGTAGAGCCACGCTGATTTCAGCACGAACGGGCCGGTTCGACCGGGGCGGTACTACCCTAGCACAGAAAATCAACGTAAAATAACAGAGTTCGTGCTGTCGTGTTTCGTTGATGAGTGCGAGACCGGAGGCCCAATGATGCAGAAGCATAGTGTGGGTCACCATGCTGCATTGTCTGCATTCGCAATATGGTGACTACCACTTTTAGATTCTGCTTTTGCTTTCCATCAGGCAGCGTGGAGATGTTTTGGCAGGAACAAAAAAAAAATTGCTCAAAATGACATTTAACTGACGGATTACACAGTGTAATTCGTCAGTTAAATGTCATTTTGAGCAATTTTTTGTACACGGGTACACAACACATTTAGGCCGCGTTTTCGAAGTCAGCGGGGAGCGGAGCGGGAGCGGAGTGGCAGCGACAGCAAACGATTCTGTCAGACTGAAAGAGTCTGAAGTCTGGAAGAAGATTGATGTTAAAGACAGAAGATTTCCGGCAGAAACTGGATTCGTTCAGTTTTTGTCGAATAATTAACCTCATTGCAGCAGCCTTGGGAGTAATTTACAGGCATAAACTAGTCTGCTATGTTACCAAGAATCTAAATACTATAACTGGAGAATCAGTTATGAATATCTTCAAAGCAGTTGAGTTTCATAAAGTAACCTCTGGTATTTTTGGTTGAATCCGTTTCGTGTTTTCAATTTGCGTAGTAACTGTGTTACGAGTCAGCAAAGCTAACTGAATTTAGAACGTTAATTGTTTGTATGTGAATACGTGTATATATAACCTATATCTGCTTAATTAGTATTTAGTGAAAGTGTTTAGTAAAGGGTGATTGTCTTACGGTTTCAGATAGTAAAAAATCACTGTAAGTTTATCACAATAAACCTGATGGTCTGACAAACATAACTGATACTACTTATTACAGTGGTAATCTTGAAATAAATAAATAATAAAATTTCTAATTACAATTCTTAAACTCATTATTACAATTACAATAACTTTTTTTTTATTAAAAAAAATATTGTTTCTTAATATGTAGGTTATGATAAAGTGGACGTGTTTTAATACTATATTCTACTTTAAAATTGCTAAAACGTTTTCAGTGTCTGAATAGTTTATTGTACCTAAATATTCTGATACCCTTTTTTACATACTTTATTATTAACACTATATATATTTAATAATTTATTTAGTTTATTATAGATTAACGGTCCTAAAAATAGGTAAAATCTGTCTACATAAGCATGCCTCGTTTGCAGGGTTCCACAGACAAAGTATTTTCGTCTTTTGTCTGTTGTTGTTGAGTTGTATTGAAGCTCTGTACCTTACCATGGCCAAAACCAAACTCAAAGGCAAATACACGTTACGATATCATAAAATTACTTGAGCCCCGGATGTTTTCCTTCTGAATCTCGCAAACGTTGCTGCACTCCATTTGAATGCCGGCATTTATAAATGTATAGTAATAAATATTTAATTACTAACTAGAAACTATTTCTTGTTTACACGTAATCTATAAAGTATTAATATAAATCTAGCCGTATGCATGTCTTACACTTAAAACTTATTTAATGCTGGTGGGAGACAACTGGCGGGGCCGAAAGGTGACAGGCGTGACAAGATTGTAATGTACCAGTTAATACAAAAGATGTCTTAAAGAAACACGAACAATGTCTTCAACTAACTAGAGACAATAAGAAAAATGTTATTTGACACAATCTCATTATAGTTTTGTTTTATTAGTTTAGGTCTTAATAAAATTACTCATTAGTCCGTAGACTAAGGCCGGTGTTCACCAACATTTAACCGACTGTTTAAGTATTAAAACGGTTGTTTAAGCAATATTTTCTGTTCACCACAGCCTAAACGTCGGTTATTGACTGTGGGGGAACGAGTGTCATGTCCCACCAACACAAAGGGAGGATCCTCCAACCAGGCGAGGTGATCATGCCTGGCGGGCCACTGCCCAACAGTTGATGTTGGGATGTTGTATATATGCTAATCGGCGCGAGAACTTCTATTGCGCGATTCAGGATTGGTAGTTACTCCGTGTTGTGCGTTACTTCGTAGTTCAGTGTATCTGCGGTAGATGGCGCTGTCATATGTTTTGGTTGCCGCTGTATGTGGAGGTCGCCACATTGACCTTAACCGGGTGGTTATCTTAACCGAGCTTCAAGACGTCAATGTTAATAGCAATGCTATACTGAATTCGTATAACAATAAAAGAAAAAGAAGTTGTTACAGATTCATGTCGCCGTCACTAATTTATCAAGGAACAGCTTACGTTCAAGTGCCCATTATGACAATTTTTTTAAAGCTGTATCCCTAGAGATGTAAAATTAGGACAAATGGTTATAAGAACTTCCGCTATTTTTAAAGTTCTCAAGTTCTCAAAATAAAAAATGAAAATCGCGCAATCCAAACCACAAGCCATCTAGCCTACACACTCCAAAGTACTTCATAACTATCTGTCAACTACTCTCGTAGTTAGTAGCAGTAGTAGCGTAGTAGCGCTACACATACAGCGCAACATCAACATGCTACAGCGTCATCGATCAGAAATACACCGATCTACGGTGTGACGTCACTACACGGAGTACATAACAGTACCAATCCTGAATCGCGCAATAAGATTTCTCGTGCCGATTAACATATATACAACTTCCCAATATCAACCGTTGGGCAGTGGCCCGCCAAGCATGATCACCTCGCCTGGTCGGAGGATCCTCCCTTTGTGTTGGAGGGACATGACACTCGTTCCTCCACAACTTCATTTTCTGCATCTCACAAGAATCATTACACCACATTTCTAACCACATATTAAAATACACAGATTTCTTTGAAACATTCTATTTCAACATCTGTCGTAGGTCCGTAAGGTTGATTACTTAAGCTGATCGTATCAACTTCCCTGTGAAAAATTATTCTTGACGCACATAAAAATTAACGTAAGTTACATCAAGCTTACATACCCCAGTTTTAAAGTAGTTTTTTTGCTTTTAATCATCGATCGTCTGTAATGAGTCCATTACCCAACCTTAAGAAAACAATGAACGTTTTTATGTCCCCTTGTAAAGTCGTAAAAGTTTCAAAATCAAAACTCATGTATTTGTATGACGTCAGAGTAATCATTCAATACGTTTTCCGCTTAATCAGCGCCAATTGAATAGCTGAGATGATCGTAAGGCGATTTTATGTACGTTTTATTGGATTGATACGTCATCTGTTAGTCATAGATCGTTTATTGGCGCCTGAGAAGAACAATATTTAAACAGGCTCGGAAATAAAGCATTCAAGACAGAGAGTTGTCTATTTCTAATTTGAAATTACGATTATTCTAAGGAGAACACTAAAAGAAATAAATGCTAAACATGATTCACGTGGATAAGCTTAAGCGATTTCTAATGGTAAATGTGCTAGTGCTTCGCAATATGCTTTCATTCGCTGTATAATTTTGGCCACAAAGTAATTATTTGCATTAAATCACTGATCACCGATGTCCACCATGTCCACAGACATGACAAGTTTAAAGGCCTTTAGATTTTCTATCACAGAAATTAAAGGCTGATAAGGCATGAATTCTTTCAAACATTTTGCTTATGAAAACATTTAAGAGATCTTTTTGCCGTTTCTTTATGCGAGCAAGTTATGCTATTATTGCTAAGGAGACCACGGTGCGGGACCGGGAAAGGTTTCAAACTCTCCCGTTCCGCCAGACCCGGTAACTGGCCAGGTTCAGGTTCAGGCCAGACGCTTCATGCTCCGGAGATCGTAGAATGATCTCCGTCCTCTATATGCGCAGGCCTGAGAGTGACAGATGAGGCCATCTGTCACCCTAGCAGAAGCAGGCCCGGGATGGGCGTGCTCCACAGCACTCGCACCCAACCTTTTTGTAAACAGCAACGGAAACAACGGGGTTTTCACACAGAAGAAGGCCACCTACAAAGAATAGGTGGCCTTCTTCTTTCAAAAATTTGACTGTCTCTCATTCTTTCTACTTGCTCATGCAATCAAAATACTACATCATAATTAAACAAACAGAAACCATCTAAAGTTATTGTGCAGACTAAGAGCAAGTCAGTTAAGGAGAGTTAGTTCCCTAAAAATAAGCAACTAACTCTAATGTACGTAGCCTTCGATCGCATTGCTTGTAAGTGGGTGTTACTGACTCTACTTGCTAGCTACAAATAATGTAAAAACCAATAAAAACGGTTTCAAAAATCATCACTACTATAGTTTACCGTTCTCTCGCTTGCTCCAACTACTATCCAGATTCTTTTAAACAAATAATGATAAGGAAGAGTTCATGGGCATATACGTGTATTTCGTATAATAGTTGTACATTAACTCTCAGTAGAAATAAAAACCAGAAGTTCATTTGTTTATTTACAGCTGTGTATGCTCTTCGAGGTAATTGCGTAGGATTCAATAAAAAAGTACGATTGTATGTTTAAAACTTTACTGAAATTATTTTTTCAAGTAATACGTGGTGTATTACTGTCGGTATTTAGTTTTGTGATAGCGCGATTATATATTACACGTTCATTAAAATGAGCCATCAGCATTTTGTTTGATGGCGGAATATGAATTGTCAGTATTGCCACAACGGAAATTTCAACGCAAATTCATCCCACGGGTGTCATTATAGGGTTAAACTGCGCATGATAACAGCGTTACAAAGGGAAGGACAACTTGAAACAAACATAATCTTATGGAGTTTCTTGTAGGTATTTCTTCATTGAAATGTCATTTTGGAACCGCGCAACTAGAGACATCATTTAAAACGGTCCGAAAGAGCCTGATAGTTGAAATATTTCATTTCATTTTGATTTTGAATATTGTGACGGGTTACCACGTAATAGGGTACGTGAGTTAGCGTAAATAGTAGGCTAAAATCTTCTTCTAAGAAAATACCTTTATCCAGCAGTGGCCTATTGTAGATTCTTGATGATGAATGGAATAAAATGATTCAAAATGCATATCGTTCTTGAAATTTATGTTATGGTCAATACTTTGTAGAAAAGGTTCTAAAGTTATTAAATCTTAATCTTCCTTAATGACTGCCTTATCTCAGAAAAATATTGAATTCCTCGACTATTTTTAGAGATTAACGCATTTAAATAAGGAAACAACCACACAGATATGTTCGATCATTTATTAGCAATATTCCTCCAATATACATCCAAAGTATTTCCGATGTCAGGTTTCATTAACACTACTCCGACTTTAGTCAAGTAGCAGATAAATTGTCTCTCAGAGAAAAGCACATTCTTGCTTAAATTAAGGCTTCCCTGTGTAGGTAAATTTGTGTAATGCTTTGCCTATAGTTACATTCAGTTTTATGTTTTTGAGTAAAGCTTATAATTCAGTATGTTGTTGGACAGATCAAAAGTTACATTATATGATGTCTATTAAAACATTGACTATTAATAAAAACCACATAACCTAATATAAATGCAAGTGTGCAACTATTACATGTTTACAACAGGTTACCGAATTGTAAAAAAAAGGCTGACAATACAATAATTTTCAAGAAGCGTCTTCAAAAACTGCTCATTGCTAAGTGCTATAAAGTTTTAAGAATACTTGAATGACGATGGCATATATATTTTTTATTAAATATTTAAATAAATAAATATTTCGGACATATATCACACAACGCCATCTAGTCCCAAGCTAAGCAGAGCTTGTGTTATGGGTACTAAACAACTGAACTCCAAAACAAATGTTTGTAGATCATACAAACATTTGGTCCGACCCGGGAATCGAACCCGAGACCTCACGATCAGCAGTCGCACAGGCCAACCGCGAGGCCAACGAGGCAGTAAACTGCTCTAATGTTTTTCCATTCTTTATAAACTTATCAGTATTTTTTGCAAATAGTTTTATGACATTTCAGTTTTCAGATTTTCTAACATTTTGATTATACAGTTTTCTGACATTTTACATTTTAATTACCAAATTTTCTGACAATTTTGATTTTTTTCTTTAAAATATTCGTGTTTCTTGTTTAAAATAATTGTAATATAAATTTTTATTATTGCTTAATTTACGTAAAAAAAAATACTTTGCACACTATTATACGGTAAGATGTAAATGAGTCACATTTTATTATGACTTTATTAAGATCCGATACCTACATTTCTGCAGATAAAAGAATTGAATTGAACTTGGAAGACTCCATAACAGAGCTGAATCATATCATAAAACAGAAAAAACATAGAAAACTACAAGGCAGTTTGATGATTCGGTCTGAAAATAGATTAGCTTTAATCCAGCTGGTGATAAAACAAACCTGAAGTCATAAGCCTCAAAGTTCATTTGGATGGTAAAGATTTCACGAACACAGGAGGAAATGTATGAAAAATCAAATAAACGCTTTAATATAAATATCTGGCTACCAGTTTTGGCACCTCAGATGGTTTCATCACAAGATTATATACATATAAATTGTTCGTGTTTATATTACGATGTATAAATAGGTCAAGTTCTTGTAGAATGTTTGAATTTTATATGCTTCCAATTGCAACCTTGTGTTAAATGAGCTTTGAGAAGAAACTTTCCTAAAATTTGATTACTGGTTATTTTTGTACGAGCAACACTACTGCGCGGGAACAGCTCAAACGATGTGAAGCAAGCTTCTTATAGTTAGGATTATAGATGCAGATGAAATTGCACTTTAAGTGTGTTGAAAGAAGAGAAATTTCTTAATTTTTATAAATTTGTTATCTCCGAACTCAATAGATTACCTGTTAACTAGTGTTGCCCAAAATCGGTGTTGTTGTCGTTATTACTATTGTAAGATTAAGATTAAGACAAGACTGCTGTAATGACAGTACTGCTTATGAACATTAAAATTTGAAGATAGACTATAGTTTATAACAATCTGTCATGGTAAGGGCATATTGAAGCTATACTATTTCAAATCTATTCATCGCTTAATGTGGTCTCATTAGTAACAAGAGTAAAGCAACTGTTTTTCGGATTTGGTCGATTACAGCGGTTGTTTAATATTTTCATTTACAATGTAATACGTACGTAGCTGCAAGTGTTAGAATAGAGTGCAAAATTACACACTAAAAACGCACACTGGAATTCAATCTTGTAAAAACTGTCGTGAATTAGTGCAAATTTTTACATCCTTCCTTACAAATCTTATATTCAATCTTATATTCATCTCATAAATATCTAATGATCTTTAATTTAAGATAAAATATTTATGAACAATTTATTTTCCAATCACTGCGGTCTCCTGTGTTTGTTTCCGAAGAATATTGTGCTGTTGTAACTCTAGTTATTTGAAAAAATTAAACGCTAATCAAGTAGTGCTTATTTCTATTTCGACCTTGTCCAGAAACGGCGAATTCGCGGGGATCAGATCACATCGCTGAGGAAGAACTACAACCCGCTTTTGTACCAAATATACTTTTAGATTAATATTGACTTTTGGCTAGTGTGGTTCCACCTTAAACGTGACATATATCAGTAGGTGTTCCAGTCAGTTGTAAAGCTCGTAAACTGTACGATATAGGTTATGGCGGCTGTGACCCATAGGGCAACGGCCGACCATTACTGAATACATAACTAAACAGCAATGGCGGCTTTTCTTGCAACAAAGTAAATACAGAAAACTGGTGATGATTGCTTCAAATTAGTTTACTGAAATAGATATTTTGTAAACAATTGAGTCAAACTCGACTCTAACAATTTAGGATTGTTTTACGTTCAATTTTGAGCTCTCTCAAGTTACCTTGTTAAATTCCGCGTTACTGACAAAATAAATAACAGTCTATTTGAAACAGCAACTTATATTCGGAGTTTGCCTATACCTACCGACCAGTATCTAATGAGTGAACATCGGTTAGTTTAAATTGCATATCTGTACTGATATTATCAAGGGGCAAAATTTGTTAAGTTCTAGGTGGTAATCTCGGGATCTACAGAACCGATTTTGTTATGGTTAGGCTATGAAAAGCCAAAATTAAGTACCGTGGTATCCGGTAGCACGACAGTTTGTTTTTTGTATGACGATTGGAATTCTTACTTGTTCTGCCAAGCTTGCAGTTATTTGCTCCTAACTGTCAAGTGTTAAAAGACATATTATATATATTTTGAATATCAATATTTATTGACTTAGCTTTTGTTGTCTCACTGTTTATTATAATATATTCTGTAGTAATAAAGTTCAGATAACTAATTCCGTAAATACATTAACACCTATGACTGAATAAACTATGTCAGTAATATTGGCCACAGTATTCAGACCACAAACAATTTTATATAGTTCAAGGAGTATTACGTTATACGTATCGTACTTATAACCTTTACGAAGAAAAACTAAGCAAAAATTATGTATATATATTATATGTATAAATTAAAATATGTATAGTACACAAGTGATTTCAGTGTTTAGGTATTATAAAGTTTTGAGCATTTTGGACTTTATATTCGGTTTCGTGCGTGTTATTCACTTAATGATTCTCCTACATTACAATAATTACTATATTACAACACAAAGAGTATCAACATAATAAAACAATTTTAGAATCAAACTCACCTGTACTTATTCCATTATTTTTATTAAGTTTACAGCTGACCGGTTTCACCTTATGGCATTATCAAAGGCTAGATATCATGCCAGAC